>JAREIK010002708.1:1015607-3561893 GCA_029783825.1 Sapria himalayana
AATAATATTTGTATAATTATGTATTAGCTAGCTGGTTACATTAATTGCTTAGATAATAATTATACTAGCATTTGAAGTTTTAGTTGCTCAAATTGTATTCTATATTTTGGTATAAAATAGTATATTTTTTATTTTAATTATAGTTATTGAAATATTTTAAATTAAAAAAAGATGTATCTTTTTAAAAAAATGTAGAAAGATGATGCTTTTGAAAGCATCATCTACCCCATGTCAATAAACCATTTCAACAACAATGATGCTTACAAGTCGGGCCATTTATACCATTGTCATTAAAAGTTCAAGAAATAATGATGTGTAATAATATCATATATAATAAATATTTTGATTATGCTTCTAAAAGATGGTGGTCTAACATTATTATTTCTTTGAGTTTTTAATGATAGAAAAACATATCACGTTATCTAGAAGCAACATAAATAACTTTTAATATTGTATAATGAGTATCACCAAAGGCCTATTTTTTAGTAAGGACTTAATAGTTTGCGCAGCAATGGGCATAATATTTCATGTTGAACCCTGGACATTTATCTTGGCTCATTTGTATGCCATTACTTATAAAAAACTATGAATGAATTTATAAACTACTAGGAAAAAATTTGATGAGTAGAAAAATAATTATGATTATGTGATGCAACAAATTACCATTTTAAGCATCTATAGTTAAGAGAATGAGTAAACAAATGTTTTATACATCTTGTAGAGCTTTATTGAAGAACTTCAATGCAAAGGTTCTTATTTGTTTGATAAAAAGAAATGATGAATAAATATTGCTTGAGTCATGAAAAAATATGGGAAACACTCATCCAAGATACACAAGATAATATATAAATATTTATATAATGTTATACATTTATGATATAAATATAATATTATGCTTTTATATAAACATATACCATTTATAACATATATATAAACATAATGTTTATATATATATATATATTATTGTATTGGTATGTTTATTAAAGTATTGTACCCTTAGCATGTATGTTGTTTTAAAAAACAATATATAATATTTTTTGTTTTTCTACATGTTGACATAGACGAGTAAATATATTTCAAGGTTTTATTTTTTGGGTATACTAAATCATAAATATTTTTTGTTTTAATATATTTTTTCTTAAATACAAAAATATGGAGCACACTTCTTAAAAAATTTTCATTTTGAATCACCTTTACATAGTTTTCCATTTTTAGATTTTATTCTGATTGTTACTATTAAACAAATGTTCAATGCATAAGAATATTTCTCGAATATAAATTTTGGCCCAATTGATTGTGAGAATTATTTAAGTAATAATATTGTTTGAGTGATGAATTGAAATAAAATGAGAGCACTAAAATATTAGGAAAAACATTGACTTATATGACTTACAAATAAATGGCACAAACACAAGACCAAAATAAAAGGTTATAATTTTAACAAATTAATAAATGAAAACAAATTGATGCATTTTTATTGAGTTAATATTAAAAATTATAAATTAGTTACCTATTTATTTATTTATTTATTTGGTGTGCCATTTTCAATAATTTGTTTAATTATTCACGTTCCATCCAATCTTGTTGGCAAACCTAGGAACCGTGGTCGGTTAAGTCATATGGGGAGGTTAATTATGATAGGTGACATTTCCCCTTGCCCACATTGTACCTTTGTCTTGGGCACTCATTCTTCACATCTATAAAAGAGATATTTCTTCTCCCCTTTGAAATACACGTGGCAATAGCTTGTATTTTATTTAATTGTTTATTTTATTATATTATTGCTTCATAATTTTTTATTTTAAATTATTAATATGTGTTAAGTGTTCTATTTTCATAATAGCGATTTCAAGGGTGAGATTAATGATATTAATTTTTATTTTTAATACATGTATAGGAAAGTTCAATCAAAAAGGTGATTATAATTTGAAGGTAATTGGTTTTTAAAAGAGTCCATTATGGCTCCTCCACTTACCAAGAATTTTTTTTGGTATATTTAATACACATAGTTATTATTATTCTCGTATATTGTTGTGGAACAAATTGTAATAAAATTTTAAGTAAAAAAAATTATGTAAGTAATTCTAGGTTATAGAAAATGAAAATAAAAGCTATGTTGTGGAACAAAAAATAGATAGATGTAATTGATGAAAAGTTAGAAAAGACTGAAGATAAAAAATAGAAGTTAATGGATGGTGATATTGTTGCTAGCTTTTTTTGCTGGTGAAAAATAATATATTGTCAAATATATCCAAACTTTAGTCAATAAAAAATATTTGCGATACTTTGACAAATACGAATGAAATGAAGTCAATTTATTATAAAATCTTTTTGAAAAGAAAGCTCTTTACTATTTGAATATCAAAATCTATTTTAATACTATAATACATCAACATTCTAAAAATACTATTTTCTCAACTATCTTTCATGGAACACAACATAGAATAAAAGGTATATATTGAATGTATACTCCAAAGTCTATGTGATTCATTTGATCAACTAATCATAAATATGGATAATGGTGCTTTTAGGACAAATTTAGTCTTTATTGATGTCATGGCTAAGGTACTTGAAGAATAAATTATCCAAAAAAATATGTGAGATAGTATATTTTCTTATCATCAATCTAAGATTTTGATTATCACTAGAGGAAGATCTATGAAAAGTGTCTCTAATGAGAGTAAATGTGACCTTACACTTGGGATCTCCTCTGATAAAAAATATCACACCAATTTCACACTTTAGAATTTAGCTTTAATACCAAATACCAAATGCTAAGCTAATCTCAAATGCAACATGGAGAAATCCTAATAGTTCTTTCATAGACATAATGCCCTAATGTCCCTCTAACACCAAATGTTAGAAAGATTCAAAGTTGCAGTGATCCTCATGACATTTCATTTTCCTTATGATATCCTAGACTAGGAGATGCATGATTAGCCATGAATTTTAGAACTCTCATAGAAGAAGCATATTATGCACATGAGAGAGAGCAAGAAACATTATCATAAGCACACGAGAAAATAAGATAAAACTATTCATTCATTTCATTCTATTGATTCTGAATTCTAGATTTGGGAATCTAGATTAAAATTCTATTCAATTTATAATATTAAAATAAAAAATAGAAAAATCTCTTAAAACTTAAGACTTAAGTTGTGACATCATATTCCTATTTTATGACTTCATTCATGTCATGACACCACATGACAATGTTTTGATTAAATCTTTAAGTCGGCTAGTTGCAATAATAACAAAAATGTTGTCAATACATAACAAAATAAAATTGTGATACAAAGACATATATTACAACTTAAATTGAGTTGACTTCACAAATCCATATTTTGACTCAAAATAGAGGAGTCAACTAGGTCGGGAAGCATGAGTATAACATAAGGCACAATACAAAAATGTCGTGCATGGCCTATCATGGTATGGTCTAGAACCATGAATGGACCATGGCCATGCTAGCCCATGGCATGGCTAAGTCCATGCTAGGCTAGTTTTCATGGACCACAAGCCACAGAAGATGTGGCATGCCCGTGTGGGCCGATTTCTACATGGCTGGCCAAGCCAAGCAAGCCTAGCTAGGCCTGACCTAGTTTAGCATGACACGACATGACTGGGCAAAATCCGACATGATCAGGAAGACCCAAAAATTTGGTAGGCTAACATATTGTGCCGAGCTGCCCATTTTTAAAGCTATGCTAGAACAACACAACCCTTGTCATGCCTTTGCAATACATACTACAACAAAACAACAAATTAATGATGCTTTATATTTTGACACTTTCAGAAAATGTCATTATACTATTTGTAATTAGACATTTAATAACACTTTTCTAAAAGTATCATTATTTGGAAAATGTATTAAGTTTTTATGACACTTACTAGAAGTGTCATTGTTACTACAACAAAACTTAAAATTAATGATACTTTATATCTTGATGCTTTTATAAAATGTCATTATTATATTTGTAAGTAGACATTTAATGACACTTACTAGATGTGTCGTTGTTAAGACTAATAGGTTAGGAAAATTGCTTAACTCCTTAAAAATTTCCAAGGAAAAAAAGGCTGAAAATTATAAACCTTGTCACTTTTATTAGTATCTTGGATGTGAAAAAATTAATTTTGAATTTATAGATTTGTAACAAATTTCTTATTTATTTTTTTTATAAGTAATAATATTTTTATTTTTACTCTAGATTAATAAAATAAAATTATCAAATTTTAGTTCAAAATTATTTATTAAAAATAAACATAAACTTATGATAAAATTAAAAAATATCTAAATATTTATACATTCAAAATTACGATTTTTATTTATAAAATAAGTAATAATATTTAATTTTAAAATATAATTTGTTAAAATTTATTTTATCCCTAAAAGAAATAAAAATAAAATGTAAATATAAGGTGATTTAATATAATTATGTGAAAAATTTAATATTATTTTTAACTTAATTATATTGAATAATCTATCGCTAGAAAGAGTGGCACTTCTTCTTCATCACGTTCGGCCATTTCCAACAGCCCAGGTTCAAGCTCGCGTCTTCAAAATCATTGGCCATATTTGCAGCATCCTGTAAGTTTCTCCATTAAGTTTATAATTGTATCAGCTTTTCGCTATCGTTAACCTAATTAATGAATGTGAACGTGTTCCGAGTAATTTAGCATAAAACACAGTATTATAAGCTCTATTTGTCGGGAGCAATCGGCGAGAACAGTGGAAGAGTTGGGATGAACTGACACAATAAGCGCTACCTTTGTTGGAAACCTTTTCCTTCGCCGGAGAATACCAATCCACGGTGTCAAGGCCATTTGTTAGTTTGACACCAGTCATTTCTAGGATTCCGTCTCAAGGAAAGTAGTGATTTGAAAATTCTTATTTCTATCTCTGATTCAATGCAAACTTCTTCTCCAATTTATTTTACTTATGCCAATTCGAGTGCTGTTTAGTACCCAAACATTAAAAATTCTACCTTATGACAATTATGCCTTATGACAGATAGATATATTTTACTTATGATAATTCTGCCTTATGTCATATTCTTATATTGTAAAAAACAAACAAACATTAAAAATTATAGAACATCAATTGAACTTGGGCCTAAACATACTACTGAGCTTAGCTTGGATATTCTAGAATCTAATAGAATCTTCTAGAATCAACATTATTGTGGCACTGGACATTGTGTAACTTTCTTATGTCATAATCGTTCAGAATCTTTCCATCAATGACATATTATATCAATGAAATAGAAATTAAATCTTGGAGTAGTCTTGTTTGATATGTTCTTTTTGTAGATATTGAAGCTTATTAATTACATTAAGCTCAATCTCATGGCTTAGTTCATCAGCTACCTTGTTAACCTTTTCTAACTTATAATTCAACACGGTAAACTTTTACTAGAAACTCCAATCATTGAGCTTTTTTTAAGTAATTTTCTATTGTGTTTGAAAATAAATTAATAGTATATTATTCATGCTCACCAAGAAACAAGAACCTATATGGTAATGTCCCCATGCAAGTAAGTAGTGAATTATAATGATTATTTCTTTTTCTTGAATTATTATTTGACATTTTATTTACTAACTTTTTTGAGATATTTTGTATGTATTCACTATTGTGTTATGCATATTTGAGTATTTTTTATAGAGATTTTAATAAATACATATTTTGAGCAAATTTGTTGAATATTAGTGAAATTAGAGCTATCTTTAGTGACATTTGTAGACTTGATGGAGTGAAGATATTTCCCATTATATGAGAGAATTACCTAATTTCTTTCTTTTATGCTTGGATATTTGAGAGCAATGTAAACTTTCATTTGCTCTCCAATGATTACTTTTTGGCTTCTTTCAACTCTAGACTTCAATTGGAGTGAGATGCATTAAGATTGTGGTTGGATTTCTATTTAACATATAAATAGAAGTGTCGATACTTTGGCTTATAAGTATATTGGAAGACTCTTTTTAGGCATCATGGGCCTAGGGCATCATTATTATCACATGATTCTTCTTCTTTACAACATCATCATTATAGTTAGAAATTTATGGAGTTGTGAATTATGTATGAATTCATTTTTATTCACAATAGAAGAAAAAATGCTTAGAGAGTGACTCTTTCCATTTGTCACTTTTAACTTTTAAGTACTTTTATTATATTTTGGAGTATCTTTCAATTAAGTTTTGAAACTTCTTAGATATTAAGTATATTTTAGATTTTTATATAATAAAGTAAACTCACATCATTCTTAAATAACCATGTACAAATAATATGAAAAAGTTATTGTTCGTATAAAATAATACAAACATTTGTCCTCAAATATATAAGTGAACCAAGTCAAGAATATAATGGTACGTCTTATCAACCCTTTTTGGGAATGATTGCATGGACTATTTACCATTTTGGGAATGATTGAATTTGATCTTCTCTTGTTCTCGAAAGAAAGAAATTGTAGTCAATTACTCTTGTCATCAGTTTCTACATGACTTTTGATTTACAAAATGTAGAAAGTGGAGTTGTACATGGCTTATGCATCATATCTTCGGCATCGTGTTTAGTGTTGCTATTTTGTGAAGTTTAATCAGTTATGTTTCAATCATTCTATGTAGATTTTGTGATGTTGGTGCTTGTTTTGTCGGTGATTTTGCCTTAATTAAGTTATCTGCTCCCTATTTTCCGGCTACAATTCTGCCACAGAGTTATAATGATTTCTTTTCCATTTCTCATTTTCAGGCTCAATCTCCAGATTATCTTGCAAAGTCCTATTTACTAATTACATGAGATAAATAGTGAGCAATTCTTGTTGTTGGCTTTGAGCAGGTTATTATCCATTTTTTTATCTCGTGTCATTTTATACATGTTATTCTATTTGTTCTCTCGTCCTCTATTTATCAGACAGTGAAATTATGGAAAAAAATAAGGCTATCTTTCATAAAAATGTGTGCTCTATAGTAATGCTATTTCAAAATCAATTAGCCTAAGAACCTAGAGACATTTAATAGCATATCTATAAAATGACTTTTTTCATATTTTACTTTAATTTAAAGTATAATTTAATGATATTTTTTTGTTTAAATTTTTTTTTCTATGAATCTAACTTACTGTGAGAAATAATTTCTCATTTTTCAATTTTATTTTAATAATTTTTCTGATGTTAACAAATTCAACAATACTACAAAAAAATAATGCTCATCTCTTCTATCTTATATCTGACATGCATTTAAATATTTTTTTAAATTGATTTTTTAATTTTCTTTTAACATATAAAATAAAGGTTGCTCAACGAATAACATTGGAATGTTGATGAGTTCTTCCATTTGAAGTGTGATATCTATTGGAATTAATTTTTTCTTTAAAAATGGATCGTTCATGGATCTCAAAGGATAGAAGATCGAAGGAATATGAAGATGGAGTTGAATGCTTTGTTGCATTTGCAATACAAAATTCTGCAAATAAAACCTCCATTAAATGTTCATGCTTACAATGTGGTAATATGATTTTCAATACTCCTCAAATGATTCGAGATCATTTGTTTTTCTTTTGAATTGATCAGAGTTACCATACATGGTATTGGCATGGAGAGGCAGCTCCAAGTGGCCCACCTTCCATACGAGCAGAACATTATGATAGACTTCAATTTGATGATCAACGTAGTACAATATAAATGGTTCAAGCTTCCCATTAGGATTGTCAATATGATCCTCAATTGTTTGCAAGATTGCTACAAGATGCAGAAAAACCGTTATATCCTGGTTGGAGAAACTTTACAAGAATGTCAGCCTTGATCAAATTATACAACTTGAAAGCATGTTTTGGGTGGTTTGATAATAGCTTTTCAGAGCTTTTATAAATTTTTGGAGAAATGTTGCCTTTAAATAATGAATTGCCTTTGTCGATGTATGAAGCGAAAAAAACATTAAATTCTTTGGGAATGGAATATGAGAAAATCCATGCGTGCCCAAATGATTGTGTACTTTATCGGAAGGAGTTGAAAGATGCATCCTTATGTCTTACCTGTGGAACTTCAAGGTGAAAGACAGATAACACTGGAACTAAGAGGAGAAAAGGAGTTCCTGCGAAAGTATTGTGGTATTTTCCTCCAATTCCAAGATTTAAAAGAATATTTCAATCATCAAAAATTGCAAAAGAGCTCATATGGCATTTCGAAGAAAGAAATTTTGATGGGAAAATGTGTCATCCATCAGATTCACCATCATGGAAGCAAGTTGATCACAGATGGCCTGAGTTTTCAAAAGAACCTAGAAACCTGAGACTTTTTATTTTTTGCAGATGACATAAATCCTCACGGTTATTTTAATAGCAAATATAGTTGTTGGCCCATTCTCATGATAATTTACAACCTTCCTCCATGGTTGTGCATGAAAAGAAAATTTATGATGTTATCTTTATTAATTTTAGGTCCACGCTAACCTAGAAATGACATTGATGTCTATTTAGCACCGCTAATAGAAGATCTTAAAATATTATGGAAAGTCGGAGTTCAAGTTTACGATGTACATAAGCAAGAAATCTTTACTTTAAGAGTCGTTCGTTTATGGACAATAAATGATTTTCCTGCATATGAAAACATATCAGGATGAAAAGTTAAAGGATATTATGGTTGTCCAATATGTGGAGAAGAAACATATTCTTGTAGGTTAAAGCATGGAAAAAAGAACTCCTATGCTGGACATAGACGATTTCTTCCAAGAAATCATCCTTATAGGAAACAAAACAAAGCATTTGATGGAAAACAAAAGTTCGGGTCACCTCCAAAAATATTGACTGATGAGGAAATATTAAAAAAAATCAATGGAATTTTCAATTCTTGGGGGAAAAAAGGGTTATTCTGGGAAAATCTGAAATCAACAATACTACTTGTTGGAAAAAGAAGTCAATTTTCTTTGATCTTGATTATTGGAAATATCTTCATGTTCATCATAATTTGGATGTAATGCATATTGAGAAAAATTTTTGTGAAAGTATTATTGATACCATACTCAACAGTACAAGTAAGACAAAGGATGAGCTTAATACTCGCTTGGATCTTGTAGATATGGGCTTAAGGAGCGAATTGGTACCAGTGTTTGATTCGAAGAGAACATATCTCCCTCCTACATGTTATACACTTTCTACCAAGAAAAAGAAAGTGTTTTGCCAAACACTTTCACAATTGAAGGTTCCATATGGATATAGTTCGAACCTTCGAAACCTCATGTCAATTGAAGACGTGAAACTTAATGGCTTAAAATCTCATGACTATCATGTATTAATGCAATAATTTTTGCCTATTTTGTTACGTTCTATCTTGCCCAAGCATGTGAGGAATGTGATTTGTAGATTGAGTTTATTTTTCAATGCTCTCTGTTTTAAAGTCATTGATGTTCCTTCATTAGATGAGTTACAAAATGAGATAGTTGTGATATTATGCTTGTTTGAAAAGTACTTCCCACCTTCTTTCTTTGATATCATGGTACATCTTACTGTGCATCTTGTAAGAGAAGTGAAACTTTGTAGATCAATTTACTTTAGGTGGATGTACCCATTTGAAAAGTTTATGAAAGTGTTAAAAGGCTATATACGAAATCATACTAGACTTGAAGGTTGTATTGCTGAATGCTATATTGCATAAGAAGGAATCGAGTTTTGTACAGAGTACTTATCAAATGTGGAATCAATTGGAATTCCTAGTAGTTCAAACATTGACCACATAGTCGGGGCACCAATATTTGGAGGTCTTACTATGAAGGCTGATTCCAATTTATGGTTACAAGCACATCATTATGTGTTGGTAAATACATCAATTGTCCAACCTTATATTGAGCAAGCACCACTAACTTTTTGTTTCTTTATTTGTTGTACGTATTATATATTATTCTAATTATTTAATTTTTATACATGATCTCATAGAGAGCACATGCAATGGCTGAAAGCGAAACATCCACATCAATCAAAAAAGCAAAAGTGGTTACAAGATGAGCATGCTCGTACTTTTACCTTTTGGTTACGAAAATAGGTACTACAATGGTTTATTAAATTTTCCTTTTTGTTTTCATTATTGGTCACCATATAAATTATATCTTTATCTTATTTCTATAGGTTTAAGTTGCATTGGGAAATAATGAACATGTATCCGAAATACTTAAATGGATAACTAATGGTCCAAGCCTTTATGTGATGAAGTATAATGGTTATGTCATAAATGAGTGTTAATATAATACCAAGGAGCATGATGATTTACTAGCTACCCAAAATAGCGGAGTTAGTATTGTATCAACAACAATGCAAATTGTTAGTGCTAAAGATAAAAATCATATTTTCAGGGAACTTTGTTTCTATTGGGTTATTACAGAGATTTGAGACCTGGATTATACTATGTTCAGAATTATAGTCTTCAAGTGTGATTGGGTTAATAATAATAATGGAATTAGGGTCGATGATCTTGGATTTACCTTAGTTGACTTTAGCAGATTGGCTCATAAGTTAGATCCGTTCATATTAGCCTCCCAGGCTAAGAAAGCATTCTATGTACAAGGTGAGCTTAATCCAAGATGGTCAATTGTTTTGTCAACTCTTCAACAAGATTTCACAAAAAGAGCAAATTATGATGATCCCATGGACATTTCTATTGAACACAATCCTGTCATATCTTCTTTGACATAAATTGAATTATTTGATGCATTGGATGAATCTGATAAAATTTTTAATCGGGATGATTGCAAGGGAATTTGGGTCGAGAACAAATCATAAATGTTTCCAATTTTTATCTTTGTTATGGCTTTGTTAATTGATACGCTTATAAAGTTTTTTGTTTTTTAAATGTATGCGGACTAGTTAAGTTATTCGTCTTTATTATTAGATGAATGTTATTCTTTCAATTTTAGTTAATGGAAGGTTGAGAATATTCTAAAAACTGATATTATTATGTTTTGTGCAAAACAGCTGACTAGGTAATGCCTTTAATTAGTTAATTTTTTTCCATTTAAATATTTTTTTATTTCTTTGTACCTTTTTTTTAACATTATTATTTTTTTTAAGGTATGGAAATAGAACAAGATAAAGCTACGACAAGAAATAGATGTAGAGGGATAACAAGAAAGCCAATGATTATCAAGAATAGGAGCAAAGGAATTAAACTTTCAGTTCAGTATAATGTCGATGGTGTTTATGTCGGACAAGCTACGGTGCATCTCACAAGTTATTTAGGGGTATTGGCACGTACCATGGTCCCAATTAGATATAGCACTTGGCACCATGAACCTAAGCAATTGAAGAATAAATTATGGGACTCAATTGAGGTAAACTTGTATTTATTTTTTCTATTTTTAACATTTTCTAATTTTATTTGCAAATTTTTTTAACAACTAATAACTATGTTCATTACTTCTAGGCTGCATTTACATTGGATTGTAGAAGTAGAAGGAATAGTATGAAAACAATTGGCAGGTGCTTTAGATCTTTCAAGAACATGTTGACAGCAAAGTATATCATTCCATTCAAAGACCAACTCGAGCTTCTTAAAAAACCACCATCTAAATATAGTTTTATTGAACATAGTTATTAGTTGTTAAAAAAATTTGCAAATAAAATTAGAAAATGTTAAAAATAGAAAAAATAAATACAAGTTTACCTCAATTTTTGTCAAAGAAATATTGACTCAAAGATTTCAGGTATATTTCTAATTATTTTCATGGAATTTTCTCAATTTTTCTTTACTTAATATAAATTAAAATTGTAGGAGTTTAGAGAAGTTCAAAAGGAAAGAAGGAAAAAAAATATTTATAATCATCATCTTAGTGGGAAGGGATATGCTGGTCTTGAAGCGGAGATGGTAAGTTAAATATATTATTACTTTACTTTTTATTTTATGTTGAATTTTCCTATAGACTCATTATATTACATTGCAATATTGTAAAAGTCGATAGAAACTGGCTTTACTAGAGTCATTGATAGAAGTATATTATGAAAGAAAGTGATGGTTAAAAAAGATGGCATGTATGATGAAGTGGTCATTCCAGTAGTGGAGAAGATTGTAAGTATAAGTTATGAAACAATTATTTCATTTATGGTATAAATTTATTTATTGTAACCAATATGAAATTTAATTTTATAATATAATTGTGTATCAGGATATGAAGTTGCAACATTCATAAGAAAGCAGTTTGAGTTTCAAAGGAAATGACATACTTACAAAAGCATTGGGAACTCCAGAATATAGTGGTCGAGTACGAGCTAAAGGAAAACATTATACTCCACGATATTATTTTCATTCTATGGCTGATAGTGCTTTGGGGGAATTTATGAAAGAATCGCAAGAGCGATAATCAAAGTTTGAGGCAAGATTTTATTCCAACTCTCTCAAATGGTACCCACCGTAGCTCAATCTGATATTGGTAGCTCTAGCAAGCTTCAAAAACATATTGTCCTTCCGGAAAGTGTTGAGCAACCAAAATAGTCGAGTAGAAGACAACACTCCACCAATACTAGTAGCAAAAAGGTAAGTTGTATTTAATATTATGTTCTTTAATATAAATGTGGTATCACAAACTCATAATTTTCATATCAACTTACCTAGTTGATATGAAAATATAGAAGTAATGTTACAATATAAGTTAGAATGATAAATTATATTAATAAGCTCATTAAATTATGATAACTCAATTTTGTATAACTAATTCTTTTCTACGTGGAAATTATCAACTTTAGATGATTGCATATAACTAAACAACAAAGTTTCATTTTATAGGAAAGGAATTGTCAATTGGCCATAGAGACAAAAGAAAATATTGTCGCAGCTGGAACTATGATACTTGAATATGGTGCTAACTTCCTTGTTGCCGTGGATGTTTCTTATGATCCAAATGCATTACTTCCTGTACCTATTCCAAGCCAAATTACCACTATTGGAGATGCTATTGGGCATCAAATTTTATGGCCTGCCCAATTTATCATTCCTACTACTCTTCGCATCCAGGTATGTGTTTTTTTTAATAAAATATTTCTTAATAATAATAATAATACTAGTTAATCTAGGACAATTCTTATTTATACAAAGATATTTAATGTTTGATAGGATTCAAAGAAATTTAAGAAACAGAGTAATAGAGAAAGAACATTGAGTTTAAATGATGAGAATCCTGTAGTTATCAAGAACTTTGCTACATTAGTTGGGCGCATGTTAAAGGATGAGATCGTACATGCAGTAGAAATCATAGAGGAGGTTTTTGGATAGTCATTTAAGACCTTCCTAATGAAAGAAGACATGGATATCATTATATCATCAACAGAGGTGTCATCTAATTGTCTTTTGTTCTATATATGGTAAGATAAAAATTTAATATGTTTTTCATTTATTTTAACTATCTTATTTATGCTTTAATTTTTCATTATGCGAATTGTATTTAATATTAGTTAAATTAAAATATTATAACTTTTAAATATTGTGTGAAATTAAATCAGACATTTGCATAAAAAGATGGTTGATGCTAAAGAGGTAGAGCGATTTATTTTTGTAAATCTGACCTTGGTTTCCAAAGCTGGATTCGGAGAAGCAAGCAAGAAAAATAAGTCAAGGGTTATAGCTAATCGGTTGATGAATGCAAATAATACAGATTTTGTTTTTATTCCATATAACCCATGATAAGTTATTTAACATAAGTAAGATTATAAGTATACATATATATCAAATTATAAATGATATGTTGTTACACTAATATTAATTTTGTAGTTGTCATTGGGTATTGGTGGTACTTAAAATAATGACTTTGATCGCCTATTACCTTGATTCCTTGCATCATCAACCTACAGATGATCTTAAAGACATTGTAAATATGTAATTTTTTCCCTTCTTATTATAGAATGAAGCATTTGGTGGTAACATAAATTTTTTTTCTTAATGCAGGGCTCAAAGAAATCTTCACTTTAAAAAACATATATCATCAAAAAGAGATCCTAATTGGGTTGTACTAGGGGTACATAACTCATTAACTGAGTAATATAATATTTAGTGTCTTCTGCTTAATTTTAAACTTTTTACAATATGACTTGCAAGTAACTCCATATATATATATTCATTTTATTTTACATTCAGTGCCCAAGACAACAAGGTAGTGTTGAATGAGGATACTATGTGATGAGATATATGAGAGATATCATTCTTGATCAAGGATGTCTAATATCAAAGGTATGTGTTGATTTGTTGTTTCTCAATATATCAGTTATTTTTAGTTTTCCAATTTTATTGATTAAAATAATACTTTACTTTTCAACAGTTTAATGGGAAGGAATCATACAAAAAAGATGAGTTGGATGAAGTATGATCTGAATGAGTGATGTTGGTGACTCAATTAATACTTTCCTCAGTTTGAAAAGCATTGGGGACACCTTTTTGTATTGAAGCATGAACAAATTTTGGGATTTATAACATTAACTTTTGATGATGTTCGTAATTTATATCTCTTTTGACCCAAACTATGACTGAAGATAAATTGTTTGACATAATCATTTGAAGACATTTTAATATTTTCCTTACACATTCATTATATTTCTATAATTTTCATATGTTGAATTACGTTAGTTTATTGTATGCATGATTCTTAGGCGTTTAAAGGTAAACTTTTTTTTGGTCAAGTTAGGAGATCTTCCAACTTTGGAATGATTGTGATAATAAATGTATTTTTTTAATGAGATCAAAGTTATTACTTCTTACTTTCAATTAAATATTCAAAACTTGAATATGTAATTAGAATTTTTTTGTTTTCATACTATCTTTTATTTATGTTGTCAACCATAGATTTTTTGTTGTAGATTGATAATGAAAAAAATTGTGATTTCGACTTTTGGCTTCAATACTTTACCACAACAGTGTAAATTACCTTTTCACCCTTATAAAACACTAATTATTTCAAGGCACAAATTTTTTTTTCATGCGGCTAATATTTTATTAATGAATCTAAAGTATATGTTGATTGGATTACTATATTTGTGTAATCAAATAGAACTTGAAATTACATTACATAGCATCTCATCGAGTTTTTTTGATGTGTTGGGAATATGGCAAATAATTTAACTTTTCATTTTATGATATTTAATTGGTTTTTGTAGTATTTTTTCAAGTTGTTTGTGATATCTTTAAACTCACTACACACCTTTAGGTTTTAAATAAATTATTATTGTTTTGTATTTTAAAAAATTTTTTCAACTTTTATGCCATAATTGATAAATCTCCTGCTTTATATTTTATCCATTACTACTAACTTTGTTTTTGTTGTTGTTAAATTTGTTTAATTATATATTTTAATTGTTATATAAATTATTTTTATGATATGTTGTTATCATTCCTGTTTTTTTTCCAATGCTCTATAATATATTTTTTTCTGCAAGTGTAAGTATTTATTATTCATCTTTTTGTATGCAGGTTATCTTATTTGAAAATTAACTCTCAACTTTGTCAAGCTAGCAGAAACCAGTTTTATGGAGTTAAGACACAATTGGGTTGCATATATCAGAAAATTTGAATTGAATTTAAGAAATGAATGTTGAAATTGTGTTATATATTTTTTTGATTTGTAAGAAGTTCGAGTTCCCCATTGTACTTAAAAACTGTATTCTTGGTATGGATTGTAAAGAATGTTGTTCTTATGTGCATACAGTATTACAATAATAGGTGAAAATATATTTACAATAATTATTAAATTTAAATTTATTTAAATCATAATCTTCCTTGACGCTTTTACTAAGTGTCATAGTATTAAAAAAATTTACAATAGCTACAACATATAATGACGTTTTTTTGTAGTATCATTGAATCATACCTTGACGCTAAAATAAAGCATCATTGTTAATAAAAATGACACTTTATTTTAGCGTTAAGGTATGATTCAATGACACTGCAAAAAAAACATCATTATATGGATAGACTTTTTATGTCACGCTAGCGGATGACGCTATCGATAAGTGACATTATATATATATAATGACGCTTTTTAAGCATCATTGATTATGGTTTTTGTTGTAGTGACAAGTCATGATTCCAAAGTACATGTCATTGTTTAAGATGAGTTATGACATCACAATATAGGTTATGACTCTAAAGTATATGCTACATCTTAACTTCAGAATATAGGTCAGACTCCAAAACAAAATATTTTAGTTGCAACCATACAAAATTAGTTATGACTCAGCTCTGGTTGTGACTTCACAATCTAGGTCACGACACTGAACACCAGTAGTAGCTTCCAAACTATGAGTTATTTCTAATATTCTCCTACTTGGCAAATACTTCTTCTTCCTCATCATAGTCTCAACTCTACCTCACTAGAATTTTTTCAGGACCAACTACCTTTCAACCACCCTCAAATTCAGAGGCAACTTCACCAAGTGCTCAGATCTCATTCTACTCATCTTTCTTAACATTCCCCCCACTATCATTGAATCCCTAGAGGCTTTTACCTGCATAATAGTGCTTGGATTCTTTTTTGTAACTTGAAGAGAAATGTATGCACCATTCTCATGTGTTTTAGGTGGGTTTCTAATCCATATAGACCGTCATGCATGATCAATCTCGACTGAATCAATCTTAATAAAGTCTTTAAACATTGTCTACTCAGCCTCTTCATCAAAAAAGTCTATGTCTCTACAGAAATAGAGTCGTGACTCCATCTGTGATGTGATAAATATAAGTCATGACCTACTATTTTCATGTTGCTACTCCATTACTTTAGAACTATTAAATTTTTCATGACTTTTTGGAACCTATTCACTCCTACACTTCTTGAATACTACATCTTGACCATAGATTACTATTTTTGTTTTTAGTTTCCAAAGTTTATAGCCTAGTACCTTCATTGTAGCCAAAAAAACTCACACTTCACTACTTTAAAGTCCAATTTATTTTTCATTTCTTTGGCACATATCAATATTAATTACAACTAAACACCCAAAGATGATCCACTCTCAAGTTCCTCCTATACATCACCTTAAAGGAACTTTTATTCTTTACCAAAAACATGTGGGTGTGGTTCTTTAGGTAGTATGCTTTGGTGATTACTTCTGCTCAAAATTTAGATTTCAAGTCTACCCATCTTTTCATACATGTCACCTTTTTTATTAGTGTTTTGTTCAACCTTTCTACCATTCCATTCTGATGTGATCATGTGGTGTCATCTTGTCATTTTTTCTCATCATTATCATCCTTGACATAGAATCAATCAACTAAAAAATATTCTATACCATATTAGATCAACCAAAAAGTACTCCATATAATATTTATCAAATTATTGAATTGATTTTTTACCAGTGCTATGAACTCTATGAAATTTTCTAACACTTCAGTTTCCTTTTAAATGAGAAAAATGCATGCATATATGGAGAAATCATCAACAAAAGAAACATAATACTTTGATCTCCCATATAATATCTCTAGTATTTTTCCAAACAAATTTACTATGATTCAAGTCTAGTATTATTGATGATCTTGTGATTATAACATTGAATTTCTCCCACTTTTGTTTTTCATAAAGATAGTCCTTTCAGAAATCAAGCCCTTTTGAATACTATTATACTCCCTCCACCATCCTTTTTGATTATACAATCCCTATATTATTCTCACTAATATGACTAAGTCATTATTCCATAACATGGTCTTTTGTTGTGACATTGTATTCATGTGTCGTGACTCAAAACCCTATCATGACACTATGTTTCCATGTTATAACTATGATAGGACTACTTCACTCAATCGCTTCTTTCTTTGATGCCTTTGCCTATTTTTATGTCATGATGCTATGCTTCCATGATCCCATGTCTCATCTTTATACCCTTAATGTTCCCATGTTTTTATGTTGTGACTTCATGTTACCGTGTCTCATTTTCGCACTTTGTCATGACACTATGTTTCTATGTTGTGACTCCATGCTTCTGATAGATTTCTTCTCCATGGAAAAACTATTATCCATGCCTTCCTTCTTCCCAAAATTCATGAACCCACTATTTGGAGTAATGATGATTCTTACTAGAAGCATCTAGGTCTCACATCTTGTTTTCCATGAATAAACTTTGCTCCTCACATCACCTTGAAAAATGTCTCATCACAAGAAAATCCAACACGATCATCTATTATTGCACTTATAGAGATTAGATTCCAACTCAAACTAGGAATGTGCATCACCCTTAGAAATATTTTAATTGTCTCATCATATATCCTATCTTCACCTTTCCATGACTAATTATCTTTACCATTATGTCATTTCTCATAGTTATATCTCCTTCATTGAATAACTCATACTAGTTAAAGTAGTTTCGATGATGAGTCATATGATATGACATGTACATGTCAATATACCAAGTACCTTTATCAATATGAGTAGCACAAGTATAATCAAAATGAACCTCTTCTCCAAATTGCTACTTATCTAACAATAAAACACTAACATGAGTTGGCTTGTTTTAAAAATCCCTCTTTAATTGCCCAACACTATCACATTTTTAATACTTTACTTCCATCTTATCAACCTTCCTCCCTCCTATTACTTATGAGTTTTGAAACCATTCACTTCTTTTGCCTACCTTCCAATATCACAAACAAAACCTTTTTCAAAGATATCCTTATACTCTACATCCTCATATCCTCATGTAGTAGGGCTAAAACTTATATCTCATAGGATAACCATATTGTACTACTACTTATAATAATATTTAAATTAACTCATATATTCGGTAGTGAATAGAGAAGGGTTATAGTCTTAATATCATTATTGATTTCATATCCATTAAAAGAAAATTAGTTGATCAGTAGATGAAACTCATGCAAATGGGAAGAAAATTAATCAACTTTCTCCATTTGTAATCATTATAAATTCTTCCTCAAGAAGAGCTTGTTACCAATAACTTGCTCTAATAGAGCATTATTGTGAATTTTCTATGATACTGAAAATGTGATAGTTGTTGGAAATATACCAAAAGCTTATTAGGCATATGTATGCATCAAATAAAATTCAATTGGGTATCTCTAAATTGGGTTTCTAACTACCCTAAAATTGGGGTGGAATTCAAGCGAGGAGAATTGAAAATCATCTCACTAAATTGGGTATCTCTAAGGATAGTTGGCATTAGGATCTATATTTTAAATTCAGTTCCTAGTCCATTTTTTTTCCATTCAACTTGAGAGTGTATTCTAACTAAGGGTGGTGTTTGTACCTTTGTGCTCTCTTTTGATTCTCACCTGAATCTCTCTTTTTTGTTATTTCCCTCTCCTTTGATTATTTAAAATTCATTAAAAATAGCTTTTATATCCTTAAGTCCTATTATTAATTATATCATTTAATGAATTCAATATCACAATGCAGGGTTGAAGTCATATAAAAGAATCTCTTCAAATTGCTATTATTTCATAATATCAAAAAATATCATGAAAAATGTCACAACATCATTCTATATATGAAAAAAATGCTTTCCTCACAAAATATGATTTTGGTTATGTAATGATTATATTGTGGCACTAAAAATATGCTTTAAATTCATGTATTAATCAAGCATTGGTTACCATGATGTGAAAATAATATCATTGTTGAAAATTTATTTAGAGAAAATATAATCACAACTCCAAAATAATATCACAATAAAGTATATGTTGCATTGTAAAATAATAATGAAATTTTGATAGAGTCGTGACATTTAAAGAATATCTCAACTAATTTGTCGAGTCACGTCAGCCAAGAATAAATGCCAAGACTATTTCATAGGTATGTAGTAGTGTAAAAAATATCATAATTTTGAAATTGACTCAACTTCATCTTGCTTCTCTACAAATCAATTTTGTTTTCAACCAAGTTATTTTTCATTTCCCATTTATAACTAATTTCATTACTATTCATCAAAACTTATCAAAAATATAATTTCATAAAATACTTATCTTTTACGCCCAATTTTGGTACAAATATATCATGAAATAATTTAAAAATAATCATAAAAACTCATTACTTTGATTGTCAAATAAGCATTTCTAGCTTCTTACATAATTTTTTGTAGTTCTTTCACCATAAATTATGCCAACAATTTATCTATCAAATATAAGTAGATCAAGCTTCATAATTTCTGATTTATCTTCTCCTAATTGTCAACCTCAATATTTATCATCTCTAGTTTCTATCCTTTTTTTAGATGGCTTAAAGATCTTTTACGAATGACTAGTAATCCTTGTCAACTAATTGATCCTCCATCTTCAACTTCTATAGTTCAAAGATCTTCTCAGAGAACTTATTAATTTCAACCTTAGACATTTTATTTTTCATTCTCAAAATCATACAAAACATCAAGTTGTAATAACTCAAGCTCGCTCTGATGCCAAATGTAAATGTGACATGACATTGGCTCTCCTTAGATGCCAAATGTAAAGGTGACATGAAATTGGCTCTCCTTAGATGCCAAATGTAAAGGTGACATGACACTTTGGCTCTCCTTAGATGCCAAATGTAATGCACATGTCATGCCACTAGATCTAGCATTGATACCAAATACTATATATAAGGTAATCCCAAACACAACAAAAATAAATTCTAATAGTTCTTTGATACCAGACTAATTGCCCCAACATCCTTCAAGACCAAATGTTAAAAAAATTCAAAGCTATGGGTATTTTTAAGACCTTTCATCACCCTCATGCAATCCCAATTTAGGATATGCATGATTAGCTTTGAATTCAAGAACTCTCATAGAAGAAGATCATTACACACATGAGAGATAGAGATATTATTATAAGTAGATGATAGGTCATGCCTGAAGTTGTTCATGCACATCTTGAGGAGCTCTTGCTAAGTAAACTTCTGGGGACAGGAAAAAGTAAGGACTCGCCACCTTGCAATGAACTCCATTATAGCTGATCTATGACCACCCTTGCTTTCATTTCGTGCTACTTCCAGAGGCAGTCGCTCAAAGAAAGGATAGTCGTTTTCCAAGCCCAAGCTAAGTAGGCATGCCGATAATTGCTTTGGCTTTTGTAGGTCGTTAAAGAGATTTTGATGTACTGAACTTCACTTCGCCTGATAATCGATATTTCATCGTGAGGATTTGAAAGACTAAGATTTGTAATTCTTAAATAGAAAACTAATCATTCATTTCATTCTATTGATTCTAGATGTTGGATTACAGATTACAATTATATTGAATTTATAATTCTTAAATAAAAAACACAAAAACCTTAAAAATATAAGACTTAAGTCATAACATCATATTTCTTTACCATGATGTTAATCATATCACAACACTATAGGATAGAGTCATGACTGAATTCTTAAGTTGATCAGTCATAATAACAGGAAATAGGTTGCCATAACAATGATGTAGTGACCCCAAAACACATGTTATATCTTAAATTGAGTTTACAACTTCATAATTATGTGTCATCATTCCAAAGTAAATAATATAGTTTAAGATGAGTTATGACTTCAAAATATAGGTTTTAACTCCAAAACATATATTATAATTGAAGATGAGTTATGACATAACCATATTGACCATGACACTAAAGCATAATCTTTCAGTTGCAACCATGTAAAACATGTTATGACGTAGTTTAGGTCATGATTTTACAATCTAGGCCACAACACTAAATACTAGTTGTAGTTTCTAAAATATGAGTCAATCCTAATAATAAGGCAAAATCATAGGGTAAGAAGAAAGAGAAATTGTATTATTGTGGAAAGTAAGGATATGTAAAAAAATAATAGTGACATTATAAAAGAGGGGTAAAGAAAAATATTAAAAAAATAATCTAATTCATCACATACTCATGGTTGTGTGGCAAACACTTCAGATGATAGTAAAATTTTACACAATAAGACAATAATATTTATTAAAGAAAAAAATTATTATGCCTGATTAATGTACCAAGGAGTAATATGCATATAATTTCTCGAAGATAATAGTTTCATCAATATGAACTTAATGTGAAAGGATATATATTCAAAGGAGATGTTCATTTTTATATATTACTAGTATTAGTACCATCAAAATTAAGATATATGATAATATAGTTTGTATTATCCAAGAGGTGCAACGTGAAGAATATAAGGAAAAATCTACTATCTTTGAAGCAATTAAATAATGGTGAGTAAAAAGTATATTTTCAAAATTAAACCATGAAAATAATCAAATAAGCATTTATAGTGATAAAAACAAAAAAGGTAACTACAAATTTATATGTGCTTAGAGGATAAATATAACAAGCATAAGTATCTACTATATTAGCAAGTTCAAAATAATAATTAATGGTGACTTAGTACCAAAAGTTTAACCACTTACCAAAATGAAATTTAAAAATTCTATCTAAATAAAAGATTTTCTAGGGATCAAAAATGTTTTTCTATATGTTTGTGAGTATTATATCATTAGTAAGTAACATATATTATAGTTAAATAGTTTTCATGCTACAAGGCACAAAATACTTCATATTTTTTTTGATGATTATTATAAATGATATTGGATGTATCCAAATTAGAGGAATTTAGACATGTTTCTATTTATTAAATATTTGAAGTGAAAGTAGATGTTGAATATGAAAATAAGATCAAATATTTAAGGATAAATAATGAGTAAAAATAAACTAATATTGAATTTGATATCTTCTATCAAGAATAAAGTATTAGGAAGTAGTACACAATGACATACACTACACAACAAAATAGAATATCAGAGCAGATGAATAAAAACTTATTATAAAAAACAAACATTGTGTTAAGAACTACATAGATAATCCCAAGTATTTTTGGACAAAAGTAGTCAAAACTACATATTTTTTGATCAATCAGTATTAGGATTTGGCTCACTCTTCAAAAGCTATAATAAAAATTTACCATCATGACTCTAGAATGTAAAGTTGTAGCATGAATGAGTTGCAATATGTATTGTGTTGTTGCAACTATAAGCTTCATATATTTGATTTGTGACCTTGTTCTATGTATTCAAAAAATAAATGAAGTCATAACATAGTTTATATTGTTGTGATGAGAAATATTAAGAATTTAAGTTATGATCATATTCTATGGTGTCGTTGCATGAATAGAGTCACAACATGGTTTTCTATTACTAGGACTAGAAGTCATGAGAATTCAAGTTATGACCATGTGCTTTGGTATCATTATGTGAATAAAGTCATGATATTATTCTTTAGTATCAAGACATATTTTGACTTGGAATGAAGTCACAACATGATTTGTATTGTTGTGACTAGTAACTTAAGGATTTAAGTCGTGACATATTCTTTGCTGTCAATATATGAATGAAGTCATGATAGGTTATGAGCTATCATAACTTCGAACTTAAGGAAGAGGTTTTTTAATTTACTATTTAAAGGATTGCAATTAAAAATAATGAGGCACAAAAAAGAAAGTTACTTTATTGTTACAAAAATATAACTAATGCTCAACCATGTTGCATTAATAATGAAAAGAAAATTTACTTTCCGCTCTTCTTCATTTTCTTCTATCTCCCATGTTCTCTTCTAGTATGTGTGTGCTTTTTCTATGATTTCTATCATTGTGAGATGTGTGTTTTTTCTATAAAAATTTTATTTGTGTTGAATTATTCCTCCTTAGAAATCCTAAACTCGGACTATCACTACTATTCCTAATATTTGGCATTAGATGATGGTGTTGCTGATTATCTTGAATCTGATACTTGGTATTAGATCGATCATCTTTGTTACTTGGAATTCTAACATTTAATATTAGATCCATGATTCAACATAAAGCCTAGACAAGATCTATGTTTGGATCAGATTATGGCAAGTTTGCAAACATCTAGGGTGCATGTCAAGAAGTTTGTGGGGAATGGTTTCGAGTTATGAAAGTTTAATATGGAAGATTTGATTTTTGAAAGAGATTATTGGTCCAAGATTATAGATCTAAATCCAATAGTGAGTGATCAAAAATTAGAGATATTATCTATGAATATTATGAACTAGGACAAGGTAAATCATAGAGTATGAGACTTGATCCAACTATATTTAGCATATGAGGTCTTGGTGAATATTTCTAGTGAGAGAATAATGAAATATTTATAGGAAAAACTTTTAATGCATTATCAAAGCAAGTCATTGATCAATAAACTATCATAAGGAAGAAACTTTACAAGTTGCTCATGTAGAAGTTTGAATCTTTTGCCTTGCATGTATATGAGTTTTAAACACTGATCAACTAGTTATTATTTATTAGTTATGAAATAAATAATGATGATACAGATATTATCTTCCTTTATTCATTTCCTAATCCATGAGATAATTTAATTATGACCATTAATAGTGATAAAATTGGGTTATCTTATAAGATAATAATTACAATTTTACTATCATAGGATATGAGGTGGAAGGGTATGATGAAATATTATAAGAATATACTTAATGTTAGTGGGTGGACTAATGACTGAAGGATGAACCATTCTCAGTGTATGTCTAAGTCAAGAGGAAGATCGAAGAAAGTGGATAAGCTAAAATTAAATTACTAGAAGTGCAATAAAGCTAGGCATTTTAAGAGGGACTACTAGAGATTTGAAAGCTTACAAAAGTAGGTCTCAACATCATTTATTCAAGTTGCAACCCAAAAGAGAGCTAGCTTGGTAGTCGAGGAGTTATCTAATAGTAAAGATTTACATGTTGCTGAGGCCTATGCTACTTATGTTGATGAGACAATCTAACTCATCGAAACAGGTACATTATATCACATGACTCCTCATCGGAGCTAATTCAATCATAATGAGCCTTATGATGGAAGAGATATGACTATGAAAAATAGTTCAATAGTTATAATAGTTGGTCATGTAAAGGTGAAGATGAAGAAGCATGATGAGACTTCAAATTTATTATGAGAATCATGTATATACAATACTTGAGTAGAAATCTAATTTTTGTGAATGTGATGATTAATGATGGCATGAAGTTTAGTTGTGATAACAAGTCTTGCAATATGACATGGGGAGAAATATTAATTATTCAAGGAGAAAGGTGCTAAAGCTTTACAAGCAGATAGGAATCATACTTTAAAATGTAGTTGGTTCCTTTGTTTCCAAAAAGAAGAAATCCATGGAAAATAAACTCTGGTCATGACATGGAGACATGCTATTATGATTGAGTTTAGTTCATGGCAAGGAAACATGATTTCATGACATGAAGACATGGTGTCATGACATGAAACTATGATGTTGTTGCGAGTGGTGTGTTCTAGCCCAATTACTCTCTCTGAAATGATTAATAAGACATGGAGTATCAATATAAAAAATAAGCATATAAAATATAATCAAACTTTACTCACCTTCATGAATTCTTTCCATATCAAGTATTCATATGTACTCTTTCAATTTGCCCTCATTGTGCTTTTCCCATTTTTCAAAAAATTAGTAATTGATAAAAATTGAGGTTCCCTATGGAGCGACTTAAAATCTATGTTATCTTTAGTTCTTTGGAATCCAAGTAACTTATTTATTATCTTCTTATCAAAACATACCCAAATATCTTCTCACATGGTATGTTTTCTCTTACATATCCTTCAAATTGGCATATAATTCTTTCACAATGGAAGCATTTCCCCATTCTCTCTATAGGCAAAATAACAACTGATTCTTCTTCTATATAATATTTCCAAATGAAGGGATGATTTACTAAATTCTCTTTCTCTAATAAAATCTTTCCTTACAAGAACCGAGTCCATCTATCTTTGCCCAAGTTCTATAACAAAAATCATAGTAGGCAAAGCTACTTCAAGTAAAATTTCTATGACACTAGGTTTCTAACTTCTCTTTCTTCTTATAAATCATGTCTCTGACCATTTTATTCGAAGGTCTTCTCTCTTTCAACATTGGATCAAAGATTTTAGTGGATGTAGGGTTTTGTCATGGTGTTAAGAAAGAAATAGGATTTTGTTGAAGTAATTCTAAGGTTATGTATTTATAGTCATTACCTTGTTAATGAAAGTCATGGCTTTTCAAACTCACTCTTCACTCTTTAATGAAAAGTCATTGTTCTATGTCAAGCTGTTACTACAAAGTCATGGCATTAGGGCATAGTCATGACTTTTCCATTTGGTTTTTTATTATGTTTTAATTTATGTAATATCAAAGTAATGACATTAAGTATAATCATAGCTTTGTCATTAAGCTTTTGATGAATATTTTCTTTCTATAACACAAAAGTAATGAAACTAAAGAATTTCCATGGCTTTGGGCTTAAAAATCAATATCATAGTTGGTTTAAATATGTGATTCTTTTGTGTGTGGGGTAGGAGTTTAAGTGTAATTATGAAAATATAATATTTATTTTACAACAAAGGCAACTTTATCAAGCAAAAAAAACTTTTGGGTTGTCTCCCAAGTAGTGTTATATTTAACATCCATAGCTAGTCCAACAGTAACTCACTCATTCATCAAAAAACTCTACTGTCCAAGCTAACTTCTTCATATAATTGTTTATATTTTTTCTTCTTATACTTTTGGTATTCTTCATTTATACTGGATAAGTAATTATCTTGATGGACAATATCTTCAAGGATAGTTGGTATGGACCACATCTTCTTTGTTTTTTTCTTTTGCCCTGATATTATGAAATTTCATGATTTTTTCATCTTCTTGTTCTTGGTTCTCCTTCTCAACTTTTTATATATCAGCCACAAAAACTTCATTATTTGCCTCTTCTTCTTACATATAATTAAATCTTCAATTACTTCTTCTAGGTTCTTAACTTCATTTATCTTCATATTATCCATTAAAACTTATACTGTAATGTTTTCATCATACTTTTTGACTTTTTCAACTTTCTTTGTATCGGCCACTAAAATTTATGATGCACCACTTTCTTAAAACATATCCAAGTTTAATGACTTCATTACTCTCCTTCCATCAACTCACCCACACTTTTACCATGATATTTAATCCTATCAAATCATTTATCAACTAGGTAAGCATATCATCACTTTAAAATTCAAGGAATGGATAATTAATGATCATTGAATATGCTTCTTTCATAGCTTCTATATCTCCAATCTCTATAACTCACTACTAGTTGATAAATAATAATAGAGTTAATTCAGGTTACAATGAAGTGTATAATAGAAGTCACTACTTGGTGAATAATAAGTCTCCTTGAATTAATAGTTTAATGTGTTCTCATGAATTTTCATCTCATGTATTCCCCAATGATAGTCATTCGCATCATTTTTTTTATTTAAATTTTTATGAAATATTTTGAAGTTTTTCTCGAATGAATGATAGTATATTATCTTTTGATTTATCATTTTCTATGTTATGAGTTGTTAGCTCAGTCCCAAAATTTTGTTCTTTTGATTGGTAGGTTAAAAAAGAAAAAAAATGGACAAAGAGAAATACAAAATACAACAATCCACATTCTAAACAAGATAATAAGACAACTATTAGATCCAAAAAAAATTATCTAAACTACTAAAAATAATTATTCTTTCTTAATAATAATTATGTCAACTAATATTAGCTAATCAAACAAAATAGTATCTGAAAATAATACCAAAAATGTATTGCATATTTTTTTTGTTTTCCAATTTTATTGGGTAAATAGTGTTTCAAAAGCACATTAGTGCATGCATCTTATCAGCAATGATCTACAAGTATGTGGATTTTATAAGTAGTAAATAAAACTTTTGTTTAGATATTATTCACACTTAGATTGTAATAGTAGTTAGGTCAACTAACAATGATACAATGTGATTCTAGTATAAGAAATATGTTAGGATTTTGTTATGACTCTTGGATCATATGGTTTATCCACTTGATTCATATGATGCACGTTCAAATAATTTAAATAATATTGGGTTTGGATACATAATAAGGTTGGATTATTGTAGAGCAACTCTTTGCCCTAATAGCATATAGGGTAGTTATCACCATTGAACTCATCTTAATGATGGCTCCCTAGTAGCTATCCCATTGGCACTTTACTACTAGGAGAACAAATTATCTTAGCTCAATATTTTTTCATAAGCCAATATGTTTTTGGCAACTTATCAATTACCTTAGATGGTTACATTGTTTGTACATTCTTATTTTCTAGCCTCATGTGTCATCAAGACCATTAACTATTGTGGTTAATAAGTATTTATACCTTTTGCTTTGTAAGTATTATACTTACATAATTAATATATGATTTCCTTTAAATTTCACTAGTAGGAACCATAAGAGTAAAAGCAACTTATATAGTTGTCACAACCTTCTGAGTCACAACTACTTGTACATGTCCTGTGAATTACCTATCACCATCCTCCATTAGTGATGATGTAACTTCCACACTAAAGGTAAAACACTTAAAAAAATATTCGATAAACATTTACCTCAATTAAGAACTATTTATTCTAAGACAAATATAATGGAATGACACATAAAATTATTCATACTTTCGGTTTCATAAGCATCATACTCATAATGATTAATATACCTAAATTTCAAGTTTCAATATATAGATTTATCTCATGTATCAGGGTCAGAAGGGCTATAACTTATTTCTTACTATTTTTGTGAATGAGTCTCATGGTTTATCTATCATCATCCACAATGACAACACACACAAAACTTATAAATAGTCAAATCACTAATTCAAGTTTTATTTTAATCATCACATCCATCAATTTCATTACTGCAACATAAATCAAATATATTAATTAATCACAACATTATTCATACATTACATAAATCATAATTATATAAATATTATATCTCAATTTAGTCTGACATTAAAGAAATATTCAATGAGGCACAAAAGAAGAATTCTCATGAACTTTGGATTCCAAATGACATCCCTCACAAGAATTACACATACCCTAATCTCATGAGAGAGAAAGAGGATTTGAGAGTCATGCTCCCAAACTCTAAGGTTTAAATTATGTCTTGCATCTCTTGCTTACTTATAAATCCTCTAAGGAGTGCAAAAATTTTTCATGGGGTTAGTTGCTACACTAAGTAGATCCTCTAAGCATTTTTCAAGGAGTTCACGAATTACTTATAGATCATCTAAGCATTTTTTGAAAGATTTTTTCTTTTCCCTTTTATACTCTAGAATTTTGGTATTTCTCTAAATAGAAAGTTGTTGTTTTTTGAAGATGTCATGAATTTGGTCTTAATCTTTTGAATTCAAGGTAATGACTCTAGAAAGTTAACATGATGTTAGAATGCATCCTAATCTTTTTGTAACACAAAATCTTGGTGGTGAGAAGTATCTATAACTTATGCTTCTTGTCTCTCTTATGCATCATATGACCATGATGCTGAATATGGTCATAGTGTTGGGGATGATTTCTTTTGTGCATGATATGGCCATGACACTACAAATAGTCACAATGCTGGGAATAGTCTTTTTTATGCATAATATGGCAATGATGCTAAGAATAGCTATGATTTTTTCTTGGCCTTTCTTATATATCAAATGCTAATGGTAATGACAATAACCATGGCTTTGGCTTTGATCTTTCTTGTATATTACATGATCATGACATTGAAAATGGTTGTGGCATTGACATTTGTGTTTTACCTTCCCTTGATGGCTAGAGTTGTGGCCTTTGGAAGTAGATATGCTCGAATAATATCCTTTATTATATTTTATTTCCAAAAGTCATGATGCTATGTAATATCTATGGCTTTGGCCAAAGTAGCTTTGGTCTTATAACTTTTTTTAGCTCAAAAGTCACGGCTTTAAAAAAATAGCATGACCCTGATTTAAGAATACAAAACCTATAAAGTGACCATAATATTTAGTATCAGCAGGGTACTTAGTTATTGTAATGTGAAATTGATGTCACTATCATTTAATTATTATGATATTATTGCATCCAAAAAGAATATATTATATAATTGAAAGATTATGCTAACAAGGTAATGGAGTTATGTTGTACAATGATTATCATGACTATATAAGTTGTCTCGACCAATAATGGACACCAAAACTACTTGATGACTTATAAATAATTAAGTCACTAAATATCTCCAAAAATATATCAAGTGTATAATTATTCATCAAAATCTACCAAAACTCTTAAGTCATTAAAGTTACCTGATTATAGCTTATTTTCATGCTTACACATCATCTAATAGAATCATAAATATACAAAATTATTCAGTAATTTATATACCAAACTATCATCCTTGATAGGATGATAATATAGGTTATGGTTTAGTATGTAATAAGTTATGTCGAGGAATAAGAATATTGCTAAAAGAACTTATTCTGCTTTTAATTGAATGATATGTTTATTGGTCTTTTTATAAGTAAGATTGAGAAATACATGACTGTGTTGAAATAAGATTGATAAGAGTCATCAATATTATTTGTTTAGTCAGTCTACTTGAAAATCATGGAATGATTAAGTTGCATAAAGATGACATATTTCATGCTCTATGCTTAGTCAAAATATCATGTGACAATTGACTAATATCATATCATGGTAAGGTATTTCTATTTATCAATTTTTCTTAATTTAAGTAGTTTAAATGTCTTACTAAAGACTAATTATAACTTGAGGTCATAAAATATGATTTGGTCCAACTACCACTATTAAGTGAGCCTATAGAGTCATACACAATAATGAATTATAATAAGATGTCATAAGAGCTCGCTCTTTAGCCCATTAATTATCCTAAGTCCAAGCCCATTAGAAATTAATGGACTTCAATTTAATTTCATTTAAATCAAATTAAAGATATTTAAAAGGGAGATGATGACTTTTTTTAAAAAAGAGAGTAATTTTATTTTAAAAAAGGGTGATAGTGATTTTCTTTTAATAAAAGAGATTATGACTTTCTTTTAAAAAGAGGTAACATCTTTCTTTTTAAAAATAGAAATATTGACTTTCTTTTAAATGAGTGGAATAACTTCCTTTTAAAGTGGAAAAGGTCCCCTTTAAATAAAAAATAAGGGAGAATTATGTCTTGGGGTATTGGGAACCCAAATAATTAACCTTAAGGCCTCATAAGACCTATATTTGACCTCAAAAGTATGAAACAAACAAAAATTAATGTTAAGGATATAATATTTTTGTAATACCTCATTTACCCCTGATTATTTGGAAAGTATGAAACAAACATAAATCTATGGTGCTTTATGTTGTACTATAAGCTTTACCGCCTTTCTGCACAATTATGATTCATTAGAACCCGCGCCGCCCGCCCCGCCCCACTCCACCCCGCCCCACGCCGCCCCGCCCCCCTCCTCGTCTTCTGCTCTTGAACCTTCTTTCGGCAAAGGCTACAATTCAGTAAACTGTAAGCGTGCGTGAGTGCGTGCATATGTGTACATGTGCACACACACACACACACACACAGATATATATATATACAGATGCATATATGGATGTATTCATATATTTATAAATGTGTTAGGAAAAATAATTAGTGTAGATTGATTATGAGGTTCATTAAGGGCATTTTTGTCCTGGAAATGTTTATATCCTTAAAGTCAAATATAAGTGTTATGAGGCCTTAAGGTTAATTATTTGGGTTCCCAAGACCCCAAGACATAATTCACCCAAAAAATAATGAGCTCTATATATAAATACACTTAAAGAGTTAGACATCAATGAGATTTTGAGAGCTTTCATAGAGATCTCAAAAGAAAATAGATCAATCCAAATTGTGTAGATAGATCTAATCACTTTTGTGGGATAAAGACTTGTCGTCTTGTCATAAGGGACTAGCACATCGACCCCATTCATTGACCATTCAATATTTAAAGTTTAAAAAATGTTGCATTCATGGTTAGTAGGATATTCTAATAGTTTACTAACAAAAGTGGATAGTTACTATAGCCTCCAATAGAACAGTGGAAGGATTATAATATTGGATAGAAGCTTTTCAGATTTTGTAAGAAATATTTGTATAGAAAGCAAAAATAGATGAAGTTCAAATCCACTACTACAAGATCAAAAGTAGAGATGGAATTGATTTATATCAATTTTTTCGAAGAAACTTTAAAGCATCACTTGAAAGATCAAGATTTTATGTGTTATTTATTAATAATTTCTGTTAGTCTATATTGATCTACTTCATTTAGATGAAATATGAGGTGTTGGAAATATTCATGAATTTTAAAATATTGGTGGAGAATTTAAATATATAGTTAATGATTAGACACTATTTGGAAATTATATGGAAAGAAGTCAAATAAAGTCCATCTTTGAGTATTTGGCTATGATGCACATATCTACATGCCAAAGAAAAAAAAAAGTTGGGCTTCAAATCAAAGAAATGCAAGTTCATTAGCTATAAAAATGTGTTAAGGGCTTCAAACCTTGAAAGCTAGAGACAAGAATAGTCTTCTACAATAGAAATATTATATTAAGGGAGTTTAAGGGTGAATTGGCTGAAAAGTTATTGAATGAAGATCATGATATTGTAGAGGTAGATGTGACTTTGGATAATAATAAGTCTCTGAAAAATAATAAATTCCAATTACTACACGTAGATATAAGGTCATGGCTATGTTCATAGTCACAATTTTGAAATATAATGTCATGACAAGGTTTAATGTTGCGACATAAAAATATGGAGTTGTAACCTAGTCTAGAGTCATGACATGGAACGTGGGTGTCACAACTCAATTCATAAAAAGATGTTAACTTGGGTAAACAAGTTGTGGAAAAACTACAATGATTGAGCATCGACATTCCTAATGAAGAATTAGTTGAAGTAGCAGATACATTAAGGAGATCTCCATGGGTTAGAAATTTACCTATGTGGTATTTTAAGAGAGCATACCATGTGCAACATAATATAAGAGATAAACTCATTATTGTGTTTGAGGTTAGAGCCTATGGGGGGTCTATTCAATGGAAGAAAGTCATGATGGAGGAATTGTAGTCCCTGAAGATAAATAGTATCTAGAATCTTGTTAAATTGACTTTAAATTGAAAGGCAATTAAATGCAATTGAGTATTTTGTGACCTTGTTGATGATGCCAACAACTTGATGGTACTTGGAAAAGGCACCTAGAGCTTGTTAGGCATATTATATGCATGCTAATTATATATCATAAATATATTGATCATACAAGTAATAAAGTAGATATATATTTAGATATCGATCTCATAGAGATTATCATTGGCCGTTGAACAAGTTTTAGTGAATTGAATTGACTATTTAAGTTGATAAGATAAAATTGGGTCTTATAAAATTACTTAAACTCTAGGGTTAATTTACTTTCTTGTGAATTATGATATTTCTTCTATGATATTAAGGAAATATAATATATGTTTGTTGGATAAAAAGTAAAAAGTTATTAGATCTTCAATTTCTTTGTTAGTCTCGAAGAGTTAATCAAGCACAATTTGTCACTAATATGGATAATCCCCTTGTGATTGTACCTTCGCTATATCTATCAGCATCAAAGTTAATCAACCATCAAAGTTGTACATTATCTAATAATTAGCAATCCTATAATTTCTACTCTTTTTAGACAATGTCAATTCATCTTGATGGATATTTTGACTATACAAATCTTTATTCTTTAATATGGTCATAATAATATTTGTACATTTATCTTATTAGTATAATGCTCACATCAATTAATTTATGTCAACCTGATAATTTCACTCATGGAAGCCATCATAAGAAAAAAGTAGTCGGAGAATTGTCACTTCCTATCGATGCATGTTACCTTACATGTGTGATATAACTTATCTATCATCATCTATCATGATCAATATAAAACATCCATCAGTAAGGTGAAACCATATCTATCAATATTATAAGATTGAGACACTCACATATCTATCAATATTCAATATATCACAAAACCATAAATCATTTATTACAAACCACATTCATCATTCATTATTGATTAAACTAAACATATTTTCCAAAATTATCTTGATATTGGAGATAAATTTGAAAAAAAATAGTCCGCTAATGATCTTGTTGAATTGAGCATCCTCAAAGGTGGTAGGCATTTAGTATCTAAGTTTCTATTTTGGTTCCCAATCCAATCTATTTTGCATTAGCTTCTATTTTTATTTCCTTACTTGGGGTGACATTTTGCATTGTAGTGGCATTAATGAGCTTCATGTTGTGTTGATGTAGCGATGAAAGAAAGAGTTAAATTTTAAATGTAATATCACATCATTGAATTTCATGGAAAATATTATGACATCATTATGCATGTATGAGGATGATGTCGCAAGGCAAAAATATGTCATGACTAAAGTTAGTCATGCCCTTGGAGTATGATATCACAATGTGAAAAGAATATTACGAAGAAAAAATAGCTTTGCAATTCTAGGAATGTTACAATTTTGGTTCTATAACACAATTATCATGACCTTGAAAAGTATTATCATGATTGAGATTCAAATCTTTGATTGTCATGATGTAGAAATAATATTATGACTAAAAATATATTTTAGAGGAAATGCAATCATGACTTAGAAATATTATCACAACTATTAATATGCTATTATGAAGAAACTTGTAGTGAACATATGATAGTGATGTGATGTATAATGAACATAACAACCAATATGTTGAGTTGCGACCAAGAATGACTTGTTATGATCACTTTAAAAGAATCTACTAGTATTAATAAGGTCTTCACATTGAAAATATCATGACTTCACATGCCTTTTTTGCATATTAGTTGTGTGTTCCACCATGTTTATCTTTTGTACTTAAATTATGGCCATTTCACTAGTTTTCATTAAAACTAAACAAAAGATTTATTTTTATGAAATCCATTTCTTTTATGCTTTTTTCTCTTACAAATTTCACATGAAACAAGTCAAACATGACTATGAAAAATATGGTACTTTTATTGCTAAACATACCCCCACACAAAAATATTTTCTTATCCTTGAGAAAGAGAATCTCTCTCTCTCTTGGTTGCTCTTTATGTTTAGATGAGTATTAATAAAATAAAAGTATGTATGGTTGACTACTTTATAAAAACTTTAGGAATGATGTTGCCAAATGCATTACTTGTGGAAATCTAGCAATATTTTATCTTTCAAAATATGCCATGACCTTGAATGAATGTTATGACCAAGTTGTATGGTTATTTCAACTAGAAATTGTCATAAATGGGCTTTAAATGTTATGACTTTTTTTAGTGGATGAGAAGTCAGGTATAATGTCATGACTTGGTTTGATGTCTTGACATCTTTTAGTTTGTGAATTTTTGTGTATGAATTGGCAAGATGTATGTAAAAACAAATATAATCACACAGGTGAAAAAAAAATGCTTGGGTTGCCTCTCATGAAGAAATATGCTTAACTTCTTTGAATAGACTAATTTTTGGGTCTAGTTTCTCAATTGTCAACTTCAGTCAACCATGTAGTCTTTTTTATATAATAATTAATTTATATCCACTTCATATATTTATATATTCAATCAATGATTATGGATGGAAGATACTATTTGTTCTTTTCTTTCTTGGTTGCATGTCTTTGGATGTCACAACTTTATTAATCATTAGACATCATTGTATGTTATCTTTACTTCAATCATAATTGTGACCTAAACAAATATTGCAACACCATCTTGTTTTTTTTTATTGTGACATGATATTGAAAAACATTGTGACTTGTTCTTTCTTATCTTCTATTCTATCAATGTTTTTTCTCTTTTAGCTTATGTCATTACTTCTTTCTTCATTAAGCTCATTGTTATATTTGAGTTTTTTTCAAATACTACAACTTTATTATGTACTTCAGAAATATTCATTATAATTTCATTTATTTATGCATAGACTTCATCAAGTAGTATTGTGATTATTTCTAATTAAGTCATTGTTACAACTTTATTATGATACCTAATTTTTAGGATTAGATAATATCCTAAAATCTCATTGGGCAATAGTCTTTTGCCCAATCAACCCTACAAGTATATATATTGTACACGTAATAATGTAGACTTTCATCTAGAGATTGATCCCACAAAGATTTTGTAGATAGTTCGACTAACCAATTATAAGTCAACTATTATTCTTATTGAAAGGATAAACTAAGTTTTAGTAAGATTCTTAGATTCTATAATTGGTCTATTTCATTATGCATGTTGAGCTATTTAAATTGCATGATTATTATTATATTTAGTTATTGAATAAATGTTAGATTATTATGAAAATACTCTAAAACTCTACTAGCATACAAGGTAATTATCGCCTATTGGATTCTTCCTAATGATGATCTCCTTATAATTGTCCCCTTAGTGTTTTTCCACCAAAATGATAATTTGTCCTTGCTCGAAGATTATTTATAATTCTATACCATTTAAGCAACTCATCAATTATCATTGATGATTTCTTCATATATGCATTCTTATTATCTGACCATATTTATCTTAAAGATGTGAACTGATGTGGTATTAAAAATATTTACACTTTTAACTTTATAAGTCCCATACATGAAGAATTAACATTTTTGTTCCCTCAAATCTCACTAGTATGACATATGATAGAAAATATCTCACTAGTATGAGCCATATGATAGAAAATATCTCGCTATTATGAGTCATATAATAGAAAATATCTCACTAGTATGAGTCATATGATAAAAATATCTCACATGATTATCAATACATTATCAGTCACTTTTATTCATACATGTCTCATTGCTTACCTATCATTGTCTACCACTATAATATATAACTCTCATACTAAAGGTGAAACCCTTATGAAAATAATCTATAAAACCCCTCGATCAATTGAAAGTCAATTTATATAAAATATACATAATGAATTGTCTTATAAATATATTTGTGTGTTTGGCTTCGTAAGTGTCATACTTGTAATATTAAACTTACCTCAATGTTGGGTTTTGATATATAGGTTTGTCTTGTATGTCATGATCAAAAGGGTTATCATTTTCTTCCTATCATTACACATGAGTGTACTTCATGGCTTACCTATTACCATCTACAATGATAACATGCACAAATCTACCAATAATAAAACCCTAATTTCAATTATATATAAACACCACTTCCATCGATAATCAAATTACAATACAATCTAAAAATAAAAATCTATTTATTATGCACCCATCATATAAAATAAAATACTATAACCTTATATCTCAATTTAACCTGACATTGGGGAGAAATTCACATGAGATAATTCAAATAATATCTTATGAAATTTCGGGTACTAAATGATAACTCTCAAGAGTGTCTAATAATCAAACCCTAAACTCATAATTCTTGTTCATGCACCTCAAATATTCTCTTCGGTAAGAGTCAAAATTTGCACCCCCGTATGGTTTATATTTTTACCTTGTATTTCCTCTTTGCTCATGGTTCTCCCCAAAGCTGGGGTGAATTTATGCTCTCTAAACCCTAGTTTTTTCATCATTTTTGATGCTCTAACTGCTCTCTTTTTCCCTCTCAAAATTTCCAATTTTATACTCAAATGTATGGGTTCAATTTTTAAGAGGGAAGTTGTAGTGCTTGGGAATATCATGAAATTAGCTTTGCCTATCTATAATATAAAGTAATGACACTGAGAATATATAGTAACTTTGGTCTCTTTCTTGCTTTAGATTTCCATGAAATAGGAAATAGCAACCACTCATGCATTTTGTCTCTAAACTTAGAGACACAACTCTAAGAATAAGTCATATCTTTGCTCACTTTCTTGCCTTAGATTTCCATAGTGCTGGGAATTACCGTGGGCATTGTGTGTTTTATCTATGTAACCAAAGTCACTAGAAATGGGTCATGGCTTTGGTCATTTGTCAAGAGTAAAAGGTCATCGCCCTAGATTTGGACACAACTCAAGTAATTGCTCTTCGAAACTTCTTATAGCTAAAAGATACGAAGCTAGTGGATGTCATGGCTTTTAGTACTAGTAGGATACTTAGTTGTTGTGACATAAATTAATATCATAATTATAAAAAATATTATGAGCTTTTGTGGCTACAATTTCGAAAAGGTTTCATATCCAAAAAGACTATGTTGCATAATGAAATAATTATGCTAACAAGATGATATATTCATGACGTATAAAAAATGGCATGACTATTTGTATAAATTTGGCTAAGAATTAATAATAAAACTACCTTATAAGCTCATGTATGTATAATAAAATCACAACACAAAAAATATTTTGACTTTACATGACTTTTTACTCTCCTATTTAAAAAATCGACAAAGTCTCACATTTCACGTAAAAAACTATCTAATTTCACTACTATTTATTATAATCTATTAAAAATTTAATTTCATGAAATAGTTCTATTTAAAGTCCTTATCTATGCAAAAATATCATGCATAATTATCAAAATAAATAGAATTATTTGGTATTTGGCATTCCAAATAGTTATGTCTACATTTTTAGGAGTCCCCTCCCCTATTTTTTCATTTGTCTTCACATATAATGTCATAACTTTAGCATTGTGAGTCATGACCTCATTATGGAATATCTTCCTTTTACTATCTATCATAACTTTGAAAAATATAATGACATCATGATATATATCTTGATCAATGTGTGTCATGATTTTATTTTGTTCTAGAACTTCTTCTAAATTCAAGACTTCTATTTCTTCAGGATAGCAAATATCTAGGAAATCTTTCATTCTAAACTCAACATTCTAGTCTTTGACTATATGTATGAGGCTATCTATTCTTCAATATCTTTCATTGTCTTTATTTGGAAGGTATAGACATTTATATTATGTTAAATTTTGCTTGCTCTTCACCCACTTGAAGAGTTAATTTGTTCTTATTGACATTAATTATTATCGATCATATCGCTAAAAAGGGTCTTCCCAAGATTACTGGTGCATACAAGTCTTCTTGCATGTCTAGCACCAAAGTCTAAAGGGAAGATAATTTTTTTAACTTTGATTAGCACATCTTCAATTATCTCCTTCAAAATTTAGATAGATCTAGAAAATATTTGTAAAGAAAGAAAAGTTATAGTAATCTCACCTAAATTTAGTCTTCTTGCTATTGATAATAATATCAAGTTCACACTTGCTCCTAAATAACATAAGACCTTTTGGAAGGTATGCTTCCTAATAATGTATGGAATGGTAAAATTTTTGCTTCTTTGAATTATAGTATTTCATTTCTCGATCATGGTCACCTTTCCATAAGTCTCTGATATTTCCTTTTTACTCTTTATATCATTCATGAACTTCACATAGTGGTGTATCTGAGATAGAGTTTCAATGAATAGTATATTAATTTTCAGCCTTTTGAAAATATTTAGAAACTTCTTGAACTATTCATCCATCTTTCATTCTTTGAATCACTATGGACGGAGAAGAAATAGGTGGAGAGAGTGAAAATTATCTACATGTTCTTTATATTCCACATCATATTTTTGTTTGTTGTGATAGTTTACTAGTATCTCTTTCTTTATTTCCACTTTGTTTTGAGTTGCTTTTGGTGAAAAACATTGTGTGGTAGAGTCAGTCTATGTCATGACATTGAATGTCACAACAATAGATGTAGTGTCTTTGGATGTTTTGAAATCTTCTATGTCAATATTCTCTTTTGAATTAGATTCTCTTTTTGATTACTTCTATTTTATACCTTTTGTTCGACACTCAAAGTACTAATTTTTTTAGTTATTTGCTATACATTTATTTGATGTGATTATATTGAATTTGAGCCTTAAATGTAATAATTTAATTAAATTATGCTTTTATGGAATTGGATACATAATAGTGAAATCTAATATAAATTAGACATAAATTGTGAACTTAGTAAAAAACTAAAAGGGAAGGTAGAACAAAATGAGAAATTTTTGATATTTCTAAAGTAACAACTTATCTACACTAGCACATGCATGTTGAAAAGTCGTGACATCTTTTCTTGATTACAACTCTACAAATAAATCATGAAAATCTTTGTTAGCTATGATTCAACATCTCATTTATCATAATATTTTATTGTACAAAATATTCTTTATGGCTGTGATATTCTTTTGGAGTCACAATAGTATTACTTTGAAAACACAATTTTATTCATGACTTTATTTTTATGTCATGGCAACAAAGTGCCAAATGAGTATTAGAAGTCATGACATTTTTCTAATACCATAACATATTCATTATAAAGCCAAAATCACATAAGATCAAATAATTTTGTCATGACATATTTTTTTACTATAAATATTTATTACAAAGAGTTGTTCCCTTAGTCATGGCTATTTTTTTACCATACCTTTGTGTTCTAGAAAGAAATTAATTTAATTATCATATTTTTGCTATGATGATTTTGTATTCTAGAAAAATATTATTTTGATCATGGTATTTTTGTTATCATGATTATGTGTTCTAAAGATGAATGATCTCTGTCATAATATTCTTAGCCACCATAATTTTATATTTTTAAGAGGAATTATCTCAATTATGATATTCTTTCTACTATGATCATGTTCTCCAAAAAGGCATTTCTGAGATGATGCAATTTTGTGTTTCAGAAAAGATTCAAAGAGCACCTAGAGTAGTGACCTAAACTTAAATTCATGACTCCCAACTTAAAGTTCCCCATAGTAACTCAACAAGACCATGATGGTATAAAAAAGTGACTTAAACAGTTTTGAAACAAAGCTGGAGGATTTAAAAATCAATGCCAAGAATATGAACACTAATGAGGGCATGAAATCTAACCTAATTAAAGGTAGATTCAAGTCGAATGTAAGCAAGGATAAATTGGGAGCTAGGTTGGAGACTTAGATCCTCATGTTGTCTATTATTTGGAACCCTCGATTCGGTGAGATGGTGCTCCAATCCTTTCACAAAAAATTGATCTATGATTGATTTATGATTGATTTATGCACATATATATATATATATAATAATTATGTATTTATGATATTTAATTATTGAATTATTTTATTTTGAATATTGGTTGATATTAATGTTAATTAGAACAAAGATTTAGAATTCTATATAAAATTGATTTATGTGTGTTGGTCATAGAAGATGGTATAGGTAAGTCATGAGATATAATAATGAGGTTGGATTTGAAGAAAGTGATAGCCTTTTATATTTGTATCTAGTGAGATGAGCCTATATGTAGAAACTTTAAATTTATGTAAATTTAGTTGATATGAGAGTGATACTCATGAAATAGAAAGTACAAAAAAATTAAACTATACTTCGATTGATTTTTATCATTGTGTGAAAGTCATATGTTGGTTATGGTGGATAGTAATATATAAGTCACGTGACACACACAAAGAGATGTACTTTGTAAGATAGTGATAACCTTGTCATTATTTTTTTTTGTATGATTTTTGCAAGTGAAATCATTAAAAATTTATATGTTAATTGAAATGAATATATTACTTTCAAAACTATAACTCAATTGCATACTCATAGAAATCATCAAGAAAAATTGACATATTGCCTAAAAGGAGATGTGTGAATAGCTCATAAATAGATTAAGTGTAGTTTTGGTGGTAAAATATCAAAGACATAACTACAAAGAGACTTCCATAAATATATTGACAACCACCTTGCATGCTAAGGGATCAAAAGGGGAAATCCATATCAACCTACTTTTCATCCAATAATCAAGCATAGTATCGCCTTAGTAATTAAGAAAACTCATGATACATAAGGAAGTAAACCAATCCTAGAGTAGTCATATCAATTTGAGGCCCAATTTTATCATCTCAACTAGAGTAATATTTAATTCACTATTAGTTGGTAAAACTAGTGAAATAATTCTTATAAGATTAATATTTAGACATATATCTAGTTTATTACTTGTATGACTTATATACTTGCAGATTCTATTGGATATATTTAATCACACAATATATTTCTTGTGTTATGCTACAAATAATGAGTTTTAGTACTATAACAAAGCCCCTATAAATTTTTAGTGTTGTTGTTGGGGTTTGTTTTTAGTTTGATAGGCTAACATAAGTTGACATAATTATCTTTGAAAATGGATTATTTTATGTCTAATTGGTTAGATAACTATTTTTGTTTAGTGAACCTAAACAAAAATATATTTGAAAATGCATATTTTTTTTGTTCTCTTTCTGCTTATATATTATATTTATATTCATGAGTCATGACTTGTTATTTATGTTTTTGAGTTTTTCTTTCGAAGTTTATCATTCTGATTGTATTGTTATTTTTCATCTGATATTATGAGTCAAATGTAAAATATTTTTTATTTTTTATTTTTATTTATTTAAATTTATAGCATAATCTATAGTGTAGTTTATTTATTTTGTTATTTAAATTTTATACAGTGCATGTAGTCTTAAACTGACAACTTTACTATAGGGTAATATACTAGTCTATCAGAGTAGATGGTAGGGCCTAGGAACATAATACATCTTTATAATTCGAAAGATTTTAGGATTTAGAAAAAAGTTACGAAGCAATTTTTATGAAAAAAAATTAACAAGTCTGTGATAAGGATTTATTTTGTATGGGGGTTTAATCAATTGGCACTCGTGTGAGAAATTTAAGGAATAGACATAGTGGGGCTTCTTGCGCAACCCTCTCTTATAAATGGGCATCTGTTTCATTGTCGTGGGCTGCATGTGGGATCTATGGCTCCTCCTAACAAGCAAAAGCAACAACTTCTTCTTTTCCAGGAAGTGAAACAACAGCTCCAAGTTCTATTTCTTTGACCTGCATTCACAGATTTTCTTACAAATCAGAGCATTACATTGATGCATATGGATTGAAGGATGGCCATGTGTGTTTGACCTCTACGCAGGTCGAGTATGTTGTGAGAAAGTATCGATCGCATTGCTGGATTCCACAAAAGATTATGGATGAAAGTCTAAAGGTATAATACTATTTGGGCTATGTATCTCTCAATTGGCGCGGCCTCCGGCACAACCCACCAAAAAATAAAATTGGCACAAATTGTTATTTTACGATTGCTTACATTATATCATTAAAATTTTTTAGGAATTTCAAAAAATAATAATATCATAGTCTAAATCATTAATAATAGGTTTTTCACTCTAAGAATTGATATGGTTGAATATCAAGTATTGGTAGCTAACACATGATTCTAATATCAAGTAGGTTTAATTCTGATAATGTCTCATATCCATTTATATTTTTTTCTTTTTAAGGCCCATTAACAAATATAGAGTGTTAAGCTAATATTGTCTGCTAGATGTCATTGGGTATTTTTGAAAATTTTTTAGGTTTTTTAATATAAGGAAAATAACTTTAATTTTCACTTGTACTATTAGGTTAATTGCTCGAAAAATGCACCTAATGTAAAAAAATTATTTAATAACTCGTCTCTAATGATTCTAACAAACATGTTAATAACGACACCATTATTTTAATCATTATTGAATATGATACTAAAGATTTTATTCTCAATGATTTATTCTCTTAAGTTTTTCGTAATATACTCATATATGACATGATCATAATGAGAATAATGGATCTCAAGAAATCCTAATTTTTTTTTATTAAATTTCCATTTAGAATCAATATAGTAAGTGGTGAGACATGCTAATAATATATCATCACAACTAGTCAAGATATCGAACAATATGGATACCACTCCACTATATTTTCTAAGTTTATTAAATATTAATTATTTTGCTAATTTTTAATATTTTAATATATCATTCCTATTGGTGGACCTAGGAATTCTACGATAAGTAGACTAAAAGTAAGTCTGCATCATAGTGATTATCCTAAAATTCTCAAAAAATCTAATCAGAATACTCATTATAATAATTAATTTGGTCATAACTTTCTTCCCAAAAAAATTATGGTAAATGAGGGGATCAATGAAGTTAAAGTTCATTTCACTTCAAAGGCCTAAACACTTAGTTGAGTTTGTCTGTGATCCAATGTACCATATTTTTTAGTACATTAATTATTATACCTCTTAAGGTGGCTAGTGCCACTAGTACTTTTACATATATGTATTTTTTAATAATATATATATTATACCAAATCTTCTTCATTAACCCTAGTATTTTTTTAATTATATTAAAATATATCCAGACTACTAAAGTTTGCTTATGAGAGATAATCCAGTTTTAGTGTAAGATATTTTGGCCAAGTTGTCATTATTATCTAAATCTAGGTCAAATTTGTTATCATTAAAATTGTTATTTTTTTTTTATTTAATTATTATTCTAAGTTTAAAAAAAATTATAAGTTTATATTTTTATAAAATATAATAGAAATATAATTGTAATGTGTACCTTAACTTTGTGTGTGTAGTAGTAGTAATCCACCTTTTTTTCTTAACTAGTGCCTTGCCACCTTGTAGACTTATAGTTATAGTTGGAATTTAAGAGTAATCACTATTCAGTAAGCAAAGCTAATCATCCATAACAAAGGAGGAGAGAAAAAAGAAAGAAGAGGAAATATAAATTTGTTAAAAACAAAATACTTTAACACTATATTTATCGAAATATTTTATTAAAAAACTATATTTTTATCATTTTTATTTATTTATCGACTGATTTCCAATAGCCATCGAGTCTATACCCATTAGCCATTAAATAAAATCTAATGGCTAAAAATATATATATTTTTATTTTATTTATTTTTTTGAGATTGACAGTGACAAGACATCTCCTATTACTATCCTTATCAGAATAGGAAAATATTCTATTATGTTTAGCATAATGAGTAAGGAGGGTAATAATTTTTTTAAAAAACCATACCCCTTGTGTGCGTGGACTATGCCGCCATGTCACACATGCTTGCAATGTCACGAGACACAATTAGACTCAGCCCATCATGACATGAGTCATGTCAAGGGCCAATACTATCATGATCCATACATGGATCTGGACTGTGCCAAGCCTAACATAATCAAATCAAACCATGCCTCATGCCATGTTTGAACTGCACTACCCACTTGACACCTCTAGTGAAGGGTAAACTTGTCTAAATAGGTTTTGCTCACACTTCGTAGTAATTATTTACATAACCACCATTGTGAGTAATTATCAATCTTCACTCAACTTTTAAAATAATTTTCCCCTTTACAAATGCCAAAATTTGAGGAGCTTTTAATAATATTTCTATTTAAAAATCTTGTAAGTGTATTCCAAATGTTCCTTGCAAGATATCTTTATTTAAGAGACTATATATCAGTTTCCATTTAGATTTAGATTATGATTTTTTTGTCCCCCAATCCTCTCCTCTTCAAACCCAACGCATATTATCCCTTTCCTCATATAGCTTCATAGCCCCAAGGTCAGAGTGGGTAAGACCCTATCCAAACTATATGATAGGTGATCTCGAAAGCACTTTGGGGAAGCATATTCGGCATACCTGGGGATCAAACTTGTGTCCCTAGGGTTAAAACATTCATTATCTTTTCTTGATCTAATTTCCATGCAGTAGGTTGGATTCATATTATAAATAAAGATGAGTTGAGAAGCACACTTAAAAAATTATTTTCATTGGTCCAAATTTATTAAAAACCTTTTTGGAATGAAGAAAATTGCATGGTAGCAAAGTTATTAAAGAATTTATTAAAAACCTTTTCATTGGCCAAAAACATATTATAAAGAATTTCATGGCAGAAAATTGCTTCTTTCACTTGTCTTTGGCCTGCGACTCACCTAAGTATCTTCTTTTCTCCCCCATAGGTTCAAAAGTAATGTTTCCTCCTCCATGGTAGCTTAGATCTTCAAAATATGAAGTAGCAGTAAGTTTTGTTGGAGTAGAGAAGAAGAAGATAAAGAAATAAATTTACACAAAATTATGGTTAGTATTTTATATAGTGTTAAGGTTAAATCATGGTTAATAAAAAAATTACCATGACTTTATGTGTGACAATGACTTTTTTTTAAATGGATAGTTGCTGCTAGGCTTGAGTGACTTGACTTATTTTGAATCTCTATTATGAACAAGTATATGAGTATATATGTATATGTAAAAGAAATTATTATTCAATATATTTAATATCTATAGATAGACCATCATTGTATCTATAATTTAGTCAATAATTTTAGTGGTCCATACAAGTTTCTTAGTATAATTTTTCTCTTCTACTCATCTTCTAGAATTTTTATTTAGTATCAAGTCATCTATTAATCTTTCCTTTGGATACTTCTCGGTGGTTTCGAAACTTTGGGAAGAGTCATGACATCATTGAATATGATCACCTTCAATAAGACCATAGCTTATTGTGTAGTCACAATGATAAGACCTATAACCCTAGAATCTAGATCCATTTTGTAATGGCTTTGGAAAAAAATCAAGGCTTCTTCATTAAGTTTTTTTTGCTTCAATGTCATGGTTGCATCTACTAGCATAGTTTCATTCATAAATTCACCATGTAAAGTCATGACTTCTTCATATGTCATGAATTTTTTCATTATAGCAACTATTTTCATCTTCTTTATGATGTTCTTTGATTATTGTCTCCACTACATCTTTCTCTTCTCATAAATTGCTAATCAACAATTGACTTTCATTTACTTTTATTTCTTCTAGAATCTTGACCATTCTCTTGGTAAATTTTTCATACTAGAAATTTCATCATTCTAGCCTCTTCCTTTGCATCTTCAGAATAGTTTGACTTTGATCCTTTAGAAGTTGTGACTTTGAAAAATATTTTAACTTCATAGCAGTCATGTTCTTCATTGTCATTTATATTATTTTCATTACTTCAAAGAACCTCTAATTCATTGTGATCTCCATCTTCTCCGGGCCAATAATCATATATAAAGTCCTTCCATCTAAAATTGATATTTTCTAATGGTAATGCATATGAAGTTATCTATTCTCTTATAATTTTTTTGCATCATCACCATCTAGAATGTGGAGGTTTTTGTAGAGGTTATATTTTCACTTGCTCTCCACCTACATTAAGTGTGAATTATCCCTTCTTGATATTTATTAATACTTTTCCAATAGCTAAAAATGGTCATCCCAAGATTAATATAACATACTAATCTTTCTTCATATCTAACAGAACAAAATCAGTAAGGAATATACATTTACCAACCTTAACTAACACATCTTTAATAATTCCCCTATGAAACTTGATTGGTCGATCATCTATCTAAAGTAAGATAGTGGTTGCAATAATCTCACTAAGGTTTAACCTCTCCACATTATGGGCAGTGATATCAAATTTACACTTGATTCCAAATGAATAATATCTTCCTAAAAGTGTGCTCCCCAATAATACATAAAATCATAAAACTCCTTAGATTTTTGAGCTTTCTCAAGGGTTTATGTTGGATAACTATACTATCATGACTTTGTCATGATGTCTAATTTTTAGGATTAGGCAAAGTCTCAAAATCTCATCGGGTTATGGTCTCATTTCTAAATAGTCATGTAATTATATAATTCATACAAGTAGTAAAATAGACTTTAGTCTAGATATAAATCATACAAAGATTATGTAGATAATTTGATCAACCAAATATCAATCAACTACTACTTTAGTTGAAAAGATAGAATTTAGTTTTTTATAAGACTTTTAGATTATATGGTTGATGTATTTCATCATGCATGATTCTATAAAAATAGTTTGGATATTATTATACTTGGTTACAAAATAATAGTAAGATTATTATGATAATGTCTTAGTGCATTACTAGCATATAAGGTAATTATCAACTATCAGGCCCTTTTCAATGATGGCCAAGTCGTAGTTATTTCCTCAATACATTACCACCAAAATGATAAATTATCCATACTCGAAGATCATTCACAAGTCTATACTTTGTAGGTAACTCATTAACTACCATTTATGATTACTTTATATGTATATTCTTATTTTCTGATCTCAAGTGTCATATAGACATATACTTTATGATAATAAAATTATACTCATATAATTAATATATTATTTCCTTTAAATATCAATGGTAATAGTCATATAATAAAAAGTAACTAACATAACTATCACCACCTTACAAGTTACCTCCAATCATGCATGTCTCATGACTTACTTATCACCATTTACTATCATGATATGTGATTTTCACACTAAAGGTGAAACCCTTAGGAAAGTAATCTATAAAATAGTCATAAGTTAGTATTCATTTTCCCTCAGTCAATACATTCATAATTGCTTTAAATTTGGTCATATTTTTAGGGAATTTAAGATTATTTTATTCTTAGTCCATTCCAATCCAAATTACTCATTAATAATCTCCATATAAAAATGTACACAAATTTTTCTTACATAGTATTTCATTTCTTCTCGATCCTCAAGATTGATATAGAATTCTTATATAACCGATGCATTTTCTCTTTTTTTTATAATCTACTAGAAACAAAGGATAAATATTATGAAACTATCCATTTCCACTAGTTTCTAATAGAAAAGTCACCACAAGTGACATGACTTTTTATGAAACTTTATTAATGCTAGACCATGACTACTTTCTTTTCACCTTGATACTCATATTTGTAGCATTGACCTTTCCTCATTGCTTTGATCATGAGCCCTCCTATATTCTTGTATTGAAATTCTAGGGTGTAAGAGCTTTGAATTTGTGAAATTGAGAGGGGGGAGAACAATTTGGGATTTTTAAAATTTTCTCCTATGTGCAGCTCTATTTAAATAGCCACATGGAGTCATGACTTCACACTTTTTTTTTTAAGTCACAATGCTGGATGAAGTCCATGGCTTTGAGTCTTTTTGAATGTCATGGTAGATACTAATGGTTGAAACTTTAAGTCTGATTTGGTCAGAATCATAGTTGGATTTGAATCTTCAACCTTTTTTATGGAGGGTTTTAATGTATATCAGTATCAGATGTACTGCATATATAACAAATAAAAAAAGTAAATTTATTTATCATGCAACAAAAAAAAAATTTCTTAAGTTACCTCTCAAACAGCACTTATTTAATATATCTAGCTAGACCTTCACTAAGATATTCACTTTAACTATAACTTTTATAGTTCGTGCCAATTTCTCCATGTAATCTTTTTTTTCATTGATCCTTCTATTTTCCATGTTGGCTAGCAATACTATATGGAACACTATCTTAATAGTAGTTTCTAGATAGATCTTTGGTATTGAATGCCCAAATCTTCTCATTTTGTATTTTGGCCATGACATTATGATGCGTTGTAGCTCCATCAACTTCCTTAACCATTAGAGATATCAAGTGCACTAGGTGGTTTGAGCATGACATGAGTCATGGCCCAAAATAGTCGTGCTTGGCCTAGCACGACATAATCTAGAACCATGCTTAGACCATAGTCATGCTAGACCATGGAATGACTCATGTCATGTTGGGCCGGGGGAATCATATCTAATGCTGAGCTAGGCACTACCCATCTACCTGGTTAGTTGGCACCTATTAAATTTTGCAGCTATGCATTATATTCTTTTGTAATGGGTCCCAATATCGAAATCTACTAGTTGCACCTATCACTTTCGATGACACATTTAAAAAAACAAATCAGTTGTATATAGCCATCACATTTTATTCTAATGATTACATATAGGAATTTGATAGTTTCCAAATTTATATCCCTTGTAATTATAAAAAAATTTAAAAATAAAAAATATTATTTTAATATAATTTTTTTTAAAATCTAGAATATAAATTTTTTAATTTTCATCAAATTTTTTTTCTACTCTACTCTCCTCATATCTTTTTCCTCTTTTATGCTATGTGCTTTATTTTTGCTATTTGTACTTATCAAATTTAGATGACCAAAAAGTGATTATGATACATATTTTTTATTTTTGTTATTTAAGTTAGCAAGATTAGAAAAAGAGATGAACTATGACTATGAACTACTACTCAAATAATTTTATGCTAATATGATACATATTTTATTTTCTTTAATAATTTGGTAAAATATTATAATTAATAATTTTTAAATTTATTAAATTTTATAAAATTATAAATATTAATAAAAAATAGCAAATAGTGATTATAATGATAATAATTTTGACGAAAATATAGACGACCAAAAAATTTGAGGCTGAAACTGGTTCACTTAAATGGACTCAACTTATTTGTATAAGAAACCTAAAATAGGATAAACTTTAGTAGTATGGACTCACTTTAACATAATAAAAAATAAATATTATAAACATATACAAGAATCAGCATAATATATATTCTATAAAAAAATATTTACATGTTGGAGTAAAAGTGACACTAGCCATCTTAATGAGGTAAGCTTCTCTAAATACTAAAAAATATGGTTCATTAAATCTCAGACAGTCCCATTTGCGTAAGAAGGACCTTTGAAGTTAGATTAAATTCAACTTTCATTCTCCCCCTTTATTTACTATAGTAACTTTGGGAAGGAAGACATGCCAAATTGATTATTATCATAAGTCTTTCAATTAAAATTTTGGAAAATCCTAAGATAGTTAGTATTATACAAACCTACTTCCAAGTTACTTATGGTGGAATTTTTTGGTTCACTAGTTGGAATGACATAATAATATATTATAATTTAGAAAAATAATTCGTAATTAATAAATTTAGGAAACATAGTAGAGTGGTGTTCATGACATCCTACATATGAACTAGTCATGATATCTTTAAGAAACTTCAATATGATCCTAATCTTCCTTTTTCGTGATAGTTAGAAATAGAAAGTTGGATGAATAATTTAATTAAATCTTTATTTAGGAAGTTGAAAATCAATATATCTTTCATTGAAGAATTATCATAAATGCTTTATTATGTAAAGTTTATAAATGATATAATGAGTAGTAAGAATAAATTAGAGATATATGGAATAGTGAGCATGATTGAGAAGTGTAACATGATCATTTAATGTATACTGCTTAAAAAAAAAAAGATCATGAGAGTATTATAATTTCATGCATTTTTAGAAAGTGCACCTTCGGGAAGATATTATGTGACTTGAGAGTAAGTGTTGACATGATATCATCATCCATAGTTCATAATGTTGAATGTTTGTGAGATAACTCTAACTTCTCTATTACTACTAAAGGTAGACTAATAAATCAAGTATTTGAGGTGGATTATTGAAAATATGGTAATCAAGTTGGATATTTTGTTTTTTCAAATGATTTTGTGGTGTTGGATATGGATATGCCCCATTGATCTTGTAATGACTATTCTTGGAAATTGAATAGGAATTTATTAATATGAATGTATACTTAATGTTGGAATTTATTAATGTGGTAATCAAGTTGGAATTTATTAATGTGGTAATCAAGTTGGAATTTATTAGTGTGGTAATCAAGTTGGAATTTATTAATGTAGTAATCAAGTTGGATAAGAAAGAATGTATACTTTATGTGAAGAGCAAGTAAATTTCAACATGTTTAAAAGCCTATAAATTCTAGGTGATGACAAGAAAAACTACTAGAGAACAAATAACACCGTATGCATAATCTAAAGGCAAGATGTTCATTTCAAATGGAAGAATTTTCTAGATGTTTGTTGGTCTGAAGAAGATGAAGAATTTGATTAATTAGAAGAAAGTATAGAGAAGGAAAAGATTTTAGTAGGCATTGATAAAAAATTTTTTTGAAGTCATGACATTTTTCAAAGTCACAATAGAAGAAAAAACTAAGGCACACTATTTTAATATAGTGAAAAAAGAGCTGATACCATGAAATTCCCACACATAGAACATAGAGAAATCATTGAAGAGACTCTTTTGAATATATAAAAATTACAAGAGAAGAAAATTCTACTACTAATTGGTGATGTATTAGAAAGAAAAATGAAGCATAGATCATTATATATGATGATAAAAAAGGAAAAAGAAGCCAAGTTTTCTATGTAGAAGAAATTATAACTATTAAAAAATTAGTAACTATACAAGTAGAATTGCTTAAAGAAAAAGTGACACCAAAAGAAAAAGTTGTGACTTTTACGAAATAAAAGCTATAAGAAAAGACTATGACATATTCCATAGCCATGATAGAATTACTCTAAAAAATAAAAGCTGATGCCTTGACTTTACATAAAGTTGTGACATTAGTGAAGTATATCACACTCAACGATACTAAGATAATTAATAAAGTCACAACATCTACCATATAACATTCTGAAGGAAGGAACTTGATAGATGACTCAATGTTGAAAGAAAAGTTCAAAAGACATGTACAAGAAAAAAATTATACAGAGAAGATATCAATGAATACTAAAATTACCATTTTAGAATGCAAACTAAAAAATTAATCTATCTAAATACATTAAATGTAGTACTTCTTGTGAGGTAACTCAATGTTTAATTTTGTTCTGGTGTGCTATTTTTTTATCTTATAAACATACCACAATGTTAAATTCTTGTATATACACTAAAATAAAGTCATAGGACTCAAACCAAGTCATGACATTTTTTCAAGATAAATTAAGTTGTAGCATTCACAAACCCAACCACAACAATATTTTCAAATAAAAGTCATGGTATTGAAAAAAGTCACTACTTTTTTTATCAATCATAACTAAAACCCGCAAATCCAAATTTTTGTCCAACTTATTTCTTCTTCTTCTCTCACTATTGACTGAAACTATCATGACACCTAATTTTTGTGATTCTTTGCCATAATGAATAAAAAAATTGATTTCTAAGCTTAGGGTGAGAAAAGATGAAACTAAAGTTAGTCATAAGGCTAAACGAAAGCAATAGATGCAAATTTCCATCAAGATTTTTTCTCAAGATTCAATGCTTGAATCTATGTTTTTGATAGATTTGGAAAAGATGAATGATGGCCACCATGACAAAAAATATGTGTGGATGAGCAAGGATTGGAAGAGTTTATACTACCTTTCTAGCCAATTATTGAGAGGAAAAATTATGATAGATTTGGAAACACATGGGAAAAAAAACATAATAGTCATGAGGAAGTTCTACCCCAACCATTAAGATTTGCAAGATAAGTTGTACTTTGTATGAGAAGTTTGAGAATATTTTGATAGAACATTTATAAATATAATTTTTGGAGTGCAAGGGGTTGAGTATGAGTATTATGTTTTGATGCCTTCGAAAACTAAATAAAACCAAACTGTTCTACTCTAACTTTCAAAAACCTCAAAAGTAGAGCCAAACTACAAAGCCATCACCAAGACTTCAATAGATGGTAAGAGAAGTTTGAGGTCAACAAAAAGTATCTTTGGATAGCAAGTGAGGGAAGAGGTGATAGAAGAAAATAAAGTTTGGTTATATTTTTTGTGTTTTATTTTGCTCCCAACTCTCCACCTTTTAACCATCATGCAAGATAGAGTGATCTTGCTATTTATCCTGGTGAGAGGGTATAAAATTCATGTTGGAAAAAATTTGGAGATATTGATTATTGACTTCCAAAAGGAATAATTTTCATACCATATAATTGACCTCTTGTTGATTAATATATTATGTCATGCCAAATAAATACTGACTTTTGAAGACAAATATGAATGATGCCATGAATATCCCCATAATATTGGTAGGTGTGAAAATATGACTTGAAAAAGAAAAGAAGAGAAAGTTAGTTCTTGAAAAGAAAGAATCAACTGATATGAGGCAAAAAGTATCACCTTTCCTTGAAGCTGGCATAAATGTAATGGAATATTTAGAAAGAAATTTGAGGAACAATTATTTCTCAAATATAAGTTTCCAATGAGTATATGAGAATAAGTATTTGAATAAATCCTTACCCTATAAAAGAACATAAAGTCGGAGGGTAATGACAAAAAATTCAACTAAGTGGAGTTAATAATAGTCTATATTTCCTTTCCTTAGAAGTAGAATTGTAAAAAAAAAAAGAGATAGAAAGTGGGATGAGTATGTGAAGAATAAGAAAGAGAAAAACAAGACAAAAGTGGAGCAAAATGATACATTGTTAGAGATGCATCTCTATACGAATAAGACCTAATTTGTGTCTGCCAAAAAGATGTATGAGAATCGAGTTATAAAAATTTTGGAAGAGAATGAAATGAATGAATATCAAAGTGATCCGAAGTGTTGAATCGTTTTCAAAGCTCCATGAATTCATCACAAATGAGTGGTAAATAATGATAAAAGGTAGAGATAAAGATATTAATGGTAACATGATGTATACATAGGAAATGTTAATTGGGGACTTAGAGAAGTGTAATGAGAACTTGAAAAATATGTATTATGCATATTAAGGATGTAGTCAATTCAATTAGAAACAAGATATGTTATATAACATGATTTCAAAGATGAAGGAATGGACAACGAGCTATAGGGGAGATGTGGAGAGACATTTCTCATCCATGCCACAATTTGAGCCCTCCAAAGAGCAATTCTCTCTAAAGAAGTTTGATACAAAGGACCAATCACTCAATCGACCTTCTTCTCCACATTTATACAAAGTATGATTGCTCTTTATGTTGTTTTTTCATTCTCCCCACTTGCAGTTCTAGACATAATTTCATATAGAAAGGAAACACTCTTCACTCAAGGATGCAAAAAATATTTTAATATAAGAGTTTATTTGGCACTCAAAATACTAACTCTTTGTGGTTATTTTTATGATATAGCTATTCTAAATTTAGATCTTAATAACAAGAATTTTATTGAATTATAATTTTTTTTTGAAATTGATTGATAACTATTGAAATAAAATATAAATTAGATATAAATGGTTGACTTGGTCAAAAACTAAAATGGATAATAGAATATTAATGAAAAAATCATGACATTTCTAATGTCACAAATTGTTTTCACTAATATAAACCTATTGAGAAGTTATGATAGCCTTTATTAGCCATGACTCTGAATAAGTCATTACAATCATTGTACACGATGACTTAATACTTGATTATCAAAATATTTCACTATACATATTATTCTTTGTTGTGTTCTATGAGATTATCTTGGAGACAAATTTGGTTATAATATTATTTTTATGCTACCACAACAAAGTGCCAAATGTGTACTAAAAGCTATGACACTTTTTAGTACCATGACATATTTGTTATATAGCCAAAATAAAACAAACCAATTAATTTTTTATCATGAAGCAATTTTTCACCTCAACTTTGTAGTCCATATTGGAATTATCTTACTCCCGATATTGTTGTTACTATTACTATGTACTTTAGAGAGAAATTATTTTTGTTGTGACATTCTTTGATACTATGACTCTGACTTCTAAAGAGGAATTACTTGATCATGGAATCTTTACCACCATGACCATTTCTCCAAAGAGGAATTACCTTTGGCTTAGGCATTCCTCAATTGTGTTCCATAGGGGATTCAAAATGTACCCAATATAGTAAATCCAATCTAAATTCATGACTCTTCACTTGAAAATTAACATAGCAACAAGACAAGACCCTGATGATATAAAAGGGGAACTTAAAGATTTTCAAAATAAAGCTAAGAGATTTATAAATTGAGACAAAAAACATGCATACCAATAAATCCAACTTCTAATTAGGGATAAATTCAAGCCAATTATAAGCAAGGATGAGCTGGAAAGTAATTTTTAGACCTAGATGTTTATGATATTTATCATTTGGAACTCTCAAGTTGACAAGATGATGTTCTAATTCTTTTACATGAAATATTTCCAAATATTAGGTTAATGAGGGATCTAGGATTTGTTTATATATATATATATATATATATATATATATATATATATATATATATATATGTATGTATGTATGTATGTATAATGATTATGGATTAATAATATGTAATCATGGAATTGATGTGTTTTGAATATTAGTTGATATGAATATTAATTAGAACAAATATTTAGGGTTCCTCACCAAATATATCTGTGTATTAGTAGTGGTAGATTGTGATAAGTCAGTCATGTTACATACTCTTGAGATTGGATTTGAAGAAAGTAGAAATATTTGTCTTCTTAACTCTTGAGATAAATTTATATATAGAAATCCTAAATTTATTTAATTAATTGATGTGAGTATGACACTCATGAAGCCAAAAGTACAAACAAAATTATAACTATTCTATTATGCATATTCTTGAAGAACTACCCTTCCAATGATATATGATTTATGTAGAAATATCTAAGCTATGAGTTTCACTATAGTGTATGAGTCATGTGTATGTCATTTGGTTGTGGTTGATGATGATAAGAATGTCATATACTACATGCAAGAAGATGTGCTTCGTAAGGCGATGATACCCCTATAATTATTTCTTCTTATATAGCTTTCATATGTGAAATTATTATGATCTATATTAATTGATGTGAGTATGATACTTGTGAAGTTGAAGGCTCAAATGCAACCATTATCATTTTATTTTGTCTTCTATGACTACTCGGGTTAGAGGATAGGAATACATACTTGAAGTAATCATCAATAGTAGTTAATATATTTCTAAAAAGAGTAAAAATATGGATGACCCATGAATAGAGTAGGTATAATTTCAGTAGTAAAATACCAAAGGTATAACTATAGAAAGATTATCCTTGGTAGTAATAATCCAAGTTTGAAAACTACCTTGCATGACTCGGGGAAAAGGTAAAAATCTACATTATCTTACCTTTTGCCCAATAATCAAACATGATATCATCTCAATTTTAAAGAAAACTTATCATACATAAAAAAGCAAACTAATTTATTGTTATCTTTTCAACTCGAGTAGTAGTTAATTAACTATTAGTTGATGAATTTGCTAAAATATTTCCTGCAGAACCAATATTCAGACTTATGTCTAATTTATTATCTATATAACCCATATATCTATGGATTATTATTGGAAATAATAACCCATATATCTATGGATTATTATCTATATAACCCATATATAACCCATCCAAGGAACTTTTGGTGCCATATTAAAAATAATGAATTTTGGCCCTAAAACAAGGTCGCAATACCATTCAACTTCTTTATTACTTCTCAATGTTATGAATATACATTATTTTAGGTTTGTCTTGTATCTCTAGGAAATCATTTGTTATTTTTTTCTTATATTGTGAGTGCAAGCTATCTACTTTAGTTTTCATTTATTTTTATAGTCATGTCTATTGTATTTCATTCTTGTTTCCATTTGTTCCATTCAATCTTTTTTTGAATCATTTTTGTATCTCCATTAGCAACACAATAATACTATCTTCAAATGGTGGTTCGGCTACTACCTTCTGTTAGTTTTAATTGGAGTTTGAAGCTCCTTGTATTTAGTATTCCATCAAGTTACTTCTACTATTCTATTGATATGAACCATAGTTATGTTATAAATTTCTATGGATCTCATATATAAAATTTTGTGATTTCTCATATTCAGATAATAATAAGGATATTGTCGTGCGGTATAAAAACAAATAATTTGTTCTACAATAGATTAGATTCTTTCACTTGATAAATCAGATTGAAACTACTCATCTCAAGTTACTTCTACAATATTTTGTTTCAAGACTATTGTTTCTCTCATGTGTTATCTCATTTTGTGTTGGGCTGAAAATTAGTTAAAAAATGTATCCATTTTGGCTTCCATAACTAATAATCTATCTAACTAAAAAATTCTAACTTTTTTTTTATAATTTGCTCTATTATTTAGAGGTTAGTAGTTGTTTTTTGGATAACTTCTCAAATAGAAAATAAGCCTCCTAGGGTGATTTGCTTATTTTGGAATCACTCAAGGCTTTATTCATAATGCATCTTGTTATATAATTCAGCTTGTTGTAAAGTATTTGAGCTTGGAATCATAACTAAAATCCATATTATGGGTACTTCCTCAATAATTCTTTTAATTGATCTTAAGCATCATATAAAGTCTCTTGATCTTCTTGTTTGAATTAATTATTCTCCATCCTTGCCTTGTCCCCCAAAGAAAATGGAAACAATCTCAATTTTATTACATTCTTACAAACCCTATTCATCTTTATAATCTCAAACAACTCCAAACATATCACGACATGACTATTTGGATCTTTTGAAATATGTCTTTCGTGTTGTGATACCATGGCTATGTAACTCAACTTCAATTCAAAGTAATTTACTTGAATATGTTGCATCTAGATCCTATAGTAGTTGTCCATCAATGTTGGCCTTCTATAATCCCTAAGAGTTTGATGGGGAATAAGTTATTTGACAACTTGTTAGGCACATCCTTTGTTGTATTCATTACTATCATCTTCCTACATAGTTGCTCTCTCAGCTCTCTTTCTTAATAAATATCTTTTGGTCATTTTTATTTCTAGGTCCATAAGTATTGGTTTAATCATAGATCTATGGCTCATATAATATTATGGATACAAAAAAAAAACAAATAAACACAACAAATACCTCTCTAATTAACTAAAAATAGAAACTGCTATTTATGTAGTGGGATAAACTCAAAGTTATCTAATCAAAATAAAATTAATTCTTGAAAATAGGGTCAAAATCTTGTTGAAATCTTGCTGTTGATGTTGGAAACTTGATGGTTCTTTTCAAAGGCACCAATAGCTTCTCAAGCATATACTATGTGAAATTCTACATGGATTGTTATTGGCTTTTGATTGAGTTTTAGTAAATTGACTTAATTACTTAAGTTGATAAAATAAAACTAAGTTTCATAATGATAGTTAAACTCTAATATTAATTTAGTTTTTTATGAATTATTAAATTTTCTCTATGGTATTATGATAATATAATACAATTTTGTTGTATGAAGGATAAGAAGCTGTGGATCTCAAATTACCTTGTTAGCCTTCAAGAGTTAATCAATCATAAGCTATCACTACCATTGATGATCTTGTAATTATGTTTTTGGTATGCCAATCATCATCCACTAAAAGCTACACTGTTTACCTAACAACTAGTAATCCTATGATTTATGCTCCTTTTAGAAAATTTGTCAAATTTTTTTGATGGTTATTTTGACTATTTGATCTCTATTCTTTTACTAATTCTTCTAGAAAATACATAACAATATGATCATAATAATATTTAAACTTTCACTTTGATTAGCAGCATAGTCACATTAATTAACTTATTTCAACCTAATAATTTCACCCATGAAAGTAATTATAAGGTGAAGGTGGTCAGAGGGCTATAAATATCTATCAACTCATGTCCCTTTGTATGTGTCTCACAACTTACTCATTATTAAATATAATGTCCAACACAAGCATTTATCAATGAAGTAAAACCCTAGGATAGATGTTCTAAGACTATCCCATATCCATCAAAATTTACTACACCACAAAACTAAAATTTTTTTATTACAAATTATATTCATCATACACAATTACATAAACTAAACCTAGATTACTAAATTAGCCTGATATTAGGGAAGTATTCAAGCTAGATGATCTATGAATTTTTTTTTATTGGGTATCCCTAAAGGTGGTAGCCAATCTATTTCATGTTGGCTTCTATTCTTGTTTCCACACTTAGGGTGACAATATGTGTCTCCTCTTCACTTTTCTTTTTCTGCCATTCTTCTCCATTATTTTTTTAATTCAACAAGTTTAGTTTTTATAACATTAGATCTTTCATGTGCATTATAGCATCTTGAATGAGCTTCAAGTCATAATGCTAGTTTGAGGTCAAGTAGAATATTTAGTTAAATCACTTTTGAAACATCTCGTCATGAAAAATATCATGAATAAAGTGAGTTATACCCTTGAGTATTATGTCATGATGTGAAAAGAATATCATGACCAAAAAAACTTAGCAAGCCTCGAGATATTGTGGTTTTAGTTGTGTAACACAATTTTCATGACCTTGAATAATATGTCAAGATTTCATATTATCATTCGAGCAATATCATGACTTCATTTTGATGTCGTGACAAGGATTCAATGCTTTGGCTACTACAACATGAAAATAATATCATGATCAAGAATATTTTTAGAACAAATACAATCATGACTTAAAAATATTATCATGACCATGAAAAAGGTGTTTCAATATAAAAAATTATTGTATCCATATGGTAGAGTCATGACATTTAGTAAAGATTGAGGCCAATATATAAAGTTGTGACAAATAAAGACTTTTCATGACTCCTTCAAAGGAATATGTCAGAATTAATGATGAAGTAACATTGAAAATTTTGTGACATCATCTTGCTCTTCTATACTTCAATTCTATATTTTGCTAAGTCTATCTTCTGTACTTGATTTATAATTAATTTCACCTCTTTTTATTAAAACTCATCAAAAATTAATTTCCATGAAATTCATGATTTTTATGCTTATTTTTTCATACAAATACCACATGAAACAAGCTAAAAACATTTGAAAAAATATGGTACTTTTAGTGCTGAAGAATATTCAAAAGAAAATTGAAGGCTTAATAAAAATATGACGAAGTACAAAGAACAACTAGTTATTAAGGGGTACTCTCAAGCGACAAGCATGGACTACAATGATATTTTTTCATTATTAGCTATGATATCATTTATTCTAGCAGTGTTAGCTATTATATATAACAAAATTTGAAGGCTTAATAACAAAATTTGAGCTAGAAGTTGAGCAACTAAATATGAAGATAATATTTTTTCATGATGACCAAGAGAAAGAAATTTATATAGAGAAATTGACTAATTTCAAGATAAAAGACAAGAAAAGCTTGGTTTGTGAACTGAAAAATTATTTGTATGGGCAAAAATAGTCTCTTCAAATGTGATAGAAATTTAATTCTTTTTTCTTGCAGTTAGAATTTAGTAGATGTGAGGCTAGTCACTATGTCAACACTAAGAGGTGAGATAATATATTTATCATTTCAACCTTATATGTGGATCATATGCTATTGATAGGAAATAATATAAATATGATTATTTTGGTGAAGAGGATATTTGTTGATAAATTTAACACTATTGATCTTGGGGCATCAAACCATATACTTGGCATAGAGATCTGAAAATATTGAGAGAAGAAAATATTGTGCTTCAACATTAGAGGTGTGTGAAAGATATATATTGGAGTTACAATATGTCTAAGTGCAAGCTTATGAAAATTCTAATGATAATTGTGATAAAGCTAATATTGAGTGTACCCTTCTACTCATTTGGAGAATGAAAAAGATGGCATTCATTCTATATGTTAGTGCAACTAAGAGCCTTATGTATATCATAATATGTATTAGACTTGATATTTCACATGACATTAGAGTGTTGAGTAGGTTTATACCAAATATGAGAAAGGAACATTATAATGCTATCAAAAGAGTACTCATGTATTTATATGGTGCTCTTGATTATGTATGGTAGTTTGATGAAAAACAATAATTAGAAGATGTTTGAGATTAGTGGATTTGTTGATACTGATTATGGTGAAGATGTTGATATCCAAGAGTTTATAAGTGTGTTTGTTTTTAGTTTGTATGGTGATTTTGTGAGCTGGACGAACAAAAGAAAAGTTATAGCTTCCCTTTCATTTATCATCTATGGAGGCAGAATATATGACTCATACCCATGAAAGTAAAAAAAACTATTTGGATACGAAAGTTATGTGCATATCTTGACTTCGAGGATAATAATTTGAAACATAGATGAGATAGTTAGAGTGCCATAAATCTTGCAAGAAATCTAACCTTCAATGCAAGAACAAAGCATATTGTCATCCAATACCATTTTATCTAGGAGTAAGTTGATAATTTGGTGGGAAAAATGAACACAAAGAAGAATATCACTAATTACATGACTGAATTTGTAGGTACATAAAAGTTTCGATAGTACATCACTAATATTGGGGCAAAGAAGAAGTATTCTCCAAGTGAGAGATTATTATGATTTGGCTTATTCATTTAAAGCTAAAATAAAGATTCACTGTCATGATATAAACTAGTTGCAACATATTTTATATTGTTGATACTATAAGTGTCATATAATCGAGTCGAGACCTTGTTATATGGAGTCACAATATGAACAAAATTGTCATGTGGACGTGGCTTAAGTTTTGGCGATGGAAAATATCAAAGATTTAAGTTACAATCATATTCTTTGATGCAGTGACGTGAATGAAGTCACACATAGTTTTATGTAGTTGTGACTTGAAGTCAGAAGGATTCGAGTCATAATCATGTTTATTGACATGACAACATTAATGAAGTCATGATATTAATGTATGGTGTTGCAACATATTTTAACTTGGAGTGAATTTGTAATAGGTCATGTTATATTATATTATTATGATTGGTGCCTTAATGATTAATGTTTTGACCTATTCTTTGGTATCATGACATAAATGAAGTCATGATTGATTATGTTCTGTCATGACTCGGAACTTAAATTATAGATCTTTTACTCTACTATTTAAATGTTCATAAATAAAAACAATGAGGTGCAAAAGTGAAAGTTACCCACTATTATGAAAATATAACTAGTGCTAAGACATATAGTACAAATAGTAAAAAAGAAAATTTTCCTCTTCTCCCTTATACTTACTTTTCTTTCTCATTTCATCTCATTTGGTGCTCATGTACTTCTTTTATGAATTCTCTCTTTGTGAGATATGTGTATCATCTATGATAGTTATATTTGTGTTGAATTATTTCTCATTAGAAATCTAAGATCCTTATTGTCATTGTGATTCCTAATAATTATTCATTATTAATTATAATAACTTGAATATACCAATGAAATATAAATTGCTAAGACAATTGATTATTCATACTTATATTTATTTGAAAATTCTGTATACCTAAGAAATGCCAAAACTATATATATATATATAGCTAGATGGTTGGAGACACAATATGAAAGTATTAAAATATGTGTTTGAATTGTACCATTTCCGTCTTGAGATGAATTGCATTTGACACCATAAATCAAATCATTTTATATATATTTTTTAATTTTTAAATTCGTAGGCATATCACATTTGGCGTAAAATTAGATTTCTGAGGCATCAGAGGATTCCAGCATCAAAATGAAGCAAGTCACCAGAACTACAACTGCCATTTTCGATGCAGAACTAGAGAAAAAAATTCTAAATGCGTGCACATGAGATCATCGGACGAAGCTGCCGATTATCTGGAGGAGGATTCCATCATCGAAACGGTGTGTATTTTTCATTTTTATCGTTGAAAATAAATCTATTGTCAATATTGTATTTAATTTGAGTGGTGGAGAATAACAGTTCATTGTTTACTAGAATCGAGTTAATGCTGCACCAGAATTACTGCTGTGATCCGCGGAAACTGGTGTGTTTAGGGTCCCCTTTTCTAGGTTCAATGTTGTTTTGATCATGTTGTATAAGCCATTTTTGTTAAGATCACGGGAGATATTTTTGAAAATGATATGGTTTTGTACTCAGACAGTTTATTCTTGTTTTCGTTTTCCATGATTATTGCTCTATTTATTACGTTATTTCTCCCAGACAAATGAATATGAATAATTTTGGTGATGTAGGTCATATCTGATGATACCCCATATCCTTCAACATCCATCTTTGAAGACTTGAAGCCTTGTAAAATTCAGGCAATTAGTTTGCCAATGATCCTAATTCCTCCGTACAAACATTTAGTTGCTCAGGCACACAATGGTTCTGGGAAGACAACTTGTTTTGTTCTCGGCATGTCATGCCGAGTTGATCCATCACTATCAGTGCCACAAGCACTTTGCATTTGTCCTGCTAGAGAATTAGCAATCCAGGTAAAACCTTAATCATTATGTTTAATCTATAATTCATGGCAGTTGATATAGGAATGAAATGTTGTTGATTGTTTGAGGTAGTACATTTTTTTATAATGGTTCAAGTTTATCATTCACCTGGATAATTATGTAATGCAGTCGACTTGGATAATACAACATATTTGTTATTTGGATAATACATTTTAGATCAATCTTTATATTAAAATTTGAAGCAATTGACTATGTATTTCTTTTGCAGGAGATAAAAATACCTTCAAGAAATTAATAAAATAAAATAATTGAATTTTTTTTGATATAAATTAATGTCTAACTTAAATTTAAATATCTGATTAGTTGTTGGTATTTGTGATTATTGAAAGAACTATCTCAATATGAGAAAAACTATGTTAAGATGAACTTGTAAAAAATTTAGAAAATAATTAATCATATTAATTATATAAATTATATCAAATGTGATATAATTAAATAGTTAATATTTTATATGATTTTTTTATAAATAGTAGAATCAATTAAATGTTCCTTAATAAATAAAAAATTAGTAATTGAGTTAATCATAATATTTATTGAATCATAATATTAAATGCTAATTTTTATAAGAATTTCAACTATATTTCTCATATGTGACAACACATAAGATTACGAACTTATGAAAAATTTAGAAAATAATTAATCATATTAATTATATAAAGTATATCAAATGTGATATAATTAAATAGTTAATATTTTATATGATTTTTTTATGAATAGTAGAATCAATTAAAAATTCCTTATTAAATAAAAAATTAGTATTTGAGTTAATCATAATATTACTGAAGCATAATATTAAATGCTAATTTTTATAAGAATTTCAACTATATTTCTCATATGTGACAACACATAAGATTACTAACTTGTGAAAAATTTAGAAAATAACTAATCATATTAATTATATAAAGTATATCAAATGTGATATAATTAAATAGTTAATATTTTATATGATTTTTTTTATAAATAGTAGAATCGATTATAAATTCCTTATTAAATAAAAAATTAGTATTTGAGTTAATCATAATATTACTGAAGCATAATATTAAATGCTAATTTTTATAAGAATTTCAACTATATTTCTCATATTTGACAACACATAAGATTTAAAACTTGTGAAAAATTTAGAAAATAATTAATCATATTAATTATATAAATTATATCAAATGTGATATAATAAAATAATTAATATTTTATATGATTTTTTTATAAATAGTAGGATCAATTAAAAGTTTTTTATTAAATAAAAAATTAATATTTGAGTTAATCATAATATTTACTAAAGCATAATATTAAATATTAATTTTTATAAGAATATCAATTATATTTCTCATATGTGACAATACATAGGATTATTTTAAGATATCATTGACCTTTATAATAAGTAGGATCAATTTGTTATTTGAGTTCTTTTGAAAAAATAAATATATTTTTTGTAACATATATGTGTAATTTAAAATAAGTGATTGTTCATGAAAATATTATAAATTACATTTCCAGTGATTGTTTAAGAGAATGTCTCTCATTATTTACAAATTAAATGGTTGTATTACTTGAAATTTTAGTGATTGTCCTATATACATATGTTCTAGGCTACATTAAAGAAAAATATTATTCATATATAATCAATGTATTATTTATTTGTGTGAAATTATAACGATATAGGAATTCATACGGATATATTTTTGGCTAATGAAAAAAAAATATCTTAGTAATCTATATCAAATATCTCAATAAATATGTCTTTCTCTTGATTTCTTATTTGAAAACAACTCTTAGAAGTGGCATGAGATGATTGGGAATAGGATGGCCAATGACATGACTCATGCCATGCCGACATTACTTGAATGTTAGCACGAGTGACATAAATTCAACTAGGCTAAATGACTGAATCAAGTCATATAGGGTTGTGGACATGGATTATAGTTGAACTTGAACTGAACTGACTCGCACTTGGGGTTTACTCGTGAGTCTTGTAGATGCTAACAAAATATAGGCATGTGAAGTTCACTTGCCTTTTTTATTCATTTTTAAGAATAGGGCAATAGCATGCAAATGCTCCATTTTAAAATTGTTATTGCCCTCTTTTGACAAGACACTGACCCATGTCATTGTCATTTTGGGTATCGATAATGATGTATCATTTTTAATGTTATCTTTAAAAAAATAAAATATTTTTTAAAATATATATTAATCTCAACTAGTGGATTTATATCTAATGGTTTTGGACATAAATCCAAAGGCTATTGGATATTTATACACAAGAAAAATAATATTTAAATTTAATTTTTTTATAAAAATAATTAATATTTATAATTTTGCATACTTAAATTTCAATATCTTCTTTGTCTAATTTTTTCAAAATCTTATAACTACAATATGATATATTTTTTTATTTTTATTTGTATAGTAAAAAAACCATATAAATTATTATTGGTGAGCTGCATGTCTATGATTACTGAAAAATAAATTATATTTGTGAACTTTATAGTTGATTGACTTTGGATTTAGGTCTAATTTTTTGCAAGGTATATGATTTCTTTATTGTATAGCCATTTTTACTAGTTAATTTAGTAAATGAAAAATTATCTCTCCAAATCATTAGTCTCAAAAACTAAAAAATAAAAAATAGTGATTATTATGAAATTAAATTAAATATAAATTTAGATAACAACCTGACCAAAAGGTTTGAGATTAATTTATCTTCCAATCATAGGTAAGCCTCAATTTATACACCTAAAAAGCCTTGGTGCATATAATTATTTTTGATATATATATGCTTTAGTATGAATTCAATTAATATTATTAAAAATAAAAAATATTGAGGCATTGAAGAAGATTTCAACATAACATATATTTTATATAAAATATGTAATTACAAGACTAGTGGTATGACTGCACATCTATTGAATAATATATTTAAAAAGTATGATATATTGAATCCGAGACAAATCTAACTAAGTAACGATATCTTTGAATTTAGATTAACTTTAAGTTTAGTGACTATTTATCATAAATATTAGTATGAATTTTCTGATTAAATTCGTGAAAGATTTTAGACTAGTTCATTTTAAGTAGGAATATTTTTAGCCTATTTATTATATGATTTTCAAGTCGACCAATATTATTGACATAATAAATTTAGAAAATAAAGAGTGGTATCAGTGATATCAATATTTGGATTAGTCATGGTGATAATGTATTTGTATGCATTAGAGTTTACTTTTTTTTGATTCTAATAAAAAATTAAATAAAAATTTATTATAATTTCATGAGATTTTTTATTTTTATTATTATCCTACCATATATGAGGCATGTCAAAGGCTTTCAGGGAATATGAGATAAAAATAAAATATATAATATAATATTGAATGAGATTATAAATAATGATTTAACAATAGATTTTTTTCTAAGAATTATTAGAGACAGGCTATTAATTAAGATTTTTCATATTAAATATATGTGATATAATGAACTTAATAATATAATTCTAATAGAATAGTTATGATATATATATATTAAAATATATTAGGATATCAAGTAAAATACAATATGTTTTTAGTTAATTTAACTCAGTAGAATTTAAAAAGAAAAAAAGTATTTAATATAGAATTTCTTTTGAAAATATATTAAAAACTTCAATGATATGATAAATTATATACTCCCTCATATAATGTTATATGTATTGTATTTAGGTACATATACAATATGAGTAATATTTTTAATTGATATAAAGAATATTTATTTATTGCAAACCTAATCATTGAGATTGAAAGAAAGTATTTAAAATATTAGTCTTTTGTTATATCTTTTTAATCTCGAGTTGTTAAGTGGGACTGGCGACTTGGGCATGACACGAAGCATGACTTAAACTGAGTTCTGTCTTGCTTGGCATGACATGGTCCATAATTGTGCTTGGACTTGTGTCTTGCTGGTTTGAGCTACAACTTGTGCCATGCCGAGCGAGATGCTGTTGTGCCTCATGTAGAGCCAGACATGAACTGTGAGTCTAGCTCATTAGCATGGTTCACTGGCATGGTGATAAGACCTAGAACAACGTTCTGAGAATAGGTCATGGGTCATGGATCATTGTGACCCTGGATCACACTCAGACTTGTTTTCAAAAAATTTGGTGTGTTTTTAAGTGATGTATCCATCATGTCCATATAGTAGGGTTTTAAAAATTTTATATAAACATGATCTGACATGAATCGAGATGACCCGACATGGTAGGTATGAGTCTGCTCGGAATTATGTTAGTCATGTTGTGCAGGGCTGGGTAGACTGGCTGTCGTGCCATGTCAGGCATGCCATGATTCTCATGTAGGTTGTGCTTGGCACAACATAGTGGCTCTACTGGGCCACCCAAAAATGGGATTTGCCAGCATAACAATGCCTGTTTGACACCCATCTTAACTGCATTACACATTATTTAACTATTTGTATGAATCTCAGAGTTAAAATCAAATAAAAAAAATTATTAAATTTATATCCACTTGTATGAATCTATTACAAGAATTAGATGATATGACTTATAAATAATTAGATAATTTATTTAAATATTTTAAAAATAATATAATAGTTTTAGTGGGTTTTTGTTTATGAAGATAAATGTCATATTTTGAGATAATTACTTTTTTATTTAATTAACTAGATAGTAATTTAAGGCATGGGGCATGCCTTTAGTGTGCCTATAGCTCTGGCCACCTGGCTTAGGCAAAAGTGCCTTGGTTTGCCTCACCTCGCCTTAGGCCCTATCCACAAAATATATTATTCCCAAAGACATTTTTCATAAATTAATTATTCACAAAGTTATCATCTTTCCCACTCTCGAAATTAATAAACTTTGAATGCTTATAATGATTATTATGTTTTATTGTTTTGATGTATTAGAATTTGATGTATTAAATTTTATATATTTGATTAAATTTTTTTATTTTATTTTAGAATTTTGAATGTTTATCATGATGAAAAATATTAATAATATTTAATAACTTATTTGTTATTTTTTATTTGATTTGATTTTATTAATAAATACAAAATATAGATAATATTTAATTAAAATAATATATATATATATATATAAGGTAGAGTGTGTTTCGCAAAAAAAAAAACTCTTTTATTATTGTGTATTAGCCTTGAAGACTTAAAAAAATTTATGCATTTTAAATCTTATGTCTTGCATTTTAAATAATTATGATAGGAAAAAATGATGAGGAGATCAATTGAATAAGAGTGTGTTATTAATATACTTAAATATTAATTGCTGCTTCATCTTTTCCAAAAATAATATGTAAAATTATGTCATATTTAGTTGTTGAAAAATTTATAAATATATATTTTAAATGCTATCTAAAAAGTGACGTGATCTATTGACTAATCTAATGTATAACTTGTATCGGAGTTTATTTTTTTATGATTATAAATGTGATTTTAAACAATAGAACTAAACAACCAAATTATATTTAAGCTTTGTCATGTCGAAAAAAATTAAGAAGATTGTCAAATAAGTCTTCAAGATAAAGTCTAAAAACTATAAGTTGATGATTTCATATAGGAAATTGATGAAACAAAAACTTAGAGTTATGATAATCAAAATCAAATAAAGTAACATATTGATATTGACCCTGCTTTGACATATATTTTATTTTATTTCTTTTTTGTTGTATTTTATAAATATTGATGTTTATTTTTTTTATAATTATATTTTTAATATATTTTTCTTATATTCATATTCATACATATTGTAGTTTAGATTTTAAAATTATGAATTTTTAATATTTTTTTTGTTTTTTAAATTATATATATACACATAATGATTTAGGTAGCTGATGAGAGGGCAAGACACCCTAACCAAACCAACCAACACCGCAAGTGAGTTGAGCTGGGCGGCCTGTGCCTGGACTAAATTGGTTACATCTAATCTAGTACCAGTGTGGGTTGAGTATTCTCATTGTGGGTTAAGCCTTCTCATTGTGGGCTGAGCTTCAAAATTTTAGAAAATATTAGTTTGTATTTGAGTTTTTGAAGACTTTTAGAAGTATCTTCAAGGGATTTTATAAGAATTCAAGAAGGTTCTAAAAGTATTGAAGTCTCTTTTCATTCAAAAATAGTTTAGTAATTTTTTATGTAATAAAATTGTGGCAAGTGGTAAAATCTCTTTCATTATTAAATGAGAGCTCTCATTACATAAGGGAGCCTTCTTTTTGTTGTACACACTTTAAGTCTTATTGTCATACATACTTTAGTTTTATTTGTAATTTTTTATTTTTTATCTACTTGTTTCTCTCTCCTTGCTAAGCTTGTGTGTATGATTGTTGGGTGTAGTATTTGTGAAAGAAAAAATAGGTTGACTTAGACAATTGAGAAAGAGAATTTCCTAATCTAACATTGTATATATAACACTAAAATTTGTGATTCATGATAAGTAGTATTAGAAGTGGTTGACTTGATTGATATGATATTTGTTTTTGAGCTTGAGAATCCTAGGAAAAATGTGTATGATGCTTAGGGTTGAGTCAAGAAAGAAAACTCAAAGGTTATATTAATATCTATATAAACTTAAATGACTAATGCATAATTGATTATTCATAAACCATGGGACAACTTTGTGAATGCTGGTTAAGAATATCAGAGAGGTGATATTTCTGAATAAGGAATTTTGAGACGGGATGCAAAGTTTCCTCAATATCATCTTGAAGATGTTAACCAAAGAATTTTATTTTGAAATCTATGGTGATTGTTATGTAAGAGGAAATAAAGAAGTTAAAAATGAAGCTTTCAACTGGCAACATAGTAATAGAGGGCTATATAATTGGCGAAATGTTCTCATTGTAGATGAATGTCTTGAAGTCGAAATAGTTTAGAAGTACTTAAGTGGTAAAAGAAATAGTTTAGATGAATAATATTTTTGAGTGAAGGGCATTATGAGAGATGCAATCAATATTAGTATCATTTCTATGTACTTGGTGGATCTTGCACTTATTTGAAAACGTAGAAGATGTGACGATGCTAATGTTTATACTTGAGAATTATTAAATAAAAATTTTATCAATAATTTTATATAGAATATATAGAAGACAATTTGAGGGCTAAGTTGCAAAGACTAATCCAACGTAATAAAGTAAGAAACTATGTTTTTGAATTTTCTGAACTAATGTTTTGCATTTTTGATCTCGATGAGAAAAAGATCTTTTTTTTTTTATGAATGAACTCAATCCTTGAGTTAGCAAGAATTACAAAGGAGAGATGTTTAAACTTTACTCGTGTAATTTTAGTAGCTGAATCTCTGATATAATTCAAGAAGGTAGATACACCCAAGTTCTACAAGAGTAAAAAAGAAGAATATGATTGCCCAAGATAAATAGTCAAGGGATAACTATCTTATAATAAGGGGAAAGTTATCCAGATTGACCAAAAAAAGAAAGGGATACTAACATGTTTTCTTTATGATTGACTACATCAAATTTGTGATTATTCTAATTGAAATAAATTTATTGTTATTGTAATGGAAAATAAAGAATCATAAAAAAGTTATTGTTAAACTTACTTTGATCTTATTGAGCTCGAAGAAAACATGAAGCATGAAACATAAAGGAGCTTTATATTCGTGAATTTCATTATTATCGATCGTAATATTACAATATTAATGGATACAAATGTGTCTGATCCTTTTTATTTCTAAAGGAATCATGAAGCAATTGAATCTCCACATAAGCAAAGGTAATAGTTGGATAAAGATAGTAAAATCTAAAGAAATTATAACAATTAATATAATGTGCAATGTTAGATGTCCAATTAGGATATTAGAAGGGGATAAGAAACAAAATAATTTTTTTTGGTTGTCTATAATTTGTATTTGGGTTGAATTGTTTAGATTGGATAAATGCATCTATAGTTTTATTTGTCGATTGTATATTCATCCTAGATTATATTTGCTAATATATTATATTGATAATATGAACTATTAGACAATCTACAAAAATATTATTTGTAATGTAATTTTTAAAGGAGATAAGACAAAATGAAATAATCTTTCTTGTGGCCCCAAAGACCCTCAAAAATTTAAATACTATATGTGAGATGCCTTTTCAAGTGTTGAAACTTCTTGGTTTATTTTGAAATATATCTGTTGAGTTGCCAATAAAGGTATCTCTTAAGATGGTGGTAGACATATTGAGTTTGTACATTGATTATTATGATTATAATAAGTTAATAATGAGAAATAAATATATGATTATTTTTGATTGTGGACTTGTTCAATTAACGTATGGATGCAAAGTGATTTTTCAAATTTGATTTGAGGTCATGATGCTATCAAATGCTAATAGTTGAATATGAAGAATCAAAGATTACATGGGTGATGAGTTTCGAGCTCTTTCAATTCTTTGTGGTATCATTTGGACTTACAAATGCATTGCTTATATTTTGTATACTTATGAATAAAGTATTTTGGTTTATTTTTTTATGATTGATATATTTGCACAAAATTATTGTCAATATAAATTAATAGAAGAATATATTGATCATTTGCGATAGGTGTTTTAAATATTATAAAAAATGATTTGTATGTCAAATGGAAGAAATATTCATTTGCTCAACTAAAAATATAATTTTTAGGTCATATTGTAAGTGATGGAGTAATACAGATAGACAATGATAATGTATAGGTTATTGTCGAATGAGAGCTAACAATGAAAATGATAGAGTTGAGATTATTTTTTGGGTTGAATAATTAATATTGATGTTTTTTTAGATATTTTCACATTAATATATTATTAACTAATATGTTTTATGAGTGAAGGTTTTGGAAGTGGAGGGAAGATTGTCTAAAATTTTTTGATTATATTAAAGTAAATTATTACTGAAGAGTCTCTCTGCCTTGTTAAATCATTCTAAAATCTAAACTATGAGAAATACACATATATTATGAAATCTCGAAAAAAAAACAAATAAATAAATAATATGATTTTTTTTTGGAAAAAATGAGCAAAATAATAATTTTGCAATAAGTAAAATAAGCTAAAAAATTTAGAATTCTGATAAAATGGATTTCTTTATTAAATTTATGTTGTAATATTTTAGCCACGGTGATACATTTTTTTAAATTCTGAGGAAGTCAAAATTTGATTATTTTTTAATATTTAATTTATTATTATTAGAATAATTAGGAAAAAAAATGACCCCACCATGACGTTAATACGTGGCTGTGCTATGCGTGGTCCAAGCATCACATAAAAAATAATATTAAGTTTTTTTTTAATATATTATTTTAATAAAAAAATATTAACGACGGGAATCCAGAAAATAGGATGACAGGAAAAAAAATACTTCGGGGAGAGAGACACAATGCAGAGAAAAAAAAAATTAAATGTTTGTTGATTTTTTTGATCATAACGGATTATTCTAGAGTCGGAATAAAATAGTCTAAGAATAAAAATTGCTCTACGTGACGAGATCATTCAGTTTGATATCAAATTTATAAAGCTGTCGTGAAATATTTCGAGTGATAGTGGTTTTTTCCTATTAGAATTTTGTTTAATTTAAAGGTTCTAAATGATTATGATTTATATTTTAATTCGAACTATTTTAAAATTTTATTAGGAATGGTTAATTGGTGAAAATTTTGTGTTTCATTTAGTAAAATATATTGTAGTGTGAATTAGGTTTTGATAGTTATAACTGTGTCTGGAACATGGTTTAATTATAAATGATATATTTGTATTTCATATGCACGAGAATATTTCATATAAATGGGTGGGTGCATGATGTATACACACACACACACACACACACACACACACACAAATGTATAATGGATTAAATTTTGCCAACTCGAATTGGGTCTACGTTTAGACTGAGTTACATGATATTTTTTTCAGGAGCATGATTAATATAAATACGTGAACTTGAATTGAGACATTGTCTAGGTTGAATTACGCAGTCATTTTTGAAAAATATTCAAGAAAAAAATATTTTATCAAAAAGTGTCTAATATGATTTTTCAGAGGAGGTTTATATTTCTCGAAGTATGTTTAAGAAAAATATATTTTATTCAGAGAATATCCAATATTGTTTTTTGGAGAAGATCCAAAATTTTTGAAATAATTTCAAATATATATATATATATATATATATCTACAATTATATATAATGTCACCCTTAGCTTTAGCGTTCGTGAGGGAGTCGATAGGATTCAAGAATATAAGCATATAAATATTTTATCTGTAATTATATTTATATAAATTTAATACTTGAATAAGTGTTGATATATATGTATGATATTTTATGTACACTTAGGTAGGGAGTAATTCTGTATGAGTTTACCTTTATTGAGCTTTGCTCATTTCATTACGAGATCCCTTTCAGGTACATATCCAGGATAGATGACAGACTCATACGTGGGATCGCACGTGTGAAGAGAAGTTATTTGTGGCTTGAATAATAAATTATGTGTTTTTATTCTGCTGAGTAAATAAAATAAGAAAAAAATTGTACTTTACATTTGAGAATATTTTGTTTTATTATATATTTTATTGTGTGATGTAATGAGTGGGACTCCTTGGGGGATAATGTGTTACATATATGTTTTGGATTTTGCAATTAGAGGAATACTTGTCTAAGAAGACCATCCAATTATTTTTGAAAGACTAAAACTAAATGAATTGAAATGTATTATGTATTCCATGAAAAAGAAATGACGATGGTAATTCATTGAGCAAGAGTATGAAAATAATATCTTTTAGAATTAAAATTTATAATAAAATTTAATAATGTAATTATTGGTTATTTTCAAACACAAAGGAATCTAACTTTCAAATGATCAGAGTTTCTCGGCGAGTTTGATTATATATTAGAATACAAGTCAAGAAGAATTGATGTGATCGCAAATGTGTTAAATGAAAAATAGACCTTGTTGTACTTAGTCAATCGCATGAATGCATTAAAGCATGCATCATACCATAACTTTAGTGGATGAGCGACACTATTGGCCACATGAAAAATGATGTATAAGCTTATGTGAATATTTGTCTAGTTTTCTTACAAGATAAGGTGGAGCAGAATATAATAGTTAATTTTATACAATCATTTTAAATTCCAGAACATCCATGGGAAAATGTTTTTATGGATTTTATTGTGGAGTTTTTCAAAATTAATAGTTTTGGGAGTATTATGATAATAGTTAATTGATTCTTTAAATATATTATTTTTAGTCCTATCACCAAAAAAATGTTTAGTAGAGAAAGTACCTAAATTATTCCTACATTATATAATATTGAGGTATTTTTCAATCCATAATTTTTTATTTTTTTTTATTTCTTTTTTGTTTTATTTCAGTCCATAATTAGTGATTGAGATTTGTGATTCACATAATAATTTGGATAGAAGTAAAATTGTTTAAATTGATATGATCAAATTTGAATTTTTAAATGATTGTTCACTACCAAATTGATAGGCATATAAAAAGAATGAATATTTTATTGGAGATAGTTTTGTAATATTTTATGAATGCCTTACAAAGGGATTAGCCGAAACTAATTGATATTGCATAATTTTTTTATAACTTGCAACATGGAAAAGCATTAGCAATGGGATAGTTCATTTGAAATTTTAAATGGGCAATAATTATATATATCCCAAATACTATTGCAATGAGATATGCATGATTAAATCAAACAATTTATTATTTTGTTAAAGTGTGATTAGAATAAATTAACTTGGCTTAAATTAGATTGTACAAAGCATCACAACGATCGAATAATTGAGTTCATAGCAAAGATAAATGAAGATATGTGCACTATCAAGTGGAGGACTTGCTGTTGGTAAAACTACACTTAATGTTACATCACAAAGGAGTAGACAAGTGACTAGTGTGAAGATATGAGAGACATTATATTCTTAAAAATATGTTGTCACATATTAACGTGATTTATTTCAAAAAATTCAAAATGCATCTAGTGTTTCATATTAGCATGCTAAAGCCATTCAATGATGTGAGGATCAAAGTAATCCGACAAGAAGCTAGTCATACTAAGCACTAATAAGAGTGAGTTTCCTATTAAAGGGTTATATAAGGTATCTTGGCGGAATGAATCACGAGACAAACAATTTTTATGTCCAAGTAAAGATGTATAGTGAAATGTAAGAGACTTCTAGATACGAAGCTAATTAGGAATTCATCAATGTATTATGACAATTCTAGAAGGAAATTGCAAAGTTTGACACTGATGCTTTAATCAGGGTGTCATCAAGATCAATGTGAGAGAATGTAATGATCAATTGAAATTCTAGAAAATATTACTTTGCCAATTGAGTTTTTGAAAACTTTTAGAATAATCTTGAAGATATTTCATAGGGATTCTAGAAGGTTTTAAAAGTTTTAAAGTCTTTTCCAAAATTAAAATATTTTAGGAATTTCTTATGTAAATAGATTGCAACATATAACAAAATTTGAGTCATTAGTAAATAAGAGCTTTCATTATATAAGAGAGTTTTCATTGTTGTATTAATTCAAGTTTTTATTTTTTATATATTTCTTTTTTCTAATTGTTACTTTCTCATTTTTAAGTTTTTATGTGGGATTTTATGAGTGTAATTTTTGTGAGAGGGAAGAGTAGACTGACTTAAGTAATTGAGAAAATGAACTTCTTAGTCTAAGATCGCACATATAACATTAAAGTTTGTGATCCGTGATACCAGATTTAGCTCATCATACCTGAGGGCAAGCTAACCTCTACTCTCTATGGTCTACTTGCAACTAATCTAGACTACCATGAGTTAGCAACATATTGGGTTTAAACCTGGATTTAATCAGAACCGACACAATTAGACACGATACGACCCATTCTGACCCCGAGTCAGTGGCCCATCCTGGACCACCTTTGTTTGTTGTTGGGTCAGCGTGGCATGGACTATAACTTGGTTGGGCCTCAACAAAGGGTAGTGTTGGGTAGACATCACATTTGCCACTTTTATCAATTCCTAATGATTCTTTTTGGTTTGATTCGTATTTTTGTAGCATGGCCATTTACTTGTTATTTTCTTTGTTTTTATCATGATTGATACTCTCACGACTATTAGTAATGTTGAATGAGATATCTATCTAATAATATACAATTTATTCTCATATATATATATATATATGTATGTATGTATGTATATATTCAATTGTTTGGTGATCTTTAGTCTGGTGAAAATTTCTGATCACTCCAAATTTGACCTTTGAATATAGAAAAATTAATTGGTAGTAAATACAAAAACATATTGGTAATAATTAGTTCAATCTCACTATTTTAGACACATTAATCTCTGCTGATAAAGCCTCTAACGACTATGTAACTAGTTGAGTGATGTGGGTAAATTGATGGGTAATCAGTTTTGGGTTTGTACACTATTTAGTCTTCATCCCATAAGCTGTTAGATTGTGTCATATATCCAGGTCATCTTAGATGAGTATAATGATGTTACTCACATAGGTTCTTGCTTGGCATATAATATAAAAGATTGAAAAAGTTAATTAATTGTCACTTAACAATCAATATATTCGAGTCAAACTATAATCAAATGATGTGATATTAGCATCCTAATTGAAGTGACATTAGATTTAACAATTAAATTTTATCTAAATGATTTTAGTTAATTCTGAAATTCAAATAAATACAATTGGAATGCAGTATTGTATTAAATAGATAACTTCCATGGGTTGGTTGTAAGGATCTTTTCATCAACACGAGGTGATGCTTGAGACGGAGTTTATTGTCGGGGCCAATTATCAGAATTCTTGATTCAAATTTGGGATTAGGAGTATTGGATGGTAATATCTTTTTATCATTCAAGAAATTCAATTCAGAGTTTTTGGATAATATTTTCTAGGAACATGAGGGTGAAATATGGCATTTTGGAGAGGTTAATTGTGAGTATTTAATATGGGATATTTGTTCTAGATTAGGATTGTAGTTTTTAGCCTTGTAGTTTCTTTATTATTATTGTATTTTTTTCATTTTGTTATGTTGATGTGCACACCAATCTTTGGGTTGTCCTAATAGGTTTTGACTGTTAAACAAGAACATTATTTGATGAGTTATTTATTTGAGTGTTATTGCATTACTTATTTTGTGTTTGGGTCTGTAAATGGTATCAAAGCCATTACAATCAGGAAAAACAAACACTAGGACTTGTGAGGTTGCAAAACCCTTGAGGAACCTTGTGCTTTGTACCAACATAATGCACACAAATATGCATGCTAAAAGGCACACACAAGCATTTTGATGGAAAAGGCAGGTGCATAATTACCGTGCACCATCATTTATCATCGTCACACACCCTTAGTGTTTGACTGACATCGATGCCCACTATGTGGATGTCAAAATGAAGGGGCGGCGCATCACATCTATTGGTGGTGCATAGATTTTGGTGGTAGAAGTTCTTGATCTCAAAAACCTAATTTCAATATCACATTTATCTCCAAATTATGGGGTCCCTAATTTGTGTAGAATCAAAATTAATGTTTTTGAGTAATTTTTTAGACAATAAAAAACTTTTTTGTTTGAAATGTTATATTTGTTTTTTGTTCAAGTAATAATTTATTTTTTTTATGATATAGTAGAGATACAACCAGAGAGAATTTTATGTATTTATTTATCTTTATTGATAAATGCTCAAGTCATACTTATATATTTTTTTTGATAAAAATAAAAAAAAATAAAAAAAATGACAATATATTTGACTTCTCATATATCTTATTTTGCTCATGTCATATATGCTAGATAGTAGATACTATTTAGTATATACTTTATAAATTATGAGATTATATGTCAAAATTTCATTACTAATATATCCTCAAAGAATGAGATGATTGAAAGGAAGACCATGCTTCTCTTTGAGATGATATAATCACTTATATATGGGTGGAGTGTTTGAAGTATTTTTTGTGAGATATGATTTTAACAGTAATCAATCGTATCAACTAAATATTATTTTTTATTCTTTTTTAGCACGCTCTTTTTTAGATCAAGTATCCTAAAGAGAGCTTGTTTAGCTTGCTTTCTAAAATTTTTTGAAATGCTTATTTTTTTTATGATTTCTTCCTAGGACAATATAAGTTGGTATAAAGTTCATTGATGTATGTTTTTCTTGGATATACTAATACTTAAAGAGGATATAAATATTATTCATCCAACACTTTATGGGATTTTTATGAGTGATTATGTCATTTTTTTTTTGAGCAAGAGTTATTTCTAGTGAGTCTAGGAATTGTAAGAGTCTTGAAAACACAAGCGGACTCCTCCTAAGTAGTCCCACTTGGACCTCTTGGTATGATAGAGACTTATTCATTTGTTACATTTGAATTTATTAATTCATATTATGATGATACTTCTATCGAATTATCATGTGTACTAATAATTATAAATCTTATTGATTCTAGAGAGAACAAGGTTCTTCAAGAGAAAAAATTTTTTTTGAGTTCAATTTTAAATGATACAGTAGTTCATGAGTCTACTTTAGTTCAGACTTATGATGAATTAGAGACTATGAAACTTAACCACTCATTACTTAGGATCTATTATGAGGATTATACATGCACAACTTGCTCAAATTAGAGATGCGTTTATCGAGTAGCTAGATTGGTTTATCGAGTAGTCAAATGATTTAGTAGCCACCTTTTTGGTCTTGATCTTCCATTTTCTTTTTGAAAGAGTAATAAGAATTGTATTTATCACTTGATTTCATTGAATTTATGATATATATGATTTCTTATTTTTTTTATTTCTTTTATTATTATTTTTTGATAATAATAGGATATCCATATTCTTTTGATGGACGATCTCAAGTAGGATGATACCATGTTATGTTGGAAGTCTTTTGCTAGTTGTAATTGAATGTCTATTATGAATACATGTTAAGATTGAAAAGATATCGCCATAAGACTTGACTTACAGTGATTGGATTTCCTAAGATGTTGGTGTGACTGTGGTACAAAAATATTTTTTCTCTAGTGGTCAAGTTAATTTTTGTAAGAATTTTTATTTTTCTGGTAATATCTCACAAATTGAATATATATTAGTTAAAATAGATGAATGTTTTTTTTCATGGTGATATTGAGTTAAAGTTTTAACTGGTTGGGTTGTTTGAGCCTGGCCAGACACATTACATGATATGGTTCATAGTTGTGCTTGGATTTACCTTGCATTGGCTTGTGGCACATCATGACCAAATACTTTAGTTGGGCCATTGTGTTGAGTGTGGTTGTGCGTGACCTACCTTCTATAAAATTGTGCTGGCATGGGATGACCTGGAAACTTCACCACTCATCATATTTGAATTTATTAGTTAATATTATGATGAAATTTTTATCAAGTCATCATATGTACTAATAAGTATATATCTTATTGACTCAAAATAGAGTGAGGTTCCTCAAAAAAGGAAATCTTTCTTGGGTCTAAATGACATAGTAATTTATGAGTCTATACTAGTTCAGTCTTATGATGAGTTGGGGACTAGGAGATTTGATCGGCCATTACTTAGGATGTATATTAGGAGTATTATACATGCATATTTTGCTAAAATTAGAGACGAGTTTATCAAGTAGCCAGATAATTTTGTAGCTAATCTTTTTGGTCTTAATCTTCAAATTACTTTTTGAAAGAATTAAATGATTTGTATTCATCACTCGATCTCGTCAGTTTTATTGTATATATGACTTTATTTTTTATTTTTTTTTATTTTTTTGATCTGTGTTGCACGGATACGCCTAGGAGCTGCCGTGTCCACGTGTCCGACACGCGTCGGATACGTGTCCGATACGCCACGTGGCGTATCGGACACAAATCCGTATGGGATACGCCACGTGGCGTATCGGATACGCGTCGGAGACGTATCCGACGCGTTGTTCGGAGACGTATCCGACGCATTTTTGGAAACAGATTCCAAAAACGCGTCGTTTTTTGGAATCTGTATCCAAAAATGCATTTCGGGAGGGGGGGCGGGCGGGAGTGGGTTTCGGAAGGGGGGGCGGGTGGGAGTGGGTTTCGGAAGGGGGGGCGGGCGGGAGTGGGTTTCGGAAGGGGGGGCGGGCGGGAGTGGGTTTCGGAAGGGGGGGCGAGAGGGGGTTTCGGAAGGGGGGGCGGGAGGGGGTTTCGGAAGGGGGGGAAGGAAAATACCTAACATTTTGTTTACATTATTTTAAAATACAAAATTTTAAATTATTTTAAAATACAGTATATTTAATTATTTTAAAATACCTAATATTTATAATTAATAATTTTTATTTTTAATTTTATTTTTTTTATCATGACGTATCCTAGCCGTATCCGTATCCTAGTTTTTTAGAATTTGCCGTGTCCCCGTATCTTGCCGTGTCGTATCCCCGTGTCCGTATCCGTGTCCGTGCAACATAGTTTTTGATGATATTAGGATATCTAGATATTCTTTTGAGGCATGATATCACCTATTCATGTTATGTTGGAAGTCTCTTGTTTGTTGTGATTGAGTTTTCACTATAGAGACATGCTAAGATTGAAAAGTAAATTGTCCTTAAGACTTGACTTATAATGAGATGATTTACTCAGATGTTGGTGTGGACTTCAAATATTTTTTTTCTTGTGGTGAAGATAACTTTTATAAAGATTCTTATTTTATCTGATAGTATTTCACAAATTGAAGATATATTAGTTAGGATTGATGAATTATTTTCTTCATGGTGAAATTGAGTAAATATGTCAATTTGGTTGGGTTGTTTTAGTTCGACCAGAGACATGACATGACATGACATGGTCTATAGTTGTGCTTGGATTTGCCTTATATTGGTTTGTGGCACATCACAACCAAATACTTAGTCATGCTATTGGGTTTTGCCTAGCCTACCTTGTATGGAATTGTGCTGGCATGGCATGACTTGGAGGTAGGAATTGTGTCGTGTTTGGTATATCATTGTGGCTTAACTAGGACTAAAAAATTTGTGTCGTGCCGGCTCGACATGACATGATGGACACCTCTGAATAGAAGATTCATTTGGAACAGGCACTTGGATTTGGTAGATTATTCAGATAATTTATAAATTATAAAAGACACTATATAGCTTGAAGTATATCGAGAGTTTGATTTATAATACTTTAATGCGTAATAATATTGTTTGATTTATATATGTATGTTATGGATTTTTTTTATTTTTTTAAATTAGCCTTGATCATAATTATTTTGCTCATTATGTTCATATATCATATATGGTTGTGAGAAATAATGAATTGATAGCCACCTATCTCAAAGAGTATCTTTTGTCACAGTTCTAAATAAAAAATTTAGACGGAGAAATTTTTTTTTGGCATTGATGTGCTGGACCATTTCTAGTCATGCTTCATGTTGGATCAAGCTTGACCTACATGTATGACTTGTATGTGACCCATGATTTATGACTGGTCATGGGTCATAGGTCAAAGCTGAATTTCTTTTTTAATGACTTTTGTTGTGGCTGTGGCCTTTATGTTTTCACGTAACAGACCCCGACATGGAAAGCAATAGGCATTGCCTATCACTTTCAATCATCAATATCGGCTAAAAATGATTTTTTTTAATAAAATATGTAACTATTAGATTTGTTTCCAATTGCTACAAGTAGAAATAAGCTGAATATCAAATTTCTACTCATTTAAAAAATTAAAAAAAATTTAAAAAATTTAAAAATATTAAAAAAAATAAAAATATTATATATTTTAATATAAAAAAATTTATAAATAGAAAATAAAAATTTTTTAAATTTTTTCTCTCATCTCCAATACTTTTTCTCTCTTCTCTCTTCTTCTATTTTCTTCATCACCTCTCTCTCTTCTCTCTTATTCTAAGTTTAATCTTTATTGCTCATATATAATTTTTATTTTTCTTTGTTAATTATTTATAATGTCGACTGATCTGACCTAGCAAATTTAGAAAAAAAAAGAAGAAATAGTGGAAGATGGTATATAACTATACGACATGAACTTCTACTCAAATAAATTAATGTAGTTGTAGTAATGGTACATATTTTTTTTTAGTTTTTTTACATTTTGTTATTAAATAATATAAAGTTTAAAATATAAATAAAAAAATAAGTAGGTAGTTTAATGATAATAAATTTGATGTAGATTTAGATAATAATAATAACCCTACTAAATAGTTTGAGACTAAAACTAGATTCTTTCTAATTACCTTAACTCAAACCCATTTGCCTACAAAATATAAATCTATTCAAACTTTAGTAGGAAAGATTTACTTTAAAATAATAAAAAATAAAAATTATAGGGGTGTAGAAGAAGAATCAAAAAAAAAAAAAAAAAAAATATATATATATATATATATATATATATATATATATAAATGAGCGCATGTAACATTAGCCACCTTAAGAGCCATGTCAATCAATGCAAAAAAAAATATGATATATTAGATCACAAGATTACTCAAATGAGCAGTAAAACCCTTTAAATTAGATCAACTTTTCATTGACTACCTTAATTTACCATAATGACTTTGGGAGGGAAAACATGACCAAATTAATATGGTTGTTGGGCTTCCAGCCTGCATATCATAGGATTTTTAAGTTCATGAGTATGAATTATATAATTAAATATTAAAAATTAGAAAAATAATTAATAATTAATAAATTTAAAAAATATAATAGAGTAGTGTCCATTATATCCGATATCTAGACTATTCAAAATTATTCATCATTTGCATGCCTTATCGGCCACACTATATAGATTAAAAATGAAAATTTTATATAAAAATTTTATGATTTTCTGAAATCCTCATTCCTCATGATGACTATCATATATGAGTTCACGATGAAGATTTTTAGAAGATATGCTTTTCAGAATAAATTATTTAGTATTACTTATAATAATACTTATGATGATGAAGTAGTTAATAATATAATTGTTAGAATCATGAGAGACATGTTAGGTAAATTTTTTCATATTAGGTATATATGTCATGTAATTAATCTAATAGAGTGGGCATGATTGAAAGTTGTTTATCTCATATTAGAAAAAATAAAAAAATTCACAAAAATATTTTAGGACACCTAACAAATAATAAATGTTTATAGGCTCTAAATATTAGTGGAGCTTAAAATATTTCAAATAAATGTGAGATACTATTAGAATTATAATTACATTATGTTAGAGTCATGTGTTAGCTATCAATATATGATATATGACTATATCAATAATAAGAGTGATGAACTTTATTATTGATGATTCAGAAAGAGATACATGAATTTCTTTTAAAAATTTTTGAAGATTTTTTGACAAAAAATACATATGCTAATCTATGCACACTTCCTCCACTTGCATTATACTTGAGTGCACACAAGATATTGGCAGCATGTTTAACAAGTATAGAGGACACCTGCATTTAATGTCATGACTATTGAGATAGAAATTATGCACCCAAAACATCGATCACTCATTCCAATTTCTTATTGAATGCCTGCCTATATGTATCCTAGGGTTAAAGAGAAAAAATATATTAAGATACATATTCACTTGAATATACCAATCAGACAAACCTAAAAGTTTTATTAACAATATGTAAAGTGACATCGTTACTTATTATGATAATATGTATGATAGTTATAGCGAGAGTTAAAGTATGAACATAGCCACCATATTCGGAGATGATAAATTTTCTATTCAGTTAGATAGGGATAAATGATAGGGTATTCCATTAAATTTTGTAAGAGTTATCTTTATACTTAAATTTGATCACTACTTTATCCTTACACATGATAATAATAAGAATTTTGATGTTTTTAGTTGATGGTAATCATTTGTCTATTATGTTATATCTAAAATGACACTAAATCTACTGACTCCCATGATGTCTAGTATAATATCAGAGTTTTCTTTTTATGTGACAACTAATATTATTTTAAATAGGAGATCAAAACTATGATAAGATATCATAGAGACATTTGCATGTATGAAAGATTAAAATGATTTTAAGGTTTAGTTGTTTGGCATTCAGGATAAGCAAAAGAATTGTTGTTGGTTGATGACTCAAGAGACATTGAGATCGAAGATATTGAGGCTACCAGTCTATCACTAGCAATACATTCAGATGTATGTATGATGATGATCTACAATCACATCCATACTACCATACTACATATATGAATTGATGATGATGAATTGAGACTTGTACTATTTTCAATTATATTTTTCATATGATATAATATTTTATTTATTTTTGGATTTTTGCCAATTTTTATTTTAAGTGATTTTTATTTTTATTTTAGATAAATAAAAAATTAAAACTTCAAAATATTTTAACTATATTCATTCAACTTAGTTTGTCCATTGCCATGCCCAAAACTAGCATGAGTCAGCATGATTAGGCATAACTCATCATGGATATGCCTAGTTACAAGCCAAATGGGCTATGTTGGGCATAGTCAAATGGATGTTATGTCTTACTAGCATGACACTAGATCAATACCATGTCGTACATGGCAAGATATGGTGGCATGACTAAGCAACATAAAAGTAGGTCATGCCAACATGACATGACTTATTTAATACCTCTAAAATAGATTGAATTTATTTGATTGAGTTAATATTTGGTGAATTAAATAGTAATATATAATTGTTATTTTAAATTATTTTATTTTATTTTTTTAGTTACTACCATTTTGTTTTTTTATAGGCGTGGAGCACGACATATCAAAAACTTGGGATAAAACCAAACTATTTATTTTCCAAAAAAATATCAAAATGCTTCTTGGATGGGGGAGTGTTCACATCAATTCTTTAGAAATAAAAAAAGTTGCTTGGATATTTTTATTTTACAAAAGAAGAAAAGCATCATTTTTCAACATGAAACAGTGTGCATCTCACTCCCCTTCTCTTCTTTTTTCATTGGCTATGCCTTGTAGTATTTTTCCTTTAGGCTTGGAAAAAAATTATCTTTCTTTAACTAATATTATTGTGACTTTATTACTATAACTAATTTTATGGTCAGGTAATTCCCAAAAGTTAGTTGAGCGAGAATCTCTCATCCAACATTATTCTAGATATATACAAGTCATATAAGTAATAAAGTAGACTTTTACCCCTCTTATAAGGAGCTTAGCTAGTTGGGACTCTTGGCAATGTCCAGGAGGTCACAAGTTCAAGTTTTACTGGTGGGCGGTACTAGGGATATTTCTTACCTGCTCGGTTCTCCAGGGGCCGAAGGGGATGTAGGGGTCCATGTAAGTGGGCCCTAAAGCTCTTGGTGTTTTAAAAAAAAGTAGAATTTTAGTCTAGATATCAATCTCATATAAATTATACACACAAAGTTTAGTCAATCAACAATAATTTATAGCTTCTCTAGTTGACATGATAAACATGATTCAAGTAATAAATCCTAGATCCTAGGAATTATTTATATTTTTATTTGGAAAGAATTTATGAAGTCTTATTGTGATTATGTTTAATCATAGAATGAAAGCTGAATAATTGTAGAATGACCTCTTACACTTCCTGCATACATGGTAATTATCAACTATTGAGCATTTTCAATGATTGTTTATGCATATCTATTTTCTCAGTACTTTACTATTAAGACAATACATCATTTCTACTTGGAAGTCATTCATATTTTCTCATCTTTTAGGCAACTCATTAACTTCCATTAATGGATAATTTGAATATGCATTCTTATTTTCTAACATGAAGTATTTTTCTTGATAAGAATTAATATAGTAATATAAGTATTTGTACTTTTAGTTTCATTAGCACCATACTTGAAAAATTAACCTATACTTTCCTTCATATTTTACTAATGGAAATCATATGAACTATTATAACTCATATGACTATCACCATCATATAAATCACATCCTTACATGCCTATCACATTCCTTACTTATCATTGTTCCCTACTATGATAGATAACTCACACATTAAAGGTGAAATCTTAATAGTGTGACCTATAAAAGTATTTGTACTTTTAGCTTCATAAGCACAATACCTACAACTATTAAATATAATTCAACTTTTGGTTTTGGTGTATGAGTTTGTGTCGCACATCATGATGACAGATAACATGATCAGAAGGATTATCACTTCCTTCATACCATATGTGTGAGTGTGTTTTGTGACTACTTGCCATCATCCATCATACAAATCACATATAAACCCACTAATATCCAAAATCCTAGGGCCTAGTCTTAGTTCTATGTAATTACCAAATTATTTTTAACCAAATAATAGCATAACTAAATATCATAACTAAATATCACATTTAAAGTATTAAACAAAGTATTTATCACAATAAATATATTACATCATTCTTATATTTTTTCTAGCCTAAAATTGGTGATAATAACATATGAGACAGGTGAAAATTTTCTCATATGAATCCAGGTGCTCAATTTTATCCCTCAAGAAAATCTAGGTTTCAAAATTTAAATCTCTCAGAACTTGCTCAACTCCACTTTGATATGACCCTAATAGAGGGTTGGAATGCACAAACACCTTATAGGGTTTATTTGTTGTGCTTTGTATCGCCCTTCTTGCTTGTGGATTACCTCAAAAACAAAGTTGTGGAGCTTTTTGGATTGCCTTTCTCATACCTCTCATGGATATACTTTGAATTCTTATATTTTTTTTAATGGATAAGAAGTGAGTTTCTTTAAGCAGAAGTTGTGGTGCTGGGTAAAATTTGCAGCTTTGGTCTTTTAGTTCTGTAACATAAAGTCACATCACTAGGTACTAGCCAGCTTTAGTTTCATTCCTCTATTTGATGAGCATGATGCTGGAAAAATATATGATGACACATTCAGCTTCTATAAAACAAAGTTACTATAATGGAATGCGATCATGACTTATGCATTTATTCTCTCGAGCTAAGATTCATGATACTTGTGTTTGCCATAGCTCAAGTTTTGCTTTTTGTAATATTCTATAGCCAAATGTCACGACTCTAGATTGAAATCATGATTTTGGGTTGAATATTCTATAGTTTGGTAAAAGAAAAGTTAAGATATTTAAAGGTTGCCATAACTTTTAGTATTGGTGGAATACTTGATTTCTATGATGTAAAATAAATTTCATTGTCGTAAAGTTGTTTCAAGCTAGTTTTGTTGTGACTCTAAGGAATCTTTGTAGCCAAGAGAATATGTTATACAATGAAAGAATTGTGACAACAAGATGATAGAGTCATAACATATGAAGATTTCCAAGAATGAATCCCAAAATCATTTTTATAAGTACTCAAATGTGCAATCATGTCATAGTATGTTAATCTTCATGATTTTTGTGACTTTTTACTCATTTTCTAGTTGCCAACTCTATTATGTCATATTTTTCACACTAAAAAGTTTTGATTTCACAAATATTTGTCAAAATATTTTAAAATGAGGTGTTTGTAAAAGTCTTATAAATAAACTTCTCTTTTAGGCAAAACACATCATAAAAATCATTAAAAAATAATAGTATTATTTTATATTTGACATACCGAGCAAACTTGCACACTAAAATCATTGCTCATCCTGGAGCAATCTCTCTACTTATAACAAAAAAAAATCATATCACACAACTTCTATATTATTACAGACATATATAAATACTTTTAAGTATACAAAGAGGAAGAAAAAAAATATATCACATATCTACATATTCAACATGGTCACCAGTATGATTTTTCCTTAGGATGTTAATTCTTAAAGATAGTATAATCTAGAGTTCTCAATTAGTAGCAATAAAATAAATGATCTCTTTGAATCTTCTATAGAACTTGATGCCCAATCCAATATCTTTAGAATCATATTATTCAATATGTCTTAACTTCTCCAATTGAATTCAATGCACCTTCAAAGGATCTTATTGCATAGTATATGTCTTTTTGGTTTATACTATATTGCCAAAATTTTATAATCCACTAATTATCTTGGTATATCACATAGTTTTTAGGCTGTTAGTCTTTGTTTTGCCCCATTATCTTCCATTATATTCCAAGGGAATTGTAAATCCTCTCAAATGAGCATGCACTCTCCATTACAACGGCCTCAACTCATTTCATCTCACATAATAAAAGTTTAAAATTTTAATTTCAAACTTTTCTTGCACTGCTATGAACAATAGCTCTTCCTATTGGAATTATATTTTCCAAAATACATCTCATCTTTTCACGTTCACTATCATTTCTAAATAGAAGCTATGTATCTTTTTTGTAATGTATTCATCTCTATCTCTAGTTCCAACTTCATATTATACAAAATGTGAATAATATCACCCATCATATCTTTTTGTTCATATGGTGAATGTTCAATATGGGTCTCTCTTTCTCTTCATATCTTCTCACACTTCTTTACTCTGTTCCTATTTTGGCTTTGGTGAAAAATGACTCTTTTTGCACAAAATAAGTTAATTTTTTTTTCTTCAGAATTGGTTTATTTTCTTTTCTATCTCTTTAAAACCTTTCTTTTGGTCTACGACAATCTCCAGGGGACACCCTCAAATATGTTTCATCTGTGTTATCATCCATAAGGACTCCTTTGGCACATCATAGTAAGGTAATCAAGGCATGGTGAATTATGTGGGTAGAAAATTTATCCTTCTAATAATTATGAAATTAATTTCTCAATCAATTTACTCACATCAAAAACACAACTATGATAGGGCATAAAGTAAAAATTGCTCTTCCATTTTGATGGTCAAGACATCGAGTGTAGGTTGGAAAAGGAGCATAAAAAAACAATCATACTTTACTCATCTCCATGAGTTATCAATACATCAAACATCCATATACACTCCTGAAAGTCACCCTTTATTCTCTTTTTCTATTCATCAACTCTTTTGTAATTTCTTGTTAGTTGGGTTGCTCTTTTAGTGACTTAAAAAGTATGCTACGATTTACTCTTGGAAATCCAAGTAATTCATAAAAATTGACTCTATTAAAATGTACACAACATCCAAATTAGCATAGAATTCTATCATGACCAAGTCATTTTCTGTGAAATCTCAAAAAAAATAAATGAATAAATAAATAATATGATTTTTTTTCTAGAAAAAAATAGGCAAAATAATTATTTTACAAAAAGAAAAATAAGGTGAAAAATTTAAAATCATGATAAATTGATAATAAAATGGATTTCGATATTAAATTCATCTTGGAAAATATAACTAGGGTGATAAATTTCGTCAAATTTTGAGAAAGTTAGAATTTAGTAATTTTTTTTTAATTTATATAAAAAAAAATAAAAAAAATGAAAAATAAAAAGACCACGCCACGACATCAGCACGTGGCTGTGCATGCATGGTACAAGCATCACACACAAAAAATACTAATAATAAGTTGTTTTAATATATTATTTTTATAAAATATTAAAATAATAAAATTTAAAAAAATGATGGGAATCCAGAAAATGGGATGATGGGATAAAAATAAAAACATGCTTTGGGGAGAGAAAGAAAGTGCAGAGGAAAAAAAATAAAAGTTTCTTTGATTTTTTTTGACCATAATGGATTATTCTAGAGTTGGAATAGAATAGTCCAAGAACTAAAACTTTTTTACACGATGACATCTTCAGTTTGATATCAATTTATAAAGTTTTCGTGAAATATCCTGAGATGTAGTGTTTTTCTCATATCAGAATTTCTTTCTATCTAAAGACATAAATGGTCATATTTTATATTTCAATTCGAATTGTTAGAAATTTCATTATGAATGATTAATTAGTGAAAATTTTTTATGTTGCATTAGTAAATTATATTATTGTGTAAATTAAGTTTAGATAGTTATGTCTGTTTCTGGAACATAGTTTGATCGTAAATAATATATTTATATTTCATACGCATGGGAATATTCCATATGGTTAAATGGGTCGATGCATGATATATATATATATATAAAGGTATAATGAATTGAATTTTGTGAACTCGAATTGAGACAACGTCGAGATTGAGTTGCGTGGTATTTTTTTAGGAGTATGGCTAATATAAATATGCGAACTCGAACTGGGACAACGTCCAGGCTGAGTTACATGATGATTTTTGGAAAATATCCAAAAAAAAAATATTTTATCAAAAAATGTCCAATATGAATTTTAGGAGGAGGTCCATATTTATCAAAATATGTATAAGAAAAATATATTTTATTCGGAGAATATCTAGTATTATTTTTCGGAGGAAGTCCATATTTTTTGGAATAATTCCAAAAAAATAAATATTTCTATTGATACTCACACACACACACATCTATATATAATATATCACACTTGGCTTCGGCATGTGTGAGTGAGTCGATGGGACTCAGTAATATGAGCATATAAATATTTCATCCATAATAACATTCATATAATTATTTGTACTTGAGTGGGTATTGATATATATATATATATATATATATATATATATATGATATTTTAATACACTTTGGTAAGGAGTAGTCTTGTAGGAGTTTACCTCTACTGAGCTTTGCTCATTTCGTTGCGGGACCCCTTTCAAGTGCAGGTATAGGTCCAGGATAAATTATAGACTCACATGCAGGATCGCATGTGTGAAGGAGGAAGCCGGTTGTATCATGAATCTTATATTATGTGTTTTTATTCCGCTGAGTAAATAAAATAAGAAAAAAAATGTATGTTACATATAAAAAAATTTTATTTTATTACACATTTTGTTGTGTGATATAAATGGAATGGGATCACATGGGAAATGAGATATCACAGCTTGGTATCAGAGGTTAGGTATACGATTACCTATAACTCAAAAATTGGTACAAGTTTCATAATGTGGTAGGAAAGTTTAGATATATAAATATCTAATACTTCGGGAAAAAAAAAAGAATACTAGGATAAAGAAACATAATCTTAGCAGTTCAGAAAATGAAAAGATATTTTCAAAATGAAAAGTCTATTATTAGTTGGCATATGTACTAATAATAAGAAATAAATGTGATTCTTAAATTATTATTTAACTTATGTAGATGATAAATAGAGAACGAGGACATAAATGATGTCCACGAAATGAGGATCAACCCCCATCCATTTATGACAAACAGGTTTTGCATAGAAGCTGTGAGTGTTGTCATTGTTAGAGTTGCACAAACTAGTGCAGTTGGAGGTCAAGAAGGGTCAAGTAACCTACAAAGGTTTAAGACACATCATTCTTCAATATTTATAGGAAGAGAGGACCCAATGGTATTAAATCAGTGGTTTTGACAAATTGATAACATCTTGGAAGCAGTGGAAATCACTTCTAATGTTACAAAGATCTCGCTAGCAACTTTCTAGCTAGAAGGTGAGTCACAAATTTGGTGGGATTGGATCAATACCTTGAAGAATATATAGACAATGACATGAAAAGAATTTTAAGAACTCTTTATGGACAAATATTTTTTGATTTTAGCTAAACATGCCAAGGCCCGGGAATTCCTTGAACTTAGATAAGGCAATATGATAGTGCTTGACTACGTGGCTAAATTCATCGACTTGACACATTTTGGGGATGATTATATGACAACTAATGTGATAAAGGTTTAAAAATTTGAAGATAGATTGAAATTGTTTATTCGAGGCAAGATTGTGGGATTTATTATCCAAGATATGGATTTGATGGTTAAAACAGCTTTAGTCATCGAGCGAAAGGTCGAGGATGCACGAAATATCTGGGAAATGAGTTGAAATACTAGTGGAAAGAGAAAAGAGAGTCAATATTTTTCTGAAAAATGGTAGAGACCTTTTATCTCATGAGGATTCATGGACAAGGTTGTAGTTATCAAGGGCAAGGCCAGATTGAGAGTTCTAGCCAAATTGGATAGAAAATTTGCTTTTAATGTCATCAGCCTGGACATTATAAATGAGAGTGTCCACTGAAGCCAAGATTCCAGGATTATGAGATATCATAGTCTCAGACATCCGTGAAAAATATACAAACACGGGTTATTCCTCCTTTCTCTAGTATGGGTCCAGGGAATCAAGTACAATCTCGGAGTATTCCACAAATATCTCTTATTTCACATGCATACTAGGGAGGTCAAAGCATGGGTTGAGGTTGAATAGAAGGTTCACAGCCCTGGACTTTGAGGACTCAAGGGCGTGTTTATGCTATTACATCACAGATGGAGAGGATAAATCAGTCAGTGATACAATGTAATTTCTTACTTTTTTATTTACATGCAAGAGTTTTATTTGATTCTGGTGCATCATATTCATTTATTTATACATCATGTGTGAAAGAATTGAGATTAGAAGTTAAAAATTTAGATGAGCCATTACACGTGACTTCTCCATTGGGAACTAAGGTAAAAATTAGTCAGATATGTCAAAATTGAGTTAGAAATTTTAGGAATTCTACTCATGGTAGATCTTATGGTCATGAACATGTCGGATTTTGATGTAATTCTTGGTATGGACTGATTAACATCATATTGAGTTATAATTGATTGTGATCGTAGAAGAATTATTATCCACATACTAGATGATGCATGTGCTGAATTTCAAGAGGATAATCATGATGTTTTACTCTAGACTATATATGATTCTAATTGAAATGGACAACTTATGGGTTGATTGTCACGTCTCACCCTAGAAGATGAGGGGATATTGAATATGGATCTTCCTCGGATTGTTTGTGAATACAAGGATATTTTTCTAAATGAATTACTAGGATTACCCTCTTGTAGAAATGTGGACTTTAGTATTGAGTTACATCCTGGTACATCGCCCATTTCTATGACTCCACATAGGATGACACCAATTGAATTACAAGAACTCAAGGTTCAGATACAAGATTTATTGGACAATGGTTTCAAGACCCAGCACTTCACCTTAGGGTGTTCCAATTCTATTAATAAAGAAAAATGATAAATCCCTTCGACTATGCATTGATTATCGATAGTTGAATAGGATTACGATAAAGAATCAATATATACCACCAAGGATTAATGATTTGTTTGACAAGTTAAAAGGGGCACAAGTCTTTTCCTAAAGAGATCATCATACCAAATTTCATCAGTTACGAGTTAGGGAGGCTGACATCTCTAAGACAACATTTATAACGCGGTATGGATATTTTAAATTTACAGTAATGACTTTTGGATTAATGATTGTGCCAGCAGCATTTATGGATCCCATGCATAGAATATTTTAGCTATATTTAGATCATTTTGTTTTGATTTGTTCGGATGACATTTTGATATATTCTCAGTCCAAAAAAGAGCATGAAGATTATTTAAATATTATTCTCCAAACTTTGAGTGAACATAAGTTGTATGCCAAGTTTGATAAATGTGACTTTTGGTTGGATGAAGTAAAATTTCTAGGACATATAGTATCAGCTACTAGTATCTCGGTGGATCGTGAAAAAGTCAGGGATAGTAATGAGTTGAGAAAGATCAAAGTTAGTTTTTGAGATACATAATTTTTTGGGTTTGACTAGATATTACAATAGATTTATTGAAATTTTTTTTCGATTAGCTGCTCCAATAACTAGATTGACTAGGAAAGAAGTCAAGTATGAGTGGACTGATTCATGTGAAAAAGTATTTTAAGAATTGAAAAGAAGACTTATTTTAGCTCTTATTCTGATAGTTCCAGATAGAGGATAAAAATATACAGTATGTTGTGATGCCTCGAAGATGAATTGGGATATTTTCTGATGTAATTCGGGAGAATTGTAGCTTATGGTTCAAGACAATTAAAGAATAATGAGCAGAATTATCCCGTACATGATATAGAGTTGGTGGTAATAGTCTTTGCTTTAAAATATGGCTCCACTATTGTGTATAGAGAGCAATTTGAGATATATTTAGACCATAAAAATCTAAAATATATCTTTACGCGAGACCTTAACATGAGACAGCATCGATGGATGAAGTATCCAGAAGATTATGATTTTACTTTGCATTACCATTCATGTAAGATAAATGTGTGATGATTCAGCTTGCAATATAGCAGTCAAAGTTAGAGTATTATTGAGATTCTAGTAGATATATATTCTCTATTAAATAAGGTGATTGAGATAAAGAAACAAGATGTAAAAATATTATCTATAAAGAACCGAGTAGAGACTGATACATGAGATAAAAGTTGGGCTATTCATATGAATAGTAGTCTTCAGTTTAGGGGATGAATTATGGTTTTCCTGATAGTAGAATTGAGAGAGGAGATTCTTAGAGAATTTTACTATTCTCATTTTATGGTGCATTAGGGTGGCACAAAAATATATAATAATCTTTATTGCCAGTATTACTAGAATGGAATGAAGAGACACATTAGAGATTTTGTTCGACGATGCCTCACGTGTCAATAGATAAAGACTGAGCATCAGAAGCCAGTAGAATTACTACAGCCTTTGGAGGTGGCAGAGTGGAAATGAGAGCATATCACGATGAATTTTGTGATTCACTTGCCATGAACATCACGAAAACATGAAGATGTGTGAGTGATTGTGGACTAGCTTACAAAGTCAGCATATTTTTTGGCAATACGGATGACCTTCACACATGAGAAATTATGCAGGTTATACATAAAAGAAATTATCTAATTATATGGATTGCCAGTATCAATTATATTAGACAGAGATCCTAGATTTACAACTCATTTTTGAAAGAGTTTTTGGAAAGTAAAGGGAACACAATTGATAATGAGCACAACTTTTCATCCTTAAATAGATAATTAATCAGGAAGGACCAAATAAGTCTTGGAAAATATATTGCGAACATGATGTCTAGATTTCAAGGGTAGCTGGGAAGAACCTCTGTCTTTGATCGAGTTTGCCTATAACAATAGTTATCAAACAAGTATTCAAATGACACAATATGAAGTATTGAATAGAAAGCCATGTCTATCTCTATTTTGTTGGACTGAGGTGAGAGACAGATTCATCACAGGTCCAGATATAATTAAAGATACCTCAAAGAAAGTAGATTTAATACATCTTTTTACAGATCAAAGTTGACAGAAAAGTTATATTGATATACGATGGTGACTCTATAATTTGAGGTGAGAGATCATATTTTTTTGAAAGTAATGCTAAAAGGAGGAGTAATTAGATTTGACAAGCATGGAAAGTTATCGTCAAGATATATTTGGACTTTCGAAATACTCGATAAGGTGAGTTTGGTTGCTTATCAATTAACATTATCACCATATTTATCTGGTATCCATGAGATATTCCATGTCTCTATGTTTAAGAAATATATTCCTGATCCAACTAATATAATAGATTGAAGCTAATTCATTATTGATACTGATGTAATATTTAAAAAAATATCAGTGTATATCATTGATAATCGAGACTAAGTTTTGCGATGCAAGACTATGAGACTAGTAAAAGTGATATGCCAGCATCAAAGAATAGAAGAAGTAACATGGGAACACGAAGATATGATGCATGTTGCTTATCCCTTTTTTATTTTAAAATGAAAGTATTTGTTTTAGTAATTTAATAATTATTTGACTTAAGGATATGTTTATAGTTGTAAAGCTGTATCTATGAGAATTTTGCGATAATTTTTTTAGGAGGAGAGAATGTGAAATCCCAAAAAAAAATGAATGAATAAATAAATAATATATTTTCTTTTCTAGAAAAAATGGGCAAAATAGTAATTTTACAATAAGAAAAATCAGCTGAAAATTTTTAGAACCATAATGATAAAATGGATTTCGTTATTGAATTTGTCTTAAAAAATATAGCTACGGTGATAAATTTCATCAAATTCTAAGGAAGTCAGAATTTAGTTATTTTTTTTAATTTATTTAAAAATTATTAGAATAATTAAAATAAAAAAAATGAAAAACAAAAAGACTGCACCACGACATTAGCATGTAGCTGCACATGCGCGGTCCAAGCTTACACATACAAAAAAATTAATAATAAGTTTTTTTAATATATTATTTTAATAAAATAATAAAATATTAAAAAAAAATAAAAAAATGATGGGAATTCAGATAATGGGATGGCGGGAAAAAAATAAAAACATAATTCAGGAAGAGAGAGACACAATATAGAGGAAAAAAAAATAAAAAGTTACGTTAATCTTTTTTTATTATAACGGATTATTCTAGAGTCGGAATAGAATAGTCCAAGAATTAAAGTTGCTCTACGCAACGAGATCTTTAGTTTGATATCAATTTTATAATTTTTTTGTGAAATATACTGAGATGTAGTGGCTTTGTCCTATCAGAATTTTCTTCTATTTAAAATTCATATATGTTCATGTTTTATATTTCAATTCAAACTATTTTAAATTTTATTGGGAATGGTTAATTGGTGAAAATTTTTTATGTTGTATTTTGTAAAATATATTGTTGTGTGAATTTGATTTAGATAGTTATAAGTTATAACTGTGTCTGAAACATAGTTTAATCATAAATGACATATTTGCATTTTATTCGCACGAGAATATTTCATATAAATGGGTATGTGCATGATATATATGTTTACACATAAAGGTATAATGAATTATATTTTGTGAACTAAAATTGGGACAACATCCAGACTAAGTTGCATGATATTTTTTTCAAGATTATGGCTAATATAAATATGCGAACTCAAATTGGGACAACGTCCCGGCTGAGTTACGCTGTGATTTTTGGAAAATATCCAAGGAAAAAAAATATTTTATCATAAAATATACAATAGAGTTTTTTGGAGGTCTATATTTCTCGGAGTATGTCTAAGAAAAACATATTTTGTTAGGAGAATGTATAATATTATTTTTTAGATGAGGTTCATATTTTTCAAAATAAATCCAAAATAATAAATATTTCTATAGATATTTACACACACACACACACGTGCACACATCTATACATAATATATCACACTTGGTTTTGACATGTGTGAGGGAGTCGACGAGACTCAAGAATATGAGTATATAAATATTTTATCCATAATTATATTCATATAAACATTGTACTTGAGTGAGTATTGATATATATACATGATATTATACATGCACTTAGGTATAGAGTAGCACTGTAGGAGTTCACATCTACTGAGCTTTGCTCACTTTGTTGTGGGATTTCTTTTAGGTACAGGTCCAAGACAGATAATAGACCCACATACGGGATCACACGTGTGAAAGGAAGCAAGTTATGTTATGAATAATATATTATGTGTTTTTATTTCGCTGAGTAAATAAATAAGAAAAAAAAATATATGTTACATTTGAGAAAATTTTATTTTATTACACATTTTATTGTGTGATATAAATTGAATGGGACTCCCTGGGGGATGGGATGTCACATTTTCCCTCTCTATTATATAAAATACAAACTAATCTTTCTTTTCTAAGATTTGCTGGAAAGATGGTATATATTTATGGAAACTATGCTCTCCAATAAAGTTGTTTTTGGCAAGAATATAATCCATCCATCTTCCGCATGTTTCTATGTGAAAAAGATGGCACTAGCACTGTGGCTTTTTGAAACTTTTCTATGGCATTGGAACTATGTCGCTTAGTATGACCATTGCTGCTCATTTCTCCCACCATACTTTTTCTTTTTAGCTTAGAATATGATCTTTTCTCCATGGTTGCACTGTCATGACATTGAAAACTTATGATATTTGGTTAGGGTTTCAAATGGAATCACAAGGAAGAGAGATTAAGGTTAAATTTTTTTTTATGCCATGATATATACTTTGCCAACCATAACTTGATAAATGAAAAGTCATTGTGCTAAAGATTTCCAGTGATTTTTAGTAATGAGAAGTCATGACACTAAAGGTTGACTGTGATTATTCGGATGAAATCAGATTAGTAGTAGCTTTGATTCTACTAAACCTAAAAGTGGGAAGGGTTTTATGGTGGATGAGTGCCAAAGTGTGAGGTGCATATAAAAATAATTTTTCTCACAAACAAAAATAACAACAAATACCAATTTTCTTGGATTATTTTCCCAAGCAGTGATATATTTAACATTTGTAGCTACATAATATTAACAACTTTTTTACCTTTAAGTTATGTCATACATGCCAATTTCTCCATGTAACCTTATACTTCCTTTCTCCTTGTTTTTTTAATATCCATCAATGATGCTATATGAATCCTTCTCTTCAACTATTATAACCATAATCACCGCTAGAATTTTTGAGGTAGCACATTCCTCCTCACTAGCTATTATATCCATACTCACAAATAGAACTTTTAATCAAGCATTTTCCTCTTCAGTTATACTTATGTTCATATTTTCCAAAGAAACTTTCAAGGTATCATTTTTCTCTTCAATCAAAATATCCATACTCATCCATGGAATTTCTATGGTAGAATTTTTTTTTTGAATCACTTTTGTGCCCATGCTCATCAATGAAACTTCTTAGATACCATTTTCTTATTTTATACTCAAGTTAGCATCTCTCCTCATCATATCAAGTAGTCTTGACCATTCTTCTTCCTTATCATTCATTTCTCTACTTTCAATAACATCCTGATAATGAAAGCTTCAAGTAATGGGATAGTTTTCAAAAACCTTATATATTTAGATTATTTGATGTTATTTCTATGTTTCACCTCTACAAGCCACCTAGTCTAGAATTCATTGAATTTCCAAGGCAATTTCTCTATGAAGACATTCTAGCAACTATTTTCTCCATTCCTCTCATGTTCAAAATCTTCATATTGAGCATATGTATGAAAAGAAGTATGTTTAATATCATTATTAGGCATGAAATAAAAGTTACCATAATGGTAAGAATATGCTCCAATATAATGTAAAATTTAACTCATACATAAATCTATTCTTTTTCTAGGTCCTAATGTGTTAGCTCAGTCACATAAAATTGCTCATATAAGGATGATGGCTATGAAAAGGAAAGAGAAAAGAAAATCAAGATAAAATTATCATGATTACAAGATAAATATAAGACATGTAATACAAGTTGCATCAAAATAAAATATAATAATTTTATCAAAACTACTAAAAATAAAATTATCTATTTACAAGGTTAATTATGTAAATTAAAGTTTGACTAACCAAACTAAAAAAAGTATTCTCTAGCAATATCACCAAAAACTTATTGTCACTATTATAATATCTAATTTTATAGTTAGGCACATCATAAAAGTTAGTTGGGTAAGGATTTCTCATCCAACATAATTTCACAAATATATTAATTATTTAAGTAATAAAATAAACCTTTAGTCCATATATAAATCCTATATTGATTGCACTTGTACAATTTAGTCAGTTAATAATAATTAAAAACTATTTTAGTATGCATAATAAATATGATTCAAGTTATAAATTATAAATTTTAGGAATAATTTATATTTTTATTTATAATGAATTCATAATTATTATTTTTATGATTATGCTCAATCATAGAACAAATTATACATAATTGTAAAATGATATCTTATTATTCTAGCATACAATGTAGTTATCAACTATTGAGTCATTCTCAATGATGGTCTACTTGTAGATATCCCTTCGATACTTTACTACTAAGATAATATATCATCTTTACTCAGAGGTAAATCTTAAGTCCTCACCTTTTAGACGACTCATTAATTGTCTTTACTAATTGTTTCAAATATGTATCTTTCTCAATAAAAATTAATGTAGGTAATAAAAATATTTTTACTTTTAGCTTTGTTAATTCTATACATGATTAACATGTATTTTCTTTTGTATTTCATAAGTGGAAGCCATATATTCGAATGTAATTTATAAGGTTATCACTATCATACAAATCACATCTATCTGCACTTGTTATAGTGAGGGATAATAATAGGTAAACCATATGATATGTATGGATGAATGTGATTCATATGGTAGTGTGATAGTTCTATGAGTTATATTTGTTCATTTAGCTTTTACCAATAAAATAAGAATGAAAACATATGTTAATCATGTAAGTATGGTACTAATGAAGCTAAAAGTAAAAATATTTTTATTATCACATCAATTCTCATTGAGAAAGATAGAGTTTAGAGAATAAGAATAAGTATTCTAAGCAACAATTAAGGTAACAATTTTCCTAAAAGGCAAGGACTTATAAATAACATCCAAGTAGAAATGATATATTATCTTGATGGTAAAATACCAAATGAATAACTAAGAGGAGACTATCATTGAGAATGACTCAATAATTGATAACTACCCTATATAGTAGAAGGGAAAGAAATCATTCCATAATTATGCAGCATTTCTTCTATGACTAAGCATAATCACAACATGACAATTTATGAATTCATCATAAATAAAAATATAAATTATTCTTAGAATCTAGAATTTTTGACTTAAATCATATTAATATGCCTACTAGAGTAATTATTAATTATTATTGATTGACTAATCATTACATAAAAAATTCATGAGGGATCAATATCTTGATTAAATATTTACTTTATTGCTTGTAATATCCATATACTTGAAGAATAATTTTGGAAGAGAGACCCCACTCAGCTAGCTCTTGGGATATATCTAACTATAAAATTAAGTATGGTAATAAATTTGTAATAATGTTTTATATTGTGAGTTTATTTAATCGGAAGTCATGCTACTAATAAAAATCGTCTTTAGTCTTTTGATTCTATAACATAAAGTTGTTGCTCTTGGTATTGGTGATGGCTTTTATCTCTTTCATTTGCTTGATGATCATGATGTTGGAAAAAGTTATGTTGGCATATTTAGCTTTTATAATAGAAAATTGTGGTAATGAAATATGGTCATAGCTTGTGGATGTAGTCTTTATAATACAAAGTCATGGTGTTTGGTAATAGATATGACTATAGGTTCTTTCTTTAGCTAGGAGTCATCGTGCTTCTATTGGACATGACTTAGTTTGACTTTCTATAATATTTTGTAGCTAAAAGTCACAACTCTAGATCAAAGTCATTGGCTTTGGGTTGAGTATTATATGGTTTGGTAAAAGAAAAGTCATAGCATATGGAGGTTGTCATGGATTTTAGCACTAGTAGGATACTTTGTTGTTACAACATGAAATTAATGTCACATCCATAAAGTGTTTCGAGTTAGTTTGGATATAATTCCAAAATATTTATAAAGCCAAGAGAATGTGTTACATGGTAAAAATATTATGATAATAAAGTAGTAGAGTTGTGATATATAAATATTATTATGATTATGTCCATAAAATTTCAACCAAAAATGAATGTTAAAACCAAAATATAAGTACACAAAAATATAATCAAGTCATAGCATGTCAAATGCTATGACTTGTATGGTTTTTTGCTCTCTTTCTAGTCATCAACTCTACCAAGTTACACATTTCATGCTAAAAATTTCCAATTTCATAATTATTTATTAAAATCATCCAAAATTGAGTTTTTTTTAGTGAAAAGATAAGCAAGTTCTTTTTCCTCTCTTCTTTATTAATGTGCCCATGTTATACTAGTGTACTGATTTATTTTTTTTATTTACTATGTAGTGTGTGGGTGCACGGTGATGTGTTCATTAAATATCATTGGATAAGCTTTACTTCTACCTAGTAACTAAAGATTCAAAATATCTTATCATTTCCTAGTCATAACACTGATGAGCCTATGCTATCACCTATAGAGTAACATGTGATGAGATCCAAAGTATTTTTACCAAACTCCTAGTTTATGTATTTGTATTGGATTTGTGATTTTTAGTATTTTATATTATAGAAAACATATTTTTTTGGTCCAAAACTTAATGTTGGTCATTATGTATTTTATAGACTTTTGTATGTATAAATAAGTCTTTAACACTTATTATTCAAATTGGTAGTGTTGTAATTTGAACTTTGGGATTTTTATTATATTAGATTTGTAATATTTTAGATTGTGATCATTTTGAAAATTTGGGTGTTTTTTATTTAAAAGCTTCTATTGCATAACCAAACATGAATATCCCCAATTTTTGTGATTTCAAATTAATTATGGTTCGAACATTTTGTCCCAACAAATTGTATTAGAGCGAGATTTCAAATATCACCTAAAAAGTAGTATCTAAACTTTCATTGAGATCATTCATCGATATCAAGATATTATCAAATTTATTTGCTATCATTATATTGATATCTGATTATTCTGATATCAATACGATGATATCAAATGCACCTTATGATATTTTTATTTGTGTTGTTTACCTAAGATTTTTTTTTATTTCTATTATTATGGAGGACCACTTTATGATATTAAAAATAACATGCACTACTTATTCTATTTGAAAAAAAATAGAATGTAGGATTATCTTGTAGTCAAACAACTATATAACTTAGTGACAAAAAAACAAACCTTGAAAAAATGAGTATAGAAGAATGCAAATACTTGCACTATAGATTTGCATCAACTATTTGGTAATGGATAAGTAGTAATACTTATCAATAAATTATCAATGAAATGATGACAGACAAACTATGAGAGAAATTATAATTTATATTTAAAAAGAATATATTTAGAAATAAAATAATGACCATTAGGCATCTAGTTAACATGAAGTTTCAGGATGATTGTTTAATGCTGGTGTACATCAATATATTTCAAGAGCTAGTAAATCATCTAGAATCTATGAAAATAATCTTGGAAGATAAGCTACTAGTTGATCTAATACTAGGCTCACTTTTGGTTAGCAAGGATAACTTTTTTATTTTTTTTTAGCATATCATCACCTGGAGGCATTGTATCAATGAACATTGTCATAGAAATTTTGTTTCCAAAAGAAGCGAGAATAAATGACAAGAGTGGAACTTCTTATGATATTCTTGTTTCTTAGAAATGTGCTTAGAGTATCACTAAACACACACAAAGTGATGGAAGAACTCATTCTTCCAAAGATAAGTCACAGAGTAGAAAAGCATCCAAATGTTACCATTGTAACAAGATGTAATAGATAAAAAAGATTACTATTCTCAGAAAAAACTGCAACAATAACACACGAGAGGATATATAACCAAGGGAAAGACCAATGTCACCTTGGAAAATGACTTGATGCTAGTTAGCCTGGGAGACATTTCTCTCATGAGTGTCATGTTATATCACCATGTATATTGACTTCTTTAATGCATATATACTTATTAATTATATCAAAATAAAGATGGGTAATATTGAGGCTTCAAAAAAATTTTGGACATGGGAGACATTTGTCTAAGGATGTAGATAGGATATTAGTTAAATGATGTTTGATATGTATTGGACATTTATTTGAACCTGAAGTCCTTAGGCATGTTGGGGGGACATGGGATATGTGAGTCAATTTGGGATGGCCAATAAAAACTAGAAAGGGTAAAATAGTCATTATGAGGGTTAAAAAGGAGAATACTTTCTATGACACTCGAGTAAGAATGCCTAGAATTAGGTAAAAATTATTCATTAAAAAAATAATATTTGTCTTTGAAATAGAAAACTTAGTCATGTGAGTGAGAATAGCCTTAACCTTCTAACTCGAAGAAATATTCTAAAATTTTACCATGGATCCTTTTTGGATTGTGTCTAGAAAAAGTCATAGAGAACATTTTTACTCTCTTCCACCCTTGAAGATATAAATTATTCTCGATCTTATTCATACTGATGTATAATTCATGCAAAGTAAAATATTTGTTGGGTTCTATATTTTATCATATTCATTGATGATTACTCTAGAAAATTATGAGCACATATACTAAAAACTATACTAGACTTGAGAATGAAACTATTGGAAATTGATTTTCATATGTTTCAAAAAACGGGAAAAGTCAATTTGACAGCTACATTGTATCTAGTGGCATTAAATATGAAAATATATCAACCATGATGCTATAATTAAATAGCATTGCTAAAAGAATCAACTAAGTTTTTGAGGTGAGAATTCAATACATACTCTCTCATACATTTCTTCCCAAAGAACCTTGTGAGAAAGCTATGAGTATGATTATTGATATAATTAACATGTGCCTTGACATTGCCCTAGAGATGTAAATGTTTTAATAAAATTTAGACTAGGAAAAATATCATACATGATTACTTGGAAGTTTTCAGCTATAAAACCTTTGTTCATATCCCAAAAGATGAGCAATCAAAACTCAATGATATTTTATATCCATTAATTTTCATTGACTACACATATATGGAGTTTGGGTATATACTTTGAGTCCCGATTGCCAATAATATTTTTAAAGTAGAGATATGATTTTTTGGAGGACAAATAATTAGATGATAGTCTTCTAAGAAGTGATAAGAGTGATTCCATTGAGCTTCCTATTTGTACAGGTCATGTTCTTATTTTTTTAGAGATTAGTCTGATCAAGGGGGAGGGATTGAGCATTTATCTAATGATTCTAAGCCATAAGATTTATCTAATATTTTAGCCATATTATATGTCTATTGAAGAGGTAAGGGACCATATTCTAAATGAAATTGGGCAAAATATAGATATTCATGACAAGACATCTTAGTTTGAGTTGAAAAGATTATATAAGCCCAACTAGTCATCCTCTAGATTCCATAATTATATACTACTCATGGATATATGTGAGCCCTAGACATTTTAGAAACTCATAGTCGTGACTTTGTGAGGGTGAAAAAAATATTATTAATTGACATGATCCCAAATTATTGTTGAGTAAGTATCTCTTTAACAATGTAGTTATGCAAGTATATGGTTCATTGTTATTACTTTATTATGTTGCCTAAATTTATTGGTTTGATAGTATCTCAAAAGTTCATTTAAAAGGATATTTCATTAACAAAGAACTATAAGTTTATCGATCATAAAAATAGTATAGAGGAGTTCATCCAAATATCAATTCCATAGGTATTGTATTAGTAGTTTTCTTAACCAATAATAAAATAATATATAATTCTAGCAGGGGAGATATTTAGAGATGCAAGTTTGAGTCTTAGATCCTAGGATTTGTATACTTGATTCATATGATACATATTCAAAAGTTTTATTTATGTTTGATGAGGATACAAAATGAATGTTGAATTATTGTAGAATGACTTTTTACCAAAATAATATAAAATGTGGTTATCACTATTGAGTCTATCTCAATTATAGTCCACTTTGCACAAGGTTAATTCATAAATTCATATATTTTAGGTAAATTATCAATTATTATTAATGGTTTTTTTATATGTATATTCTTATTCTCTGGCCTCAAGTGTTATAAAGGCCAAAAACTAATATAGTTTATAAGCATATTTTTTTTAGCTTCATAAGTATCATAATCACACAGTTAACATATGATTATTTCAAATCTCACTAGTGAGAACTACACGAGGGAATACAACTCAAAGAACCATCGCCAACTTGTGTTTCACCATATACTCATGCATATCATATGGATTACTCATCACTATTCTCCATAATAATGAAACAACTCTTACACTAAAGATGAAACACTTAAAAGAATATTCTATTAAATATTCATATTAATTAAAACCTAGTTCTTTTAAGACATGTATATTAGAGTGGCATGTAAGATCATTTATATTTTTTGTTTCATAAGTAGCACACTCATAATGATTAAGATAACTCAATTTTGTGTTTTTAAGTATAGGGTTGCCTCATACATCTTAATTACAAGGGGTGTCACTTTCTTTCTACCATATGTACAAGTGAGTCTTATATTTTACCTATCATCATCCATCATGATAACATACCAAACATACTAATAATTAAATCTTTAATTTTAGTTATATTTAATCATCATAACTATTAATTTTTATTCAACAACTTAAAGTAAACATAATAATTAATCATAAAACTAGTTATATATCACAAAAATAACATATATATAACAATAAATCTCATTTTAGCTTGAAATTAGGAAAAGATTCATGAGGTATAAGAGAAAAACTCTTGAAATACACAAATTCAAAATGATAGCTTTCATGAGAGTATTGGACACAAACACTAATATCATGCTATTTTAGTTGATTTTTTTTATCTATCATAAAGAGGAGAGGGTTTGAGAGTCACACCCCTCCAACTCTAAGGCCCACCCCAATTTTTGTGTCCCCTGCTTGCTCATGGATTCTCTAGGAAGTGCAAAAAATTACTCATTAGGTTGTTTGTTATGCTTTGCTTTGGCTTGGTGCATGGAGAAGGATAATCTATTTTGGGTTTTTTTCTTTTTTCTTTTTTATATTCTAGTATTTTGGTATCTCTCTAAGTAAAAAGTCACATATTTTTAAAGATGTCATGAATTTTGCATTTATTTTTTAAACTTGCACTCTTGACTTTGAAAAATGGCTATAACATTGTGATGCATCCTAATTTTTTTGTAACACAAAGTTATTGTGGTGGGAATATCTAAGACTTGTATCTTTTCTCTATATTGTAAAAGTTCATGACATTGAGAATGATCATGACTTTGACATTAAATCTATCTTCTCTATCAATTGGCCATAGTGTTGGGGAATGACTATGACTTTAGGAATGATCTTTCTAGTATATAACATATCTATAGCGATGAGAATAACCATGACACTAGGAATAGTCTCTCTTATATATCATATGGTCATGAAACTGAGAATAGATATTATCCTACATTAATTTTTCTTATACATGAAATGACTATAACTCTTAGGAATGACTTTAGTGTTGGGAATGATATTTATTATATATAACATGATCTTGACACTAAAAATGATTGTGACTTTGCCTTAACATTTCTTGTGTATAACATGGTCACGAAATTAGGAATGATCATGACCTTGGGAAATTTGCTACAATATAAAAGTCATGAGTTTTTCTTCTTTTGAGGATAAAAGTTATAACCTTGAGAAGTAACCATGCTCAAGTAATATCCTATGTTACTTTTTATAATTAATAGTCATGATATTAAATAATTATCATGACTTTGACCTAAGTAATTTTGGCTTTATAATTTTTTGTAGCTCAAAGTCATAATTTTGGGAAAAAGTTATGACTTTGACTTGAGAATACAAAACCTTGGTAAAGTGGTCGTAACTTTTAATATTAGTAAGGTACTTGGTTACTATGTCATAATTATTTAATTATTATAAGATAAATATGATTATAACTTTATTATAATATTATAGTCACAAATAATATGTTGTACAATTGAAGAATAATACTAATGAGGTAGTAGAGCTACGACATATAAAGATTTTCATGACTAAATAAGTAATATTTTATCTATCAATGGACGTTGAAATTGCTCAATGACTAATAAATCACAAAGTCCCAAAATATTTCTAAAACATACCAATTTTGTGATTATTCATCAAATTCTACCAAAATCAAAAGCCCTGAAATCTATCTAATTATAGCACATGTTTATACTTACACATATTCTAATAGCACACAAAATACTCATGAATATTCAGTAATTTAAATATCAAATAAACTCTCACACTAAAATTATTTCTCATCATTGAATAATAACTTCTTGCTTAATAAAAAAATCTATTACTCTATCTCAAAAAAATATGTATCTCTATGACTAGATTTGAGTGTCATAGTATCTTAAAATAGTGGATCAACTTTTTATGGACATATTTATAGTCGTGGTGGGGTTTTAGTTCCACAAATATACTTATGGTAAATTGGGTGAGTATAACTATTCATGTGATGGGTATGTGGTATTCATCATATGTGGAACAATGTATTTGGGTTGCCTCCCAAGCAATATTTTGTATAACATCCATAGCTTGACCTTCAATACCTTCTCACTTTCAATGGTAATTACTTTTGTCAATTCTAGTTTTTCATTATATGGTTTTATTTTTTTCTTTCTTGTTTCTTTCATCTATCTTATATTAGCTATACTTCTTTCTTTGGCATTCCTTCATTGGATGCTGCAACTTTGGTAAATGTTGTGGTTTTTTCTTCAGTTATATGTTTGGTTCTTTTCTTTGTGTATCTCCATAGTCATGATACAAATTACAATTATGGTTCTGTCTTTCAACGTCTTTTGACCATTTTTTTTGTAACTCCAAGGTTGTGGTTATGAGCATATCCATAGTTTTGTCTTTTAGCTTCTTTTTGTCTATTTCCTTCTCTAACTCCAAGGGCATAGCATTGAGCATGGTAGATACTTCACTCTTAGCATCTCTTGGCTAATTTTTTTTAGTAACTTCAAAATCATCTTATTGTGCATGTCTATGGCTTTGTCTTTCACCTTCTCATAGTCCATTTCTTTCTATAAATCCATTGTCATAGCACTAAGCATGATCATATCTTTGTTATTAATTTTTTGATGAGCAGTTTCATTCTATAATACCAAAGTTGTTGTGTTGTGCTTGACCTTAGCTTTATCATAAATCAAATCTTTAAGAATTTTCATCTCAGCCTTGCATTTCTCACTTGTTTATGATCTTCCTTAAAGTTATCTATGTTAGATTCCTCTAAAGTCATAACTTTAAAGAATGTCATGTCATGACCTCATAGCAGCTAACTTTCTCATTTTCTTCCCATTCACAACTCCAAAGTGGTTCCTCATCATTTTTTTCAACTTCATCAATTTCTTAGTTCCAAAGTTATTATTCCACATCATCTATTTCAACTTCAACTAGTTAGCAGTCTTCTATAAAATATTTCTACCTAAAGTCAATTTTTTGTTCCATTTCCATATAAAGTAGATTATGTATTTTCTAACACCTTAACTCATCATCATCTAGACTTCTTAAATCTTTGTAAAGATTAAACTTAATTTGCTCCTCACCAATATGAAGAGTAAACTACTCATTTTTCACTTTTATAAGGGCTTGTCCAGTGGCAAAAAACAATCACCCAAAAACTAATGGTGCATAATAAACTTCTTTTATATCCAATACAACAAAATATGCTGGAAATATAAAGATATCAACCTTAATCAATACATCTTTAATAATATTATGTGGGCACTTGATTTTTTAATTAGCCATTTGAAGTGAGAGAGTAGACATGATAATTTTTTTGAGACTCAATCTCCGCTCAATCAACAAGTGCATCAAATTGACATTTAAACTTAAGTTGTATAATGCCTTCCAAAATGTGTGATCCCCTATTATACAGGGCATAGTACAACTTTTGGGATCCTTTATTTTCCTCAAAAATATTCATTAAATAATTGCACAACACTTCTCGGTCATATAAAAGATCTCATATATTTATAACTTTCTCTTACTAATTATCATATCTTTTATAAACTTTACATAATTTAGTATTTGAGTTAGAGTTTCAGCAAATAATATTTACTTCCAATTTCCAAAATATTTTGAGCGGAGATTGAGTTGGGTAACCTCCATAGCCTTGGGTAACCTCATTTTACTCATTTGTTTATTCACTTCTTTCACTCATAGCTAGGGGTAAGAGTTGATCTTGTATTTTTACTAAGTTATGGCTTTGTAAGATGTCAAGTAGGACAACCTTCATCTATAAAAAAATTCTTAATGGAAGTTGCACATTTTGAGAAGTTCTTAGTGGGAGTCATAAATTTTGGGAAAATGACGATGCTATCATCTCCAAAATTTCTAGAATTCTCTTACTTAATGTGTTTCTTCTTTAGCATTTTTCTACTTCAAAGCAATATAGATAAGAAATTCTTCAGGTTTGCCATATTATTATTTTGTAGTTCATTAACTCCATTTCCCTTCATTGATAATGCCAATTATCTAATTTATTCTCTATATTTCCCATCATCAAACTCATGTGATTCAATCTCACTTTAAGCTTCTTCATCTAAGTCTCATGGTAATAATTTATTTTTTATAATTTTATTTAATATAGCATTCATGCTTTCTTTCATAGTTAACTTCTCTTATCTTATTAAAGGTTGACAATTTAAGCATGATCTTCCATGATTTTTGCAACTCCAAATTATTTGTAAAGTTTCTCAGAGCTTGCTCAACATTCTACAATCCACTCTCATAGCTTCCATATGAAGTATTTATGATTTCTCATGCTTAGATAATATTGCATTAGGAAATTATTTTTGGGTTGATATATGTACCATTTGTTTGTTAATCGATTAGCTTCCTTCATTTGATAAACAAGATATACATTTTTTATTTTGCGTAGTTGTAAAATGATGATTTTTCTTGATCCTCTTCTCTTCTCCTCTTAGGTTTCAAGCTTTTTTAGAAAAACTTCCATCTATGCTTCAATTGTGATGAACTAATCCAACACCAATCCTCTAGCGTGTCTTTTTCTAAGTGAAATATCATTTGGAGTTTGATAGTTGTTATTTGATTACTTCTCAAATAAATAATATGCTTCCTCCATTGAACTATTTATAATAGAGCTACCCATAGCTGTTTCAACCATACATCTCATTATATAATTCAACCCATTATAGAAAGTTTGGGCTTAGAATAATAATACAAATCTATGATAAGGATGCCTCCTCAACAACTCCTTAAAATGGACTCAAGTATCATATAAAGTCTCATTCTCATTCTACTAAAGCTTATATCATACTATAGCTAAGAAGTGATTTGAGATGAGATAAACTTAGTTAGAAATACACACACAAGTTCATCCTAGCACTCAATGGAGGCATGAGATAAGAATCGAAACCAACTCTATTCATTATCCCTTAATGAGATTTAGAGGATGATTAGATGTAATTGTATTACATAGGGACTAACTTCAATCATCCTCAAAATTTCGTCCTCGAAATTACCTTAGATGAAGAATTGTGGATTTGCCGCATCATTTCTTCACTTTCCCAAGTGGCTTCCTTTGTCTTGTGGTTTCTCCACAACACTTTGACTAATGAAATCTTCTTGTTCCGCAATTCTTTCACTTCATGAGCCATGATCTTCACTGGCTTTTCATAATAGGTCAAATCTGGTCTAAGCTCAATTGTCTCTGACGAGACTACATGTGATGGGTCTGATCGGTATCTCCTCAACATTGAAACATGTAATACGTTATGGATCTTTTCCAAGTCTGGAGGTAATGTTAATCTGTATGCTAATGGACCCACTTTTTCAATCACTTCATATGGTCCAATAAATCTAGGGCTCAACTTGTCATTTTTCCCAAATGTCTTCATTTTTTTTCAAAGTGATACTTTCACAAAATATTTTGTCACCGATCTCAAATTAGATGTCTTTTCTTTTCAAGTCGGCGTTGGACTTTTGTCTATTTGTGGCTATATTTATACTTCCTCTGATACCACTAAATGTAATATACATTTTAAAGCATAATTCATTCAAACCATTTCAAATATGTGGAAGCATTTTTATTCACTACGTAGGCCTATAAACATTTAATCAATTCATTTATAAAATGACATACCATGCTTTTCAAAATATTTTACACTATTATTTTAAAGTTTACTCTTTTAAATAAATAATAAAGTAATGCTCAAAATGATGTTTATGAATATGACGAAGCATACTCCTCAGTGCTTTCTCAATCACTATGCGTTTCTTGATATTACAACTCTTTCCTGTTCACTTGGTATCTGCGCATTTTTAAAATAATATGCTAAGCATTTTTATGCTTAGTTGTTCTATACAATTCCATTCTTTCATTTTAGTTTAAATAACATAATGCAATTTTGCTAAAAAAAACTTTTGAGTCTTTTTGAATGATTAATGCAATTACAATACATATATTCAATTCATATAAATTCATTTACGTATCATTGATCATTCCAAATATGCATTTTCATATGCAATAAATCATTCAGAAATACAAATTATGTATTTCCCAATTTTCTTATCATTTCATTTTGTAATCATGCATTTCAATTCCAATATATCAACAATCTCAAAGTCATTTTAGTTTTGCCCATAACGAATTTAACATATATTTTCAATATACAGGAAAATGAAATCACCAACATAGTCCCACTAGGCTACAACCCGTTAAAAAAATATTTATTTTATAACACAATACTATTCCACTGGGCTACTAACTGGTTATTAAAAATCAATTTGTGAACACTACCGATACTATCCCGCTGTGCTATGGATCGTAGTGACACGTTCATACCTTTGTTCGTAGTACTACTAATTTGATCCTTATTGGTATATCAATCTATCTTTTATGTGAATTCACAGTTAATCATTCTATTAAGAGCTTTCAAATCACTCATAATAAAATATGGTAAATTATATATTTTTGTACAAACAATTCATTTCAATACTCATATAATTTTTTATATGTAATTCATTTCACAATCAATTTCTTCAAATCAATTATAATAAATCAATATGATTTTCTTATAAATCATTTTAAAAATTCAAATTATTTTGTAATAATTCAAACACTTTGGAATTAGAGAGAGATAAGTGGAGAATAAAAATAAACTTGAAACATGGAGAGAACAAGGAAGAATAAACCAGAAGAATTTTTGTCCTTTAATTCTTGTCCTCTGAAATATTGACCTCAATTTAGATTTTTCTCTTCATTAGCCTTTAATTCATCACATGTATATTACAATCAAAGAACAACAAAAGAAAAAATATTAGTTGTGTGCTATAGGATTTTTTGTTAGGGTTGGTGTCTACCCAATATCTCTTCACTTGCAACATTTTTCTAGGGATACTTGAGCCATATTTTTCTCATACTTTCATAAAAAAATTATATTTCTATGAGTCTATTTTCATTAGAAATTGGAATCATCTCATTTGGATCATCTAAACTCAAGTTACACATAGAGGTGTCTAACGGCCCGGCACGTTATTTTAAGGCACGATCATGCTTCCAGTGCCGGGCCTCGCCTGGCCTCACCTAGCCCGCTCGGGCAAGAATGCCCGAGCGGTTTGGGATACGGGGGACCACTGGTCGGGTCAAATCAAGGCCCGACCCGCGGTCTTTTTTTGCGGGAGGGGCATCATGGGGTTGGGCTCACGGGACACCCGGCACGGGATAAACCTGTGCCGGTTTGCCGTGCCGCGGGCCGAACCGTGCCGGGCACGGCACGGGCCTGGGCACGGAATTTTTTTGTGCCGGCCCGGCCCAGCCCAGGAATGGCTGAACCGTGCCATGCCTCGTGCCGGGCCGGGCCAGTCCGGCACGGTTGACACCTCTAGTTACACATTTTAATGCCAAATTGGTTGATATGTCCAACTCACTCGGTTACCTACTATTATTATCGATACATGAGTATTAAATCCATAAATTGATAATGATTACTTCTACTCATTATCATATATGGTTCTTAGGTTTCCCATACAATTGAAATCATCCAATTTGGATCACAAAAACTCAAGTTATGGAATTTTATATTCAGACTACTCTAATTTGCAAAACTAAAATAAATTTTTCTTGCACAGCTCATCTTTGAAAGATTTTAGGCACTTTTGGGTTATAATTTATATTACCTTTCTTCAAGTAATTTGTTCTACTATAAGTCTAGTATACTTAGAAATTTGAATCACTCAATTAGAATAAGAAATGCTCATGTTATGACCAAAACAAAAACATAGATTTGGAAAGGTTTTGGCAGCATCTCCTTTGAAACACATTAATTTCCTCTTCGTGATTTTCTTCCAAAATACATCAAAACTCAAAATAAATCATGTTGATCACTCCTAATAACATCCTAATATCATCCTAAACCAATCACAAGAAAGTCACTTAGATGATTTAGGATTTTCCTAACTTTAACATCATCAAAGGAAATCTAGGGTTTGTGTTTACATGCCTCAAATTACTTGGAATCACCATTTCTAGTTTCTTCCTTCTTTCTTTTTGCAAGATTCAGAATAAATTGAGAGATCTTCCACCAAGGTCTTGATCTTCCTCTCCAAACCCTATCCCTTTCTCTCTTTCAACTCCAATAATATTTTTGCTCTAATGAGGACTTAAATCATTTTTGGCTTAAGTTGCCTTTAAATACTATATAGCCCATATTTCATTTTATTTGCATTTCATGTTTCCCATAATCAGACTTAGACATATAAACATATTCGTATATGACCTTTAAGTCCTCATTTATCAAATTCCCATTTTGGCATTTTTCTATTAGTTAATTTTTCGGGTTTAGTCAATTTCTTATTTAGCACATAATATTCAATTATATATTCACATATTCATTTGTACTTGACATTTATCCATATAATCTTTTATCATTTAACATTTAACATTTATCAATTATTATTTAATCATTTCTTAATTTCTCAGAAAAATCCAAATTAGGCTCAATTTAACATTTATCATATTCATTTGTCCAAATCTTTTTTTTTTGGCATTACAAATTCCAACCACCTTTACCATGTCACATAGATCTAAAATCATCATGACAAGTCTATTAGGATCCTCTAATTTTTTTTTGTTGAACTAGTGCCGCTAAATCATTTCTATCAGACTCATTTTCAATTCAAAATAATTTGTTTCCACTTCTCGTATTAGAATACTCAAATAACTATCTATTATTATTGGCTACCAATAATCTACCAACGTGTAATGGTAAATAGGATTTTGGATGGCTTACTCATCACCACCATAGGCTTTCTATTTCTATTAGTTTCTACTTGAAGCACTTTTTCATTTCTCTATTTCAAAAAAGTTTTCCTAGCTCTCTCAATTTCTAGGTCAAAATGAATTAGCCCGGTCCTAGAATTTCTACGCATAAAATATAGCTGGAAAAAAAGAATAAATAGACAAACACAACATAAAATACAACAATCCATATTCCATGTAAGATAACAAAATAAGCTATTGGATATGGAAAAATTTTGAAAATAATGCTATCTAAACTACTCAAAAAATTATTTTTTTAAGGATAATTAGGTCAACTCATATTGACTAACCAAATTAAATAATTTTAATACTAGCAATAAAAATTTATTACAACTTTGTTATGCTGCCTAATTTTATTAGATATATTTATTATAGATAATCATTAGAATGAGTGTCTCATCAACAAAGATCATAAGTATATGAGTCATACATGTAGTAAAGAGGATTTTAGTCTAGAAATGAATCCCATAAAAATTATATCAACAATTCAATCAACTAAGAATCAGACAATTTTAGTAAGGGAGATATTTGGGGATGTAGATATGACTCTTAAATCCTAGAGTTTGTCAACTTGATTAGTATAATGCATGTTCAAATAGTTTAATTTATGTTGAGTGAGGAAATATAATGAAGGTTTAATTATTGTAAATGACTCTTTTTCTAATGACATATAAGCTAGTTATCATAATTGAACCCATATAATCTCATTGTAGTTATTCTCTTAGTACTTTATTATTGAGATAACAAATAATTTTTACATGAAGTTCATTCACAAGTCCATACATTTTATGTAACTTATCAACTATCCTTGATGGTTATTTTATAAGTATATTTTTATTCTTGAACCTCATGTGTCAAAAAGACCAAAAACTAATATGATTTATAAGTACTTACGCTTTTAGATTTTTAAATATCATATTCGCATAATTAATATATGTTTCTCTCAAATCTCATAGGTGAGAACTATATAAGGGAAAGAAACTCAAGGGTTGTCACCACCTTATGAGTGACCATAAAATCACATATATCCTATGGATTACATATCACTTTCCTCCATAGTGTTGATACAATTTACATTTAATAGGTGAAACTTTTAGAAGAATACTATATTAAATATCCATATTAATCAAGAACTTGTTCTTATAAGATATGTTTATTGGAGTATCTTATAAAATTATTCAAGCTTTTAACTTTGTGAGCAACATACTCAAAATGATTAATATTCTGACATTTTTATGCTACTTAATTATGTTAGTTAAGTAGTATCTCAAAAATTTGTTGGTGAGATATCTCATTGACAAATATCCACAGATATATGAGTCCTATGAGTAGTAAAAAGACTTTCATCTAGATATATTATCCCATATAAATTGTATTAGTAGTTTGGTCACTCAACAGTGAGATAGCTCAATTTTAATAAAATAGATCTTTTGGATTATGGAATTACTCTTGGATCTATAGATTTATTTATTTTATTTTTATGATGTCTGTTCAAATAGTTCAAATTAAATTATATTTGGACATAGAATGAAGATTTTGTTGTTATGTAATGACTTATTACCATAACGACATGCAAGGTAATTATTACCATTAAACTCATCTCAAATGGTGCCCCCTCATAGTTGTTCCCTTGGTATGTCACCACAAAGATACTAAATCATCTCTACTTGAGAGTCATTCATAGTCTCATACCTTTTAGGTAACTCTTCAATTATCATTGATGGTCAGTTCATATTTTTATTTTCTAGTAAAATATGTCATAAAGACCAATAATTGACATGAGTTATAAGTATTTGGACTTTTGGCTTTGTAAGTATTAAACTAGCACAATTAAAATATACTTCTCTCAAGTATCACTAGTGGAACCATATGAGTGAAAGTAATTCAAAAAAGTTAACACTACCTTATGATTTATATTGTATACATGCATATCCTAAAAATTACTTGTTACTATCCTCCTCAATGATGAATTAATTTTCATACTAAAAATAAAATTCTTAAGAGAATATTCTATATAATATTTATCCCAATTGAGAATCAATTATTCTAAGACATGTACAATGGATTTGAATGTAAAAGAATTCATGCTTTCACCTTCATAAGCATACTCACAATGATTAAAGTACACAAATTTTGAGTTATAACATATATGTTTATCTCACAGATTATGGTCAAAAGGATAGTCACTTCATTCCTACCATATGTATGAGTGAAGCTCGTGCTTTACTTATCACCATCCATCATGACAATTTTACACATATTTATCAATAGTCAAAATCTTTCTTAGTTCTATATAATCACTTATCTATGATTTTGCATAACATAACATAATTAAGCACATTCATTAATATAAAATAATTATTACATCACGTAAATGAAGTTGAACAAACCCTAGACAACATACTATTTTAATAAAAAAATCTCAAATCTATCCTAAAGAGGGGGGATTTGAGAGTAGCGCCCTCAACTCTATGGATTAGTTTATATCTTGCACATCTTACTTGCTTGTAGTTGTAGAGCACCCATGAAGTGCAGAACTCATTCATTGTATTTGGTAGTTGTACCTTGTATTTTTCTTGACACATAGAATAAAAAAAAGGATGGATCTCAGCCGAGTTTCCTATCATTATCTTTCATACTCAATTTTAAATTATTATATATCACTTTAAAAATAAAGTCATGAGTTTCAGAAGAAAGTCGCCACTTTGATAATTATCTCTTAAGTTTGAGGTCATTATTCTAATAAGTAACTATAACCTTGGAACATATCCAAATATTTCTATCACAGAAAATCAAGGCATTGGGCAATATCCTTAACTACGGCCTAATATCTCTTTAATACAAAGTCTTGATATTGGGAATGATCATGGTTTTAGCACCTATCTTTCTTTTCATCATACGTCCATGGTGCTAGGAATGGTCATGATATTGTGAATGACCTCTTATATAATAATATTTCTATGACACTAGGAAATAGTGATGATGTTGACATTGGTCTCTCTTGATCATCATATAGCAGTGACACTTAGAAATGGCTATGACATTAAGAATACCTCTCATATGTATCAAATAGACTTTCATGTGTCTCAAGTGGCCATGGTACTAGGAATATCCACGATGCTAACTTTGACTTCTTTCATATATCATATGACCATGACATCGTAAAGATACCATGACACTATCAATTAACCCAAACATAAAGGTCACAAATTTACCTTTTCTTGAGGTCAAGAGTTGTGGCTTAGAGGAATGGTTATGCTTGAGTAATACCCTCTATAAAATTTCATATCCAAAATTTATGATACTATGTAATTGTCATGGTTTTGGCTTGAGTAGTTTTTGGCTCAATAACTTTCTATTATTCAAAAGTCATGACTTTGTAAAAATGTTTGTACTTTGACTTGATACTATTAAAATATAAATTCATGATATTATGATGTATGCATGAATTTTAGTACCAGTAGTGTACTTGGTTGCTATAATGTAAAATTAGTATCAGACTTATTTATAGTTTATGAAATTACATATAGTTGTGACTCCTAGATAATATTGTAGCCACAAAAATTGTGTTGCATAGTGGAAGGATCGTGCTAATAAGTTTGTAAAGTCATGACATAAAAATAATATCATAACCAATTAGGGAGAGTTTCAGTCAAGAATGAATACTAAAACTATGTAATACTATATAATATACCTATTGGTGAAACACTTTCAATAACTTATTGATTTTATAACTATTCATTAATATCTTCTAAAATTTCAAAGTCATGAAATTAATTTATAAACATCTCATTTTAGTGCTTACACATCATCAAAAATTAAAAAAATATATAAGAATATTTGATAGTTTGAATACCAAACAAATGCACACATCATTAAAAATTAAATTATTTTCAAATAGTTTCAATATCTCAAATCATTTAAGCATAATGGTTATAATATAATAACATGAAAATAAATAAAAAGTACAAATTAATGCACTAATAGAGGCGACCAATATGATTTCCCTTTAGGATTATACTCCTTAAAGGTAAAATATGATTTGGAATGCTTGAATGGTGGCATAAAAGTTGATGGTATTTTTTAATCACTCTTTCATGTAACTAACCAATCCAATATCTTTTTCAATATATTACAAAGTACCTCTTGCATCTGCCTAATCAAATTTAATGCACCCATAAAGGATTCCAACATAAAATACGAGTCCTTTTAATTTGTACTGCACTTTCTTATTTTTTCTATTCACTCGAACTCCTAATATTTTGTTTCAACCTAATTGTGTTGTCATTTTTCTTCATTGATCTCTTTCATACACCATGATGACTTCATATAGTATCCCAAATGATTTAGCATTGCTCATTAATATAATATTAACGTATCTCATTTTTTCCTCTAAAAATTTGTAGATTTTATCTTCAAACTTTTTGTGCTAGGATAAAAGATAATTTTTTTTTATGGAGACTCTTTTCCTACATTACATCTTATTTTTGACCTTCTTATACTACTATTGTGCAAAGGGAGTTGATCTCATTCTTTACTTCTTCATTGTTTCTTTTGTAATTTCAATGCACATTTTCCAAAATCTGCAAAACAACAACATACCTCTAAGTGTAGCTAACGGATGCTCAATGAATTCTAGCTCATATTCTTGCTTTCCTCATGTTTTTTCTATCTCTTGCATGTCAGCTCTAGTGAATGATGTGTTTTTTTCCAAAATTTCTTCTAGCCCTTCTCCTTCAAGCTTTGGTTTCTTCCCCTTTTTATAACATTATATTCCACTTTTAATGGCCAATAACATAAAGGAGGCAACATCGAGCACATTGCATTGAATTGTTCATTCATAGGGACATTTTTGGCTAGATATAATAAAATAATAAAAGAATAGTAAATTAGTTAGCAAAAAAATTCACCTTCAAGGAACACAATTTAATTTTTTTGGAACTAATCATATATTAAAATAATAACCAATGAGGATGGTATAGAAAAATTTTGCTCTCTCTAGAATGATCATATAAACATAGAGTGTTGGCAATATAAATGAACATATAAAATATAATCAAACTTTACTCACCTATGTTAGTTCTCCCATCATCAAATATTCATATATGTTCTTTGAAGTTGCGCTCATTTATCCTTTCCATTCATCAAAAAACTAGGGTAGCTAGAAAATTGGGGTAAACTATGGAGGGATTTAAAATCCATACTATTCTTAGATCCTATAAATAAAATCAATTCATTAATTATCTTCATGTTAAAGTACACCAAAATATTTTTATATAGCATTTTTTTTTGCTTATCCTCCAAATTTATATAAAATTTTTTGTAATCAAGTATTGTCCCATTCTCTTGCACACAAAATAATACCCAATTATTCTTCTTAATAATATCACTAAAAGGATGAATGAATTAATTATATCTCCTTTCTCCAACATAGATTTTCTTGGATAGAATAGAATTCATCCATTGCTACCTAATTTTTATAAAAAAAAAATCACAAATAGCACCATGGCTTTGTGTACAATTTCTGTGTCACTAGGTTTTTATCTCTTCCCTTTCTCATTAAGGCACATTTTTATGATATTTTTCTTTGAAGATCATCTCCCTTCTATCAATGAATCAATAAGAATAGTGAATTTAAGATTTGGTTGTCGTTGTGTCAAGAAAGGATTAGGAAATTTTTGTGAAAGAATTTTTAATGTTAAGTATTTATAGTGGTGACCTAGTCAATGAAGGTCACGACTCCATGGGCATGCTTTTCTTTTGTAAATGAAAATTCATTGCAATATGTCAAGTAGTTCCTTCAAAATTGTGGCTCCAAGCCTTGGCTATAGTTTTTTCATATGGCATCTATGAAGTTATTTTTTCTATAACACCAAAATCACAGTGCCATAAAATTAGTATGACTTTGTCAAAAAATTTTTTGATGAGTTTTTCTTTTTATAATGTCAAAGTTAATGTGCTGAAAAATAGTCATAGCTTTGGACTAAAAAAATTCAAAATCATGGCTAGTTTGAATCTATGATTTTTTAGGGCCCATTTGATAAAACTAGAAAAATTAAGTGCTGAAAAATAAGTGCTAAAAAATTAAGGTTGAATTTTATAAGTGTTGAATTTGTATTGAAAAATTATTTGATAAATTACTGTTAATTGAATATTGAATATAAATATATTATTTGATAACTATAAATGTTGAATGCTGAAAATGATGTATTTTACATATTTACCTTTATTATTATTGTATTACATATTATCCAATAAAAATAGAAAATCTAATGAATTTTTTTTTTCACTACAATTATTAATTATTAAAAAAATTAAAATCACTAAAAACATATTCATAAAATAATCATAAATCCAAAAAAAAATAAAAATATTTAAAAAATAATCAATAAGATCTAAACTCTTTAAATATTATTCAAATTTTTAATATAAAAATAAAAATTAATGAATAACTAGTTAATTTTTTATTTCCTCTCTTAAATTAATCATGAAAGAGAGTTAGAGTTAGGATTTGTGGTGGCGGAGAAAGGAAGAGGAGAAGACATATTCACAAACTAAACTATAATGTTAATGAGAAAATGAAAAAGAAATAAAAAAAAAGGATAAAATGCTAATTAAAAAAAATTGTTGAAAATTTTTAGCCTTTAATATTAATTAATTAAGTCTCTACCTACTTAAAATTTTCAATGAATTTTCACTTAAAATTTAAATTTTTCAGCTCCTAATATTTTTTTATCAAACACACTTAAAATTTCAAATCATTGAAAATTTTAATTTTCAATGGTTTGAAGATTTTATGTGCATTATCAAATAATCCCTTAGTGTGCAAGATTTAAGTGTGACTATGTACATGTATTGATTACTCTCAAAACAAATAGTACATAGAAACTCTTATGTTGTCTCTAAAGAAGTGTTATAGCTAACATCAGTAGCTAGACCATCAAAACATATTTTATCCATCAAAAATCTTTACTATCCAAACTAACTTCTCCATATAAATTATTGACTTCTTTCCTTTGTGTACTTTTGGTATCAGTTATGAATGTTGTCTAAATAATCATTTGAGGATAGTTGGGATGAAACTCATTTTCTTTGTTTTCACCTTAGCCTTGACATTGAAAAATATTTTGAATTTTTCATCTTTCGGTTCTCACTTTTCCTTCACAACTTTCTCCATGTTTGCCACCAAAGTTTCATTGTTCACTTTGTTTCTTCTTCTTGAATGGTCGAGGTTATAACTTCAATTTCTTCATCTAGATTCTCAACTTCAACTTCATATTCTTCATTATTTAGTTGTAGATGTTCGATAAGTAATCATCTTAATGACCTCATCTATGAGGATAGTTGGGATGAAGCTCTTCTTCATTGTTTTTTTTCCTAGCCTTGACTTTGCAAAATATCTTGACCTTTTTATCTATTTTTGATACTATTCCTCCACAAAATTTGCCATATTAGCTACCAAAACTTCATTGTTCTCTTTGTCTTCTTTCTCTTGAATGGTCGAGACTATATTTTCTATTTTCTTTTCTAGATTCTAGATCTCAACTATCTCTATATTATCCAATGAGTCTTATTTACTTTATTTTCTTCTTCTTGAATGAGTGAGTTCATATCTTCAATTTTTCCATCAAGATTTTCAACCATAATCATCTCCAATATAGCCATAGTTATTTCTTTATTTACTATATCTTATTTTTCATGAATGATTGAAGCTATATCTTCAATTTATTCTTCTAGATTCTTAACCATAACTATCTCCATATTAGTCACAGAGATTTTATTATTCACATCATCATCTTATTCTTCAATAATTGAGACTATATCTTCAATTTTCTCTTTTAGATTCTCAATTATAACTATCTCTAACTTAGCTATTGAGATTTCTAGTGTTTAACTTTTTTCAATCTTAACCAAATCAACCCTCTCTCATTCCATCGTCTCACCTTCATTTATGTAGTGGTGTTGAATCTTCTAAACTCAATTAGCATTTTATTAAGCTTAGCTATGAATGAAGATTTGAGTAATGAGTGAGAATCTTAAATATATTACCCTCATAGCTTTTGTATATTTACTCTCTATAACTCATTTCTAGCTAATAATAGTATTGATTTTTAGTCATAAGGTGTATAATAGAAATCATTGCTTGGAGCATAATAAGTCTCCCATATTGATAGTTTGGAATTTTCTCATTCACTTTCATCTCATATTTTCTCAAATGAATTTTATCTGCTTCATTCTTCTTGCTCAATTCCTTAAGAATTTTTTGTTGGATTTCATGGAATGATTGGCTAAACATTATCTTTGATTGGTAGATTCGTAGCTAAAAAACAAGATCAAGAATAAAGAGAAAAGGAAATACCAAAATAAAAGTATTTACTTTTTAAATAGGATAACTAAACTAGCATTTAGGGTTAGCAAAATTTATCAAACTTAATGTTATATAAACTACGAAAAAAGAATTATAATTTCACAAGAATAATTATGTTAACTCATATTGATTGATCAAACTAAATAATACCCGACAATAGTATTAGAAACTTATTGTGACTTGGTTACTCTGTCTAATTTTATTGATTAGGTAGTATCCTAAGAGCTCATTAGTACGACTATATCATCAAAAAAGATCCACAAGTATATGAGTCAAACAAGTAGAAAATATGATTTTCATCCAGATATTGATCTCATAGAGATAATATTGGTAGTTTGATTACTTAATAATAAAATAACATAATTCTAGTAAAATATATATTTTAGATTATGGAATCAATCTTAGATTAGTATATAATGACTTATTTCCTTAATGGCATACAAGGTGATTATTTATATTAAGCTCATCTCAAATTATAGTTTCCTTGGTATATTATTATTGAGACAACAAGTTATCTCTACTCGAAAGTTATTTCTAATCTCATACATTTTAGGAAACTCAATAACTACTTTTGATAGTTATTTTATATGTACACTCTTATTCTCTAGTCTTATGTGTCAAAAAGGCTAAAAATTTATATAATTTATAATTATTTATATTTTTGACTTCATAAGCACTATATTTACATAATTATTATTTACTTTCCTCAAATATTATCAGTGAGAATCATATGTGTAAAAAGAAACCCAAATGGAGTTTCTCTACATTATGAATCACAATATACTTACATAAGCCTTGAGTATTGCTTTTCACTATTCTTCTAGATGATGAATTGACTCTCACATAAAAGTTAAAACTTTTAAGAAAATGTTCTATATAATATTTATTTTAATTAAAAATTATTTCTTCTAAGATATATACAATATATTGGTATGTAAAATTCTTTATCTTCGTAAGCACCATCCTAGCAACAATTAACATACCAAAATTAAGTTTTAATATATAGATTTATTTGATACATCATGATCGTAAGGGTTGTCACTTCCTTCATACCATATGGACAAGTGAGAATCATGAATTATTTATCACCATCCACTATGATAAACATGCATTAACTTACTAATAGTCAAGATTCTAATTCAAGTTTTATTTAATCAATTACCCATCAATTTTCATAACACAACATAAATCAAGCATATCCATTAACTTAAAATAATTGTTACATCACATAAATGAAGTTACTTAAATCTTAAACCACATGTAATTATGATAGAAATTCTCGAATCTATCCTAGAGAGGGGAATTTTGGAGTCATGCCTCCAAACTCTAGGGATTAAATTATATGTTGCATCGCTTGCTTACTTGTGGAGCTTCTAGAAAGTATGAAATTTACTTCCTGGGGTTTGGTAGTTATGTCTTGCCTTTTGCTTGGTACATAGAAGAAGAAGAAGAATGAAGGGTCTTCGATTGATTTTGTAGGGTTCGGGTAAATTTAAGACTAGACTTTCACTGCGGACTAGGAACCCACCAGTGATCCAAGTGAATACAATTAAAAATTAGATAAGGATTTTACCTCAGGTATCGTACAACTTTTTTTTATATTCTGAACAGTAAGATCGAATCCTAGTACAATAAAGTGTCCATGTCTTTAGTGGTATCCACCCAAACATATCTTCATTTTTTTATCTGTGATCCATCTCTCAAGTTTTTAAAACCTTTTGGTTTTTTCACATACCTTTTTAAAAGGATGTGCTATTAACTAAAAGAATGTGTCATTAATGATACATCTTTGAAAAGGATATTAACAAAAAGAGAGAAACAAGGGCGTTAAGTTTGGGTCTATTTTAAATGTTCAAACATCAACTAATTGGACCTAACTCGTTTATCCAATCAGCTTAAAATTTGAATTGAATTTCATACTTAGATTAGGCCCAGTTTAATTTAATCTAACTAAAATTAAATGAACTCCAAATATATATACATTTTTATGTGTCGGCCCAATAAGTTCTCATAACATTGGTAGAGATAATAAAATCTCATTTTAAAGAAACAAGCAATGACCAGTATCTAGCAATACATCATTACTACTCGAGTGACAAAATATAATAGATTTGACTGAACTTATTTCCGTGACTTATTTTATTCTACGACATAATTCTTTTATCAATGATATCTAGATTGATTTATGAGGCATGAATCGTGTCATCCTCACATCAATCTATATGCATATTGATCTTTGAGTAGACTAACTTAATCAAATAAGCTCAATATCTCATATGTACTTATTTCGGCAATGCCATATATTTTAGTAATCCTACTCAATTAAGGAGCCAATTATATCACTTTCATTATATAGAAGGGACAAATTCCATCTACATAAATCACATCCCTCTGTATAATTTATTATATACCTAGTAAACAATTCCATAACCATCCATGTTATAGTTGGTGTTTGCTGAATCTAAAGTATGCAACTCCTTATCTATGGATCATAGTGACATCAGGTCAAAGGATAATTCATACTAAAAGTCAATGTGAGAATGTGTATAACATTTATATAATAATCCATGAAACATTTTCATAACGAATCAGTTCAGTATATGTTCTCCAACATATACTCATGTGTTAACTTAATAGTTAATATCTCATATTAGTTAGCCTGCATGCTAGTCTTAATTTAATAATATGTTATTGAAATTTAATACCTAATTATGGATAACTTAGAATAGTATTCCATAGAATATATCACTATAGGGCATTATTATATTCATTTTATATTTGCATATATCTAAATAAATATAATAATCATAAAATGATACTTTTTACATATAAGATATGATATAAAAGTCCCAAAAGAATCATATATTGATTGACTTTTAGGGTATACTTTAATAGATTTCTTTATCATCCTCTGTATACTCAAATGATTATACTCCATTTTAAGTAGAAATTCATGACCTTTCATAATAAAATGACAACTTTGACTTCATCTCTTAAGCTCAAAATAATTACTCTAAAAAGTGGTCTTTACTCTTAAATGAATCCAAATATTTCTATAACACAAACTCATAATATTAGAAAATATCTATAATAATGGCATAATATCTTTGTAACAAAAAGTTTTAGTACTAGAAAGGCTCATAGCTTCAATTCATCATATGGGCATGATATTGAGAATTGCCATGATATTTTTAATGGCCTCTCATATCATAATATGCCAGTGGTATTAGAAAATAGTCATAGTATTGGCATTGGTCTCTCTTGATTATCATATGATCATGACACTAACAAATGATTATGACATTAAGAATGCCTCTCATGTGTATGATATTACCTTTCATGTGTCTCAAGTGGCTATGATACTATGCATGACTATGACATTGGCATTGACTTCTCATATATATTATATTGCTGCTGCGCTACAAAGATACTATAACATTTGCAATTAACTGGAACATAAAGGTTATGGCTTTGCCTTCTTTTGAGGATAATAGTCACGATCTTGGAGAAAGTTATACTCTCGTAATGCCCTTTGTAACATTGGTTGTCCAAAAGTTATGGTTCTAAGTAATTTCTTTAATTTTGGTCCTTATAAATTTTAGGATATATAACTTTATGTACCTCAAAAGTAGTAGCTTTGTAAGAAGATCACAACTCTAACTTGTGATTATTTTTGCTGCTTTATTACACTACCTAATTTTATTAGTTAGACAATGTCATAAAAACACATTAATAAGAGTGTCTCATCAATAGAGATCCACAAATGTATGAGTCATACAACTAGTAAAATAGATTTTTATCTAGATATTGATCCCATTGGGATTATAATGGTAGTTCAGTTATTTGATAATGAGAGAACTCATTTTTATTAGAATATATATTTATATTGTTAGACAAACTTAGATCTATTAGTTTATTCATGTATTCTATATGATGATGTTTAAGTTACTTGACGTATATTATATTTTGATATAAAATAAAAGTTTATGTTTTGTGTAATAGTTCATTGCCCTAAATGTATACAATATGATTATTACCATTGATTCAATCTCAATGATAGACCCCTGATAGTTTTCCCTTAGTATATCACCATCAAGACAATAATTTATTTTTACTTGAAAGTTATTTATAATCTCATATCTTTTTGGTAACTTTATTTATTATATTTGATAGTTTCTTTGTAGATCACTCTTATTCTCTAGCCTTAGGTGTCATAAAGATTAAAGATTGATATAGTTTGTTAGTATTTATACTTTTGGCTTCATAAGCATCATACTCATTAATATATATTTCTCTCAAGCTTCAATAGTGAGAACTATATGAGTAAAAGTAACTTACAAAGATTATTATCGTCTTGTGAGTCATAATATATTTGCAAATGTCCTGATGATTTCTACTCTCCATTCTCCTCAATGATGATGTGACTCACATACTAAAGGTGGACTTCTTATGAGAACATTCTATTTAATATTTTTCTAATTGAGAATCAATCCTTTTAAGATATGTAAAATGTAAGATATGTACTTTTGACTTCATAATCACTAAACTAATGATGATTAATATACTTAAATTTTTAATTTCAACATATAGGTTTATTTCGTGCATCATAGATGGAAGAGCTATTACTTCCTTCCTACCATATATGTAAGTAAGCCTCAAGGTTTTTTTAAACCATCCATCAAGAAAATCTCATACAAGTCTGCTAATAGTCAAAATGCTAGTTCAAGTTCTATTTAGTCACCTATTCTTTAAGATTCATAATAGAAAATAAATAAAATATATTCATTCATAGATAACACTAATATCACATCACATAAATTAATTTATACAAATATTAGACCCATATTATTTTGGTAAAAATATCGAATCTATGCTAGAGAGTAGGGTTTGAAAGCTATGTCATCCAACTTTGGGGATTGTACTAATTCTTGTGTCTCTTGCTTACTTGTATAATTCCTAGAGAGTGTGAAATTTATCCTAAGGTATAGTAGTTGTCATGAATTTGCTTACTACGTAGAGGGAGAGGAAGAAGAATGATAAAAATTCTCTTGAATCTATCTATCTTTTAATTTTATACTTGAGCGACTCTACATTACTCTAAGTAGAAAGTTGCTACTTTCAAATAAAAGCCTCAATTTCGATATTCATCTTTTAAGCTTGAGATCGTAACTCACAACTCTAGAAAGTAATTATAACTTTAGATTGCATCATAATTTTTTTATATCAAAAAGTTAAGGTGCTGATAATAATCACAACTTGGGCTTAATGTATCTATAACACAAGGTCATGGAGTTGTGAAGTGATCATGGCTTCTAGTGTTTATCTTATTGTCTTTAATAAAAGGCCACAACACTAAGGAATGACAAGAGGGTGGTGAAAGACTTCTCATATAGATATATGATCATGTTTCTTTGATAAAGTCATGGTTGACATTGATCTTTCTAGATTATTATATAGTCGTGGCACAAGGAAATAGTTGCATCACTAAAAAAATCTTTTTTGTACATTCTATGACTGTGGCACAGAACATGGCTATGGAACACAAGTTTCCCATTATATGTCTTCAAGTGTCTGTGACACTATGTGTGGCCAAGATGGTAGCATTCTATTCTCTCATATATTATATTGTCGTGACACTACAATGATGTCATAACACTAATAATTAGCTTGAGAATACTAGTTATGACTATGCCTTTTTTTGAGGATAAGAGTCATGACCTTGGAAATGATCGTACTCAAATAATGTCATATGAAATTTTTAGTATCCCAAAAGTCATGGCTCTAAATAATTATCATAGTTTAGTTTGAGTAATTGTGGCTCTATATTTTTCTATAGCTGAAAAGTCATATCTTTGTAAAAGGTTATAAATCTAATTTGAGGCTACCAAGCAATATTTAAGATAAAGTTGTGCATCTTAGGTTTGTCCATAACTTTGTATATTAGTGAGATAATTGGTTACTATGATGTTTAATTAATGTCATAGATATTTAAATTTCTCAAGATAAATATGGCTGTGACTTCGTAATAATATCATAGTTATAAATAATATATATCAAATAATATAAGGATTATGCTAAAGTATCATGGTAAACAAAAATTACCCCAACTAATTAGGTAGAGTTTTGACCAAGAATGTACATAGAAACTATGCCAGAGTCAATGTTTTATCTTTATGCTAAATACTTTAAAAAGTATATTGATGTTATGATTATTTATCAAAACTTAACAAAATGACAAAATCATGAAATTAACCCATAATATATTCGTTTTAATATCTACACATCATCATAAACTATCAAAATACATAAGCATATTTTTTAATTTAAACACCATAGAAATTCTCACACTAAAATAAACATCTTTCCCTAAACAATAACTTTTTCCTCCAAAAATAAAGTAAAATAATAATAAACATCTTTGATCAGTTCTACACAATGGTACATCATCACAATATGAGAATAAACAACAAAATTATAAATCAAAGAAGTGATGGAGGTGGCTGTTATGATTTTTCTTTAGGATCATACTTCTTAAAGGTGAAATCCAACATTAAGTGCTCAAACAGTGGTGGAAAAATAGATGGTCATTCTAAATCTTCCCTCTATATAGATAACTCATCCAATATCTTTGTCAAAATGTCATAAAGAATCTCTTCTCTTTTCTTAAATGAATTTGGTGCACCTCCAAAATATTTTACTACAATATTCAAGTCTTTTTGGTTTACACTATACTTTCATATTTCTTATGTTTCACTATAACTCGTTATATGTTATTTCATTCTCATTCACTTTTTCCCATTCCTTCATTACTCTATTCTAATCTACCATGATTGCTTGCATAAAATTCTAATTGACTTGGTTGTGGTTCTTCCCTACAATCTAATTTCTACTCATCTTATTCCTTACTCTAAAGTTTGTAGATCCTATATTCAAACTTTTTTTTGTATTTTGATATAAGCCATCTCTTTTTGATGGAGATGTTTTTCACACATCACATTATACTTTCCAACCTCTTCTTCTACGCATGTACATAGGGAATGGATCTCCCTTTTTTGCTCTTCCTTGATTCGCTCAATTATACACTACACATTTTCTACAATATCAAAAATATTCATAAATATACTCACATGTATAACTAAAGGAATGCTCAATGATGGTTATTTCATTTTCTCATGTTCCTTCCATCCTTTCTATTTCTTTTGTGTTAGCTATGATGAAGGATGAGCCTTATCACATTGTGGTCAGTCTTTCCCCTTCAAACAATGGATTCTTCATTTTTTTATCTCTTTCTATTTACTTCTTTATTCATGAAATTGTTAGGGTAGACACCAACAAACATATTGTATCATCTTGTTTATCTATATGAACTTCAATGGCTAAACATAGTAGAGTAATAAGTTAATGGTGAATTAGTTGGACACAAATTCACCCTTGATGAATCTAATAATTAATTTTTATGAAATCCTTTCTATATCAAAATGGTAACCAACAATGTTGGCATATAGTAGAATTACTCTTTTTGGAATAATCGTAAAAACATGGAGAGTAGGTGAAGGTAATGAGCATATAAAATATAACCAAACTTTATTCATTATCAGCATCTATGTATCCTTTTCATTCATCAATAATTTAGTGATAACTAGAAAATTCATTTATCTACAAAGAGATTTAAAATCAATGCTATATGTTTTCATGGGAATCCAAGTAGTTCATTAATGATTCACCTATTAAAATGAACTTAAATCTTTCTAACATAGCACATCTTACAATGTCTATATTCCAAATTTGCATAGAACTCCTAACAACCAAGCCATTTTCTTATTATTTATGCATACAAAATAATATTTAATTCTATTTTTGGATAATATTCATATATAAAGGAATAAATTCACTGAATCTCTTCTCTAAAATAAACCCATTTTTTGGATAGCATAGATTCTATCAATCTCTGCACAATCTCATTAACAAAAGTTACCATAGATGTCAAGATTTTAGGTGGCATTTCTATAGTGCTAAGTTTTTTTTTCTTTCCTTTCTTCTTATGGTCTATCACCTCAATATTTTTCTTTGATAAATTTCTTCATTCCATTATAAAATCAATAAACTAAGAGGATTTAGAATAATTGTCGTGGCTTGTATAATATTAGGGATTTTGTGGGGGCAAATCATGCCATGCACGACACAACCCATAATAATTTCAAACTGGGCCGGTAGGCCATGCTGGGTCACCTCTATTGAAGTCGTGACATGCCTGACAAGGCACAGTGGTTCGATTGGGCTACCTAAAACGGGTTGGGCAAGCCCAAATTGGCACGTTTGACACCTCTAGTTGTGCCTCATGCCGAGCCAGGCATGATCAGGGTGCCTGGCCCTAGGCATGGTCAAGCATCATGGATTTTGTCCCTTGGAACTCAGACTGAGTATTAGGCGTGGTCCAATTAGACCACATATGTCCCACCCAGTATTTAAAAAAATATTAAAATATTTGTAAAAACTCACCCACCCCACCTAGTACATGTGGTGAATTTTTTTATTAACCCGCCAAGTGGTAAGCTGAGTGCATCCACATGACATGACCTAGGTGCACATGGATGTAGATTGTATCAAACATATTTATTTTCCACTCACATATCATAGGATTTCTACATCTGCACATAGGAATGACATACTAAAATATTATAAGTTAGAAAAACTAATAATAACTAATGAATTATGGAAATATAATATCATGGTGTCCGTGACGTCCAATATCTAGACTAGTCATTATGATGCATCTTATGCATGTTTTACCGCACACAATGTAGATTCTAAATAGACATTGAATAAAAAAATTTTAAGATTCTCAGAAATTCTTTATCTTCATGATAATCTAACCATATTTGAGTGTATGATAAAAATTTTTAGAGAATATAATATTCAAAATAAAGTATATAATATCACATTCGATAATACATCTAATAATGGAGTAGTCATTAACATGTTTATTAGGATCATTATAGATGTGCCATCAAGAGAAATTTTTTATGTTAGATGCACATATCATTTCATTAACCTGGTAATATAAGTAGTTATGAAAGTTGCTTTTCTACTTTAGAAAAAATATGTAACTCACTAAAATATCTTTGGATGCCTAATAGACAACAAGAGTTTAATAGTCTATGTTTGTTTATGGGTCTAAAGAAGAATAAATTCCAAATAAATGTGAGACACTATTAGAATTTACTTACTTAATGTTGGAGTCATGTATTAGATACGAACACATAATATCTAAGTACATCAATAGTAAGAGTGATTTACTTATTATTGATGACAAAGACTGAAATATAGGAATTTTATTTATGAAATTTCTGAAGATTTTTTATGACACGACAAATATGTGTTTGTCTGTTAATACTCTCACCCCTTGTATTGCACTCTGGTAAGTAATATTTTTAAGTACTAGTCCACAATTCCATCTCTTTATAGTCTGGTTGCCCACTGCTTGCATAGATCCTTGGGTTAAAGTGGAAGAGATAAAAAATATTTTGATATATATATTCACATGCATGAACTATAAAAATCAACTTAAAAGGTTTATTCATGAAAAGTTAACTGAGTTATTTACATACTACGATACTAGGTATGGTAGTAGGTATAGTCATGTGTCGAGTATGGACATGGACATTATATTCATAATGATGACTTCAATCATTTAATGAAAGGGAAAGGATGAGATGAACCATTGAATAGGAGTGAGCTATCTCGCTACTTAGATATAGATTACTACTTAATCTTATCACATAATGATAATATGAACTTTGATATTTTATAATGATGGAAATTTTATGAGTCCACCTATCTAGTATTGTCTAAGATGACATGAGATCTACTGACTCCTCAGGTATTGACCATAACATCAGAGTCTATTTTTTTCATTACAGTTAATGTTATTTTAGATAGAAGATCGAGACTACGGACAGATATCGTTGAGGTACTAGCATGCATGAAAGATTGAGAAGATTCAAGATTGAGTGTCCAGGATCATGCTAGAGCAAGAGCGGATAAGTTGAGACAGATGATGACTCATTTGGCATTGAGATTGAGTTTGCATGATTATGATTGACAATTTTTATTTTATGTTATTGTTGTGATATTATGTTATTTTATTTTTATTTATGACTTGGATGATGATTGTTGGATATATTTTTTTTTAAATATTTTTGATTATAAAATTGTCATTTGTGTTAAATATATATATTTTTTGTGATTTATGTGAAATAATCAACTAATATAATGACGTAACTCATAATGAGTAACTTAAAATTTTAAATATGTAAAAACAATTAAAATCATTAAACTACAACCGATGACTGGTCGACCAGGATGACAGCTTCTAGGCACAACCTGACCTAGCATAGCCTAGCATGACTATACCCGACTCTACCCAGACTTAGGCTGACCATTCCATAATAGGCTGGTCATATTCAAGTCATGCCATGCCAAGCATGGCATGGTGGGCTGACTGGGCCACCAAAAAATGAGTCATGCCGGCATTACACAACTCATTTGATACATCTACTTTCAAGTAAAATACTTCATGAAAATTATACCAAATAGTTAATAATATTCAATATTTGACATACTAAATATTTAGCTATTAATATTAAATATAATATTGCTTAAAAGCAACTCAAACTATGTGTTTATTGTTATTTTTGTTTGTGTGAAGAAGTTTTATTTACATGAACCTCACCTATTGACAATAATCCATCACAAAACTTTTCCTATTTTTAGAATTAGTAGATTCAAACATACTACTAATCTATTTTGTTTTCACCCAAAAATCATGACCAACCTTTTGTACCATGACTTCTCATTTCGTAAAGTTATGGCCAACCTTTAGAGCTGTGACTTTTCATTTGTTAAGTCATAGCTAGCAAAGTATATGTCATGGCATAAAAAAATTTTCTCAAACCCTAATCTTGCTTCCTCTTGATTTCATCTGAAACCATAACCTCAAACCACAAGATTATAATGCCATGAAAGGGAAAATATGGCAAAGAATCATGTTTTAAGCTAGAAGGATAAAACTGTGGTATAGATCTAACAACATTATGGAATCGCCAAAAGCCATGGTGCTCATTCCAACTTTTTGCATGAAGATATGTAAAAGATGGATGGAATCATTTCTTGCCAAAAATAGAATTATTAAAGAGTAGGGATTCAATGAATATATATACTACATTTCCCACAAATCCTTTAAAAGAAAGATTAGTTTGTATTAATTACACATAGAAAATAAAGAAATGCCTCAGTCATTAATGAATTATATTGGAGGATAGAGAAGAGAAGAAATGTTACACATGTAGTTGTTGAGTATAATTTGATATAGTGATTTTTCATTTAATTGTTAGAATTTCCAAAAGAAAATGGAAGCATACTTTTCAAGTCCTTAAGAGATAGGAGTAGTATACAAAGCATCAAATGGATGTGATGGATGGAAAGGGAGAATAAAGAGTTACTTTGAAGAGTGCATGTAGATTTTTGATGCATGAAGAACTCATGGAGTTGAGTAAAGTATGATCGTATTTTTTATGCTCCTTTTTACAGCATACACTCCATGTCTTGACCATCACACATAAATGAAAAATTTTGCTTTGTGCCTTTTCAATTGGCTATACTATTGATGTGGGTAAAATAATTGAGAACTCATTTCTCAATTATCACGAGGGTTAAATTTTCTAGCCATGTAGTTAACTCTACCTTGATTATCCTACTATGGAAAGCCAAATGAGCCCCTATATATGATAATACAAATAAATTATGTTTGAGGGTGTCCCCGTGATGTTTTTTGGGCATTAAAAAACTGGCATCCAAGAAATAGAAAAGGAAAGAAATCAATTCTTGAATAAGAAGAATTGACTTATTATGGGCAAAAATGGTCATCTTTCATCAATGCCAAAATAGGAATCGAGGAAAGAAGTGAGAGAAGACATAAAGAGAGAGACACCAACAGTGAGCATTCTCTAGATAAACAAAAAGGTATAATGAGTGGTATTATTTATATTTTGGAGACTATATAATTGGAAGCTAGTGATAGAAAAGCACACCTTATAAATGAGATGCATAACTTCATATAGCAATGGTAGTGGATGCAAAAATATAAGATACACTTTGGTAAATAGAACTCCAATCGAGATAGTTGTTGTTTGTAATGGTATAAGAAAAGTTTGAGAATAAGATTTTTAATCTCTTTGAATGTGAATTGAAACATATTTAGACCACAATAGTAGATAGTGTAGAGTCATTTGGAAGGCTCTACAAGTTTGTCACAATGGATTTAAAAATAATGGTGACTAATAGAGACCAAAAGCTTGAAAATGACATGCTCTACAAAAATAATTAGTAGATTAGAAAATTGGGGCAATGCAGTACAAACCAAAGAGACTTGTACTGTGGAATGGAATATTGTTAAGGTGCACTAAATTAGATTGGAATGTGATTTGGAAAGATCACCTACTTCATCCATCATCATTTGAGTTCTCTAGATTATATTTTATTTATAAGGATTATCATCTAAAGGATAAATCATGTAAGTGACTACCTTGGATATATAATTATGCACTATTTGTTGTTCTTTCTTTGTGTACTTAAAAGTGTTTAGATATGTTTCTAATAAAGTAGAAGTTGTGTAAGATATATTTTTTTATAAGTAGTGGATGGACTGCTTGAGGATGAGTAATAATTTTAATGTGTGAGTTTTTTAGGTATGCCAAGTATTTAATAATGTTAACCATTTGATGTGAATTCACAAAGTGTTTTGCCTAAAAAAAGGGGCTATTTGTAATGATTTCACAAAAAATTAGTGTTGGAGGATTTTGATGATTTGTCATGAAATCAAACATTTTTAGTATGAAATGTATAACTTGGTGAAGTTGGTGACTAGAAAAAGAGTAAAAAGTAATGTAAGTCATGACATATGATATGTTATGATTTTATTACACTTTTGAGTACTTGTAGATTTGTTTTGATATCTATTTTGGCTAACTCCATAGACACAGTCATGTTAATCTTCATACATCATGAATCTTTCACTTTATTGACACAATCTTTTAATATGCTATAGTTATACATTCTTTTGGCTCTGAAAATTTCTTAGTCATGGTCGAACTAGATCAAAATAATTTCATGGCTATAACATTTATTTTATGTCATATAAACTATTTGGTATTCAAATTATCAAATATTCTTGAGTATCTTGGAGCATTTAGACGATGTATAAGTATGAGAATATGACATAATTAGATCAATTTCATTACCTTGGAGTTTTGATTGATTTTTTTGATTAGTTGTGAAATCAATATAATTTTGGAGGTATTTGACTACTTGGTGATTTATGGATCATCAAATAGTTTCGATATTTATTTATAGTCGAGATATTATTTAATTAGTTATGACAATCTTTGCACGCATTGACTCTATCATCTCACTAGCACAATCATTCAATTTTATAATATATTATTTGTGGTTATGATATTATCATGGAGTCACTGTTATATTTATCTTATAACAATTAAATAACTACAACATTAATTTCACATCATATTATCAAGTACTGCACTTGTGCTAACAGTCATGGCAAATTCATAGTGTTGTGACTTTATCTTTACAGATGCTCTGTATTCTCAAGTCAGAGTCTCAAAAGTTTCTCAAAGTCATGACTTTTGAGCTACATAAAGTTTCAAAGCCAAACCAACTAAGGCCAAGGTCATGGAAATTATCCAATGCTATAACTTTTGGATATAAAATATTATAAAGGCCATTTACTCAAGTATAGTTTATTTCTTAAGGCCATGATTTTTGCCCTCTAAATAAGAAAAATTCATGGCTTTTATGTACATGATAATTTCTAATATCATAGCCATTTTCACTATCATAGCAATATTATGCACTTATGAGGCCATTGCTAGTGTCGCAATCATTCTAACACTACAACCACATTATGCACAAGAGAGACCATTCTCATTGTTATGATCATTCACAACACCATAACCATATAATTCACATGAGTAGCCATTGTCATTCCTAGCACTTCAACTATTCATAGTGTCGTGGTTATATGATGATTAAGAGAGACCAATGCTAAGGTCATGCCCATTCTCAATGCCATGACTGTGAATGATAGAGACAAAAGACCCAAATCTTGGATATTTCCTAACTCCATGACTTTGAGTTATAAAAAGATTATGAAACAATCAAAAGTAATGATTACTTATTAGAGTTGTGGTCTCGAGATCAAGAGATAAAGGCCAAAGTCATAATATCTATTAAAATTCATGACTTTCTATTTAGAGAAATATAAAAATATCATAATATAAAAGTGAAAAGAGAAGAAATCATTTGAAATCTTTTTTTTCTTCATGCAATGCACCAAGACAAAGTCAAAGAACAACAAACAATCTTATGAGTGATTTTCACACTTCCTTGGAGATTTATAATCAAGCAAGTGATGCAAGACAGACTGAACCTTATAATTTGGAGGCATTATTCTCGAACCCACTCTCTCTAAGATAGATTTAGAAAAATTTATCATAATAAAGTGGGATTATGGTTTGTGTCCTATATTCTCATGAGGGTTGAAAATTTCAATTTCACAAGATTTCTTCTCATATATCTCATGAATCTCTCTCTAATATTCGGATGAATTGAGATTTAGCCATCTAGGATTATGTACTTGTGATTTTTGTGATGAATATGTAATTTTGTGATTAATTATTTTGTTTGTTTTCTATTATAGAATGGAAATAGATGGATATAGTAATTAAATAGACTTGAAATTAGCAATTTAGCTATTAGTGGGTTTGTACATGTTATCACGGTGGATGATGATGGGTAAACCATAAAGCTCATTCGCACATATAGTAAGAAGAAAGTAACATCCCTTCTAACCAAGATACATGAGACAAACTTATATGTTAAAACTTAAAATTGAGTTTTGTTAATCATTGTTAGTATAACACTCATAAAGTCAAAAGTACAAGTAATTTTACATATTACTTCATTATTTATGTCTTAGAAAAATTAATTCTTGATTGATATAAATATTTAATAGAATATATCATATGAGTTTCACCTTTAGTGTAAGAATTGCATCGTCTCGATGGAGGATAATGATAAGTATCTAAAGGACATACATGAGTTTAGGGTGACTCATAAGGTAGTGAGAGTCTTTTTAGTTATTTTCACTCATATGGTTCCCAACAATAAAATTTGAGGGAAGAATATATTAATTATGTGAGTATGATACTTACGAAAATGAAAGTGCAAATGTTTGTAAAACATATTAATTTTTCCTCTATATGTTGAAAGGCTGAATTTTTAGATAGATATATAACACTTTGACTATTAAACCAAATAGTATATGAATCTTATCGCACATCTAAGTCTACAAAAAACTTTAGAATCCATAAAGTTTATTTATAAGCTTTAATAATTATAATGAATGCAACCCCAATGATGTATAATTTCCAACTACATCAGAATTAGCATATCCAAGAAGTGTGGGCTTTTGACCACTTAGGCATAGAGATAGTAGAGAAGTCCCTTATATATATATATATATATATATATATATTTCATAATAGATTTTATTATGACCAATTGATATCTACCTGTATTTAAGAGAAAATAACTAAAAATATTGATAATGTGTGTTATATATGATTTAATATAGGCCATAACATACATAAGATTTTCAAAAACTAAGGCATTGGAAACATGATTCATATTTCTTCTTTCATCATAAGTTTAGGACGATAATTTATATTCAACTTAAAATATTTGGTTATTAAGAGTTGAGATTGACTTATCTCTCTTTCATAAATAATTTATGAACATTATTGAATTATTATTCTTGAGATAATAAGATATGCATGGAAGGCTTATCTCAAATGAAGCTCATCCTGAGAATCTTCCTGGATAGGCCTAAATCTTTCATAGAAAAGACTTTTCCTAGCTCCCTCTTAAGCTTATAAATTCATGCTTTACTATGGTTAATGATTAGCATATTATCAATATACAATAAACATATAAGTTAGACATCCCCTGATCAATGACTAACAAATACACAGTAGTCATAGTATATTGAAAGTCAAGAGACTCTATTAACAAATAAAAGCCCTTGTACCACAACCTAGAAGCTTACTTAAGTCTGGATAAGCTTTTTTAAATTTATATATGAGATATTATTTTTTTAATACTATGAATCTCTTAAGTTGATTCATGTAGAGAGCTTGAAGATTATCATGAAAAATGTTATTATCACATTTAATTTTTCAATTTTTAAATCCAAGATAGCTATTAGACTCAAAATTAATTTAATAAAAGATTTATTTACTATGAGAAAAAATATTTTATCAAAATTGATTCATTTTTTTTTATTAAACTCATTAACTACTAATTGAGCCTTAAATCTTGGTTGTGAATTATCATTTCTAGGTTTTAGTCTGAAAAGTTATATATTTTTCATAACCCACTTTCTTACTGGAAAGAGTATTAGATCATATATCTGATTAATATGAAGAGACTTTGTCTCTTCCTAGATAGCTTAAACTAATTACTCTTTATTTTCAAGAGATTTGGCCTTCATGAAATGTCTTAATCTTGCCTATATCTTTGTGGATTACATAATAATGAAATCTAGAAAATAACTGATGGGGTTAGATGATCACATCTTAGACTGAGATATATCATCAAGAATAATTGGGTTCCATTAGTTCCAATTAGAATATTATTTTCTCACCTCCACAACATCCATATCTTATGACTTAGAATCATCAGGTGAATCTTATTACTTAGAATTATCAGATAGCTACTCAATTATTCTCTCTTTATCTATGTAAATATGAATCTTTATAGAATCATTCTTCTCTATACTCAAATGATTTCCATCAACTAATTAGTCATCTAAAAAAAATATAATTCTACTCTAAACAAGCTTCTTGGTTATTAGGTTCCTAAATATACTAAACTTCTTGTGTGTAAAGTCAATGAAAATGCATGGATATGTAGTATTATCAAGTTTTGATCTTTCATTTTTTAGAACATGAATTAAAAATTTATAACTAAATATTAGATATCCTTTTTAATCCATATTTTATTAGGAATATCTCTATATAAAAAGATGGTAAGACTAGTATTGATTGAATTAATAGTCATAAGCATAATTTCTTATCAAAAATCTTTGAGAAGATGTGCATAAGAAAGCATATACTAGATTTTCTTATTAATAATATAGTTGATTCTCTCAATCATGTTATTTAATTGATGCATCTTGGATGATATCTTTACATTTATAATTCCATGGGATACATAAAATGTCTCAAACTAACCCCTGTATTTTTTCTCATTATTAGAATATATAAAGATTTGTTTTCTGTCATTATTTCTTTCAACTCTTGAATGTAAATCCTTAAGGACATCAAATACTTGATTATTTGCTTCTAGTATAAATACTCATACATTCCTAAATTGATCATCAATGTGACAATGTAAAGGCTGAACCAAGTTTTTTTTTGTGCATAGAGAAGACATTGATATGAATATAATCGAGAATATTATGTATCTTGGAAGATTGAAGAGTGTAAAAATGGGCTCTGAATTTTTAAACAATAAAATTTATATACTCGTCAAGAAAGGATTAATGGTCAAATAACATGTTATTCTTTCTAGCTTTTAGCTAAAAATTATACCCACTTACATGACCAAGTCTCTTATTAGAGATCAATATCACTCTTTTGATGACATTGAGAGCACTAGGAAAAAGTACCCTCTAGGAACTCTTTCATGAGTAGCATATAATATACTCTCCTTCTTATCTCTTGCAATGATTAATGAGCTCTTAGCTTTTTTTTATCTACTAGCACTGAAATGATACGGTACCCCATGTCATACAACAAACCTATGAATATTAGGTTCACATGAATGTCTGATACAAAGGAGACATTTTTATGGATTAACTAATGTGTAATTTGTATCTCTAGGCAAATATCTTTCATACCCAATATTTATGATGTTCTATTATTTCCCAACTTTAATCTATCATAATCACTAAGTATATATGCAATAAAAAAGGCAACATGCAGAATGATATGAACTAAATATCCTAAAGTTAATGAGCCACCAATCACCTATTGAGATACTAGATTAGTAGAACTATTATCACTAACTAGTATCAAGTCACCTTTTAAGATGATATTAGCCTCTCACTCAAATCTTTTTTTTCTCGTACTTGTATGCTCCTATGATAAATCCAAAAAATAATAATTTTTTTCACATGTTTCAACTTATTATAGTGGTAACATTTGACTAAATTTATATTTTTTGGAAGAATATGTTCTTCTATCACTATGTGTATGCCTTGTTGCACTCCTACCACATCTCTCAAAACTAGATACTATGAGATTCTTCTCATTCTCTTTTCTCCTTACTTTCTAAAATAAAATTTCCAAGAATACATACATTGATACAACATCTCCTATTAGTGACATGCTTATAAAAACTATAAAGTTGTTTTAGTTGTCAAGAAGTGTGCTCAATATTAGGCAATCATACAACTTATATTCCAAGAACTTCATATATGCAAGTTGATACACAAGCCATTAGAAAAATCTAATATCTGCTAATATTCAATTTACTTCTTTGAACTTTAAGTTAATTAAATATATAATGATTAACATTTTATCATCAATAGTATGCTAGTGGGAAGATGAGGGGTAAAAATGATTAAGATTTTACTTCTAAATGTGTTTTTTTTAATATAGTCTTTTTGTAATAACTTATATGCTCTCATTTCAATGATAATATATTGATAACTATCACTACTAATCTAGTATAAGATAATAATGTATTCTATTTTTTTAAACAAGATTGTTAGTTATGTTTAACTTTATTATCATGGAGTAGGCCTTCATTATAGAAAATTCATTATTAATTATAAGTAAATCACACTAACAAAAATATACCAAATTTTGTTTGATATCATTATGTTGGTATCAGTATAATTTGATATTAATTTGATGATTACAAATTAACCTAATACTATATTGACAACATTAAAAAGCTTCTACAATAAAATTTCAAATATCATTTTTTGAGTGGTAACGAAAACCAAAGCTTTGATTCCAATTGTTGAGGAAGACCAATTAATATATAGTTATTCCAAGACTACTAAACATATTGGAGAATTAATTTTTATTTGGCATAGTAAACACCTTTTAATTTTAAAATCAAAATGAGATTGAATTTACTATTTTAAAAATGTAAAGTTTCTATTTATATAAATTTAGTTTAGAATTTATTTTAATTAAAATAGTTAAATAAAATTATGAATTATAAATCACTTAAACACAAGTTCATAATTAATTCAAACTATTCTGCAATTCCAAAAATGTGAAAATTCAATATCACTTAAAATGTTAAATGACTAATTTATAAAATGGCTATACAAATAATGTGTGCTAAATACATATCACACGTACTAAAATGTGTAAAATATAAAATGCCCAATAAATTATTTAATCTGAACTATTATAATTTTTCTGAGATATAAAATTCTAGAAATTATAAATCCAAAATAATGTAAACCTATGATTTTTTGGGAGAATGTTTCATATGTTATTCTGTATTATTCTTAAGGTTAAATATTTAATTCATTGACTTCAAGGTAAGAAATTAAGAATATAAATATCTAAGTAATTTCTAGAGTGGAAGAGAATTTGTCCAAAAATATTGGTTTTTTTGGGGGCTATGTTATCTCTTCTTCTACTTCTATCTAAAACTAGATGAGGGAATAGAGAAATTAGCTTTTGTAATGTTCTTTTAAAATATATATTTTGATTCTAAATATAAATGCATGCCTACATTTTTTTTGGCTTCTAAAAAACTTATCCACTTTTTAACTTCTATAACATTTAATCATGATTTTTTTTTTCTAATGCATGTTAATGGGAGAACTCTTCTCATCCAAGAGGCACCATTTAGTGCATCTTTATTAAAAATGGGACTTTCCCATTTTCCCTTTTCTTTCTTTTTTTTTTAAAATTCAAAACATGGGAATTTATCCCACGTTCTTAGTCCTATGCACCTTACCTACAAAAAAACCAAAAAAACAAAAATAGTATTAACTAAAAAATAAAATATACAAATTAAAATAATAAGCATATACTACTATTTTAAAATTAAAAGATTCAAGCTAGAATATAAACTAAATAAAATATGATCTACCCAACTGGTGTAGACCTAATGACATTAATGTCATAACTTTTCTCTAATAGTTGTTTCAAGTTTAAGATATTACTTTTCATGTTTTTGTATAATAGATATTAGAGATGATTTATTATTCTTCTGTTCACTACTTTTGTAAGAATCATCTCCAAATAATATTATTTTTATTTATTGATTTATCTAACTTTATATACATGTCTTTCCTTGCACCATTGTCATGATACCAATAATTTTCTTGCACATCATCAATCCCATGTCATGTAAGATAGAGAGTTTCTTTATCATCGATTTTCACCTCCACATAGTTAAGGCTTCTCTTTAATTCTTTTATTGGGAGTTCTACATTCTGGAACATAATGGTATTTTTCATTCTTCAAGCTTTAAAGTCTTGTTTGAATGACTTCGTTTTGACCTTTCTCATTGTTATTGTTAGTGTCATCATTAATATAAATCTAACATCCATAACTATGACTTTAACCTTATCCACAACCTTTATCTCTATCTCATCAAAGTTGATTTCTTTTATTACAAAGGCTTTTATGCATAACCTTGAGTTACAATTGAGGAATTGCTCATTAATTTTTTGCTTCATGTTTTTTTTTTCTCCTTGTATGCTTTCAATGATCATTGGGATTACTTGGTTCCCATTTCCTCCAAATTTCTTGTCTTTTTGATACTCACCATGATTTTCTCAAATTTGGGATCCAAAGAACAAAATAAGTTTTCTATTTTTTTGACATCTTCTAAATTTTTGCAATTTCTTTATCATTTGATTAGAAATAATTACAACTCTTGAGAAAAAAAATCTAGAATGGGATTTGATGTTTTCATGTTTCAAGATGGACCTTATTACTTTTCTTGTATCTTTCAAAAGAGATTTGCATGTTTTCCCATGCTTATTTGGTAGAGTTGATACTTGAAACCTTCTCAAAATTTCATTATCTAATACTTGATAAATGAAGTAGAAAACTTTATTTTCTCTATTTATCATATCTCTTTAACTTTTTCTTTGGGTTGTGGTTAGTGGACCTTCATTATTTGAGTTGTTAAGACATTTTTTTATGTTATTCCAAGCATCATGCGCACCAAGGAAATCTTTCATCTTGATGCTCTAGTTATTATAATTATTAAATGTTAGGATGTCACATCATTTACTACATAACTCAATATAGGATAGATTTCTTGAAATATATTTGTTTGGTATGTCAAATACTAAATAATATTAGTTGTTTTGATGATTATTCATGATGTATCTATATTAAAAAAATTGGGAATATAATAATTTCACAAAATTATTATTTTTGATGGATTATGAAGAAAAATCATTAAATTAGGTGGGTTTTGGGTGAAATATCAAACATGAAGAATTTGTTGAAAATGTAGAGGTGTCAACCGGGCCGGGCCGGCCCGGCACGAGGCACGACACGGTTCAGCCGTGCCTAGGCCGGCCCGGCACAGAAAAATTCTGTGCCCGGGCTCGTGCCGTGCCCGGGTTAGGCACGAGCCGTGCCGTGCCGTGCCTAGCCCATGCCGTGCCGTGCCTGGCCCATGCCGTGCCTGACCTGGCATGGTTCGGCCCGTGGCACGGCACACCAGCACGGGTTTGTATCATGCCGGGTGTCCCGTGAGCCCGGCCCCACGATGGCCCCTCCCGCAAAAAAGACGGCGGGTCGGGTCTGATTCGACCTGACCCGTGGTCCCCCTCGAATCCTGAACCGTACGGATATGCAAGCCCGAGCGGGCCAGGCAAGGCACGGCATGGCCCACCGTGCCTGCGGGCCAGGCAAGGCACGGCACGGCCCACCGTGCCTACGGGCCAGGCAAGGCACGACACGGCCCACCATGCTTGCGGGCCAGGCAAGGCACGGCACGGCCCACCGTGCCTGGGGGCCATGCTGGGCTCGGCTATTTTAAACCGTGCCGGGCCAGACACGACACGGTACAGTAATCGTGCCTGGCCCGGCACGATGCATGCTCATGCTCAAAAAATTCGGGCCGGCCCTGCCCGTTTGACACCTCTATGAAAATGTGGAGAGCAAAAATCTTGTAAAGTCTTAGTATTCTTTATATTATAAATTTGTTATGTATCATTGAGCTTATAAGTTATTTTCAACATCAATTACTAGCCAAAGCTCTACGCAAATAGTCATAGCAATTTCATATGCCATGACTACATCAGCTTGTTAACATAATTATTTAATTGCATACTATATTATTTTCAATTGTAATACTTTCTTAGAATCACAATCACACTAGATCATAATATTTTATGATTATGGAATTGATTTTATGTAGCTATATCCAAGTACCCTACTAGTACTAAAAGTTATGGTAATTCTCTAACATCATAGCAATCTGATGCAAGAAAGATCAAAACTAATTTTTTGTACTGCAAATTTGTGTTACAGAGACTAAATGTATAACCATATTTATTTTTAACACCATGGTAATATAAAGCAAGATAGAAACCAAAGTCATGACTCATTCTTAGAGCTGTGACTTTGTGTTTTTGAGATGAAAAGACAAAATCATGACATTGCTAAAAATCTCGACTTTACACTTAAATTTTGCATTCAACCATTCAAGTATAAAAGCATAGAATGTGAAATTTTCATGTAAAATTTTAGGGAAAAAGATAAAATATGAAAATCTAGAGTTTGAAAATATGAATTTTCGAACCCTTGGGAAGATTCATCAGCAAAAGGGTGATGTAAGATACAAGCATAAATCCTATGTGACATAATTTTAGACTCATCATAGGAGCAAATATGAGGTCATGACTTATTATAAATTTAGGATTTGATTTCTAAACACTTTTAAGAGTTATTATTGAGAATCTAAATTTTTATAAATTATATCTCAAATTATCTCATGTGAATTCCTCCCTTTTGTCTGACTAGATTGAGGTCTATGGGTGATATATTTTATTTTGTGTGATAGATGCTTGATTGATAATTTTTATGTTTGGATTATATTGTAATTTGGCTATTGATATAAATAATATTTATATAGATCTAAAATTAGGATTTTATCATTGATGAATTTGTGCATGTTATCATGATTGATCATTATAAAGATAAGAAATGAAGAATACTCACATGTAATGATATAAAAGAAGTGACAACCCTTTTGATTGTGATGCATGAGACAAACATATATATTAAAATCCTTGTTGAGGTAAACTAATTATATGAGTATGATACTTATGAAACTAAAAATATAAATACTTTTATAAGTCAATTTATTATGTATTTCTTATAAGAACCAAGTATGGTACCCTTAATTGATGTACATAATTTATAGAATATTTTTTAAAGAGTTTCATCTTCATTTTAAAAGTCACATATTATCATAATTGATAGTGATATGTGAGTCATGAGATGAGCATAAGTGGAGATGAATCATAAAGTTATGATAATCTAATGAGTTACTTTCTATCATATGACCCTTATTGATGAGATTTGAGAAAAAAATATATTTTAATTGTGTAATTATGATACTTATAAAACCAAAAGTGCACATATTTTTAATGCTACAGTGATTTATATTTATGTGATACATGAGGTCAGAGAATAAAATATATATATATATAACAATCACCAATGACAATTGACAAGTTATCTAAAAGTTATGGACATATGGATGACCCTCGAACAAGAATGATTTATTATTTTGGTAGTAAAGTACCAAAGGGATATTTATGAGAAGATTATTATTGAGGAGAGCTCAATAGTTGATAACCACCACATATGTTATTAGGGAACTAAAGTATTTTCATAATACTTTAGCCTTCATTCTATAATCTAACACAATAATATCCAAACTATTTAGATAAAATATCATGCATGATGGATTGGACCAAACCTATAATCTTTAAATCTTACCAAAAATTTAGTCTTATCCTTTTAACTAGGGAAACTATTGACTAATATTTGGTTGATTGAACTACCTACATGATCCTTGTGAGATTGATATGTAGATAAAAGTATAATTTACTACATGTTGGATATGATTCATACTAAAATCCATTTCTAATTGTTTTTTCATTTTTCTCGATTTACATCTTTTTTTTTTGTTTTAAATAAATGATTTTATAATGAGTTGAATTTGTAAAAATGCATGTTCTTTATTTTACACTATAGATGATTCAGTGCATAGAGTTTAACTTATGTACAAAAAATCAAATCATTAATTTTTGTAAAATATAAACTTGTTGCTCATATTCTAGATTAGACAACATATTGATAAGACTATATAGTTCTACATTTTAGTTACTATTATCGTGAATATGCTAAATGGTGAAGTTATAATTTCTAGTACTAGTATATTTGAATATAATTGAATAGGACCAATATAATGTAATGATTTCATACAAAGTTGTAAAATAAAATACATTGTTGTTATTATAAATGGTTTTACTCTTATTTATGAAGTAATTATTATTTAAATGCTCTTGTTAATAGTTATTTTAATTCAGAGAGTGAGATTTAAAAATAAATTTTAGAACTCAATGAATTGGTTAAATTTATTAAGTATATGGTGAATATTGATTACTTATTGAATCCCCGTCATGTTAAAAGGATTAATGATACCCTAGGAAGCTAATAAGTTTTGATATTAGCAAAACCTACAAATAGATTTTAATCCAATTCTAATAAGTTAAGTGGAAAGTATCAAAGAAATAATAAAAGATTAATTGAATTAGATTATTAGTGATTTGATTCAATCAATAAGTATCTCTGTAATCTCAATATGTTGAGTTTAATTAGTGTTAAGTAATAAAAAGCATAAATTATTGTTAAATAAGTGAAATAGGTGCAATCATAAATCTTTAGTTGTATTGATTATGATTAATATAAATTATTATATAAAATAATTAATATTGGGAGCACAAGATCTTATTTAGGTCAGGGTCCATTCCATATCCTTATCTGGATGTCATAAAAGAAGTCTTGAAGATTTGTTTGTTTATTTAGAATATATATGCATAGAATTGAAATAATTAGTTTAACTATAATCGAATAATTTGATTCTATTAAATTAATTGATTCTTGTTAAATTGATTTTGATTATATATATATATAATACATTAAATCTTTAATGATATATTTGATATAATTAATTGAAATGCATAATTTAATTATCTATTAAATGTTTAATTTCTTTTTTTTAATAAAAGTTTTATGGCCCAACGATGTTACACCACTATAACATCTTCTTCACAAACCGAAACTGGAAGAAAAATAATGTGAGATGATACAACCATCATTACACTTGCATTAAGGTAATTATGACATGAAAATTTTAAATAGCCCAAACAATATTATCCTATATGTGTTATCACAATATAAGGGGTTTTGATTTAAACAAAATTCAATACTATATGCTTGCAAGATTGGTTTGATATAATACCCTCACCCAATAAATTTTTGAAATTATACCTAATCAGAAAAATTGGGTATCATAATACATTTGTAATAATTTTCACACAAAATAATTTATAAAACCAAACAAACTTTTTATATTGTTGTATAAAAATAATTTCGATATTGTTTTTGTTGGATAAATTGGTTGTGTAAAAATTGGGTATCATAATAAATTTTCATTAACCCAAAAAATTGGCTGCAAAAAAATTTGGTGTAAATGATTTTGATATTGTTGGATCAATCTCATCAAGACCTTTGGTTTGATATATTATATGATATACTTCTAACTAATTTTCTTATAATTCCAATTTTTTAGAAATAAAATACCAAATATAATTTTATTTCTCTCAAATATTTCAGCACAACTCACATTTTGGAAGTTATTATTCTTCCTTTTTATTTGATGATCAAACCAGATTGGAGAAAGATGTATTAATACTAATAACAAGTAAATCTTCACTACATAAATTATAATCACACATATAATATTAAAGTGACAATTATTGTGAAAATTAAAACTTATAATTTTAGATAATGAACTTTGACTTTGATTTATGATTTAGCTCTACTATATGATCCAATAAAAACTAGGGTGGATTTATATTTTATGCATTATGAACTTGTGATCTTGATGATTAAAATTTTTGCTTTTCTTTAGATAGTGGATAATCATCCACATAAAAAGTGTTTGTCACGCGTGCTATGTGACGTATAGGAGGAGGCATGTTGAATCAAATCATTATTGTCAAAAGAAAATATATTAATTTCTATGCTTTGAATCAAATCATAAAACTTGAGTGCTGTTTCAAATTTTAAATTGGCAAATTGATAAATAAAAAAATCATAATACAAAAAAATATGAAAAAATTTTATTGATAAACTAGTTTTTTTTGCTCTTAGAATTATCAGTAATCATTTAATTACGAATAGACTTTTGCTCAAGTTGATTGAACTTGAGTAATTTTTTTTTAATTTCTCAATCATTTTAGAGATTTATATGATTATGTAAATTCAGTAAAATATAAGGCAATTATAAGATCTATAACCATCTAGCATGTAAAAAATTTTGAAATTACTGAAGTCTCTAGTCATATTATTACATGAACCCACTAGGGTCATCACTTAGAGGTTATTTTTTTGACTCGAGTCATTTTAATTTAATTTCTCAATCAAATTCCACAATAATGATATGAGTGATGATTCTACTTATGTATTTACCAATTTCATTACATTTGTTAATAGGTCTGGAGGAGAGTGATTTATTTTCTAGTATCTATAAAACTAATTTTAAATATATTATGCTCATTTAGGATATGTTTGATAAAACTAAAAAAATTAAGTACTGAAAAATTAAGTGTTGAATTTTATAAGTATTGAATTTATCTTGAAAAATTATTTTATAAAAAACTATTAATTGAATACTGAAGATAAATATATTGTTTGATAACTGTAAATGCTAAATGCTGAAAATAATATATTTTACATATTCACCTTTATTATCTTTGTATTATATATTATTCAATATAAATAGAATTTCAAATTATTTTTTTTTCACTATTATTATTAATTATTACAAAAAATAAAATCCCTAAATACATATTCATAAATAAATCATAAATCCAAAAAAGAAAAAAAAATTTTTAAAAATAAACAATAAAATCTAAATTCTTTAAAAATATCTAAATTTTTTAATATAAAAACCAAAATTAATAAATAACTAGTTGATTTGCTATTTTTTTTTATATAAATAATGAAATAGGGTTAGGGTTTGTAGTGACAGAGAAAGGAGGAGAAGATGATAGATTCAAAAACTGAACTGTAGCGTGAATGAGAAAACAAAAAAGAAAGGAAAAAAAAGACAAATTGATAATTAAAAAAAAATTTGTAGACAATTTTCAGCATTCAACATTAAGTATGTCTCAATCTACTTAATATGTGAAATGATTTTTCACTTAAAATTTTAAATTTTTAATGGTTTGAACATTTTAAGTGCGTTATCAAACAGTCACTTAGAGTATGTACCATATTATATTTTTTTATCGAGTCATACTTTAAGTGAAATCAGAATCTTTTATTTTTATATGTGAATAAAGTAGATGAAAAAAAATGAAAGCGAACAAGGTTAGGCCATAACTAATAAGAATCGAGTCAACAAAATTAACTTTAAGTGATGCATCTTGTGGGTTCATGTAATACTATCTTTTTTACCAAAGCTATCTAGACAATTAATTTATCTTAATTTTGATAATCAAGGTTTTAAGAATCTAGTAACAAAAAACTTGATAATTTCTCCAAAATGATTCTATATCAAAACTTATTTTGGAAAAGATCATGGAAAATTATATATTTTGATGCATCTATTAATTCTCTCACCATCATGAGTGTTGATATCAATGATAGTTACATCATTACAATGACTATCCAACAAGTCTATGACAATATGATGATAATATGAAATGTAGCTCATTGGCCATACTCAAATACCACATAAAGATAAAAATGACAATAACTTTCATTAATACACGAATAAATAATTATGTTTGTACATAGACACACACACACACACACGACATATGATTGAGCTATTTTATCACCATGAGCATTCAACCATCTATATTAGAAATTACATAACATATCTAATTTAGAAATATTTCAATATAAAATTTTCTAAATGATATAGAAAGGCATAATCCTAACATGTTGAGAGATCAATAAAATTTTATTCACACGTCTAAAATGAAGATCGACTTTTGGAATGTAAGGGGTTTTAATTGACCCCTAAAACAAAATGAAATCGGTAGGCTTTTTAATTCCTCTAGGATACTTCGGGATTATAGAAGCTAAGCTAAATAGTAAGAAAATCAATTAGCTTATGAAGACAAAGTTCAAGAGATATAAATCCCTTGATAATTTTGCTACTCATATGAATGTAAGAATTCTAGTACAGTAGGATAGTCAAACTACAAGTTTAGAAATCATCTTCTCTTCGTCATAGTACATGTATCTTCAGGCACTAGATAAATAAAGTGGATTATCCTTCAAGCTATCTGTAATATATGACCTTCACTCCATTTTATATATAAGAGATCTCTGGAATGACTTAACAGAAAAAGGGATGATGCATGCTTCCCCATGGGTTGTAGTGAGAGATTTTAACTCCGTAACTTCTAGACTAGATAGGGTGGGTGTGAGAGTAGTAACGAATAATGAGTGCCAAGATGCCCTCAAATGCATCTCAAGTTTAAGTTTTGAAGATATTTCCTCATTTGGAAATTTTTTCACCTGGACTAATGGCATAGTTTTTAGCAAGCTAGATAGGGCAATAGTGAATTGTGAGTGGATGAACCTACGACTGGGCAATCATGCAAGATTCTTGGTCCTGAGAATTTTTTGGATCACTGTCAAGTTTTAATAACTATTGAACTAGATGATAGACAGAAAAATCTCATTCAAGTTTTGTAATATGTGACTTTCTCATAAATAGTTCACTCCTACGTTACTTAGAAGTTGGGGAGAAAATATTAGAGGGTCTTACATGTTTCAGTTAGTCAAAAATCTAAAAAAGTTGAAGGTTCCTCTAAGGAGACTAAATGAAAAACATTATGCGCATATCAACACAAGGGTGGCTCTCACCAGGAAAGCCCTTCAAGAGCTTACAAATATCCTGAAGTGTCTCAACCAGGCGGTGAAGGAGGAAGAAGTCTCTACCAAAATGAAACTGAGGAAACTTAAAGAGGTGAAACTATCTTTCTGGCAAAAAGCTAAAATAAATTACATCAAACAAAGAGATAGGTACACCAAGTTTTTTCACACCCTTATGAGCTCAAAATTTTAGAAAAGCTAGATTATAACTATTGAAAAGGAAGATGAGTATTGTACAACATCTAAGGAAGACATAGTGGAGTGATTTGTCTCATACTACAAGGGCCTTTTAGGCACTTCAAGTAGAATTGAGAAAATAAATGATCAAATCTTGAGAGGAGGTAATGTATTACAGAAAGAAGAGCATTAATTACTTTTTATATCCTTTACTCCCAAAGAGATAAAAGAAGCTCTGTTCACGATGGGTAATTCTAAGTCACCTGGTCCCGACTGAGTTTATCATAGAATTCTTCAAGTTCTCATGGAGTGAGATTGGGAACGATATAGTCAAAGCTATTAATTGCTACTTCCATCTGGAAGAATGATAAGACAAATTAACTATGCCGATATATCATTGATACCGAAATCTTCACATGCAACCATGATTAAAGACTATATGCCTATATCATGTTATAATATAATCTACAAGATTATTGCTAAGCTCATTGCATCTTGTTTGAAATTGGTGATGAATGACATGATAAATCCAGCCCAATAAGCTTATGTAAAGGGAAGACTAATATCTGATAACTTCCTCCTTGTACAAGATTTAATTAAAAGATACGTAAGGAAAATGATCTCTCCTATATGCTTCCTCAAAATAGACATATAAAAAATATTCGACTCTGTTGAATGAGAATTTTTGAAAGAAGTTCTCTATGGACTAAACTTTTCTCTATGATTCATTGAAATCATATATGAATGCTTAAGTACCACATCCTTCTCCTATTGCCATAAATAGGCAACTTTCATAGTTTCTTTAAAGGCAATAGAGACCTCAAGTAGAATGATCATATCTCTTCATAGTTTTTGCAACATTCTCGGAACTCTTCTCATTCCACCTGGGATGTGCACAGTTAAAAATATCTCACCTTATATATGCGGATGATTTGATTGTAATCTCTAGAGATAATTGGAATTCTATTAACGTCATTCTCAATGTACTAAAGCACTTCTCGACTATATCAAGCTTGAATGTTAGCTTCTTCAAATCGAGTATATTCTTTAGAGGAGTAGAGCAAAGACTTAAAATGGATATTATAGAAAATTTTGGTTTCAAAGATTGTATTTTTCCCTTTGTCTTTCTTGGTATTCCCTTATTTTCAAGTCGTTTACTATCTTCTCAATTCTCTATCCTATGGAACAAAATTATCTCAGCCATCTATTAATGGGCGGGTAAGATTTCTTTCAATAGTGAGAAACTTAGAGCTACTCTGTATATACAGGATATTAAAAGATACTAGTTCTCGGTATTCATTTTGTCAAATTATATCATAAAGGCGAATGATAATGCTTGTTGAAGATCTCTATTGGGTGGACCCAAAACTGGAAGATACAGGCTTAAAGTTGCTTGAGCCAAAGTATGCATGCCTACCCCCACTGAAGGCCTTTGTCTTCTTGATATCTCTACATGGAATATAACCTTTTTTTCTCAAGACTCTTAGGAGGATTAATAACAAGGAGGACACACTTTGAATTAAGTGTGTCCACCATGTTTATCTTGTTTATCAGAATATATTGGAATACCATAAGTTTAAAGAAGACCCTCCTCATTGGAAAGCCCTTATTTTGGTAAGAGACATTTTTATTGAGGACTGGATCAAATGAGCAAGCAAAAGAACTATTAATAGGGTGGGGCGAGGATGGAAGATAAAATTTTGGAGCATATAATTATCTTATGGGAACATGTAATATTAAAGCAAAATCTTGTACAAAAGCCATATGAATTAAGCACCACATATCCAAGCATGTAATTTATCTTTGGATTGCTCGGCACAAAAGACTAAGAACAAAAGATCAAGTATTTTCAACGCATGATAACACAAGTTGTGAATTCTGCCCTTGTGCAGAATTCATGTATCATATGTACTTTACTTGCAGCTACTCAAAAGCTGTATGGACAGATTTAAAAAATTAGATCAAGGTTAAAAGCAATGCGGAAATATTATCAATCATTTCTAATGAGATACCGGCCAACCACATGAAAGATAGTCCACCAAATATGGTGTGAAAAGTAACATTTGTAGCTGTTGTATACTATATTTGGAGGGAACGAAACATGAGGTTATTTGAAGACATCCCAAAATACTGAAAATTTAACTATGAAAATTAAAATTGAAATTTATATTATATTCAACAGAGAATGTAGTATTTTGAATTTCTTGTAGTTTGTACAAAATTTTTGATAGTGAATTTTTATAACTTATCAAACAAAAAAAAAATATTCATAATAATCTATCTTAATTTAAAACTTATTTAAATTAAAAATTAAGAAGTGGATATGGAAATATTCTAATTCCAGCTTTTTTATTTTATAAAGTTTCAACTTTAGTTGAATGAAAATATGCATAATATAAGAGTTGACATGTAACATGCATAACACATAGTATATCAATAGAAACCATACAATTAAAAGAAGAATATGCTTTCTATTGATATATAATATGCAAAAAAAAATTATCAAAAAGGATGGAGGGAGATGAATAATTACCTCAAAGGGTGAGTATAAAAAAATAATCTTTCTAAAGGGTAGACAATGAAAATAGAGTTTTGTACGGAACTAATTCATTTAAAAAAAATCTAAAATTTAAGGCAGGTTTCAAAAATGTGCCCAAATTAGTGCATCTGGAAACAACGTGACAATTATGTCGTTTTGAACGACAACCATTGTCACGCTATTGATTTTTTAAAATCATAGACCGACGTTGTGAATGCCGACTATTGAAAATACTTTGGAGATTATATTATTTTTATCTCAGCTCACCCCTCGCCCGTCTGCCCTCACCTCTCGCCCTTCTCTTCCCACCCCTCTTTTCTTGCCCATCTCTATGAGCTCCTTCATTGAGCTCCAACGAGCTCGACGTGGAGCTCCATTGTGGACCTCACTGGAGCTCGATGGAGCTCCACGGATGATCTCTTGGAGACGGGCGGGGGAGAGGGGTGGGAAGAGATGGGCGAGAGGTGAGGGTATATCAGCGAGGGGAGACGGGTGAGGGTAGAGGGGCGAGGGGAGACAGGCAAGTGGCGAGGGGTGAGATGCGAGGGGCGAGCTAAGATAACGAAAATAGAATCTCTATAGTGTTTTTCAATAGCCGTCATTCATAATGCCGGCCTATGATTTTTAAAAATCAACAGCATGACAATGGCCGCCGTTCACAACGACGGAATTGTCACGTTTCCAGATGCACTAGTTTTGACATATTTTTGAAACCCTCCTTAAATTTTAGAATTTTTTTAATGAATTAATTCCGTATAAAACTCATGAAAATGATTACTTTAAAAAATAACATTTTGAAAAAAATGCCAAAAATGCCCTTAAAAAATAAAATCATAAATATCAACATTTTCATAATTTTTTTGCGCTAAAATAGAGGTAATCACATTTGCCACTTTCTACTTGCAGAATTATTTTGTTTCACTTGCCCACTACAAAAGATAATCATGTATTCGTGGCATTCTTCATTGTTTTATAAAAGTAGAGGTGTCAACCAGCCCGGCACGGAAAAAATCCGTGCCCGGGCCTGTGCCGTGCCCGGCTTTGGCACGAGCCGTGCCGTGCCGTGCCTGGCCCGGCACGGTTCAGCCCGCGGCACGGCAAACCGGCACGGGTTTATCCCGTGCCGGGAGCCCCGTGAGTCTGACCGCATGCTTCCCCTCCCGCAAAAAAAGACCGCGGGTCGGGTCTAATTCGACCCGACCCGCGGTCCCCATTTCCCGAACCGCTCGGACAGGTTTGCCCGAGCGGGCCAGGCGAGGCATGGCACGGCCCGCCGTGCCTGCGGGCCTCGCCGGGCCCAGTTTTTTAAACCGTGCCGGGCCGAGCACGGCATGGTACAGTAACCGTGCCCGGCCCGGCACGTAAGCACGATCGTGCTGGTTAAAAACGGGCCGTGCCGTGCCGGGCCGGCCCGTTTGACACCTCTATATAAAAGTCATAATAATGTAGGTAAAAATTAGAACATTCATGGTTGTCTACAATTAATAAAATAATAAACACCCAAGAGGTTTTGTGAAGAAAACCATGTACAGAGAACTTGTTCTATATAATTTTGTATAATCACTTCATCTTGTTTTAGTTGTGTGTCTGGTTCCCTTGACCAGAACTACAGAATCAAAATTGTATGTATAGGCTCACATATAGGCATGCATTTATGATTTACATTACATGTTGCTGGATACAAAAAGTTCGCATCAAGGAAAAATTAGGAAAAAAAAAATTTAATGGTGGGTTTTATTTGATTTTTCAAAAGGTTTGGTTCAAATGGAGGAGAAAATGGAAGAGTGGTTTTGCACAATCAAGTCCAATAGATTTGAGCTTTAGTTTTCACATAAAAGATACTTTCCTCTCGAAAAAAATAATCTCAAATGTCACAAGACAATATTATAATATTAAGAAATAACTTGAGATTTTCAAATTGTCTCATAATTTCGGATTTTCATTGATAACTTCATGGATGCTTGGCATGATTGATAGCCATTTGTTATGTTGAATTTGTATTATCATCGTACATAATTCAAGCCATAGTTTGCAAAAAAAAAAAAAAATGATAGAGATTTGAGGGATAACTGTGCATGCGTTTCTTTAGGAGAATGATGTGTAATTTAAGGGTAAAATAGTCAATTCACTTATTAAAAAAAACTCTTTTTTAAGGAAAATTATCTGAGGGATAATTGTACATAGTTCAAGCCATAGTTTTCAATCTTGACAATCATTTAGAGAAATTATTTAAGGAAAATTATGTTTAAGGGGCCCAAAGTACAAAACTATATTATCTATGTTCTGGTCTAATATTTAAAAGTTTTTAAAAAATGGTACCTAGAAGTTAAAAAAAATATCTTACTTTTGGGTCTATATATTAATTTTACAAACCTAAAATTGTCAATTCACTTATTAAAAAAAAACTCTAACTCACACCTACCCCATAAAAATTAATTGAATAACTAATTAAATAAAAAAAAATTATATAGTGCATTTTTATACACTATATTAGTTAGCATATAATATATATGTTTTCTAAACATAGACTATATGCATTTTAACATATATCAAAAACATATAATTAATATATAGTATTTAACTGTATGTTATACATAGTTAATGTAACTATATGTTATATGTAGCTAAATCATTTTCATTTTAGTCAACATTTATTTAATGTTTTAGTTTTCATTCTAGTTAACATATATATGCAACATATATTTAACATATATAGTATCTATAGTTGATATTTATGTTATACATAAATGGTATGCATTTTTACATAAATATTTTTGAATTATATATATTATATAGTTAAAACATAAGATATTTAATGTATACGCTAAAACATATACGTTTGTGATATATATTTATGGTATGCATTAATTTGCATACCAAAAACACAAAAAATGATTAGTTAAAATACCAAATTCGTTTTAAAAATATATCTATTATATAGTTAAAATGTAAAATATTTAACATATACATAAAAACAAACATATATGTTATATACAGTTAACACATATATGTTATATACAGTTAACACATATATGTTATATATGGCATAAAATATTTAATGTATATGTTATATACAATTAACACATGTATGTTATATATAGTTACCATAATAATTTGAATGTATATGTTATATATAGTTAACTTATATGTTATATAGTGATTTTTTTTGTCTTAGTTAAATATATAGTTATCATTTATGGCTAACATATATTTAATGTATATTTAACATATATTTAACATTTAGTTTATGTTTTAGTTAACATATATAGTTAGCATATATAGTTAACATATATTTAAACAAATATTTAATGTATACATTATATATGTTAACATATACATTATATATTACTGGTATTTGTTTAACAAATTCATACTTGAAATGTATGTGTTTTATAATTAAAACATAGAATAATTAACATATTCATTAAATCATAAATGTTTGTGGTATGCATTTTTGGTAATCATTAAAATATGTACTACAAAAATAAAATACCCTTTCAAAATGTATATGTTATATAGTTAAGATGTAAAATATTTAACATATACATTAAAAAATATATATTTTTGATATACATTTTCATGTATATAGTATACATTAAAATGTATATTGTTACAATGTATACATTATATATGTGAAAAGATATATAGTCAATATATATTTTAACTTATATATTTTCTAAATGTATCTGTTATATATGTATTATAAATGTATAGTATATACATTTTTGGTGTATGTTTTCATAGTATATATTTTAAAAACATATATACACTAACGATATACATTTTCCTGTATAATAGTGTATTCGTATGCATTGTACATATTTAGAAAATATATACATTATATGTTAATGTATATAGTGTATACTAATGCATTATATATGATTTTTTCATTATATATATATATATATATATATATATATATATATATAATGGTGATGTGGTATGTGTGAGTTGTATTTTTTTTGATAGGCGGGCAGATTTAATAGACCTAAAATATAATGTATACTAATGCATTGTACATATTTTGTTGTTTCAAATTTAATAGACCTAAAATATAAATATTTTAATTTTTGGGTACATTTATATTAAATTAAACAAAAACATAAATATTTTGATTTTGAGTCACAAAACATAAAGTTTCTAATTCTTTTATATTCCAACCTTTGTGAATAATTATTAATCCTTATCATTTTTTTTTTTTTGATAATTTTTACTTTTTATTTATTGATAGTTTTGATTTGTTTTTTTTTTTAAATTTTTATGTCAACATCAAAATACAATTTTAACCTCTTTAAATTAATACTCAATAAATTAATAAGCTCTTTCAAATAATATTTTTCTTCGATCTCGACTTAGAGCTAGTTTAAAAATCATCAATTTTGACAAGATAATAATATAATATAATTTCAAAAAATATTTATATAAATACATGATTTTATTAATATTATAAATTAATAATTCTTTGAAATTATAAATATTACTAAGATAATTTAGTAAAATATGATTATAGTCTTGTTATTCTTTCTAAAATTTAAATCTAGTTGGAGTTTATCTCAAATTTTTTTTATTGGATCTAAAAGTTTTGGGTTGAAGAAGTTTTTTATCTTGTCTATATACTTATAGTGTCTATACTATTTGCTATCACAATTAATAAATTAAATATTATTAGTAAAAATACAATAAATTATATTTAATTATAAAGAAATAATGAACATTTTTTTTCTTAATAATTAAATACAATTCATTATATTTTTATTAATATTTACAATTTATGGGTGTCAACTAATTAAATAATATTAATTGTATTATTTCTTAAATAAATAATATCATTTTTATTAATAATTTACTATAATTCATTTTTATTAATAATAAATAATAAAATAATTTTTTATATTAATTCAATAAATATGATCCATAAATCATTTTTTAATCTATTTTAAATTTTCCAATCAAAATTCAAATTCATTAAATCATGAAAATACTTTTCAATTAATAAATATTAATTTATCAATTAATTAGTAACATTATAAAATAATAAAATATTATAATTCCAATAAATTATTTTATATAGTTTTTATTTTTAATGCATATGAATTTTTTGTAGAAAGTGAAAATGTTTTCGTCGGAACCGAATCGAGTGCCTTGCCAAAACACAAAATTAAAACGTTGTCGACCGCCGAAGGGAAGGGGAACTATATTATATCTAAATACTGGCAATGCGAAGGAATTTGGGAATATTAGATAATTAGAAGAGTATGGAAACTGACCGGAAAACTATCGTCGAAGTGTTCTTCGCATAAAGGCGTTTCGCCAGAGGAGTCCAAATTCTTCTGATGATTGTGATGGAGAACGTGTTCGACGCAGCCACAAGAAGACCCGTTTGTCACGAAATATCGCAGAAGAAGATATTCCCGACTATCTGGCCAAAAAGGCTCAAAGAAAGGCTAGTTTTTCTTTGATTATTAATCTGGCTTCTTTTAAATTAGTCGTCATCTTTTGATCTTTTTTTCCAGGCAACGAAAGTAGCCAAAAAATTGGAGTAGCTGGTGCCTGGATATTTTAATGTTTCTAATCCCTCTGGCGACTCCAATCTCACATAGAAGTATGTTTTTGTTGCCAGGTTTTAAAGTTCTGGTTTTGTAATAATGAAAATTTTTCTGGTATTGTATCTTTGGTTTAGTGGTATGTCACATCATGTCATTCGCCGTGTTAACGCAACCATGAATTTTCACATGATAGGCATCAATGCGTGCTTCCCATTCATTTCTTTGGTCAATCTAATAAAAAAAAAAGCTATACTTCAACTCTATTGAAAAATATGGGAATGAGTGCGAGGTAAAAAAACTGCATCGTTTAAAATTAAGATTACAGATTTAAAAATTTGTTTATCATTCAGAAAGTTGATAAACAAATTTGCTTTCAACATTTGCTTTCAATATTTTGATTTATTAATTTTCTATCACCATCAGCCCGAGGGCCGTAAAGATAAAATTAAAAAAAATTAAATTTTAAAAAGTAAGTGCTGAAAAATTAAGGTTGATTTTTATAAGTATTGAATTTATATTGAAAAATTATTTTATAAATTACTGTTAATTGAATGCTGAAGATAAATATATTATTTGATAACTGTAAATATTGAATATTGAAAATAATATATTTTATATATTTATCTTTATTATTATTGTATTACATATTATCCTACATAAATAGAATTTCTAATAAATTTTTTTTACTAGAATTATTAATTATTAAAAAAAATAAAATTTTTAAAAATATATCTATATATAAATCATAAATTTAAAAAAGAAATAAAAATATTTAAAAAATAATCAATAAAATCTAAACTCTTTAAAATTATCCAAAATTTTAATATAAAAATAAAAATTAATGCATAACTAGTTGATTTATTATTTTCTCTCTTAAATTAATAATGAAAGAGGTTTAGGGTTAAAATTTGTGGTGGTGGAGAAAGGAAGAGAAGAAGACAAATTGAATTGTAGTATGGATGAGAAATCAAAAAAGAAGAAAAAAAAAGATAAAATGATAACTTAAAAAAAAAATTTCTTAATAATATTAAGTAAGTTTTTACTTAATATTTTCAATGCTATTTTACTTAAATTTTTAATTAATTATTTTTAGATATTTTTTATCAAACACATTGATTTTTTTAAATTATTAAAAATTTTTATTTTTAATGGTTTGAAAAAATTAAGTGGTTTATCAAATAGTTCCGGAGTTTAAACTCTAATAAAAGCTAATTAATTTTTATGCATTATTTTTTTTCCTCAAAAAATTTATTCTACATTGTTTTCATGCTAGGGATATGGATTAGCATTTGATTGATGGCTTAGGTTGATGACTTCCTTGTTTAATATTATGGATATGGGTCGGAATTATTGAAAGTTCATCAATTCTAAAGTGTTGAAGAAATCTGATTTGATAAGCATTTTCCTCAATTTTCTTGATTATTATATAAAGCCAAATATTTTGATTTTCTAATATTAGAATAAGAACTATATGTTTTAAATGGGGCATGTAGGGATTACATCATCCTTTTTTTTGGCTGAATCGGGTCACTTTGTTGGGCTAGTAGACCTCAATTTTGAGGTAGTCTGACACAACCTATTGGTCTGATGTGCAACTCGGTTTGTACCGAGCATGGTGGGTTGGGTAAGGTTTTCAAGTATCCATCTCATGGCATGACTTGTGCATCATCCCTTTCACGGGCATGACACATGCCCGTGGCTAGCCTGAGCTTGGGCATGATATGAGTCCATGCCAAGTTTGGCGATGGCAAGAGTCTATGTCTAGACTGGGCTTAACACGAGCACCTAAGAAGCATGGATACGTCATTGTACAGTCGTGTCCACGTGTCAGACAAGTGGACACGTGGACATGGTACAAACACATGTCAGATACTTGTCTGATACACCATGTGGCATATCATTGATCAATCTGTGTTCGATATGCCACGTGACATATCAGACGGATGCGTCAGATACTTAATCGATGCGTCGATTATGTATCCGAGACGTCAGAAACCTTCCGATAATTATAAAATCAACATTACTCTAACAACTCAAATAACTCATGTAGCCGACGACGCTGACAGTGCTGAGTGGTCGACGATGCTGATTGTAGGGAGATTTCAAAAAGGTAACATGTAGGGAGAAGCAATAACAAGGGGGTTTTAATTTATTATTTTAATTTTTAATTATGATTGTTTGTTTAATAAATATGCAAAATATAATAAATAAATAATTTTGAAGTATGTAATATAATTTATTTTGATTTAAATATATGATTTTAAGTATAATGATAAATATGAAATATTTAAATATGGAATATATAAATATGCATGATTTTTATAGTATGCAATATGTAATATATGTAATATAAATATGTAATATATAATATGTAAGCATAATAGTTTTGGTTATATAATTTATTTTGAATGAATGTAATAAGTAAATATGCAAAATATAATAAAAATAATCTAATTGTATTGATTGAGAAAAAATTAAATTAATTGGGTTTTGAAATAATATAGATTATTTTAAATGCATAATTTTTTTTATGCAAAATTATACAATACAATGAGTTGTAATTCTGAGCTTTTAAGTAATCAATAGAATATTCAGGATATTGATAATAATGCTCAATTATGAATGTATATACTGAAAGATGTGAAATTGGATAAAGAAAAATGATGAAATATTATTTTTTAATGCAATTTTTGTATACAAATATAGAGAGAATCATATTATAGAGTCAAGACTCACTTGTTGAAAATTAAAGGGGTCATGATTGTATTTTGTATTGAAGTAATGAATTAAAATTTGGTTAAGATGCGAAAGGTGATGGAGGAATCAATAATCTAATCTTAAGCAAGTTTTTGTCCACATTAAGCATTGCAGAATCTACTTATGAGAATTTCTCTTATAGTGTTAGTTTAATTGATCTAAAAAGGTGAACGAGGCCTATAGGATCAATTGAAGAGATATTCAATATGAGTGCACGTGAAATAGTTGACAATGAGATAGTTAGGATATTTTATACTGGGGGTTGTCTTTTCACTTTGTTAGAAATTCTTATTATGCTTGTATCTTTAAAAGTACAAGTTAACTTTCAAGTTATATTCTACCAAGCTATAATATATTAAGAATAATATTATTATAAAAGAAAAAGAATAATATTGAGAATCTATTGAAACCAATCAAGAAGACTTGGAATGAGAAAAGAGTGAGCATTTGTAATGATGGATGGTCAGATACTTAAAGAAGACTACTTATTAATATCATGACAATCTCCGAAAGTGGAATAATATTTTTGAAAGTAATAAATTGTGAAGGGGAGACTACGGACAAACATTTTATAACTGATTTATTGATTAACATTATTTATGAGATTGGTCCACAAAAGGTAGTTCAAATTATAACTGATAATGTTGTAGCTTGCAAAGCAGTAGGAAACATTGTGGAAGCAATGTTTTGGCATATTTTTTGGACTCAGTGTGTGATTCATACTCTCAATCTTGTTTTGAAGAATATTTGTGCACCAACAGCACACCCAAGATATGATGATGTGATGGAATAATATGGTTGGATCGCTCAAGTTTTAAGTGATATTTTTTTTATTAAGAATTTTATTATGAATCATGCAATAAGATTGTTGATATTTAATAATCATTATAAGTTGAAGTTACTTTTAGTGACCAATATATATTTTACTTCAATTATTATTATGCTTAAATGATTTAAAATAATAAAAAGAGGCATGGAACAATTTATGATAAATGAAGAATGAGAAATGTATAAAGAAGATGATTTAGTAAAAGATAAAGAAGTAAAAGATAAAATCTTAAATGAAGATTTTTGGATAGATATGAATTATATTCTCAGCTTTATAACTCTTATTTATGAGATATTTTGATTAGTTGGCACTGACAAATCTTGCCTTCACAATATTTATGAATGGTGGGATTTGATGATTAAAAAAACAAAGGAAACCATTCATAAGAAAGAACTTAAAAGTTTTACAGATAATTAAAGGTATAATTTTGATTTATTAATCAATTTTTAAAATTTTGATTGAAAGTTTTTAATTTTTAATTATATTTGAACTTATATGAATTCTTGTGTAATTTTATTTGTCGGTTTTTTTATTATTGTGAATAAAATAATGGCAAAAAGATTGAATAAAAGTCATATACTTTTATATTTTTTAGCTCATTCCTTAAATTTAAGATAATCTTAAGAATTTAAATTATATGCTTTGATAATTTTAATATAAATGAAATTTTATGATGTTTAATTTTTTATAATTAATGTTATGATTCAACTTGTAGGTATTATAGTCAACAATGACTTGATGAGTATCATGATCGTGTTTCACCACATCAAGATTTAGAAATAGTAAGAGAAAAATAATAATTTGAGAGATATTTTTTCTAATGAAGGTGAAATGAGCAAGCAAATGATAAGTATACTATGTTTTCGATATTTTTGAAAGATTTTTCTAGTAGTGATTTCATCAATGACATGTGGTATATGTGTCTTATTAAATGGTGAGTTATTTATTGAGCTTTTGCTCCGATACTTCAATCTATAACATTAAAATTATTAGGACAACCTTGTTCATCCTCATGTTTTGAAAAAAAATTGGAGCATATATAATTTTATTCACTCCATGAAGAGAAACAAGTTGACACCACAAATAGCTGAAGACCTGGTTTATGTCTATAACAATCTCTGATTTTTGTTAATGAGATCTTTAAACTATAATAAATGCGAATTTAAAATATGAGACATTAGAGGTGATGATATTGACTCAATAGATATTGAAAATGCGGGAATTCTTGAGATTACAAATCTTTCTTATGATGAACCTGAACTTAAAGTTATTTTATTTGATTCAAAAGAAAATACTAGTCTTTTATTTTAATATTTCTTATGTTTGTGTTTGAATATTTATAAAAATAATGTTTGGGTATTTTTTTATTTATCTAAATTATAGTTTAAGAATAATATTTATATTTATTATTTAATCATGTTGCATTCTAGCTGTATTCATATTCTAGTTTTTTGAAATTTGTCATGTTCTCATATCTTATTCTGCCGTATTTTCGTATCCGTGTTCGTGCTTCTTAGACGAGCACATCTCCATGCTAACCAGAGCAAAACATATGCCCATGCCCCATTGCTTGCTTGGGTAGTGGGCATAAAGTAGCTTGTGTCACTTGTAAGGTGCCTTGTGTTTTGTAAGCTTGCCAGTCTAATTAGTCAAAAGCAAAGGTAGTTAGTGCCATTGTAATTAGTAGCCAAGTGGACATGAGTTGATTTGGGCAGTGGCATGTGGGTCAACATAAATCAATTATGAAAATAAGATAAAAATTATATTTAAATTGTATAATATTTAATATTAAAAATTTTCTAAAAAACAAAAATTATGTATAATCAAAAAAATTTTAATTTCTAAAATTTCATGTGATGTCTATAACTTGAATATTATGATTATCATATGTTTAAATGTTTAATTTATTTAGATTTTTATAAAATTAATCTGCTAGAACTTTAAATCTTATTCTTGTATATTTTTTCTTTTTTAAATATATCAATAATTATAGCATATTTAATGTTAGATTTATTTATATTTTGGTAATTATATTCATAATAATAAAAATATAAATTTTGAAGTTATAGTTGATACTAGAAAAGTTAATAGTTATATGTCATTTTAAATTGCATAAGAAATATGAATTTATAATTTTTTTATTAATTGTAAATGTTAAAATTTTTTAAATTATTATTAGAAAAAACATATAATTAATAATACTTATTTAAATATTTTGAAATCTCATATATTTTAGACATACAATCCTATTGCTTTTTCTTAATTGATAAAATGAAAACTTTATCATCTTCCAATGTAGGTTGAGTTATATTATGTAGAGATACTATAATATTTTTTTTTGTATTTATATAAATATTTATTTGTTTATATATGGAATTAAAAAAATTTTTAAAATTTTTAATCTTATTTCTTAAATGTAAACATATTTTTAAGTAATAAAATCTTAAAAATTTTAAAAATTTTAAAAATTTGATTAATTTGCAATAATTATTTCACTAAAAAATTAAAAAATTATAAGAATTTTAAAGAGGTACACATGTTTTTATACACCTATTTATAATGCAAGATAAAAAAATATATAAAGAGGTATACATGTTCGTAATATCTTAAAATATTTGTAAGAATTTAAAAAAAATTAGCTCCTATTAATATGATATTATTAAAATTCTATTAGTTTTATAATTCACTAAAATGAATAATATATTTATATAGTAAACTAATGATTTTAATATTTGGTAAACTGAATTTTTAATAATGTTGAATATTATATTAGAATTTGTTTTAGGCTTATTGATTGACATATTTTATAAAATTATTATAGTTTATTAGACGTATTAATAAATTTAATAAAAGCTTGAATAACTTATAATTAAAGTGAAATTAATTTTAATTTAGATTGTGCTATTAAATTAATAATATAATATATATTTAATATGAACAATTTTAGTAAAGATTTTTTAATAATTTTATTGAATAAGTTAATTATGATATTATTAGTTATAATATAATCTAATATGATATTACATATTTTATTTTAAATTTAATACTTATTATAAATTATAGGTAGATGCTTATATATGATAGAGTCAGCATGAGGATGAAATATTTGTTTATATCATAATAATTTATTTTTAGCATTCAATTTGAATTTGTGCAATAGACCATGATACATGTTAATGATATGTTATTTTGAGTAGTTCATATGTTCTAGGTTATTTACATTATACTATTATGATATTTAAATTCTTAAATTATTGATTTTTTTTTCATTAAATGTAAAATATTTTATAATTTTATTTAAATAAATTAGTCTATTAATTCTATGATAAATAGATTGAACATGTTTTTAATATAAAATAAATAAATATAGAATTTTTTATAAATTTCAATAGAAAATTTATGATAATAATCAATTTAACTATCTATTCTCTTATAAATTTATGATTGTATATGAAATGAGTTATTAAAATTTGAAGTAAATATAATTTTAATGATACTAAATTGAGTTTGTTAAGGATTTAATGAACTATGAGTTTTTTTTATCATGATTTTCAAGTTTCAAAATCATTTAATTTTTATTAAATTTCAAATATTTTATGATATTATTTTAATAAATTAATTTATGAATCACATGATAATTAGATTAACATATTTTATATTAAAAAATATAAATCTAGAATCTTTTGTAAATTTTAATAGAAAACTTATAATTACAATCAATTTAGCTATCAGTTTTTTTATAAATTTATAATTATATGTGAAAGGAATTATTAAACTTTAAGTAAATATAATTTTAGTGATACTAAACTAAGTTTGCTAATAAATTTATGTATTATTTTAATGATAATCTCATCCCATAACTAGTTTTGTAGCTATATATATTTCTTATAATATTTATATTATATTAACTTTTTTTTTTTTTATCTAATATTTTTTTTATTATATTAAAGTGAATTTATATGATATAAATTTAATTAAATTTACTTATATTTTTTTATTAGCATTGAGATACCTTGGAGGTAAATCAAATGAAGTTGGGGTATCTTAATTTAAATAATTTAAAATATTAAACTTATTATTATTTATTTGACAAGGATTAATTTTGACTGTTATAAAAAATTAAATTTGTCAACGATAGTTTAAATTAGGATTTTAGAAAGAAGACTAGAAAAAATAATTAAATTAAAAAAAATAAAAAAAAAACTCGAATCTTGCCTAATAATATTGGTTACTTATAGACATAGCATACAAGATTCAAAAATATAATTTTTTTATTATACAATAATTTATAAATTAATAAAATTATGGAACAATGAAATTGAAATTTTAAGTCTAAAATTTTTGTTGAAAATTTAGAAGATTAGATAATAGAAGGTAGTCAATAAACATGTATATTAAAATAACATTAAATTAACTCTTTTTATTAATAAAAGGTTTATGTTAGTTTTTTTAATTTTTTTTTAAAATTTTGACCACTAAATGTTAGATCCCATCTTATTGTTGGATTATATCCAATCATTACAATGAAATGAATTGAAATGTTCATTGTGTTAAAAAAGATTGTGGGTTGAGTCATGTTGAACATGTGGCATATCATATGTTTATCCTGGCCTGACTCACACTTTTTTTATCTTAGCTGCATGGTGCTGTGTGTAGGTGTGCTTGGATCATAGGTTCATCGACCTATGATCCAATCATTAGCTCTGCTTGACTTCTAATGGGACCTTGAGCTACCATATTAGGTTGTGTCATGTTGACCTACACCAATCCCACTTGTGGATCATTCTTTGCTAGGCCTGCCTCCTTGTGGGGTGTGCCTCATCCCTGGCCAGTCCTCGATTCATTTTCCTTTCTAAAAAAACTAATTATGAAAACATATTGATGTATTTTATACTTTACTTTGGCCTCTCCAATCATTAGCTTAACATGCTAATGCTAAGCTTATATTCCCCTAGTCATGTCTTTTGCTACTTTCAATCTTTTGAATGGGTACTAGATTGAAGAATTGCTTTAGTAATATTTCATAAGCAATCTCAAGGGGACTCTTTTTTGTGGTATGATTTATGAGATTATTATAAGTAAACTTTATTTTTGTTGTAAGTTTTTGGTTGCTTTGATTTGATGGTTAGTTTGAGTATAAAGTTATCATATATTTTGACAGTGCTCATGTACTTCAAATACTCTAATGTACTCATGTTAGTAGTTGTCAATTGGGACTCAAAATAAATCTCAAAACTATTATATGGTTTTACTAATCAGTCTCATATTATACAAAATCATCTTTTTATTGCATTTTATTTAAAGAAAAAATAATCGAGTTTTTTGTTTTCATTTGATTGATTGCATTGTGTTCTTTGTGAAGAAATGGGACACTTATGATGAGGGAGAAAGAAATGGTATTTTCTGAAAAAGTAAGAGACGAAGAAAGGGTGAAAAAATTGAAAAAAATTTATGGAAAAAGAAAAATTTGAATACAACACAACAATGTATATATTATTTTGGGCAGTTGACAGATCTTGTGCTCCTAAACAACTGAGAAAATAAATAAAATAATAAAAAATAAATTAAAAACACAATAATACTTCACATATATGTAAATTGATTGTCCCATCATATTAGTACTAAAAACAGTACTATGTTTGTTTTAATTGTATATTCTTTTGTGATATTGTTGTTTGATCTGATCAAATCAGACCGGGCTAGATTGGTTTGTGTGTTCTTGGCACCTAAGAAGCACGGACACGATTACGAGGATACAATACGATAGGATATAAAGATATTGCAAATTTTAAAAAACTCAGATATGGATACGGCTAGGATACGACATGATAAAAAAAATAAAAATAAAAATTATTTTTTATAAATATTAGGTATTTTATAAAATAATATATTTTATTTTATTAAATAAATATATATTTTTTTATTTTATAAAATTAAAATATTTTATTTTATTTTATAACATAATATTTATTATTATCTTATTTTATAAAATAATATTTAATAATAATCTTATATTATATAAAAATATAATTTTTTTATTTTATAAAATAGAAATATCATTCCCCCCCTCCAAAATCGCTCATTGCCTCTCCACAGAATCGCGCCCTCCTCTTCACAAATCGCGCCTGCCCCCTACCCCCTCTATAGAATCGCGCCCACCCCTGTCGCCTCACAGAATCGTGCTCACTTGCGCCGCCTCACAGAATTGGCCATTGGCCGTTATGGGCGATGTCGTTCGGCGTTGTAGGCATGGATACGGTAGCCGATGCATCCGTCCGATACGTCACGTGGCGTATCGGATACGGATTGATCAGCAATACGTCACGTAACGTATCGGACACGTATCCATGCCGTGTTTGTACCGTGTTTGTACCGTGTCCAGGTGTCCGACACGTGGACACGCCTATAGGGACCAGTATCCGTGCTTCCTTGCTTGACACTTTGGTTGTTCTATATTTTTCGAGTTCCTAGTGAGTAATAACACGCGTTGATATTTCTATGACATATTCTATTATTTTTAGGGTGATTTTCATTTTGTAAAATGATGAATTATAAGCTGATTGTGTTTGACTCTAGATTACACATGATTTCTCAATCAAAAGTGGATGGTCGGTGGTTCTTGTCCAAGTTATGATGGGAAGATCAGGCTGATATGGTGGTTTGGTTGGGTTTTACCTGGCTTGGTTTACTCGATTAGATATTCTTAGGGCATCTGTTCTTTTTGCTGGAATTTCCAGGGAAAACTCTAGCAATGCGTGTTATAGCTGCATCATAGTCATAGATGAATAGGGTTGACTAATTTGTCTTGGGTTGGCCCCGATTTGAATCATGAGGACTGATTTCTAATTACTACCTACTTGGATTGATCAACTTCATTGGAGTCTGTCTACTAGATAGCAAAAGCTTGACCATTTGTTATTAGGGCTATCAGTCAATCATATTTAAGTGTAAGTTATGATAGATGAACACCTTCAGAACCCTACTGTGATAGATAATCAATCCACTTTTTGTAGAGTATATTTACTTTTTTTATCATATTCAAGAAATTTCTAGACTTAATAGTTTTTTTTGTTCATGTACTTTTCACTTAACAGGCTATAATTCAGTTATCAAGTTGCAAATAATTTATTCAGGATGTAATTATTTATTATGCATAATTTTCTTATCACGTCAAACATATGTTTCATATCCGTTTACAGTTACATCTTTGGGAAACTCATATCTCAACTCATTTTGTGAGATATATTGTAATCAGATTCACTATTTGTGTTCTTACAACACCTACTACTTCATATGTTAAAATAATTAATATAAGTGGCGATTGGAGGTCCTAGTTTGACTTGTCCTCATTGCAGGAAGATGAAACATACTTAAATTAAAATGTTATTTTGTTTTGTATCTTAGAAACTTTGTGGAGTACTAGACCAATTAAGGGGTAATCAAATATTATATCAATTGACTTGGGCACGACACTTATTTTTAGTGATCCATATATTTTTAGTCTTCTATTAACTACTGTCACTCTTGACTTATGAATGGTTGATTTGTTAGTTGGTGGCCACATCACAGAGATGTGGTACAAATTTATTTTTATATCCGAGTTTGTAGATTTTGACGTTATTATTGTTAATGATGCTATTGTTTGGGTTAGAGGATGTAACAATATCAATATTAGTTTTTTTGTATTTTTTATGTATTTTATATTTTATAGTTTTGTCTTAGGAATATCATTATGTTGTTTGTCCAAACAACAAAATTCATATATTTAGTTTTTTTTTCTAATTTTTGATTAGGATCTTTAGACTCTGGATTGACTTTTTTGGAGATTGAGCATAACATATCACAAGATCATATTTATTTTATTTAACTCTCATTAAGTATAGTAAATACTTGATTATTGTAGAGTTTCATTTAGCTCATTATTTACTTTGTTGTCAAAATTTGAACTAAATGAAAACTCATGAAATCAAATATAAAAGAAATTATCTCAACTAATTATAAGGTGTGTTTGTTATGAATATAGTTTTTTGAATTTTATGTTAGGTGGGTAGTTGGTGAGTCAAATTCATTTTATTTAGTTTATATAAAAAAGTGAGGACTTGGTAGAGTTTCTTTTAATTAGTAATTTTGTGTTTGATTTAAAGTAGTCTTATTGCACATGAATTTAGTATTCTAACGAATGACTTTTTAATTTAGGGCCTGTTTGATAAAATATTAAATTTTTTCAAACAATTTAAAATGAAAATTTTTAATGATTTTAAATTGTTAATGTGTATGATAAAAAAAATTTAAGGATCTCTTAATTGAAAATTTTAAATGAAAAATCATTGAAAATAATAAGTAGGTAAGAGGCCTACTTATTTTTGAATGGAGAATTTTTTCAATAATATTTTTTAAAGTGATCGTTTTATTTTATTTTATTTTTTTCGTTTTCTTATTCACGCAACAGTTCAGTTTGTGAATCTATCTTCTTCTTTTTTCTTTCTCCACAACCTTAAATTCTAATCCTAATTATCTTTCATGATTAATTTAAGAGAATAAATAACAAATCAACTAGTTGTTCATTACTTTTTATTTTTATATTAAAAGTTTGGATAATTTTAAAAAGTTTAGATTCTATTGGTTATTTTTTGAAAATATTTATGTTTTTTTTTGGATATCATGATTTATTTATGGATATATTTCTAGTGATTTTCGTTTAAATAATAATTAATAATTATAGTAAAAATTAAAATATTATTAGAAATTCTTTTTATTTTGGATAATATGTAATACAATGATAATAAGGATAAATATGTAAAATATATAATTTTTAATATTTAGCATTTATAATTATCATACAATATATTTATCTTCATCATTTAATTATCAGTAATTTATCAAACAGTTTTACAATATAAATTCATTACTTATAAAATTCAGTATTTAATTTTTTCAGTATTTATTTTTTAATACTTAATTTTTTCAGTTTATCAAACACACCCTTAATGTGATTTTATAAATAACTAAAAAAGTTAATATTATAAAGTAGTAATTATCTTAATGATATTCACATATCAAGGTGTGATAATGTTGTGTATAGTATATTATATGGATGTTTGAGTGCATTTGCTTTGTTTTTGGTCATTTTTTTTGTAAGGGAGAAGATAATTACTTGTGCTATCAAATATACTTTTGTAGTCTATTTTAATGTCCAATTCAATACTATTTTTTTTTTGAATAAAGAGAGTAATCATATGTGGTGTTGTGTTTTTATTGTAAGTAAATTTTTTTTTAGGATTTATTATCTTTTGTATTGAAAACTAAACCAAACAACTTACAATCTAATAACTTTAATGATAGAAATTCATATTAATATTGTCATTGATATAAATAATATTGGCTGCTCTTATTAATACATAAAAAAGTTAGTGTCCAATGAATTGAGACATAATATATTGGCTGTTTTTATTAATAACCAAATATTACAGATAACATACATAAAAACAATAAATTACAACATTTTTTCTTAAGTTGATATGTAAAAGTGTAGAATACTAAAATTGATAAAAAAAAATAAGCTGAGACCTCTTCAAAGTATTAATGAAGATGCTTGCTTATTATTGTGCTACATTATAAAAGGTCTAATGATGATCTTATTCAGAATAATTTTAATGAGGAAGAAATAATTTATCTCGGTGTTTCATTTGCTCATAAAATATCAAATTGAATGTTATATATCTTGATACATGTCTATTATATTAAAAAATAATAAGAGAAAAATATAAATATATTTTTTAAGTATGTGTCATATCCAAAGTATCTCGTATATCACTATCACCATTAACTTAAATTTTGTATTTGTATTAAATTTTAAAATAATTATTTTTATTTATATTTTAATGAAACAAAATTGTATCTAAGAAAAATATAAAAACATATCATGAATCATTCTCTATGCAAGTAGATGTCCAACAAAAATTTGAATATCTAACTAATTGTAAATGTTTATGATACTTAATAGAGTTTCAAAATTTTTTAGACATATTTGCATACCATGGTATGTAAAGAGTTGCCTACAAGTGAATCCACTGAGGATAATCTAGAAAATAACTTATAATATTGGTTGTATAAGCTATATGGTATGATAATAGTCATATAACTAATCTTTTATTTGATTAGCTTGTTGTAGTAGAGTCATATGGAGGTGTGTTATTAGATGAGAAATTAATATATAGAATAAAAGAATATTTGTTGAAGTACAACCTAAACAATTAATTTTTGTGTAAAAAAATAAACTAAAAGAAAAGGCATGAAATCACATGCAATCAAATGCATACAAGCTAAGCCCGCATGTAAAGGGTTGGCTGAATTAGGGTATCCTATAGATAGAGTCCTTTGATCCATAATATAAAAAAAATAATAAAAAATAAATAAAATAACAAACATGAAACTGTAAAATTCCTCTTCAAATTGATGTATAAATATTCAAAATATCAAGCTCGAAGGAAATAAATGTATGCTGTGGTCTTTTTACGGACTTGGTGAAGATGTTACCTGGTTGTAATAATAATCTCATTCTATATTCTTTCTTTGAGGGAGAAACATTTCATTTATGTGATTTTTTTGCTATTGAAATAGTGATTTGGAGACTATATGTCACTGCCTAATTGTTACTATAAATAAATATTTGATCTTCGTATGTGTCAAATTTAACTTTTTTAAATGTCATTACTCTAATTTTTTTTTTATATTAGATTTTAAAATAATTATTTATCTATTATTTTTCATATGTTAAAATTACTTTAAAGAAAAATATATAAATTTATTGTCGGCATAATAAGACAATATTGCAAGCTTATATCTAAGTGCATTAAGAATATTAGTCTAACTACAAATTCATATGATTGATGAAAGACATGTCAAGTTTTAGAGAATTTTTCATATATATCAATATATGAATAATTGTGTTTATGTGAATAATTATATTGATTGCATAAGTTAAATATGGTTTGATAATAGTGCTATAATTTTTTTTTTTAATAATTTTTCTTAAATTAGTAGTCATTAGATGAGTTGCATTGAATAAAAATGTTATATCTGGATCAATAGAAATGTATGCTAAAGCATAATTTAATAGGCTAAATAAGTATGTTTACTATATATCTCATATTTGATATGATAATAATTAGATAATTAATCTTTTATATGATTATTTTGTAAGTAATAGAGTCATATGAAGGATTCTTGCCAGACAAGAAATTATTATTTAAATTAATAGGAGTATTTATTCGAGTTCAATCCAAAAGATTAATCTTTATGTATAAACAAAGTAAAGAAAGCATAATGAAATACATATGTTGAGTGCTTCAATTCATAATATATAAATAAATATAAAAGAAATAAAATAACAAACAATAAACCATGTCATCAGTCATCTCTTGTTAAAATTAGTGCTTAGATATCCAAAATATTAAGATTGAAGAAAGAAATATAAGTTATAGTTTTTTCAAGGTCTTGACAAGGATGTTTGATGACTATTATGATGTCTGAATATAATTTATAATAATGATCTCATCATGTATCTTTTTTGGGAAGAAGAAGCATTCCACTTTTAGATTCTATGTGGCTTGTTTTCTCATGAAATATTGATTTTGAGAGTATTTATTTAGTTGTCTAATTATCACAATAATAGATAAAGTAGATACTTGATCTTCATAAGTAGGTGTCAAATCCAATTTATATTATAAGTAGCTCATATGAATGAGTCTTACCAAATAAGAAGTTAATATCTAAATTAATGAGTATCAGTTGGAGTACAATTCAATAGATTAATCTTTGTGTAGAAAAATAAACTAAAAAATGCATAATAAAATAACATGCAATCAACTGTATACAAGCTAAGCCTTTGTATAAGGGGCTAGTTGAATTAGGTTATCCCATAGGATTTGTGCTCCCATTCATAATACATAAATAAAAAAGTAAAAATAAAATAACAAATAGTAAATTATAATACTCTCCTTCATGCTGGTGTTTAGATATTTTTATTTAAATTATTAAGTTTAGTGGAAAGAAATATAAGTTATTATTTTTTCAAGGTCTTGATAAACATGTTCGTTGACTACTTTGTTGTTTGATATAGATTGCAATAATGATTTTATTTAGTATCTTTTCTATGAAGAAATAATATTTCACTTTTAGACTCTATGTATTATTGTCTCCGAATGAAATACCAACTTAGAGAGTATATGTCACATTGTCTAAATATCATGTTAATGGGTAATGGAAAAAGAAAGTAGGTACTTGATCTCCATAAGTGAGCATCAAAATAAAAATTATTTTCCAAGTAATGGTCATCCCTAATTTGAATTCTCCTTTTGTATAAGAGTTCAAAATAATTATTTATTTTAATTTTTATATAACTCAAATATATGCAAAGGAAAAGTATAAAATATATTGTGGACAGTTGAATAAGATTGCAAGTTGGTACCTAATTGAAATATGAATACATGATTAACTAAAAATAATTGTTATTGCTGAATGACATACCAAGTATTAGATACTTTTTTACCCACCTTAACATTCAAAAAACTATGTTCAAGTGTATAATTATATTAATTGCATAACTGAAATCTAATTTGAAAATAATCAGATAATTAATATTTTCTATGATTTTTTGAAAGTAAGAATCAATATGAGAGTTGTATCGGATAAAAAATATGTACTTGGATCAATAGGAGTGTTAGCTGGAGCACAACCCACAAAACCAATAAAGAATTATCTATGTGTCTTTTTAATTTTTTTAAGCATATCAATATTTATATAATATTTGATGTCACATTTGATATTTTGTTTGTAGTTATATTTGCAATAAAAAAGTAGACTCTATTGCTATGATAAATTTAAGAGAGGTCAATAGATTATATGTCATTTGAGGTCAACTATAAATATTAATTGATATCTAATTTTTTTGACATCTTATACTCAATAGATAGATCATCTCGTTATTTATCTTCGAATAATTGAATTAAAAATTTATTATCTCTAAATATTATTTCAATCACACTACCTAAAGATTCATTTTAATAATTATATTTATTTTTGTAATTTTTACATATGTTTTATATTTGTTCATAAAGTCTATCATTTGATTAGATGTGTAAAATAGGCTGTGCCGTGCTGACAACCCATTTTTTCAAGGTATGGTTGTGTCATTGTTCCTTGTTAGACATGACATGATAAAAGACACGACATAATGGCTTGGTCCATTGGCTCAACATGACATGATGGCACGACCGTGCTAAACTTCAAAGGTGCACATGAAACTCATTGCACGAACTTCAAAGGTGCTCGACTTATGTAGTCGGCTAATTACAATCGATCACATGACTGATTATCTTAAATTAATTAGACCTCTCCTTTCCTGTGATGGGGTAGTCTAATTTTTTAGACTGCCTCATCACAAACATGGGATTAGGGTCTAATTGTCTAAAAAAATTGGATTATCCTTTGCACTTGGTGGGGCCCCCATCAGGATGTCATCAGGGCTGGTTTACTATGCCACCAAGCCAGACACATAGTTCTACCTAGCCTGGCACGAGTCATTGCTCATGCTAGCTCAATATGATATGAATTGTGTTATGGGGAGGCCCAGTTCGGCACCTCTGAATTGGATCAATTCTTGGGACGTGCTCGAGCTTTCCCGACCCATTTGATATCTCTACATTTGGTTAATATGGTTAATTTATATAATTGTATTTGACTTTAATAATATTTTTAATCTTGTCGATCTTAATTTTATGATTCATACTAACAAATAAATAACAGAGTAATAAAAAATAATCAGCTAATATTTTAATTATTTTATTTTTATATTATCAAAATATGAGTATCCTTATTTTATTTAAATATTATTAATATTTCATATGTACCTAAGTATAATGCACGATGCATGAGTATATATAAATGAATATAAGTTTATAATATCATAAAAAAATTTTAAGAAATTTAAAAATATAAATCTTCTCTTAATTATATTTATTCACTATGATTTCATAAGTTTTACTATTTATAAAATTAGATATAATATATTGGTAGTAAATACATAATTTTAATATTTGGTATATTGAATTTCAATAATATTTGACATGAAATTGAATTTTTGAAATTTATTGATATATATTAATTATAAATTTTTTATAGTTTATCAGACATGTTAATATATTTTATTGAATTTTGCATATATTTTATAAGTTGATTTATATTATTCAACTTATAATATGACACATATATCTAATATGTAATATCTTAATTAGGAGCTATCTCTAATAATTTTGATGCATAAATTTTTTATTATATTATTATCTATAGTATTATCAAATATGATATTTATATATTTTATTTTAAATTTTATATTTCTTAAAAGATGATTGTTAGACATATATGTATATATATATATATATATATATATAATTATAATGATGATGTAATTTTTGATGATTATATATTTGATGAAATTTTAATATTTTTTTAGTTTTTAGTTAGAATAAACAAAGTGTACATTGATACATGCGAATACATAATATTTTGTATACTCTTTATATTAGATATCATCACTAATACTTTATTTTTTCTAAGATCTTGAATTATAAAGATTATATCAAATTTAAAACATTTTATCAGTTCTACTTGCTGGTTTATTGGTTTTATGATATACAAGTTAGGTATATCTTTTACATATACTAGTTTAGGTTCTTTAGAAATATAAATTGTAGATTCGTGCTAATAAAATTAGATATTTATTCTTTTATAAACTCATGATTATAAATGAATGAGATCACTGAATTTGAAGTATATTTAAATTTAAATAATAATTAAAATGGACTTGTATTGGCTTTAATATATCATATTTTTTAATATGTTATTCGGTATATCTTTTGATGTTTAGTTCTATTATTAGTTTTGTAATATATATATATATATATTATTAAAGTGCCTTCACATCATAGAAGTTTATTTATTAAATTTAAATTTTTTAGGTGCATGGGGAGACATTGGACTAAGAGGCAAATTGGTTTTGAATATTTGGGTTGAATTTTTATTATTTATATCTAAAATATTACTTTTTTTAATTAAATTTATTAGGATTCATATTATTAGAATGAGTAGTAAGAATAAAGAATAATATTTTATTATTGATTCCTTTAATATATATATTTTAATTATATAAAAATGAACGAGATCACCGAAATTAATATATTGCAATTATATTAAATTGAATTATCATTATTTAAATCTAAATAATTATTTAAATCTAAAATTAGATATTCATTCTTTTATAAACTGATGATTGTAATTGCACGAGATCATTAAATTTGAAGTATATTTAAATTTAAACAATAATTAAAATGAACTTGTTTAGGTTTTAATATTTCATATTTTTTGATATATTGTTCAATATATTTTTTGATGTTTAGTTCAATTATGTGTTTTGTAATTATATAGATTTTTTTTATATTATTTGCATTGAATATAATGTTGTTGATTTCTTTAATATATATATTGTAATTATATTAAAGTGGTTCCACATTATAGAAGTTTGTCTATTAAGTCCAAATTTTTTAGGTGCATAGAAAGACATTGGACTAAGAGGCAAATAGGTTTTGAATATTTAGGTTGAATTATCATTATTTAAATCTAAAATTCTATTTTTTAATTAAATTAATTAGGATTCATTATATTAGAATGAGTAAACAGAATAAATAAGAATATTTTATTACTTCTTTATAATTCTATTATATAAAATAAAAAGAATATTTGTAGTATACTTGCAGAATTAAGTTGCACCCAACATGTTAATTCTATAGTTTGTTATTTCTTTGTTAGTTAGACGTCGTTGCTTATTAGTCAGGCTTAGGCATGGTTAATAAAATTATATATTACACAATATAAAAATTTTAATATTATAAAGATTTAATAGTAAAAAATAAAATCGAGAAAACAATTTCTGAGTTAAATATATGATTTGGATTTGTTGGAATATTTAATGATTCTAGGAAATATGAGCCAACATGTTCATATATAGATGTTATGTGTTTTTTTTTGTTAACTGGTGATCCAAGTGGGATTACATGGGGAAAAAAAGTAATGAGTCAGATGAAAAAGACAAGTATTGTTCAAAAAAAAAAAACATGTATTTATTAAAATTCTATCGAAGTCTGATGAAAAATACTATTATTTTTTTTTTAGTATTAGAGCATCCAAGAAATATATATTTCAATGACCTAAGTTCTAACTTATCATATCTTGCGAAGATATCGTAGATAAGATAAGTACACTTAAAAATAATTAGAGGTATGCTAAATGATTTCTTTCTATGATATTTGATCAAAAAGGACATATATTAAGAAAATATAGAAGATGCTATCTAGTTGACGAGATAATTTATTGTTAAAATAAAATCCTTTTTAAAATCATTTGGAATTCATACTAAATATAAGTATTTGGGCTATTTCAATTATATATACGAGGGTATGTTGACATATGAAGTATAATATATAATTTCATGATTAATATAATAAGTAATGAATTTATTTGATATATATTTTGATATATTATTATTTCATATTTTTTTAATATTTTTATAAAAATAATTAATTATTATTTTATTAAATATTTGAATAGTAAAAAATATATATAATTTATTATGAAAAAGAAATATTCATGTATATTATAAGCAATTATTAATAAACATAATTAAATATCTAAATTTTTTTTTATATCATTTTTATTACGTCCTTCAATGTTTAATTACATCAGATTGAATCAGTTGTTATTTGCATTCTAATGATTTATATGATATAAGACTCCAATATACTTACATAATAAAGATTAAAGTAAAGCATCCTTAACTTGGTTATTGATAAACGATCAAGTTGAAAAAACATAATTTAAAGAATCTAACATATTTAAATATCTAAAAAAAATTATGTTATAGAAGAAAAATTATATAATTTGTTATGCTCAATTCTTAATGATGTATTCTTAGTCTTTTGATTATATAGATAAATATCAGTAGAATTGAAATTAAAGTTAAAATTAAGTTATTAGAATATATAATATCACACAATGAAGAATAAAGGGTCAAAATAAATATTATCATATTCAATGACTCTTAAAAAAATAATCATTGGATATAACAATATTTTGTGAGCTAGAAAAAAAGGTAGTAATTAGGAGTAATTATTATTAATATTAGTATTAGTTTTTGAATAATAATGTAAGTATGAGCTGTAAGAGCTATCATACTTGTGGAAGGAATTGTTATTCCCTCATTGAGAAGAAATCCCGACGTTCTCCTCCAGCATAGGATTATGGTGGGATGACTATGTGAGGATTCCTAGATGAATTTAGTAGTTGACATGTCTCACTCAATTATTTGTAATGTTGTTGGTATTTTCTTTGAAAACAATACCCAACATTTGGACCTAGTGTGACTTGTCTTCTTTTAATTCTTACACTAATAAATATTTTTTTGTTTGTCTCTGTTGTGACTTATACTCTTTCAATTACTGACATGTACATTATGAGATCTCGATAGTTTCTCTTCAAATACCTAGCAACCACAAAGAAAAGCAATTCCAAGAAACCCTAATTTGGGTTCTGTCCAAATAGGGATCCCAGAATTTGAGGTCTCTGAATATCTCACAAAATTAGGGTTTCAGGTTACTAGAAACCTTGCTGGAAAAGAAAAGAAACAACAGCCAGAACCTTAATTTTTGGGTTGGGCAGAACTTGTTATCACCAATGGAGGTTTTTGTTGTTGCTATTATCAGAAAAGGAACTACTGCTCCTTCACGACATTGATGCAGTGAGCATCACCGCCTGTCACATATAGTGGATTTGTAACAACTATTGTCGGCATTGCATAAAAATCGTGCACCTCCTTTTTTTCCTTAATTGGTGCATGCATGCTTTGTTGCACACCTGTATAGTGCCCGTATCTCTCCCCTCTCTAGGGTTTGTACCTTATGATTGCACTATGGTTTATTTTCGCAAAGTCACAAAATAAACTCATAATAGTCAAGTAAAAATAAAATACACGAAAAATTTTTATATAATGAAAAAAATTGATTGGGGCAACCATCAAGTTAGATGCTCCAATCAAAAGTGCAATAAATTAAACAAACTAAATGGAAATTGTAATGTGGTTAACTACAATGCACACACACATATATATTTATGTCAATTCATGTTAACATACATTGTAGGAAACAAAAATTGTTAGAAAGGAACATGGTAGAAGAATAAACATTAGCAATTTTACATTGGAGTAATTTTTTCTATCCAAAAATTTTATAAACATTGTGTGATGAATGCTAATATTTAAAACCTCGGTTTGCAGATTTGTGTGGCGAAAGAAGATCAAACGAAATGTATCCCAAAGTTAGCATCTTGACATGTCAGTTAAGGTTGAGAGAAAGAGACACAAGGAAAGTATGGGACGCATGACCATTGACTATGTGTTTAAGTCTGCTATCTTTTTGTTCACATTGCTTTTGTTATTGGTTATTAAGAATTTTTTGTATTATCATCTTCTAATTGTGCTTCACTAACATTCTTTTCTTTAGTTGTTTGAATCTTTCAAATTATTATTTTTGTTAAGCTTTGAACATACATATGATGAATTTGCACTATATATTTGGCTCATGGAAATTTTATATTAAATTGGTGAACATTATAATTTATTCTTTGTTCTAATTTTTATTAATGATGCATGCCATTTAAACAATTATCATGTTTGTCTTTATCAAAATATATTTTGATGTAGTCAAGATTAGTAATATGAATTTATTTTTCTTAATAATATAAAGATCATGTAATTTCTTACATAAATTTAATTTATGTATATATTTTTTGATTATCTTCATTTAAATTTTTAATTATCTATTTCTTTTTCTATTTTCTTTACTAATTTATTAATTTTAATAAATATATATATATATATATATAATTTGGAGTAATATATGATCTTTTTTTTACATGTGTAAATAGTGTTAGATATTTTTTAATTGCGAGTTGTGACACTACCAATGTGGCTAAATGCTGCCATTCAACCCCTTAATCGTTCTGATACCATGATCTTGTCGTCAATTTAGGATTTCAACCTTAGGGTTGTTGGGAAAGAGGAGAGTGAGAGAAAAAAGAAAAAAAAAAGAGAAAGAGATATATATATATATATGGTTTGGGGCACCCACATGTCTGGTGCTCCCAAACACTATAATTATAAAAAGAAAATAAACACAAAAAAATTACACACTAAATGAAACATCAATAATTATCAAGTATATTATTATTGTATTGCATAAGTATCATATTAGTGATATTATTATACTTATTATTATAGATAATGTGAAATTAATATGAGTTATATTGCATGTGGATCATATGTAGCGACTTATTAGAAAATATAAAAAAAAATATTTCGGATTAATCATTATCCAAACTTATTTTCCTTAGGTATGCATCCAATGCACTCTTAGTAAAAATGTGTTACTTTGCAAATATATTATAGTTATTGAAGAAAGCTAGTTGTCGAACACTTTTGGCCTAGTTCATATCGAAAAGTTCGATGCATCAATCATTTGAATTTGGTTATAAAAGGGTTGATAATGATAAGGGCAACTCTTTTTTTTTTCTGTTAAATTTACTTTTTTATGATATTATTTTGATATTTTTTTCATGTTTATTGGCTTAAACATTAGTGAGAGTGGCTAGTTAATTCATATAATCACATATTTTTCTAGAAATTATTTATACTTGATGATAGAAGATTATGAGATGCATTATATTTCTGAAACTCGATGCTTTAATTCTTACAAATTTGTAGTTCTAGAATCTGTTATGGAAAATACTAAATTAAAATGCATTATACTCTTATCTAATATCAAATTATAAAGTAATGAGCTTAATGTAGATTTTTGATTTAGTTTTATTGAGATCACAAATTTATTTGATATTTTTCCAACATAATGAATTTTTGTTATATTATTTTAATATATATTTGTATTGATGTCATAAATGCAAAATTTTATTTTGTTTTCATTAACATATTTTTTAAATTAATTTTCAGAAAATTTAATCATATGGTTTATCTAAATTGATAAAAATTATATATAACCATTTTTTTTCATTATTTTTTATAATTCATTTGAGTAATAAAAGAATTTGTAGTAGATATATAAATCATAAAATCAGTTTGATTATTTGATATAATAAATAAAATTTTAGTTTTTTATATGATTCTTATTAGAAAATTTATACTAAAAACTTAAATATAAATAACACTTTGAAATTACTATATTAATTGAACTTAATTAATGAGTAAAAGTAATCGAGACAACCCACATTTTGAGTGTTTCTTATCAAAAATATACAAATTAAAAAGAAAAAAAATTATAGTATTTTTTGTCAAGTTAGTAAATTCAAGTTCACAATATTAAATGTTTAATGAAGAAATATAAATTGATGTTTATAAGATTTTTATGAAGATATTTATTGGTTGCTCTATTATTTAAATGTAAGTCTAGTGGTGTCAAATATGTCATGTCGTGCCAATATGACTTATTTTTTTAGGGCCGTTTGGGCCATCATTTTGTGCTCAAAATGTCATAGCTTCTAGCATGATCTATGTCGTGCTCGACATGGCATGACTTTTAGCATGACTAATGCCATGCTAGTATGGCTTAAAAAATTGACATTCTGGCACATCTCGTTGGAATGCCTTTTGCCCGGGTCATGTCAAGTCATGTTAAGCTTAGTCAGACTAGCTTGGGTCAGGTCAGACCGACCTGATTCGTTCCAGGCTAGTATGGGTCAGGATTGAGCTAGTTTGTTTGGCTAGCATGGTCGAAACCAGCCTGCACCACTCGTCATGTTGGGTCGTGCAGTGCCATGTTTCTCGTGCTAGAAACTTTAGCTTGACATGTCCCGAGTGGTGTCATTGGCTAGCTTTCGACATGTGGGCATGATTCTGAATTGAGTTGTGTTGTGCGAGACATGATTGTATTGTGTTGTGCCTCATGCTGTGCTCGGGCTACTAGGCTAAGTTGATAATTATGTATGCTATAATAATAATTTCATTATAAATCATTTTTTTAGAATGAAATAATTTATTTTTATGTATTTTGTTTGCTTGTAAAATATTATATTGGAGTTTATATATTTGTTGCCTAACTATTATAATAAAGAATAGTAAGAGAAAAGAGTGCATATCTGAATTTTTCAACCAGATGAATCCAAAGTATCTCACAAGTATTTGTCGACATTGATTTGAATTTTATTTCTATGCTCAACTCAAAAGGATTATTCGCATCTTAGTTTTTCGTTAGACAAGATTTCTTATAGGAAAATTTTAAATTTTTTTTGGTACATGCTAATGCTCAATTTGAATCCGAACACTCAAATCAACTAAAAATGTCCAAGATATCTTAAAGAAAACACAAGTCTTAGGGACTTGTTCATATACCTCAGTATGTGATGAGTTGCGTTAGGATGAACATTACAAGGATAATATGAGATATACATAATTATACTGATTATGTATCTTATATTTGATATGATTATAATTTGGTAATTACATTTCCTTATTATTTTTTTATAAGAAATAGAATTGATTGAATGATTAGCATTATAAGTGAAATTAATACTTGAATTAATAACATTGGCAATTAGAGCATGTCTCAAAAGATTAATATCTCTAAAATTATTAATTGCATATCTCTTATATGATACAAGGATATTATTCTTAGAATAAGTCACCTCTATGTTATGAAAATATCTATATTTTTTAAGATTTCATCTGAAATTATGTTTGAAGGTATTATTTGAGTTGGGTGATTTTTAAATAATGATCTCATGCAATAAGAATATTATCAATATAGATAATCAATAAATTTATTTTGGTTTCAAGATTTCTCCGAAAAAATAAATAGAAGTAGTAACACACTTGTGTAATCTCAATTAAGTGATTGTTTATAAAATATTATAAATTAGGCTTTTGGTGGTTGCTCCAACCCGTACAATATTTTTCATAATCTAAAAATTGTATTTGATTATTATGTTTGAAACTCATATGATTGTTCTATATATATTTTTTCTCATAAAGGTTATAATGGAAAATATATTTTTAATGTCTAGTTGATGTATACATTAATTATGAGATATTGAAAGATTGAAAAGCATACATCATGCTTTATGTCTAGTTGATAAGCAAAACATAATTTTGTCTTGAAATGATATTAGTTCTTAGGTTCAATTAGAGTGAAAGCATACATCTCAAAAGAAGGCTTATGTTTCATATTATTGTTAAGAGAAATAAATAAATAAAATATAAGGACCAAAATGAGAGTGACAATATCGTGTGATATTGAGTTTTGGGATACCAAATATATTTGCTTATAATGTTTGAAACTCAGATGATTTCTTCATATATATCTTTTTTTAAAGGTTGTAATGAAAAATATATTTTTTGTCTAATTGATATATACATTAATTATGAGATATTACAAGTGAAATAATAATTTATTTTGAGATCATTTTGAAATTTGGAGAGTAAGTATTATCATAGTTCATATCAAATGTTTGTGTGAATTCTTGCTATATGTTTCATTTTAAGATTATATTAGTTCCTAGGTTTTAATAGAGTTAACATTTCTTTTATCAATGTTTGATGTTATTTTGGATGAGATAATATCTTAAAAGAAAATTTATGTATCATATTATAGTTAAGAGAATTAATAAAAAAAGTAAAAGGACTAAAATGACAAAACTTGTGATATTGAGTGTTGGGTACAACTTTTTTATCCTTTATAGATAGATATCAAATGTTAAAATCAGATGAGCTAATTTCATGACCAACTTTGCTTCTTAATAGGCTCGTCTTTAATCTGAGTAATTGGGTATGTCTTTGTTTCTTAGTATAGACTATAAGTCATGCGTAATCAAATTTCTTATTTACTAACTCAATATAAGTTTGTATTAGAGGTGTCAAATAGGTCATGCCATATTGCCAATACTCATTTTTGTTTGACCCTTTTGGGCAACCGTGTTGTTCCTGACACTACATAGTGTTTATCATGGGCTATGTCATGCTAACATGGTTCAAAAAAAAAGCATCTTTAAATGGGTTGTTAGCATGTTTTTTGGGCGGGTTGTATCAGGTTAAGCCAAGTTGGGTAATGACTGGTCAGACTAACTTGAGTTAGGGTAGACTAGCCTTGGTCAAGCATTACTGGATGATTTGGTCAGCTGGGTCAAAACTAGCTTGCATGGGTTATCATGTTGGGTCGTACATTGTCAAGCTTTTTGTGCCAAAAAGATTGGATCAGCATAGTCTAAGTTGTGTCGTTTGCCATCTTGGGGCACTTCTAGACACTTTTTTAAACTGTGGTGTGCTATACCAGGATTGGCTCAACCATTCCGTTCCCTGGGCAATGTTTTGATCATCTTGCTTGATTGACATATTTAGTTTGTACTTGGGAAAACTTGTGGACTATTATATTACTTTGGCCTGAAGGAGATATTTCTACTTGTGAAATTTTAGTTTTTTTAGAATCAATGTGATTTGAATTTATTGATATATTTGACGATTTCATGGGTGTAATATTATATTAAGTATCAACATGCTAGATATAATTGATGAGTGAATTTCTACTAATAGATGTTTCAGGCAATGTTATATCCAAGAAAGAAAGGATAATGATGGATCCAACTGCAATAGTTGGATTTACATTCTTACTTGGTTCATTGGAAAAGTTTTCATGATAAAAAAAAGGAAACATTCAAATTCGCTAAAATGATTTAAGTGTTGGGAGAAAAATACATGTATTCTTTTTGAGTAGCCGAGTCTCTAAAAAAGACATATCTTAAGATCTTAGATGTCAACTTGTTTTGTCTTGGAGATTAATTGAGAATAAAATAAGTGTATCTAAAAATTGAGAGAAAACTGATATAAAATATCATATTTCTATCTGTTTCTCCAAGATATATGGTTTGAAAGAATATATGCAGAAAAAAAAATAGAAAATGATAACCAATTACGAAGGTAAATGGTTAATATCATATTTTTCAAAAAATATTTTGAAACATTTTTTTTCAACTAGGTTTGTTTAGCTGTTTTAATCAGATATTTATTTTTATTTTCAACACTTCTATTCTATTAGATTGTGGTAGCACATAAAGTTAGATGTATAATTTTATGATTTATATGATAAATACTAAATCAGTTTTACATATATTCTAATGTATTGTTAATTTACAAATTTTTAATATTTTTATCAAATTGATTTTTAATTATTTTATGAAAAAAATTGAAAAATAAAAAAAATTTGTAGTCTATCTCAAAAGAAATATTTTCTTATATATTCTAAACAATCATCAATAAAAGTGATTAGATGTATAAATGTTTATTTGATTATATCTCTAATAGGTCTACATATGTCTAATTATATCATAATCAATGAGTTCCTATTCAAGCTAGATTGACATATAGCGTTATAAAATTTTGCAAACATTTTCAATTGACAAGCATCACACTATATAATTGAAATATTTTTAAGATTATGATATAATATTCTCAACTTAGCCAGTATTAATTGATTAAATTGAAAATGATTAATTAAATGATGCAACACATTCAAATACACAGAATGATAGTTTATTCTTGAAGAGATAATATGCAATTCATTCTACTCAATCTTAATTAGAGTCTTATTCTGGATCTTTTGATTCTACAACTAAATGTCAGTCTAATTAAAAATAAAATCAAATTAAAGTTGTTTAAAAAGACAACTTGCAAAGAATAGATTAATAAAACAAAACAAAATAATCATGACATATGGAATTAACAAAGATAAGTTGGATACTATCATATTCAATGATTTTTCAATATTTGTCATTAATTATACAAATATTTTTAGAATAGGAAAAATATAATAAATAAAATATGATTATTGGTTATATGAGTATTAGCTCTTTTTTTGATAATCTATGAGTATGTTATGAGTATACAAGTAAAATAATCAATGATATTTGAACAAAAAAAAGATATGTTGATGTTGTAGAAGTGAATTGTTTATGCTCATCCCTAATAAGTATAAGTGTCATGATGAATCAATTTTATGAAGATTTCTGAATGACTTTATTAGTTATATTGTCTCACTTGATATTATATAAAGTTTTTGATTCTTTTTCAAAATATAATATCTAATAATTATTTCTTGCATGATTCATCTTTTTGCAATGAATACATTGAACCAAGGTTTTCCGACTCTTATATGTCTCTCAATGCTGTGTTATAAAATTATGATTTTTTCAAATAAAAAATAAAACTATACTAGATTATGATTTTTAGCAACTTATAATTTTTATGTTTTTTACAAATTTGCTGAAATACTAATTTGGGGTTTTGTCCAAATTGTCACCATTTGCCTCCATTGCACGTAATTAAGGTTATTGCATAAAAAAATCATTGCATGCTGCCACGTGCCACCGTGTGCCACTATCACATGCCTACTGCTTGCCCTTAACCACATATACTTTTTTTTTTTGTAATGCCACCAATCACACATGCTTCTGCTATTACCACCGTGCATGCCTGCTGCCACCATTGTACGTGCATGCCACTGCAGCTTGTTTCACATAATTTGTTGGCAAGCAATTTTGATTAGAAGGCTGGCATGTCTTATGTATTGGAAAGCAAAATCAAATAATTGGCAAATCCAACATAAATGATGATATGTAGTAGGGTTATTAGTTAAACCCACTAAGATATACACACTGATCCTATTTTTAGGTTTAATAAACTTTCTTATGTGATTCTGTTTGTGCATTACTTATATGTAGTAAAAACTTTTCTTATTGGTATTGCTTTGTGATTCAGCGGGCTGCCATTTTTAATTGTTATGTGCATACATGGGCACAAATACATAATTTTTATTATTTTGTCTCAAAAACTCTTTTGGTATTTACTATTGAAATGAGCAACTTAGACGTTATTTGTGATCAGGACCCCAGGCTGATATTGATGAAGAGTGTAATTATGTAAATATACAGATATACACATCACACACACACACACACACACACATACTTTTATAAATAATTTGTAATTCATAATCATTACTTTGAAATGAATTATAATCATTTATATAATACTTTTGGTTTTCTTATTATGATTTTAAGTTTATTCAAGAGTTATAACGAAGAGTTATAATTTTATTCTCTTCATTTCTTTTTTTTTTTTTTTACATGTTATCAATATGACTCTACTAACATAATAGGTTGTTTTCGATATTTGTTAAACTCCTCGTTCTACTCTAGACACATGAATACATCTCCCAGCTTAATACCCTGAGTCAAAATCACAGAGATATTTGTGATAGACTGTATTATCACGTGTTTTATTCTCTAGAAATTGAAGTATTTTTCTCATTTAATATTAGCACATTCTAATGTTATTTTTATTTTTGATCTCGTTGACTTAATTGAGGGCTCTGGTAATGTCATTATTATTCTACCAGGTGCACTATTCTTTATCTTCAAGATGTCATTTATCCCACTCAATCCAAACATAATATGCTTAGTTTTAAGGATATCCGCTAAAATAGATGCTATCTAGAAATAATGAGTGATGATACTATGAATTTTTCTTCATTACTACAACTCATAATGGCACAATATATTTTGGAAAAAATTGAGATCTATACAATGCAGATTATATCTAACCACTATTAATACTATTGAATCTTATGTCATTTTGAACTCAAAGTTTTGTTACTCAACCACCATCATTCTATGGTATGAATGACTTGGTCATCTGGGCACCTCTATGCTTAGGCGTATACTTCACAAGATTAATAATTATTCTTTGATCATTGGTTATGTATTCAGTCTTGCTCATTATAATTATCTTGCTTGCATAGTTTTGAATGACGCAAGATGTACTAAGGCGCAAAGGCCTCTTGGAGCCTTAAGGTGTAAGACACCCTTAAGGCTTGAACTTTTTTATGTAAGGCGCATCCCATTTTACATATATATTTTTTAAAAATATAATTAATTATAATAATTATTTATCATCAAATATCATCAAGAATATAATTACAATCAATAAAAACACATAAATAATACATTTAATCATAAAAATTCATAAAATATGTCAACAAATCTAATAAATTATATCAGTAAAGTTTCTAAAAATTCATAGAAATTGTCAATAGAACACGTCAACATGTAAACACATATTCTTTGTCTAAATTCATAAATTATCCAAACACAACACATTAAAATAATTAATTTTTCCATAATAATTAATACTCATTCATCCTCCACGTCCACTTAATGTTCATCATCACCATTGTAATTATTCTTATCCTTCTCATTTCTTCAATAATTCATTTCTTCATCTTCATCTATCAATGAAAGAGAAGACATGAGTCTATAGCTTGAAGTTATGTCATTACTCCTTGATGATGACAACCTACTTGAGCATGCTCTAGCTCTGGTATCAAATCTAAAGGTGTCAAATGGGACGTGTCAGGCCGACCCAGCCCATTTTTGGCCGGTCCGATCGTGCTTTCGTGCCAGGCCAGACACGACACGGTTACTGTACCATGCTGTGCCTGGCTCGGCACGGTTTTGTGGAGGTCAGCTCAGCACTGGCCCACGACATGAATTTGATGGATTCGATTTGGTCGGGCCGAACCCCCTAATTTAAAAAAAATTAGGATTTCAGCACGCGCCATCGCGTCGCTGCACCGTCCGAAACATTAATTTTAAAAAAAATTTAGGTTTCTCGGCTCGTGCTGAGGTATACCAACGGGCCACAGTACCATGCCGAGCCAGGCACAACACGAGGCCTGGTTGGCCTCGGCAAGGCACAACACGATTGCTGCCGTGATCGGGCACAACACGAGTCCGGGCACGAGAAATTCACATGCCGGCTGGCCCATGCAAGACCGAATCATGCCGTGCCTCGTGCCGGCGTGGGCCGACCCGGTTCGGCTTGGTTGATATTTCTAATCAAATCTAGGCTTCTCAGCTTTACTTACTCAAGCAACATCATCCCATGTCAAATCATTATCGTCAAATACTAAATCATCTTGTGCATCTACATGATCATGAGAATCTTTATCATCCATTCTTCTTATTAATTACTTATTATTCTCATTAATTTCTTTCAAGATTATTTGATCAATGACATATTTTTAAAAAGCGCAAGGTGCACCAAGGTGCAAAGGTTTCTTGGAACCTTGAGGCACAAGGCACACCTAAGGTGTGAGCTTTGTGACGTAAAATGTAACGGTAGATGCACATAAATTTTTATTAAATATGATTCTATTGATAAAAAAATAAATGTTCTTTATATTTAAATAAAATTTAATGAAAAAATAAATGAAATTATTAAATTTTAATATATAATTATAAATTTTGAGAATAAATATATTTTTTAAAAAAACTATAGTATATAATGCGTGCCTCTTTAGTAAGGTGCATGCCTTGCAAGGCGAGTCGCTATAGTTAGGGAGTATTTGTGCTTTGAGCCTAGGTACATCTTAAGCGCGTCTTTCACAACTATTTTAATGGTATTACGTTCATTGTATTTTTTCTTCAAGGCTCAATTATATTTAATGTATACCAAATCATTCAAATGTTGGTGCTCTAATCTATTTTTCCTCTTAGTATGGACGTGCAACATTTATAAATACATAAATACTTTATTCCTCTTTTTTTTTAACTTAACATATTTTTTAATATTTTTAAAGTACATAATATTACTTGTGTTTTCAAAGATATTCTAATTTCTTTCACAATCTGATGCCCTAGATGTTATGCTAAGGACTTTCACAGAATTTTTTTTAATTTTTGGAGCTGAAGCTCCAAATAAAATTCACTATTCAGTTGTAATATAGATAATTGATATAAAATGATTTAGTAATGAAATTTGAATAATTCACTTATTTTTTAGTATCTAAAATATAATATAATAAATTAGATAAAAAAAATTTAAGTAACTAACCTGGTGTCCTGGCCTTTCTTTTCCTAATAGTCGAGTCCATTCCAAAATACTCATTTGGCCTTTATACACACACACACTCACTCACTCACTCAATTCGTTCATAGTTTTCTCTCGTAGTTCAATATCTTTTATCATTCTTTCAATGTATTTATATAATTGTCTTATAATAATTTTATCGTGCTTTGACTATTTTATCATATAAGACTTTTGGGTTCAAGAAGTATCCAGCTACATATAAAAGTTGATGAAGTTGAATCTCTCACCTCTTATCAATAATTTTGAATATCTTCTTGTATTCCTCTTCATTACCAAGAAAATTTTTTACAATAATTTTCTTTAGCTCTAGTCATGACTTTTATATATGTATCCTATATAAGAGTTTTTTGTTTACCATCAACCAAGCATAACATGCGAACAAGATAACTTGAAATCTTTAAATAAAATATGATAGTATTCCAAAAAAAAAGACATTATGACCATCTTAGTCACATCCTTTCCCTTCTGTTCTTTTTTTTTTTCATTTATGTTCTGATCATTTTGTATATGTTAACATCTTCCTCAAATAATTTTTTTGCTCATGTAAGCAAGATAACATGATGAAAGTAGTGACAAATTGTGTCATAGTGGGCCTAAACAGTTCTTTTTGTCCAGTAAAATATTTTATCATGTTGAACAACCTTGAATGATTATAAATAGTCATGTAGTGATATGGCTCTCTCCAAAGTCCTTGATGTTTGATAACATTTTAATTTCTTTCAATATTAAGTCAATGCAATGTGCAGCACATGGTATCCATAGAGGGGTCAACCGGACCGTCCCGACACGAGGCACGACACGGTTCGGTCGTGCCATGGCTGGCCTGGCACGGAAAATTGCCGTGCCCGGGTTAGGCACGAGCCGTGCCGTGCCATGCCTGGCCCGGCATGATTTGGCCTGTGGCACGGCACACCGGCACAGGTTCGTCCCGTGTCGGCTGTCCCCCAAGTCCGACCCCGCGATCGCCCCACATCACGGCCCTCCCTCAAAAAAGACCGCTGGTCGGGTCTGATTATAAATAGTCATGTAGTGATATGGCTCTCTTCAAAGTCCTTGATGTTTGATAACATTTTAATTTCTTTCAATATTAAGTCAATGCAATGTGCAGCACATTGTATCCATAGAGGAACCGGACCGTCCCGACACGAGGCACGACACGGTTCGGTCGTGCCATGGCTGGCCTGGCACGGAAAATTGCCGTGCCCGGGTTAGGCACGAGCCGTGCCGTGCCATGCCTGGCCCGGCACAATTTGGCCTGTGGCACGGCACACTGGCATAGGTTCATCCCGTGTCGGCTGTCCCCCAAGTCCGACCCCGCGATCGCCCCACATCACGCCCCTCCCTCAAAAAAGACCGCTGGTCGGGTCTGATTGGACGGACCCGCAGTCCCACTCCCACGAGGCCCAAACTGACCCAACCCCCCCCCCAATGGGAAAAATTAAAAATTAAATTTTTAGTCGTTGGATCTTGCCTCCAACGGATAGGGGGCAGAATCCAATAGCCCTCATGATTCTGCCCCCTAAAAAATTCAAAAAAAAATCCACCCCCCCCCCCCCCCCCTCCCCCTCTCTTTAACATTTGAGACATATATAATAAAATATTAAAAAAAAAAAAATCAAATGAGTCATATGACTAATATGAGTCATATTATTTTACAACTAAAGTAAAATATCATGAATCAATGGAAGTGAGATTTTTTCGTTTCTCATTTTTTTTTTGTAATTTTTTTGTTTAGTTTGGTTAATTTTTGGCTTCTTTGCTCTTGTATAGTGTTTAGCAGTATATCTTGTTTGACTTGAAACTATGCAAAAATAGGAGCTGGAGAAAAAAAATGATGAGTTTTTAGGTTATGGAGGTATAAATGTCGAGTTTTTAGGTTATGGAGGTATAAATGTCGAGTTTTTAGGTTATGGAGGTATAAATGTCGAGTTTTTAGGTTATGGAGGTATAAATGTCGAGTTTTAAGGTTCTGCAGCTAAAACGACGCCGTTTCGGCTCTTTCTAGCACACAATAACATCATTTTAGATGTTAGTACAGTTTTTTTAAAAAACTTGAGCAGTCCAAAACGATACTGTTTTGGATTGTCATAGTTCAAAATGACATCATTTTGAAATTGTTTTAATCACTTATCCAAAACGATGTCGTTTGGATAAGTGACTTAATCCAAAACGACGTTGTTTGGATAAGTGACTTAAATCCAAAACGACATCATTTTGTCTAGGTTACAAAAATAAAAATGCAAAATAACATCATTTTATGTCCCAAAGAGACCAAACAACATGATTTGGTCTGGTTTGCAGCAAACAGGCACTTGCATTCCTGCAATTCCTGATCTCCAGTAGAAAAAAAAGGAAAAACAAAGAGGAAGAAATCTTGCTTGGATGGAGGAAAAACAAAGAGGAAGAAATCTCGCTTGGATGGAGGAAAAACAAAGAGGATCTGAGGAAGACGACTTACTTGGACGGAGGCGTGCCTGCGAAGAGCTTCTCACTTCAGGGAAGACGCGTGCCTTTTCCATTTTCTATGCGCCTGCTTGAAGGAGCCTCGCCTCGTCCTAGGCGGGGTGCCATGGTTGTGCTTCACTTGCGTTTGAGCCTAGGTGTGCCTAAGACGTGCCTTTCACAAATATGATTGTTTGTTCTCAAGGGAAGTTAATTACTCATCATTCTTCTATGAAAATTAATTTTACTCCCTCTTAATTTCTAGAATGTATTCAAGGGGATATTTGTTGAACTACAGATCCATCTAGTGGAACCTTTTATTATTTTATGGTTTAAGTTGATGCATCTACTTGTTGGTTTCATGTTTTTCTACTTTCTACTTGGAATTTTTCATTTCCTCGCTTACTTACACAAATTAAAATTCTAAGCTCATTTTTTTATCACGTCATTAAGACTATACCTTTGGATAATGTTGGTATATTTTTTATACAATATTCCATGACTATTGTATGTCATTTGGGTATACAAGTTTAATATTCCATTAAACATTTGTCATGGGTTGCTAGACTAATACTTTTATGAACTAAATTAATTTTATCTGCTTGGGATCATGCTTTACTGCATGCTAGTAATTTGATCCATCTTTATCTGATTGGTGCTTATATTTTTTTCTCTTTTATAACTTATTTCTGGTTCCCCATTGAATATTTATCATTTATGTGTCTTTGGTTAATTTTTATAACCATGCACCTCAAATAAAAAAACATGCGCCTCAAGTGCGCCTTGTGCCTTAAGGCCCAAAAGGCTTTTGCGCCTCAGTGCCCATTGTGCCTTAAATAACTATGATTTTCGGAGTACATTTCACAAAAACCTATAAGAGATCAATGAGCAAAGAGATAGTGGAAAGAACAAGCATAAACCTTAAGGGGGAAGCGAATTTTGACTCCCACCTAAGGTAAAAGTCAGGACACGTGAATAATAAATGTGATTTTAGGGTTAGATTCTTAGATACTCATGAGTACTATTATTAAAAATCTAAAATGTCCTGAGTTATATCTTAGATAATTTCATTTGAATTTTTTTTTCAATATCAAGCTAAATTGAGATTTAGGATTAATATATTTTATTTTATGTGATAAATAGTTAATTTGTTGATTTTAATGTTTGGACTTTATTGTGGTTTATTTATTAATAGGTATGATATTTATGTAGAATTGAAATTTTACTATTTATGAGTATGTACATTCTATTGTTGTGGATAATGACAAGTAATCTATAAAACATACTTGCATATAATGGTAGAAAGGAAATGATTGCTCTTCTAATTTTGATATACAAAAAAAATCTTATACAAAAAAAATCTTATACAAAAAAAATCTTATACATCAAAACTCAATGTTGAGACAAGTTTAATAGTGCGAGTATGGTGCATATGAGACTAAATGTATGTCATATAAGAATTGACTATTGATTAATGTGGGTATTTTATACAATATTAATCTAAAGGTTTCACCTTTAGTATGTGATTCGCATATCATTTAAGAAGCATGGACATGGATACGAACATGGGGATACAATTCAGTAGGATACGGGGACACGGCAAATTTTAAAAAATAAGGATATTGATACAGCTATGATACGGTATAATAAAAAAAATAAAATTAAAATTAAAAATAATTTTTTTATAAATATTAGATATTTTATAAAATAAAAACTAGGATATGGATACGGCTAGGATACGGCATGATAAAAAAAATAAAAATTATTTTATTTATAAATATTAGGTATTTTATCAAATAAAATAAAATATTTTATTTTATAAAATAAATATTTTTTTTATTTTATAAAATAAAAATATTTTATTTTATAAGAATATATTTATAATTATCTTATTTTATAAGAATATATTTATAATTATCTTATTTTATAAGATAATATTTATGATTATCTTATTTTATAAAATAAATATTTTTTTTATTTTATAAAATAAAAATATTTTATTTTATTTTATCAGAATATATTTATAATTATCTTATTTTATAAGATAATATTTATGATTATCTTATTTTATAAAATAGTATATTTTTTTATTTTATCAAATTCGTGCCCCGCCCAACCTACAGAATCACACCCCCACCACCTCATAGAATCATGCCCCTCCTCCCTCGCCGCCCCACTGATTTGTGCCTTCCCCCGCCTCATCACAAAATCGGCCATTCGGCATCGTGGGTGATATCGGCCACTCAATGTCATCGAGCGTCGGCCACTTGGCGTTGTCAGCATGGATACAACATCCAACGTATCCGTCTGATATATCATGTGGCATATCGGACATGTATCCATGCCGTGTCCGTACCGTGTCCATGTTTCCATGTGTCCGACACATGGACATGACTAAGGGAGCCCTATCCGTGCTTCCTTGCATATATTTGTATTAGATGATGACAAGTAAGTCATAAAATATATGAGTGAAGATGACTTATAATATGGTGATAATCTTATGAGTTACTTTCTATCATGTGACTCATACTAGTGAAATTTCAAAGAAAACATATCTTAATTTTGTTATTATGATGCTTAGGAAATTAAAAGGTCAAATATTTTTATTATTATATTAGTTCGTGTACATATGATATATGAGGTTGAAGAATCAGAATAAATATAGAAAAAAATTTTCAAGGAAAGTAGATGAGTTGCCTAAAAGATATAGAATTATGAATGACCTTAGAGTATGGATGATTTATTATTTCGGTAATAAAATATTGAGAAAATAGTTATGTTGGAACCATCATTGGGGATAACCCAATAGTTGATAATCATCTTACATGACAATACAGTACTGGAGCATTTTTATAATAGTCTAACCTTTGTTCGGTAACCAAGCATAGTAATATCCAAGCTATTTAGATAAATCATCATAAATGATGGAACGAGGCAATACTAGAATCTTTAAAGTATTACCAAAAATCCAATATTATTCTTTTAACTAGAGTAACAGTTGGCTCATTATTGGTTAATCGAATTATCTATATAATATTTGTAGAATTAATATTTAGATAAATATTTACTTTACTACTTATACGAATCATATGGTTATGAAACTAGTTGGATGAGAAACTTTAAATAGTTTTGTGATGGTTTTGTGATATTGCTTAATCCTAAAAAATAAGCAACATAACAAAGTCATAATAGTATTTCATTGAATTATTCTCAGTTTTTTTTGGGATTGCCCAAGTTTTGATGCACATTCCTAACTTTCATATGACAATGTTTCATAATTTCTCATATTTAAATGATAGTAAATAATATAATTATTATTAGATCAAAATACATATTATTTATTTTGCAAAACACTATTTTCCTCTACTTGATAAATGGATCCATATTAGTCATTTTATGTTATTGCATGGTAACAATTACTCCCACACTTGGTCGTTAGTCATTTCAAACTCAATATTTTTTTTTAAAATACATTCATTTTAGTCTCCATTTTCATCAATCTATCTAACTCCAACATTTTATTTTTTTTCCTTCCAAATGTTCAATTATCATAGATTTAGTAGTTTTGATAGCTCTTTAAATAGGAAATGAGTTTCCTTGGGTAACTTGTTCATGATGAAATCATCTGATGTCAGATCAATTATGTATATCATCATATAATTTAGTCTATTATAGAAAGTTTAAGTTTAGAACCACAATTTAAATCCAAGTTGTGGAGATAACCTCAGAAGTTCCTTGAATCAATCCCAAACATTATATAAAGTATCTTACTCATTTTGTCAGAATTAACTTATTTTAATTCTTAGTTGAGAGGTGATTTAAGATAGAAAAAACTTGATGAGAAAAATTTTAACAAGTTCATCCAGACACTCAATTGAGCTCATATATAAGAATTAGAACTAACTTTGAATCTTGTCTCTCAAAAAAATATGAAATGACTCAATTGTATAGTATCCAAGCTAACTGTGTTCATCTTTATCATATTGCATAATTCTAGGAATGTTGTTATGTCGTTTTTCAGATCTTATGAAAATCATCTATCATATTGATATTATTAAATCATAATTATCAAACTAGGCTTCAATTAAATGCAGTTCACTTGTATTGGTTTCATCCGAATCCAAAAGTAACTATCCATCATAATTAGTTGTCTTTGATCTTATAAGGTATGGTGAGGATTTGACTATTGGACAACTTGCCTTTTGTCACCTTGGTAGTATCTATTGTTGTCATCTCCTCTCATACTCTCTTTCTTATCTCTGTCTCAAAAGTATTCTTTTTTTTTCTCAATTTTTGGTTTAATATGTACCAACTCGATTTTAGGGTTTTGGCTCATATGTGTGTAGTAAATATAAAACAAACAAAAAAATAACGAAATAAAAATTACAAATACTATATAAACACAAATCAATAATTATTATCTAAACAACTATAAATAACCTATATTTTTTGTAAAAATAGTTACAATAACTAAAATTGACTAATCAAACTAAATAATTCTTAATGATAGTACAAAATCTTTTGTTACTTTGTTATATTGAAAAAACTTATTTATGATATGATTCCAAAAGTTATTTGAGTGATTATCTTTTGTCTAATGGAATTATGCAAAATATAAGTCATACAAGTAATAAAATTAATATAAATTCAAATATAGATTTTACAAAGATTGTTTAGGCAATTATGACTAACAAAGAATGAATTAAATATTGCTCGAGTTGAGTAGATTAACTTAAGTTTTTAAAAAGATACTTAGACTCTATGATTTGCTCACTTCCTATGTATAAAAATATTTTTTTAGAATTTAAGCAAAGTTATGTTCATTTGTCAAATGAAGGTTAAATTATTTTGGAAATACCATAGTGCGCTGTTGACATAAAAGATAGTTGTCACCCATTGACAATCACTACAAAGGAAAATCCACTCATAATTGTGTCATTGGTATATTAACATTGAAAGCGTACTTTATTTATTGCTTCAAGTATAGTAATTAATATATTTATATTTTTTGTTAATAAGTGTCATACTCGTAATAATTAATATATTTTTTTTATGAAAGTCATATATGAAATTTATACAAGAAATGACTCATAAGATTGTCACCACCATATAAGATATCTTTCTACATGCATGTGTTTTGTAACATACTTGTCATTATCTGTCATAACTTATACATGATTCTCAAACTATGATGAAACTTCTATGCTAGATATTTTACAAAATCTTTGCATCACTTGAATGTTAGTTCTAGAATATAAATAATGAATTGGTCTTAAATTTTTTGGTGCTTGTAATTTTATAAGTATTATATTCATAATAATTAAACTTACCTAAATATTAAGTTTTTATGAATAGATTTATTTCATGTATTAAGATTAGATTAATTATTACATCATTCTTATTATATCTTTTGAGTGTGTATCATGACTTATTATTATTTATTCTAATTTATATGCATAAACATATGATATTGTGAAAATCTTAAATTTTAGTTCTAATTATCATCAATATATAGAAACATCCAAATCACAATACTACCATAAATATAAATATTATAACATCACATCATCATAAAGCAAATACATAAAATAAATCTTAAATTCTAATTTAAATTGACATTGAGAAAAAAATTAAGCAAAATATTTGAAGTGACATCATGTGAAATCGAGTATTCCCAATGATAATCCTAGTAAGGATTTAAAAATCAAAATCTAATCACAAACAATCGGTGCTTGTATTCATCTTCAATTTGACCCTAATTGGGGGTTAGACGTTGCATCGCCTATGGTTTGAATGCTCTTAGCTCAAAATATTTTTTTTTCTCTTTCCTCTTTTCTTTAATTCTTCTAAGTATTACTTTTATATTTAGGGGTTTCATGTAATTATTTAAATTAGAAGTTGTGGTGTTGGCTAGAGATCACCACTTTATTGCCTCATTGAATCTTCTCTGAATACAAAACTTTTTACGGCAAGGAATGTCATGACTCGTGTAACTTTTTCTAGAGCACAATATATTGGTTATTAGAAGACCTTGACTGAGATAATTCTTTACTGGAACACAAAGTTTTAGTTCTAGAATTGTTGTGGCTTTTTCATTTGCCTCTAGAATGCAAAATTACAATACTAAGAATGATGATGGCTTATGCATTTATATTTGGAATACCAAAATGTGACACTGAAAATAATCATGACTTTAATATTTTTTTCCTATATCATAAAGTCATGGTGGTAGGAATTGTCATAGCAACACTAAATGCTCTCTGGAATACAAAGTCAATGTAGAAATTATTACTATGACTAGATTTAATGGTGCTTTGGTTATATATCAATTAAGTCATAGCATTGGAAAATATAACTTCTTGTACTAGTGAAGTAAATGGCTGCCACAATATGAAAATAAGATCATGATCATTATTATATTTTAGAGATAGTGTCACCATAACTAATATAATATCATGGTTATAAAAAGTGTTATATAGTGAAAGATTATAACAACTTGATGATATGACATATAAAGATTATTATGACTCATTTTATAGAGTCATGGCCAAGAAATAATGCCAGAAATACTTGTCATAACATTTTGAGGGGGTCAAAAGTCAGTTAATTGACATCATAACAAAACCTAGTTGAGTGATAATCTATTGTCTAACATAGTTCTCCGAGTATATGGGTCATACAAATAATAAAATAGATGTGAGTTCAGATATCAATCTCAGAGATTATTTTGACAAGTTGATCAATCAATACTAAATTGATGACTGTACGAGTTTAATAGATATACTTCATCTTTGGAAATATACTCGGAACCTAGGATTGATGCACATTCTTATGCATGATGATGTTTCTCAGTGTTTGCTCACTATCATGTTTGTTTGTTGGAAGAAAATTAGATATTTATGAAAATAATTGTGCTCTATTAGCATACAAGGCGAATGTTATTTATTAGACTATCACTATTAATAATAATCTACTCATAGTTATTCCATCAATATTTTAATATTGAAGTGACATATTATTACATATAAGGATTATTATCACATCTACTCTTTTTAGGGAACATGTCAATTCTCCCTAATGATTACTTTGAGTATGTACTCCTATTATATAACCTATAATTATCTAGTGACTTGAAGTAATATTGAAATAATATAAATAATATCTTTAGTTTCAAAAGTACTATACTCATAACAATTAAACATACATCTCATGATAAATTATACTCATAAAAGTTATACATATGGGAATGATTCACAAGGTTATTACCACCTTATGATATATCTATTAGGACCCTTTATGACCAACACATGACTTTTACACTATGGTAAAATTTTTATGTGAAACATTCTACTTAATTCTCATATCACTTTATAGTTAGTCTGTTTAGATAATACATAATAGATTAGTTTTTAATACATTTGTACTTTTAGTTTCGAATAATAAATAATAGATTAATATACCTTAACTTCATGTTTTCACATGTTAGGTTATCATATATATTAAGATTAGAAGGGATGTCACTTCCTTTTATTCAAATCGAGTGTGTCACATGACATACTTATCATTATCCATTATAACCAACATGTATAAACCAACAAATTCATGAAAAATCTAATTTTTGGTTCTAAATTACATCCATATCCTTCAATATTCAAATAAAATATTAATATAAATATAAACATATAAATTCAAATATTCATCACAACACAAATACATTACTAACCTAAAATTATATTTAGCTTGATATTTGGAGTAAAATCACATGAGATATATTGAACAATATTTCATGGATTATAGGATTCCAAATGATTGACCAAACTAATTTCTAAGAATAAAACTCTAATTTCAATTGATGTTGATTATTATTTTCCTTGGATTTTTCCTTAAGTATAATTGATTATGCATTGCCTAGGGCTTCGTGAGTCGTTAACCTCTCTTTTTTCTTTTTTTTAAGTGTTGTATTCTTTAAAGATTGTATTTAGCTACAAACATATAATATTCAATTATATTAATAGTAATATTAGCGAATTTATTATTAAAGATATAAACTATGATACAAAAAAAATTTATGAAATTTTTATTTTTTTTTATAATACTATGAACATGTGTCTCTCTGTGTACTATCTCACCACATGCATTATATTTTGATATATGTACAATATTAGTATTATGTTTAGCAAGTATAAAAAATATTTTAAATTTAGTATTATGACTATTGATATAAAATCAAGTATTAAAAATACTAATAATCCATTTCAATTTTCTCTTTGTTTTCTATATGAATCCTATAATTATGGTGAAAAGTAAAGAAAATATATGAAATACATATTCACGTGCATGAATTAATCAGTGAACCAAAATATTTATTCACAAAAAATTAACTAATATTGTAATGAGATTCCAAATACGAACATGGATATCATATTCAAAGACAATAACTTTTTTAATCAGTTAACAATAGACAAACGGCAGGGCGTTTTATCGAATAAGAACAGATTATCTCGATGTTTAGTTATCGATTACTTCTCTATCCTAACAAATGATAATAATAAAATTGACATATTTTTAATTAGTGAAAATCATATAAATTTACAGATCTTATACTATTTAAGAAGATACGTGATTTACTGAACGTTTCTATATCTAACATTGCATTGAAGTATATTTCTTCTGCCAATATTATTTTAGATGTGAGATCTAGACTGCAACCAAATATTATATAGGCACTTGCATACTTGAATAACGTGAAAATTTTAAGATTAGACACTTAGAATAAAACAAAAGAGTTACTAGCGAATGCTAACTTGATGAACATCACGGATATTGAGGTCGTTACTAGCACTACATTAAAAATCATATATGATAATAATAATTTATATTTGTACTAGGATACATAAAACACAGAATAATAACTCATGAGATGACAATGCATATTTCGAATTTTATTTTATTTATTTATTTTTAATCTTATATTATATATCATATTTAAGATTATAGTTTTTTATATGATGTTTTGATTTTTAAGTTGAACCAAATGTCAAATATTTTAATTATTAATTTGATTTTAATTTGTTTTAAATCAAATTATATATCAACCCAACATGACCCAGTACAAAAGTGCCCAACTACAAGACAAATGAGTTTTACTTGGCTGAATTTTTGGAATCTCATGTCATGCCAGTATGACACAAGCCAATTGACACTTATAAGATGGAATTGTTTGTGGATCTCACAATAATAGATCAAGATGATAGCATGGATCCTGTATATGAGTGAGAAGAAAAATAAAAGATAGAAAAAAAGGATTTGAGCAAATTGTTTCTAAATCAATAGCTCTGTACATTGAGCTTAAACCCTAAGTGAGAGAGTAAAGAAAAAACATGACACCATGAAGATAAAATTACACTTTTCATTATCATATCAAAAGTAACATATTCTTTTACATGTCATCAAACATGCATCTTAATTGAAATAAAAATAATTCTTAGTATGCGAGAATTTCACTTTATCATGTGATCTAAGAAATTAAAATCTTAACAATCTTACTCTCAAAATTCGAAAAGACTACGTTTAATAAGTATCGAACAAACACCATGAAAGAAAGTATGAAGCTTCTCCTCTTTCCTTTTCAAAACCAAAATACCTCAATTTAGCCGAAATATCTTATCATATCAATACCCCTCAAAATTGGTTATAAAAACATACTCAATTCTACCAAAATCTAAAATCATAAGCGAAAATTAAGTTTTCGAATTTTATTCTTCCCAAATTCAACTCAAATCTACTAAATCCCCAAAATCCCAAAATCTTAATTTGAGAATAAATATTTTTTGAATAAAATTCACTACATTTAACTCAATTCAGCCAAATCACAAAATTTCCGAAAACTCTCGGTTGGGAAAATTGAGTTTCCAGAATCAGATAAATTCAATTAAAATCCCCAAATTTTTAATATCCTAATTTGAGAAATTAAATTGTCAAGATCAATTTCTCAAATTAAACTCAAGTTTAAATTTGGCTAAAGTTTATAAATTATCAAAATCTTAATTAAAGAAATTTAGTTTCATGATTCATTTTCTCAAATTAAATCTATTTTTTTAAATTCTCAAAATCTTAATTTAGATCTAAAACTCCGGTTGGATTTTCCTTTTGTTCTCACTGGAAAGCCTCTATGCTTAGACTCACATTCTAAAGTAAATCATTGCCCTTAACCCCAAAAGAAATTTTTGTAAAAATTTTTAAAATCACACTTTTCCGAATCCCCAAAGTGAAATAAGATAGTCAAAAAATAAGTTCACTAGAATTGCAAAAGCATACTACTTACTGACAAAAGGATCATCAACAATCAAATCATAAAAATTACCTACAAATACGGTACTAACTTTCAATTTGTGCATTTTAATTTATATTATTAGCTTGAAACTGTTAAAATAAACTTAGAGAGACTAGTATTCATATCACTTTTACTGTTAATCCTAAACTAGAATAAAGTAGGAGGGAAACATTAAGTAAACATACAACCTTGATAAATTTGTCACAATTTTTTTATAAATTTCGAATTATTGCGATACACTAACTAAGAAATTGTTTGATCTAAGCAACATGTTATATAATTCAAAAGTAGATGCTTGGCAAAGAATGTTGTGATATCACATGATCATAGTGATAAAAAAATAATGATTCTCACTTTCTTGGATGAGAGAAGATGAAAAATTTGTCCAAATTAATAGGTTTGTGTTAAGTTATTGAAATATTAAATTTTTAAATGGTATATGCTTTGAGTTAGTTGATATCACAAAATATAAAAATATTAACATAATATTTATAATAGACTAAGTGAAATGATAAGAAAACTAAAAAAATAATTATAAACTATGAATCTAGGTAATGAGACAAATAGGAATGATATTAGAATAATTATGAATGAAGACTTAAAAGATAAAGTTATAGAAATAAAGAAAATAAGTAATAAACTTATAAGAATCAAACTAGTAGTGAATAAAATAGATCTAAATATGACTAGTGCATATGTTCCACACCACAAATAGAACTCGATCAAAAAATAAATAAAAAATTTTTAGAACATATGGATAGATCTGTGCAAGGTATACCAAAGAATGAAATGATCATAATTAGTTAAGACTTAATAGACTTGTAGGGACTAGTTATAGGAATTATAAAAAATATCGTAAAAAATATGAATTAAAAGAAATAAAGAGAATAGGAAGAACAACCTTATATTTTGTTTTAGCTTGCGACTTTTTTATAGCTAATATCTATTCTAAGAATAGAGAAAAACACATGGTGACCTTCAGTAACAATTCTAATATGAGACTAATTACACTTTATTCTCATTAAGAAAATAGATAAAATATTATACAATGACTAAAATAATTAATGTGACTCTAAACACCTAACATAAATTAATCATAATTGATCTACATCTTAGAAAATACAAAATAGAAAAATTTCAAATTTTAAAAATGTTGGTATGATGTAGATCAATTTATCAACATTTAAAACATATGATAAATTATATGACAAATTACAAAATAAAAAAATATATATTTATAAATTGGTTGGAAGTAATAAGAAAAAAATTAGATATATTAGTCAAGTAAAATATATTAAGAAAGAAAATAATTAAATCATAATAAAAGATACATAAGTCATAGAGAGAATAAGGATATATTTATAATATTTTAAACAAATTCACGAATCCAAATTTAAATATTGAGGATGGTTGAGGACTAAACAACATTAGATATATAGTCAAGATAAAATACATGAATCTTAAAGAATCTCTCAAAAAATAAATACCAAAAAAATCTTATGGCCCTAATGGGATCCCTATTGAAATTTAGAGGATCATAAGAAATAAAGAATTATCAAACGGGTCGTGCTTGACTGACACGGCCCATCCTTTAGGCTCATTCGTGTTATTATACCAGCATGAATCTAAAATATGCAACCCAGCATTGCCAATTGGCCCACCTTTGTCTCGAGTCATGTTGGGTCATGTAAAGTCATGCCAAATTGAGTTAGGCTTTACCAAACTAGCGTAGGTCAAGTCTATATTAGCCTGGTTTGACTACCCGAACCAAAATCAACCTACACGAGCCGACGTGCCGAACCACATCTTCCACTGTGCACGAGCCAAAAATGTAGGCTCAGCATGACCTTAGCAGTGTCGTGGGTCAACACAAAGCTAGTTTAGACATTATTATTAACCTAATTGTATCGTGACATACACAATATTTTCGTGTCAAATAATATTTTTGTGTTGTGTCTCATGTCGTGCTAGAACCACCCTGTAAAAACCCAAAAAAATTAAATTTAATGATAGATTATTTTTTTAGATCCTTAGAGCAATAAGATGGACAAGAGATGGTTAGAGACACATTATTAAAAATAATTCAAACTTGGAATTGATACATGATAGTGATGCTTGAGGTCGTGGTATCACTTTCTTGGGGTTAAAATATATTAAAGATGTCATAACAAACATTGCCATTTGAAATCCTACTCAAATATCATAATTTTTTCTTAAAGTCATGATTTCCTTTTCAATGTTATAGCTTTCTTTCAAGACCACAATTTTTCTTCAGAGATGTGCCATTTCCAAGGTTGCAGGCATTATTCTCCTACAAGAGATCATGATTTTCTTTCCAAGGCCATGGCTTTCCCTCACATCTTTGGTGACTTTCTAAAATCATGACCTTCCACTTAGCTATAATATTCCAAATGTCGCAACTTTTCTTAAAGTAACATAGCCCAACTTAAGTGAAATTAGAGTTACTATAAATAGTGAGGTGACAGAAGAAAAGATGGACAAAAAACTTTTCCAAAAAACTTAAAAAAAACCCTATGAGAGAGCAAGAGAGTTTTCTGAAACTTCCCTCTTTGATTTAGAAAGATTCATCGATAAGAGTGTATTGATCCAAAAGTCAAAATTCATCATTTCAATGAAATTTATGAATAGATATCAAAATCAAAGGATTTTGGTAAAGTTTATATAAGCAAATTTGAGATAAACAAGATTTCAGTGCAAATAAAGAGAATTCATGAAGTTCCCCTTTTGACACTTGAAGTAAGGTCCTTCCTTCCTACTTGATTATTTCTAATCCCAAGGGGCTATGTTGGATTGAATATTATTCTTCTTTTTCTTTATGTTTTCTATTTGCTTGTTGTGATGATTTCTGAAATTTTATGATTATGAATAATGAAATTGGGTAAAAACAATATGTAATTATTGTTACAGAAGTTATGTGGAAAAATCTATAACAACCAACATTGATTTTGGCCATAATGTAGCCTGCAAATCTCTAAATTAAGTGATTTTAATTGAGGATGAAAGATAATCAAGTTATCGAAAACTTTCTAGAGGACACCAAGAATTGTATGGTGAGAGCTTTGAAATAGATGTTTAATGCATGAGGATAATTTTGTTCCTAAATCAAAAACTATTTCTAAAATTTAGGTCATAAGTTGAGTTACAATGACCTAAATGAAGCGGTTCAAATCCCAAACTATTGTAAACTTAGGGGGTAAGAATTTTCAAGAAGAAACTAACTTCTAAAAATGACAGTTACAAGGTAAATTTTATAAATGAAATAAGATATGAGGGCTACCAGATTCTTTGGACAGAATAAATTAAGTATAAGTATGTGCATAGCATTACAACATTATGATTATGATGAACGAATATTTTTATATTAAATGAAATGATTATAGTCATGTGAATTAGCTTGTGATATGTGATGAATAATTAAAATTATATTATTGTTACATGATCATCAAGTTGCACGATAAGGTGCATACTATAAGTTGAATTTATAATTGTTATTACATATGACATGACATTGATGTGAATTGGCTTGTGAAATGTATTTATGTTAAAAAATAGGTTGAAATCATATTTTATGACATGGTTTCTCAAGTGTACGGTAAGATGCATAATGTGACTGTGATTTATGGTTTTCATTCATACGTGATATTGTATTGGTATGAAATGAGATATTGCATTATATATGCAAAGAAATATCATATTTGCATGGATGTGTATTCATGATCATGGATGTTTGGGTTTGGTACTATTAGATGATGACCTATAGAGCTGCACAATATTGCATGGTATGAAAAAAAAGATACATGTATAAATAATAGCAAGCATGACTAGATATTTCCTTTGATGAAAGGCCGAGACTAGTTAAACATTTCATTGGGGAAAAGTAATAAAATATTGAAAAACATGTAGCATTCCTGCAGTGAGACTCTTAAAAGATCTATTACCTAACAAAATACATAAATTTTTGAATTAGAAAGAATAAAAAAATGATGGCATTCATAAACTATTATGTTTATAATGAATAAGTTTTTTTTAAAAAAAGTCATTTAATGTACACATCAATGATATTTTTTTCATACATTGACATGTGCATTGAATGGTGAGAGCTGGTGAATGCTTGAAACTTAATTTATATTTGAGTTTCATTTCATAGTATACATATTTAAATTTTGGAAATAGTAATTGAAATGTTGGATATTGAGTGCTTGTTGTAAACCTTTCATGAGAATTAGGAAGAGAATATCCTTGTAGGGAATGTACTCTACTACCATGACTAGTACTCAGAACGTATTTTAAGTGTAGGGCAAGCACCAATGAACGACAATTAGTCAAAGTCATAATTTTGAATAAAATTAGATTGTAGCTTATTGGGATTTAATATAAAAGTGACTAAATGATATGTTATTTTACATTTAAACACTTGTATGGGAATTATATTGCAAAACATAAATTATTAAGGACTTTAATATGTCATTATGTTTTCTTGAGTATGGGTGAATTAGCCAATAGACAAATTTTACTCATTATGATTTCATTTCTTTCTTTTTTGGATAGATTATTGGATTAAGTTCCTTTGCAAGGGACTCGACATCACGACATTAAAGCATAGGTTTATAAATACCTAATGCTCAATATCCAATATCAGCATCATATCTAGAAATCTATCTAAATCTTTATCTTATTTTTGAGTCCCAAAAATTGGATCTTGACATAATGGTGTTGGATTGCATGATGTTTATAAGTTTTTCACATGTTGATGGTTAGTCAATGAATACAAAGATTTTAGGGCATCACACACCTAACACAATTGATTCTTATAGGGATAAAGATAGATATGACTGACTAAATTATTTCACAAGATCATGAGAATCAAAAAGATTTAAAATAAATAAAGACAATATTATAATTTTTATCCAGAAGAACAAAGGAGACAATCAAAATTATAATAATTATCAAAATATTTAATTAATGAGTTGCTCTATTAAGCTTTAGTAAGAAGAAAAATGATTAAACAAAGACTAAGAAAAAAATGAGAATCTATAAGAATCAATTTGGATTTATGCTAGGTATGTCTGCCATAAAAATTATCTACTTTGTCAAAGAAATAATCAAGAAATACATAAAAAATTAGAAAAGTTTATGTATGATATTTATTAATTTATAAAAACGTATGATAAAGACTCGAAAGATTTATTTTGGTGATTATTATATAAGAAATATGTATAAAATGTATATATTAAACTAATCAAAGATATGTATGAGTGAGTGTATCCAAAGTTGGTTTGAGTCAAAGCATCACTCATGAATTTCCATTTGTGTGAGACGACGCCAAGGATCATCATGCAATCCTTATATTTTTTGTGCTGATTATGAAAAATTTAACAAGAAACTTCCAGAAAAACATCCTCTGTTAGCTGATGAGACTAAAGAAAAATTAAGCATGAAACTAAAATTGTATAAGATTATAGTTGAGTTTAAGGAATTTATGATTAATCGTAGCATGCAAAATATTTAAAATATAAGTTTAATCATATTAAAAGTTATAATGATATGATAATTAAAATGAAAAAGTAAAAAAACTATTAAATATTAATTATTTTTCAAGTATTTAGACTATATATTAGTAAATACATGAAAGGATGCATCTCAAATTATACAAGTTGAATGGATCAAATAAAGAGTTACTTAAAAAATTATTTATGATAGATAAGTACCAAATTAAGTAAAAAATAATAATATAGAATAACAATACGACTAGTCATAATGTATGAAAAAAAATATTGGGCGACCAAGAAGCAACATATTCAAATGTTAAGGATTGCAGAAATGTGTATAAGACTAAGAATAATAAATTTAAAATAAAAATTAAAATAACTCTTATAGATAATAAGATAAATGAGAATCATCAGATGTGATTTAATCATTTTCAATGTATACCTCCTAATGCACCAATTATAGAGGAGACTAATCAAATTGAGAGAGAGAAAAGAACTAAAGATAAATCTACTAAAAATTTAATATAAAAAGTTAACCAATTTGATTGGAAAATATAATATATACAACCAGCCTCAAATAATTAGGATAAAACTTTATTTATGATAATAATAATAATAAATATTCAATATTAATGAAAAGAAAATAAAAAACACATGTAAAACCATCATGTTATATGCAAATGGATATAAAATAAATATATATGCTTATGAAGTTTACATCAAACCAACATGTAAAATTTTTCATCTAAATATCAGAGATGAAATAAAAAATTAAAAAAAAAATATTTTTGTAATTCAACATATTGATTTTTAGTAAGACTTTCAAAATCAATGCTAAAACTTATGCATGAAACTCAAATTAAATCTTAAATATCTATCTTTAATATTTGTTTAAGATTTAAAATATTTTGGAAATATTATTTATATTTTTAGATCTATTTTTATATAAACATTATGTCACAAATTTATTATTTATTATATTAAATTGGGAATTATAATCTATATCAAACAATACACTAAGCATAAGAATTATAGCCTATATAGAGAATTATAATTTATATCAAATAATATAATTATGATATTGAGATTAATTATTACTTCATTCAAAATATTAGAATACATAATTAGAATCTTGCGTAATACAATTATAAAATTTAAGTTATTACTCCAAATTGAATCAGTTCATACAACAGAAGACTCATTTAGAATAAATTATTGATGTAGTCATCTAATATATACTTTTAAATTGAGATCATCAAATCAATCAATCCTTATTTTTCCCTTGAGAAAATTTATACTTCATATCTAGTGAGACACTCACACTTAGCTTTGTTTCGAGGCTTACTATCATATGAGAGGTGTCACTACTCTTTTCAACCAATCATAATAGTCGTATCATGTATAAATATATGAGCAAGATTAATTTTTACTCCTCTATGAGAAAAATAGAGATATTAATGTTATATTTAAATATATACTAACTAGACAAGAAAAAAGAGACTATTATCATAATTTATGAAGGTATGTTCTCATTGAATTGAATCCTTAAAGAAGAATTTGTCTTCAAAAAACTTGACATCAATGTTCATAATTATCCTTTCAATTAATAACACTTATAATCCTTATAAAAAAAATACTTGATAGCACGTGTAATCTTTTTTTTCCTACCTAGAGAGATATCTTGAACAGAATAATACGCCAACAAATATTAACTGGAAGGTAAACTAATCTCTCATGATAATATAAGCAGATATAAGATATGATATAAGAGAATGGAATATAATATTCAATTGATTAAGAAATTAGCAATTAATATTTCATTTTCCCAAAAATAATTAAACATACTCCAATAAAATAAAAATATTCTAATAATCCAAGGAAGCACGGATACGGCTCCCAATAGGCGTGTCTTTGTGTCGGACATCTGGACACGTGGACACAGTACGGACACGGCATGGATACGTGTCCGATATGTCACGTGGAGTATCGTTGATCAATCTGTATCCGATACGCCACGTGGCGTAACGAACGTATGCGTCAGTTTTCGTATCCATGTCTACAACGCCCGACGACATCACTCATAACAGCCAATGGCCGATTCTGTGAGGCGGCACAAGTGAGTGTCATTCTGTGGGGCGGCAGGGGTGGGCACGATTCTATGGAGGGGGCAAGGGCCTGGCGCGATTTGTGAGAGGCAGGGGGCAGGCACGATTTTGTGGAGAGACAGGGCATGATTTTGGGGGGGTGGGGGGGGGGGGGCTAATTTTTATAAAATAAAAAAATTATATTTTTATATAATATAAGATTATTATTAAATATTATTTTATAAAATAAGATAATTATAAATATTATCTTATAAAATAAAATAAAATACAATATTTTAATTTTATAAAATAAAAAATATTTATTTATTTAATAAAATAAATTATTTTATTTATTTTATTTTATTTTATTTTATAAAATACTTAATATTTATAAAGAATAATTTTTATTTTTATTTTTTTTAATTTTTTTATCATGTCGTATTCATATCCTAGTTTTTTTGAACTTTTCGTATACTCGTATCCTGCCGTATTGTATCATTGTGCCCGTGTCCGTGCTTCTTAGTAATAATCTCAATTAGATGTAAGTTTATCCTCTTGGTTATCATATTTATTACCAAAATATCAGCATGGAATGTCTAATGAACCATTTTATGCTCTTAGAAGAAATAAAAAACTAATGAAATATATATTCTAATATATTATCACTCATTAATATCTTAATGCTATATTTAAATTTAATATAAAAATGAAAAACAAAATTGAAATATTTCATTAAATACTAATAATCATATAAATTGATTATAATTTAAAAAAAGATAATAAAGCATCGCAAGTCATTATATGTGATCATTCTATAAGGTATCTAAGTAGTTGAGTGAATCAGATTAAATGAATTTTTCCTAATACTCTTTTGACATGTCAAAAAAAAATCCTACTATATTTTTTGAGCTAGCATATCTCACAATCAATAGGCATCACTCCTTTAATATTCACTTCTATAATCTTAAGTTTGTCCAATAATGAGTATCATACTCAAGACTAAATCACCAATAAATTAATAGTAAATAGATATCAAGAAGTGTTCTTGTAAGTCGAGAAGAACGGATACAATTCATCTCGCTTAATCCCCAAAAATATTGTCTATATCGTGTGATGATCATGTATAAAATACTAGAAAAAGTGAATAATTTTACTTATTTTTTCGTAAAATAACTAACAAAAAAATAAATTATGTCAAAACTCGAGTATATTTATAAAACTTGCATCAAACTTAAAAGACCAATGATGATATTGTCGTGCCCTTTTGGCCATATAATGGTACCATTCGGCACTACAATATTAGAAGCTATAAACATGATAAAAGAAATAAAAATATGCAATTACCTATGGCAATAATATTTGCTTCTGAATCTACAACCCAAGAATTTGAAGTGAGGTGGTAAGCTAAAAGTGTAGTGGTTATAGACGTGCCTAAACTAGCAACACTCGAAAAATAAAATATGAAATACTTTTCATATGAAAGCATCATTGTAATATGACCAGCAGATATGATTATAAAAGAACCAACCTAAGTATATCTAGTAATTTGTTTTATAGACTATGGTCATTAAAAAATTTATAATAATTCATGATACAATACATAGCATCTTTCTCGAGTATGTCCCACTTTCAACTCCCACAAAAAAAATAGGTCAGTGTTGCTTTTCTACATCTAGGACTGCCTCTAACAGGTTTTCCCAGTAATTTTATCGCTATTGTATGACAAAGATGTTGCCATTAATTTTTACTAGTTTATTCCAATAGTCTCATACTAATTATAATTATTTTTTTCTTTTTTTTATCTCAACCCAATACATTTTCACATAAAGTATTAATCATAAACAAATTTTACACAAATCATTATGATATTATATAAAATATCTAAAAAATAAAAATTTCAAATAAAATATCTCAACACAATACTTTTCTACTCACGCACTCATACAACCACAACTAGGGTTTTGTATTGGAGTTGTCGTGTTGGTCACCATGTCAGCCATTATGGAATCACAAGGACCTAAAAGAAGGTTTTGTACTTGTGCCGCTATGTCAGCCACTATGGATTCCATTGTCATAGGTACGAAACGACTCTCGGATCACCAAAAGCACATCTCCGGATATCTGATGGCCACAAAATATCAAAATCAACCCAAAATATATATTATACATGTGTATTTTGCTGTTGCAATGCGATGATACTATCATCTTAAATTTCTGTTAATTACTATCACTGGCAATGTTAGAGGGTGTGTCATCTCCCATGCACCCCAACATTGGTGCACCTTCACCAAAAACAGCCCTGTTGTGCCATGTTAAGTCTCATGAATTTTAGGTTAGTGTTTTGACATGATGAATGGAGGAAGATAGTGAATAGTTAAATAGAAAAACAAATTTTAATAAAAATATTTAGTTATTTTTCAGAATGCAACATGAATTATATAGACTTAATTTGGGGTAACCCACATATTAGGCATTCCCAAACAAAAAAAAACGAAAATAAAACAACTAAAAAATAAATTAATGCTCAATACTTATTTATATTTATTATCAATTAACCAAAATCATATTATTCTTTTCTAGATTCAATATTTTTCGTCTAGATAATTCATAATATACATCGCACAAATAATCTTCTAGCACTCTATTATTCTAAATATTAAAAATTTATTGTAGCTTATTATTTTATATGTCAAAAGTTAAAAATAAATTTGGAATATTTGTTTCATTATACAATTATATTGAGTCACTTAAATTATATTTTTACACATTTTTTTTACATTCAAGGTAAAATAATTTAGTTATAACCTTTTTTTTTTATAATCATGGATGTCCGAGCCAGCTTGTGCACACCTCAAATGATTCCATGGGCCTTGAAATTAACAATTGAGTAAATTTTTAGTGGCCCAAGTGGGACTCGAACTTATAACCATTGAAAATCAGTACACAACACTTCGACATAAAAATTTACTAAATATTAGTTGATCATGATAATACATTATGAGCGACTCATCTTTATTAATTTTAAATTATTTTATTTTATATACAGAACCCCATATTTTTGGCGAATTTTTTTACAATACTAAATGACATGATAATTGACTCCCTCGATAGATTTTTGCTCAATAATTTAAAATAATATTTACACTTCACAAAGTATTTGAGCATATTTTTATTATCTGTTTTAAATTTTAGCTCGGAAAAATTCTCAATCTTAAATTACGTACCTTAGCATGTCCTTTTATAGTTATTATTGTTAATAATTTGATAGAATGTGTCATTTTGATAAATTCTTGAACACTATCAACATGTACATACAAATCTTCTCATCTAATATAGACAATAGAGGTCTATATTATATCAATGAAAAAATAATGATCAATTGAGCCTTACCCAATTGTCAATTGAACCACTAGGCTTATAGGTTTTTTTTTAATATGAACTATGAGTCAAAGACTAGGCCAAGTAAAAATCGCCTCGTAGATCAAGTTGAGCAGTCTTATATTTCAGATTTTATGTTCAATTTAACATGACGAGGTCTCTCCATGGAGTGTGTATTTGCCCCTGCCTAATTTTGAATCAAGTTGAACCAATTTCTCAGATTTTGGACCAAGCTATTTAGCTTTGTCACAATCGACATCTCTACTATCACCCTTGTTGCAATGTTGTGCAACGTATTATCACCTCTATTCTTATGTCTTTTGTTCCTATATATACATTTAACAATTTATTTATTTTATATCATCTCTTATATGAAAGATAATATGACTTTTGAGTTTATTTTATTGAAAATATTTGCATTTAAGATAAATATTTAAATAAACATAATTATTAAACAAAATTATTGGATTATTTAAGATGAATATTTAAGATGAATATTTAAGGTGATGGATAAAAGATAAGGAACTTAATATCATTATTATTAAACATAATTGTCTCTAATTTACTTTTATCTAAAAAAATATTTTTATGAAACTCACTTCACTCTTAAAGGGCATATTATAATTTATAAGTGGCATCAAGGCACCTCGTGGATGGTTCCCTTTTGTTCCCTAATTTGCATTGGGTCAAGTGGGGTGGATCTGATTCAGCCACATCATAAGTATCAATTGTATACATTCTAGATAATCACTTTCCACAAATTGTTGCTATTATTATTTTGCATATTTATCTAGTATTTATTGATTTGAAATATTTAAATAAATGTTTCCTCCTTTGTATCTCATAGAAATGAAAGATATTTCTTTCATGTGTCTATTATGAAAAAAGACGAAACATTCAAACTTATTTTCCAATGGCATAGTAAATTATTAGACTAACTCATGAGTCATCATAGAGTCTATCCAGATTGTGCCAACACAACTTGGGTCACTGTGTTGTGCCAAACATGACACAGTTTCTCAATCCGAGTCGTGCCTTGCTGAAAGAGTGTGGTAGGCCCAGTACAGCCCGATGTCCCACCCAAGATAGTCGTGCATGTTGGGTTGTGTCAGGTCAAACAAATATTGGCTAAGGTTTTTTTATCACATGTTATCAGCTCAACAATGACAACTTGTATCTTGTCAAAAACAACAAAAATATAATTATTTAACTTTAACGGCTATGTATTTTTAAATGTGACACGAGCCACAAGTTCATGGCTGGCATGGCATGAGGACTATGATGCCCAACACAACACATCATGAGATGTGTCACAGGCCAACACAATGCAGGTCCAATTACAACTCTGAACCATGTCATATCAGGCATGACAAGATACAATTCCGAGCACAACAATGGACTGTATAGTGTCGGATCTAACATGGTATTCAATTGTCATACCTCAAGCTGCGAAACCCACATGACACCTCTAATGGAATCTTTTAGTAGCTCAACTAATTTATATTACTTTTTGATTCTCTTCTCTTTTGACTCTTAAATAATTGACTCATGAATCAACAATCAAGTCATATGTAAGTATTTTTTTCCATCATATTTGAGTCAAACTCTTAATATTATTATAGTCATTGACATTGTTGAGGGCAAAGAGCAATATCAATAATGTTGGTTCATTATGTTTTAGCACACATATGTAAGTTCTCTTTATCACATTATATTGTAATGCTTGTATAAGTTGTATGGTTAAAAAACTAGATTATAATAAAATATCATCTTTCTAATATTTTTGTACTATATTAATACATTTTTATTATTATATTTTTGAGAACTAAGTGTGAAAATCAATACTTGTGCTACTTTATCCTCAAGAAGACCCCTAGATAATTAGCTATCATGAATTATTTTATGATTCAATATCATCTTTGTCATACTTTTCTAGCTAACTTGCTACCCATTGGTACATACATAAAGTAAGTCCTTTTTATTAAATATTACACGTGCTAACAAAGAAAATATATTAGAAACTCTTATTGAGCATGTCAATAAGGTGTTAATAGAAAATCAGTCTACGTAGTTCATGTGGATGTGAGAAATCCCTATAAAATTATTACTAATATTAATTTCATTTAGTTATTTTTATAGATAATTTTTTTTGTCGTAGATGAATATTTTTCATTAAAAAAGAATATATCTGTTGACATCCTTACACATAATCATAAAATAGTTCGAATATAATTTAATTATGATATTCACATTTCAAAGAGAGATGATAATAGCTCATACCATCATGTATGCTTTTTTAGGTTATTCAAGTACCCACAAAAGATACACATATTGTTGTACTTTGATCAAGAGTTTTCATTTGTATTGATATGAAATTCTTTGAGAGTAAATTATTCTTTAATTATTCATGGGGTGATGAATAGTGATGATTCTTAACAAGAGAGGGTGTGCCCTATGGTTTCTAATGCTTCGAGTCCTATTCGAAATTTCTTGTAAGTCCCAAGAACAACGGATCTTGTTCCTTCTACAATATTTAAGCCTTAGAAACCTAATTTTCAAGAGATACATTCTTAATAATTTTGATCAGTGCACTGTGATAGATCCAGAATAGTGAATTATCTCACTCAATGAGAATTGTAAACTAACCTCTATTGATATAAGAGCCAATAGATTTGATTAAGCCAATTTATAAGTTTATACAAGGTGGTTATGTAAATAATGATCCCTAGTAACCATGTACCCTATATTTATGCAAGAAGCTAGGATAATTACAATATTAAATTTCCTAGGTACTTTTGTTTTCTCAATTTAATATATCACCCTTAATTATATCAAGGCCCCCAACAAAGTTTACATTTGGGAATGATTGTACACTATGAAAATCAATCATGATGAAAAAATAGATTATCTAAAAGACAAACCCATGAAAAAATACTTTATCTATGAAAAAAAAAATTACGGGGAAATACTGCTCAAACTTACAATATTAATTATTATAATTTTTTTCACTATGTGCCATGATAGTCTCTTTTAGTTTACTCCTCACACATGCAATTTTTCACAAATAATTAATTTATCAGTTGCATATAAGAAATATATTTTTTTTTCAAAATAATCTTAAAAAAGAGACTTACATAAAGTATTTGTCAGAGTTTACCATTGAAGAAGAGGCTTTAGGCAAGTTTAAATAGTTCCCTATACCTTAATTCAAAAAATTTTCTTAAGTTTTCTCATTTGAACTACATAGGTATGCTTTAAATTATCTGTATTCTCATAAATATGATTTAATTAAGAGACTTTTTTTATTTTAATATGCGTGAATGATATTATTATTAATTTATTATTATTTTAGGAATCATATTTTTTGTTTAGAGTATCATTATACTTTCATAGCAATGATATGTCTTGTATATTCTCTTCTTCTATTAGATATGAACAAATCATTAAAAAAAATTTGTGATAGTTTCCAAACCTACCCAACATTACAAAATGGAGATTCGCACAGAGTTTTTGCAATCTGATGAGCGACAATATCGTTTCCTGGAAAATTAAGAAATTAATAATTACTTACAAATTTCTACATAAAGATATAAAATATAGTCATGCTCTTGAATTTCTTTGAAATAAAAATTTATTTGAGATGATAATGCTTTTAGTTTTAAAGCACGTGACTCTTTTTTTTATTATAGCAAAAACAAAACATATTCTTTCCAATATAATTTTTAGGAGTAAATAAAACATCAAAATTAATTATTACAAGGAGAATTCAATCACCGCACTTCATGCACCTAGTAGAAGTTAGCTGTCAGAAATGAAACACATGCTAGCTTAAGGACTAAGAAGGGTATTGAGGCTAATGTTTGAGAGCAAATAAAATACATACTAGCTGAAGGACTAAAGAGGGTATTAAGGCTAATGCTGCATTTGGCATTTTTTTTCCATTTTTTATTACACAATATATGAAAAGCCTAGATCCATGGAGAACTAATTTCCATTTATGTTCTTATATATACATGTATCATCTATTATTTACATAAAATATAAAATGATTTATGTATATTTTATTAAGTGCACTTACATTTAACAAGAATCTTAAAAAAAAAAATATTTAATGCAACACACAACCTATAATGAATAAATAATCAACCAATTTCAAAAATCATATTTGTGATAAACAATTTCACCATAAAATGTAAAATGTAAATTATATTTACAATAGTCATGACCACATTAGTTCTACATTACAATTTCATACATGACATTATTTCTACGTTATGGAAACCAACTGCCAAACTAGTATAAAAAATCATGATATTTTCGATTATTATCACATATTTGGTATAGAGCCAAAATTGTAAAACATCAAGTAATTTTTAGTTGCAACACACTTTTTCTCTTTGACTTTATATTCTAGAGATAAATTATCTCAGCCATGGTCATTCTTACTATCATAATTTTATATTCCAAAGAGTAATTACCTTGGTCATAACATTCTTGCTACCACGATCATATTCTCTAAATAGAAAATTCTTTAGTCATGATATTCTTTGTTCTCGTAACTTTGTATTTTAGAGAGAAATTACATCAGTCATGTTATTCTTTTTGTTGTAATTATATGCTCCTAAGAGGAATTTTTTTAGTCACAGCATTCCTTTGAAACCATGACTTTGTGCTCTTTAAGCAACTCAAAAAATATACAGAATCAAGATCTCAACCTAATGGCATGGGATTTGAATGACAACTGGATGGGAACTCAAAGATATAAAAAGATGACATAAATTTTTTTAAAGAGAGAGCTAGAGATTTGGATTTTGAGGCTAAGAACATGCAAATTCTAAGAGGGTGTGATTTTTGACAGCTAAATATGGTGACATTCAGGCTAAACAAAATAAATAATTAATTTTTATCTAGATTTTAGACATAGATCTTCATACCAATTGTAAATATGAACTCTTGATTCAATAAGATGAATCACCAAACTTCTCATGTGAATTTTTTTTCTATGCTAGACTAAGTTGTGATCTAGGATTAGTTTATGGATATGCACCTGATGATTGTATTAAACATATATTTTATTATAAAAAATTATTATATTTTTGAATATTGATGGATATAATTGTTAATTAGATATTATATTTAGGGTTCCACATTAATATAGACCCAAGCATGTTGTTCATAGTAGATAATGATAGGTAAGTCATAATACATACTCATGACCTTGGAATTGAAGAAAGTGATCAATCTTCTACTCTTATTTAATAAGATGAACCTATGTGTGGAAATTAAAATATTTATTTAAGTCTAATTGATACAAGTATGATGCTCATGAAGCCTAAAATATAAACAAATATATGACCATTTTATTATACATATTCTTGAATAACTGACTTTCAAATGATGTGGGGGGTTATGTAGAATATTTAGCCTGAAGATCCATTATAGTGTGAGAGTCATGTGTTGATTGTGTTAGATGATGGTTAATTATAGGTTACATGCATGGTGATGTGTGTCATAAGGTGGCGATAATCCTACAAATTGTTTTCTCTTATATGACTTTCATATGAGAAATCATTAGGAAGATATATGCTAATTGACAAAATTTAAAGTCTTATGCACATGCAGCCAAAATCTCATTCACAATTATTACCATATTATTTTGTATCTATTATGACCAAGGAAGCACGGACACGGCTCCCTACAGCCGTGTCCACGTATCTGATACTTGGACACATGGACACGGCACAGACACGGCATGAATAAGTGTCCGATACGCCACGTGGCGTATCATTGATCAATCCGTATCCGATATGCCACGTGGCGTATCATTGATCAATCCGTATCCGATATGCCACATGGCGTATCGGACTATTGCATCGGCTGTCATATCCATGTTGAGAGTAACCAACGTCCAACGACATTTAATGGCCAACGTCCTACGACATCTAGTGGCCAACATCCTACGACATCTAGTGGCCAACATCCTACGACATCTAGTGGCCAACGTCGCCCATGCGGCGACGTTGGCCACTCGACGCAGGTGCGAGCATGATATGTGGGGAGGTAGGGGGTGGGCACGATTTGAGGGGGCGGGCACGATTTGAGGGGGCGGGCACGATTTGTGGGGATGTAGGGCGGGCACAATTCTGTGGGGATGCAGGGCGAGATTCTGGGGTGGCATGATTTTTATAAAATAAAATAAAAATTTTTTATATAATATATGATCATTATAAAGTATCATTTTATAAAATAAAATAATTATAAATATTATCTGATAAAATAAAATAAAATACAATATTTTTTATAAAATAAAAAAATATATATATTTATTTTATAAAATAAAAAATTAATTTTTATTTTATTTTTTTTTATTTTATAAAATACCTAATATTTATCAAGAAAATAATTTTTATTTTTAATTTTATTTTTTTTATCATGTCATATCCGTATCTTAGTTTTTTAGAATTTATTTTTGTCCTCGTATCATATCGTGTCGTATCCCCGCATCTGTGTCCATGCTTATTAGATTATGACCATTGATGTCAGAGGATAATTATCCATACTCAAAATAGTTATCAAGGATAAATGATATATTTTTTAAAATGAGTAGAAATATAAATGACCCATGAATAAAGTAAGTATAGTTTTGGTATTAAAATACTATTGGCATAATAATCCTTGATACTAATAGTTCAATGTTGACGACCACCTTGTATGTCAAGGGGGCAAAAGAAAAAATTCACATCATCTCATCCTTTATCCAATAGCCAAGCATAGTTGTACCACCAAATTTAATAAAAACTCATCATACACAATGAAATAAACAATCCTAGAATTTGAGTATCTATATAAGACCTAAATTTATCTTATCAACTCATGTAGCATTTAGTTCATTGTTGATAAGTGAACCTGCTCAAATAATCATTATGTGATTGATATCTGAACTTAAATATATTTTATTATTTATATGACTCATATATTTATGGATTTCTATTAGACAAAATCTAATGCCAAACATGCTTTATATATAATGCCACAAACAACAAGTTTGGTTGTATAATAAAGTTGTAACATGTGTCTGGTTTAGGAAGTCGGACCATCGGACAATGGCATTGGCAGGACTACCTTCCATGTTTCCATGCTTGCATTATATGACCCAATTGATACCTCTATGTCCACTGAAACTACATATTTATTTTACAATTAGTAGTCCCACAATTCCTACTCCCTTTAGGCAATTTATCAACTTTTCTTGATAGTTACTTTGATTGCTCATATCTCTAATATCTATATAGTACATTTTTATAATACACAATGATATGGTCATAATAACATCTATACTTATGACTTTGGTAGCATTATACACATAACAATTAACTTATGCCAACCTAGAATTTCTACACATGAAAACTATCAAAAGGAGAAGGTGGTAAAAGGGCTATCACTTTTTATCGATACACATCCCTTTTCTTCTATTATATGGCTTATTTATCATTATCTATCACAAGCAACATAAGCTTCCATTGGATCAGTAAAACCTTAGGTTAGGCATTCTAAAACGCCCTCATATCAATCACTATTCAACATATAATAAAACCACAATCTTTCATTACAATCTATATTTATCATACCTAATTATATAAACTAACCATGAATTTAGGATCTAGGTTTCAAGTTTGGTTTTCAATCTAATATTTTTTGCATATGCCTCTATTTTATATCCCTACTCAACGTGGAATGTTATCGTGCATCCTCTTGATCTTTTCTTTTCATTCTTCCCCTCTTCTTTCTTTTGTGTGTTAACTTCTACTTTTATAGCATCGAGTCTCATTATTGACTGTAGCATCATTAATGAGCTCATTGTCATTATGATGAGTTGATGCCATGATGATGTATTGCTTTGAATTGTTTTTGTAATATCATGTCATGAAATATCATGGACACTATCATGACATCATTATGTATGTGTGAAGAAGATGTCGCAATGTTAAAAGGAATCCCAAGTGAAGTTAGTAATTGATTTGAGTATGATATTGTGACATGAAAAGAATGTCACGACATAAAATAATTTTGCAATTTGTGACTTATTATGTAACAAAAATGTCAAGATCATGAAAAGTAGGTCATGACTTCATATTATCATTCAAGTATCATCATGACTTCATTTCGATGTTGTGACTGAGATTTAATATTTTGGAAATCATGACGTGAAAATAGGGTCATAACTGACAATGTGTTTTAGAGAAAACGTAATCACAACTCATAAGTGTTATTGCCTAGAAGAAAGTATTGCAACATAAAAAGTTATTAAGACAGTAAGGTAGAATCATGATATATAATGAATTTTGTGACCAATATATATGGTCATGACTAAGAAATGCTTGTAATGAATTAAGACATTAAAAATATCATGACTTCACTTAGCTCTTCTACACATCATTTCTATTTTCCACCAATAATATTTTTATACTCAATTTACATCTAATTTCACTACTCTTATCAAAATATATTTTAATGATATTAATGTCTATTATGCCCATTTGTTGTATAGATACCATAGGAAAAAAAATGCCAAAAACACTTGTAAAAACCTTGGTACTTTTAGTGGTAAACAAATTCTCAAATTTAAAAATTTTATCATCACCAAAGAGAAACTCACTCATCCTAGTCGCTCTTTCTAGTACCATGAGGAGGAAGAAAATAAAAGCTTGTATGGTTGTTTCAAGTAAGATTTGTGATGACTAGGTATAAGCGTCATGACTTCTTTGAATGGATAAGAAGTCATGTATATTATCATGTTTTGGTTTGATTTCGAGACCTCATTTAATCTATCAATATTTATGTTTGAAGCATTGATATAAATAAAAAAAATTATAATCACGCCAAAAAAATAAAAACTTTAGTTGCCTCATAAGAAGTGCTAAATTTAATATCTTTAGCTAGGTTAATTTTTGGGTCGAGATTCTTTATTGTAAACCTCAATTATCCATGTGATTTTCTTAGTAATATTTGATTTTCTTTCATCTCATGTTCTACATGTCGTTAATCAATGATTATGCATGGAAAATCATCTATATTTCCTTATTTCCTAGGCTAGTATGTCACTTATGTACCTCTTTCAAATTCTAGGCACCCATCACCTTTTTTCCTCTTGGGTGCATATCTTTGGATCATTGGATGTCTTTAACTTATTAATTAATGTGACAACATTGTTTATTATCTCTATTTAAATCATAGTCACAACTTTGAAATATGTCTCAACATCATCATATATTTCATTCTTTAATGGTTTTGAAATATTGAAATAGGTCATGACTTCTTCCTTTACTTTATATTATGTCAATATTGCGACTCTTTTAGTTTCTATTGTGACTTCTTTCTTCATTAATCTAGTTATTGTAGTCATTGCGTTTATATATGTAGCAACTTTCTTTTGTACTTAAACTTCAATCTTTTTATTGTCTAGCTCATCTTCTTCATTTTTGTCCTTTGATCTCTTTGCATCTTCATCAAAACTATTCATAGCTTCATCCATTTCTCTTGGCCCTTCTTCAAGCAATATGTGACTTTATTTGATTGTCACATGTCTACATTTTTTGTAGTTACCACACATGGTTTGCTTTCTTCTTTTCACAAGTATGTCACAACTTTGGCATTATGATTCATGACATTATCATAGTATGTCTTCCTTTCTTTTTCTATTATGACTTTGAAAATATCACATCATAATATGTGTCTTCTTCCAAGCATGTCATGACTTTTTTTTGTTCTTGAATTTCATATAACTTCTTGTCTTCTTCTATTTTTCCAAGCCAGCAACTATTTAGAAAATTTTTCATTCTTAACTCTACATTCTAGTTTTTGGTTGCATAGATGAGGCTAGCTTTTCTTCAATAGTTTTCCTCATCTTCTTCTAAAACTTATAGGCTTTTTATAATGGTTTAATTTCACTTGTTCTTTGCCCAAATAAATAATAAATTCTTTCTTCTTGACATCAATCAATGTCTGTCTAATCACTAATAATGATCATTCAAAGATCAATTGGGCATAAGATTCTTCTTTCATATTCTACACTGTATAGTCTATGAGAAAGAAGAATTTCTCGGCTTTGACTAGCATGTCTTCAATAATTTTATTTGAAAAGTTGATAGAGTTCACACTAAATTTAGCACTCTCACTAAATAATATCATTCATTTATAATGAAAGATAAGTTTTAGCACTCTCACTAAATTTAGCTTTCTTACTATGGACAATGATATAGAGTTCACACTTTCTCCCTAGTCGCATAAATCATTTTGAATAGTGTGCTCCTCGATAATGCATTGAATAGTAAAGCCTTCTAAATCCTTGAGTTTTCTTGGGAGTTTTCTTTGAATTATTATATTATATTTCTTGGTCATACTTGTCATTGTATAAGTATTCAATTTATTGGTACTCATTATATATTTCATGAACTTTATGTAGTTTATCATCTGACATAGAGCTTCCATAAAGGATATATTAATCTCTACATTTATACAAATTTTTAGAAATTTGTCAAACTATTCATCCATCATTTCACGAAGTGAGGGATGTTTATATAATATTTATTCTTTACATTGTTTTTTAGTTTATTATAATAGTTCATTGGTATCACATTCTTCCTTTCCACTTTATTATAATTTTATTCTAATGGAACAAATTGGGTAGTTTGGTCAGGCTATTTTGCGACATAGTTTGCCACAACATTAGGGGTTGTGATATGGGATGTAGTGAATCAAAATGTTATGATATAAATTATGAAAATATTCTCTTCTACATAAGCTCATTCCTTTGATTTTGCTTATGTTTTCCACCACCCTACTTCAATACTACTTCTCAATGTAATGGAAATGTATTGCTTTGTGGTTGTCTTTATATTATTAGGTAATTTATCGATATTCTTCTCTTTCATTTTGAGTGCAAGTTGTACAATTTGGTTCCCAACAAAAAATACATTATTGGATAGCTTGTTCAGATCATCTTTGTTGTGTCCAATGCTGCCATTTTACTCAATTTTTCTTTCAGCTCTCTATATCAATAATATCTCCTAGTTCCTTTTATCTCTAGGTCTAGTGGTATTTGTTTAGTCCTAAATCTTTTGTACATTTGATTTGTGGATGCAAACAAAAACAAAAGCAAACATACATAAAACAAATATATATCTAATCAACTAAATAACAAAACTACATTTTTTTTCAATTGTTGGGTCAACTCAAACTTATCTAATTAAAATAAACTTAGTTCTTGGTAACAATGATAAAAATGTGTTGTGGCTTCTATGATTGCAAAATTTTGATGGTTCTCGATTTGACACCAAAAGCTCATTGGGCATATTTATGCAGATTAAATTAATCTTTATAAGTATGAGTCATATAAATAATAAAGTAGATGTAAGTTTAGATATTAATCTCATAAAGATTGACGATGACACTTTGATTGAGTTATAATTATTCAACTATGTTTTCAAAGTAGATAAGATAAAACTAGATCTCATAATGATATTTGACTTTAGGGTTAGTTTACTTTCTTGTATATTATGATATTTCCTATATGGTATTATACTATTATGATACACATTTGTTGGATGAATGGTTAGATAATGGGGACCTTTAATTTTCTTGTTTGCTTATAAGAGCTAAAAAATAATGATATGTCAACATCATGGATGATCTTCTTGTGGTAGTGCCTTCAATATAAATTTTAATATTCTCCAAAGTTGCACATTTACCTAATAATTAGAAACCTTGCAATTCATAGTCTTTTTATGTAATTCATCAACTAATTTTGATGGTTACTTAGAATATATAAAGTTTTGTACGGAAATAATACATTTAAAATAAAAAATCCAAAATTTAATCTTAGTTTCAAAATATGCTCAAACTAGTAGGTCTGAAAATAACGTGGCAATGGCCATCATTGTGAACAGCGGCCATTGCCACGCTATTGATTTTTTTAAATCAGAGGTCGGAGTTGTTAATATCGGCTATTGAAAACTATGTGGAGATCCCATTATGCCCCTCACCCGTCTCTAGGAGCTCCTTAATGGAGCTCGACGGAGCTCCACGAAGGAGTTTCTGGAGGATGGTGGGGGGAAATGGGTGGGAAGAGAGGGGCGAGAGGTGAGGGTAGATGGGCGAGGGGAGACGGGCGATGATAGAGGGGTGAGGGGCAAGGGGTGAGGGGCATAATGGGATCTCTATAATGTTTTCAATAGCCGGCATTCACAATGCCGGTCTCTAATTTTAAAAAATCAACAGCGTGGCAATGGTCGCTATCACAATGATGATCATTACCATACTGTTTTCAGACACACTAAGTTGGGCTTATTTTTAAAACTAGGATTAAATTTTGAATTTTTTATTTTAAATGTATTATTTCCATACAAAACTCGAATATATATATATATATATATATATATATATATATTCTCCGGTCAATATTTTTAGAAAACACATGATAATATAATCATAATAAAGTCTACACTTTCAACTTTATTAGTTGCATATTTTCATCAAGTAACTTATTCCAACCTAGTCATTACATCCATAGAAATGATCGCAAGGGAAATGTTGTCAGAGGCATGTTGCTTCCAATCGATGCATGTCTTTTGCTTGTATTGTTAGTAATAATGCTATAGGCATATCGTATGAACATGGTATTTTGACTATTTGTGAGAATTAATTATTATTATTATTTACATTTTTATTATATATAATATCCTTGAATAATATTATTAATTATTCTTAATATCTCTAATTGGTTATTGTTATGAGAATAATAATGAATTAAGAATAGTATAAAGTTTAATTAATATCTATGAGATGAATATGTGTATGAGATATAAATTAATTTATATCTATTTGTTGAGAATAAATATTGGATAGACCCGTCTCGAGATTAATATATGGATCAAATGTATAAGTTAATCTCTAATAGTTATATTATAAAATTTTTTAACTTGTGATCATTATAATTATCAACATAAGGAATATTGTATTTTGATGTAATTAAATGTTATATTTAATCAGATGACTATAAAGGTTATACTTGAACATAAAAAAAAATTATGTAGTGAGATATTAGTGATTGAGATGGAATTTATCCCTCTTATTAAATGAGTAATATCTCTGGATCACCTCGACAATTGAGACTCAGAAATGCATGACATGCTCAAATGAATTGATAGAGATCAATATTATTTATTTAGTCATCATAATTGGGATTTGAGTAATCAAAGATATAACGATATAAGGTTGACTTTGTCCATGTCTTGTATTCTATCAAGATATCATGAGATAAAAAGATTATGTCATTAGTTATATTAAGGTTGTCTCAGATTATGAGCTTTTCAATTAATTTGGGTAGTCATAGTATCTTGTTAGATTCCACTTATGACGTATAGGATCAATATATGATTTAGGCCTACTACCAATATTAATTGAACCTATAGGGTCACACATTAAGAATGAATAATAACAGTTATGGTTTTTCACTCTATGTAGTAATTTAAAAATATCAGATTATTTTAAATCACAAATAATAATTAGTTTTATTTAAATTCAAATTTAATTTTGAGAAAGTTTAAATTCATGATTTAAATAAAAAATTAATTTGTTATATTGAACATGAATTTTAATTAATAAATTCATTTAAAAGAGGGTTTTAATTATTTAAATTTAAGTTGTTATTATTTAAAAGAGTTTTTAATATATAATTAAATTCAATTATGACTAAAGCCCTTGCAAACTTTTATGTGTGTGTATGTGTGTGACATATTTGATGCAAGTAGTTGTATTTTATAAAACAGAAAAAAATCCTTTCATTTTGAGAAGACAAATCTGAACTAGCATTCAACAAGATCGTTAATTATTTATTCGTGTGTGGATACTTGTAGAGGGTAGTCATTTTTTAAGAAAGATAGCACCTTTGAAGATCCGAATAAACCGAGATGCACACTTTGAAGGCTTGACAAAAAATGATCTACAAGAAGTAAATTTTGTTTACCCTTCCTTCATGTTTTTATGAAATGCATGTGATTCTTGGTAGATTAAGGGATAAAAATTATAAATTCCACTATGTTTATGTTTCAATTAGATTAGAAATTCTACCCGAAACCCCAATATGTATCACATGGCTTACCTGTTACCATTTACCATAATCAATATATGCTTTCATTAGACTTGAAAAATCCTAGGTTAGGCATTCTAAGATACTCATATCCATCAATATTTAGTATATAATAAAATCATAATCATTCATTACAAATCACATTAATCATACATAATTACTTAAAGTAACCCTAAATTCCTAAATTATTCTGATGTTGGGGATTATCTCATTAAATCATGGATCCGCACTGGTGGTAGGCATTTAGGATATTGCTCTCGATTATGGTTCCCAATCCAATCTTTCTCCCCCTCCTCTTTCTTTTGTGTGCTAAGTCTAGCTTTTGAGTATCTGGTCTAATTAGTAAATGTAACATCTTTAATGAGCTCATTCATAACATTGAGTTTATGTTACAATGACATATTGTTTTGAATTTATTTTGTAACATCATGTCATAAAATATAATAAATAAACTCACAACATCGTTATTTATGTGTGAAGATGATGTGATAAAAAAAAAGAAGTTGTATTTTAAATTTAATCACACCTTTGAGTATGATGTGACATGAAAAGAATGTCATGACATAAAATAACTTTACAATTTGTGATTTTGGTTATATAACAAAATTATTATGACCTAGAGAAGTTAGTTATGACTTCATATTATATTCAAGCATCATCACCACATCATTTTAATTTCATGACTAAAACTTAATATTTTGACTATTACAACATAAAAATAAGGCAATGATCGGAAATATATTTTAGATCTAATGCAATTGAAGCTCAAAAATATTGTTGTGGCCAAGAAGAAGGTATTGCAACATAGAAAGTTATTACGATAGTATGGTATAGTCACAACATATATTTTATGTCTTGACCAATATGTAAACTCATGACCGAGAAAGGTTTTTCATGATTTCTTCTAAATTATGCATTAGTGTTATGGTGACATGACATTGAAAATATCATGATTTCACTTTGCTCTTATTCACTTCATTTTTATTTTACATCAACTCCATCTTTTATATTCAATTTATATATGATTTTATTAATTTTCATCAAAACTCCTCACAAATTTATTTTTGTGAAATCCATGTCCCTTATATAACCACAAAGGATAAGCCAAAACATATATAAAAACTTGGTACTTTTAGTGTCAGATAGTAATCAAAAAATGCTCTACACTTAAGTCATAAGTCATCACAATATATAATATGTTATGGCTTCGTTCATGTCACAACATCATCATACAAGATCATGACTTGAATCCTTAAGTTAACCAGTCAAAACAATATAAAATAAGTTGATATAGTAATGATGTCATGATGTCATAATTCAGGGTTATGTCGCCATAATATATTTTATAGCTTAATTTGAGTTGCAACTCCATAATTCCATGTCATGACTCCAATGCACATATTATTATGTAAGTTGAGTTGCAACTTCACAATATAGGTCATGATTCAAAAGCACATAGTCATGACTACAACACCTAGGATACAACTCTTAACTTCAAAGTTGTTCTAGCTTTTAGTCCAATCATGACTCTATAGAATAGGGGACAACTTCATGGCAGATATGCTAGCTTTATTCTATCCACAATACAATATAACATGGTCATGACTTCTTAATAAATATTCTAATTTTAGTCTAGTCCCAACTCCATAGAATTTTGTAGTGACTCTGCCGCATAGGCCACAACTTCAAAAGAACTATAAGCCAATCACAACACTATATATATTTTGTTCTCCTATCATTTTATTCCAAAATAAGAACACCTAGAGAAATATATTTTTCCCTATAATTTTCTACCCATTTGTTAGAAATCCATAATGATAGACATTGTGAAGATGTTAATTGAGGCCAAGGTGCTCAAAAATATAATTAGTATTTCTCAACTATGAAAAGGTAAATGAGGGGTAATGATGTAGAAAGCTCATATTTTAAGGCCATTTTCATAGATGTCATCTAGTTTACTACCACTTGGAAATTGCTCATTAGTTAAGTCATATCACCTTCATGCTAATACTTTAGGCTAAATAGATGCTAGATTAATATTATTTTGTTCTTCGAAGTATTTTTCACATACATTTAGTCTAGTTTTGGTTTACCGATGACTATGTAAAATAGATCTTTAACAATTGAAAAATCTAGAATTTTTTATTTTCAAAAAAGGTTGTTGAATGATTTCAATTTAATCATCCTGATTGAATTATTTTTTTTTTCTCAAATATCCAACATCAATATTTGATCAAACAAAATTGTGATCTTCAAACCTTCGATATCACTATCAAGTATCATAAAGGCTATGATCCCACTTGGTGGGTTACAACCAAAGCATGTATACTAATAACTTGGTACTAAAACTTTTTTCATTCTCATAATAAATGGATAATTAATTATAATGATTCTAACTAAATCTTTTAAATAACTTTTAAAATTTTAAAAAGTTTACCAAATATGTAATAATATTAACATACAAAATGTACACTTATACATACTATTCATGTATTTGCACTACAAAAACTATTAAAAGTATCAGCTAACTTGATTTCTATGGTATTCCTATAACTACAATGTTAAATGCACATCATACATAATATTTTCAAATTCTATTGAAATTATTAAAAAAAACATATTTAGCCTCAAAAAATAAAAAAAAACAATAGTATATACATTGTTGAAACACATAGTACTAAAAATAAAAAATACCAAATCACAATTAATAAACATATTCAAATACATGGTTTTTATGCTCATAAAACACATATATATATATATATATATATCTATTTGTCTATTTATGAAAATACCTAGATTTTTGGGTATTCTCTAGTAAACCCTCTCTCCTACTAGCAATATTTTTTTTGGTGCTCATCCATGCATTCAACTGATTAATATGAGTATAATAACCATGTATTAATTCTCTACTCTACACCCGAGCATGTAATGGGCAATAGAGGCAGCAACGAACCAAAAGAAAATTGAATCGAGCACATCATTAATGAATCACACCCACACAAAATCCAAACCTTTTTTTTTTTTGCAACTATGTCATTCCCAACCCATGCATACTTCATTATGTTTGTGTTAAATACATCACAAAAGTTCCTAGATAAGTAGATGGGTCACAATAGCCCCTCTTAAAAATCATAGTTCTTTAGGCTCTTATCATCCTTTTGAAAGAATTTTTCTAGATTTTCATTGACCACAAAAGTTATTATCCTAAACCTCGGCTCTAATATCACTATTATGCATATATAATTTATAGCAAAAAATGTAAACTATAAAATTTTAAACAAATACAATTATAAAATAGAAATAGAAGAAAATACAAGCTATTGAAATGGGATGAACAAGTAGGGGGGGGGGGGAGGGGGGGCAGATATTTTTATAGGAAAGTAAGAGGTACTATAAATTCATTTATGCAATGTGAGACTTCACCCACAATGCTATTACCTATCTCCAACAACACTCACTAAAATTCACACATACCCACTTTATTTTACTTAGAATTTTTTCTATAACAATGATAATATTATTAAGATCAATTGAAAAGTTATATTTTGATTTCATGTTTAAAGCCGATAGAATGAAATCACACGAAACATGTGATATTTAACTAATAATAAAAAGGGGGAAAAAATTGTTTGTTAAATATTTTTTCAAAGAACTTACAAGGCATGTTGAAACTTGAAGAGGAAAAGAGATGAGGCGAAGAGATAGTCTTCAATTTTTCTTTAAGAGGAGAAAATAAGACTTTGCAATACAAATTATGCTGAAATCCTTTCCCCTCGTGCTTCATTAAAAATGTAAGCATTGGTTTTGGGGTTTTCTATTTAAACAAAACATGGTTTTGAATATTCAATTTTCATAAAACTTTGCTTGGTTTAGTTATTATCTAAAATAAATGAGGCTTATAATGAGATTTGTTTTAAACATTAGTTTAGAAATATCTTTAACAATAAAGGAATTTCATATAGACTTGAATGAAAACATTTTTTGCTGAACTTCAAAGATAAATTTTGGCGAAATTTCACAAGGTGTTTCTTTTGATATTTCTAAAATTGTTACTTGAATTTATATTTTTGAAATTTATAAGAGCATTTTAGGATTTTTTTTTTTCTACCCATACAATTTTTCTCCTTTTCTTACTTTTTCTATCTATTCTACACTTTACAACCTAAATGTACTTCTTCTTAATTTTTATATTTTTTTAATCCTTTCCGTATATTTTTTAGTTTTGTTTTGTTTTGTTTTAGTTCTTACATTTTTGCTATATATATATATATATATGATTGTGATTTTCCCTAGTCTAATGATATAATTATTGTATTATACACTTTATTAGATAAAAAAGATTTTATTATCATTTTAATGATAATAAATAGTTACTATTTATGGACATTGAGTATGTGACTTGATAGTTCAACTCTATAGCTTAAAAAGAATAATATTCTAAAGGTTCCTAATCACTCATTATTAGTGAAACAATAATCAAGACTAGTATGGAGTCTAATTGATGGTTATGTTTTACTAATCATGAATATATTATATTATGTCAACTCATTGGTATTTGTTAGAGAACAATGTACATGACCAAACCTATATTAGAATATTACATTGATTAGATATCATAACTAATTCTTATAAGTAATATTTTTAGTCCTTAGACCTAAATTCATAATGATCCATAAATGATGAAATCTATTTTTTGATACACCCCAACTTTATTCGTAATAAAGTAATATTATATACTATGGTAGAATTAAATAAAAATTGAATTATGCAGAGTGATGTAGGTGAATAAGATGAAATTTGTAATGTTCTTGAATAGAGATATCTATCTGCCTCTCGGTAAGTAAGACTTAAAAAAAAAACATGGTCATTCTCAAATAAATTAATATTATTTACTTTTCAAACAACTTTAGATCACGAAACACAATTGAACTATATAAAAGCAACGTGATTTATACCTTATGTTTACTTTTGATATCATGTAACAAAAGGAGTATAACATTGGCTACAAATTAGGTTATGCTTAATGCTCATATATTTTGGGTTGTTATAATATCTTACTAGAAATCACTTATAATTTGTTAGTCTAATGTTATATGATCTGTAAGGTTGCACATTAAGAATGTATTAGAAAGTAAGTATTGAGTTAAACTCAAAGTAAACATAGTATTAAAATATGAATTTAATACTAAGTTAAATGTTGTTTATTTTTTATAAAACTATGAGATAGTTTAATTATTAAAAAAAAGTATTAAATAATGTTTACTTTAAAAAATTCATAAGATGTTTTTCTTTAATATTATATGATTTAATAAACAAAGTTTAATCTTTATATCATAACAAAGTTTTTAAATTTTGTATTTTATGAAAAATATACAAATATGTTTGGAAAACTCATAAAATATTATTTGAAAAAAATACATATTTTGTAATGCTTATTTTTAGACAATACATATTTAAATTTAAAAAAAAAATAAAATGTGAATTTATTTTAAAAAGATGTGTTGCATATTGAAAGATGGAAAACATGTTCGTGGAAAACAAACCATGTTTGTTTCAAACACACTACGCCTTATGAACAAGCTATGTGTTTTCATAAAACATGTTAAATGTTTTTAGGAAAACACATATTATCTGTTTAATTTAATAAATAAAAAAATATTAAAAATAAATATAATATTAAAACCAAAGCACTATTAATACATGTCTTGCATGTAGAATAATAAATCAATAATTCAAATATGATAAGATAAAATAAGACTAGTTGTCTATGTATGATATGGGACATCATAATATATATGTGATATATATAAGAAAAAGAAAATAATAAAATTATTTCAGAAGTGATGTTGCGGAACATAAAAAGTTATGTTGGAGAATAAAACAAGATATTTTTACAAGTATGTGTTAAAATATAGAAATAGTTTCTTAGGTAGGAAATGGTTATGTGAGATAAAATTAGGGTCTTAATGTGCCAATTTTTTTGGGTTTCTAAAATTTTGGTGGACATATATATTCATGTGAATTAATTGTAAATGGTATTAGCAGATTAGCTGTACCTAAAAGTATAAGGTGTGGATTTTTAGAATATTAAGATAATATTTTGTTAGATAGTAGATTAATAAAATCCATAAGATGTTCATTGGGTTTAAGACATCCACTATGTTATCAACTCTAAATAACCATGTTATGATTCCTAATATGATTATGATGTTGAGAAAATTAGAGAACAAAACTCTAATTTATCAAGAAGAAGAAAACTACTCTCTACAAAAAAGTGTACTCCACAGTCTCTCAAAGAAGAACACTAAAGGAAAGCTTTCAAGCTTTTATTGATGAAATTGAAAAACACAAATACAAGGGGGGTATTTATAGGTTACAATATTCAATATTAACCACACGATTAATTAGTAGTAAACTAATCCAAACCATTGAATAAAAAAAACATCTACCTAATTTTGCCTAACTCTTACCTAACTTCCACCAAACTTCTACCAACCTTCTACCAACCTTCTACCTACCTTCCACTAACACAATTTAAACTTTTACTAAATAACACATTAAACATTTACCAAAACAAAATGGGCTTGAATTGGGTTGGGCTTCAACTTGGGTTTGTCTTGAAGTTGGGTTGACATTGATTTTTAACACTCCCCCTCAATGTCAGCTCCCATTCTCCGCACTATGTCAAGCTGATGGCAAAACATTTCGAGTTTGTCTATACTCAAACTTTTGGTGAACAAGTCTGCAACTTGATCATCTGTCTTGATTTTTCGCATCTCAATTTCTTCTAGCAGAACTTTCTCTCTAACAAAGTGATAATGCACTTCCACATGTTTAGTTCTTGCATGAAAGACTGGATTTTCTGCCAAACGAATTGCCGATTCGTAGTCACAATACAGTGGAACTGAATAATCTACTGATTGATGTAGATCATTCATCAACTGTGCCAACCAGGTAATCTCTTGAGCTGCCATTGCTGATGCTCGATACTCTGCTTCAGTTGTTGACAACGACACTATCGGCTGCCTCTTGCTACACCAGGAAAATGTTCCTGAACCAAGTTTAAATACATACCCAGTTGTTGACCTCCTGGTGTCATGATCACCTGCATAGTCAGCATCACAGTAACCAACTAATTTGCAGTCTTCCCCTTTCTTGTACAAAAGACCATAATCGATTGTACTTTTCACATATCTCAATATTCGTTGAACAGCTTCCAAATGGGGTTTCTTTGGATTTTGCATGTAACGACTCATCACACCAACTGCATAAGATATGTTAGGTCGATTCAAGGTTAAGTAGATTAGACTACCTACCAATTGTCGATACATTGTTGCATCTTCCAAGTCTTTTCCTTCATGTGCGCACATTTTGGCATTTGGTTCCATCGGAGTTGAAATCGTCTTGCATTCAAGCATTCCAAACCTCTTTAACAAATCTTTGGAATATTTTTGTTGACAAAGAAATATTCCTGTATGTGTACGATCAATCTCTAGACCAAGAAAGTGCTTCAACTGCCCAAGTTCCTTCATTTGGAAACGAACTGATAAATTCTCCTTGGTCCGAAGAATTTCTTCCTCATCATCACTGGTTATGATTAAATCATCTACGTACACTAGCACGATAGCTATCTTTCCTCCATTTGCTTTGACAAATAGGCTAGAATCTGCAGGTATTACTGAATAACCACTATGTGTCAAAAATTCAGCTATCTTACCATACCACGCTCTAGGTGCTTGTTTCAATCCATAGAGTGCTTTTCGTAGCTTACAAACATATTCAGGATGATCTCGACTTTGAAAACCCATTGGTTGGATCATATAAATCTCCCGATCCAGCTCTCCATGAAGAAATGCATTCTTCACATCCATTTGCCACAAATTCCAATCTTTGTTGGCTGCAAGTGCAAGTAGAACTCGTACAGTTGTGAGTTTAGCCACTGGACTAAATGTTTCATCGTACTCTAGTCCGTACTGTTGAGATAAACCACGAGCTACCAATCGTGCCTTGTACCTCTCAATTGACCCATCTGAATGACGCTTTAACTTGTAAACCCACTTACAAGATATCAGTTTCACATCTCTTGGCATTGGCATGAGATCCCAAGTCTGATTCCGTTCAAGTGCATCGATCTCTTCTTTCATAGCTGCTATCCATTGAGAATCCTCTGATGCTTCTTCAAACGACTCAGGTTCTACCACGGTTGCTTCTTCAACTATGGCTACATTGGCATATTTGGGATTCGGCCTCCGTGTTCTTGTTGACCTTCGAAGTTGAGATGTTGGAGTCGACTCTTCAGCTTCACTAGGCCCACCTTCTTCACTTGGTTGCACATACATACCAGTTTGCCAAGGACTTTGAGTCACTTTTTTTTCAGCTTCATCACCATTTGAATCTTCTGATTCTTCTGAATTTGGTAGAAGTTGAACAGTATCCTTCTCCATCTTTTGTTGCAACTTGTCTTCGAATTCTTTTGAGTCTGGCAGCTCCTCCTTTTTCAAGGACCACCAAGAAGATGCTTCATCAAACACCACATTCCGTGAAGTGTAGCATTTTCCATTTGTTGGATCACAACATCTCCATCCCTTTCTCTGGTCATTGTATCCCACAAGGATACATCTAATAGCTTTCTTGTCAAACTTGCTCCGCAAATGATCAGGAACAAAGACATAGCATACACTGCCAAATACTTGAAAGTAGTTAACTGTAGGTTTCATGTTCCATAGTTTCTCGAAGGGTGAGATAAATTCCAACTTTGGCTGGGAAAGTTTGTTGATCACAAAGGCTGCAGTCCTCATTGCTTCAGCCCAAAACCTTCTTGGCACATTCTTTGCAATGTAACATACTTCGACAAATTTTTGCAAGATGGCGGTTCTTTCTCTCGGCTACACTATTTTGTTGTGGTGTATTGGCACAAGTATACTGACGACGTATGCCACATTCCTTTAGGTATTGTGAAAACTCCCATGAGCTGAATTCTCCCCCATTGTCTGTGCGCAGGCAATGGATCTTCTTCCCCACTTTTGCTTCAACTGACTCTCTAAACTCTTTAAACTTTGAGAATGTGTCAGATTTTTCTTTCATGAAGAAAACCCACACATACCTTGAGAAGTCATCGATAAATGTCACCATATATCGCTTACCTCCAATTGATTGTTCCTTAATGGGACCAAATACATCAGAGTGAACCAACTCCAATGGTTCCTTTGCTTTGAATTCTGATTCCTTGTATGGTAATTGGTGCGCTTTACCATACTGACATCCTGCACATACCGTGTCTACTCATACGTCAAGTTGAGGAAGCCCTTTCAGCATTGACTTTTTCACCATCACACTTAGCTTTGAATAGCTAACGTGACCTAACCGCATGTGCCACAAATCTGTTGTCTCATTTTTTCTTGTCTTGTCTACATATGCAGACTCCGCTGACATCACGTACACAGACTCTAATCGTCTTCCCTCCATTGTTGGCTTTTCTGAGATCTTAAAGTCTCGAAACACCTTCACATCTTGTGGACCGAAGAGGACATAGTGGCCCAATGATGTTAGTTGAAACATAGATAGTAAATTCTTCTTCATTCCTGGAACATGGTAAACATCTTCAAGTGGCACTTGGTTAGGATTATACCGAGGTGTAATTATTGTTTTACCAATGTGAGTTATTGGTAACCTCGAATTGTCGGCCCTCACCACCACACGATTTCCCTTGTACTCTGACAGGTTCTGCAACTTTTCTCTATCACCCGTCATGTGATTTGAGCATCCCGAGTCTACGATCCAATCATTCTCGTAGTCAATCTTTTCGGGTGTTGTTGCAGTAAGAGCTAATTCTTCTTCCTCCTTAGCGAACAACGATAAGCCATCCCAATCATCTTCGTTAGAACTTGAAGTAGCAGCATTACTTTCAATGTGCTTTTTCTTGCTCCAACAATCTTTCGCCATGTGGCCCATCTTCCCGCAGTTGTAACACTTGCCACCAAACTTTCTGCTATTGTCTTGATTCTTTGAATCTCCCCTTTGATGAGAGTCATTCTTTCCTTTCATCTTGTCACCATTTGCTTTTGATCTGCTACCATCGTTCCCTTGAAACTGTCTTTGCTTTTGTTGGTGTAGAGTGCTTCTTCTTCACTCTTCAGTGAGACACCACTCATTTGCTTAGCCATTGCTTCTTGACTGGCTAGCAAATTTTCAAACTCAACAAGAGATGGTTGTGTTGGCCATCCTTGTACAGCAGCAACAAACCCTCGATACTCGGATCTCAAACCATGGATAATTATTCTTTTTATCCTGGTTTCTCCAATAGGAGCTTTCGGATCTAACACCGAAATTTCGCGGCATAGTGACTTCATCTTGTGAAAGTACTGACCAATCATCATGTCGCGTTGCGTCATCGATAACAGCTCATTCTCGAGAAGCTGCAGTCTTGCATCATTCTTCTTTGAAAAGAGTGTAGCAAAAGTATCTCATGCTTCCTTTGGTATTTTGGCATCCCGAATGTGCTCAAGTATTTCTTCTTCAACTGTGGTTTTTAAGGCAAACATTGCTTTGCCTGTTTTAATTTTCCACTTCCGCAAGATGCCATTTGCATCCTCTACTGCCGGTTGTGTAACTTCATCACCACCAACAACTTCCCACAAATCTTGACCTTGTAGGTAAGACTCCATACATGTTGACCATATGTTGTAGTTTTGGTTGTTGAGCTTCTTGATCCCTCCAACGACTTGAAGATCAGCCATTTTGTTTACAACGATCTGCTTCTCACTTGGAAAGGGTCACACTATTTCACGGGAACTGTATGAACAGTACCGTATACGTGAATAGTATCATATACTGGAATAGTACGTAGTCGTGAATAGTACACCAGGTAAGTTCCCAGGAAAGAGAGGTGGGTCACAATGGACACGCTTAAATCACCAAGTCTTTAGCCAAAATTTATCCTTGACATGCACCTCCACACCACAAACCTTTTCCAGCAACCACAATAACAACTGGATGCTTCTAACCAAAAACCAATCTCAAGAAATATTTTTTTTTTCTGATGTGGAAGATCAGACAGTGCTGCAACCACAGAGCATACTCAAGAATATCCTAGAGATCTCACAACCTCCCTCTGATACCAAATGTTGAGAAAATTAGAGAACAAAACTCTAATTTATCAAGAAGAAGAAAACTACTCTCTACAAAAAAGAGCACTCCACACTCTCTCAAAGAAGAACACTAAAGGAAAGCTTTAAAGATTTTATTGATGAAATTGAAAAACACAAATACAAGGGGGGTATTTATAGGTTACAAGATTCAATATTAACCACACGATTAAATAGTAGTAAACTAATCCAAACCATTGAATAAAAAAAACATCTACCTAATTTTGCCTAACTCTTACCTAACTTCCACCAAACTTCTACCAACCTTCTACCTACCTTCCACTAACACAATTTAAACTTTTACTAAATAAAACATTAAACATTTACCAAAACAAAATGGGCTTAAATTGGGTTGGGCTTCAACTTGGGTTTGTCTTGAAGTTGGGTTGACATTGATTTTTAACATATGATAGGTAGGTAGTTTATGTGCAGACTAAAATTGTCATAAAATATATTTTAAAATTTACTAAACCCCAATGGTGGTACCATATGGAACTTGTGATTTTAATTAATTTGGTTTCTTATTACTTTAAAAAATATGAATATGTGATTTATATATGAATAAATGTTATGTATACAAGGCTTTATTTCATTAAACACAAAATTTTAATGTATCCTTTATACGAGGTTATTAATAATTTGTTTAATTTTATATGATTAATTAAAAATTATAATTATTAGTAATCTATAATAATTTATTTTATTAAATATGAAACTATTATTATGTGATTAATGAAATAATAAATATTTTTATATTTTTGTGAAAATGAATGGTATATAATATGACCCACTAAATCAATGTGATTGGCTTTTCTTGTGGTATATTTAAGGAATTTTCATAAAGATGAAAATTCTCTTAGGTTGACTAAAGAATAATTTAGTTTGTGGGTCATACAATGATATATTTATTTTATGTCATACATACATGTGATACTATATGTGTGTGTGTGTGTGTGTAATGTATGATATATAAATATAATACTATATATATACACACACATGTGATATTATAATAATACTCTTTATTTTTACCTTCTAAACTTATTTTGCATTTTGAAAATTACTATTATGTTCCTAATATGAATATGATAATGAATTCAAATTTTTGGTTGGATATATCTAGATTTACTTTTATTATTAAAAATAATATTTGCTCTACATATCATGGAATTAATTTTTATGAGAACACTTATTAAATAAATTATGTCCTAATCATTGATAATCAAAATATTAAGCCAATCTAAAAAATTAATACCAAGAGGGTTATATCTAACGATATAAACATATTTATCAATGGAATTTAATTTTACTATCATTTTATTTTGAATATTATGAAATATGTGAATCTTATTTATTAGACAAAATGATTAAACCTCCTTTTATGGATCATAGTGAAATGACTAATGACTTATTGAGTATCATAGATAGTGATATATGTGAACCAATAAGTTTAATTGCAAGAGGAGGTTATCAGTACTTCATTACCTTTATAAATGATTTTAGTAGATATATTTATATTTGTCTGATAAAATTAAAAGTGAATCTTTTGATATATTCAAAATATTTAAGAATGAGATACAAAATAAACTTGAAAAAAGTATAAAAATAATTCAATTAAATCGAGGTGGTGAATACTGAATACGTAAGCAAAGAATTTATTAATTATCTTTGAGATTGTGTAATTGTTTTACAACTAACTCTATCAAGATTTATTGGATATCATTCAATTTGTGTTAGGTAAAATTAATATTCCAATATCCTTTTATGATTATGCTTTAGAGACTACCACATTCATAGTTAACTAATATTTATTAAAGGTAGTTCAAAAGAGTTTATATCTTTTGAATTGAAAAATATCCCAATTTATCTTTTCATAGGATTTAGAGTTATTAAGCTTTTGTGAGACATCATATTTCTAATAAATTAACACACAAATCAAATAAGTATTATTTTGTGGGATATCCTAGAGAAATATTTGTTACTTGAAATAGTATCTTTTCAGAAAGAGTTTATGTCTAAAAGGACTAGTGAGAGTAAAATTTAGCTTATGTTCAAGCATCACTAAATAACATTTAGCTGAATATGGAAACTCTATATGATTCACAAGTTATTGTTGAACCTATACAAGTAACACAGGGCAAGAGAAGGTATAGTATGATATGTCAGAATTTAGAGAGAAGAAATTCTCATTACTACTAATTAAGATTTTTGTATAGATTATGATGAGCTCACATCCTACCAAAAGGTCATATCTAGTCTAGACTCTAGAATAGTTTAGAGCCACAAAATATGAGATGTAATTCATTATTCATATATGATAATAGAGTTTGAAACTTGATTAATCAACTTGATGTTTTAACAAAAACATAGGGTATAAATAAGTTTTTAAAATAAAATTGACATGGAAAAGTACATACCTTTTAAGAATGAATAGTTGTCAAAACATTTAGGCAAACTTATGATATTGACTAAGATGAATTTGTTTACTAGCTGATATGCTTAAATCTAAATTCTTTTTCCCTAGCGACACAGTATGATTATCAAATATGGAAAATTGGTGTCAAAATAGTATTTCATAATGAAAATTAGTTAGATGATGTGTATATGACATATCATGATGATTTTGTCAATCCTATGAATTTTGGAAAGGTATGTAAGTTTCAAAAATCCATCTATGAATTGAATCATAGATATTGAAGTTGAATCTTTATTTTTATGAAATATACAAAGTAATTAGTTTTATGAAAAATTAAAATCAATCTTTTGTTTACAAGAAGACTCCTGAGAGCAAAATAATTTTCCTATTACTTTATATCGATAATATCTTACTCATATAAAATGATACTCCTATCTTGTAAATTTTAAATTTTGGCTTAGAAATTATTCTCAATAAAAAACTTAGGTGAAACTACTTCTATATTATGTACAAATATTTATAAGAATAAATATAAAATACTTATTGGCCAAAGTCATAGTGTAGATATAGAAAATGTATTGAAAAGGTTCGATATGCAAAATTATAAGAAATAATTTTTGTCAATGTCTCATGGTATAAATCTAAGCAACTAGGTGTTTAATGACACTAGATGAGTGAGATCACATGAGTTTGATTCCAAAATTTTTCAGATATAAGATCTATCATGTATGCCATATTATTTACTTGATCAGATGTCTATTATGCTTTGAGCATGACAAGAAGATATTTGTCTGATATCAATTGGAGTCAATTGATTACAATTAAAAATATCATTAAATACTCGAGAAGAAGTGATAATATACTTTTATAGTATGAACGATAGAAAGATGAGCTAGTTATAACCAGTTGCACATTTGCTAGCTCCAATTCTTATAAGTATGTCTATAAATCATTATTGTTGTATATAATTTGTTTTGATTATCTATTTTATATAACCAAATTGTTTCTATTTTAATATTTTCATGTAAGTACAGGAAACAAAATATTAAGAGGTTGGGAATCCAGCAATAGCACAATAACGGAGGTCCCACTGACCGGTTAATTAAACCAAAAATTATATTAATATAAATAAATTGTATGTATTTTATGTTTTGGGGCTTGCATTTTTTGGGGTGGGGAACTGTTCATCTCTTTCTCCTCTCCTGCGCGATTTTATCGTGACTGTTTATGTTACATAAACTATAAGAATGCTAGACATTTTTGGTTTAATCTATAAACATGTAAACATTTTTTCTAGTGGATGTAGCTAGTCATGTTGAATGACTAGTGAACTACGTTATTCTTGTGTTTCTATTTCATTTTTTTTGATTCTGCCATGGTTGGATTGTGGTTATGAATTGTATATATATCATTTTTTGCTGTTACTTTGTTGTTCTCTTCTTCTGAATTACAATCGTGGAATCACAATTACCCAATAATTGTTATGATTTGTGTTTTGAATTAATGGGGGTGTAATAAGTTGTACAAGGTTGACACAAAGCACTACTATTAATTACACTACAGACCCTCAATACATAGATGTTTCAAAAGTAGTTAAGGAGGTCATTTGGATCAAAAACTTTATATATGGTATGGGAATAGTTCCTAGGATTACAAATCCAATAGATTCATATTACTTGTTGATCAAGTCAACAAGAAATTGCATTGTTGTGTTCAGGTGTTTTCTGAAACAAGAAAATGTGGTTTTCCTATAATTTAGATTTCAACATATGCATATCTGCTAAACATATCTGAAAGAAATCCCATATTTTATTATTTTTGTACTAGATAAATTGTTAGCTTTGTTGTGAATGTATCCTTACCCTTTTTTTTATACCTTCATGCATAGTTGTGATCTATCTTTTCCCAACAAAACTGGAGAGTTTTCCATGATAAAATTTTAGTATAGTCCCCTTTGATGTTGTCAGGTATTAGTAGTGCAAAAAAGTGTGTGTGTGTGTGTGTGTGTGGGTGCATGTAGTGCATTGTTCATGGATTTGTAAAGAATGAATGTGCAATCTTATAATTTTAGTGCTTGTGTGCCATGGAATAATAGTAACTACCATATATTGATTATCACTTTAATATGTTTATTGAATCTATATTGTTGTAGATTGATTCAATACATTATTGAAAATTATGTTGAATACTAGATTTACAAAATTAATTTTTTAAGAATTAGAAAAAAAAATGTGTTTTAAAATTGGAAATATATTATATGGATTCTATTGTGTTCTATTATGATTCAAAAGAGTAAATTGAAAGATTTAAAATAAAATAAAAAAATAATTAACCACATTATTGGTAATAGAAAAGTTCTAGTTGAGGTAAAATGGAGCTTGAATGCTAAAAATCTAGTTTCAGATATTTTCTAATACCCATAATTTGGTTAATTCTTTTTTTTATTTTTAAATCTTTTAATTTACTCTTTTGAATGAAAATCAAACACTGTTGAATTCATACAATATATTTCCAATTTTAAAATATATTTTTTCTATTTCTTAAAAAATTAAATTTCTATTGTACCAAATTTAATTTTACAAGTTTAATAAAAAAATTTTAATTCTAACCCAAATTAATTTTTATAACGTGTTTTTTAAATTTCTAAAAATCAAAAATTTTAATTCCAATTTTACCCAAATTAATTTTCTTTAAAATTAAAAATTTTTAATTTTCATACACAAAAAATATATATTTTTTGATTGTCTATCCAAAAATATATATTATAAAAATGGACTAATTATTATTTTGCCACAATTGGTAAAATATTCATACAAGCATAATAAAAATCATAATAAACCAAAAAACAAAAAAAAAATAGTCGAATACAATCATAATATCAAAATTTAACATGAATTATAAAATATAATTGAAAATACCTCATAATGTTTGGAGGATTTCAATTATGTATCCAAGCATATTAGTACAATGCTCCTTGCAAATCACATATTGCCTCACCTCAGCTCTAAAAACATGTACCACACATTTCAAAACAAAAAAAAATGGTTTTGTATTATTAAATTGATGTGTAAACACATATTTTATGTGGGCATTGTTTTTAACATATAAAAAAAATACCCAAAAAATATTAAAGCATAAAATAAATAAAATATATTAATTATTAAATTTAAACAAACCACATAATTAAACCAAAATCAAATTTAATTTAATTTTAATTATGTCAATTTTCCCAAAGCAATTTAAGATATTTGAACATACTACAAAACATCATTCTTATATATCTTTCCTTTAGCATTTTGGCTATTGAATAAAGTGAATCAATTTTGCTTCAAATGCTAGTAATAATATGTATGGTTTTTAATCTCAAATAACTTTAAGATAATATGTAAAATTCCTTGATGTATATCGAATATAATGATAGCATTCATATAATTAAACATATTGTATGTCATTTTCTTTTTATTAAATTGATATATAAACAAATATTTTATGTGAGCACTCTAACATATAAAAATAATATGCACATAAAAATTATTAAAGAAAAAAATAAATAAAATATACCAATTATTAAATTATAACACACCAAATAATTAAACCAAAATTAAATTAAATTAAATTTAAATTATGTCACTTGTCCCAAACCAATTAAAGACATCTGAACATACCATAAACATCATTCTTTCATTTCTTTCCTTTAACATTTTAGATATGGAAATAAGTGAAAAGTTTGCTTCAAATACTAAGAATAATTTTCAGTCCCAAATAACTCTAAAACACTATGCAAAATTCCATGAAGTATACCTGATATAATTATTTCATACCTTCTCTTTAAGGAGCCATGTTTAGTGATATGTCAACATAATTTCATGTCACAAGCACAATTCTTACCTATTTGCCTAGAAAGATAAAATAGATTTATCATAATTTGAATATAAATAGAAATCCTCATGATTTCCATTTAATATTAGCACCTCTTTGAAACTCCTCATATATTTGAATATATATCAAGAAATCATCATAATTTATGAAACTCATACATTTAATATAAATGGTAATTTCATGAAATACATTTATATTTGCCTAGAAAGATAATAAAATTTTTATATACTCATGTCCCCTATGATTATATACTTTGCCTTTTTATCATATAGAACCACAAAGGATAAGCCAAAAAGAAATTTAAAAATTTGGTACTTTTAGTGTCAAATAGTATTCAAAAAACTCTATACACTTAAGTCATAAGTCATGACAAGATATAATATGTTATGTCTTCATTCATGTTACAACATTATCAGACAAGATCACAACTTGAATCCTTAAGTCAGCTAGTCAAAACAATATAAAACAAGTTGTTATTGTAATGATGTCGTGATACCAAAATACAGGGTCGTATCATCATAATATATGTTATAGATTAAATTGAGTTGTAACTTCATAATTCCATGCCATGACTCCAAATCACATATTTTTATTTAAGTTGAGTTACAACTTCATAATATAGGTCATGAATCCAAAGAACATAGTCATGACTACAACATCTAGGATGCAACTCTGAACTCCAATAGTTTTTCTAGCTTTTATTCCAGTCATGACTTTATAGAATAGGGGACAACTTCATGGAAAATATTCTAGCTTTATTATATTCGAAATACAATATAACATGGTCATGACTTCTTTATAAATATTCTAATTTTAGTTTAGTCTCGACTCCATAGAATGTTGTTGTGACTTTGCAGCATAGGCCACAACTTCAAAAGAAGTATAAGCTAATCATAACACAATATATACTTTGTTCTCCTATCATTTTATTCCAAAATAAGAACACCTAGAGAAATATCTCATTCTCTTTTAATTTCTACCTCATTTGTTAGACTATCCGTAATGATAGACATTGTGAAAATGTTAACTGAGACCAAAGTGCTCAAAAATATAATTACTATTTCCCAACTATGAAAAAGTTAAATGAGGGGTAATGATGTCGCAAGCTCATATTTCAAGGTCATATTCATAGTTGTCATCTAGTTTACTACCACTTGGAAATTGCTCATTAGTTAAGTCATATCATCTTCATCCTAATATTTTAGGTTTAATAGATACTAGATTATTATTATTTTGTTCTTCAAAGTATTTTTCACAAATATTTAGTCTAATTTTGATTTACCGATAACTAGGTAAAATAGATCTTTAACAATTGAAAAATCTAGAATTTGTAGTTTCTAAAAATGTAGTTGAATGATTTCAATTTAATCATCCTAATTGAATTATTTTTTTTTCTCAAATATCAAACATCAATCTTTGATTAAACAAAAATTGTGATCTTCAAACCTTCGATATTACTATTAGGTATCATAATGGCTCTGATACCACTTGTTGGGTCAAAACCAAAGCATGAATACAATTAACTCTCAAGAATTCATTTCGTGCCATCTTAGCCAATGCACCATAAATGAAGTAATATGTAGTAATATGTGTGGTGTCCATCCTCTTTGTGTGTCAGTGTGTGATAGGATGATAGTTGCGTGGCTGTTGTAGTGTTTTTCAAAAAGATCAGTGGCTGCAATCAAAGTTGGTTATGTTGCGCATGTTGGTCATAGAAATACTTCTAGATAAATTGCTTGCCTTGCTGTTGTTAATTTATGAGGCAAAATGGTGCATGCTATTGTAGGATATTTGAGTTTTACTTGCTCTTGATGAAGTTTCAATACTTCTTTGTCATCTTTGTTATATGATTCAATAAAATCTATTGCTGAACATTTTAGTAAAGAATCTGCCTATAAATTTATAAAAAATTCATTACATATATTAATAAAATGTGTTGGTGTTGTATATATATAAAAAAAGATAACTCGATGCCAAAACTTTTTTCATTCTCACAAATAACTAGATAATTAATTATAATGATTCTAACTAAATCTTTTAAATATTTTTAAAAATTTTGAAAAGTTTACCAAATATGTAATAAAATTAACAACATACAAAATGTACACTTATACATACTAATCATGTATATGAACTACAAAAACTATGAAAATATCGGCTAACTTGATTTCTATGATATTTCTCCAACTACAGTGTCAAATGCATATCATACACATTATTTTCAAATTCTATTGAAATTATAAAAAAAACATATTTAGCATCAAAAAAATACAAAAAACCAATAGCATATACATTGTAGAAACACACAGTACTAGAAATAAAAAATACCAAATCATAATTAATAAACATATTCAAATACATAGTTTTTATGCTAATAAAACATATATATATATATATATATATATATATATATATATATATGAAACTAACTAAATTTTTAGGTATTTCTCTAATAAACCCTTTCTCCTACAGGCAACATATTTTTGGTGCTCATCCATGCATTCAACTAAATAATATGAGCATACCTTTGTGTATTTATCCTCTACTCTACACCCGAGCATGTCATGGGAAATAGAGGCAGCAATGAACCAAAAGAAAATTGAATTGAGCACATCATTAATGAACCACACACACAAAATCTGAACCTTTTTTTTTTTTTTGCAACTATGGCATTCCCAACCCATGCATACTTCATTATGTTTGTGTTAAATACATCACAAAAGTTCCTAGATAAGTAGATGGGTCACAATGGCCCCTCTTAAAAATTATAGTTCTTTAGGCTCTTGTCATCCTTTTGGAAGAATTTGTCTAGATTTGCATTGACCACAAAAGTTATTACCCTAAACCTCGGCTCTAATATCACTAGTATGCATACATAATTTATAGCAAAAAATGTAAACTATAAAATTTAAAAACAAATAAAATTATAAAATAGAAATCGAAGAAAATACAAGTTATTGAAATGTGATGAACAACAAGTAGAAGGGGAGGGAAGATATTTTTATAGGAAAGAAAGATGTACTCATATGCATTTTGTGCAACTTGAGACTTCACCCACTATACTAATAACTATCTCCAACAACACTCACTCAAATTCACCCATACCCACTTTATTTTACTTAGAACATTTTGTATAACGATGATAATATTCTTAAGATTCAATTGAAAAGTTCCTCTTATATTTCATGAAATAGCTTCTATAAATGTAATATCCTCGTTGTTTAAAGCCCATAGAATAAAAACACCATGAAGCATGTGATATTTACCTAATAATAAAGGAAAAAGAAAATTGTTGTTAAGTATTTTTTCAAAGAACTTACTAGGCTTGTTGAAACTTGAAGAGGAAAAAAGACAAGGCGGAGAGGGTCTTTGAATTTTCTTTTAAGAAGAGCTGAAATCCTTTCCCCTCATGTTTCATTAAAAATGTAAGCATTGGTTTTAGGGTTTTCTAATTAAACAACATAAATGAGGCTTATAATGAGAATTTTTAAAACATTAGTTTAGAATTTTTTTTAACCTAAAAAATTTTAATATAGCCCTGAATGGAAACAATATCTGCTCAACTTCAAAAATAATTTTTGGCAAAAATTCACAAGGTGTTTCTTTTGAAAATTCTAAATCTGTTACTAGAATTTATATATTTGAAATTCCTAATACCATTTTAGGGTTATTTTTTGATTTTTATTCCCATACAATATTTCTTATTTTCTTACTTTTTTCTATCTATTCTACACTTTACAACTTAAATGTGCCTTTTCTTAATTTTTATATTTTTTTAATCCTTTCCATATATATTTTATAGTTTTATTTTTTTGTTTCAGTTCTTACATATGTGCATATATATATTTGTTTGTGATGTGCCCTGGACTAATGATATAATTATTGTCATTATACACTTTATTATATAAAAAATATTTTATTATCATTTTAATGATAATTAATAGTTAACTCTATTTATGGACATCAAGTATGTGACTTGGAACTCTAAAGCTTAAAATAATTATATTCTAAAGGTTCATAGTCACACATTACTAATGGAATAATAATCAATAAAGACAAGTATGGAGTCTAATTGATGAATTGGGAAAAAATTGTTGGATCTATCCTAATTGTACTAATCATGTCTCAGTTTAGCTTTATAAAAAATAGAAAAAATGGTAAAAAAAAATTTTGTGCTTGTTCTTTAGCACCATATCATGCATTGTATAGTGGATAGAACATTCCAAAAATGCTTTGGGTAGATTCTCTTGAATGGCTCTCACTGCTAAAACAATAAGAAAAATGTGGTAAAATAAAAAATCTAGTTGCATTATCTAAAAAAGTTTATCTCGGGTTGTGAGGACTTTATCTTAAAATAGGATGAAAAAAATGGTTTTGTGGTTGTTGCTATATTCTTTTCAATGGGTAATTCACTTCTAGACACTCTCACTCATGTTATGCCAAATTAAATCAAGTTTTTTTTTCTTTTCGGCATTGAATTTTACTTTAATTTGGATCTAATTATTATATCTTTTGGACATTTAAAAATTTTTATATAGTTAGAATCCTATGAGTCAACATGATTATTTATATTCATAAAAAAGGATTATTTCATGGTAAAATCTTAGTTTTATAGTTGTTTATTATGTATAATTTATTCCATGAGAGAGTATTGTCGTGTGCAAATGATTTATTAATGCAATCAGTGTTTGGCAATATAATAGGTTTGTTGTGGAATGCAATGTGTGTGTATTGTTTGTGTGTGTGTATGTGTGCATTCTGCACAACATGGTTTGGTTGTGTGTGTTTTTGGGTAGTTTATAATATTTGAGCACTTGAGTATTTGTAACATTTTAATCTATATGTGTGTGTATATATTTGATGCATTCAACTTTGATTGTTAAGTGTTTAATGCTTATTAATTTGACTTGGCTTCGTTGATCTTGATTTGATTTATGAAAATTGCATTTGTTATTGAATAATAAATTGAAATTTATAATCTTAATAGGTAAAGCAAGTAAATGCCAAATTACATATTAGTCAAAAGAGTGTTTCAAAAATAGAAATGAAAAAAAGGGAAAAATATGTTTAATAGTTAGGTGAAATAGATAATTAGTGAGAATCATATTTAATTTTTTTAATTAGCAGAAAGTAAATGAAAAATATAGCATAAATTTGCTCTGAAACATAATTATCACTTTAATATACACAAATTGTCTTTAAAAATAGGGTAAATAATGTTTTATGGCAAGCTAATAAAAATATGTATCATAAAGTTAATGAAAAATTCATATTTAATGTGAAGGATGTGATAAGATATAAAAATTAGTATTAAGGATATGAATATTGAAAAAAGACAACAACAATACCCTTCCAAGATTCATTGCCCTTTTGTAAAATGATAAATATTGGATATGAAAATTGGAAAATGAAAAATGGAAAACATACAAAAACACTATATTGGAAAATGAAAAACATGATCTTCAATTCCTAACCCGCCGCACCATCACAAGGTTCCCAGACACCTTCACCTATCGAATAAAAAGTGGTGCCCAACTCTTGTTAGCATTGTAGGTGACTATGGAAGATGACTACTTATTGATCTCAAATGAATATGATTTTTCCTAATGACTTCATAATAAAATATTTGAGCATTATAAAAAATTATATCATGTTCTTTTACCTTCTCTCTGCAACTATTGCTACAGAGAAAAAATCATTTCAAATAGGGATTCTATGTCACCAAGTGTCAATAAAGACTAATCTTGATTATTTGGATTATTCCACATGAAATGATTGATATTTCTACTTCTATTTAGTTTATATATACTTTCTTTCATTGACATTACCACATGAAAAACACATAAATAATCAACTTATGTTGATTTTGGCTTTGTTTGATCAAGAAATCAAGCTAGTATTGAAACTAATTATTACAACACTAGACATTATCAGTAATTCCACACCAACATAGTACACTTGAAGTCATAGTTCATAATTAAGTTAGCCTACAATCTAGGTTGTATTTTTCATGTGGTAATGTCATGAATCTATTGTTACATTTTTGTGGGAGACAAACTAGTCCAAAATGAAAGGATTTGAGAGTACATAGGTGGCCAAAACAAAGGTTTTCACAAATATAAAGGAATGTCATTTCTAGAATTCATTGATACAGTATTGGAGAAACTTGACATCTCTCAAAACACATTGAATCTCTTCTACACTCTAAAGTTTAATCTTAAAGTCTTCTTATAGTTAGAAAATGATGATGATTTAGATAATGTGGAGTCCCATTATGATGAATTTGTAAATATTTACTCCATAACAATACCTCATGATGTAGACATTAAAGCTAATATATCAAATACATGGTTGACATTTAGGTAATTTTGTTTCACATAAATATCCTTCTCAAATATTGTTAATATGAAAGTTATGCATGAATTACTATAATCAAACTAATTCCCATATAATATGAAGAGATTTTGCAACACATTATGTAGGAAGTGACTATGTTCCTTCAGATGAATTGCCTTTGAGATGCAATACTAGGGTTTGGTCATGCATTTTAAAATGCTGATGAGTTTGGTAATGCAATATACTTGATGTCTCTAAGTAGAAGGTTTCAATACAAATACAACAAGACGCATTAAACATATGTTTGCAAGGTTTTTACTTAAAGGTTGTCCTTGGAAGATAATATATAATGTTGTTGAAGAGAATAAAATTTTGCGAGCTAATGTTATGAAGCTATTCATAATCACATAGCTGAAGATGAGTGTTTATTTCAAGTAACAAGTAGTTCAAAGAGAGGTGCTAATATTATTAAAGAAGTCTTTCTAGGCAAATAGGTAAGAATTGTGCTTGTGACATGAAATTATGTTATGACAAGAAATCATGAGTTTACATATTACAACATTATCTTTGTCACCATTAAATGTATATTACATCTATATTCAACTATGTATGAAATACATAGTTGAATATAATCATATATAAATGGATCCTCATGATCCTAGGGGACATGAGTTTCATAAAAATAAATGTATGAGGAGTTTTGATGAAAATTAATATAATCATATATAAATTGAAAATAAATGGAGATGATGTAATATAAAAATGAAGTATATAAGAGCAAAGTAAAATCATGATATTTTTAATGTCATGTCACCATTAACACTAATGCATAATTTAAAAGAAATTATGGAAATCCTTTCTCAGTCATGACTTTACATATTGGTCACAACATTAAATATATGTCGTGACTCTGCCACACAAGCATAATAATTTTTTATGTTGCAATACCTTCTTCTTGGTCACGACAATATTTCTGAGCTACAATTACATTATATCTCAAATATATTTCCGATCATTACCTTAATTTTATGTTGTAATAGCCAAAATATTTAATCTTAGTCATGAGATCAAAATGATGTAGTGATGATGCTTGAATATAATATGAAGTCACAACTAACATTTCAAGGCCATAACATTTTTGTTATATAACCAAAAACATAAATTGATGTCATGACATTCTTTTCATGTCACAACATCACACTCAAAAGTGTGACAAAATTTAATTATAACTTCTTTTTACATTGTGACATCATCTTCACACATAATTAATGATGGTTCGACATTATTTTTTACATTTTATGACATGATGTTACAAAATCAATTCAAAGAAATATGTCATTGTGACATTGTTTTTACATTGTGACACCATCTTCACACATAATTAACATTGAGCTCATTAAAGATGTTACATTTACTAATGAGACATGATACTATAAAAGCTAGACTTAGCATACAAAAGAAAGAGGACGGGGAGAAAGATTGGACTGGGAACTATAATTGAGAGCTATATCCTAAATGCCTATCACCAATGGGGAGAAAGATTGAATTGGGAACTATAATTGAGAACTATATCCATGATTTAATGAGATAATCTCTAACATCAAAATAATTTAGGAATTTAGGGTTACTTTAAGTAATTATGTATGATTAATGTGACTTGTAATGAATTGTGATTTTATTATATACTAAATATTGATGGATATGAGTGTCTTAGAATGACTAAACTAGGATTTTACAAGTCCAATGAAAGCTTATTTTGATTATGGTAGATGGTAACATGTAAACAATGAGATACAAGCAACATGCCTCTGACAACCTTCCCTTGTGATCATTTATATGGATGTAATGACTAGGTTGGAATAAGTTACTTGATGCAAGTATGACACTAATAACGTTGAAAGTGTAGACTTTATTGTGACTATATTATTATGTGTTTTCTAAAAGGTTGTCTGACTAGGGTGGGAGAGAGAGAGAGAGAGTTAAGGAATGAAAGAGAAAAATAAGTGACTTTTTTTATGAGTGATAGTTTACATATGAAGATAACAAGTCATTTTATAGGGACAATTATGTTTTGGGCACTAATAATAAAATAATTAAAAAAAACTAACTAAAGTTTTAATATTTAAAAATAGTACTTTCTTAAGTAATTGATTTTTGGTGCACTATTTAAAAATAGTGATCATTAATTAATAATCACTAGCTCCTCTCCCCTCGCCCATAACTCCATCGACGTCCTTACAAGAGTGATGAGAATTTAAGAATCTTGTCATCTTCTTCATCTAAAGTTATTGGAATCCAACAAAATGAAGGTGTTTACATCCGAAATTATAGTTTCTTCCTTGAATCTTCTTCCTTTCATCCAGCAACAAGGTATGTATATAAACATATGTATCCAAAATTGCATATCATCTCCCCATCGATAACTCACCTCCTACACTTGAATTCACACGACTTTGTTGTTTGTGAATATTAGGTTGTCCATGAGTTTATATTATGAAGATTTAACTTTATGTTTACATTTATATGTACATGTATAAACACACACACACACACGTCCACACACACTACAATTGTAATTTCATACATATATCCACGTATGTACCTCATTTTTCAAAAAAGTGTGTCTATATTGTATGCATATATATATCCACACACTATTGTACACCCACACACACACACATATACCTTTAAACATGACCTATTTTCAAAGTATAACATGAACTATTGTGTGTGTGTGTGTGTGTAAATGTAATAAAAAGTTTTTTATTTTGAAAATTTATTTAAAATAAATTATTATAAATTGTTTTCGTTCAAAACAAACAAACACACACAAACACACATTATATACATACATACATACATACATACATACATGTGTGTGTGTCTTTGTAAATTTAATTAAAACTTTGACTTTGAAAATTTATTTAACATAAATTATTGTAAATTGTTTATATAAAAAGAAAATACACACACACACACACACATATATATGTATGTATGTATGTATGTGTGTGTGTGTGTGTGTGTGTAAATATAATTATAACTTTTTGATTTTTAATATTTGTTTAAAAATAAATTATTGTAAATTGTTTACATTAAAAACAATATGTGTGTGTGTGTTTTTTTTTATATAAACAATTTAAAATAATTTATTTTAAATAAATTTTCAAAATCAACAAATTTTAATTACATTCACATGCACGCGCATGCACACACACACACACACACACACACATATATTGTTTTTAATATAAATAATCTATAATATATTATTTTAATTAAAATTTCAAAATCAAAAACTATAAAATACATTTTCACACACACACACACACAAATATATATATTTGTTTTGAACATAAACAATTTACAAAAGTTTATTTAAAATAAATTTTCAAAATCAAAAAATTTTAAGATATTTTCACACACACATACCCATCGAGCTCCATCGAGAAGCTCGACAGAGCTCATGTAGATCTTTTAGGAACTCATTTAGCCCCACCTAGGAGCTCGATGGAGCACATCGAGCTCTGCCGAGTAGCTCAATAGAGCATATCGAGCTCCATCAAACTCGTTGGAGCTCGTTGGAAGCTCATGCTCCAAGAGCTCCATCAAGCTTCACCGAGGGTGTCTATGAAGTTACGGGTGAGGAGCAAAGGGTTAGTGATAATTAATAAATAATTAAGTTAAGTGATTAGGGATTAAGTTAAGGGTGTTTTAGTATTACTATAATCGAGTACACAAAAAATTAATTATCTAAGAGTTTGGTGCAATATTTTTTAAATATTAAAACTTGAATTTAGTTTTTTTAATTATTTTAATAATAGAGCACCAAAACATAATTGTCCCTATTTTATATCCTTTCCAAATAACCTTTTTGTTACTCATCATTCACTATAATTCGCAAAATGCATGTATAACACTTCCACTTAAATCGACCATCATATTTGAATGATATGCTTCATTAAAACCTTGATAGTAAAAACTCAGTTTAGAAAAACCTTGCTCAGGCAAAAAAAGTACATTATTCTTATAATTGTTTGAGCACCTCTTATTTTATTAGGATTTTCTCATTAAAAACCTTGCTAGAAAAATTAGTGGGAAAAACTTAAGCAAAAGAAAAAAAATATAGTACACTAACATCTTATTGTATGGATTCTCTCTCTCGTGTAGATATCCCTTGGTCGACACATTCCAATCTTGTTTATTAACTTTTTGAATGTTAATGTTGCCAATGAATCAACTAGATTATTACTAGAGAATGTTTCCTGAATATTAATTTCACTATTCTTCTAGAGCTCATGTATATAAAGAAATTTTGGTGAAATATATTTAATCTTATCTCCTTTAATACATTCTCCTTTCATTTTTGCGATGAATTCAACATGAAGTTCAACTAATGTTGTCAAGTTGTCTTTAATAGATGAGATTCAACATGAAGTTCAACTAATGTTGTCAAGTTGTCTTTAATAGATGAGATTCTACATGATACCCAAATATATTAGATCATCAATCTTGGCCACATAGTAATGATCTGCTTCATAAATTGTGAGTATTTCTAAACAATTAAATGATGTTACCATCATTATTTGCTTGATATATCACTATGAAATATTAATTTCACTACATTTAAACACATACCATGTTTATGGCCTAGTTTTATGCGAATATGGAAGGTATCCAACAACCACGTAAGCAAATATTTATTTCTTTGATTTATTTCAATAAAATAGGCTCATATTAGTTGTTTTGCAAAGATATAATATGCATTTGATATCATTCCAAGATCTATAATCTCAAAACTTTTATCGAATATTTTGTTATTCTTATAAGTTTTTTAGGAGTCTCATTAATATTTAAATCATCAATATACATAACGATAACTATAAATTAATTTCTAATTTCTTAACAAAAATATATGAGAATATATCATTATTCACATCCCCTTTACTTGAAAAATATTCATTGAGATAATTATACCACGTGCATTCAAATTATTTCAACACATACAATGAATGTTGTAGCTTGATTGAGTACTTACTATGAAACTGTACTATTTGCTTTAGACAATTTAAAATATTTTAGAAATTTCATATATAATTCATTATGGGTAGATCAAGATAAATATGTTGTGATAATATCTATGAGATACATATTCAATCCTTCAAAGACTCTCAAGCTTATTAAAAAGTAAAAAAGTGATTTTTATTCATGAGATGAGAATATATTATCTCATAATCAATACTAGGTCTATGTGCAACAATTTGTATTGCTAATCATGTCTTATCTTGTCATTGCATTATTCTCATTTCACTTTCATATAAATACTCATTTATTCCCAATAGACATTTTAAAAATGATTTGACTATAAGTCCAAAAACTTATTTTATTAATAAGTCTAACTCTAATTTAGTAAATTTTGTGACTAATGATCTTTAGCATTTCTTATGATATCTAAGGCTGCTTGAAAAGCAAACAAAAAAGAAATATTAACAATAACAACAATATTATTATAATCTCATTTATCTTCCTTGTACACATAATTTATTGAGATCTAATAATATTAATGTACATGTTCCTTCTTTGGGGCTATTTATTTATTTTGTGCCTCATCTGGGGTTTTTTGTTCCATGCGTGTCTGTATAGGGGCTTCTTGTACACCAGTCACCACGTGCATATTTGTACCTCTTTAGGAATGTCAAGCCCTTATTGTATTCTCATCATTTTGGGAGTTATATCCACTAAGCCAACATGTTTCTATTGCTTTAGGCATCTTAGATTCACTTGATAACTATCAAACGAGAATATTAATCTATGCTGGAGCATTTGTTGCTAGGATATGTGACCTAAGTATTTTAATTATTTCAATGAATAAATCTAATAATGAGTTGGTAAGATTTTATAAATGAACGATCATATGAACTTCTAGTTTATCATCATCTTCGTTTGCAAGAGGATCAATATTAGCCATTATATATGCATTTCAAAATTTTTATTATTATTCTTTTGGAATTGATTTTCGCCCACTATTAGTGAGAATACGCTCTCATTAAAATGATAATTTTTAAAATAAGTAGTAAAAACATCTCATATTAAGAATTCAAGACATCTAATGATAGATGAATAATCAAAACTTATATAAATCATAAGTTTATTGGGCATATCCAACATAAAAATAATTACTATTTAAGTACCCAAATTTTGCTTTTTAAAAAAATTTGCACAAAAAAAAAACTTATTCATTTTTTAGTGCATTATCCATTGTAATTATTATTATGCTCTAACATCATTAAGAAAATTATCACCTTATCATTTAAAAATTAATACAAAAATAAGATTTAAAAAAGCTATGTCACGATTTGCATCATGACACACACACACACACACACACACACACAAATATCACATATTCACATATGCATCACAAAAATATTTATATATTTTTTTGATTATCAAGTGGGACTTTTGGCCCAAGTGGATCATGAGCCAAATACCCAAACCTTGGGAAAAGATATGGTAGCCCCATCCTAACTATAAAGGGTAGTCGGTGAGATTTAAACTCAACCAAAAAACCATAAGTTATGCATCCAACACCAACTCAATTATCATATGGTTGATTAATATTTAGATGTTATATGCATGCTTGCTTATATTTTCATGATGATGTATATCTTGATATATGTATTTATATATTATATTGTGATATATATATGTATGTATGTATGTATACATATATATATATAATATCATATCATATAATATACATTTCATGATGTGCACCACAATATATTATGTATATTACTATGCAAATCACGACATCTATTTTTTTAATTATTATTTCTTAAATGTTGAAGTGATGATTTTTCAATAATGCTTATGGTATATTAATAATTACAATGGACAATGCACTAATAAATAAATAATTTTGGTGTGTGAACATGCAAGCACAAGTTAGAGGTGTCAAACATGTCATGCTATCCCAACATGGCCATCATGCCATGCCATATGCATGACGCGAAATGGGAGTCATGTCGTATCTGGCAGTCTGTCGAGCATGGCATGACCAACATGATTCTAGATAGACTCATGCCTACCATGTCAGGTCATGCTGGATCATGCTGATTTTATGGGCAACACCACCATAAGCATCATCCACCAATCACCACCACCGCCACCACACACTAATGATCAATAACTAAATAAATATATAAAAATATAAAATAAATATAACAAAAAAAACTATATACACATACAACATACATTAGACATTATATTAACAAAGTAAAAATATAACTAAAAAACTAAAAATATATAAATTAAACTACAACTATTACACTTACATAATAGTAAAAAAAATACAAATTTTATTTTAAATAAAGGGTCAAGAGACATATATGAAAATAAAATGATAAACAACAATTAATAATAATAACATAAATAAAATAAAATCATAAATTATAATTGAAGTATCAAAATTGAATCATATCATGAAAAAATAATAATCATAAAATAAACTTAATATCAATAAAGAATAATTAATCTCAATGCTAATCAATGTCTGTATGCAAATCATCATTATGTAAGTGTGATAATATTGCTAATTGTGGCATCAATATCTTCCAAGTATCATGAATTATTATCTATTAATAACTTTTGTGCTTATGGTCTTGCTATATTTTGAATGTCCAATCTTGAATCTTTATAGTCATTCACGTATATAAGTGTCGCAATGATATCTGATCATAATTTTGATCTTATATCTGAAATGATATTGGTTGCAATAGAAAAAATAGACTTCGATACAATGCTAGACATATGAGGAGTTGATAGATCCCGTGCCATCTTAGACATCATGAGATAAGCAAATTCATATTATTCCCACTATTATAAAATATCAAGATTCTTGTTATTGTTATGTGATAGGATTGAACGGTAAACAGTATCTAAGTATCGAGACATCTAGCTTCTATTTGATGAACCATCCATCATTTCTCCCTTAAAAATCAAATGGAGAAGTCATCATCTTTGAATATGGTATATATGTGCATACTCAGTCTGTCTATAATAATTATCATACCTAGAGTCATAGTTTGTAAATAAATTGGTCAATTTTTTATGAATGAATACTTCAGGTTGGTGGATTTGGTTCAAGCAAGTGGCTATGTATATCAAGATATTCTTTATACATTCGACCTTAATCATAGGATCTATGTTGGGAGCGAGACAATAAAGTGAGAATGATAGATCAATACTTTAAATACTTAGTTTCCATCTCAATGGTAATGATACTAAATGTATGATGACATCTAAATTTGCTAAACATGTTACTAATATTGCAAATGTACTTGAGTGTAATGCAAGTGGTGAGAGTGTATATAGAAGAATATATATCTTTAGAAATTTCATAAAAAAAATCATTTATCCTAGTTAGAGTTATTAATAATAAGTTCATAACTATTATTATTGACATAGTTGGATATCACCGTATTCGTATTCAAAACATGATTCCAACATTCGGTAAGTATAATTCCATTAGTGTTTTACATCCATTTGAAATTTTTTATTCTTTAGACTCAAAGACAAACATAGACTACTAAACTTATGTTGTTTGCTAGGCATATTAAAATATTTTAGTAATTTTTTTTCTAATAAGGGAGAAACAACATTTATCCTCACTTGTACTATCTTATTAATAATGTGACACATGCATTTAACATGAAAAATTTCACCTAATAACTCATTTCTAATAGTCATAACAAACATACTAATATCGACTCAATTATTAGATTCATTATTAAATGTAATACTAAATATCTTATTGTGAATATCACATTCCATAAAGATCCTTGTCATACACTAATATATGGCATAAATAGAGAATCTCAAGACATTCTAAATTTTTTTTATTAAATTTCCATATAAGATATGGATAGTAGGCAGTGAGACATGTAAATAATGTATTATCGAGACTATTCAAGATATCAGACATCATAGATATCACTCAACTATATTTCCAAAATTTATTAATTATTAATTATTTTTATAACTTATAATATTTAATCATGTTGTTACTACACATGGACATGTAAATCCTACAATAAATAAATCGAAGGTAGAGAACAAATGAAGTCCAAACCAAGTTTAAAGTCCAAGTCAATGACTCTACTTGAAGTCAACAACACAATGATGATTTATTACAGTATGTGGTAGGTAAGTATTATTTTAAAGTGTTATGCTAGGTGTAAGGTTCAGATATTTTCAGAATTAATTATTGTAAGGTTGAGATTGATGCTCATTTCCTATAAATACCTAAGCCTATAAAAGATGTGTAAGCATCACATCTTGAATCAATAATAAGTGAGTTTCTTATCAATTCTTCTAAAAGAATTATGGGGACTACAAATGGAGCAAAATCTAGCTATTTACTACATCATACATCTATCTAGAAGGCTCTCCAAATATACAATAAGTCAATAACCCATTATTTTTCTATTCAAAACTTACTTGTAAACTCAACTCACCTCACTTTATTTGTTCATACTCACTTTTATTATATATCTCTCTATCATATTATCATGTTACTTAGATCATTTAGAATTCCCTCTTCCTCCTAACCTATGCAAGTTTATACTACCTACTTATCTTTCTTATTTTTATAGTCATATACTATATTGCCCAAAGCTCAAATTGATGCACATCCTTTCTTAATCACATGTCTTTAGAATGAAATTATTTTCTCCTAATTAGTCTATCTATTTTGGTCAAATTTGATCTAGGCTATAGGTTTTTATAGTTTGTGTTTCTTTATATTCTTTTTACCTTTATTTTATCATTTTTATTTCTCTATTACCTAAGAATAAAATCATATCACAAAATTTTTTTTTTCTGAAAACTCTATATTTTGGCTAAAATGATCTCTCTATCCCCCCCCTCTCGTATCACACACACACTCACTCACTCACTCTCTCTCTCTCTCTCTCCCCCCTCCCACACCATTCTTTGTCTTTCCTAAAGGCATGTCCATCTCAAATAGAGTCCATGTACACAAGGGCATTTGAGGGGAAGCACAATTACACCTCTTATTTTCACCATTTTGATCAAATTCTTCATGGGCTAGACAATTGATGATTGGAACCATTTTATATTGGAAGTATTTTTTTGTATTTCTTTTCAGTTTTCACAATTGTTCTTATTTGGATTTCATTTTGATTTTTTTTATTTCAATGAGATGAGAATGTATTTAAAATAAAAAGAAATATTTGTCCTTTATTTTATATGGTAGATGATTTTGTGTGCATGAGTTTAGCTTATGTATAGAAGATTGAATCAGTAATTTTTATAGAATACAAGTTCATTGTTCATAATCTAGAAAATGTATGATACTCTATATTGCAAGATTGTAGAAAAAAGATTTCAGAAGATTTACTTTGATTATTTAGATTAGTAAAATTTTAGCTTATTGTGTTAGTGCACTTGTGTGTATTGAACGATAACAAAGTAGTGTAATTATTTTATACTGATATATAAAACAAATATACACCATCATTATTGTAAATACTATTACCCTCAATCTTAATATAATTAATAAACATGTATACTTTTTAATAGTTATTTTGACTCATTAAAAGTGAGATTTATAATTAAATCATTATACTCCATTGAATAATTTTATCAATTATATGATGAACATTGATTATTGATGAAATCTTTCATAAAATAGATTGATAATACCTTCTCGAGGATTCTTATAAGTTTTAATATTACTAAACCCCACAGGTAGATTTTGATCTAGCATATCTAATATGTTATGTGGAAGGTCTCGAAATAATATAGAAGAGATTCATTGATTGAATTATTAGTAATTTAATTTAATTAATGAGTATTTATACTCTTAGCATGAGATATTAAATAAGTGTTGAATAACAAAGGGTGGAATTATTTAGAATAAGAGAGTACAGTTATAATTCTATAGTAGTATGAATTATAATTAATATGAATTATGATACATATAATTCACATTGGGAGCCTGAGATCATATTTATGTCCGGGTCCCTTTCATAGTCTAATCCAATGATGCTAGAAATACAAAAGTTATAATTAAAGATTTAGTTTATTTATTTAGAGTATATATGTATATAAAATTAGGATAATTAATTTGGACAAATTAAATTAAATTATTTTTTTTAATTAATATGAATTAAGATCAAATTAATTAAATAATTATATATATATATATATATTAAATTGAATATTTAATATATTTAAAATAAAAAATTAATAGAGGAATATATCACATCACTTTTGAAAGGGATGTAACATATGTTTTTATTTTATTATTTTTTATTTATTATGTTTCATAAAATTATGGTAAAAGGATGCATAATCCATCACTGTGCACCCTCCTCCTTCTTTATGAATGGAAGATAAAGAACATATGGAAGAAGCCTCTATCCTTAGCAACTTTATGAACAATTAAGATATGAGTTTAATCAACCTATTACAATATTCATTTAAGAAGATAAGTGTTCTAAATTGTTTGTTTATTATATGTGACATTTTCGAATCCCATAAACTCCAAAAAATGGTAGTGGAGCTATGTTTGAGATATCACATATAAAATAATATGTTATTTTAATATGCATTTAGATATATTTTAATATGTATTTGGATCCATTTGGATGTGGTTATAGTTATGGTAACACTAATTCATTTTCAAATTATAATTTTGCATTTGATTTGTGTGGTTGTTTAATTGCATGAAGTTGTAATTTTGCATTTGATTTGCATGGCTGTTTAATTGCATGAGGTTGTAATTTTGCATTTAACTATGTTTTCTATAACTAAGAAGAATCGAGCCATGAAGGATATTGTGGTGGCCATCCATTGCCATGGAGGCACTTGTGATGGTGAACCATGTCATAGAAGAGCTTGCAGAGGTGAACCATACTGTGGAGGAGCTTGTGGTGGTCAACCATTACCATGGAGAAGCTTGCAATGGATCCATGCAGTGAAGGAGCTTATGGTGGCGAACCATGATGTGGAAGAGATTGTGGTAGTGAACCATGTTGTAGAGGAGTAATGATGAACCATGTTATGGTTGAGCTCGTGGTGGAAAACAAAGTTGATATGCTGATCAATCAAAAATCTAATAAGAAGACCTATGATGATAATTAGTTTAGCTATATATTTCATTCATAAGTCATTGTGGTATATGAATAGGGTCAAAGAAGCAGAACAATATCCAACTTCAAATATTAAATCGTTCATGCCCATTTGAGGTTGCTTTGTATCTAATACGATGTATTTTTTAGTACATTGATCAACATGTATCTTCAGGTGCTCCGTGCCTCTTATACTACTATTACTACTACTACTACTACCACACACACACACACACACGCACACACATTATTTGATAATATATATATTGTGCCAATTTTTCATTGACATCCCTAGAATTATAATTTTTTATTATCTTGAAGTCCAAGCAACTAGAGTTCTTATAATTTTTTATTTTTTAGGTATTTGAGTTTGGTTCGAGACAATAGAAGAAAACTAGGTTTTGGGCTTAGACCTTTCTATATGATTATCATTATTATCTAAGTCAATATTAATTTCATTATTATTATATTCACTATTAATTATTTATTGTTTTTTTATTTTTGTTTAAAAATAATTAAGTAAATTTAATTTTATAAACAACAAAAAAATAATATGATTCTAGTATCATTATCTGGTAGTGTAACTGTAACTAGAATTGCTATTCCATTTTAATTTCCAACTTCTAAAAATAGAGCAACCTCTACAATCCCAAGGAGAGAGAAAAAGAATGAAAGAGAAATATCAGAACGTGAGAGAGGAGAGATCTATACAATTTAAAATGAAATATTCTAAACACTTAATCTATATTTATAGATTTTTTATTTAAATAATATTTATTTTTTTAAAATTTGTTTATACATATACATATACATATATATATCGGGGCAGATATCAGACAATCATCAAATTTATGCCCATAGTCATTGAAATTAATTACAACACCCATACATTAGTGTAGTAGCTTAGATAAAACCATAATTTTTTTAAAGTTGATACATGCACACACACACCCAATAGTGACAATACCTACTATTGATGTCAGGTGCATGTGCACATTCGCCCCATCCTATGATGCACCCTACGGTTTGTGATACACATGTATTTCCTTAGTCAAGTGTTAGATTGAGTTTGGATTGGACTTTAAAAAAACCAATCATGTGGGCATGGTGAATCGGGGGTGCGAGTCATGCCTTGCGAGCATGGTTCTGGGTCATGGTGACCGATGAATCTTGACTCATTCCTGAATTATGATCACCATGCCAGTTAATAATGTCAATGGGTCAGACATACAAGTCGTGCTTGGCTTGGCACAAGGTATGACAGACTCTAGCCCAACACAGCATGAGCCATGTATTTACATGACTCAGGTTTAGTTATGGTTCTGGACTTGGTCGTGTCGGGCCATACAAGAACCAGTTGGGCCGCCTTATTTGCGCGTGTCTCGTGCCGTGCGCTTGACAAATGACACCTTTTGCCCGCACACCTCCTGCGGGAACATTAACACACAGCTGCATCAGAGTTACAGAAATGGCGAAATGGTACCAGGACACAGCTGCAACGGAAAAGCCGCAATGGCACCACGATGCAGCTGCAACGGAAATGCCGCAATGGTACCACGACGCAGCTGCAACCGAAATGCCGAAATGGTACCACGACCTACTGCAACACAAATGCCGAAATGGTACCACGACCCAGCTGCAACAGAAATGTCGAAATGGTACCACGACCCAGCTGCAATTGAAATGCCGAAATGGTACCACGACCCAGCTGCAATTGAAATGCCGAAATGTAGGAACAAGTGGGCGTGAAAGGGAGGCAAAACAACAAACATACGTGCTGTCTTTCTTTCGGTGAATTCTGAAAGTGCGAACACAATGAAACCAAGGCCCATTGTAAGACAAACAAATACAGATTTTGTCCTTTTTCCCGTTGCGAGATTTTGACCCCGGGACCGAGATGCAGCGCCTCCGTAGAAAACGACGAAATCAGCATTTTGTTTTATTAATAATAACGCCAAATGGTGGTTGGTGCAGCGCCCGGGCGCTCAACTCGCCTAGTTTCTGCTTTCTTTTACTTCGTTATTTAATTTCTCCGGGAGAAAACATCGGATACCATTATGGGCACCAGAGGATCGGTTCTGTTCTTCATTTCTGCCTTTTCTGTCTTTGTTATTTGTCTGCTTTTCATCGCCTATCGGGCAGCGAAAACCTCCGCGGACACACTTGTTTTCGATTCTCATTTCACTTCTGTCGCTCGAAAACACTGGCCGGTACGTTGATCCTATACTTTTTTCTTTTCTCACCCAGCTCAATCATTTCCTGTTTCCTTTCGGTGTGTTCCTATGTTCTTCTTCTTGGACACATAGTTCACTATCACATGCACGAGGGAGAATTTTTAAGTCTCAAGTAGTTGAGCATACACATGGTGTTTGATTCTGGCTAGCTGCTTGTTCTGTATAGGAATTAGTGTGGGATTGGAGGCTTGCCTTGGCCACGGCGATAGGATTTCTAGGATCAGCTTTCGGAACAGTGGGTGGTGTTGGTGGAGGCGGCATTTTTGTTCCAATGCTCACTTTGGTGGTTGGATTTGATTCCAAGTCCGCTGCTGCTCTTTCCAAATGTACGTGTTTGTTGATCTTATTTTTTATTGCATTCTTTTTTGTTAGAAGTGTTTTTTTTTTTTCAGAAAATATGCTGGCCATCTCCTATAAAATATATGAAAAAAAAAAAGGATGATAATATTATTTATTGATGAGAAACACAAAGGAATGAATCATCACCATGCACCAACCCCAAGTAGTAGCAATCTGATATTTTCTGAAACATGTCCCGTTGAAGCCAAAAAGAGTATGATGATAGAGAAGCTTAATTCCAGTGAGGCAGGGACTTTTTCGAGGAGACGTGAAGTAGACGACAAGAAAAGCATTATTTGAACAGGTAGGTAGTAAGCACTCATGTCATTCAGGTAAATTTGAAGCTGGTCCTTGTAGAGAAAGCTGTCCCCATCAACACTTCTTAGAATAAGGCCTCTGGCGCAATAAAACATTTGGCTGGTAATACACAAGGATGGATTCCAATCGATCACTTCCAATGGTCTTTCTCTCGCGCCTGCTTGAAAAATAATCAGAGGTTATCACTCTCGTGCACAACCTCAAGGGTCAAGCTACATGATCTTTCCACCACGGAAATCATGTTTTTTTTTTTGTTTTTTCAATAGAACCAAAACACCTGCACAAGTAGTTCAGAATCTGATCTACTAAGAATCTTGTGAAGTGGTAGGACATTCCAATCAAAGGCAACATATTACATGCTTCAGGTTAGAAAATTGAACGCCATTCACATGTTGTCATCCCAAGCCTCAATAGCCAAGCCATCACAAAAAAGATCATTAATAACAAGCTCTTTTTGATTGATCGAGGTGAGTGTGAAGGATATTGCTGAATGCCCCCCAATAACACGCCCCATCTTTGTGTGTTACCTTAGAAGCACCAATTACAATAAGAACTTTGCTTGGAAGAATAAGAAGAAAAAAATAATAATAATAATGAAGATAACTAGATTTGATGGAACATCCAAGCCTCAATGGGGAGGAGACACTCCTTATAAGCATCAATGAGATCAATATCTATATTAAAAAAACATCATCCAATAAGATAGTCTATCAGTTGGATGACTTGTTCTAGGTGAAGTTTGAAAATTCATCAGCCATGCCGCACCAATTATGATGGCGCAGCTTGTAATTATAATTGGGCTAAACATGCGTAAGCATTGAATTCATTTATGTATTTTGAGCTTTTATGAAAGATAATTTTGTGTCACAAGAAAATAAGAGAGACAATAATTTTACATCCAATAGGCACATATCATCAAAAAAAATGAATCGCAAAACAAATCTTATAATAGTTATGGAATGAGTGCAGGTATGATAATGGGAGCATCTGCATCATCAGTATGGTACAATCTAAGAATACCTCACCCGTCAAAGGAGGTACCCATCATTGATTATGATTTGGCTCTTCTATTCCAGCCCATGCTCATGCTTGGCATTACTATTGGTGTTGCACTGAGTGTTGTGTTTCCTTATTGGCTCATTACAGTTCTTACCATCATCCTCTTTTTAGGTATGCATTTGTGCTTTTCTCACTGTATTGATTCCAATTGGCTTCGGTGTGTTCTAGAATTTTTCTGATGGCATTTATCCATGGACCAGGCACTTCTTCTAGATCCTTCTACAGGGGAATTGAGATGTGGAAACAAGAAACAATCTCAAAGGTAACTAGTGTTGTGGGAAGCTTGCCTAGATAGATTTCATTTTGTTCTCACAGATTTCTAAGTTTTTTTGAAAGATCTGGATATCAAAGTCTAGGCAAAATTGTTCCATCGATATAAAAGTGTAGGTTGTAGTATTTTCTGTTGAAGCCTAAGCTGACCCCTCCTGCTCTTATGACAGTCACTTGTAATCAATACTCTATGTGACCCCTTTCTTTCCGAACAGCAGAAATCACCAATGGTAAGAATACTCCATCATAAAATTTTGACATATTGAATTCCAAGATTTACATCTTGAATTCCAAATTTTCTTTCATTTTCAGCAAATTATGAGATTCAACCTAAGATGGGAAAGGCTTTCGGTCCTTATTTTTGTCTGGCTCTCTTTTCTTCTACTTGAAATTTTTAAGGCAAGACACCTCTCTTATATATATATATTCAAGTTAAGCAGCCCACATGTAAGCTATTCCCATGTAAACTTAATTAGAAAATGAATAAAATAAATTAATAAACTACATTAAATCTCAATTTTATCCTTAAGTTAATGTGTGCATTTCATAAATATTCAGTTTGAAAGAAGGAAAAGACACATGTTATCTTCTAAGCACATTCATAAAAATATCTCCAATATGCTTGCTATTATGCATGTTGATAGTAACTGTTGAATCATCCTAATATATTTTTATATGAAATGATAATTAATCTTAATATATTTTGTTTGATATTCAAATATCCGAGATATCAAATGGGTCGTATTAAGCTAACATGACCTATTTTTTGTAGCACTGGCCATGCCATGCTGACACGATTACAAAAAATGGTAGCTTGACATGGCCAATTGGCCCGTCGACTACTTAGGTGGTGTCGGTTCATGTCGCGCCAAGTTAATTAGTGCCAAACCAATCATGACTTGAACCTAGGCTAGTCTGGGTTCACTAGCTAAGTCAAACTTGGCCCACATGGGTTAGCTTGCCTTGTCATGCTATGTCGCTTCTTTTGTGGTAGGTTAGCTAGAAATCATAGCCTAGCATGGCCTCAGCCATGCAACGGGTTAGGTCAACATTATTATAGACATAGTTCTAATCATGTTGGGCCATGTCACAGGCTTGTTTTTATGGGTTGTGCCATGTGGTTGTTTTCATGGGCTGCATTGGGCTATATCGTGGGCCATCAACCTATTTGGATACCTCTAGAAATATTAGATTGATAATAATGTGTCAAACTGATTGACTATTATAGTAAAGTTTTATTGGCATTTAAATTGATAGGTTGAGCTACTTGACTGCCATAATAAAATATCATTAGTCTCTAAATTGGTAGACCTAATTCTTATGGGAAGTAATTGAACCACTATAACTTACAATTAATTAATGTTATAATTATTTATTTTGCCTCTATATTGGATCTGAAAGTAATGGTTTATTAGTTATTATTTTAGGATATAAGATTATCTCCAATATAAGTATAAATTTTGTGGTGAATCATTTCTCTCTAATTATTGAAGTCCATTTAGAATATGAGTGTGCCTTAACTTGGCTAAGATAGAGGTGTCAATTGGGTTAGACAACCCATACATGACTTGAATTAGTAGTGTCAGGCACGACTTGAATTAGTCGTGCTAGGCCAACATGACATGGTCTAGAATTGTGGTTAGACCTGTACTATGCTGGCCTAAAGCACGACATAACTTGTGATATGTTGGGCTGGGATAGGCTATGCCCCATCAAGGACCAAGCACTGTCTATCAGCATGGTGATCTATGATTGGGCATGGGTGAGTCATGGGTCATAGGTCATGCTTTGTTGGGTAACCACCCTATAGCGCCAGGTTTAGCTTATGTGGTCTCTTGTCAGTACTTGTTATGTTTTAATGTAATAGCAGTGAAAGTGAAAATATTGTCTAGTCACTTTCACGGACTTAAAAATTTATAAAGTTTAATTAAATATTTGTATTCTTCTAATTATTTCCAATGACCACAAAGTAGAAATCCGATAGCTGTCGGATTTTTGGTTATATATAATAATTAAGAAAAATAAAGAAAAATAAAGAAAAATAAAGAAAAATAAAGAAAATAAAAATAAGAAAATTAAGAAAAATTAAGAAAAATTAAGAAAAATTAAGAAAAATTAAGAAAAAAAATAAGAAAAATAAGAAAATGAAAGAATGACGGAATGAAGGAATGAAGGAACGAAGGAACGAAGGAACGAAGGAACGAAGGAACGAAGGAACGAAGGAACGAAGGAACGAAGGAACGAAGGAACGAAGGAACGAAGGAACGAAGGAACGAAGGAACGAAGGAACGAAGGAACGAAGGAACGAAGGAACGAAGGAACGAAGGAACGAAGGAACGAAGGAATAAAATAATAAAAAAATAAAAAAATAAAAAAATAAAAATAAAAAAAATAATAAAATAAAAAAAAATATTTTTTAGTATAACAAGTTTTTATAAATAGAAAATAAAAATTTCTTAAATTTTATTTTTTATTTTTTTGATTATCTTTTCTTTTGCTCTTTTTTTTTCTCTCCTTATATTGTGCTAAAATTTTTGTTAATTTTTATACTTTTGTGTTGTTACAATTATGCATATGCGTTGCAATTAAAAATATTAGTAGAGATCATAGATGATACAAAAGAAAGTTGAAAAAAACAAAGTAGTTACGATTATGTTATACTTTTTTTATTAGTTTGTATTTATAAGTTTATTATTAGTTTTTTTTTACAAATTAGAAAAAATTTTAAAATAAGAAATAGTAAATGTAATGATAATAAATTTAACAAAAATATAAAGGTATCAAATGGCCGGGTCGGGTTGGCCCGAATCAATTTTAGGTGGCCCAATTGGGTCATCGTGTCTTGCCTGACCTGACACGACTTTAGCAGAGCCAACTCGGCATGGCTCGCCAGCCTGATTACTAACTTTTTTAGGATAGATTGTGCCTGGACTTGTTGAATCGGGTCCACGTCCACCGCATGATGGGTTCAACCATCGATGGGTTTTGTGTTCTAGAAGCTTTGCTTTATGGAACCTTGAGGCACAAACCTATAGTCGAGCTCGGGAGTCAGGACGACGGCATATGCACAACGAGACCATGTCTCGCGTTCTAGAAGCTTTGGTTTCTGGAGCCCCGAGGCTCAAACGTGTAGTTGGGCTCAAGAGTCGGCACGCTAGCACAAGACCTAGTTTACCTCAACATACCATGAAACGAGCCATGCCATGAGGCATGAGCAGGCTTGGCATGGGCATGATAACGATTCTAGATCATGCTGGGCTAGGCATGCCCAAGTAGGGCCATGTCTCGGGTCGGGCCTGGGTTGTTCGGCCTATTTGACACATCTACATAAATATAGATAATAATTACAATCCTATGAAAAAGTTTGAGGCTAAAACTAGATTATTTTTGATAGCCCCAACCCAAATTTATTTGTCGCCTAAAAATATTAAAATAGGCGAATTTCAATCATATGAACTCAATTTAAGATACTAAAAAATAAAAATTCTAAGAGTGTTAATTAAAAATCAGTAAAATATATTTATTATTAAAAGATATATACATATAGGATTACATATAGTACTGAGTATCTTAAGAGATATTCTGATAAATACAATAAAAAATAATATATTAGATCTCAGATAAACTTAATTATACGGTAGTCTTTCAAGTTGAATCAAGTTCATCTTTATTGACTCATTTCATATATCATAATGATTTTAAGAGAGAAGTCATGGTCAAATTGATTATGATTATTAGACTTTTAAGTAGATTTTTGGAAGATTTAAAGGTATTCAATAACCATAGAGGCCTATTTCTAGCTTACATGTCATAGAATTTCTATGTCTATTAATTGGAATATAATATTAAAATATCATAACTTAAAAAAATAATTAATAATTAATAAATTTAAGAAATATAATAGAGTAGTTTATGTGATGTCCAATATCTAGACTAGTCGTAATGATGCATCATTTGCATGTCTTATCATCTATTATGTAAATTTAAAATAAAAAATTAATAAAATAATTTTATAATTATTTGAGATCCTCTATTCTCATTATCCTATCATATATGAGAGTATGATTATACTTTTTTTAAAATATTATATTTAAAATAAAATATTTAGTATAATTTTTGATAATATTATTAATAACAAAGTAATTATTAGTATGTTTGTTAAAATTATTAGAGAGGAATTATTATGTAAAATTTTTCATATTAGGTATATGCGTTACGTAATTAACATGATAGTATAAGTTAAAATAAAAGTTATTTTTATTGTATTAGATAAAATAAGAAATTTACAAAAATATTTTAAAATGTCTAATCGACAACATGCATTTAGTATTCTATTTGTCAGTGGGCATAAAAAAGATAAAATTTTAATTGGATATGAGACACAATTAAAAATAATTTTATATGATATTAGAGTTATGTGTTGGCTACAAACATGTTATATCAGATAATATCAATACTAAAAGTGTTAAATTTATTATTAATGATTTTGACTGAGATATAAGAATTTTTTTTATTAAGTTTTTGAAATTTTTTTATGAAATAATGAACATGTATTTATTTGTGTATATTTTTATTAATTATATTGTACTTAGGTGTTTATGCAACATTAGTAGTATATTTAGTAAATATAGATAATTACATGTATTTAGTATCATAATTATTAAGATGAAAATCAAATATTTAAAATATTATTTTTTTTATTCTATTTCTTTATTATTTGGATGTGTATGAATCATAAGGTTAAGATGGAAGGAATAGAAAATATTTGACATAAGTATTTATGCGCATGTATCATGAATACCAATCTGAAGATTTTATTCATGAAAACTTAGCTAACTTATTTATATATTATGATACTAAGTATAATAGTTGTAGTTAGAGATATTGACTTTTTTATTTACTTAGAAGAAAAATAATAGGGTGGTTTATCAAATAGGAGCAAATTATTTAGATACTTGGATACCGATTATTACTAAATAAAATCATATAATAATAATAAAAATTTGAATATTTTATTCTGGTAAAAATTTTATGAATCTGCCTTATCTCATATTATCTAAGATAACATGTGATTTACTAACTCATCTAATCTAGCATAACATTAGAGTTTATTTTTTTATTACAGTCAATATTATTCAAATAAGAAATTAAAGTTATGACCAAATGATATAGAGATATTTGTATGTATGAATGACTAATAAGAGTTTAGATTAGTGATTCATGATAAGACGCAATAGTTGATGACGAATGTTGATTCATGAAATATGGAGGATATTGATGTCATTACTAGTAATATCTTCAGATGTTTAAATGTCGATGATAATCTGCATCTGCACTACCATATTAGTTTTACAGATATGGATTGATTACTTGTGTGATTTTTAATTATTCTTTTTCATACAATATCATTTTTTATTGTTTTTCGATTCTATCGGTTATGTCATTGTGTAATTAAGGTTTTTTTTTCATCTTATGTTATGTATGTCTATGTATGTATCATATTCTGCTTTTGATTATGAAATGGAATAAATTATTTTTTTCATTAAACACTTTTATTTTTTAGTCGAGCCGAATATTAAATTTTTTTATTATTATTTATTTTATTTTAATATATTTAAATGCAATATTTTTAATAATATATAAATTACAATTTTATAACATTTTAATTGAATATGTGAATTTCTCCCCGAAAACCAGCATCGACATGACCTCATGCGGCATAACATGACTCGACATGGTTGTGCTCTGCTGTGGGCCAAATGGGTCTTGTCGGGCTTGATTGGTTGCTAACAATGACAACATAGCACGATCTCTTTGACATCTCAGAGTCAAGTTTTTAATCTTTAAATGAAATCTCATATTATGGAGTTGTCTTCACATAACTAAAAATACTAAGAATTATATTTAAATGAGTTTGTACGAGAGAATTGCATAGGTAATACTCAACACAACCTATTTTTAATCTTATATAGGTAATACGTAACTATACTATCAATAATGATATCTAGTCTAGTAACAACTAGATAATTTAGTTTTTTTATGATTTTTTTATATTTATAGGAGTTAAACAAAGAGTTGATATATGTAAATAAGTTTACACCCCGATCAGTATGTGAGTGAATATGTGTGCATCACATCATGCTAAAATCAAATAAAATATTTAAATATATATTATTAGAGAGAAACATGATGAGTGTGTTATTAATGTTAAATATTAATATTTAAGACATTTTAATTTATTCAATTAAAACTCATTATATAAAAATAATTTCAGTTGAGATATACTTAATTAATTATCTCTTATAATCATAATATCATCAACGCATATTATTAATATTATATATCATCTCAATAATGTATTTCAATATAAATAAGAATAACATGACAAATATCCTAAGATTAAAAGTGACGTGTGTTGAAAATAACCTATTGAACAATGCTCCGAGAGATTGTTGTAGGACATATAGAGTTTTTTGTAATTAACAAGTCATACACACACTGCCTGGAATAATAAAACTTGGTGATTATTGTATAAATATAATTTTTTTTAATTATAATGATGTAATATATATTTTACCTTTAGCTGACATATAATTTACTTGTGAGAATCAATAATAAGAAGTAATAGCCTAGTGGTAATTATCTTGGTCACATGAAAAAATGTATTATAATAATTCATTTTATATATCTATTTAAATTTCATGACTATCAACTTGACCTTGATTCAATTACTTTTCTCATTAGGTTTAGTTTTTATTACGTATAGCTATTTGTATCCATCTCACTACAAGATTACTTGAAGGTTAAATAATAACATCGCATGTATGATTATAAGTGATTGCACTCAGTTCATTCAATATAATTTATCATTATCCTAGATGACTAAATGCCAAAAAAGGAGTATATGAAATATTGTAATAGTCAAGATTGGATAAAAAACTAGAATAAATAATATCAAAATAAGAATAAGAACATATTTGTTACAAATACTTGATAGGTATAATATATTCTTAGTTCCTTCTATATGACAATTAAATCTATATCATTATTCTAAGTTGCATTAGTTGTTATTTTAGAAAATTTTTCTTGGTGTGGTTGAAGTATATATTCATCTAATATATACTTTTATTTTAAGATCATCAAGTTTCCTACTTTTTATTTTTCATTCTTGGGGTGACTTATCTCTCTTGTCTTATGGGATCCTCATATTGAGCTATTCTTTCTAACACGTCTCAAAGAGATATCCTTCTGCTCTCTTCCAAACTAGTTGTGCTAATAATATTATGTGCTTGAACATAGTCAGCTTTTATACTTCAAAGAGTAATAAATGGAATAGGAAACAACCTTATTGCTATGGTATCTAAAGGTGTTCTTTTTAATCAAGTCCTTAATAAAAGATTTGTTTTCAAAGAATGTCTTATTCGTATTTGTAAAGATTCTCTTGGCATTTATTAAATAGTATATTTGCGTCTTTTGAGTACAATAGTACATTAGGAAGACATATTTGTTGACATCAACAACTATATTCATTCTATTTGGAGAGATATTACGAACACAATAAATATATCTAAAAATTTTGAGTGGAAAATGTTTTTTTTTCTCCAGGACATAAAAATAAATATGAGATATAATTTGAGAAAATAAAAGATATTATCCAATTGATTAGAAATTTAACAATTTATATTATTTTTTCCCAAAAATATCTAAAAATATTTTTATATAGCTGGAATATCCCAGTCTTCTCAACTAAATTTTGATTCTTTTTTTCAATTATCTTATTTTGTGTAGGAGTGCCATCATAGAATAGTTGATATATCTCATGTTCCTCAAAAAAAAAAATATATATATATATGTACTGATAAGAATTGTATTTTACAATATTATCATATCTTAACTTTCTAATGTTACAATTAAATTATATTTTTATTTTTTTATGAAATTTCATATATATATATATATATATATATATATATAATTTTAGATATATTTTTAGAAATTGATAATTATATATATATATATAGTATAATTATTAATAAAGATAAAAAAAAAACAACTTATCTTGGATAGTCATCTTGTTAGGCATCCAAATGTTTAAATGACTTAAATGAATGAGTATCTCTTAACACCCTCAAAATATGTTAGATAAGAAGTTTTAATATTCTATTATTATTGATAGATTGTAGAGTTGATAAAAATTATTCTCTTGATGCTTGACTCTGAAATTTTTAATTTGTCTAATGGTATATGTCCAAGCTGAGAGTGCATAATTAGTTAGTTAATAGTAGCCAAATACTCACATGGCTTATATAAGTATAGAACAATATGTAAAATTTATCTAATTCAATCCCTAAGGAAGTTGACCCTCAAATCAGATGATGGAATTCGGATACAACTCAGTTGTTTAGTAAAATAAGTGACATAATATATGTTATGATGGAATTTGAATATAAAGAAAATGTATGTTAAAAGAAAAGATCTAATATTTATATTGTCATGCCTCTTTGCTCGTACGGTGATGTCTTTGGTTACTACAATGTTAATGACTATTGACTCCAAAAAAATAAAAATGATGCAATTATCTGTGACATAAGTATTAGCTCTAGAATCTATACTAAGAGTTTGGAGTGAGCTGTTGGAAAGAAAGATTTATAAACACATCTACTTGAATTAGTATCAACCAAGTAAAAAAGTTTGGAATACGATTTATGAGTAAACATAATAGGATCAATAGGTGTACATGTAGAAGATCTAGCCTGAGTGGATTTGATAGCATCATGTATAGTCTTTGAACTTGAAATATCCTATTTAATTCAAGATGCAATGCGTAATAATCTTATGAATGTATTATCTTATCACAAAAAAAAAAGGTCATACTTGCTTTTTCTTTCTCAAAACACTCTTATTGGCTCTCTTACTATCATAGTGTCGAGAAGTTATTGTAATAGTTTGGCTGATCATTTTAATCCTGCTCGATATGAGTGCATTGTGTAGCTGTAGATGTATGAATCACTCTTTGATAGATACGAGTCTACAAAATAGTGTATTATTTTTCTAATGAATATCCATATACAATATTATGAATCTGATCAGCCAAACTCCTCAACGTGGTGTAATCTTTCAATACATGTATTACTCAATCAGTCTTCTAACATAATTATAATTATTTTGCATGCAAATATTTGAATAATATTATTATACAAGTTGAATGATTTAAACGAATATATCAACATAGTTAAGTTAACTCATATTCTTGTAAGTGTGACAAGAATCAAATATTTTGGTCATACTTACATTAGACGATAATCATATTTGAACTAGTAGTCATACATTTATTATCAATCACTAATTTGATTTAGCCTTGGATTACTCATCTAATAGGTGCTTCACATACACTTGGTCTAAGAATTAAATTCTTATTAAAGTAGTCCTCAATGGATATATATCCATTTTTAATTTATATCGAGTTTTCCTTAGTAGTCCTATACTAATTTCTATCAACTTTTGAGCAAGAGGCACAAAAAAGAATAAAAATCAATACGACGACATCAAAACCAATGCAATGCACCATAGTTTCAATTCAAAATTCTGTAATAGACACCACCCACTTAAAATGGGCACCACATGCTTTGTTGTACCAACACCACTTTCAGAGCCATCGTCATAACCAACGCAGGCCTACAGAATAATCATGAAAGTGTTGTCATTCTCCACAACCATCATCCATGCCACCATGAAAATTAGTATCACGAAGATTAGTACTGGATGCCAGCACCACTACACACGCCATCATGTACCATCCCTTGGTCATAAGAATGAATTTGATATCATGTTCTATTTAGGGTTCTGCCCAAATTAGGATTTCAGGAAAAATGAGCAAAATGAGGGAGAGAGAGAGAAAAAGGAGAAAATGAAAAAAATATATCTTTGTTTTTTATTAAAATTCAAAAACAAAAATAATATATATTCAAGTTTGGGCATTCCACATGCAGGGTGTTCCTGTACAAATTATAATAGAAAATTAATAAAATAAACTAATAAATTAAACTAAACCTTAGCAGGTATGATTTAGTATCTGATGTATTGCACAACAGCATTCTATCTCATTCTGTGTTTGTGTGAAACTTAAATGACTTTCATAATCATAACGATTAATTGAATTTTGTAGAATGGAGTGGCGATATGCAGCACAGAATATTGGATACTATTTGGCTCACAGGTAATTAGATACATTTTCTTGACAGAATCAAATAGAGCTGTAAAATATGAATCCCATCGCCCTGACTGGATCTGAATCCCGACCCAGGCTAAAGATTCATTTGTCCAGCCCAGCCCAGCCCAGCCCAAGTGCCCCAGTCAGGCATGATGTGGGTCCCCCCTGCCAGAAAATTATCAAGTCAGTTAAAATCAATTTTCTTCTTCTGTTCTTAAAAAAATAAATTAGGATTTAGAGAAAATAAAAGGGATCTGTCATGTTTGAGATAAAGATTAAGTTGGATGAGTAAAATTTTTGATGCAATATTGTTTATCTCATTACAAATCTTGCTAAATTAAAGGTTATTAAGACAAAATTCTCGTTAAGAAAAAAAAGTGCTCTTTGTGCCTGAAAATTATATCTAAATGAAAAATAATACTATTGCAAATATAATTTACATTTTACATTTTATGGTGAAATTGTTTATCACAAATATGATTTTTGAAATTGGTTGATTATTTATTCATTATAGGTTGTGTGTTGCATTAAATTTTTTTTTTTTTTTTAAGATTCTTCTTAAATGTAAGTGCACTTAATAAAATATACATAAATCATTTTATATTTTATGTAAATAATAGATGATACATGTATATATAAGAACATAAATGGAAATTAGTTCTCCATGGATCTAGGCTTTTCATATATTGTGTAATAAAAAATGGAAAAAAAATGCCAAATGCAGCATTAGCCTTAATACCCTCTTTAGTCCTTCAGCTAGTATGTATTTTATTTGCTCTCAAACATTAGCCTCAATACCCTTCTTAGTCCTTAAGCTAGCATGTGTTTCATTTCTGACAGCTAACTTCTACTAGGTGCATGAAGTGCGGTGATTGAATTCTCCTTGTAATAATTAATTTTGATGTTTTATTTACTCCTAAAAATTATATTGGAAAGAATATGTTGTGTTTTTGCTATAATAAAAAAAAGAATCAGGTGCTTTAAAACTAAAAGCATTATCATCTCAAATAAATTTTTATTTCAAAGAAATTCAAGAGCATGACTATATTTTATATCTTTATGTAGAAATTTGTAAGTAATTATTAATTTCTTAATTTTCCAGGAAACGATATTGTCGCTCATCAGATTGCAAAAACTCTGTGCGAATCTCCATTTTGTAATGTTGGGTAGGTTTGGAAACTATCACAAATTTTTTTTAATGATTTGTTCATATCTAATAGAAGAAGAGAATATACAAGACATATCATTGCTATGAAAGTATAATGATACTCTAAACAAAAAATATGATTCCTAAAATAATAATAAATTAATAATAATATCATTCACGCATATTAAAATAAAAAAAGTCTCTTAATTAAATCATATTTATGAGAATACAGATAATTTAAAGCATACCTATGTAGTTCAAATGAGAAAACTTAAGAAAATTTTTTGAATTAAGGTATAGGGAACTATTTAAACTTGCCTAAAGCCTCTTCTTCAATGGTAAACTCTGACAAATACTTTATGTAAGTCTCTTTTTTAAGATTATTTTGAAAAAAAAAATATATTTCTTATATGCAATTGATAAATTAATTATTTGTGAAAAATTGCATGTGTGAGGAGTAAACTAAAAGAGACTATCATGGCACATAGTGAAAAAAATTATAATAATTAATATTGTAAGTTTGAGCAGTATTTCCCCGTAATTTTTTTTTTCATAGATAAAGTATTTTTTCATGGGTTTGTCTTTTAGATAATCTATTTTTTCATCATGATTGATTTTCATAGTGTACAATCATTCCCAAATGTAAACTTTGTTGGGGGCCTTGATATAATTAAGGGTGATATATTAAATTGAGAAAACAAAAGTACCTAGGAAATTTAATATTGTAATTATCCTAGCTTCTTGCATAAATATAGGGTACATGGTTACTAGGGATCATTATTTACATAACCACCTTGTATAAACTTATAAATTGGCTTAATCAAATCTATTGGCTCTTATATCAATAGAGGTTAGTTTACAATTCTCATTGAGTGAGATAATTCACTATTCTGGATCTATCACAGTGCACTGATCAAAATTATTAAGAATGTATCTCTTGAAAATTAGGTTTCTAAGGCTTAAATATTGTAGAAGGAACAAGATCCGTTGTTCTTGGGACTTACAAGAAATTTCGAATAGGACTCGAAGCATTAGAAACCATAGGGCACACCCTCTCTTGTTAAGAATCATCACTATTCATCACCCCATGAATAATTAAAGAATAATTTACTCTCAAAGAATTTCATATCAATACAAATGAAAACTCTTGATCAAAGTACAACAATATGTGTATCTTTTGTGGGTACTTGAATAACCTAAAAAAGCATACATGATGGTATGAGCTATTATCATCTCTCTTTGAAATGTGAATATCATAATTAAATTATATTCGAACTATTTTATGATTATGTGTAAGGATGTCAACAGATATATTCTTTTTTAATGAAAAATATTCATCTACGACAAAAAAAATTATCTATAAAAATAACTAAATGAAATTAATATTAGTAATAATTTTATAGGGATTTCTCACATCCACATGAACTACGTAGACTGATTTTCTATTAACACCTTATTGACATGCTCAATAAGAGTTTCTAATATATTTTCTTTGTTAGCACGTGTAATATTTAATAAAAAGGACTTACTTTATGTATGTACCAATGGGTAGCAAGTTAGCTAGAAAAGTATGACAAAGATGATATTGAATCATAAAATAATTCATGATAGCTAATTATCTAGGGGTCTTCTTGAGGATAAAGTAGCACAAGTATTGATTTTCACACTTAGTTCTCAAAAATATAATAATAAAAATGTATTAATATAGTACAAAAATATTAGAAAGATGATATTTTATTATAATCTAGTTTTTTAACCATACAACTTATACAAGCATTACAATATAATGTGATAAAGAGAACTTACATATGTGTGCTAAAACATAATGAACCAACATTATTGATATTGCTCTTTGCCCTCAACAATGTCAATGACTATAATAATATTAAGAGTTTGACTCAAATATGATGGAAAAAAATACTTACATATGACTTGATTGTTGATTCATGAGTCAATTATTTAAGAGTCAAAAGAGAAGAGAATCAAAAAGTAATATAAATTAGTTGAGCTACTAAAAGATTCCATTAGAGGTGTCATGTGGGTTTCGCAGCTTGAGGTATGACAATTGAATACCATGTTAGATCCGACACTATACAGTCCATTGTTGTGCTCGGAATTGTATCTTGTCATGCCTGATATGACATGGTTCAGAGTTGTAATTGGACCTGCATTGTGTTGGCCTGTGACACATCTCATGATGTGTTGTGTTGGGCATCATAGTCCTCATGCCATGCCAGCCATGAACTTGTGGCTCGTGTCACATTTAAAAATACATAGCCGTTAAAGTTAAATAATTATATTTTTGTTGTTTTTGACAAGATACAAGTTGTCATTGTTGAGCTGATAATATGTGATAAAAAAACCTTAGCCAATATTTGTTTGACCTGACACAACCCAACATGCACGACTATCTTGGGTGGGACATCGGGCTGTACTGGGCCTACCACACTCTTTCAGCAAGGCACGACTCGGATTGAGAAACTGTGTCATGTTTGGCACAACACAGTGACCCAAGTTGTGTTGGCACAATCTGGATAGACTCTATGATGACTCATGAGTTAGTCTAATAATTTACTATGCCATTTGAAAATAAGTTTGAATGTTTCGTCTTTTTTCATAATAGACACATGAAAGAAATATCTTTCATTTCTATGAGATACAAAGGAGGAAACATTTATTTAAATATTTCAAATCAATAAATACTAGATAAATATGCAAAATAATAATAGCAACAATTTGTGGAAAGTGATTATCTAGAATGTATACAATTGATACTTATGATGTGGCTGAATCAGATCCACCCCACTTGACCCAATGCAAATTAGGGAACAAAAGGGAACCATCCACGAGGTGCCTTGATGCCACTTATAAATTATAATATGCCCTTTAAGAGTGAAGTGAGTTTCATAAAAATATTTTTTTAGATAAAAGTAAATTAGAGACAATTATGTTTAATAATAATGATATTAAGTTCCTTATCTTTTATCCATCACCTTAAATATTCATCTTAAATATTCATCTTAAATAATCCAATAATTTTGTTTAATAATTATGTTTATTTAAATATTTATCTTAAATGCAAATATTTTCAATAAAATAAACTCAAAAGTCATATTATCTTTCATATAAGAGATGATATAAAATAAATAAATTGTTAAATGTATATATAGGAACAAAAGACATAAGAATAGAGGTGATAATACGTTGCACAACATTGCAACAAGGGTGATAGTAGAGATGTCGATTGTGACAAAGCTAAATAGCTTGGTCCAAAATCTGAGAAATTGGTTCAACTTGATTCAAAATTAGGCAGGGGCAAATACACACTCCATGGAGAGACCTCGTCATGTTAAATTGAACATAAAATCTGAAATATAAGACTGCTCAACTTGATCTACTGAGGCGATTTTTACTTGGCCTAGTCTTTGACTCATAGTTCATATTAAAAAAAAACCTATAAGCCTAGTGGTTCAATTGACAATTGGGTAAGGCTCAATTGATCATTATTTTTTCATTGATCTAAGAGACCTCTATTGTCTATATTAGATGAGAAGATTTGTATGTACATGTTGATAGTGTTCAAGAATTTATCAAAATGACACATTCTATCAAATTATTAACAATAATAACTATAAAAGGACATGCTAAGGTACGTAATTTAAGATTGAGAATTTTTCCGAGCTAAAATTTAAAACAGATAATAAAAATATGCTCAAATACTTTGTGAAGTGTAAATATTATTTTAAATTATTGAGCAAAAATCTATCGAGGGAGTCAATTATCATGTCATTTAGTATTGTAAAAAAATTCGCCAAAAATATGGGGTTCTGTATGTAAAATAAAATAATTTAAAATTAATAAAGATGAGTCGCTCATAATGTATTATCATGATCAACTAATATTTAGTAAATTTTTATGTCGAATAATGGTGAAAACTAAATTGCAATTTAGTTTTGAGGAGTCAACTTATTTTAAAGATTATAAATAAATCATAAACCTAGATAAGGTAGCTTGGTTGGGTGTTCTGTGCTGCTTTTCAATGGCCTTGAGTTCGAGTACCTCTAGGGCCACTAGAAATTTACTCGGTTGTTAACTTCAAGGCCTATGGAATCATTTGAGGTTTGCACATAGGGGTCTAATCAAGCCGAGATGAGCTGAGTATTAGGCAGGCTCGGCTCGGTTTTAAAGGAGTAGGCTCGAGCTTGTTCACGAGCCTATTTACGAGCCGACGAGCCGAGTTTGAGGGTGCTCGGGCTTGGCTCGTTTAACTTACGAGCCTGTTCACGAGTCTGGTTAACGAGCTTGCTCACAAGCCTATTTATGAGCCGACGAGCTGAGTTTAAGAGTGCTCGGGTTTGGCTCGTTTAACTTATGAGACTCAAAATGATGTTCATGAATTAAAGAAAATGTTCATCTAAAATAACCAACATACAACTAAATTAAAAAGATAATATAATAAAAGTTCAATTAACTTGATTGAAGTTCAAGAGTTAAAATATTCATCATGTTCATTTGTAGGAAAAATTTGTTGTGCATCAAGTATTCTCCATGTTTACGAGCCTGTTCACGAGCTTGGTTTACGAGCTTGTTCACAAGCCTGGTTAACGAGCTTGCTCACGAGCTTATTCATGAGCCTGTTTATATGCCGACGAGCCGAGTTTGAGAATGCTCGGTCTTGACTCATTTAACTTACTAGCCTTAAAATGATGTTTGGGCTCGGCTCGTTTAATTTAATAGACGAGTTCGAACGAGCTTCTAACGAGCCGAACGCCGAGCAGCTCGCGAGCAGCTCGGCTCGGTTACAGCCCTGCACAAGCTGGCTCGGACATCCATGATTATCAAAAAAAAAAAGATTATAACTAAATTATTTTATCTCGAATGTAAAAAAATGTGTAAAAATATAATTAAAGCGACTCCATAAAATTATATAATGAAATAAATATTCCAAATTTATTTTTTTTAATTTTTGACATATAAAATAATAAGTTACAAGAAATTTTTAATATTTAGAATAATAGAGTGCCAGATGATTATTTGTGTGTGATATATATTATGAATTATCTAGTCAGAAAATGGAATTTAGAAAAGAAAAATATGATTTTGGTTTTGATAATAAATATAAATAACTGAAAAATAACTATTTATTTTTATTAAAATTTGTTGTTCTATTAACTATCCCCACACACCCCCCATTCCTAATGTCAAAACACTAACCTACAATTCATGAGACCTAACATGACGCCAAAGGGTTGTTTTTAGTGAAGGGGCACCAATGTTGGGGTGCATGGGAGATGACACACCCTCTAGCATTACCGGTGATAGTAATTACCAGAAATTTAAGATGATGATAGTGTCATCGTATTGCAATAGCAAAATACTCATGTATAATATATATTTTGGGTTGATTTTGATATTTTGAGGCCATCAGATGTTCGGAGATGTGCTTTCAGTGATCCAAGAGTTATTTCGTACCTATGACAATGTAATCCATGATGGTACTAGTACAAAACTTTCTTTTAGGTCCTTGTGATTCCACAATGCCATAGGCAATGGTTTTAGGTCCTTTTATGTCCTTGTGTACATTCAATGTTTTTTTTTTAAATAAAACTTATTTATTATAAACAAAATAGTTTATGAATGCCATTATTTTTTAATTCTTTTTAATTCAAATTTTATGTATTATGTTATGTATTAGGGTCTCATTGCAGAAATGTTACATGTCTTTCAATATTTTATTAATTTTCACAAATGAAATGTTTAACTAATCTGGGCCTTTCATCCAAGGAAATATCTAGACATACTTGCTATTATTTATACATGTATCTTTTTTTCATATTATGCAATATTGTGCGGCTCTATAGGTCATCATCTAATAGTACCAAACCCACACATCCATGACCATGCATACACATCCATGCAAATATGATATTTTTTTGCATATATAATGATTTTTTTTCATATCAATATAATGTCACGTATGAATGGAAACCATAAATCATAGTCACATTATGCATCTTATCATGCACTTGGATAACCATGCCATAAAATGTGATTTCAACCTATTTTTTAACATAAATATATTTAACAATCTAATTCACATCAATGTCATGCCATATTTAATAAAAATTATAAAATCCAATTATACTATTACTATGCACCCCATTGTGCACCTTTATGATCATGCCACAATCATATAATTTTAATTTATATCCAATTTCATCACATATCACAAGCTAATTCACATGACTATAATCATTTCATTGATTATAGAAATGTTTGTTCAGAATAATCATCATGTTGTAAGGCTATGCACATACTTACACTTAATTTATTCTGTCCAAAGAATTTGTTAGCCCCCATATCTTATTTCATTTATAAAATTTACCTTGTAACTGTTATTTTTAGAATTTAGTTTCTTCTAGAAAATTCTTACCCCCTAAGTTTACTATAGTTTGGGATTTGAACCACTTCATTTAGGTCATTGTAACTCAACTTATGACCTAAATTTCAGAAATAGTTTTTGATTTAGGAACAAAATTATCATAATGCATCAAACATCTATTTCAAATCTCTTACCATATAGTTCTTGGTGTCCTCTAGAAAGTTTTAGATAACTTGATTATCTTTCATCCTCAATTAAAATCACTTAATTTAGAGATTTGTAGGCTATGTTATGACCAAAATCAAATTTGGTTGTTAGAGATTTTTCCACATAACTTCTGTAACAATAATTACATATTGTTTTTACCCGATTTCATTATTCATAATCATAAAATTTCAAAATGCATCACAACAAGCAAATAGAAAACATAAAGAAAAAGAAGAATAATATTCAATCCAACATAGCCCCTTGGGTTTAGAAATAACCAAGTAGGAAGGACCTTACTTCAAGTGTCAAAAGGGGAATTTCATGAATTTTCTTTATTTGCTCTGAAATCTTGTTTATCTCAAATTTGCTTAAATAAACTTTACCAAAATCAAAGGATTTTGGTATCTGTTCATAAATTTCATTGAAATGATGAATTTTGACTTTTGGATCAATCGACTCTTATCGATGAATCTTTCAAAATCAAAGAGGGAAGTTTCAGAAAACTCTCTCGCTCTCTCATAGGTTTTTTTTTTAAGTTTTTTTGGAAAAGTTTTTTGTCCATCTTTTCTCATGTTACCTTACTATTTATAGTAACTCTAATTTCACTTAAGTTGGGCTATGTTACTTTAAGAAAAGTTGTGACATTTGGAATATTATAGCTAAGTGGAAGGTCATGATTTTAAAAAGTCACCAAAGATGTGAGGGAAAGCCATGGGCTTGGAAAGAAAATCATGATCTCTTGTAGGAGAATAATGCCTGCAACCTTGGAAATGACACATCTCTGAAGAAAAATTGTGGTCTTGAAAGAAAATTGCAACATTGAAAAGGAAATCATGACTTTAAGAAAAAATTATAATATTTGAGTAGGATTTCAAATGGCAGTCTGTTATGACATCTTTAATATATTTTAACTCCAACAAAGTGATACCATGACCTCAAGCATCACTATCATGTATTAATTCCAAGTTTGAATTATTTTTAATAACGTGTCTCTAACTATCTCTTCTCCATTTTATTCTTATAAGGATCTAAAAAATATTCTATCATTAAATTTTAATTTTTTTGGGTTTTTATGAGGTGGCTTGAGCACGGCACGAGGCATAACACAAAAATATTATTTGACATGAAAATGTTGTTCTTGGCATGACACAATCAAGTTAATAGTTATGTATAGACTAGCTTTGTGTTGGCCCACAACATCACTAAGGTCGTGCTGAGCCTAAGTTTTTGGCTCGTGCACTATGTGAGATTTGGTTCGGCATGTCAGCTCGTGTATCTTGGTTTTGGCTTGGCTAGTCAAACTAGTCAAATATAGACTTGACCTACACTAGCCCGACCAAGCCCGACCTAACTTGGCATGAATTTACATGACCCAACATGACTCGAGAAAAAGGTGGGTCAATGGGCCATGTTGCGTTGCCTATTTTTAGAGTCATGCTGGTATAATAGCGCAGATAGGCCTAAAAATTGGGTTGTGTCAGTCAGGCTCGATCCTTTTGATAATTCTTTATTTCTTATGATTCTGTAAATTTCAATAGGAATCTCATTAGGCCATGAGATTTTTTTGGTATTCATTTTTTAAGAGATTCTTTAACGTTTATGAGTTTAATCTTGACTATATATCTAATATTGTTTAGTCCTCAACCATCCTCAATATTAAAATTTGGATTTGTGAATTGGTTAAAAAAATTATAAATATATTCTTGTTCTCCTATGACTCATTTATCTTTTATTATGATTTAATTATTTTCTTTCTTAGCATATTTTACTTGACTAATATAACTATTTTTTTTCTTATTACTTCTAACTAGTTTATAAATATTATTATTTTTTCTTTTTTATTTTGTAATTTGTCATATAATTTATCACATGTTTTAAATGTTGATAAATTGATCTATATCATATCAACATTTTAAAATTTGAAATTTTTCTATTTTGTATTTTCTAAGATGTAGATTAATTATGATTAATTTATGTTAGGTGGTTAGACTCACATAGTTTATTTTAGTCATTGTATAATATATTATCTATTTTCTTAATGAGAAAAAAGTGTAATTAGTCTCATATTAAAATTGTTACTGAAGGTCTCCAAGTGCTTTTCACTATTTTTAGAATTGATATTAGCTATAAAAAAGTCGCAAGCTAAAACAAAATATAAGGTTGTTCTTCCTATTCTATATATTTCTTTAAATTTATATTTCTTACGATGTTTTTTATAATTCCTATTATATGTCCCTATAAGTCTATTACGTCTTAACTAATTATGATAATTTCTTTCTTTGGTATACCTTGCACTGTTCTATCCATATATTTTTAAAATTTTTTATATATTTTTGATCGAGTTCTATTTGTGGTGTGGAACATATGTACTAGTCATATCTAAGATCTATTTATTCACTACTAGTTTGATTCTTATAAGTTTATTACTTATTTTCTTGATTTCTAAAGTTTAATCTTTTAAGTAATCACTTATATTTATTCTAATATCATTCCTATTTGTCTCATTACCCATATACATAGTTTATAAATATTTTAGTTTTTTTATCCTTTCACTTAGTCTATTATTAATATTATGTTTTATTTTTGTATTTTGTGATATCACCCAACTCTAAGCATATACCATTTAAAAACTTAATATTTCAATAACTTAACATAAATCTACTAATTTGGACTAATTTTTTTATCTTCTCTCATCCAAGAAAGTGTGAGAATCATTACTTTTTTATCACTATGATCATGTGATATCGCACCATTCTTTGCCAAACTACTACATTTAAATTATATAACGTGTTGCTTAGATCAAACAATTTTTTAGTATCAGTGCATACTCGTAATTCAAGATTTATAAAAAAATCATGACAAATTTATTAAGGTTGTATGTTTACTTAATGTCTCTCTCCTACTTTATTCGAGTTTAGGATTAACAGTAAAAGTGATGTGAATACTAGTCTCTCTAAGTTTATTTTAACAATTTCAAGTTAATAATATAAATTAAAATGCACAAATTGAAAGTTAGTATCGTATTTGTAGATAATTTTCATGATTTGGTTGTGAATGATCCTTTTGTCAGTAAGTAGTATGCTTTTGCAATTCTAGTGGACTTATTTTTTGGCTACCTTATTTCACTTTTGGGATTCAAAAAAGTGTGAATTTAAGGATTTTTACAAAATTTTCTTTTGGGGTTAATGACAATGATTTTCCTCAGAATGTGAGTCTGAGCATAGAGGCTTTTCAATGAAAACAAAAGGAAAACCTAAAATGAGTTTTAGATCTAAATTTAGATTTTGAGAATTTTAATAGAATTAGGTTTAATTTGGAAAAATGAATCTGGAAACTAAATTTCTTTATTTAAGATTTTGATAATTTATAAACTTTGGCTAAAATCGAATTGAGTTTAATTTGAGAAATTGACCTTGACAATTTAATTTCTCATATTAGGATTTCAAATATTTGGGGATTTTAATTGAATTATGTCTAATTTAGGGAATTGATTCCGAAAACTCAATTTTCCCAACTGAGGGTTTTTGGAAATTTTGTGATTTGGCTGAATTGAGTTAAATTTAGTGAAATTTATTCAAAAAATATTTATTCTAAAATTAAGATTTTGGAATTTTGGGGATTTATTTGGTTTGAGTTGAATTTGGGGAGAATTAAATTTGAAAACTTAATTTTCACTTAAGATTTTAGATTTTGGTAGAATTGAGTATGTTTTTATACCTAATTTTGAGGGTTATTGATAGGATATGATATTTCGGCTAAATTGAGGTATTTTGGTTTTGGAAAGGAAGGAGAAGGAGTCCCATACTCTCTTTCATGGTGTTTGTTCGATACTTATTAGATATAGTCTTTTCGAATTTTAAGGGTAAGGTTGCTGAGATTTTAATTTCTTATATCACATGATAAAGTGAAATTTTTGTGTACTAAGTATGATCTTTATTTCAATTGAGTTGCACGTTTGGTGATATGTAAAAGAATATGTAACTTTTGATATGATGTTGAAAAGTGTAATTTTATCTTCGTGGTGTCATGTTTTTCTTTACTCTCTTACTTAGGGTTTAAGCTCAATGTTCAGCAATTTGTATTAGAGCTATTGATTTAGAAACAAATTGTTCAAATCTTTTTCTTTTTATCTCTTTTATTTTTCTTTTCTCTCATATACAAGATCCATGCTATCACCTTTATCTATTGTTGTCAGAGCCACAAACAATTCCATCTTATAGGTGTCAAATGGGTTGTGCCATACTGGCATGACATGCGATTTTAAACACTCAGCCTAGTAAAACGCATTTGTCTTGTAGTTGGGCACTTTTGTGCTAGGTCATGTTGGGTTGATACATAATTTGATTTTAAAAAATTAAAATCAAATTAATAATTAAAATATTTATTTGATATTCAGTTCAACTTAAAAATAAAAACATCATATAAAAAATTATAATTTTAAATATGATACATAATATAAGATGAAAAATAAATAAATAAAATATAATTTGAAATATGCATTATCATCGCATGAGTAATTAGTCTGTGTTTTATGTATCCTAGTGCAAATATAAATTATAATTGTCATGTATGATTTTGAATGTAGTGCTAATAGCGACCTCAATATTCTTGATGTCTAGCATGTTAACATTCGCTAGTAATTCTTTTGTTTTATTCTAAATCTCTAATTTAAAATTTTTTTAGTTATTCAAGCATGCAAGTGTCTTTATGATACTTTGTTGCAGTCTAGATCTCATATCTAAAATAATATTGGTAGAAGAAACATACTTTGATGCTACGTTAGATATTAAATGGGTCAGTAGATCATGTATCTTCTTAAATAGTATAAAATCGATAGATTCATTTAATTTTTAATAATTTAAAATATGTCAATTTTTGTTATTATCATGTGTTAGGATAGATAAGTAATTGATATCTAAGTACTGAGATAATTCATTATTATTTGATAGAATACCCTGTCATTTGTCCATGGTTAACTATATAACAAAGTCATTATCTTTGAATACGATATATATGTTTGTATTTCGAGTCTCGTTACAATATTAGTTAATTTTTTATGAATAAATTTTTTTGGTTTGTACGTGAATATGTATTTAATATAATTTTTTTTCTTTTCATTTTAATCATAGGATTAGTATAGATAGCTAAGCAAGATAGAATTAAAATTGATGATTAGTATTTTAAATACTTGATTTTTATATTAATAGTTATAATATTAAATTTAAAATATTTTGTATACTTGCTAAACATAATACTAATATTGCACATATATTTAAATATAATGTATGTGGTGAGAGGGTACACAGAGAGACACATGTTCAATCTATTATAAAAAAATTACATTATCATAGTTTAAATCATCAATAATAATTTTGTTAATATTACTATTAATATAGTTGAATATTATATGTTTGTAGCTAAATACAATCTTTAAAGAATACTACACTTAGTGATGTCAGCCGGGCCGGCTTGGCCCGACACGGCACGATTCGGCCCGGCACGGGAATATCTCGTGCTATGGCCCATGCCGTGCCCGGGTAAGGCACAACCAGTGTCGTGCTGTGCCGAGGCCAATCGTGCCTCGTGCCGTGCCTGACCCGGCACGGTTCAGTGGCTCGTGGCACGGCCAGTAGGCACGGTCGGGGTCACCATTCACACCCAGCCCCAGCATCCCGTACCCGTAGTTCTGCACCCACTGACTCGCAGACCTGGCTTCCCGCACCCTCACAAGTCACAGGTCATGGGTGGGTTCATTGTGACTCGGGCCAACGCCAAGCCAATATTCCCCTTTCCGCAAAAAAGACCGCGAGTCGGGTCCAATCATACCCGACCCGCGGTCCTCCCAGACTCGATCCCCCCCCAATGGGCAAAAAAAAAATTTAAAATGTTGCCATTGGATCTTGCCTCCAATGGCTAGGGGGCAGAATACAACGGCCCTCATGATTCTGCTCCCTAAAAAATTATATAAAAAAAATGACTTTTAAAAAAAAAAATTATTTTCTTTAATCTATAAAATTCATCCCCTCTCTATAACATTTATATTTTTCATAAATATTTATTCTCTCAAATCTCACATTTTCATTCTCTCAAAAATTTTGCTCCTCTCTCTCGGGACTAGGGAAGTTGAGATTTCGTCATTTGGCCTGGCTTTTCAGGAATTTCAACTTGAGTTTTGAATTTTGAGCTAGATTGTGGTGCACCGTGCACATGATCGACTTGACTGTTTTATCGGATAATTTATTTTAAGTTTTTTTACTTTTTCTCTCTCTCTAGTCTCTCTCTCTAGATCTAAAATAGTTAAATCTAAAATCTATCATCCAGTCTTTAAATAAGTGTCATGTTTAACAAAAATCCTAAAAAATGATAAATACTAATGAAACATATTTAAATTTAAAAAATGAAAATCTTACACGGAGGTTTGAGGTTGTTAAAATTTTGGTTTCTCCAGTCGTCTCAACTCAAACTTATAAAAAATAAAAAACTGAGACTTCTATAGTTTGGACTCATTTTAATATAATAAAATAAAAAAAATGTTAGGGGTGAGGAAGAAGAAATGACACAGTATAAATATTGTATGAAAATTTTAACATGTAAGAGTTCATTTGGGATTGTGCACCTTAAGAGACATGTCAAATTATGCACCAAAAATTATGGTCCATTAGATCCTAGGCAAACCCAACTTGATACTGTATTTTTTGAGATTGGATCGAGTTTAGTCTAAAAGTTTACTCTCTTCATATACTCCAGCGAGTTGGGTAGGGATGACATAGTCATACTTATCACATTGATGGGTCTTCTGATTAGATTTTCGGAAAATCCAAGGGTAGTTCATATAATACAGACATATTTTTAGCATGCTTATCGTAGGATTCTTAGGTCCACATTTAGGAATGACATACTAAATTTGTATAAGTTAGAAAAATAAAAAATAATTAATGAATTTATGACATATTGTGGAGTAATGTCTGTGATGTTCGATATCTGGACAAGTCATGATGAATAATCTTATGCATGTCTCACCAGCCACTATGTAGATTCTAACTGAACTACGAATAAAAAAATTTTAGGATTCTCTAAGATTCTTCATCCTCGTAATGACCCGGCCATTTTTGAGTGTATAATAAAAATTTTAGGGAATATAAAATTTAAAATAAAATTTTTAGTATCATATTTGATAACACATCTAATAATGGAGTAGTGATTAACATCTTTGTTAGGAATATTAGAGACGCATCATTAGGAGAGATTTTTCATGTCAGATGCATATATCACGTGATTAACCTGATTGTTCAAGCGGGTATGAAGGTGTGTTCCCTCGCGTTGGATAATATACATAATGCACTAAAATATATTTGCACTCATTGCAGATAACAAGAGTTTGGTTGTTTCTATTTGTCTGCGAATCTTAAGAAGAAGAAATTCCAATCAGATGTGAGACATCTTTGGAATTACATGTACCTAATGTTGGAATCATGTGTTGGATACGAACATGTGATATCCGACTACGTCAATAGTAAGAGTGACGAACTTATTATTGACGACATTGACTGGGCTTCAAGAATTTTATTTATGAAATTCCTGAAGATTTTTTATGACACGACGAACATGTGTTCGTCGGTTTATACGCCCATGACTTGCATTGTACTCAGGTACATATGTAACATTAATATCATGTTTAAGAAGTATCGAGCTGACCCGACACTTAGTAATATGGTTGCAGAGATGAAAACCAAGTACTTGAAGTACTGCTCCACCGTTTCATCTCTTTATTATCTCACTGCATGCATGAACCTTAGGGTTAAGGTGGAAGGGGTAGAAAACATTCTGACATACATTTCCTCGTGCATGAACCTGGAAGTGTCACATGAAGGGTTCATTCACGAGAAATTGATTGATATGTTCACATAATACGATACTAGATATGGTGGTGGTAGTAGTGAGACTGTGATTACGGACATGGATACCTTGTTTGGAGATGATTTTTTCATTCAGCTAGCGAGAGGGAAACAATAAGGTGGACCATCACATAGGAGTGAGCTTTCTCGGTACTTAGATACCGATTACTGCTCAATCCTATCACATTCTGATACTAAGAATTTTGATATATTACAGTGGTGAAAATCATATTAGTCCAACTTTCCCGTGCCATCTAGGATGACACGAGATCTACTGACTCTTCCAGTGTCGAGCATAGCATCGGAGTTTGTTTATTCTGTTGCAGTGAAATTGATTTTAGATAGGAGATCGAGATTACGTCCAGATATTATTGATGTCTTGGCCTGTTTGAAGGACTGAGATGATTCGAGATTTAGCATCCATGATCGTGCTGGAGCTGAGACTGTGACAGGGACTGCAGCCGCATTTACTGTGAAAGTGGAGGAGTTGATTACTGATGATGATAATTCATATGATACTGATCTTAATGTTGCGGCTGATGATGCTCATGATATGTCGATTGACGATTGATGATGATCCACTGCTTTTTGATTTTAATATTTTATTTTTTATTGATTGTACGCTTTATTTATACATTACGTTGAAATTTTAATTTGTTTGGTTCGGACCTTCGGTATCTATTGGATTATTTATCATTTTTCATTTTGTTTGCTTTTGTTTTTTTTACTTTTTAGTTTCTTTTAACAAAATTTTTTGATTTATTTATTATTTTGTTTTATTTTATCATTTAAAAATTTATAACTCTATAATTTAATTATAATAAATTATAAACTAATTTTATTTTAAATTATAAAAAAAATTTAAACTTTGTAATTTAATAAATTTTAAATAATTTTCATTTTATAAATTTATTATATTATACATTATCTATAATTCTATATATAATTTAATATATTTTATAATTAAACTAAAATATAAAAGTATAAAATTTTTTAAAAAAATTTTTAGCCTGGCCTGTACGACCAGGTTAGGCCCGACCGGGCCCGGCTTTTATAAACCGTGCCGGGCCAGGCACAAAAGCACGGCCGTGCTCTAAAAAAACAGGTCGACCCAGCCCGACACGACCCGTTTTACACCTTTAACTACACTTAAAAAAAGAAAAAGGAGAGGCAAACTACACACGAAGCTTTAGGCAATGCATAATCAATCATACTAAACGAAAAATCCAAGACAAATAATAGGCAACATCAATTGAAATTAGAGTTTTATTCTTATAAATTAGCTTGGACATTCATTGAGAATCCTATAATCCATGAAATATTGTTCAATGCATCTCATGTGATTTTACTCCAAATATTAGGTTAAATTTTATTATTGGTTAGTGATGTATTTGTGTTGTGATGAATATTTCAATTTATAAGTTTATATTTATGTTAACGTTGTATTTGGATATAGAAGGATATGGATGTAGTTTAAAACTAAAAATTAGGTTTTTTATGAATTTATTGGTTTATACTTGTTCGTTATGGTGGATAGTGATAGATATATCATATGACATACTCACTTAATTTGAATAAAAGGAAGTGATATTCCTTTTAATTCTAATATATGTGATAAACTAACATGTGAAAACATGAAGTTAAGGTATATTATTCTATCATTTATTATTCGAAGCTAAAAGTATAAATGTATTAAAACCCAATCTATTAAGTATTATCTAAACGAACTAATCTTAAAGTGATATGAGGGTTAAGTAGAATATCTTACTTAAAAATTTCACCATATTATAAAAGTCACGTGTCGGTCATAAAGGGTCGTGATAGATATGTCATTGAGCACATGCAACTGGGGGAGACTCATAATGTAGTAATAACTTTGTGAATCTTTTCCATTTGTATGACTTTTATGAGTATAATTTATTATGAGATGCATGTTTATTTGTTATGAGTATAGTGCTTATGAAGCTAAAGGTATAAATGAAATTAATTCAATATCATTTCAAGTCACTGGATAATTATATGTTAGAGAATAGAAGTACATATTCTAGTAATTGTTAGGAAAAAATGACGTATTCTTAAAAAAGAGTAGATGTCATAATGATCCTTGCATGAAATAATATATCACTTCAATATTGAAATATTGATGGGACAACTATGAATAGATTTTTCTTGATAGTGAGTCTAATAAATAACATTCATCTTGTATGCCACGAGGGCACATAAATATTTTTATAATATCTAACTTTCCTCTAACAAACAAATATGATATTGAGCAAATACTGAGAAACATCATCATGCATAAGAATGTGCACAAATCTTAGGGTTTGAGTATACTTCCAAAGTATATCTATTAAACTCGTACAGTCATAAATTTAGTATTGATTGATCAAATTGTCAAAATAATTATTATGAGATTGATATCTGAACTTACATCAATTTTGTTACTTGTATGATTCATATATTTGGGGAACTATGTTGGACAATAGATTATTATCCATCCAGGTTTTTGATGAGATACCCCAAGTCACCAGATACTCTCTCTCCTAAAAAGTTTTTAATAATAATAATGTATTCCCTCCATACCACACTGTTTTTAAAATGATAATGCTACAATCAAAAAGTAAAGATGGACAGCTCAACATTTTAAAGAAACATGATTAGTACTCTTTTTTCCTTCCTTTAGTAGTACTGGATCTGAAAGGTGATGCCATTACATATGCGAATAGGCCCATAGCAGAGAACACTGAAAACAAGGCTAATACTTTCTTCATGATCTTACGGAGACACTAACAAGAGTCCTTCCTTCTCCTGGGTAAATTACTAACGATTCAGGATATTCCTTGTGGCTGGTGATTTGCCCTTTTTCTTCCTTGCATAAGTCACATGGATCCGGGGCTTGTCAGTTTTGTGATGGTGTCTATTAATTATGAGTTTTGACATCCTCACAATATTATGATAAGTATTTGTGGTATCATTTTTTGGCCATGATTCTATAAAATGAGTAATGATAATTTTTATATGTAATGACTATATCATCAAGTTGTTATAATCTTTTTACTATATAACACTATTTTTATGACTGTGACATTATATTAGAGTCATGATGATACTATCTCTAAAATATGATAATGATCATGATCTTATTAAAATGGTGTGGCAGCCAAGTACTTCACATGTACAAGAAGTTATATTTTTCAATGCTATTAATTAATTAATATATAACCAAAGCACCATTAAATCTAGTCATAGTAATAATTTCTACTTTGATTTTATACTCCAGATAGCATTTAGTGTTGTTATAGCAATTTCTACCACCATGACTTTATGAGATAGAAGACAAATATTAAAGTCATGGTCATTTTTAGTGTCACAATTTTGTATTGCAAATATAAATACATAAATCATCGTTATTCTTAGTATTGTGACTTTGCATTCTAGAGGCAAATGCATAAGCCACAACAATTCTAGAACTGCAACTTTGTGATCAAGTAAAAAATTATCTTAGTCATGGCCTTCTAATCATCATGTCATCGTGTTCTAGAGGCAAGTTACATGAGCCATTACATTCCTTGTCGTAATAAGTTTTGTATTCCAGAGAAGATTCAACGAGATAATAAAGTGGTGATCTCAAACTAACACTGTAACTTTTAGCTTAAAGAATTACATAAAATTCTAAAGTATAAAAACAATACTTTGAAGATTTCAAGAAGAGAGGAGAGAGGAGGAATAATATTTTGAGCTCAGAGCATGCAAACCCTAGGCGATGCAACTTCTAACTCTCTAATTAGAGTCAAATTGAAGATGAATACAAGCAACAATTGTTTGTGATTAGATTTTGATTTTTAGATTCTCACTAGGATTATCATTGAGAATACTCAATTTCACATGATGTCACTCCAAATATTTTACTCAATTTTTTTTTCTATGTCAGTTTAAATTAGAATTTAAGATTTATTTTATATATTTGTTTTATGATGATTTGATGTTATAATGTTAATATTTATGGTAATATTGTGATTTGGATATTTCTATATATTGATGATAATTAGAACTAAAATCTAAGATTCTCATAATATTATAGGTTTATGCATATTGATTATAATAAATAGTGATAAGTCATAAGTCACACTCAAAAGATATAATAAGAAGGATATAATAACATTTCTAATCTTAATATATGAGATAAGCTTATGTATGAAAACTTAATATTTAGGTAAGTTTAATTATTATGAGTATGATACTTATAGGATTGAAAACAAAAATATATTTAAGACCAATTCATTATTTATATTTTAGAACTAACATTTGAGTGATGTGGAGATTTTATAGAATATCTAATATAGAAGTTTCATCATAGTTTGGGAGTCTTGTGTCAGTTATGAAAGATAATGACAAGTATGTCACAAAACACATGCATGTAAAGGGGTATCTTATATTGTGGTGATAACCCTATGAGTCATTTCTTCTTGTATAAATTTTATATGTGACATTCGTGAAAAAGTATATATTAATTATTATGAATATGACACTTATGAGTCAAAAGTATAAACATGTTTATTACTATATTATTTTGTATCTTTAAGATATTAAAAATTAGAGAATAAAAAATACCTACTTGAAACAATAAAAAAAGTTGTTGATACATTACATGAAGAAGTAGATATGTGAATGACCCATAAACAAAATAAAGTATACTTTCAGTATTAATATACCAAGGACACAATTATGAGTGGATCTTCTTTGGTAGTGATTGTCCATGGATGACAACTACCTTTCATACTAGTGTTTTGACTTTTGATCAATATGTTAATACATATTATTTATTTTTGATTGTCCAATAGTGAAATCCTCATCATACCTTATAAGATCAATGACAACTAATTATGATGGATAGTTACTTTTGGATTTGGATAAAACCAATATAAGTGAATTGTTTTTAATTAAAGCCTACTTTGATAATTATGGTTTAATAATATTAGTATGGTAGATGATTTTCATAAGATCTGAATAGCCACATAACTTTCCTAGAATTATGCAATATGATAAAGATGGACAAAGTTAGCTTGGATGCTATATAATTGAGTCTTTTTATGTTTTTTTGAGAGACAATATTCAAAGTTAGTTCTAATTCTTATTTATAGGCTCAATTGAGTGTTAGGATGAACTTGCTTAAATTTTTCTTATCAAGTTCTTCCTACCTTAAATCACCCCATAACTAAGAGTTACAATAAGTTAATTCCTTCAAGATGACTAAGGTACTCCATGTGATGCTTGGGATTGATTCAAGGAACTTCTAAGGTTTTTCCCATAAATTAGATTTAAATTGTGGTTTTAAACTAAAATCTTTTACAATAGGTTAAATTATATGATGATGTGCATAATTGATGTGACATTGGGTGGTTTCATCATGAACAAGTTACCCAAGCAAGTATTTTTCCTATTAAAAGAGCTATCAAAACTACTAAATCTATGATAATTGAACATTTGGAAGGAAAAAAGACAAAATGTTGGAATTAGATAGATTGATAAAAATAGAGACCAAAATGGATATATTTTAAAAAAAATATTGAGCCTAAAATGACTAGCAACCAAGTGTGGGAAAAATTATTATTATGCAATAACAGAAAATGACTAATATGGATTCATTTATCAAGTAGAGGAAACTAGTGTTTTGCAAAATAAATAATATGTATTTCGATCTAATAATAATATCATCACATACTGTTATTCAAACATGAGAAATTATGAAACATTGTCATATGGAAGTCAAGAATGTGCATCGAAACTTGGGCAATCCCAAAAAAATTGGGAATAATTCAATGAAATACTATTATGACTTTGTTATGTTGCTTATTTTTTAGGATAAAGTAATATCACAAAGCCATCACAGAGCTATCTAAAGTTTCTCATTCAACTAATTTCGTAAGTATATGATTTGTATAAGTTGGTAAAGTAGATATTTATCTAAATATTATTCCTGCAACAATTATATATGTAATTCGATCAACCAATAATGAGCTAACTGTTGCTCTAGTTGAAAGAATATTATTGAGTTTTTGGTAATACTTTAAGATTCTAGTATTGTCTCATTCCATCATTCATAATGATTTATCTAAATAGTTTAGATATTATTTTGCTTGGTTACAGAACAAATATTAGACTATTGTAAAAATGCACTAGTGCTCTAATGTCATGTAAGGTGGTTATCAACTATTGGGTCATTCCTATTGATGGTTCTGTTATAACTATTTTCTCAATATTTTATTATCGAAATGATACATTATTCATACTCTAGGGTCATTCATAATCTCATATCTTTTAGGCAACTCATCTATTTTCCTTGAAATTTTTTTATATGTATTCTTATTCTTCAACCTCATGTATCATATGTACATGAACTAATATAGTAGTAAAAATATTTGGACTTTTAGCTTCGTAAGCATCATAATAGCATAATTAATATATGCTTTCTCTGAAATCTCACTAATATGAGTTATAGGATAGAAAGTAACTCTTAAGACTATTACTATCTTATAAGTCATCTTTACTCACATATGTTTCATGACTTGTCATCATCAAATACAATGATATGTGATTCACATACTAAAGGTAAACTTTTTAGAATAATATTTTATAAAATACTCACATTAATTGAGAGCCAAAATTATATGACATACATTTAGTCTCATATGCACCATACTCGCATTATTGAACTTACCTCAAAAATTGAGTTTTGATGTATATGTTTTTATGTATATCACAATTAGAAGGATTATCACTTCATTCCTATTATTATATGTAAGTATGTTTTATAGCTTACTTGTCATTATCTATTATAATAGCATGTACAAACTTTAAAATAAAAAAATTTCAATTTTAATTTTACATAAATACCGAACTCATTAATAAATAACCCATAATAAAGTCCAAACATTAAAATCAACAAATTAACTATCTATCACATAAAATAAAATATATTTATCATAAATCTCAATTTAGCTTGATATTGGAGAAAAATTCAAATGAGATAATTTGAGATATAACTCATGGAATTTTAGATTTCCAATAATAATATTCATGAGTATCTAAGAATCTAACCCTAAAATCACATTTATTATTCATTGCTCCAGTTTTGACCTTAGGTGGAAGTCAAAATTTGCTCCTCCCTTAGGATTTATGCTTGTTCTTTCCATTTTCTCTTTGCTCATTAATCTTTTATACGTTTGAGTGAGTTGTACTCCTAAAACCTTATATTTTTGTTTCTTTCCATCGTCTCAGAATCACTTTTGAAAATCACTCATTTTATTCTTTTATATTTGAATGTCTGGATGTGAATTATAAGTGGAAAGTTATAACTCTTAGGAATATCATGACTTTGGCATTTCATTATTATAAAACAAAATTGTATTTTGGGAATGAGCCTCAGCTTTGGTTTATTTCTTGCTTTAGATTTTCATGACACTAGAAATGATCACGACTACACATCTTGTTTTTGTAATACAAAGTCATGGTGCTAGAAATGAGTTATGGTTTTGGGTCTCTCTTTTACATTAGATTGCTACATCACTAGGGATGACTTTAGTTTATATTTTATTTCTATGACAATAAGTTGACATTGAAAAGAACTACATGTCATATATTTTGTCTATATAACTCAAAGTCAGTATTGAGAATGAGCCATAATTCTGGTCAATATTTAAGAATAAAAATTCGTAGCTCTGAAAATAGTCACGACTCACGTAAATACTCTTTAGAATTGTTTATAACATTGGCCTAATATAGGCTTTTAGCACAAGTGGGATACCTTGTTGTTGTGACATAAAAGTAATATTATAGCCTATTATTGACAAATTGGGTGGATTGATTAGGTTGGGTCAGGCCTAGACCGGACCAAAAGCAAAATCAGGCTTGACCATGGCAGGTCTAATTTAGACTAAGTAGTCATTTTATCACCCCAACCTAACCTTATGTTAGGCCAGCCCAACTCATCGTGAAATCAATTTTACATTTCAAGTTCTAGAGTTAGTCCAAATACCTTGAAGATGAAGCCATGATATGATCTTTGTGAGCTACCAATTTGTAGCATTAGAAAAAGAAATGAAAAAATTATAAGATTCAGATTTATGTTTCTAGTTTCACAAAAAAAAAAAGAGATCAAATGAGAAACAAATTTTTGAAGCATAATTGATGAATTTTTTATTGGAAAACAAATTTTGATCAAAACACATATAGAGAAATAGTATCAATTGATCAAATGTAGATAAGAAAATGCTATGAGAATCATCATTGAAGAGTTGATCCAATGGTGTTGGAAGCCTACGACAAGAATTGAGAAGGAGAACTAGTGAAGCGGCTAGCACTCGGGAGTTGGGGTTTTGCAAAAACCAAAAAATATTAAATTAGGGTTTGAGAAGAGGAACTTTGGTTAAAGCAAACTAAATAATAAAATAAAAGTTTTTTTTTTGTTTGGTAAACTAGGTCAACCCAAAAATAATCAAGCCAACCCAATCTGGTGCCAATTGGCCCAACAAGCCAAGTTGTTTGAGTGAAATTTGGCATGAATTCTTTGGGCCAATAATATTAAAGCCCATCCCAACCCGAATATTAGGTTGGTCGAGCTAGCCTAATGGGCTGAGCTCAAATTGTCAGGTCTATTGCTGCCCTAAATAATATTAGAATTTATTGTGACTATAACTCTAAGAAAGTTATGCAATCAAAAAAATGTGTTGCACATTGAATAATTGTAGCAACAAGGTAGTTTAGTTATAATGTACAAAGATTATCATTACTATTTGCATAAATTATTAGTCAAGAATAATTACCAAAATTATTCAATAAGCTCTATAAGATATAAAAAAAACATAACATAATAAGGACTATGACTTTACATAATTTTTTGCTTCTCTCCTCAACAAACTTACTAAAATTTATATTTCATATAAAAAGCACTCAATTTTATTACTATTCATTATAATCAATCAAATTAATAAATTACTAAAATTGTTCTATTTAAAGTTTTCTTGTATACAAACACATCATGTATAATTATTAAAACAACTTGTATTATTCATAATTTAGCATACTGAATGAATACTAAATGAACGAAGCTAATATCTCACTAGATGACTGGATTGATCAATCAAAATTTTGAGAGATTATTAGAAATGTGTTGATGGTTGAAAAATTTATATTTCCTATTAATTTTGTTATGCTAGACATGAATAAAAATTTGTATGCTCCATTAATTGTGAGATTTATACATTTATAGATATCAAAAAGATAATTTATATTTTGTATAAGCAAGGAGCTAGTATAGTTTAACCTTTACAAATTTCTTTAGATTTTAAATAATAAAAAGGAAGATTGCTAGAGAGTAAATAATCTTCTATGTATTACCATGAGACAAAATATAGACTTTTGTTGAAAAACTTTGTCGAAGACTGTTGGTCTAAAGAAGATCAATAAAACAACAAACTAGATTTACTTTGAAGTGAAGAAAATATTACAAGTGACTATGAAGAACACTCTTATAAAGTCATTTTTTTCAAAGTCATGGTTTCCGAAGAAACAATGCCAAACTACTTCGAAGATGCTAATGAAAAAATTAAAGTGATATAATTCTCAATTCAAGAACACAAAGGAATTACCAAGAAAATTTTAGATATTACAAAAGAATTACAAGCGAAAGAAAGCACATAGCTGATGCTTAATTTGTTGTAATAAAAACGATGAACATCTGAATGAACATCTTAATTGTGACTTTTGAACAAGTCACAACTTTATTTGGTAAATCAATGAAGAAAGTCATGACAAAAAATAAAGCCACAATATTACATAGATAGAAACTTAAAGAAGAAGTCACAATTCTTTTCCAAAGACATGATAAAAGGAATCAAGAGAGTAATTTTTAAAGTTATAACTTCATAATAAGTTGCTGCATTATCAAAGGTGATAATAGGCAATAATCCAATGACTTTTTTAAAGTCATGATATCTTTGGAAGAATATATCTAGAAGAAGAGATTCTAAAATATGACTTGATGCTGAAAGAGAATTCAAAAAAAAAAACAAGCATAAAAGAAATATTATACCGAGAAGGTTGCTTGGATCATTGGGATTATAGACATAACTAGAGATCTAATAATTGTCTAGTTATGAATATTAAATATAGTACTACTTTGGAGATAACTTAAAGATTTACTTTTTGAATTGTATAATGTAATAAATATTAATATTGAGAAATTTTTACTATAACCTAGAAGACAAGCAAGATAAGAGGTACTATGTATGAGAAGTTTGGGTGCTCTTTGATTAATAGTTTATCAATAATATATTTAGATAATAAGAGACTATGGATGATAAAGTTTTCAAATCTCTAAAGATGCAACTAAAGTACAAGACAATCACCAAGACATTGATAGATGAAACAAAGACATGGATAAATCCCTTGAAAAGTACACATGGTTACTTAGTGTGGTAAGAACTCATAGAAGCGAGAAATATTTGGTTATACTTTTTATCATCTATTTTGTAGCTAACTTCTCACCTCTCCACAATCATACAAAATAGGTTGATCTTGATTGTCACTCTAGTGAAAGGATATGAGATTTATATAAGAAAGATTATAGAGATCCTTCTCAATTTTCAAGAGGATGAATTCTCTGTATAAATAATATATCATTCTTTGATAATAATATTATGTTGAGTCAAACGAGTTCCAATAAATGAAGATAGAGACATGTTGTGCCTATGGATATCTCCAATTATATTATTGAGCGTGAAGAGAGAGCTTAAAAAAATAAGAAAAAAAGCGATTCTTGTAGTAGAAGAATCAACCAATATTGAGCAAAAAGTGACACACTTCCTTGAATCCAATGTAGAATTGATAGAAAAAGCAGAGGAAATTTTTATGAAAAAGTAACACTTTGATTTGATTTTTTCTTTGCCTATGCAAGAAGGTGACTTTGAAGAAATTATCAATATTTTGAAAAATATGAAATTAGAGCCTGAATATAGAGATTGAAGGTAGAGGCCTACGACAAGAACCGAGGAGGAGAACTAGAGAGGAGATTGCTGCTTGGGAGTTAGGGTTTTCCAAAGATCAAAAAGAATGTAGGTTAGGATTTGGGAAGTGGAACTTTGGGTAAGGTAAAGTAAATAAAAAAATAAAGGTTTTTTTTTTGTTTGGCAAATTGGGATAACCCAAAAATAAACAGAACAGCACAATTCGATGCTGATTTCCCCGACAAGCCAAAGCCAAATTTGGCCTGATTTTTTTTGAGCCAATAATGTTAAATCCTAACTTGACCCTACTATTGGGGTGGTCATGCTAGCCTAGTGGGTTGGGCTCAAATTGCTAGTTCTAACCGAGATTAAGAAATCCAGAGTAACATGTATTATAGAGAGAAATAGTAGATTATAGATTTAGAAAAATGCATTGAGAACCAGTAGTTTATGTATTTTGCACTTGTTTCATTTGGAGATATACTAAACTCAATTAGAAGTAGACATGATGTATTATGCAGTTTGATAATAAATATGATAGAATAGGTAGTGAACAATAAGAAAGATTCAGGGAGACTTTCTACATTCATGCCCCTTTTTGAGTCATCTAGAGTAAAGTTCTCATATCAAGATTTTGATCCTCATGGCTGATCATAGTTGTGATTTTTTATGGCTTTAATATTATTTTACCACAATAAATCCTTGTTTTAATAAGGATTTTAGAGAGCTGAATAGTAGAGAAGAAGAAGAATTTTGAAGAAGAAGAGAAAATCTCGAGATCGGAAACAACAGAGAGAAAACCAAAACAGTCAATACATTAAAAATGTGTTCCGTGTCATTAGGTAAAGAAAAATTTGAGCTTATATACATGACTCAATAATTGATAAAAAAATAATAAAATAAAATTTTACAGCAAATATCACACATTATTTATTGAATATTAGTAAGGGCATACTAGTAATTTCACAAGTAAGCCCAAACAAACACAACCAAAGTGCCAATCAACAATCTCCCCCCCATTTGATGTAGTTAGTATAAGTCTAAACTTTTCCCAGAAATAAATCAGCTTTTATCTAGGTAAAGATTTGGTGAATATATTAGTAACTTGTTCTTCAGTCCTGCAAAAAATCAAATTAATTTTATTAGTCTCAATAGTATCCTTGATGAAGTGATATTTGAGACCTATGTATTTAGTTCGACTATGCATAACTACATCACTTGTTATAGATATGATCGATTGATTTTCATAAAATATTGTAGTTGCATAGTTCAAGGTTTCATTTAAATTAGATTGTAGTTTTCTCATTCATAAGACTTGCGATGTCTCTCTCCTTTTGTGACTTGGGTCTGGACTGTGGTGTGCATATTGGTTATCAGTCAACGCACATCATCACACAAACAAGATTTTATGCTTTATGAGTATTATTTTTAAATTTTATTTAGTTTTATTATTTTTATTTAAATTATAGCTTAAACATTAATATAAAATACTATTTAATTTTAAAAATATAATTTAGAATATAATTAATAAATTAATAAAAATAAAAAATAAAAAATAATAATTTTAATTATGATAATGAAATTAATATTAACGAAAATATTTTTATTTTATTATACAAAATAAAAAAGTTAGGGATGTCGATGAAGAATCTGAACAATGCAAATATTATAAAATAGTTATATTGTTCCAATTAACTTAGGATAGCAAGATATTTGGGATCAAGGATGACAAACTCTACTAGTATAAAGATGTAAATTTGACAAGTTCTCTCAAAGGGTGGGATGGTTTCCTAAATTAAATCGACTTTATCAACAACAATATTAAACTTGATGAATCCAAATGATGAAGAGGAGTTCTCACTGAGAATTCCTCCATTCAAACCAATAAAGGCCTTCTTTAGACCTACCATAATATAAACAGAAAATGAAATTGAATAGACTCAAAAATAATGAAAAAGAGAATAATCATATTCAAACTTAAGTAGGAGCCCTAACATAATTTAAACAGAAAAATTTGAATATCACAAAACAAACCTACAAATTATGAATCCTAAAAAAATATTAACACTAAATGTTATAAAAAATATGTCACTTTTTGAGTAGAAAAATAACTAATAAAAATACACTATATCACTCATAATATTATTTTTTCTCTTTCAAATAAAAGTCTTATGAAACAAATATGTTAGATTTTAGAAAATAGAATAAATTTATTCAAAAGGAAAGATATTATGAGTTATGAGATAGACAATATAAAAAATGATACGAAAATAAACAATTCAAGTAATTAATGAATAAATTAGCATAATTCCAAAAAATATATGTGAATACTCATGTACATTAGCATTTATAATCAATTTATTGAAATCTTACAAGTTTATTTTTTGATTAATATTTATTAACATTGTAATTAATATTAGCAATCAATGTGAAAAATAAAATTTTATTAACACACTCAACAATAAAATTCAAACAAACATATTCTTATAAAATGAGCAAAAAAATTTATATAATTCATAGGTTGGATACTCTCATCAAAATCATAAAATAAAAAAATAAACATAAAGAACAAACTATAATAATCTTATGAAATGAAATTTAAAATTTAATTAGTTTAAAAGTGTTTTATATGCATGTCTTATTTTTTTTAGATTTAAACTAATTAAATTTTGATTTTTATTTTTAAATTCTTTTTAATTATGTCTTATTATTATTTTTTAGTCAATTATATTATTATATAGAAATATAAATAATTGAATATTATTATTGATATTTTTTTAGAATGAGTTCCTCCGAGTCAAAATATTCAAGAAAAGATTTTGTGTGGAAATATGTTATTTAAGTTTTTGGGGAATAATATTTGAGATGTAAATTTTACGATCAAAAATGCGCGAGAGAGGTGAATAGACTCAAGCATCACTTAGTTGGAATTCTTCATGGTATGAAACCATAACTCAAAGTTATTGAAGATGTTAGATTAGAATGCAAAGAGACATTGATCAATTTTAAGTATCAAAAAATAAAAAGAAATGAATTACTTCAAGAAATTAATATGATTCCAACTTCAATGAATGAGATTGTCTTGTCCAAAAAAATATGTGTCTTAGGGAGTGAGAGTAGTCATAGTGGGGGTAGGAAACCTATTTTTAGGAGATCTATGGATAAATTTATCATTTCACAACCTCAACAAAATATTTTGAATTCAATGTGAAAGTAAGAAGAAAGGAAGGAAGTGTGTAGAAAAATTGGTAGGTTTATATATTCAAAATGTCTTCCATTCAACACTATGAATAATTCTTATTGGACTTCTATGATGGATGCTATTGTAAATTTTGGATCCAAGTTTAAGCATTCATTTATGCACGAATTGAGAATATAGATTCTTATTGAAGAGGTGAATGACATAAGTATCATTATGGAAGATCACAAAAAAACTTGAAAATAATATGGATGTTCTATTATGTCAGATGGTTAGACAGATGAAAAGAGAGCTACCTTGTCAATTTTTTGGTGAATAGTTTCTGCTGGTACCTAATTTATGAAATTAATTGATGTTTTTGATACAATAAAAAATAAGAATTTGATATTAAAATATTTTGATGACGTGGTTGAATAAATTGAGGAAAATAATGTGCAAGTCATCATTGATAATGCCTCTAATTATGTGAATGTTGGAATGCAGCTTATGAAAAAACAGAGAAGATTGTGATCGAATCCCTATGTTGCACATTGTATTGATTTCATGTTGGAGGATATTGGAAAAATAAATATTCATGATACTACACTTGCTTGAGCTAGGCAAGTAGTGAAATTCATATATAACCATACTTGAGTTTTTAGCTTGATGAAAATATTTACAAAGAATTATGAATTTTTTCATTCAGCAATTACATGGTTTGCTACTTCACTTCTTATTCTTCAAAGTTTTTATAAACAAAAATAAACTCTTATAGCAATGTTCTTCTCAGAAAAGTAGTGTTCAAGGAAATTGGCTAAAAAGGTAAAATGTGTGAAATCTCGAAGTATAGTGTTGGTTGATCCAAAATTTAGGCCTCATATAATTTTTTGTATAAAGATTACTGTTCCATTAGTTAGTATTTTGAGAGAGGTTGATTCAGAGAAAAGATCAGCCATGTGTTATATATATGAACTATTGAATTCTACTAAGGAGAAGATTGCATTTAATTGTGGGAGCGTGAAGAGAAAATATAGCCCAATTTGAAGAAAAATTAATATAAGATGAACTCCGCAACTTCATTGCCTTTTACATATAACATGTTACTATCTTAATTCTCAGTTATGATATGAAGATAAGTGCTCTAATGTTAATGATGTGAGAAAGAAATTATTTGAATGTATGGATATGATGTTGGATTATCAAGAATGTTTAAAAGTTGACATTTAGTTGGACTCATTTGACCAAGTAATATGTGATATTGAGAGTCTTATAGTAATTGATTCTTGAATATCAAGAAGTCTCACGGGTTAGTGGATATGTTTTGGGGATTCAACACTAGAGTTACAAAAGTTGGCCTTTTGAGTCATTAACCTTACTTGTAATGCTTCAAGATATGAAAGAAATTGGAGCACAATTAAATTGATAAAATTTTTTTTTTTATGTTTTTATACTTATATTTTTATTTTAATGGTAGAGAACTTTATTTTATTTTAACATGTAATTTTTTTTTATTTCATAATTTATAGATAAATACAAAAAAAAGGCTTGAACATCAAAAATCGAATGCTCTAGTATATGTAAGGTACAACACTAGATTGAGAGAATGAAGTCGACAAAAAATATAAAATGTTAATTCAAGAGAGTGAATTAAATTTATTGTAAATCGACTAATATTGATGCTATTAGAGTTGTCATCCAACTTCTAATAGACTCAAATATCATTTGATCAAATAATTTTTTTACATTCCTACAAAAGAAAATTTAATGAAATATCAAGTACACAAAAATTTAAGTTATAAATTTAATTAAAATTTAATAGAAAAATTTATAAAAATTACACTTAATTAATAATTTATGTTAGGTACAAGCGGAGGCAAAGACAGAATGAATTCAATTTTACACCAATTAATGAATATGAAGATTTACATGAAATAAGGATACATGATAATGAATATTTTTCTATTTTTGATGAATGAGAATGATGATAACATTAGAGATGAGAATTTAAATTGACATAATTTATTTTAGTTCTTATATTATGATTTGGTTATGATTTTTTGTTAAAGTTTGAAATTATTAGTATAGTTGAATATATTTTTTATTTTATGACTTTGTTATAATTTTTTTTTGAAAGTAATGAATTAATATATTTTTATTTTAATAATTCTAATGAATTGTTTTATATTTTTATTTATGTTATTTTATTTTATATATTTTAAAATATTAATTAATTATATATTGTAATGCTCAAAAAATTTACGTCTTAATGCCTCAAGGCTTATGTCTCGTTTCACGAACATATGCTTTTGCTTTTAAAACTTTGGAAACTAGCAGAAAATAGTTAATTTTAGTTCATACCTAGAAAAATTTTATAAGAGAGCAGTGTTTAATGGAGTTTGCCCCTCCTTTCCAGCAAATTATAGAAAAGAAGGTTTGGAATTTGTTTTGTTATCACAAATAAAGGGGAAATGCATTAATTATATGAGAATTCTATGTCAATCTTGAAGATTGAAAAGAAAAGAAATGCTATATTAGATAAATTTGGGTATATTTTGATTGGAGAGTTATTAATGAATTATTTAAATTGCAAGGTGCTAGGGATAGCACATCGTTCAAATCCTTAAAAATACAACTTAATTTCAAAGCAATTATGAATATATTGATTGATGGAAATAAGGATGAAGATTCAAATGAATTTTTGATGTGTGGAGAACTCTCGAAGATGAGTAAAATATGATTTTATTTCACTTGCACTTTTTTTGCTACCAACACTTTATGTCGTAACCATCACATAAGATAGGATAATTTTGCTTTTTGGTCTATTGATTAGTTATAGATTTGATATAAAAAAAATTATTTAAATTTATTCTTAATTATCAAGAGAGTGAATTATTAGCCTAATAATTCAATATTCCTTGATTACAATAATATACAAAGTTGAGAGAGTCTTGATGGATGAGGATAATAATGAATGTTGCTCGAGGGTGTCCCCATGACATTGTCAGACATTAAAAGAGGGTTTGAATGATATAGAAAAAGAAAGAAGTTTATCTTAAATAAGAAGAATCAATAGATATTGACAAAAAGGATTTTCCTTTTTCGAAGCTAACATAAAAGTTATTCAAGGAAAAAGTGAAATACAAGAAGACAAAACCAACATTGAGCATTATTTAATTGCACAATAAGGTATGATGAAAGTTATTTTACTATTTTAAAAAATATGCAATTAGAAGCTAAAAAGAGGGAGGAATAGGTAATATTTTTATTTTCATGGATATTATGATACTTTATTTTTATTGTGTTAATGTTATTTTTAATAAATAAAAAGTTATATATTTTTAATAGAAAGGTAGTAATAGGTTAGGGATGAGCAAATAATTTAGTATGTGAATTTGTTTGGTATGTTAAACACAAAATAATACTAATTATTTTGGTAATTTTGTATAATATATTTTATACAGAAGTGTTTTAAATAAAATAATTTAACTAAATTATAGGTTTGATGGATAATAAAGAATATTAGTGAAATTGAGTAACTTTTGTGTGAAATATGAGGCTCATTGAATTTGTTGAGAATTTTAGTCCATGTAAAAGAGATAAAAATCTAAGATTTTGGAAGCTTAATTTTGTCCAAACCTAGAGAAGATTTATGTGCAAATAGTTGATATAAAATTCAAGTATAAATCCTAAGGGACAATAGAATTCTGACTCATACTTAGGAGAAAATCTAAGGTGCATGAATAAGAAGTATGAATTTAAGATTTGATTTATAGACTCATGAGAGCTATCATTCAGAACCCAAAATACAATGAGTAGTAAGGTTGGTTGGTTTTCTAGAATTTTGCTCCTCACTTTTATACTTAGTGAGGAGTATGAAGTCATTGCTTTAGAATAATATCATGACTTTAACTTTAGGTTTTTTGGAGCTTTAGGTTATGGTGTTAGGAAATAGCCATGATTCTGTAATATTTTTTTAACTTTTTGTATCCCATATGTCATGGTACTTGGAAGTGATCATGACTTTTGTAGTTGGAAATTACTGTGGCTTTAGACATGTCTTAAACTTTATGTAGCTAAAGAATTGGAATTGACCATTGCTTTGTACTTACAAATATGAAGTATATGGTAAAGAGAAAGTAGTGCTAGAGAATAACTATGATTTTTAGCACTAATGAGGGGTACTTCGTTATTATAATAAGAAATTAATATTACAACAAATTTAATATTACAAGATAAGTGCAACTGTTAATCTAAGATAATATCATAATCAAAGAGAATATGTTGCATAATAAAAAAAATTATATTAATTATGTAGTAGAGTCCTGATATAAAAAGATTATCATGATTAATTATATATGAATTTGATTAAGAATAGATGTCAAAACTATTCAATGAGATTTTTTATCATCAAGTCAATAATTATCTCCAAAAACACAATAATTTTATTATTATTCATCATAATTTATTAAATTTTAATTTCATGAATTTATTCTAATTATCATATACTTTCATACTTATACATCATCAAAAACCACACACATACACTAGAATGATTAATTATAAAAATACCCAACAATCTTTTATATTGAAATTCTTGCTCTTTATTAAACAATAACTTTTCTCTCTATAAAAAAAATTACATCCAACATTATAACATACATATATTTTTTATTTAATTTTTATGATTATATTTAAGTATCATAGTATATCAAGATAGTGGAATGACTTCTTATTATGAATAAGAGTCATAGTAGAGTACGAGTTCTGCAACTATATCTATGGGAGAATTAAGTATAAACAATAATTTATGTGATGGATACATTGTATTTGTTATATTAGACTATGTGAAAATTTTTTTTTGGATTGTTTATCAAGTAGTCCTGTGTTTAATGTTCATAGCTAAACCTTGAATAAGTTTTCACCACTATCGGTGATCTCTATAGTCTATGTTAGATTTTTAGTATATATTTTTACTTTTTATCTTCTTATATTTTTATTCACTATCATACAATTTGAATTTCTTTTTTTGGGGATTTTTTCTTTGGATATCATGAATTTGAAGAAAGACGTGGCTTCTCATTTGGTTCTTGGAAATTACTTAGCATATTTGCGGCTTAATAATTAATTTTCTTTTGGCTATTTTCTTTATATAATACTAAAGTCGTAATGCTGGGTGATGTTGTGACTTTGTCATTGAGCTAGTTTCTTTCTATATCAACGACACAATACTAGGTAATGCCATATCTTTATTGTTGAATTTTTGAGTGAAAATTTATTTTTATAACATCAAAGTCATGCCACTAGCATGGTCACAATTTTGTTATCGAGCTTATGAATGATATTTTCTTTCTGTAACACCAAATCGTGCTGTTAGGCAATATCATGACTTTCATATCTATCACTATTTGATCTGTCTTTCTTCAAATCTTCCAGAATTTTTATCTCTTCTTTGTCTTCGTCATTCATTTTCTCGGCAATCAATTATGATTCTACTATTGTTTGCACTACACATTTATTCTCCAAATTCTTCACATTAATTTTTTCCATATAAATTTTGCAGGGTGCTTGCTAGATAACCTATATTGTTGTTGGGATGGGGGATCTTACATAGTTTGGCCTAAGAGCTCCGAGGCTTATATATGGGCTAAGGGATCACATGGGTTTGGATTGGGGGGAACAAAATAAAATTATCAATCACTGAGAATGAAGATGAGGGACCTTCGATCACTGAGAGAGCTGGAAAATATGAAGATGAGGGAGAATGAAATTATCAATGAGTTCTTTTCTGGGGATTTATGAAGTTAATAAACCAGATAAGAATGCATAGGGAAGAAATTCCAGGAGCTAGAATAATTGAGAAAATTTTGATTAGTCTATAGATAAGTTTGATTAAATTGTGGCCAAGGTTTAAAAAAACAAAAGACCTGTCCCCGATCAATTTACAAGAATTGTTTGATTCTCTGAAGTTATACGAACAAAATCTCACGAGACACTAAAGATTCCTTGGAAATAGACATTCAATCAAAATTGAGCCTCAACACTAGACGTGTTGAGACGAGATAAATGGAATTCCTCTAGATGTGAGAATTGAATGGGGGTAAGAGGGAGAAGTAGAAAAAGTTTCTTTGGTGGTAGTGGTAGGAGGTCGCCAAAATCAACAAGGGCCTTCGATCAACAACAACATCTGTAAACGAAATAGCCATATTGAGAAAAACTGATGGTTTATAAATGAAGACTTCGATACTTCAACTATAAGAAATGTGGTCAATTCAGAAAGCATGTAGATACAAAATTTAATCAACAATCTAGTTGTGCGCAATAAGTGAGGCTAAAGGGGGAAAAAAAAGGGTTTTGTGCTTATCTATATAGGTGCAATTAAACAGCCCCCAGTGACATATTATTCCTATTTAGTGGTTGCACAAATCACATGAGTAAAGACAGAGATCTCTTTATCATTGAAATTGGAACTAAAAGCATCAGAGAAGTCTTTCACTACTTGTTGTTGAGTGTGAGACAAGAATTAGTTCATAATAACTGTAAATTATTGGCAGACATAAATATTGCATCATACATGGACGGCGACAGAGGACACAGAAAAAAAACCCCCAGGGGGGATACAAATGAAAAACAACTGGAGCTTCCTCACATGTCCTCAATGCTTGGGGGCCTTGAAAGTGGAAGACACTGAATATGTTTGGCCGTGACACATGAGAAGATATGGACACTTGGACTTCAACAGTTGAATCAATGCAGTGAAGTGAAGGAGATAGAAGCTATTAAAAGAAATAATACCTGAGGGATAGTTAAAATGGGATTGCTTTGCCGCTACTTGGGAACTCATGTTCAGCAAGACGATGATGATGATGATGATGATGATTGTGTTATTATTCAAAATATATATATATATATATATATATATTGAACACAGTCTCAAAGAAATTTGTGTGTCAAATCAGAATCTCGTATCTGTTCTCTTGATCACAAATCAAAAGTCAGATTGGGTTGGTGGAAGAGTATTAGTGAATGAAAATTATTTTAGAAATCTTATAGGAAACCTTTTTTTACCTCGCTGCATTTAGACTCTAGATTAAAATATCATGTTTGCTTTCAATATGCTTTCTAGATTTATGCACTGTCCCCCAATCATGTTATGTTTTTGATAGCTGCAAAAGAGTTTCGAGGTGCCTAAAGGAGGGTGCAACAAACCTCGGCTTGAGGCGCCTCAAAAACACGAAGATGAAATAATTTGGACATTGTGTGATAGTGGTTGAGGTGGATGCACGCAAGACAAGAAAATCACATTTGGATGTGCTTTCTTCCTTGGCCTTGCCGTAGCATTATGGGCTTCAAAGAAGCAAACATCTGTAGTTTGTAGCTCAATCAACTGCTGAATCAGAATATATTTCAAGACTCTGACTATTTTTCAAGCTAACATGCTTGAGAATAATCATGGAAGAAGAAAGTTGTGAAAAATCAACCATTATCGTTGCAAACAAAATCATGTATTTTATATTGGAATAAGATATATTGGTGTCAACTACCATATCACCAAACAAGTTAATTGTGAAAAATCAAATAAGCCTGGACTGGAATATTGCAAACTTGAAATAGTTGATGTATTACGAAGGTGAATGCGATTGTTTTTACTTTGAATGTTGGAAAGATAGTTTTTTTTTTAATATATATATATATATATATATATATTTGATGAATGACGCTGTCTCAAAGCAAGAAGTTATCTTTCTTGACAGATATTTATTGAGATTTGTTAATTTTTATACAAGATCATTAATATTACTATTTTTATCATTATTAATCAGATCTTATATCAATTATTTGGTGTTGACTGTATGAGTTCTATTTTTATAATCTACATTATTAAAAATCCTACCTACCCTAACTCTTTAGTAACTACTTTCTTGTTTATAATTTCTATTTATTTTTCTCCTAGATTTATTTGTAGTTATTCCCCCCTCACTCAAATAGTTTTTCAGTATTAGGAGGTCTGTATTGGACATAACTAAACTATCCCAGATGATTTTTATATATCTTATCATTTTTTAAGAGGTATTTTAATTTTTTTTATAATTACGTTTTTAGTTTTATCATCCATAGTCTTGCTCTTACTACTCTAATACATATCCATATTATCATTCTCATTTTTTTAGAAATAAAATTTTTTGGTTGCTCAACATTGCTGCAATATGGATGGTCGCACAGCTGTTCTATAAAATTCTACACCATCATTATCATAAATATCATAAAAAATGAGAATTCTAGTGTGTAGAATAATTAAGATGAGTAGGTGGGGCCCAATGCATGGGACATTACATGAAGTGGAAATGGAATCCTTTTTATTTTGTTTTATTCACATTCTGAGCATGTCAGTTTCCCATGGCGTTGATGGTGTTGGGATACGAGTCAAGGGAGCTGTGCAAGGAACACCAGAAAAGGGTTAGCATGGGAAGCAGAGAAAGTGTTTGCGAGGCAACAATCGAATGGACCAAAATGAATATTGTGTTCTGTGCGCTCTCTGGCATTTTAGGAGGCACAGTGGGAGGCCTTCTGGGATCTGGCGGCGGTTTCGTCCTGGGCCCTCTTCTCCTTGAAATAGGCGTCATTCCTCACGTTGCGAGTGTCACCTCCACTTTCGTAATGCTCTTCTCCTCCACCCTCTCTGTCATGGAATTCTATCTTCTCAAAAGATTCCCAATACCTTACGGTACGTATAGTCCAATTGACACTACCATGGCTGTTCATCTGTGAGATGCCACCTTAACTTTCTTTATCTCCCCCCCCCCCCCCCCCCAAGCTCTGTATCTTATAGCAGTGTCAGTCTTGGCTGGTTTCTGGGGGCAGATTTTTGTAAGACGGCTAGTTACACTTCTGAGAAGAGCTTCTGTCATAGTGTTCATTCTCTCCTGTGTCATATTTGCCAGTGCTCTCACTATGGGTAAGAAACAGCACGCCCACCTTTTTCTCTCTCTGGTTTTTGCCCCCACTCGGCTTTTCGTCATTTTAATCTTCTGATCAGGAATCGTGGGCACTGAAAAGAGCATAAAAATGGTGAACAACCATGACTTCATGGGATTGTTGGAATTTTGCAGCAGCCGATGATCCTCCGCCAATCCCACTTACCTTGACCTTGCCTTGCCTGCCACTCATGGAAACTATATGAAGATGAAAATGAAGAGGGAATTCTTCATGCAGTCGTGGCGTTAATTTATTCTTTTTGCGACTTCGAATATGGTCACTGATTGGCTGGCTTTCGCCAGCAGTTTTGCTCTGTTAGCTTTTTTTTTTTTGTGTGCATTTTGACTATTGTAGTGTTTTATGTGGCTAACATATTCTCATTGATGATGAAGCACAATCATACCCTTGTATTTCTGGCAACAATTATCAAGAAGAGTTGGTGGGGAATGATAATAATCGAGAAGGGTCAATTCTTCTAAAGTAGGACAAAGATAAAAAAATACAGTTTTTACCCTTAAAAATATATTTATACTGCTCCTCTCCATCCCTCCTCCCCCATAAAGCATGAATGAACTCATTTTGATTGTTTCGGTTTCCATGATTTCACAAATTTGTGATAGCTCTTCATAGTGCATGAGAACACAGATAGAAATAGCATGAGGACACAGTTACTACAATCAGCATGCAGTTATGCTCCTATCTGAGAATGGATTAGCATGTTTTTGGCGTCCATGGTTTATTTATGAGAGCCCATAATCAAGTGCTCTTCCATGGTTTGTTTCTTGCATCCATCAAGAAAATGGAAGAAGCTGGCTATCATCAATCTCGATCGATGAGCTCGTTGTCACCATTCTTGAAGTTGAAGCACTATCAATGACGAAGAAGATGATGGTGGGCAGGCCTCATGGCCTCTAACAAAATCATTGCCATAAAAACCTACCAAATGCCAATCCGTGATGATGCTTACCTTGCCCAGAAAAAATCCGTTCCTATTGCTCATGGTTCTCCATCACCCATAAGTGTATTGAAAAATCATTTGATTGGAAGCTCTAGAGAGCAAGGTTTCCCTTTTTAAAAATTTTCTTAATCTTGTGATTTTTTGTTTTTCTTTTTTTAGTATACAAGTATGCATCTCAATTAAATAGTGCATAATATTTTGAAATATTTAAAAAAACTAACTTTTGTACTTTTCTTTTTTTATTGCCTATCAAAATAATTATGATATATAAAGATTTTTTTTTTTTGTTAAGTTATCAAGTTTTCTTTGAGGCCTACTGAGTGCATAATACTCATGTTTTATCATAGGGTACGAGATATGTTAATATATTAATAGTTTTACTTTTGGTAATAAAAGAGAGTTTCGAACTCGATAGACTTGTTACTCTTCGACGAAAAAATTTGATATCGTATTAAAGATATGAACCACGAGTAAGTATAGAATTAACTTAATGGTCACTCTCAAATTGATATATAAATATATCAAACATTAACTAATCCCATATAGAATTAAAACCCTAGATTAGAAATATTATATCACATAATCTAACGATCATAGAAAAAATACTAGGCATGATATGGCAAATATCATCTTTTGGAGTATATATCTAATCTAGGTAAACTTGCAAGTGACTTTAACTCATAGTTATGTTCTACATATACCACTGTAGTAGATCTCAAAAATAACAATATGTATGTTAATTTCCAATAATAAGTGGTGCCTAGTTCAATTATAATATCCCTAATCACCGCAATAGATCTCAAATCTCAATGTTTTTTTTTTACATAGATGAGAACTCAAAATATTATGTCCACATGAATTTGTTCAAGGAAATTTAGAAAAAAAAAAAAAAAAGAATTATATTGATATCGTATGCAATATATTATGTCACATAATCATTAGATAATTAAATTTTCCTATAATATTATTATATCTAGTTGAGATGATAGTTTTTCTAACTCGATATTTCCCCGAGCCCCAGCGTGAGAGCATGACTGCCCCCATCCCCACGCTCACAGGTGTGGCGTGTGAGAATCAAAATCATGCTCCAAGGGAAACATGAATTCAATACACCCACTAGTTATTGGACTGCACGTGTGGTTGGTTAGTAGAGTTGATAGTTACACCTATATTTGAAGAGAAATTTATATCTTCACTATAAAAGTATGATAAATCTTCATAATGAACATTCACTTTGATCTCACAAGTTTTTCTAGAGATATAACAAGTACATGTTCCTCACCCATGTTTGTCTAAAGCCTTGAATTAGAAAAACAAAGTTCATGCTATCGAGTAAAAATAAAAAAATTTAGGATGCACTTAAATGAGAGTACGAAAGAATATGAGAAATAAAATTTTAAGCAGTACCTTGTTTTGCTTCTTCCATTTAAAAAAAAAAAATCAAAAGATCCAAGTCAATGTTCTCCACAAAATTGAGAATTCTCTCCTAAGAAATTTCGACAAGAGTTGAGTCGTAACTCCTACTCTGTGAGATAGTTTTTTTGTGCTCGATCCATCTTACTAATTGGTCAATGATCTCAATGAAACCAAAAGCTGGTGAGAAATCTTATTTCAATGCTTCAGCATACTCCTCACACAAACGTTCTATTGTATGCAAGTCTAATGGCACACAAACCCCTCCAGCATATTCCTCGGGACCTCACACAAATAATTGGTTGAACTACACTGAGGAGACATCAAATAGAGGTCATTAATATCCGGTTGAAAAAAAAGTGAGATCATCCGCACATATAAGATGAGAGATATGTGAATCTCTACCTTTTTGTATGTGCCGCAAGAAGTAAATCACTAAGATACTACGAATATTACATAAGTGATTGTGCATTGTATGTGATTGTGCATTATATATCTCTTATTGATGTTTTATTAGTCCGGCTAATTGGTTATACATGTAATAGAGAATATATATATATATATATATATATATCCCCCATTTTTATGATGTCTTACATGAATATGACTTAAGTGATTGCATTATACCAATTATTCTAGATATTATGCCAACCAATACAAAGGCTGTAAATGTGTATCAAAAAAATATTATAGGTGCATACATCAAAATGAGAATTTTTTGCATCAATGAATGGTGTGCATGTCATTCAATAAACTTACTACAAAAATAATATAAATGTGGAATTTTGTATTAAGCACGTGTGTGTCAATCAACGTTGAAAAGAATTTCAAAGATCATATTTATTGTTACAAATTTAAAACACAAGAAATTTGGATCACATGAGACTCTGCATAGATATACTTTTTTTTTTTTTAAGTATGCTAATATCATATAAAATCATATTTTAAATCACAATAATTAATATAATTAATACGAGGGTGTTCTAAATAATCTTTTATTTTTCTCAAACACAATTAAATTTTTTTAAGCATCTCAAAAAAATAAAAAAAGAAAACAAAAGGATTGCATCAAAGTAAATGGGCCAACTCATGGCCCATAGAAAGTTGAGTGATGAGCCAGGCCCAGCCTGGTCCACATGAGCGAGGCAGCAAAACCAAGCCATGTAAGACCTAAATGGCAAATGAGACCTCATTGAGTAAGCTCCTCAATGAGTTTTTTTTGTACGTGTGTGGGCATAGTTGCATAGGTGTGTGTTTTTTTGTCCCACCCCAAGCTATCATTTGGCCCATATCATATAGGGGCCCCAGGGCCACCAGGTAGGGTCCATCATCCCAACCACAATATGCATAATCTAGCAAGCACCCAGAAAAAGCATATCCAACATCACTTCAAATCAAACACATATCCCTAAGATTAGCACATTCATCCTCTTTTGTCAATCAGGCCACCATGTTGTTAGCCTATGAGAAAGTTTGTCTAACATGAAAGAAAAGAAAGAATAACAAGAATCTCATCTCACATAAAAATTACATAAAACAAGTACACTTAGTTGAGCAAGGATTCACCGCCACCATCTAATGACTCTAAGAGCAATACAATCCTCGAAAGAATTTTTCACATTGTTCTAGCCCACCCCACCTTTGCAGATCCTAATACTTCCTAGCACCGCACTAACTGCACTGCACCACACACACAAGCGCGCACAAAAAGGGGGGGAAAAAGGACCACTTAACCCAAGAAAAAGAAATTAAATAACATTTCTTTTTAAAATTTGCTAGCTTGGTGAAATGCCAAATGGTTTTACATCTCCATTGATGGCCACGTTCCCCATGCCCACCTCCATCGCTTCCCTCTCATCGGTCTCCCGTTTCTTCTTCTCATAGTATCTTAGATATTCCAAAGCAGTCTGGTGGTCCTCATCAATGGCACCTCCATTGATCCAACTGTGCAGCAGACACTGAGCAGCAGTTGGCCGCTTCTCTGGAACAAAATCCAGGATAGGAACCAAGAAGTTGGTCATCTCATTTGCATCTTGCTCGCTGAATTCGTACTTCTCCATGAGAACCTTGTTCAGGGGCCAAAAACGCAACCTGCGGATGTGCCTGAGGTCACCGTATCTATTAAAGAAATCCCGTGAATAACGGCCACCCAGAGCAATCTGATAAACAAAAGAAAAAAAAAAAAAACCCCAGAGATGATGATGGATGTCATAAAATGGCCCGGAACCGGCAGCAGCACCCAGACAGGGTGTTGGGAACCAGGAGGATTGCAAATGCAGCTCACCTTGCGCGGCATCGTCCCCAGAAGCTCCATCATCAATGCTAGATGGTCCTGAAAGAGATGCAGACAAAAGGATTGTAAATGCAGCAACTACTACTTTCACCTCAATACTAACCAATCAGCATTTTATGTCATCTTCAACTATGTGAGTCTTATAATCCCTCTTGCCTGTTTGTCTCCTCTGCTATTACCATTCTTATTACATTGGACAACATGAAGACCACCATAGAAACCATTATTGTCAATGTTATAGAATTTTGCAGTGAACACACCTACTGGTTATGGCTTCGTGAACTCATCCCCAACAGCATTCAAAAAGAAGCATCACTTTTTGAATCAGCAAGTGTATTGGCCAACTTTCTTTGTCAGTAGAAGCAGCCCTATGTGCCCAATGTGGTCTTATGATGATGAGTTGTCTAATCAATTATATATATATATATATATATATATATAATCATAAAGTATAATGGCTCACTTCAATAACTTCTTAACATTGAAAATATTCTAATTTTTTCTAAAAAACAAATCAAAGCATTATGCATTGTAGGGAAACCAGAAGAAAGTAATTATACATTACATGTGCATCAAAATAAAATACATAAATGGTATTTCACTTTTAATTTTGTGCATCATCAATTATTGTTTTGTTTAATCTAGTTTGAACAATCGCTTCTGAATCATACCATGAAAAAATAATTCATCAAATATTTTTATTTAATCTTATAAGTTATATTGATTTACTATTTCCACCTTTACTACTAATTTTATTATATTTTGTATTTACTTACATTTTACTACTCTTTTTTATCTTGAATTATTCTTCCGTGATATCTAGTTATATCCTCATTCAAAATTTCTCGATATATGTATTTTTATTTTTTAATTATTTTTAATTTATATAGCCAATAAATTATTTCATAATAAGTAAAGAATTTTAAAATATTGTTTAACCTTTTAAATTCTCTAATTATATATTATTGATGCCTAATGATACCAAATTTCATATTTGTTTACAATACACACAATATTAAACAATGATAATTTTAGTTAAATAGTAGAGCATATCATAATCCAATATATTCCATTTTATTTAGCTCATCCCTCATTTCATATTCTTATCAAAAAATTAAATAAAAATTAAATATTTGAACTTTTCTCTATAATAACTCTTTCTTTAGGAAATGTAGAAGGGAATAAGAAAAATTAAATAACATAATTGATTTTAGATAACTGAATTATTTTTATTTATATTTGTAAAAAATACTTTATTAATTCAAACATTTGATAAAAAAACAATTTTAAAAATTGTAAAAATACTTATAGAACACACAAAGAGGTAAGACACATCTCTACCTCAATCACATCTCAAGGATGCCTTCTCAAAGATACTTCGCCTAGCATAGGGTGAGGTGTCATGACATGCCTATAAAGCACACATTTTGCAACAATGGCTTTCCCAACCAAAATATCACTTAAAATTTAAAATATTATTTATATTTATCAAATTTTGTATTAAACATTTTTGATTGCTTTAAATTCCAATTGAAACAAAATCTAATGGATGAGAAACACATAATTCTTCATATTTTCTTGAGAGCTATTGACAAAATATTTAAAGAGAAACGTATAGCTCTAGAGGTATTAAAAGGGCTGGGGCGGGGCGGGCCGGCCCTGGTTTAGGCCGCCCAACTGGGCCACAGTGCATGGCCCGACACGGTTATGCGGAGGTCTGGCCTGGCACCGGCTCGAGGCCCACAAACCGCCGGGTTCGGCTCGGTTCGGGTCGGACAACCCCCTAATTTTTTACAAAAATTAAAATTTCGGTGGCGTGCTGCCCACCGCCACGCGTCATCGCCCTTTAAGGGCTCAGCAAGCCTCGCCTATTGGGCGTCAGTTCGTACTTACCACATTCGGTGCGTGGTCATGCGTGCCATGCCCACGTGCCTGGCAGGGCACGACGGGCTGGGGCACGACACTGTAGCATGCCATGCCAGCCCTGGCCCAGCCCATTTGACAATTCTATATAGCTCAATATTTTTCAAACACCATTAGCATTATTGAAACAACATCAAATACACCAAATTCATAATTATCAACATCATCAATGAAATGCATAAGACATCTATTTTTCATAATTTTTAAAAATTATATACCTTCAAAGTTACATTTGAGCTTAAAAAAATTAGAATTAGAAAGATGTAGATGATAAAGTATTAGAGTTACATAAAATAGAATTTTTAAGAATATATATAATTGGGAGTAAGGGAGTACTAAAGGTGGGCATCAATCCAAAACTATTGCACAAGCTAACATGATCCAATTGACCATTTCATAGTGTAACAACCCTATCAGCCATTGCACTTTACTAGAGTAAAATGATAGAGTAATCCAATCCAACTTCCTTCTCAATTAGCCCACATAGCATGTCTCCAACCATATCACAATATCAGGTCATGCTACCTGGTCTTCTAGATTCAATGACTTGCCTTGTTATTAGCACCAAAAATTTAGGCAAATGTTTTCTGAATAATGGCCTAAACAAAATTAGCAACTAAAGAAACATGCATACGGAAGATATTACATAAAAAGTCCCAATTCTATTTTAATTAGGTAAAAAGTAAAATAAACAAAAAAAAAATAAAAGTCTCATTGTTCAAATTCTCATGAATATACTTCTGAAAATCCTTTTATATTGGAATAATGATATCAAGAAATATGAGATTTACCCCTCATTCTAAGCAATAAAAAAAGTCACAATTTTTGCAAATTACACTCTTATGCTATTGAAAATGATGAATATTACAACCTATCATTGATAATTAAATGGCTTCTTTGCTCAACTATATTCTTTTTGAAATTAACCAACCATGGTAATCACATGGTCTCCATTATTCAAGCAATAGTTATTTTTAAATTTTAAAAGGTATCATCGATCAAAAAGATGACATTATTTGTGAATAGTAACCCATCCAACTATGACAAAAACATCAAAATTAAATATATATTAACAAGAATAGTATCATAATAATTTATTATTTGGGAAATCATTGTGTTGCATGCTTACATCAGAGATCATATTTTAGTGTGATAATAAATACATTCGCCCAAAAATAATAAATCTCCAGTTCTACACACCATCTCTAATATTTTTGGGATAAGAGTGACAGATTTAATCTCTCATAGATCCAACCCTAAAACAAGAGACTTGTGTACTAGATATGACCTCCTCTCACCTCCTACATACCCTAGTCCAAGAAAATTTATCAGAATATAACCTTTGAACTTAAATATGACATGCATCTAATTGACAAACAATGATGTGAAAGGAAAACAATTAAATAATTCAAAAAAAAATTATATAGTTATCCAGAAATAGTAAAGGACACATGCAGTAACAAAAAAACATGACAAAATGCTAAAAAACAGAAAACATTTCTAAGTATAGTGTTACCTCGTCCCTATCAAAATTGTCACCACTGTGAGGGTCAAAGAGGACATCTCCTGTTGCAAGCTCAAAGCATATGCATGCAAATGACCATAGGTCTGCTGAAGTAGAGTATTTAGATCCCAGAATGGCCTCCGGACATCGATATTGTCTTGTTTGAATATCAGATGTGAACTGTTTGTACGTCCAACAAGCATTACCAAAATCTACCAATTTGCACTCCAAATCAACTGACATCAACAATTTCTGTCTTGCAGAACGACTGCCCCTCTTACTACTTTGACTTTTAAAAACAGAACCCTTTGGAACATCAGTGTCGGATAATTTAATTTCATTGTCAGAATTGGCAGGCAGACATTCATGAGAATCTAGATCTGGCATGCCATTATACGGGGATTTTGCTAAACCAGCTTCTGTAGAAAATTCCCTGACAACACATCCTTGAGCTGCTCGTTTGGCTTTTCTTCGAATCTTCTTCTTCTGGTTCCTAGTTAAATCACCATTTGGTTTTATGATTCTAGACTCCAAAACGGCCTTGTCCTTTTTAGTTGGAAGAAGGAGAGGAGCATGTGACTTCCTTGGATCCTTTGAAGGGTCTATCATGGATAATAGCAATATGTTTTCTGGTTTTAAATCAGTGTGGATGATAGACAGCTCTCTGTGCAAGTAATCTAAACCAGTTAATATGTGAAAGCATATCTCTTTAACCTTGTGAATAGGCATTCCACGATAATCAGCATACTTGATAAGAGTCAAGAGATTATCTCCCAAGTATTCAAAAACCATGCAAACATGCTGTCCATTAGGACCCAAATGCTTGAAGTGATCCAAAAGTTTTACTATACATTTTTTGTCATTAACATCACCTTCTACGATTTGCTGCAAAACAGTTATCTCATCCATTGCTGCCTCGGAGTAGTGTTGAGCACTTTTTTGCACTTTCAGAGCTACATATTGCTGCGAGTTATTTAACAAAATATTAAGAAAAAAAAAATGATAAAATTATCCAAAGAAATTCATGGAGCATTCACCAAAAAAAAGTCACAAGTTGTTTCTGAAAAAAAAAATGTCACAGTTTTTTAAAAAAAGGGTGATTAATCTGAATGCACGAATGAAATGTGCTCAAAATTTTGAGAGAACCCAAAAATTTAAGATTGAACACTCGACTACTTCAGATGAATAGATAACATTGTTCCATGCTAAAATGCGTTCCAATCATTGATGTTCAGAATTATGAATCACGTTTATATCATCCACGCACAGAGCAGAATCGAATGTTCAGCAACTCGAATCTATGAGTATCTAGCACGAAAGAAAGAAAAACGCCTACCTAGCTAGAACAATGTAGTCAGTATTAATCTCCAATAGAATTAGTATCCTTGGAATACACAGTAAAATACCAGTGCCGAAAATATTCAAGTGCAGAGATAGATTAGTACAGATTTAAGAGTGTCCCATGCGAGCCAAACAGTGGAGAAATGGCCCCAGCCCAGCTTACTCTGGACCACGTACCGACCGTTCTTGAAAGTGTCCCCGACGCGAACGGCGTGGTATCCCCCACGCCGATAATCTTGGGTGCCCTCGTCCTCCGATGTGTAGTCTCCGCTCTCGCTGCTCTGATCTTCCTTGTCCATTAGCATGTATCGATGATGGTTAGAATTGGCAGATATGGAATCCTTGGCCCGAGCCTTCTCCTGCCTTTTCCTTCTTATCTTCACTGGAAGTTCAACAGGAGTCGCACGCCTCCGTGGCTGATCCCACGCCCGTGAGTAAGCAATTTGCAAATAAATAACGATAGGAGTAGGACTAAATCATGGAAACTAAAATCGAACGGACACGACGCGGATCCACCACATCCGACTCAGACATGGCCAAGAGGGTAAAGACATATAGAGCATTCCACCGAACTGTAATGGTTTAAGATTCCTCTGTCCTCACGCTAAAGTCTAAAATTTTAGGTATAATTATGTTTTGTGATCCAATTTCCGAACTGTTTTTCTGATTCTAATTCTTCTAAACTATTTTTCTGATTCTAATTTTTCTAAACTATTTTTATAAAAAAAAAAAAAAAGAAATCATGGTTTTCCAAAAATCATGATTTTAAAAAAATAAACGTGATTTTCAAAATTGTTAGTTATTTTTTAAACATTTTGTTTTTGAAATTCAGTTACGTGAGATATTTATTTTTTTAAATTCTTTTCAAAATAGGTGTACGCGCGCGCGCGCGCACACACACACACACACATGAATGTGTTTAAATAGAAGTGCATGTGTGTGTGTGTGTTTATGTATGTGTGTGTGTGTGTTTAAACTTATATATCCTATATATGACATATATACAAACTTATATAAATATATTCACACACACACACACACACACACACACACACACAAGATTGCATTGTCCACTTTATCCGCCTTATAGGAAGACTACAATAGTAGAGGCTAGTGGGAGCTCTAGCCATGGGCAATACCCCCAAGTATTGGTTTTGACTCAATTGAAAGAAGATATCTCCAATGTAGTTGTGGATGGTATTATTCTTCTTTATAATTCATTAACCCAAATTTCATTTGATTTTAATGTGATTTATTCATTCACTCATACTGAATATGCTCTTAATCTTTAGATTGAGCTTTGAAAAGCTAGAACAAGAATTGAATATTAACTTGACTATGATAGAGCAATTGGGTATGAGCCAGGTTTGCAAGGATAGTTTAATTCTTATTGAGGAGTATGAATTAATTTTGGATTTGGTTACTCTTTATTTTAAGGGGCATGATATTTTATTCAAAATGAACTTATTATTTTTTTTTTTTGGCAATAATAGATTATTTCTACAAACAAATTACATTTTAATTACTAAAAGGGGTAGTTTGCAATTTTATTAATTATTGAAATTTTTTCCATCTATTTCCTACTATAGATAATAGATTCTTGAAAACTATGATAATGAATCATTTGAGTTTCTTAGCTAGCTTGATGGGAGAGGATATGAATAAATTTGTTATGAATGTGGTGTTGATAGTATCATAATTTTTGGATGTATTTCCAGATGAACTACAAGGGTTACCCCAAAAAGAGAGATTGAATTCAAGATTGATCTCTAGAAACCGAACTCATACCATTGCTCCCTACTATACCATTTGATAGGGAGCAATGGGAATGGGTTCTAGTCTTTTTTGTGAAGAAGCATAATGAAACACTTTAGTTATGCATAGATTACCAAATCTTGAATTAGGTTATAGTGAAGAATAAATACCCTTTACTATGAATTGAAGACTTAGTTGATCAACTAAGTGGTTTTAAATATTTCACCAAGATTGACTTTCTCTATAAAGTACCATTAATTATGGATCATGGAAGAGAATATTCTTAAGACTACTTTTCATACACGGTATAGTAATTTTGAGTACATGGTAACACCATTAGGATTGACTAATGCTCTTGTATTTTTTTATTGTGTCTATTGATGCCATGCTGATCTATTCACAAACACATGAGGAGTATGAACACCATCTCAAAATCATGCTCAAGACTTTCAAGAAATATAAATTATATGCCAAGATGAGCAAATATGAGTTTTTGATGAAGGCGTTGAAATTTCTTAGCCATGTGGTATCAAAATAAAGTGTAGCTATTGACCTTACAAAGATTGATATAGTGATAAAGTGAGAACCACCAAAAAATGTGATGGAGGTACATAGTTCAGCAGGCTACTACTAGAGATTTGTGGAGGGATTATCTAAGCTTGATGTACCAATGAATCATCTTACAAAGAAGGGAGAGAAATTCTCGTGGACTCAGAGTGTAAACTTATTTTTCACACGTAGAAGGAGAAGTTGATGATGGCCCCTATCCACATTATTTGGAGCAATGAAGAAGCATACGATGTGTACAATGATGCTTCGCTATGAGGCTTGGGATTTGTCCTAATGAAGGGGGTGTAGTAATGGCATATGACTCGAGTAAAGACTCATGAGTAGAACTATCCCACTCATGACTTGGAGCTAGCCGCTATTATTTTTGCTTTTAAATTATAGAGGTGCTACTTGTATGCAGAGAAATTCCTAGCGTATTTTGATCATATGAGCCTCAAGTATATTTTCACGCAAAAAGACTTGAATCTCAGGAAAAGAAAGTGAATTGAATACTTAGAAAATTATGATTTCATACTAAACTTCCATTTGAGGAAGGCAATGTAATGACCAATGGAACTTAGCAAGAGGTCTCAGGGTGAACTAAATGCTTCCATAGGTAAATGGAAGTTGAAGAGTGCCCTTGGAGATTTTGATATATGGGTTTGGGATAATGTATCCAAACCATGCTTATTAAACTTTTTAGCTCAGCCAATGCTTTTACAAAGAATCATGGCATTGCAAAGTATAGATAGTAAGTTGGAGGCTATATGGAGTAAGTTGGAGAGAAGTAAAAATTGGGCAATAAGTAATGATGAGTTATAGTTTCTAAGAAGGCTATGTGTACCAAATCATGACCATGTAAGAGAAGAAGTATTTGGCAAGTGATATCATTCTAAGTTCTCTATACATCTAAGCAATAACAAAATGTATAGGGGCATGAGGCAATAATATTGGTGGAAGAGAATGAACAATGATGTGGATAGATACATTTCAAAAATGTTTGGTATGTCAAAAAGTGAAGATGAAGCATCAAATGCTTGGGAGATTAGTACAATCTTTGCCTATCCCAAAGTGGAAGTGGGATCACATCACTATGAACTCTGTATCTAATTTTTCATGTACTACATGAAGGAATAATGCATTATGAGTTGTTATTGAAAATATCACCAAATCTGCTCATTTCTTGGGTATGAAGACCAATAACACATTTGAGACTTTGGGAAAACTCTATATCCATGAGATTGTTATATTTCATAGAGTTCCACTCTCTATCATGACAGATAATGCTTCTTAGTTTGTGGCATGGTTTTGGCAAAGCTTTTCATTTCAGCATAGCTTTTCATTCCTAAATAGACAGTCAATTTGAGGGGGTGATACATATTGCTAAAGACATGTTACGTGCTTGCTTGTGGAAGTTCAAAAAAAGTTGGAGTGACCATTTTCTATTAGTGGATTCTGTGTACAATAGCATCTATCAAAAAAGTATTAAGACGACATCATATGAACCATTATATGGAAAGTCATATCAATCACCGACATGTTGGTCAGAAGTAGACAAGAGTATCTTGTTTGGGTCATAGATTGTTCAAGAAACTACAAAGAAGATTTAACTCATTTGAGAAAGGCTATGTACAATGTAAAGTAGACAAAATAGCTATGGAGATCAATGTCGAAGACTTTTGGAATTGCAAAGGGAGGATTATGTATTCCTCAAAGTGTCATCCAAAAGGGATTGTTTAGATTCAAAAAGAAGAGAAAATTAGCATCAAGATATACCAAGATATTTGAAGTGATCAAAGTGGTGAGAAAATATAATATTGTATGTTGTTACTAGCTTAGTTATCTGGAAGTACATGACATGTTCAACATGTCGATGTTGAGAAAGTATTAACCATGTGCAACACCTTCCATTGGCTTGAAAGATAAGGAAATTCAGGATGAAGCAACTTATGAAGAACAATTGGTGAATATTCTTGATACCAAGAAAAAGGTGTTACACAATGAAGTCATTTGATTGTTGAAAGTTTTATGAAAACACCATGGAGTTTAAATTGCTACTTGGGAGTTGGGGCTAGAATTGTGAGAGAAATATTTACACTTATTCTTTATTTGATGTAAATTTTGAGGATTAAACTTTCTTTAAGAGGGGTGGATTGTAAACCCCTCACATGTCTAAAATATCAACTATCATTCAATTAGTTTTATTTTCTATTTAACATCTCAATTTACATCTTAAATAAAATTATTAGAATAATAAGTATAAAATACTAAATAATAAAAAAGAAAAATATGACATTTTACCTTCTCATCAATTAGCTAGCTTATTGGAATTGAAGAAAAAAAATATTTCTTTGGATAGATATGCTAGTTCTACATCACATTGTTATAATTTTTTTTAGGAGACATATAAAAATTTAGTTTTGGTTAATGAATGATACTAGAAATGTATCTTTATACAAGTCATACTACATATATTGGAGATGAGAATGAGATAAGATTTGTAACAAAAGACACCCAAACACAAGTTAGACAAGCATAGAAGAACTCATCAGTATGATAGATTACCTTTCACCGAATTGATCATAACCCTTTGTTGGAAAGTTTAAATTGTGCATCATTATTTTTGTTAGAACCCAAACTCATATATTTGCACTGCCATGTTCATTAGGTAGTAATATCATTATTTTGAGTCTAAATTTATTTTAGTTTTAGGATAAATCATAAAAAATAAATATTTTTAAGTTAAAATAACAAATAAAGATCAAATTGAAGATTTTAGTGGCAAATATCATACTTTTGAAAATACCAAACAACCCATGAATAATGAAATTCAGGAAAGTTGCATTAAAACCCCATTTTTACTTTATTTTCTCTCATTTCTTTCACTCTATCCTCATTTCACGCACATTGGAACTTTAGAGATCACTAGAGAGGAAGAAAAGAAAGACAAAACAAAATATTTAAGAGCAAATTCAATATCAAAGCTCAAAATCATTTAAACACACTATGGATTTAAGGTATTGATTTTCTCTCATTGATAGAGTATATATATATATGATATGATATGAAATCATCATCTCTTACTCTTTTTTCATAGATTACATGCTTGAACAAAGTTAGAGTTGATTACCTATGAAATCATTTTTTTTTGTCTTAAAAACCATAATATTTGAAAATGATGGATTTTTTTTTTGAATATGTTATTTGTTATTGATTTCTAAACCAAAATAATTTATGTTTAGTAAAATAAAGTGGCTAAAATCTCTTCTATTTCCAAATTGTTTATTGAAAATGCCTCATAGTGGATTTGTGGACCTTTTAAAGAATTGATTATAAAATAGAGATTTATGAAATTGTTGGTTATGAATAATAATTGATGGTATGATATATTCTTGTATGATCATCTGAATGAATATAGTTGATAGGTTCCTTATAAGGATGCTCATTCTTACAAGGATGCTCATAGTGGATGATTAATTGAATGAATATATCTAATGAGTATGGCATACAATAATATTGTTCTCTCCTAAATAATCATAAAAATGGTGAGTGGATAATAAAAATGAGCATATGAAGTACAACCAAACTTTATTCATTTCTATGAGTTCTCCCCTCATCAAATTTCATATGCATGCATTCTTCGATGTAATCCTCCATATGCCTTCACTATTTCAATAGTTTAGTGATAGTTGAAAATTTTATTTTTATTCAGAAAGTTTTGAAATTCATGCTATCTTTTATCCCTAGGAATCCAGATAGCTTTTTAAATACTTGACTTTCAAAAAAAAAACTCAAATCTCTCTCTAAATGAATGTCTTTCTCTGCCTATACTCCAAATTCGCATGGAATTCCTTCACAACTAAGACATTCTCCTATTCTCTATGAATTTAAAACGCCATTTATACTTTTTAATAATATCGCATGCAAAGAAATGAATGAATTCATTGAATCCACTATCTCTAATAAATCTCTTATTTCCAAGCACAAAATCCACCCATGTCTACCCACTCTCTATAATAAAAGTTAACTTGGGTGTCGTGACTTCAAGTATCTATACGATGCTAAGTTTTTGTCTATTCCTTTAATCTTTATGACTCATCTTAATAATATTTTTTTTGACATTCTTCTTTCTTTCTTTTTTGAATTAACAAACAATAAGGATTTAGGGTGGATCATCATTGCATAGTAGAAAATTAGAGTTTTTTTTTGTGGAGGAGATTTGAGGGTTACGCATTTATAGCCATGACCTAATAATTGAAGGTCATGACTTAGATTTTGTTTTTCTTATCTAAATAAAAATTTGTGGTATTTGGGCAAAAAATACCTTCCAAGTTGTGACATTGCATCAAAGTCATTATTTTTCTATATAGCTTCTTTAATATTCTTTCTTCTATAGCACAAAAGTTGTGGCTCTGAAAAACTACCATGTCCTTGTCATTTATCTTCTATAACACTAAAGTCATGACTCTAAAAAAATATAGTAGCCTTTTCATGTAGCTTATGATGTGTTTTTCATTTTATAATGTTAAAGTCACTGCTCTAAAAAACTGCCACGACATTAATTAGAATTCATCACATAAACTACAAAATAAAATTCACGAGTTTCCTCCCAAGCAATGTTATATTTAATGTCTATAGCTAGGCCTTCTAAACTTTTTTCTCATCATCAGAAATTTTTACTGTCAAAATACAACCATTCACATTCAAACAAGATAACAATATTTAGCTTTTGGTTTCGATAATATTTATCAAACTTAATACTATCTAAATTACAAAAAAAGAATTTATTTTAATAAGATTAATTATGTCAACTCAAGTTGGCTAACCATATTAAATAATCCTCAACAATAGTACCAAAAACTTATTATAATTTCATTATGCTACTTTATTTTATCAGTTAGGTGATATCCCAAAAGTTTATTAACAAGAATTCCTCATAAAATGAGATCTACAAGTGTATAATTTATATATGTAGTAAAATAAAATTTCATCCAAATATTGATCACACAAGAATTATATCAAAAGTTTAATTATTCAACAATGAGATAACCTATTTTTAGTAAAATAGATACTTAGATTGTTAAAAAATCTTAGGTCCATGATTTATTCATTTAATATATGTGATACTATTTAAGTGACTTAACTTATATTATAGTGGACACATAACAAAGGTTAAAGTGTTATGAAATGGCTCATTGCCCTAATGACATATAAAGTGATTATCACTATTATGTCTATCCTAATGGTGGCTCCCTCATAGTTGTACCCCTAATACATCACCATCAAAATAATAATACATCTTTGCTTGAGAGTTATTTAGAATCTCATGTCTTTTAGGCAATTTCTTCAAATACCCTTGATAATTGCTTTATGTGCACTTTTTTTTCTAGCCTTAAATATCATTAATACTACATATTAACATGGTATTCTTCAACTACCCTTCATCATCATTTTGTAAGTATTTGTACTTTCAACTTCATAAGCACCATACTCTCATAATTAACATAGACTTTTCTCATGTTTTACTAGTGAGAATCATGCAAGTAAAAGTAGCTTACAAGGATTGTCACCACCTTGCAAGTCACAACATACTCATGTAAATCCCAAAAATTTCATATCATCACTCTCCAAAATGATGATGAAAGTTATACACTTAAGGTGAATATCATGGAAGAATGTTCTATATAATATCTATCAAAATTAAGAATTAGTTTGTTTAAGATATGTATACAATGGATTAGTGTGTACAAGTATTCACACTTTTGGTTTCATATGCATCATATTCATTATAATTAACATATTAAAATTTTAGGTTTCACTATATTGGTTTATCTTATTCATCTCAATCTGAAGAAATTGTATTTTCTTTAACCATATACATGAGTGAGTATCATAGTTTACTTGTCATCATCCACCATAATAATCTCACACAAACCTACTGATAGTCAAAATACTAATTCAAGTTATATTTAATAACCATCCATCAATATATATATATAAAATAAATCAAACTTTTCATTCATTCATAAATAAAATAAATTCACATCATAAATCTCAAATTACATAAGTCCTAGACCCATGCAAGTATGGTATAAATTTTTAATCCAACCATATAAAAGAGAGGTTTCAGATCCATGTTTTCCAACTATAGAGATTAGCAAAATCTTGTATCCATTATTTTCTTGAGGAACTCTTATTGAGAAAAAAATTCACTCATAGGGTTTGGTAGTTGCTATGCATTTACTTGTTGTATGAGGGAGAAGAAGATGAAATGAAAGATATGCATATGCTAAATTTCTCAATCTTCCACTTTTATACTTTGGTGATATTTCATTACTTTAAGTGGGAAATCATAGTTTTCAGAAGAAAGTTACAACTTTAGTCTTTGTTTTTAGTTTGAAGTTATGACTCTAGAAAATAGTCATGACTCTGTTCTACAACTTAATCTTTTTGCAACAAAATTTATAACTCTAACGCCAACCATGACTTGGGTCTAATATCATTGTAATACAAAGTCATTGTTCTATGATGTGGTCGTGGTTTCATACATTTGTCTACTTTTAATGCATAAAGGGTCTCGATGCTGAAAAGTAGCCATATAGTGGCAATGATTTCTCATCTTGTTATATACCATGCTACTCTATAAAGGCTGCCATATTGGAAATAGTCTTTTTTGAGTTGTATATGGCTATAATATTGAGATATAGTTTTGGCATTGAGAAGGTCTTTTGTGTGTTGGATATGGTCCTAGCATTATAAAATGGTTGCATCATAAAAGTAATCTTTAATATCTTTAAAGTGTTGGCAATGTTGTTGATGATCACTGTATTAGCATTCTTCTCTCTCATATATCATGTTGTTGTGGTGCTATGAGGATGTTATAACATTGGTAATTAGCTTTAGCGTATAAGTCATATCTATGTCTTCATTTGAGGACTAGAGTTGCAATCTTATAAAGTCATACTCGAGTAATATTCTCTATAATATTTTAATATTTCAAAAGTCACAACTTTAAATAATTATTGTGGCTTTGGCATGGGTAGTTGTGACTCTAATTTTTTATAGCTCAATAGTCACTTCTTTGAAAAAAAACCTAGGCTTTGACTTGAGACTAACGAGATATATTAAAATAAAGTTATGGTATTTAGACTTGGCAATGACCTTAAGCACTAATGAGGTATTTGGTTGCTATGATAAAGAATTAATATAACAAACATTAACATTTTCTAAGTATGACTACAACTCCATGATAATATCATAGTCATTGTGAATGTATTTCATAGTGAAAAAAAGTATACTAATAAGTTGGTGGGGTCATGGTATACAAGAATTGTCTCATTCAATTAGGTAGAGTCTTGTCTAAAAATGGATACTAAAATTATATGAGATTCAATGATCTACCCCCTATGCTAAACACCTTCAAAAACTGATTAATTTCATGAATATTTATCAAAACTCTTCAAAACACCAAATTCATGAAATTAACACATATTTACTCCATTTTTGCATCTACACATCATTAAAAATACTAAATATACAAGAATGTTCAATGGTTAGAACACCGAACAAACACTAGGGTATTTTAATACTTGTCTATCTTTTTTTCATGACAATCAACTAAAATATTGACCAAATATTAAATAAGCATCATCAAACCCAAGGAAGTGAGCCAACCTTATGGTCTTTGTATCCTTCTAAAAATCCAGGTCAATCTACATATCTTGGATAGTATTTTTGACACTTATACTCAACTAACATAGTTCACTATTAGTTGATTGAACTACCTGCAGAATCCTTATAGAATTCATATGTAGACTTATATCCATTTTACTACTTGTATTACCAATATATTTGTAGAACTATATAAGATGAGAGATAATTACATATTGAGCTTTTGAGACTATAACATTTAAAAATAGGTTTTGTTATTTTCATAAAGTTGCAACAAGTTTTTGACATTGCTACTAGGGATTAATTGATTTTAGTTTGATTAGTTAACTTGAGTTCTAGTAATTAAATAGCCAAAACTACTCAGGCCATAGTTGTATCAATTATACAGTACCATGACTTTTGGATATAAAATTTCATAAAGTGTATTACTCGAGTATGCCAATTTTTTCAAGGCTATGACACTTGTTTTCAAGAGAAGGCAAAGCTTTGACTTTTTTTTTGTCCAAGCTAATTGCTAGTATCATGGTATCTTTGTAGTGATGCATCCATATGATATGAGATGCCATTGCTAGTGCCATTAACACTTGAGATATAAGAAAGGATATTTTTTGTGTCACTATAATTTTCTAGTGTCATGACCATATGGTACAAACGAGAGGCATTCTCATTGTCGTTGCCATTTTCTAGCACTATGGTTATATGATGATCAAGAGATATTAATTCCAATGTCATGGTCATTTCCAATAGCATGGCCATATTATGATACGAGAGATCATTCATAATATCATGGCTTCCCATTGTTGTGGCCATATGATGAATAAGAAAGACGGCTCTCAAAGTTATAGCTATTCATAGTGTCATGACTTTGTATTTTATAGATAAAAGGCTCAAGTCATTGATATTTCCTAGTAGAGTAACTTTGTGTTACGTAAAGATTTGGATACATTTCAGAGTCATGGCCACTTAAAGAGGAAGAGAGAGAGAGAGAGAGAGAGAGAGATATATATATATATATATATATATATATATATATGTATGTATGTATGTATATATATATATATGTGTATGTATGTATGTATATATATATCGAGAGATATCTCCACCATTCTTCTTCTTCTACACACCAAGAAAAAAGGAAAGGTTGAACTATAAAATTCTAGGGGCTCCATAAGAAAGCAAAAGATGCAAAACATAAGTTAATTCCTAGAGTCAGGGGGCACAACTCTCAAACTTTCTTTCTAGGATATATTTAGGAATTTCTATTAAAATAATATGTGGTCTTGTCTAGGGTTTGTGTAACTTTGTTTATGTGATATATAAATGAATTTATATTAATGAATGAGCTTTGATTTATATTGTGTTGTAAAAATTGATAGATGGTGAATAAATAGAACTTGAACCAGGGTTTCAACTATTGGTGGATTTATCCGAGATTATTGTGTTAGATGGTAATATGTAAACAATGTGGCTTACTCATGCACATGATAGGAAAGAAGTGATAGTCTTTCCAACCATAATGCACATGATAAACATATATATTAAAACATAAAATTTAGGTACCTTAATCATTATAAGTATGATGCTTACAAAATCAAAAACATGAATGTTGTTACACACCAATCTATTATGCATATCTTTGAAGAACTAATTCTCAATTGGTATTCTCTTAAGAGTTTCATATTTAGTATTAAAGTCACATTATCACTAAGAAATATGTATGAGTATATTATAATTCATAATGTGGTAATAGTCTTTTTGAGTTACTTTCTCTCATATGGTTCCCACTAGTAAAACTTGTTGAAAACATAAATTAATTATGATTTATGAAGCTGAATGTAAAAATACTTATAAACCATATTAATTCTTGGTTTTTATGTCATATGAGGCGAGAGAATAATATTATACATATGAAATACTCATTAAGGATAGTTGATGAGTTGTTTAAAAGGTATGAGATTATCAATGACTCTTGAGCAGAGATAAATTATTAACTCGGTGATGATATGCTAAGGGGACATCTATGAAGGGATCATCATTTGGGATGGGCTCAATAGTGACACCAACTTATTTTGCTATTATTATGTTAGGGCTCTTTGGTTACTACACATTACCTCCAAAGGCTCTTTATTAGCTCCTTATCTGACAATTTTTTTTTGTTCTTTCAATTTTAGTGAGGCTAACTCGGTGCCATAGCTTTGACTCATAAAAGATACTAAAAAATTCAGGGAAATGATACAAGCAAATTACCAAAATAGAAATATCTATTTTCTAAACAAGTTAATAAGACTAGCAATTAGATTTGAAAAAATTTATCAAACTCAATGCTATCAAAACTACTGAAAAAGAATTACCTTATTGCAAAAATAATTATATCAACTCATTTTGACTAACCAAACTAATCAATCTTTAGCAATAGAGCTAAAAAATTATTATGACTTTGTTATGCTATCTAACTATGTAAACTCTTACTAAAATCTTGTTGATAAAGAGTATCTCATCAATAGAAACCAACTAATACATGAGTCATACAAGTAGAAAAGAGGACATTCGTCCAAATATTAATCACACATGGATTGTATTAGTATTTTGGTTATTCAACAATTAGACAACTTATTCTTTATAAAATAAAAATTTTGGATTATTGAATCAATCTTAGATTCATGACATTGTTCATTTACTTTATAAGATGTACATTCAAATTAATTCAAATTATATTATGTTTAGATACAAAACAAATGTTATTTAATGACTTTTTGTCCTAATAGTATACAAAATAGTTATAACCATTGGGCTAATCCTAATGGTGGTCCCCTCATAGTTGGCCCCTCAATAAGTCATCACCGAGATAACAAATCATCTCTACTTGAGAGTCATTCACAATCTCATACCAATTAGAAAACTACCTAACTACCCTTGATAGTTGCTTCATATGTATACTATTACATTTTTTTTTTAGGTATTATAAAGACTAAGCATTAACATAGTTTATAAATATTTGCACTTTTGGCTTCATAGGTAGCATACCCTCATAATTTATATATGCTTTTCTCAAGTTTTACTAGTAGGAACCATATGAGTAAAAGTAACCCACAATGACAATCACCACCTTATGAGTCACAACATACTCATATATATCTCGAGGATTTTCTATTACCATCTTTCTCAGTGATGATTTAACTCTCACACTCAATGTGAAACCTTAAAGAGAATATTCTATATAATGTTCATTTTAATTAAGAACTTGTTCTTCAAAGACATGTATAATGAATTAACATGAAAAAAATTCATACTTTTAGTTTTGTAAGTATCATACTTATAATGATTAATATATACAAATTCTAGGTTTAAACATATAGATTTATCTCATGCACATAGTCATAAGGGTTGTCACTTCCTTCCTATCATATGCATGAGTAAACCTCATGTTTTACCTAACTCTATCCATCATTAATATTTTATACAAACCAACTATTAGTTAAAATTTTAGTTCAGGTTCTATTTAAATATCCATCTATTAATAGTTATAACATAATATAAATCAAAACACATATATTAATATAAAAGCATTATCAAATCATATAAACCAAGTTAAAGAAACTATAGATCACATGCTATTTTAATATAAATTAATGAATCTACCTTAAAGAGGCGATTTGAAAGTTTCTCCCTCAAATTTTAGTGATTAGCATTAAGTTTAGTATCCCTTTCTTTCTTGTAGAGCCCATAGGGAATGTAAAATTTTTCTCTAGTGGTTGATAGCTTCACCATGTGATTTTATTGTTGTGGGGAGGAAAGCTATAAAATTTATCTCTCTTCCTCTTTGATACCTTGGAAATTTTACATTACTTTAAGTAGAAAGGTATAACTTTCAAAAGAAAGTCATAACTTTGACTTTTCTTCTCTTAATCTCTAGGTTACGACTATAGAAAATGGTCATAACTCAAGAGTGTATCCCAGTCTTGCTATAACTCAAAGTTGTAACACTTAGCAATACCTATGACTTGAGACTGTTATCTTTATAAAAAAAAATCATTGTACTAGAATATGATTATAACCTTATGTACCCGTCTATTTCTTGTTCATCATTTAAAGTTGCGATACTTGGAATGACCATGGTTGTGTGAATGGCCTCTCACATCATAATATGACCATTCTGTTGAAAAATTTCTACAACATTAGGATTAGTTTCTCTTGATCATCATATAGTTATGACTTTGAGAAATGACTGACATTGAAAATGACCCACATGTGTATCACATGGCCCCATTATATTGAGAAATAGCTATGACATAGAGAATAATCTTTCGTCTGTCTCAAGTATCTATGACACTATGAGTGGTCATGAAAGTGACTTTGACTTCTCTCATATATCATATCATTATATTACTATAAAGATACCATAATACTAAAAATTGGCCCGAACATAAAAATTATGGTTTTTTCTTCTATTGAGGATAAGAGTGACAACCTTGGGAAATGATCATACTTGACTTTATAACATTTTATATCCCAAAAGTCACAACATTGAGTAATTATAATGGCTTTGACTTGAATAGTTTTAACTTTATAATTTTCTGTAGGTCAAAAGGCATGGCTCCGTGATAATAGCATAGTCACAAAGAATAATTGCATAGTGGAAGGATTGTGCTAACGAGTTGGTATGAGTATCACATACAAGGATTGTCATAATCAATTAGGTAGAATTCAGCCAAGGATGAATGCTAAAACTCCGAGACTTAATACTTTAATCCTCTACCAAATACCTCTAAAAACTTATTGATTTCATAACTATTCTTCAAAATTCACATAAATTTTAGAATCATAAAATCAATCCATAAATATCTTAGCTTTGTGAGTACACAATCATGATTGAAAGAATTAGTGAGGAGATGATGAATTTGAAAAATAATTGTCATACTTGTTAGACCAACTGAGCTTTATGAGATGCTAAAATCATCTAAGGGTCCATAGGAAAAAAAATGTCTAGATTATGATGAGACTACCACTTTCATAAATTATACAAAGAACGTTATTTGTCAAGAGCACCATTCCATTGGATTTATCTTCTACTATTAGTATTGAAAACAATAAGAAATCCATGAATTTACATATGAGAGTAATGATTTTTTAAAATATTAAATCAATTTGTTTTCATAACAAAAATTTATTCATAGTGAAAATTAGTATTGAGAGTTATAGAGCTCATAGTAATTCATTGAGAAGTGAAGTAATTATGATGTGCTTGGATTCAAAAGGAGAAATAATTTTTTTTTGAAATATTTTCAATTACCAAGGAATCAACTTCCACAAGTGGATTCTCAATAGTCATTATAAACAACATAGGACTTGGGAAAGATAATTTTTTATATTGTTTGCTTCATGAAAGCATTATTTAATATGATAATGGAAACTAGGCAAGAATGGTTTATTGTTGCCAATCTTTAATGAAACTTGCACCATGAGAGACTCAATAGGTAAAATATTCTTTAGAGAGAATATGATATTATATGTTGATATTGCACATAGAGTAATGTGAATCCATCTTCATTTTATAAATCTATGAAAATGGATAAATCTTAAGGAGTCTGAAAGCTTTGTATTTGTATTATTCATTTGAGGTGTTGCATTATCTTTGTCTTTCATTAATTTTGATAGATTTTATCTAAGTTGATGCAATCTATAGATACCATAATTCCTTGAAGTTCATTTCTATTTGCCTTACTAAAATGTTCTTGTTATTTCTTTCAAATAGAGCCTGAACATTTTTAAATTTGAATTTTATGCATGTTATTAGTTATTATCCATGGATGAGTTTCATGCATATAATAATACTTTTTTTTAATTCATTTATCTTAGTGCAATTCATGTGTATTCCCTCCATGGAGAAATGTGAGTGTGTCATTTTTTATCGATTTGATTACTTATATGTTTGTATTGAAGATGTGGATTGATTTTTTTTTATTCATCTTCATTGTAGGTTTTTAATTTTTATAATCTTTATTGGGGAAAAAATTTATTGAATCCTACTCTTCTAAGGAGAAAGATATTTCATAGTGTTTTGAGTTCTAAGAATATGTGTTTTGTTTACTCTTGAGCCCAATGATATTTAGGAGGATCAAAAATTATCTTTGTTAATATTTTCATATTCTACCTATCAAGGATCTCTCTTTAGGATCAATTTAGTGGAGAAAAAAATTGGCACTTTACTGACCATTTCTTCTTAGACTCTCTTAGTCTAGGTCATTTAAATACATAATTATTATTTATGTACATAGAGTTTTATGTTCGTAGGATATGGTTTGGCGTGCTTTGTATTTGTTTCTCACCATTTAAAAACCTCCTCTTCTTTTGAGTCATGTTTTTTACTAGATTTTGCCTTTAAACATTGTAAAAAATAAAAACCTCAATTCTAAAGGTTTGATTTAGATCACTTTTGAGTGCGAGTATGTAAACTCATGTATGAGTTGTGTGAATATGCATGCAAAATTGTATTCAATACACTTGAGTCAAAATAGTTATGAATTGAATAAAACATAAATTCTAATTATTTGTGAAATAATGCTCACACACACATGCTCAAACATCATCATGATAAGCATGTCAAAAATAAATAAAGGTATCTACCGACTAATTTCACACCTTTTAGACAAAGGTCTCCAAAAAGCCCATGGCCTGCAAAAAGCTCGTTCCGGCCCGACAAGGCTAAGCCCAGCACAGACCCGATTGGGCGAAGCCTCGCCCGAGCCTATTTTATAGGCAGGTCAGGCAGTATGCTCCATTTTATGCTCGAGCCCAGCCTGCAAGCCCGTTGACCAGCCCACCTTAAGCCCGTTGGCCGGCCCACCCTTAGCTCGTTGACTAGCCGACCCACATTAGAAAAATATTTCACTGAAAATATAGGTAAGGCGAAGAATCATGTATTACATATAAAAATGTGGGAAAATTTTACATCACTACAAAATAATTACATCCCAACTAAGTTGGCACCTAATTATTTGTTAATCATTTGTAATTATCAACCAAAAAAAGTACAATACATAAAAAAACACTTAATTAAATAATTCAATCATTATTATCCGATGGTAAAGGAGAAGAATCATGAATCCATTCATGTCTAGATAGTTTTAACTTTTCCATATCGATCACTAATGCAGCTTCTCGAATAGAATCATGTAATCTCTTATCCACTATCTTCCAATCTTTTAAGCATATTTATGCTTCTAAGACTTCAGGTGATAAACTACTTCACCTTTCACTAACCACACTTTCACCTGCACTAAAAGTAGCTTTCGATGCAAATGTACTCACAAGTACGGTTAATACATCACGTATAATAATTGATAATACTAGATATTTATTTTGTTGTTTCTTCTACCATTCTAAAATTTCAAAATTTTCATTATCTTCAAATGGAATTGTTTCTACATTAAGGTATCTATCTATATCATTCACATTTTTGGAGAACTAATTGTTTTTTTTCTACTTTTTAATATTTCTAAAGCACTTATATAAATATCATTATAAAATGTGAAGAGATTGTAGTGGATGATAAGTATCTATCTGTTATTATGTAATCAATCATTTCTTCACGACAATAAGATTCATCATAAAAAATTATTTTTAAATTTCCACTCTCATCTTTATCTAATTACATATAATTTCTAATATTTACATTATTTTTAGTTTTACAATGTTCATAATGTCGTTTTAAATGACTTGTGTTTGCATTTGATCTACCACTAAGAAATTTACTACAAATTTGTATTTTGCTTTTATTTTCTTTTTATTATTTCTAAAATTATTTCTACACTATCAAAATAATTCCATATACTTGAACTAAATTTCTTACTTGATGATTCATGTGAATTAGAAGAAGATGCACATGCACTTTCATTTTTTTTAAATTATTAATATAATATTATACTAAACTAAAATAAATAAACCTAAAAATAAAAATATAACAAATAAAAAGAAAAGTTAGAGGATGTTACTCAATTGATGAACTGAAGCTGAAATTTCTTCAAATCCAAATTACTAGAGCTACCACCACTTAAATTGCATAACCAATAATATTATGCAAATAAAGAAAATTTGAAAGAAAATTGAATATTAACCAATATGAGAGAAAATTGAGTAAATTTGGAGAGAATTAGAGAGATGAACTTGAAGAGGATGTGATGAAAAAAAGTGAAGAAGGTTGAGTATTTATAGGAAAAAATCAAGAATTAAAAATATAAAAAAAAAATAAATAAAGTGCACAACGTTTATATGACCGTTTGAGGGTATTTTTAGCATTTTAGAAAATGTCAAACGGTTATATGAGAGTTTAAAGTTTCTTTCAAATTTTTCTTTCTGTAATTGAACTAAATATATATAAGTATAAGCAATAAAATTACAAAAGTAGGGCACTGGTGGGTTGGTAGAGTGAATTCTTCTTAAGCTAAAGGTCTACGGTTCAATTCTTGGTACATGCAACTGTCAAATTTTTTTATTAAAGGCATTAGGCTTTATGATTATAGGTCAACTCATCCCATGTTAGTTAAGCCCATTAGTGTAAAGCCCAGCCAAGATTAGCTAAACCCATTTTGTATAAAGCACCCGGGTTGGGCCGCATGCCTATAAAAATTCAAAAGCCCGGCCCCGGCCCACCCATTGACTAGTCAACGGGCTTATAAGCCAGGCCGCCACGGGCCTAATATTCATGGGCCGTACAGCCCAATTCGGTCCATTGTAGACACTTGCTTTTAGATCTCCAAAATACTTTCATACAATAATATATGGTGGTTGATTATGTTTTTAAATCTACAAATCTGCCTCATCCTATTGGAAAAATTAATTTGAACTTAGGGAAAAAGTTATAAATTCTAAAATCTTGAATTAAGCCTCATCCTACTAATGCACACTTTAAAATCATGCCTCATCCTACTAATACACAATTTAAAATTATGCCTCATCATATATAATTATGCCTCTATTTTATGCTAGAATATTAATGTTTATATTCTAAAAAAATTATACCTTTTTTAGAGTTTAAATTCCTAATATTCTTTTATAAGTATATATAAATACTTATGAAAAAATATACAATAAAAAAGATATTTTTTTTACTAGTCAAATCTAGATTCAATGTTTTTGTTTCAATCTTACTTGTCTGACTTTTAGTGAAGTATTTTAAGGATAATTTAAATAGTTTGAAAATGATCACTAGGACCCATATAGTTGGAATGAACAATGTTATGTCCACAAACATGCTCACATGTCTTTTCAAAACTCGTTGGTTAAAAATAGAAGTTTATTTTATCCATAATGAAGTTGAACATTTTTTATGTAGTTCTTGGGATTATTTATTATGTCTACATATGTTCTTGTATAATATTTCCAAGATAATATTATATATTCACTACATGGCTTGTAGTTCTTTTTGAAAATTCAAATTATACTTATTGAATTATTATTTTATAGCTATGTGAAAAAGTTTATATGATGTGACATATTTGTCATTGGTCAAGTTTGGATGTCTATTAGTTTAGTAAATATATATATATATTTTTGGATAAATCAATGAAAATTTGCTCAATTATTTTCTAACAAAATTGGAACTCTTAGTGAATATATATAGTATTAAAATTTCATTAGAATTCATTAGAATTTAACGAGCCTATGATTGATTCTATGTTGTATAGATGTTATTCACTAAAACCATTTGGATGAACCAGGAGACTTATTCCAATAATGATGTGATTCTGTATCATTGGAAAACTTATGAATGAAATAAAATTAGTTCAAGATTAAAATTAATGCTATTTAAAATTGTCGAATGAGAAGAAAACTTTATATATCACCTTGTACCATATAAAACCTTTATAAATCTTTATTTCTTCACTAATTCTAATCATTCTTGCCATGACTTTAATTCCTTGTTGCTTGAATATTCTTGATATGTGTTTTTTAGAATTGTATGCCATTTGTTATATTTTGACATATTAGATTACCATCTTTTCTCATTTGAGTTTGAATTTTATGTTTTGGGATAGTTTCTCTTGAAATTTTATATAATTATTATCATTTTATCAATGCAATAAACTATCATCTTCCATCAATATAAGAAATAAGTCACCAGTTTCCTAAGAGACTTTTTTTGATCCATGTCTTTTATAAGGATTATCAATCTTACTAGTATAAAATCATGTCTTTTTGACATTGTCCATACTTCATTTAAGATAAAAGGATTAATCTTCTTCTCACACCAACAATTTTGGGTTATCCATGATTAGTCAAAGAGTTCTATTCCTATCTTTCCATTGGTGAACGAATCATTGGATTAGGCTAATTTAATAATGATAAGATAGGCCAAATGAGGAAAAGTGGTGTCTCATTTTCTTTCATATTAAACCTTATCTCTATAATCTTTAGCATACTATGCATTGAACACTGATTATCTAGTCATGCTCATAGTAGCTTATTGATTGTGGGCCTTTGTTATTTTTGTTGAAAACCTTTGTTTCTCTGAGACATTTTTTTGGGCAATGTGACCTTAGACATGAATTTCAACTTGCATCCCTTATTTTGTGTTAAAGTGTGCTTCCTATAAAATTTTGTTTAGCTTTTGGTGAGCAACTTGTCTGTTTAATGATTTGTTTCTCTTATGGGATATCTATTGTTCTTCACCATATCATTTTTTTTTCAATATTCTTTAAAATTTGGAAAATTCAATCAATGATTATAGTTTATCCTTTTCCATTTTAATTTATTATCTAGTTATTTTCCTTGGTATCAAACAAATATCTTCACACCATTAATTTTCTATTTGCTACAACTTGAACCATTTTAGTAAGATAAAGTTTGTTACATATTAAGAATACTTCTAGATTTTTGTTAAATTGAGTGTTCTTATGGGAGAGACCTTATACTTCATATTAAAATTCATAGATTGTTGAACACATAAGGTACTAGAGTAGATGATTTCCAGCATTTAATACTATTTGGCACAAATAGTCTAATCCTTGGAGTAGATAATCATTGAGTAGATTGATAGATTAGCTTTTAAGGGTCAAGGATTGAGGAGGTTATTCTTTGGATTGATGAATGAAAGCAAAATTTAGAGTCATATCCAAATGTAACATACCAATAAAGATCAACTTAGACATTACTCTTATACTTTATGCTACATATATTATTGTTTCGCTTGTTTTATTTTTTGTTTGAGATATTGTTTATCCTTAGTATAGAACTAAGAGATGGATATTATTTTGAGCTTCAATTCAATTTAATTTTTATTTGATTAACTTGTTTTTTGTTTTCTTATATTGATGTGTGCCAACTTGACTATTCTGTGTTGGGAAGAATACTTTATGATATGAGGTATATCTCAATCTTATTTCTCCTATTGGCCATAAATGTCCACATTTATCCATTTTTCATGTTTTCATGAAGCAACTTTGATTTTATTTTATCAATTGTTGTGAAAAAATAAAAAAGAATAATTAAATTATATATTTAAAAAACTTTATTTTAGGGGAGTAGATTTTTTTTTTGAAAAGGAAGAAATCAAAGTTGAGATAGTGAAATAAATTATACTTCCTTACCTATTTTTTACCACTAGTGTTATACTTAATTTTTTTAGTGGTCGTTGTGCAAGTATAAAAATCTGAAGTTCTAAAGATTGCTAAAGATGCATTTATGCACATGTCAAAGCATTTTGTTTACCATCATTAGTTTGTGTTGTTTAATGACAGGGATGAATATATGTGGAGATATGTGATATCTATCATGATTCATAAATGCTTCGTCATACAAATAGCTAAAAAGAGAGATTATTAGTTCTACAACTTTGTGTTGACTATTTTTGTGTCAAATACATGATACATCCATTTTGTATTAAAGAAATTTTTGGTACACACGCGCGCGCGCACACACACACACACACGCACACGCGCACACACACACACACACAATAACTTAAATAATATTTTTTAAATAGAAGATAGTTTTAACAAGATTAAAAAATAATTAATTTATTATATATTTTGAGATTTATTCCTCTTACAAATAATATGGTTTCTAGAAATATCTAGAATGGTTTCCTTGTCTTTCAAAAGTTATGTAGAAAAACTAGTTGTCCCTTGTTTAATTATTTTTTAATGATGTGATTTTTTTTGAAATGATCTAAAACATCCTAATTTTTCCTAATTTAAATAAGTTCAAATGATTTGAACTTGAAAAATAGTGTATAATTTATTTGTGCTCCACATGAGATTGCATTTGAATGATTGCAACTAGATGAGTTTTCTCAATGATCTGAATATTTTAGTGTTTTTCATTCACGTGTATATGATTGAGATGGATTCTAAAGTTCGGAACTTTTTATTTAGTTTGATTTGAATGTGCTCAAATAAAATGTACTTTGAAAGTACTCTAAAACTTTATATGTAGTATTGTTTGAGCATGATTGAATGAGATATGTATCAAAGTTGTTGGAAACATTTTCTTTATATTTTTTAAATTTGGACCTAGAAAAGTTTATTTAATATGTGTTGCCAAATAATTTTATAGTAATATTCTCAAAAAATGCTTGAGCTAATCAGTTGATGTGACCTATTTTTGTTAAAAGTGCCAAATGGATTAGGCCAAACTGGCATGACTCATTTTTTGCATGCCAACCTGACTCACAATACTGGGTTGACACTATCCCATTTGAAATATGGGCAATACAAACCCATCATACTTCAAAAATGAGATTGTCAAGCTAATGGCTAGGGCTAATGGTCTATAATTGATCATGGTAGCCTAAATTTATGTCAGGCTAGCCTTGGTTCCAGGCTAGTCGGGGCATGGGCTAATGTCTAGTTGGAGCCTAGGAAAATGGCAAGTCAAAAGTTGAGCTAATGGCTTGCTAGGGCTCATGCTCATCCTTGTAGCAGACAATCATTGAGTAGATTGATAAACTAGCATCTAAAGTGTAAGGAAATTTGGAGGCTATTATTTGGATTGATGAATGAATGCATAATTTAGAGTCACATTCAAATGCAAAATACCAAACAAAATCAGCATGGACATTATGTGTATACTCTATGCTACATATATTATTGTTTCTCTTGTTTTATTTTTTATTTTAAATATTGTTTTTACGTGTATATAATTAAATGATGAATATTATTATGATCTTAAATTCAATTCATTTTTGTTTACATTTTGTGCTGTAGAGAATACTTTATGATATGAGATATATCTAAATTTTATTTCTCTTATTGGCTATAAATTTATACATTTATCCATTTGTCATGTTTTCTTGAAGCAAATTTTAGATAGTGGAAGATATTATTTTTCCTTACTTATTTTTTTCCACCTGTCTTATGCTACATTTTGTTAGTGTCATTTGTGCAAGTACAAAAATTAAAAGCTCTAAAGTTTGTTAAAGATACTTTTATGCACATGTCACAACATTTTGGTTAGAGTCATTAGTATGTGATGTTTAGTATATAGGATGAATATATGTTGAAATATGTGGTATCTATCATTATTCATACATGCTTTGTCATAATAATATCCAAACGAAGAGATTGTCAGTCCTATAACTTTGTATTGATTTTTTTGTAGTGTTAACTACACACCTTTTGTATTAAAAAAAGCTTTCTCTAGATATTTATAATAATAACTTAAATTATATTTTAAAAAATTAAAAGTAGATGTTTTTACATGATTACAAAATAATTACTTTATTATATCTTTTGAGTTGGTTTAGCAACATCAGTATTGTGGGAGGATATCATAGAATATGAATGAGCATTTCAAGATATTTCTAGAGTTATGTGACACAATTAACATGAATAGAGATAGTCCATATATCATCATGTTATATATATTTTCTTTTTCTTTGAAAGATAAGGCACAAAGTTGGTTCTAATTATCCTCACAAACTTGTGTAATTATCATCATGTTAAAAAATTAAAATTATATATCTTGAGACTTGATTGAAAGTTGGGACAAACTTGTGTAATTATTCTCGCAAAGTTCTTCTTGCACAAATTACTTCATAGTTACAGAGTGAGTACAACTAATTTTATCTAAATGAGTTTGAGACTTTGTATGATGCTTAGGACTGGTTTAGGAATTTGTTGAGGAGATGCTCTCAATAAGGGTTCGAGTTGTAATTTCAAGCTCAAACCTTATACAATGAGTTGAACTATATGTTGAAATACAAAATTCATGTGACATTGGGTGAGTCGATTATGAAAAAATCACATAAGGAAATATATTATTTATTTGAGGAGTTAAAGAAGGACAACTATCAAACTCTAAATGATCATCTCTTTGGGAGAAAACAAGTCGAAATATTAAAGTCAGGTAGATTTATCATGATGGAAGCAAAGATGGAGACATTTCTTATAAGGTTGGAAGCCAAAGAAAAGAAGCGAAAAGGAATGAAAAGAATTATTATTTTGCAATCACAAGAAATGATGAATTTCAACCTCATTTATCAAGTGGAAAAGGTCAATAGATATCAAAACAAATGATATAATGTTCTGATCCATATAAATATCCTAATATACTTTTATCTGAACATGAGAATTTATGAGAATTTTTCTTATGAAGAATATCGAATTGGGTAATAGAATATTGAATACGTTCTAAAGAATTTTGGGAATAATTTTATTGGACATGATATTCAAGTAAGATTGAGTTCACATTATCCACATTCAAAACATAAATAAAATTTTTTCACCAATGACAAATTGATATAATTTCTATTCGAGATGAAATAAAGAAATGATTTTCAAGAAGATTATATGGAAAAGCTTGAGATAAAATTGAAGCAAATAACTATGGTAATAAGGAGCATAGATAATCAAATTGGAAAATTAACACTATTAATGAAAAGGAAAAGTATCAATGAATAAATAAGTGATACTAAGACAACCCCAAAGAACTACTATTTAATTATGCTTAGAAGTAGAAAAGAGATTGATGAGCAACAAATAGAGAAAACTAAAATAAAGGGTATTGGAACTAATAGTGATGCAACTTTCTCAAAAGTCATGGCTATCACCATGACATTTTCAAAAGCCATGGCTCCCAATGCTTCCAAAGTCATGGCTATCACCATGACATTTTCAAAATCCATGGCTCCCAATGCTTCCAAAGTCATGGTGCCATAAGGATAGAATGATTAATTGAACCACCTATATGTGATAGAAGAAAAAAAAAAGTATCAAAGAAGTGAATAGAATTTATTCGAAGTATAGAAAAAATGAATGTGATGGAGAATTATACTTAAGATCTTTTTGACCAAACGTTTCATTTGCTCAATGCTTTAGAAATGTGAAATTGGATGAACAATTTAAGAAGTTTCTCAATATTTTATATAAGTTAGAAGAAGTCAATGTCTCATTTTCCAAAGCATTGTCTCAAATGCCTAATTATGTAAATTCATAAAAGATATCATGAGTAGTAAGAAAAAGTTAAAGATATTTGACATGATGAATATGGTAGAAAAATATAGTGTAATTATTCAATTATATCTCCTGATATAGTTGAAGATTTGGAAAGTTATATGATATCATGCATAATTGAGAAGCACACAATCCAAAATATATTATATAATTTAGAATTGAGTATCAATTTGATGTCTTTGTCAATAGCATAGAGATTTGACCTAGGCAAGATTACTCAAATATTTCTCATAGAAAAAGGATGATCAATTTATAAAGTACCCAATGAGTATTATTGAAGATATTTTAATTAATATTGGTATATTTATTTTTCTTATAGATTTTGTTGTGTTGGAAATTATGTGCTCCCTTGATTTTAGAATGACCATTTTTTGGCCATTGGAAATGTTCTAATTGATGTTAAGAAGGAAGAATTAACGATTTAAGTAGGCAATGAGCAAGTGAAGTTCTACCTTTACAAAGATGGGCAAATTCCAAACAATGATGAGAGGGATTATTAGAGGATTGATAACCTCCTCTACATGGAAATGTAACAAAATATGTACTTTAGAAAGAAATATTTTATAGAAGACTACTGGCTTAATAAAAATAAGAAGGATGACATAAAAGAGAAATTATGGAGCTAAGTAAAGTTGAGATTTAGAAGAATGACTAATATGATTTATGAAGTCATGGTATTCTTCAAAATTATAATTTCAGAAGGGTCCGAAAAAGATTACTCTGACGAGTGGAAAAGGAAATCAAAACACCTAAATTATTTTCTCAATTACATGGATAAAATGATGTAAATGATTTGAAAAAAATATTAGGAGTGAAAGTAGAGGAAAAATTCCAATTGATCATTGATGAAATGATAGAAAAAGATATGATTTTATCAATAATTTTGGAAGATCCAAAAAAAGTAGATAAATAAATATAGGCAATAATAAAAGTTACATATTTGATGAATACTATGACTTTGAGATACATAAGCTAAAGAAAGAAAGTATGGCAAGCCATAACAACATGACTTAGGAGTTCTAAAAACAAAAATCTCAAGGTTCAACGCAACAAAAAACTATGGTCAAGCCCTACAACATGACTTTAAAGTTCTAGAAAGAAAAGTGTAGTCCAACAAAAAATAATAATGATCATTAAAATCATATCATTCAGATAGGATGAAGTTTTGTTGATCCAAAATGCTTCAACATCCTAGAATAAAGAAAGAAAAGAAGGAATCTCTAATGAAGAAAAATGGAGTATGATTCAGTGCTAAAAGAAAGCTCAGGAAGAAAAGACGAAGTGAGAAATTATAAGATAAAGCTAGCCTGGATAATTAAGATTACTATTAGAGATAAAAATTATGTGATAGTCTAGCTATGGATATTAAATATAGTACTATTTGGGAGGAAACCCAAAATTTTTTTTTACATAGTGTGATGAAATAAATATGCTCACTCACATAGATCCTTTTACACCCACATAATTTAGTCATGGAATTTAAACTCTACCATGGCTTATTTATATGTCCACAAAAGAAGTTTCCCACTATCTAGATATACTATGATACTTAAACCTGGTCATATAAAATATTTATGAAGTATGGATGAAATGTACCATTTTTTTAAATGTAGAGGAGTAATTTATCAAGGACGAGTAATCATTTTAGTGTGAGAGTTTATTCACTATGCTAAATATCAAAAAAAAATAGTTATTTTTGGTGATTATTTATGATGTGTTTGTATTAAAAAGAGCATTAAAATTAACAATTTCACTAAATTATAGTTTTTGATGTATTATGATGAATAATAGTGAAATTAGGTGATTTTTATGTGAACTATTGACTTAGTGAATTTTTGAGAATGAGGGAAGAAAAAAGTCATGTAAAGTCATAATATTTTTTGTGTTACCACTTTGTTTATCTCATTTAGTTATTGAATAGCTTTGGCATCCATTATTAGCTGAAGCTCTACATAAATAGTTATCACAATTTTCGTATGCTACGACTCTACCAACTCATTGACAAAATTATTTCACTATGTAACACATTCTATTTGACTATGAAACTTTATTAGAGTTATAACTAAACTACCTCATAATATTTATTACAGCTATGATATTAATTCACAATCATGGTAACCAAGTACCCCATTGATGCTAAAAACTATTTATCCTCCATTGTTGTGGTTTTCTCAATATAGAACCACCAAGTCCAATGCAAAAGCCATGGTGCTATTTTAGTGCCATGAATTTATCAATAGAAAGTTCTAGAGAGTAATACTCAAGCCATATCTATTTCTAGAGTTTAACTCTCTACTCTAAAGAAATGACTAAATCCATGGCCTATTCTCATTATAGTGATTTGACATTATAGAGAAGAAATGTATAAGCCACAATTATTCCAAGCACTTTGATTTAGTGTTATAGAAGCAAAATATGTAGTCATGGCCATTCCATATATCACGACCATCCAATGCAAGAAAGAGACCAGGGCCATGACTTATTCTTAGCACCGCAACTTTATGTTCCAGAGATGAAATATGTAATCATGGTGATTCTTAGTGCCATATCTATCTGATATAAGAGAGAGACCAAAACCATGTCATTTTCTCTATACCATGACTTTGTATTCTAGAGATGAAATATGTCGCTTTAGTCATTCACAATGTCATGATATTCTAAAGCTAGAAAGATACCAAATCCATGACTCATTCCTAAAAGACATGGCTTTCAACATAAATTTCACACCCAAGCATTCAAGTATAAAAGGAAAAAATAAAATATTTCAGATACAAATTCTAGGGCATAAGAAAATAGATATAAAGTTAGAATTTTGGAAACAAAATTTCACCAAATCCTAGAAGAGATTCACAAACAAAGGGGCAACATAAGGTACAAGCATAAATTTTAGGGTGGAATGAATTTTGATTCACCCTAGGAGAAAATCCAAGGTATATGATTGAGTATGATGAATTTTAGATTTGATTCCTATACACTCTTGAGTCCTATCATTGGGAACCCAAAATTTTATAAGATTTATTTTTAATTATTTCATGTAATTTTCTCTCCAATATTAGCTAAATTGAGGCATATGTTTAATATATTTGATTATAGGTAATGAATGCTTAATGAATAATTTTAATATTTGGAATTTTATTATGGTTTAGATATTGATAGAAATGATTTTTATGTAGAGTTGAAATTAATATTTTAATGTTGATGAGCTTATGCATGCTATCATAGTAAATGATGATAGATAAGCTACAAAACATACTTACATATAATGTTAGGAAAGAAGTGACAATGTTTTTGATAATGATGCATAAGACAAACTTATGTCAAAACTTGATGTTGGGATATATTAATTATGTAAGTATGTTTTATATAAACCAAAAGAACAAATAATTTTATAAGTCAATCTATTTTGTAGGTCTTAGAAAAACTAACTCTCAATTTATGGGTGTATTTTATATAATATTTTTTTAAAGGATTTTACCTTTAGTATGAGAGTCACATGTCATCGTGATAGAATATGATAGATAAACCATGAGACATATATAATTAGAGGTGAATCATAAGGTGGTGATAGTCTTATAATTTACTTGCTATCATATGACTACTATTGATAATATTTAAAAGTAAGTATATATTCATTATATGAGTATGATATTCACAAAGCTAAAAGTGCAAGTGTTATTTATTACCATATTAATTTATATTTATATGACATAAAATTAGAGAAAATATATATATATATATATATGAAACAACCATTAAGAGTAGTTGATGAGTTATCTAAGAGATAGGATTTGTGAATGACTTTTGAGCAGATATGATTATTATTTTGTTGATAAAATTTCAATGTGATAACTATGAGGAAACCATCATTGAGAAGGTCCCAAGAATTTATAACTACCTTATATGCTAGTTGGGCATTAGAATATTTTCACAATTATCCTATATTTGTTATATAACCAAATACAATGATATCCAAATTATTTAGATAAGCCATCTTGCATAATAGAGTACACTAACCCTATAATTTAAGAATCTTACCAAAAATCCAATTTTATCTTTTCAGTTGGAGTAGTATTTGACCGTGTCCACTTTACTACTTATACAACATATATACTTGTGTGACTTGTTGAATGAGAGATTCTTTACTAACAAGGTTTTGAGACTTTTCCTAATCCTAAAAAGTATGCATCATAATCAAGTCACAATTGCTCCCTAAAACTGCATGGAATTGTAAAACTTCCTAGATCATTTAGCTTTATTGATTTTATGTTGGATGATATCACTATACTTATCAATCATATTCACCATTCAATAGGTCTCTAACTTTCTCTTACTACTCATTATATCTTTCATGAACTTTATATAGTTTGGTATTTGTGATAATGCTTTGTCAAATATAATGTTCATTTCCAACTTTTGGAACATGAGGAACTACTCAAATTTCTCATTCACCTTTCCTTTTCTAAAATAATATGAAAGAGAAAGATTTGAGGAAAAATATTTACCATTAGAAGTCTTTTTGTTGCATATCCTTTTGATTATTATTTTGGGTAATCTATATCTCCTCTTCCTTTTCTATTTCTTCATTTAACATGGCAAGGTGCAAGAGTTGGGTAATAGGTTTTGTAAATGCAAGGATTTTGGAGAATGTCATGGCATGTTATACCATGGCTTTGGAAGATGGAAAAGTATGCATTGCTATGGCTTTAGAAGATGTCATGGTATCTTGTACTGCATGCTTAGTGGTCAATTCACACTTTTTTATTTCATTGTAATTACTAGTTATCCATGTTAATTCTTAATGATTTTTAAATGTCACATTCTTGTGTTCTAGCCTCATTTTAATATGTTCCATTTGGTTCTCTTGAAGATCATATCATTTTTTTATATCCATGAGAAATGCCAACATATTCTCTTCAAGTGATAGCTTTTCTACTCCTCTCAGGTAAATATAATTAGAACTTGATGCTTCTTATATTTGATACCCCATCAAATAATGCCCAAAATTCTATTAAAATTAACTCAAGTTATGATGTATATTTTTAAGACTCTCATATGATAGACTTTCATGATTTATCACGTTCAGATATAGTATATGACAATATTGTTGGGCCAGAATACAAATCCATTGTTCTATAAAATATTGGTTTCCTCTTCTTGATACATAGGGTCAACATTTTCTTTTTCATACTATTGCAAAATAGAAACTTCTTCCACACTTATTTTTTTATCATTTGTGGATCTAAACGTATGGAAAAACACATGCAACTTCACCTCCATAACTTATCAATCAATCCAACTCCAATAATCCAACTTACTTCTCTTCACACACTCACTTATTTGAAGTTAGGTAGTTATTCTTTACTAGCTCTTCAAATAAAAAATATACTTCATCAAGTGACTTATTCATAATGCAACTACTTAAGGCCACATCAATTGTATACCAAGACATATAGTTTAGCAAATTTAGAAAGTTTTTACTTGAAACCATAATAGAAATTCATGTTGAGGATATCTCCTCAAAGACTCTTTAAATAAGTCTCAAGCATCATATAGCATCTCTTATTCATCTTGTTAAAATTAACTTTTTTCTCCCCTTAGTTGAGAGGTAATTTAAGGTAGAAAGAACTTAGTGAGAGAGACTTAAACAAGTTCATGACAATTCTCATTTGAACCTTGAGATAAGCACTAGAATCAACTTAGGGCTTTATCTCTAAAAAAAAGGAAATAGTTATAACCTTATAGTATCTGAGCTAACTCTAAGAATCTTCACCATGTTAGATAGCTCTAATAAAAGTATGATGTGGCCATTTAGATATTTTGAAATTCTTTCACTATATTAACGTTGCACACCATATCTATAAAACTTAACTTTAACTTAAAATGATTCACGTGGATAGGTTGCATATGAATCCTAGAATAACTATCCATCATACTAGGTGGCCAATAATTTCTCAAGGTATGGTGAGGATTGGGCTATTATATTTCATTGTCTTGGTGTCTCTATTATTTTTATTTTTCTTATATCTCTTAACTCTGTCTTATAAGTACTTTCATTTTTCTCTTGATTTTTGGGTCCATAGAGTTTATCTCAGTTTTAGAAGATATGCTTATGTGAGTGGTGGTGGCTACAAAATAGACAAAAAAGTACAAACCAAAATATAGAAACGATATAAAAACTAAGTAATAATCACATCCACAAACTTTAGATAGAACAAAATAATGATAATTACATAAACTCAAGTTCTCTAATCAAGCAATAACTAAATAATTCTTGGAAGTAGTGCCAAAAACTTATTATGCCTATTTGAGGGTGTTGAAACTATCATAGTTGACATAATCTCATAACTTCATTCGATGAAGATCTCTCATCCAATGTAACTTCATAAGTATATGAGTCAAACAAGTAATAAAGTAGATATAAGTCCAAATATTAATCCCACAAGAATTGTATAGATTGTTCGATTGACCAATAAAAAACTAATAGCTACTTTAGTTAAATAGATATATTTAGTCTTCGAAAAGATACTCATACTCTAGGTTTGACTCACTTCCTTGTGTGTGATAATGTTTCTTATATATTTAGTCAATGTCATATCTAGTTATTGGATGAATTGTAGATTAATATGAAAATAACCATGTGCTCTCTTGGCATACAAGGTGATCATCATTCTTGGACTATCACTACCAAGGATGATCCCCTCATAGTTATCCACTCGATATTTCAAAAAAGTAATACATCATTTCATACAAGGGTTATTCTCTCATCTTTACTATTTCGGAAATATATTTATTATCAATGATGATTACTATGATTATGTACTTATATTCTCTAACCTCTAATTATCTTAAAGATATAAAATAATATGTCACTAAAATATAAATGTATTTTTGGTTTTGGCTTCACAAGCATTATATTCATGTCAATTAACATATATTTTCCTATGAATCTTACTTATGTAAGTCATACTAGAGGAAAAAGACTTATAGAAGTGTCATCGCCATACAAATATACCTCATTTGAATGTGTCACATGACATACATGTCAATGTCTACCATGGTAGACACATGACTTTCACACTGTGATAAGACTCATAGGTTAGACATTCTAGTTAACTCCAATATTACTTGAAATTTAGTTTTTTTAGAAAATATATAATAGATTGGTCTTAAATATATTCATGCTTTTGGTTTCATGATTATCATAGTTGCAATGATTAAACTTACCTAAACTTGAAATCTTCACACATTTATTTATCTCATGCATTAAGATTAGAAGGGTTAAAATTTTTTTCTTACCATACTATATGAGTATCTCATGACTTATCTATCACTATCCACTATGACAGACATGCATTTATGAAAATCCTAAATTTCAATTCTAATATGTATCCATATCCATTAACATCCAAGCACAAACATAAATACAAGCATAAACCCTTTAATTTATTAATTCATCACAACACAAAAGTATCTACCAATCCTAGATCTCAATTTAGTTGGACAATGGGGAAAATTTATGCAAAATATAATGAGAGACAGCTCATAGATTTGAGGGTTCCCAATGATTTATCAAGTAAAAATTGAAGTAAAAAATCTTAATTCTAATCAAAGATTACTTTTATTATCCTTGGTTTTTTCTAATTGGTAGTCAGAATTATATTCCTAGGATTCTTACAATGCATGGTTTTTATTTTTTTATTAATTCTTCTCTTTTTGTCTTAATTGTTTTAAGTATCACTTGTATACTTTAGGGATCCACATGATAATTTAAGCTAGAATTCATAATATAGATTTGAGATTGTAACTTTATTTTCTCTTCAAATCCACATGATAATTCTTCTCTAAGACAAAGTTGCGGCATCAAAATTGGTTACAACTTTGGTTTTGGCTTTTTGAGCAATATGTCATGGCTTTGACTGAGACAACAATGGTCATAATAGATACTATGACCGAGACAATTGATCTCAAAAATATAAAGTTGTGGCTTTAGATTTGGTTGTGTCTTTGATCTTAGCTTTTCGATAAAAGTATCATGGTATTGGGATTACTATGTCTAAAATAAAAAAAAATTATAACACAAAGTCATGGCTTTGGAATGAGTGATGGCCCTGGTGTTTTATTTATTAAGTATAAAGTCATGCCACCAAAAAACCTAGAATAAAAAGTCATGGCTAAAAATAATTCAACAACTCATAATACTTAGCATTTTTTCTTTGTATCGAATAAGTTGTAGCTCTAGAAATTATTGTGGCTATTTGTGCTAGTAGGGTAGTTTGATATCATGGCGAAAAAAATAATATCATGGCCATAATGTATTTAGAGATAGTGGAGTCATAGCTCTAAGAAAATATCATGGTCATGATGATTACGTTGCATAGTAAAATTATTATGTCAACTCAATGGTAGAGTTATGACATATAAAAAATATCATGACTATTCTTTGTAGAGTTATAGCCAATAAAAGATGTTGTAACTACTCAAGAAATATTGTAAAATGTATACTCAAGTCATGATGTAGGAATTGTTATGATTCTCTATCTTTTCTCTCCCCTCCAAGTCTTTTCTTCACAGAGCATACTAAATTCACCCAAAATTACTACATTTTTACTAATATTTTTCAAATTCTTTTATAACAAGAATTTATTGAAATATCTCTAATAAATATTATAGTAAGTATACTTACAAAAAGATAAACTCATCAAATGACTCAAAAAAAGTAGTACATAAAGTGTTGAACACTAGATATTAGGATGCGAAAATAAAGAGGTTAGTAAACATGAGACTAGAAACTTTTTCTCTTATATTAAATAAATTTGAATCCAACTAGAAAGCTAATGAAATTGATAAATCAACAAAATTTCTAAAAGCATCTAGAAATAGATTTGGATGAAAATTATGACCCATTACATATATTGTAGCACGAACCTTGGTATTGTAAAGATGGGATACTAATTTATAATAATTGATTAAAAGTTTGTTGATGAACACCAGAAAAATATTTTGATAAGTTTTTTTTAGAAAATTGCCACATACTAAAATCTTATTTATTTCAAGAAGTCATTGACAAATTAAATATAAGTAGCAGCTTTTATAAGTCCAAATAACTGGCTTTTACTAAGAAGAAAATTAAGAATCCTATATTTTTCCCAATAGATTGTTAGAATTCTTCCCTTCATTCATATCTAAACAAAAGAAAATAAAAAATATATATATAAATTTCCTTCTTCTCTTCTTATTTTAATATATTTTTATGAGTGAATTCTTAAGTATTATATCGAAGCTTTAATAATAGAAACAAAAGTCTCAACCTTGTGGACCAAATAGAATAATCCTCTTTGATTCATATGAATGCTCGTAAGCCTAGGTGCTCTAAATTAACCCATTAAAAGTTTTTTTTTTTTTTTTTGAATCTTTTAGCTCACGACCTTGTAACTAGCCTAATTAAAACTTAAATAGGATTTGTGTTTTAATTGATATTCGTGTCCCCATCAAAATACAACATTCATTAACTTTCAAAACATGCCTCCACAACATATTAAAAAACACAATGTTGTTCACAAAATTAAAATAGATATAATAATAACTTTTCAATATGAAGTAAAGAAAATCATAAATCTAAAGATTATCACCATTGAGACTTCACACAAATATTAAAAATGATGAAACCATGAATAATAATTCAAATAATGATAGACATGTGAAATCAAAAAACAACTACAATTTAAGGCATAATCATGTATGAAAATCATATATGAGTCCTCCACATGTAAAATCATAACATCACCAAACCAATGTCATAACATAAATAGTAATAGTTCAACATAATTTACAATAATGATATAAAACCATGGAAATAGTGCAGACTAAATAATAAGAAAAGTAACAAAATGTCCCAATAGATCTTTGTTCATTTAATGATTGCATCCTAGAACAACAAAATTTGGCATAACTAAAAGAGAATTTCTCATTCTTAGAAAAAAAACGCAACTCTCTACTAGCATGTCATTGAAACTACTATCTCTATCAAAATGAGAAAACATATAGTCATAGAAGTGAAGAAAAAATGAGAGGATATTTTCGGTATCCATCAATATTGCTCTAACAACTTTTTTTTTTGAGAGAACCCTTATCCAAAATAAAAGTATGTTCTTCCAATAAATACTCCATGTAGTTTTTTTATATTTGGTCTAATTCTTGTATTTATTTAATCAGATCACCAAAACCTAGAAAAAAAATAAATCAAATGATACTAAATTTATTATTGCTGACACATGAAATTAGTAACCCAACTCTACAAATTTTCCCCCTTTCCAATCATCCTTATAAGGTAGTTAATGTAAAAATCTTTCAACATACAACCATTTTCTTTCTTGGTAAAAATTTTTTTATCATATCTCAATTAATTTTATTCATGTGATTTTTCATAGGTAATATTTATTTGGCATTAAAAATATTTCTAATTTAATGATATCTTATGTCAACATGCTTCAAAGACCAATGAAACATGAGATTCGTGCTAGAATGAATCACACATTGGTTTCCATGATATGAATAGTAATATATTTAAAAAATACTAAGTTAATGGATTAAATTCTTTATCCATAATACTTTGTTTCAATCTTTAGTGCCAATAATAAATTTAACATCTATGGCAGACAGGTTACCACACTTTTGGAGTATGGACTTCTGAGAAACAACTTCTGCAACATAAGTCATTAGGTATCCTAATGTAGAGCTATGAGTATCTAATTCACATGCCATATTAATGTCACTCTAATATATTAATTCAAATTTGCACATCTAAAGTAAAATATCATTTTAGAAGTCCGATGAAGATAGCTTAAAATCTATTTCACAACTTTCCATTGTTGCCTATCATAATCACTTAGATAATTGTTCAATAAGCCAAATGACAACTCCATAAACTAAGTTAGGAAGAATAAACAATATGATACAATAAGCTTCATATGGAAAAATAATAGGAACTCTATTAACTCACACCATTTCTTTATCAATAATGGGCCCTAGCCATACTAGGGTTTGAAATGATGAGAGAGGTGAATTGACTAGATTGACATTTTTCATGTGGAACCTTTTAATAATTCTTTCGATAAATTTTTCTTAAGCCGAGAATAATTTTCTATTTAGTAGGACCCAAGTCCTTCATTGCAAGAAACTAATTTAAAACACCTTTTTACTCTTTGACATACACTTATCAATAATAAGAATATAACAAACATAAAGAAGAAGAATAAAGTCATCATTAGAAAAAATGTTGCACGGATACACTTTGGTTAGAAGAGGTTTTATGTTATTTGAGATTTTTAATGATATATTTGATCTTCATATACCATTTTCAAGAAGTTTATTTTAACCTGAGAGATTTTTGTGGTTAGCAAGTACAATCATTCCATATATATCTATGGTTGTTCCATGTATATCTCATCTTTCATGTTATAAATGTGTTAAGTGGGACGTGCCGGGCTGGCCCGACCCTAATGTGCTTTCGTGCCAGGCCAGGCACAGCACGGTTACTGTACCGTGCTGTGTCTGGCCCGACACAGTTTTGTGGAGGTCAGCTTGGCACAGGCCCGCGACACGAATCCGCTGGGTTTGACTCGGTCAAGCCGAATCCCTAATATAAATAAAATTAGGGGTTCAGATGCGTGCCATCGCGCCGAACCCCTAATTCAGAAAAATTAGGGTTTAAGCGTGCTCGAAACCCTAATTTAAAAAAAAAATTAGATTTCAGCGTGCCCAAAACCCTAATTTAAAAAAAATTAGGATTACTGCACACCCGAAACCCTAATTTAAAAAAAATTAGGGTTTTGGCACCCTGTAACCCTAATTTTAAAAAAAATTAGTTTCTCAGCTTGTGCCGAGGTACCGTGCCAACATGCCACGGAACCATGCCGGGCTAGGCACGCACGAGGCCCGATTGGCCTCAGCATGGCACGACACGGTTGGTGCCATAGTCGGGCACGACATGAGCCCGGGCACGGGAAATTTCCATGCCAACCCAACCTAGGCACGATCGAATCGTGTCGTGCCTCATGCCGGTCCGGGCTAACCCAGCCCGATTGACACCTCTATCATGTTAACATATAGAAAGGTAGTGTTAACATCTATTTGTTCAATTTATAAAAGTAGCATAAATGTTAAACCTAGTATAATATGAATAGAAGACATTTCATGTTAACATATATACATGTGGATGATGTTTTTCTCAAGTTCACATTCATTTTGAGTTCCATATGCTAATACAGGACCAAAGTATGATATTTCAATTTCAACCACCCTGCATTCAGTCTCACGGGTAGTCAACTTAGGATTAAACATACCAACAATCATCTAATTTACAAGAATATGACATCTTTAATTCTAATGATCTTCTTTTCAATAGGAACATATAGACCACACTTGGTATCGTATTTAAATCTTTCATCCTCATGTATATGAGTAAAAATATTGGATCCAAATACTTTATTGGGAATATTATAAAGAAGATGAACAAAGGGTGACAAGTTCAAGACACAATCTAACACTGAGAAGTTGTCCCCAGGGTGTTCTATAAAGACCATATTGTGATTAACCATTTTTAACCGTTTTTAATTGGGTCAAGTTCAATTTTCTGCAATTTCATCTATCTAGTGAGTATAATGAAGATTCTTTCTCATCATCAATATGGATATATTTCAATGTCTTTTTGGATTCCATCTCCATTAATGCTAAGACTTAAATATATTTATCATTTGATCTTTATATTTCAGATAGTAAACCCATATTTTCCTTGAATAATAATTAATAATTGTAATAAAATAGTCAAATTTATATGTGTCTGTGTGAATTAAATCAAGAGGATGCTCATTTCTAGAAGAAGATGAAGAATATAAAAAATCACCTTGCTTTATTTTCTAGCCATGCAATGAGAATATTTATTAAGATGGTATGTAGACTAGAAAAATAATTTTATGAGATAATTCCATAATTTCATTCTCACTCATGTGAGCAATTCTTTGTTTCATAATTCAACTAAAACAACACTTTCAACTATAGGAATAAAAAATTTAAAAATTCTTTCTTGTAACAAGTACGAGTTAAAATTTCTCAAGTCCATACCTATTATCACATATCTTCTAGTGAGCTTCCACTTATCATCTATAATATAGTTTGACATATTTGAGAAGGAATATCATGCCACTAAGAACATTCAAGTGCACATCACCCATGTTGAATCCTTTACATCATTATTTCCTATTCTAACTAATCTATAATTTCATATTTATAAAAAAAAATATAATAAATTGATCAAGGAGATGGATAGTAATTCCACTATCTATTATTCATTTGAATTCACCACTAGCTATATTAACTAAGTTGTCATAAAACAAATAGAAATCTTCTACAATTGTGGAATATGATTATGTTTGTTAGTCTCGCTTTTTCTATGTCTAATAATCTACATCAAAAATTGTATCTACTTTTCTCGTGATTCCAAATGCCTTAAATTTGCTTCTCTCCCAGCCTCAGTAATGAATGCTTTGGCTAGTGAAAAAAAAAACATTGAAATCTTCACATTATCTCCTCATTTAAAACATTGCTTTTAATATGTTTTGTAATTAATTCTCCATCCAAAATAAAGTTGGCAAGGGACATGTTGAAGGTTTTTCATGAGTTAGGAAGGGTACTCAAGAGCTATAAGTCTATAACCTGTAAATCCTCTTATTAAAATGTACTTATATGGAAACCATTTAATTTATCATGACTCAGAAAGTATTTATGTGATCCATCATGAGAAAGACATCATAATAACTCAATAGACCAAATAAGGGAACAATAAAAATAAATGACATTTGGCATTATGTTTAAATCTTTCATCTAGATATATATGAATAAAACTATTGCATTCAAAGACTCCTTTGAGAATATCTTAAAGAAGATAAACAAATGGTGACAAGTTAAAGACACAAAGTGTAACACTGAGAATGTCCCCCCAATGTATTTTAGAAAGACCATATTTGGAAAAGCCATATCTAACCATTTCTAATTGGGTCCAGTTTAATTTTCAGCAATTTCATCAATTTAATGAGTCTAGTGAAGAGTTTCTTGATGGTCGATGTTATTTCACACAAAACATATCAAATGACTCATTAAATTCTATTTCATTATCAATATGGAAGCATTTCAATTTATTTTTAGATTGCCTTTACATTAAGGCTAAGACTTATTTAAATATATTTATCATCTGATCTTTATATTTCAAATAGTAGAATCATATCTTAGTAAAATAATCATTAATGATTGTAGCAAAATATTTGAGGTTCACCTAAGGATTTTACCTTAAAGGGATCATATGTGTATGAGTGAACTAAATTAAGAGGATACTTATTTCTTGAAAAAGATTAATAATATTGAAAAATCACCCTACTCTATTTTCTAGTTATGCAATAAGAATATTTATGAAGATGGTATGTAGAATAGAAAAATAATTTAATGAGAGAGTTCCATCATTTATTTTTATCACTCATATGAGCAAGCCTTTGTTTCATAATTCAACTAAAACAATACTTTCGACAATATTAATAAAAACTTTAGAAATTCTAGCTTGTAACAAGTACAAGTTAAAAAAAATCTCAAGTCCAATGAAATTACCGAATATCCTTTAGTGAGCTTCAACTTACCATCTATAAAATAGTTTGACATCTTTGAGAAGTAATATCTCGCTATTAAGAACTTTCAAGTGTACATACATTACCCATGATGGCATCCTCATCTATGTCATTGTTGATCATTCTAACTATTTTATAATTCCAAATTTTATAAAAAGTAAATATATTTGAATAATAGTTGAGATGGATAGTAAATCCACTATTAATTATCCCAATTGAATTCGACACTAGCTATATTAACTAAGTCATCATAAAAAAATAGAAATATCTTGCAATTATAGAAATATGATTTTGTTTGCTGGTCTTTCTCTTTTTCTATGTCAAATAATCCTCATCTAAAATTACATCTAATTTTCTCACTATTCCAAATGCCCATAATTTGCATCTCTCCCGATCTCAGTAACTAATGCTTTGACTAGTGAAGAACAACATTGAGGTCTTCTCTTAATCACTTAACTTAAAAGATTTATTTTAACATTTTTTGTAATTAATTGTCTATTGAGAACCATAACCTATAATTTCTTTTATTAAAATGTGCTCACATGGAAACCATAACCTCAATAAACCAAATAAGGGAAAAAAAACAGAAATTACTTAATCAAGGGAGGCCAATAACCAACCAAATAAAAGAAAAATAAAACTATGATTTGAGAGTAACATCAAGATCAAAAGTATTCCTTAAACTAATTATTCCAAAAAGGAAAGATGAAAGATTCTACTTGAATTATAATTGAATAAAAAATCTTGTATAGTGTCAGGCATTAACAAAGCAAGATGTTAGTTTGATACAAATATATTGTAGTGGCAATAAAAACACATATTGCAAACATGGAAAAATATCAAAGATTATCTTGGTGAATAATACTATATCAACAAACAAGTTCATCATATAATTACATATGCCTTGAAATTTTAAAACTAGCCATCACATGCAATCCAAAGTAACAATATAGGAAACATAAAATAAATATTCAGAATTATGTCAGCTGAACTTATGCATAACACATTTTTCATTGACTTTCTAAACAAACCACTACAATATATTAAGAAAAACAATGCTATTCACATAACCACTATTAAAATATAAGAATCAGAAATGAAAAGGAAAATTATAAAGGAAAGAAAAAGATAACAAAAGAAATCATTTTGTAGATTATTGTACTAGTTACATCCTAAATAGATGTCTATTTATATGAGTAGAATGAGATAATAATTGAAGATAACAAATATAAAAATCAATGAAACTATTCAAATAATATTTATACCAATCACCATAAATTAAAGTTCGAATATTTTGACAAATATTATAACATTTCGCCTCAAGCTCAAGTAAGTAAATTGTTTGTGAACTTGAGTTTACAATGTATATCTTGAAATCACCCTCGAGGAAGAGCTTTGGTGAATACGTAAGGTATTTGATCAATAGAAGATATTGAAATGAGATGAAGAGTATCATTGATGAGATGATGATAAATAGAGTGGAAGTAAATCCCAATATATTTTAAATTCTCATGAAAGACATCACTGTGGCAAATCTGACTAGCACTTAAACTGTCATTATATATATTTATAACATTGAATTGAGAGATCCCCATATTTTACAACAACCATCACAAACAAATAACTTAGCAAGTAGTTTGAGCAAGTGCTATGTGCTCAACTTCGACACTTGAATGAAAAAAATACTATTTAGTTTTTATTACAACAAGTGTTAAGTGAATCTCCTAAAAAAGAAATAGTAACTAGAGATACATTATCTAAATGTGAGGTCACCCACCCATTTAACACTAGAATATGCACGTAATTTAAGTGAGGATTGAGTAGAGAAATATAGACCATATAATAAATTAACTTTGATATGCTGAATGATATGAAGCAATACATTAGGATGAGTAGTACAAGGAATAGCCATCAATTAACTAATATTATTGACTAGGTACATTATGTATGGTCAAATAGCAGTTAAATAAATTAGACTTAACCAATTGCTTATAAAAAGTAATCCAAAATGGTTCATTTTGTTGGTAAAATTTTGACATTTGCCTTAAATAGAGTGTTGGTGGTCTTATTTTCTATCAAGTTAGCATGTGACAAAACATTGGTAACATATTTGGCTTGAGACAAATAATAACCTACATTATCAAAAGAGATTTCTAACCCAAGAAAATAACTTTGATGACTAAGATCCCATTTCAAATTGTGTATTGAAAAACTATTTTAACTCCTCTTTGCCTTGCTAACATCTCTAGTAATAATAATATCATCCACATAAAGTAACAAAAAAGTATACTTCTCATTAGTTTTTTAGATAAAAAGTGAGTTATCATAAGAGTTAGAAAAAAAATCCAGACTTACTAATAGCGGGATTGAATTTGGAAAACCATGCTCGATGAGCCTGCTTAAGTCTGTACAAACTTTGCGAAGTTGACAAATACTACAATGTGGGTGATTATATCCAAGTAAGGGGGGGTGTGGTGCTATATATATATCCCCATTCAAAAATGATATTCTTCATATCCTTCTGAAAAAGTTACCATATTTTGATAGTTGCAACAACTATAAACCTACGAATAAGGACAAGAGTGAGAAGTGCCACTAGAGAAAATGTCTTCTCATAGTAAATATCATATTCTTGTGAAAAACTTTTTACCTTCAATCGATCTTTATATCACTCCATTGAAGCTTGAGTTTTGATTTTATAAACATATTTGTATCCTAAAGTATTTTTACCTATCTGTAAGTCAACCATGTCCCATGTATGCGATTTTTTAAGGCTTATAATTCTTCTTTCATAGTATGCTGCAATAGTACTGACTTCATGATAAGATATAACTCATGTAGAGAAATTATAATAGAATAACAATGATAATCAAGAAGGAAAGTTGGTGGTTGATGTACTCCAATAGTGTTGTTATTTAAGGGAAGACAAGAGTTGGTTGAAGAATCAAAATCTCTAAACGTTCTTTTTGAGTTTGGCATTTCTATAATGAAAAAAATATAAGTTTTTTCAATTTTTATTTTATTTTATTTATGTTTTTTATGAGTTGTGCTAATATTATTGAAAGTCAAGAAGAATGAAAAATATCTATGTTCCCAAAAATTTATATGTCGAAAGATATGAGGATGTTTAAAGATAGGATCCCAACATCTATATCCTTTATATTTTAATACCATAACCCAAACAACATCGTCAAGAACAAGGTTCAACTTTTGATTATTCATAAAACTGGAAAAAAAATAAAACATGCGGATCCAAAAACACAAAGAAGATCGTAAGTAGAAATTCTATTATACAAAGATTCATAAGACGATTTGTATTTATGCTTTGCATGACCATTTAGGAAAAGAAGTAGAAATTAAAAATACCTCCAAAAAGCTACTTCTCCCACTACAATGATACCAATGATAAATTCAATAATCCCAAATACTTTGCAATGATATTAAATGTTACAACTCATAGTACCAAAGTCATGCTTTGATACCTACTGTTAAATCCATGGGTATCCAAGACAATCACCTATGATACAAAATAACATGATCTCTAAGTAAAAACCAAAAGGTCTAATATATTCTGAGGTTTCTTGGTTTAACCTCTATTTGATACCAAACTAGGAATCAACACGGGAATTCCTTAGCATTGGTTTTGCATTTTGGTTTTGTAAAAAAATTTTCTTTTTATCTTTTGTGTTTCTTTTCTTTCTCCTCTTATCTTACTTACTAGAAGATAAGAGGAGAAAGAAAAGAAAAACAAAAGATAAAAAGAAAATTTTTTTACATTGTTGACACTTTGTGGCAAAGCAACATTCCACTTATCTTATTCTGAATATTCTTTATATTTCATTTGCAAGCCTTTATATAGTAAGGTAAAAAATACTTTTTTTACTTAAGTCCTAAGTTGTTACAACACATAATTTGTTACAACACCAAATATAGGGAAATGACTTGAATCTAGTCACAACGCAAAAATGTGTTATGACAATAATGATGTCAAGTCATGACAAAATATTATCATGATACCATGACAAAATATTATCATGATACCATGACACATGTTACAACTTAAATTAAATTATGAGATTATAATTCCATGTCGCGACTCCAAAGCATATCTTACATCTTAAGATAATTCTCGACTTCATAATATAATACAAGTCCCATCTCTAAAACATAGCCTCTAGTCGCAACCACCCAAAATAGGTTGGCACCTCATTTAGGTTATGACTATGAACTCCAACATATATTCTAGTTCTAGTCTAGTCATGACTGCATAGAATAGGGCTCGACTCCTCAATAGATATTCTAGCAATAATCTAGTCATGATACCATAGAATAGGGTTATGATTCATTAGAAAATATTCTAGTTTTTTAGTCTAATCATGATATTATAGTAGGTCATAATTCCACAACACAGGCAACAGCTTCAAAAAAATATGAGTTAATCTTAATATTCACTTATTTAAGAAATATTTCTTCTTCATCCAAACCTCAATGTTGTATTACTAGAATTTCTCTTTCTTTTTCATCCTTCTAGAAACAGGTCTACACAACTAGAAGCTTTCATTACCCATAGCCTTTATAAAATAATCAGTGACATTCTTCTTCATGTCAATTTCTTTAATATTTAGTCAACTTGCTCTCATATAAAATCATACAATGTTTAATGCTCACCATACTAAGTTTTTATAGTTAATTTTGATTTGTGTCATTATATGATTGTACTAAAAATGAGACTCAAATTAAAGAATTTTACTAAATTAGTAATTTTATGGATTGGTATGAATAATAATAAAATCAAATAAAATTTTAGTATACATTATGAACTTGTTGGAAAGCTAAAAAGGAAGGTAGTATCAAAACAAAGTTGTAACAATTATAATGACATGATATATTTACACTAGTACATGTATGTTAAGAAGTTGTGGTAGACTTTCTCAGCCATGACTCTACAAATAAGTCTTGGAAATCTTTGCATATTGTGGCTCTACTATTTGGTTGTCATAATATTTTATTGGGCATTATATTTTTTATGGCTACAATATTTGTCTTGGAGTTGCAACAATATTAGTTCTAAAATACAAATTTGGCTTGATATTATTTCAACATCATTGCAACCAAGTACCAAATTAAATACTATAACTCATTGCATTTTACAATGTCATGACATATTCTTTACATAACTAATATCATACAATATCAAACAATTTTTAGTTGCGATAATCTTTATTTCCATGACTTTATGTTCTACTAGCAAGGAATTGTTTCACTTGTGGCTATCTTTTCTAATTTGACTACATGTTCTAGAGAGAAAATTTCTCAGTTATGGATTTCTTTGTCATTGTGACTTTGTACTTCATAAAGGGTTCTCAAAAAAAAATTTAAAGCAGTAAACTCGAGCTTAATTCATGAATTTCAACTTAAAGATCCACATTATGCCAAAGAAGACTAAAATAATATAAAAATTGAACTTACAGATTTTTGGAAAAAAAATACTGGAGAATTGATTTTTGAAACGAATAACACACTACACCAAAAAGGACATGAATTTCAACCCTCATTTAGGGATAAATTTATGCTGAACACAATATTGGAAATTGAATTTGTGACCTAGAACCTCATGCCAATGTGGTGACTTTATTATGTTGCCAAATTTTTATGATTAGGAAATAACCTATAAAACCCTGTTGGGCAATAGTTTCTCATCCAACCAGGCTCATAAGTTAATGAGTGGTACAAATAGTAAAGTAAATTTTTGTCCATATATCAAACACATAAAGATTATCTAGGCTGTCTGATCAAACAAAATGTGTCAGCTAATGCTCTAGTTAAAAGAATAAGACTAGGTTTCTAGTAAAACTAAAGATTCTAGGATTGATCAATTCTATTACGTATAATGATTTATCTAAATTGTATAGATATTTTTATACTTGGTTATAGTATGAATGTTAGTTATTATGAAAATATTTTTTTAGTGGCATATAATGTGGTTATTAACTATTGGGCCCTTCCCAATGTTGATTTTCTCGTAGTTGTCTTCTCGATATTTTGCTACCAATATGAGAAATCATTCTTGCTCATGTGTCATTCACAAGTCCATATATTTTAGGCAACTCATTAACTATCCTTGATGGTTGCTTCATATATACATTTTTATAATCTGACCTCATATATTATAAAAACATGAAGTGATGTGGTATTATAAGAATTTATAATCCTGAGTGCATAAGCATCATACTCACACAATTACCATATGATTTCTCTCAAATCTCACTAGTATGAATCATATGATATAAAGTAATTCATAAAACTATCACTACCTTATGAGTTACTTTTACTCATATGTATCTCATGGCTTACCTATCACCAATTACCACAATGACACTTGACACTCATAATTAAGGTGAAACCTTTAGGAAAATATTCTTTAAAAATGCTCATATCAATTGAGGATCAGTTCTTCTAAGACATGTATAATATATTGACATACAAAAGTATTCATACTTTTGACTTCATAAATATCATACTCATATGATTAAACTTACCTTAATGTCGGGTTTTGACATATAGGTTTGTCTCATACATCATGATTAGAAAAGCTATCACTTACTTCCTATCATTATATGTGAGTGTGCTGTATATTTTATTTGTCATCTTCTACAATGATAACATACATAAACTCTTCAATAGTAAAACATTAATTTCTGTTATACATAAATACTATATCTATGAATAACTAAACCATAACAAAATCCAAACATTAATTAATTAATTAAGTATCCATGTTTGATATTTTATATACTGAATATTCTAGTATATTTTGGTGATTTTTGATGATGTGTAAGTATGGAAACATGTGATAATTAGAATGATTTCATGAAATTAGAATTTTGATGGATTGAGATGAAGAGTGGTGAAAGCATTTTATTTTAGATTGACTTGGTGAAGGTTGATCATATATAGTAGTTTTAATACAAATTCTTGGCTAAAATTCTATATAATTATTCGCAACAATCTTTTTATACTACCAACTTTAAAATCATAATACAAATCTTTTACTATACAACATAATATTTTTGGCTATGAAATTGTTATTGAGTCACATTTATGCTTATCTCATAATATTTAATCAGCTATAATATTAATTTTATATCGTAGTAACAAAGTATCCATCTAGTACTAAAAATTATGGTCATTCTCTAGCATCATGACATTATCTTTACCAAAGGTTTAATATTTCTATATCTAGAGTATTCCAACTTTGTTATAATACCTAACTTTATGATTATGTGCATCCCAAAAGTTAGTTGAGTTAAAGTCTCTCAACATCAATATTATATGTATCAAATGAACCATGCCATGCTCGACATGGCATGACCGACATGATTCTAAGCAGACTTGTGCCTACCATGCCAGGTCATCTCGAGTCATGCTAGTTTGTGTTGGTTTTGTCGGTAGTGCCACCACAAGCATCATCCACTGACCACCACCACCACCACCACACACCATTGACCAATCACCAATCATCATAAAAACATAAAAAATTATAAAATAAATATAAGTAACAAAAAAAAATTAATTATATGTACAACACACATCAGACATTATGTTAATGAAACAAAAATAAAAGTATAAATAAAAGACTAAAAATGTATAACTATAAACATAAATTATAGCATCTACACTATAATTAAAGTAATAATATATATATATATATATATATATATATATATATATTTAACCAAGCTCCAAAAGATAGACATGTAATAGAAATAATAAATAATAATTACTAATAATAGCAAAAAATATATAATCATAAATCATAATCATGGTATCGAAATCAAATCATATCATACCAAAATAATAATTATAAAATAAACACAATATCAACAAACAACAATCAATCTCAATGCCAATTAGTATATATATGCAAATCATCATTATCATATAAGCATCTATTGATATCACTAGTGGTGGCCTCAATATCCTCTAAATCTCATGAGTCATCATCTACCAATAAATATTTCACTCTTAATCTTGTTTTATCCTAAATACCCAACCTCAGATTTTCCCAATTCTTCATGCATACAAGTACCTCAATGATATATGACTATAATCTCAATCTTCTATCTGCTAAAAAAAAAGGCTACAATAGATAAAGTAGACTCCAATGTTATGCTAGACACTAGAAGAGTCAATAGATTTTATGTCATCTTAGATAACATTGGATAGGTAGATTCATATGATTTTTACCATAGTAATATATTAAGATTCATACATTATGTGATAGGATTGAGAAGTAATTTGTATCTAAGTACTAAGAAAACTCTCTCCTATTTGATGAACTACCCCATCATTTCTCCCTCGCTAACCGAATGGAGAAGTCATCATCTCTAAATATGGTTTCTTTATCCGTACTCGGTAATAGGCTACAACTACTACCAAACCAAGTATTATAGTCTATAAATTAGTTTGTCAATTTTTTGTGAATGAACTTTTTAGGTTAGTGGCTGTGATTCATGCACGTGGATATGTATGTCAAAATGTTCTCTACCATTTCTACCTTATCCCTAGGATTCATGTAGGTAGTTAGGAAATAAAGAGATAAAATAATAGACTAGTACTTTAAATACTTAGTTTTCATCTCAACAACCATGACACTAAAAATAGGGTGACCTCTAAACCTATTAAATATACTACTAATATTGCATATACATCTAGGTGCAATGCAAGTCATGAGAGTGAACATAGACAAACACATTTTCATCGTGTCATAAAAAATCTTCAGGAATATCATAAAAAAAATTAATGTATCATAATCATAGTTATCAATTATAAGTTCATCACTCTTACTATTAACATAGTTAGATATCACATGTTACTATCCAACACATGACTTCAACATTATGTAAGTGTAATTCTATCAGTGTCTCATATCTATTTAGAATTTCTTTTTTCTTAGACCCACAGACAACTAGAAACTACCAAACTCTTATTATCCATTATGTGCCCTAAGATATTTTAGTGAGTTTTTTATTTTATTTAATGTGAAGAAAATAACATTCATCCTAGCTCATATATGGAAGGGTCATCATTAGGATGGAGAATATTAGGAAATCTTAAAATTATTTTATTAAGTTTCCATGTTGAATCTACAAAGTGGGTGGCGAAGCATGCAAAGTGATGCATCATCATGATTAGTCCAAATATCAACATTATGAATATCACTCAACTATATTTACTAAATTCATTAATTATTAATTATTTTTATAACTTATAATAATTAATAAAGTTATTCCTACATATGGACATATAAATCTTATGATAAGCAGACTAGAAGTAAGTCTGCATGATACTGACTATCTTAGGATCCTCTAAAAATATAATTTACAATTACTTGATCATAATCAGTCTGTTCATGTCTTCCCTCCCTAAAGCATTGTAGCATATGAACATAATCAAAAAGTTGAACTAGATCTAGCTTCAAACACCTCACCACTCATGCTTAGTTGGGTTTGTCTTGGATCTAATGCACCATATTTTTTGGTGTATTGATCGACATGCTTTTTATGGTGGCCCATGCCACCTATACTCCTACAAATATATATTTTTTGACAATATATACATTGCACCGATTCTTTATTGACATCCTTAAAATTTTTTTATCTTAAAGTAAATTCAAATAATTGAAGCTCTTCTAGTTTTTTTATTTTTTAGTCATTTGAGTTTATGTCGAGACCATAAGAGAAAAAATGGTTTCAGCCTCATACTTTTTCATAGATTTATCATTATTATTAATATCTAAATCAATATTAATTTCATTATCATTATATTCACTATTAGCTTTCATTAATTTTTATCTTTATGTTTAACAATAATTAAGTCTAATATTTATAAATAAAAAATACCCAAATTTTAGTATTGTTAAGCATTAGCATAACTATAATATGAGGTGGAGCCTAGACTTTAGAGGCACCATTCCATTTTGGTGTCCATCTTCCGAAAGGGTAGAAGGTAGGTCCACAACCATAGTCCTATATAGAGATAGAAAATTAAAGAATAATAAAAAACTCTAAATTATATTTTGAAATTTGAGATTGAAAAAGAAGAATAACAAAGGAGATGAGAACATAGAGTAGTTGAGAGGAGAGGAGAGAGCCTTAAAACTGAGAATAAAAAACTAAAAATACACAATCTAGATTGATAAATTTTTTTATTAAAATATTAAATATTTTTAAAAATTTAAATTTGATTTTTTTAGAGAGCATAAACCCAAAAACCATTAGATTTCTACTCATAGCAAAGAGAATGAATTCCAATTGCTAGAATGAAGAATCATATAAAAAAATGTAAACATTGTATGCCGACGCACATGCACAACAACGATAGAGACTATTGTTGTTGTTGGGCATGTGTGCATGTCAGGTTCACCCGACTCTAAGACATTGATGTAAAGGCAAACACACATGCAATCATGCATGAGAAATGCCAGACAACCACACTTTTTAGCCATTGGGTTTTTTGACCAAATGGGGTGATTCACCATGTCAACGTGGTGGATTGGGTTTAAAAAAAAAATTTAAACCTGCAACATGTACATTATTGGTACGACACTTATAAAAACTAAGTTTGCCTTCCAAGGTCACGATGGTCCATGACCCATGATCCATTCTTGGGAAACTTCCATGGGCCATGGTTGCTGTTTCGATGGACCGTGCCAATAGGCTAGGCAAATAGATCATGTATGGTTCTACGTGAGGTATGTCAACCTCAAGCACATCATGACACAATCCATGCCTCGAGCTGGCACGACCCATGTCCAAGCACAATTATTGGACCATGCTAGACACAACTTAGTCAAGCTATGTTTGGTGTCGTGCTCACCACCCAGGCCATTTGACACCTCTAATTATTATGCAATTAAACTAGTCATACAAGTAATAAAGTAAATCTTTAGTCCAAATTTTGATCTTATAAAGATTACACACATAATGTTAAGTCAATGAATGATAATTAAAAACAACTATAGAAGGCATAATAAATAGGATTGAAGTCAAAAATTATATATTCTAAAAATGATTTTAATTTTTTTTTGTAATGTAATTCATGTATAGCCTTGTTTTTATAATGCTCACTCATAGAATGAAGGTTGGATAATTATGAAATGACCTCTTGTCCTACTAGTATATAAAATAGATATAAAATATTAAGTCATTCTCAATGATGGTCTCCTCGTAGCTATCCCCTCGGTACTTTACTACTAAGATAACACATCATCTATACTTAGAGGTAATTCAAAAATCCTCACCTTTAAAGAAACTCATTAATTGCCCATAATGGTTACTTTAAATATGCATTCTTGTTCTCTAACCTCTAATTTCTTTCATGATGATAATAACCATTTGTATATTAGTCCAAATATTTATATTTTTGGCTTCATTTGTATCATACTTACACAATTAACATATCCTTTCTTTTGTGTTTTATCAATGGAAACCATATGAATGAATAAACTTATAAAACTATCACCACCAAATGAATCATATCTAGTTATGCTTATCAAATGACTTACCCGTCGCTATCCCTCATTATGATAGGTGACTTCCACACTAAAAGTTAAACCCTTAAGAAAATATTATATTACCACTCAACATTAATTGAAAGTTACTTCCTTTATAACATGCATAATGGAGTGTCCTATAAAAAATATTTGTGCTTTCGACATTGCATGCATCATACTCATAATAATTAAACATGTCTCAATTTTGGGTTTTAGTATATGGGTTTATCTCCCGCATCATGATTGGAAAGGTTGTCACTTCCTTCCTACCATATGCATGAGTATGTTTAATGACTTACCTATCACCATCCATCACTCAAGAGTGAAGAAAGAAAAAAGTAACAACCCTTTTGATCATGATCCAGAAGATAAACCCATATATTAAAATCCAAAATTAGGATATATTTATTCACTCCATTATATGTGCCTTAGAGGAACTAACCCTCAATTTGTGTTGGGTGGTAAATAGAATATCTTCTTAAGTGTTTACCATTTAGTGCAGGATTCACCTATCATAGTGAGAGATAGTGATAGGTGAACCATGTGATAGACATGAATGGATGTAATTCACATAGAGGTGACTATTCTTTGAGTTTCATTTAGTCGCATAGATTCTACTAGTTAAACACGAAAGAAAACATATGTTAATTGTGTGATTATGGTGATAATACTTTTATTACCATATCATTTCTCATTGATTAAGATACTAGAGGTCGGAGAATATGAATACATATTTGAAGCAACTATTAAGGGTAGTTAATGAGTTACCTAAAAGGTAAGAATATATGAATGACCACCAAGTATAGATGATATGTTGTCTCAAAGGTAAAGTTCCAGGGGTTAACTATGAGGAGACCATCATTTGGAAGGGATCAATAGTTGATAACTACCTTATATACTAGTAAGGTAAGAGGTCATTCCATAATTATCAAACTTTCAATATATGATTGAGAATAATCACAACAAGGTGATGTATGAATTTAATTACAAATAAAAATATAAAATATTCATAAAATCTAAGATTTATGACAAAGAATATTTATTACACTTACTATAGCAGTTATTAATTAGCATTAATTAAACTAACATTTTGTGAGTAATCTATAATTTTTATGGAATCGATATCTAGACTAAATGTCTACTTTATTACTTGTATGACCTATATACTTTTGAAATGGTATTAGATAAGAGATCTTCATCCAACTAGGTTTTGGAATGCACCTAACCATAAAATTAATTAAGTGTTGTAATAAAGTCACAACAACTACCAAGATATTGAGATAGAGAGGCTTGAAGCAAGATTGGATCACACAAGTTTGGAAATGAAAAATATAGAGATTCAAATCGAATAATTAGCATTATTAGTGAAAGGTAATAGAGCTAATAAATTGTCATGTGATGCAATGGAAAACCAAAAAAAAATGCCTATTAGTATTACTTCAAAGTGGAAAAGAGTTAAGAGGGGCAACGAATGGAGAAAGCTTAATCTGAAGGTTATATAACTAAAAGCACCATGACTTAATTTTCCAAAAGTTGTGGCTCCCACCATGATTTTTCTTGAAGTTATGGCTTGTACTTGTACAATGTATTTCTCCAAAGATGAAAACTTTAATACTATAGTGTCTTCAAAAGCAGTGACTCGTGTGGAACTATGAATAATGTGAGTTTTAATTTAATTTCCCAGCTCTCACCCCTAGCTCTAAATGAAAAAAGCGAAGAAATAAATAAATGAATGGAGGTTACCCAAGGGTATATAAAAAAATAATGTGAATCAAAATGAAGCTAGAAGTAATTTTATGATGAATTTTAATTTACAAAGCATTATAAGAGGAGAAATTGAATGAACATATTGAGAAATTTCTTTATATTTTTCTAGAAACTAAAAGTGAATATAATATTTTCCCAAATTTTTATCTTAGTTACTAAAATATGAAAAATTTATGAAGAATCTAATGAGTAGTAAGAGAAATATGAAGATGTATGGAACTATGAATATAATTGAGAAATATAGTGTAATTATTTAATATATATACTCCAAAAAAATTGAATGTTCTAGAAAGTGTTACTATACCTTATACTATAAAAGATCACACATTTTGGAAGGTGCTATGTAACTTGGGATCAAGTGTAAAATTAATGTCCAAATTGAATGAAAGAAGATCTTGGGAAAATACATTAATATCTTTCTCACTCCAAATAGCCAATCAGACAATTAAGTACCCATATAATATTAATGAAGATATTTTGGTTAAGATTGATATTTTTTTTCTACTAGATTTTGTTATATTGGACATGGAGAAAGATAATATATACCATTGATTTTTGGATGACCCTTCTTGGCTATTGGACAAATATTTATTGATGTCAAGAATAAGTAGTTCACTCACTTTGTCCGTGATGAGCAAGCAGAGTTTAATATTTTCAAATGTTTACAAAGTCTATATGATGATGAGAGATGTTGTTGGACAATAGATAGTTTTTTCATTTGGAAATGCAATAAAATACTAATTATAGATGGAAGGATTTTATAGAAGACTACTAGCCTAATAAATATGAAAAATATGACATAAATGATGAATTATGGAGTTATATAAGTGATGAATTAGAAGATGAGGAAGATGGCATGGAAGGGCTACTTTGGAGTTGTGGAAGTGATCAACTGAAATATGAAGAAGATGAATGCTATGAAGTAGTGGTATTCTTCAAAGCCACAACTTTGGAAAGTTCTAATGAAGACAACTTTAAGGAGGATGAGAAAAATATTAAACTTTCTATACAATTATATGGAGAAAATTATGTGAAGAGTTTGGAGAATACATGTATAGTGCAAACAGCAGTAGAATCCCAATTGGTTGCGGAGAAAAAGAATGATGAAGGAAAGGAAGAGATTGAAATTCTAAAGGATCTAAAGAAAGACAATGATGAAATTGTGGTAGATATGAAAGTCATGACATTGCCTAGCACCACAACTTGGTGTTAGAGAAAGAAAATATCATTCAAAAGCTCAATAACAAAGTTGTGACCATTCTACTGGCATGACTTTCATGTTATAAAAATAAATTTCCACTAAAAAGTTCAACAAAAAATCTATGGAATCACCTAGTATTGTATCTTTGATGTTACAGAAAAAAAATGTATACTAAAAAGCTCAATGAAAAAGTCACAACATCACCTAGCACTACGACATTAGTATTATAGAAAGAAAAGAGCCAAAAGAAGATCAATAATTAAACTACATCCATGCTAAGTACCAATACTTTGGAGTTATAGAAAGAAATCAGATAGGCTAGAACCAAATGAGAAGACATGCCCTTCTTCAAATTCATGGCATTCAAAGAGGAAAGACCCAAAGAAGGAAATCTAAATTATATGATACTAAATAAAAATATAAAAAAATAGGAAGTAAAGATGTATACTAAAAATCTAACATAGATTATAGAGATAACTAATGATGGTGAAAAATTATTCAAGGTCAAGCTATGGATATTAAACATAGTTCTGCTTAGGAGACAATCCAAAAAAAAATTTTTAATGGTATAATGTAGAAGATACAATATATCTATTACATAAATTATTATTCATACTTAATTCACCAATAGATATACTTTCAAAGCTCAAACCCTACTATGATTCTTAATATGTTCATAATAATATTTATTCTACTATCTTGAGATACTATGATACTCAAACCTAATCATAGAAAAAGAAGAAAAAATATATTACCTATTATGATGTTGGATGTAATTTTTTTATAGAGGAGGAAGTTATTGATCGGGGAAGAGCAATAGTTTTAGTATAAGAAATTCTTTGGTATTTTTAAAACTAATCATTCTAGTGTATTTGAGTGATTTTTTATGATGTATAAGTATGGAAATATATGATAATTAGAACAATTTCATAAAATTGAAGTTTTGATAGATTATGATAAATAATAGTAAAATTATTGTGTTTTTGGAGGTAATTATTGACTTGGTGATAATTGATATTATTGAGTAGTTTTGGCATGTGTTCTTAGCCAAAACTCTATATAATTAGTCATGACAATCTTTTTATGTAATGACTCTACCACTTAGTTAGTGTACTTTTTGTTACTATACAACACATTCTTTTTAGCTATAAATTATCTTGGATTAATTAACAGCAGCACTTATCTCATAATATTTAATTTGTTGTAAGTATAGAGCCATGGCCAATTCCAATGACCATGAGTCTTAGCTACATAGAGTTTAAGAGGGCATTTCTCAAGCCACATCCATTTCCAAGGCCGCATTATTTTTCCATTACAAGAAGGAAAAATCATAGCCATGTCCTAGTACCATAACTTTAATATACGAGCCAACTACAAAAGCCATGGTCACTTCCTAGTACCATGACTTTTTGAGTACAAGAAGTTTAAAAAGCATTATAAATTCATGGCTATTTTCCAACACCGCAACCTTGAGCTCACAATACCTAAGGTCAAAGTCATGGAATTGTTCCAAAGCTATGACTTTATACTCCTCACTAAGTTTATAAGTGAGGAGAAAAAATCTAGAAAACCAGCCAACCTTTCTCTTCTTGTTCACCTTCAACTAGGCATAACAACCCTATGAAAATTTTTTTTACATTGGTGCTAAAAGTTATAACTATTCTCTAGCACAACCACTTTCTATTTACCATTTACTTTATATTAATAAGTATAGAGCCATGGCCAATTCCAATGACCATTAGTCTTGGCTACATAGATATTAAGAAGGCTTTTCTCAAGCCACATTAATTTCCAAGGCTGCAATATTTTTCTATTACAAGAAGGGAAAGCCATGGTCATGTCCTATTTACCATGAAAATCCTGATTGTTCCTCTTGTAAGGTGGAAAATAACATACTTTGTATTTTGATAATAGACATTTTATTTCTACTTCTATCATTAATCTTGTGCATACTAATATGTGGCGACCATCTTCCATAGCCACTTAGGAGGTGCCACATATTTTTGTGATATTTATAGATGATTATTCTAGATTCAATCCAAAATATTTCATGAAAAATCATTCTCAATTATATCAAATTTATCATAACTTTGTTGCTATCATTAAAACTTAATTTTAATGTATTATCAAAACTCTTCCAATAGATAATGTCATAAATAATAAAGCCTCAAACTTCTCAATCTTTCTGCTCAATAAGAAATAATTTTTCATTGTTCTTATCTATTTGGATTGGCTTATACTTCTTCTAAAGCTGCTACATATATAATAGAGTCATGACCCTATTCTATGGTATTATGACCAGACTAAAAACTAGAACATCTCATATAGAGGTGTCAAATGGGTTGGGCCGGCCCGAATTTTTTGGGCACAAGAGTGCCGCCGTGCCTAGCCCGGCACGGCCCGCAGGCACAGCGGGCCGTGCATTGCCTTGCCTGGCCCGCTCGGGCTTGCCTGTCCGAGCGGTTTGGGATACGGGGGACCACGGGTCGGGTCGAATTAGACCCGACCCGCGGTCTTTTTTTGCGGGAGGGGCATCGTGGGGTCGGGCTCACGGGACACCCGGCACGGGACAAACCCGTGCCGGTGTGCCGTGCCATGAGCCGAACCGTGCCGGGTCAGGCATAGCACGGCACGGGCCAGGCACGGGCACGGGCACGGGCCAGGCACGGGCACGGGCACGGGCCAGGCACGGGCACGCCAGGCACGACACGGCACGGGCCCGGGCATGGAATTTTTCTGTGCCGGCCCGGCCCATGCACGGCTGAACCGTGTCGTGCCTTGTGCCGGGCCGGCCCAGGCATGGCTGAACCGTGCCGTGCCTCGTGCCGGGCCTACCCGGCCCGGCCCAGTTGACACCTCTAATCTCATAAGTAGTCATGGCCATGCTCTATGTTATCGTAACTAGATGAAAGCTAGAATATTTGTTGAGGAGTCATGCTCTATTCTATGGAGTCATGTTAGACTAAAGTTGGAATAATTGTTGGAGTTCAAAGTCATGACTTAGATCTTAGAGTCATGAAATGAATGAAGTCACAACTAGAGAGTATGTTTTAGATTCATGATATGAAATTGTGTTGTTATAACTCAACTTAAACTATGACAAATGTTATGGTGTCGTGACTATGTTTTGTGGTGTCATGACATCATTATTATCATAATATGTTGTGTTGTTATAATTGGAGACATAAGAATTCAAGTCGTGACTTTTTCTTTGGTACATTGTATAGTCATGATCCTATTTTATGGTGTCTTGACTAGACTAAAAACTTGAGCATGCTCTAAGGAGTAGGGACCATATTTCATGGTATTATAACTGGACTAAAGCTAGAATATTTGTTGAAGGGTCACACATTATTCAACAAAGTCATGCTAGACCAAATTTGGAATAGGTACTAGAGTTTGGAGTCATGACTAGAATCTTGTGGTCATGGCCTCTTTTATGAAGTTGAGACTCATTTTAAGCTATAATAATATGTTTTAGAGCCATGACATAGAATTGTGATGTCATGACTCAACTTAAGCTGAAACATATGTTATGGTGTCACAACCATATTTTGTAGTGTCATGACATTATTATTGTCACGACATGTTTTGTAATATTATAATTAGAAACTTAAAAATTCAAGTCATGACTTTGTCTTTGGTGTCAAGACATGGAAGAAGTCACATGTTGTGTTGTTGTGACTTAAGATTTTATGTTAAAATGTTTTTTTACTTCACTATATAAAATTTGTAAATTAAATGTTAAGGATATTGAGAATAACATTTATAGGATATTTATTTTATCATCATTTATAATTTTCATTGATTTTAATAAGAACAACATACCTCAAGAGTGGGTGTCAATTGGAAAAGGCATCTCATGTATGCATTTATTCCAAAATTATGTGAAAAAGATGAACTACGATGGTTATAATTGTTTGAACCATTGGTTTTTAATAATAAAAAAAATAGAAAACTATCACATTAAATATGACATTTTGTTTTCTTATATTCTAAATTTTAAAGTATGTTATTAAAGATTTTAATTTTATATATACATACATACATACATACATATATATATATATATATATATATATATAATCAAAATTAATTTAATTCTTATTAATTAATTTGATTTAATAATAAAATCAAACAATTTGATTCTAATCAAATTAATTATTCTGATTATATACATACATGCTTTAAATAACTAAACAAAATCTTTAAATCATTTCTTATGGCTCTAGATAAGGCTATGGAAGAGACTCTAGCCTAAATAATATATTAGGCTCCAAAAATAAATTATATTGAACCATAATTTATATTATTTATAATTCATACAACTATAAAATTATAATTATACTTTTTCTTTTTCACTTATTCAAAATAATTTGTGCCTTCTATTATTCAACACTTTATTAAACTTCTTATATTAAGATTACAGATACTCATTGATTGAATAAAATTCTTGATAATCTAATTCAATCAATCTCTAATTATTTTCTCGAAACTTTTCAATTAACTTATTTGAAATATTAGATCAAAATCCAACTGCAAGTTTTGGCAATATTAGAACATAAGCTTCCTCAAGAGTGTATCATCAATCCTTCTAACAAGAATTGATTTTTTTAGCAATTATTTTTCATACACTTAATAAAGTTATCTAATTCATAGGGTTCATAAATCCATTTGTAGATCTCACTTTTTATGGATCAAAATAACTATTAACATGTATACATGAATATTAATTACTTCAAGAAAAAGAAAAATAGTATTTATAATAACAATGATATATTTTATTTTACATGTTAGAATAAAATAATTACAATGTGATGGTCTCACTCAATATGTATACTAATACTAGAAGTTAGTATTTTACCATTCTCCATAGTCAAGATATATCTACTAAAATTTTATGCCACAACCTTACATATAGATTGTCTAGTTATTTCTAGATTATGAATAATAAGTTATATTCCACAAAAATAGATAATTTGATATTTCATGCATAAGCCTAATTTTATGCACTAAATCATGTACTATACATAATAAAGAACACATGCATTTCCGCAAATTCAGCTTATTACAAATTCTCTCATTAAAATAAGAAAATAATGTAAATAAATTAAAATAAAAAATAACTAACCTTTTAGTATAAAATAGTTCCAATAGTTATCACAACATATTTTATATTATTATAATTAGCAATTTAAGAATTCAAGTCATCACTCTGTCTTTAGTGTAATGATATGGATTAAATCAAAATATATTGTGTTGTTCTAACTTAAGATTTTAAGTATAAAAGGTTTTTTTTTTACTTTACTATATAAAGAATTATAAATGAAATGTAAAGAATATTGAGTATAAAAAAATTTGAATGTCACTTTTGCATAAATGTGAATAGTGTGAAAAGTTTTCTTCATTTATTTGTCTCTCCTCTCTCTCTCCTCTTTTTCTCTAGTGAGTGTGTATGCTTTTTCTTTGACATATATCATTGTGTGATGTGTGCTTTATCTATGAGAGAACATTTCTCCCCTACTCAAAACCCTTAATCAATGTTGAGAAAACCTTGTACCATTTCTTAGTTTGGTATCATGAGGTTATGCTGAGAAACTCATATTACAATCAACTTTTTGATTTCTACTCAAAGGTCATATCATTTGATAATTATTATGAGAGACAATTGTCTCAAATGCCCATAGATTCAATATTTGGTATCAAAACTTATTTTTGGTACTCTGAATTGTAATATTTGGTATCATCTCCAAGTATTTGTGATTTTTAGATTTATTATTGATATCATTATAGTGATGCCTAGATTCTTAACATTTGGTATCATAGTATAGGTTTGATCACATAGTCTAGTTTTGTACTCACAACTATGGTTTACAAGATCTAAAGAAAAGTAAATCTAACAATGCTAAGTATGGCAACATCTAAGGCTGAGATCAAAAAGTTCATGGGGAAGACTTTGAATTGTGAAAATTTTAGATGAAGTATTTACTTGTTGATGGAAATTATTAGTATGTAATAATTAGAGGCCACTTCTATGGTCAATTGGAATAAATTGGATTAGAGAGTACAAGACTTGATTTGATTGTGTCTAGTAGATGAAATATTAGTAAATATTTCAATTAAGAAATTCATGAAAATTTTGTAAATAAAATTATAGTTGCATTATCAAAGTAAATTGTTGGTGAATAAGTTATTCTTGAGGAAGAAGTTATATAAGTTGTTTTTGGTAGAGCCTGAAACATTCTCCTTACATATGTATGAATTTCATATACTTAACAGCCAATTGTCCCTATATATTGTGAGATGAGTAAGGATGACAACATAATTAATCTCCACTATTCATTACATCATGCTTGGGATAATATGATTATTAGTAATAGTAATGGTATAATAGACATATCCTATGAGATAGTTGTTGCAACTTTACTATCATAGGATACAAATAAGAAGAGTATCAAGACATACTCTAAAAATGTATTATATGTGATAGGAATGACTAGAGAAAAAAGTGTGTGATTTGAAAGCACATAAAAAGAAAGAAGAAGATCAAAAAGTATAATAAGCTGAAGTTGAGTTACTAGAATGCAGCTCAACAAAACACTTTAAGAGAGACTCATAGAGAAGTCAATAAGTGGCGACATATTAATGGGAAACTTTGCTCAATAAATGGGAACCATCCATTAGAGGTGACATTGATTTTGTTGAAGTATGCATTGCTCATATTAATGAGGATACCTAGTATTTTCATACAAGCACTTCACATCAAATGAATCCTCATCAAAACTAGTTTACATAGTATGAGCCATTTGATGGAGGATATGTGACTATGAGAGAGATCTCAATGGTAAATATGATTTGCATAAGAAGATGGATAGAAGGATGCATGATGATGGGACAATCAAATACCTTTTTTAGTGTGATACACATTCCTTGTTTGAGTGAAAATATGATCTTGAAAAGTTAAATGATGAATTATGGTATCAAGTTTTTTTATGATAACAAGGATTAAAAGATGACATGAAGAGTAAAGGTAATTGCTTGAGAAACAATGTGTGGAATCTTGTACAAAAAATGGGTAATACCAATCATATCTTTAAGCAGTGAGTTCTTGAATTCTAAGAAGAAATAAGACAAGGAGAACATGCAAGGCATGCACTTATTTTTAAATTACACGAGATAGGTATGGTTGTGACTCAATGATAATAATGTATATATTTAAAATATGTCATATAGTGGAAGGATTGTGCTAATGAGTTAGTAAGGTTATAGCATTCAAGGATTTCCAAAACCAATTATAAAGAGTTTTGGCCAAGAAATGATATTAAAACTATGCAAGATTTATTATTCTACCCTCTCAACCAAACACCTCCAAAACATATTGATTTCATAACTATTCATCAAAATCCATCAAAACTCTATAATCATGAAATCATTCAATAAATCCCTCATTCCATGCCTACACGATATCATAAACTATCATAATACTTATGAATGTTCAATAGTTTCAACATTAAACAAACTCTCATACTAAAAAAAATGTGCTGTTCTTGAGCAATAACTTTCCCCTTCATGATAAAGGTTCGTCATCTCTAAAAATTACTACGACTAGGTTTGAGTGATATAGGGTCTAAAAATTAGTAGAGCAACTTCAAGTGGATGGTGAGATTTGAGTTCCTTGACTATACCTTTGGGTCATTGGATGCATATATTCATTTAAGTGGTAGATATAGGTAATTAGTACATCACACTTGTGAAATATATACTTGAGCTACCTCCCAAGCAGCACTATGTTTAACATTCATAGTTAGACCATTAAGACCTTTTTCATTTACCAAAGATCTATGATATCCACCTTATCTTCTAAGTATATTTTTTATTTTATTCTTATTTATTTTTTCTTTCATTCTAGCTTAGCTACACTTGTTTCTTATACTTTCTCATCATTTTATACTATGACTTAAGTGATTATAGTAGCTTTTTATGTTGATGTGTCCTTTTTCTTCATGAATCCACAAAGTCATGGTATTGAGCATGACTATAGATTTGTCTTTATGCTTTTTTTTCCTTTTCATCTTATAACTTTAACGTCATTAAGCTAATTGAAGCTATAGATTTGTCTTGATGATTTTCATTAACTTTTTCATTATGTAACTCTAAAGTTGTGGTATAGTACATACCTATGACTTTGTCTTTAAGCTTCTGATTAACTAATTTATTATATAATCTCCAAATTCATTGCATCAGGGCATAGCCATAACTTTTTCTTCATATTTTTCTTAGCCATTTTAATTCTGTAACACCAAAACTACATTGCTATACATAGCCATTATTTTGCCTTCAATATTTCATTGATCATTTTTATTCTATAATACCAAAGTCACAGTATTATGCATAGTCGTGACCTTGTCTTTGAGTGGTTCCTCCATAATTTTTATATTAGTCTTGTCTTCCTCTATTAATCTCCTAGCTTTTTTGAGAGTTCTCAACATAAAATTTCTCTGAGGTCATGTTTTTGAAGAATGTAGTGACCATATAGCAATCATTTTTCTCATTTTTCTCATTTTCACAGCTCCAATATAATTCTTCCTCTTTGTATTTCTTGTCTTTATCATTATCACAGCTCTAAAGTTGTTCTACTACTTCATATTCTTCATCTTCATTCAATTATTAGCCTTCTACAAAATTCTTCCATTAAAAATCCATTTTTCATTACATTGTGATACGGAAAAAAAATTATTGATTCTCTAACTCCTCATTTTATTATTGTCTAGACCCCATTAGCTATTATAAAGATTAAACTTTACAAATTTTTACAAATATGAAGAGTGAAATCCCATTACTTGACATTGATAAGGACTACTCCCATGCCCAAAAATAGTCATCTCAATATTAATGTTACATAGTTATCCTCCTTTATATCTAATACAATAAAATCTACTAGAAAAATAAATATTCACACCTTGACCAATTTATCTTTGATGATTCTAATTAGACATTTGTTAATCTAATCCACATTTGCAGTGAGATATATTGAAGTAATTTTACTAATTAAATTTGTATGCAATTGATAGGGCATTAATTTGACACTTGATCTTAAGTCATACAATATATTTTGAAAGGTATGATCCCAAATAGTGTAAGGTATTATAAAGCTTCTAGGGTCCTTCAATTTCTTCAGAAGTTTCATTTGAATGATTACATTACACTTCTAGGTCATATTCATGGTCTCATATATCTATAATTTTTCTTACAACTCATTATATCAATAAATTTCATGTAGTTTAGTATTTGGGCTAGAGATTCGAAAAATGGTATGTTTACTTCTAACTTTTGAAATATACTAAGAAACTTCTTGAATTATTTATTTAATTTATCTTTTCTATAACATTGAAGAAATAAAAGATTCATTAAAAACTTAGATCATATTCTAGGTCATATGTATGGTCTCATATATTTTCATCTTTCTCTACACTTTTAGGTCATATCCACGATCTCATATATCTTCAACTTTCTATACACTTCTAGGTCATATTCATGATCTCATATATCTCCAACTTTCTATTACAACTCATTATGTCCATAAATTTCATATAGTTTAGTATTTGGGCTAGAGATTTGACAAATGGTATGGTCACTTCTAACTTTTGAAATATATTATGAAACTTCTTGAAGTAATAATCTAATTTTTATTTTCTAAATCATTAGAAAATAAAAGATTCATTGAAAACTTACCCTTAGCTATATTCTGAATCATTTCTTTACCTCCATAGTTTTTGGTAACCTTTATTTATAGCTTTGTTTTTTTATTTCCCTTTTTTCCATCTTTAGGTGAAACTTGAGGTTATACTTCTTTTGGAGTTGCAGCCTTGTTAGATGTTGTAGCATCACATCCTTCATATTTTTTGTCTTCTTCATTCGATGCCAAAAATTCTTGGAAAATTTCAAGTTGAGCCATGACTTTTGAGAAAAATTCTAGAATCCTATTGTTCATAATATATTTATTGTTTTAGCTACAACTATAAAGAAAGTAATAGTGCTATCAGCCATAAAATTTCTAGAATCATCATCATGTTGGATTTCCTTGGAAGCTCTTTCTCACTTATATGCAATATTATGGAATAATTCTTAGGATTTGCTTTCATATTACATAGTAGTTTATTCACTCTTCTTCCATTCATTGATAATACCTAATGTCTGAGATTTTTCTCAATATTCTTCATCAACAACTCATTTGATCCATCATTGAATCTAGTAGCTCTATCTAATTGTCTTAGGAATCATTCTTCTTTTTTAATAAAGATAGTTTTCATCACTTCTTCCAAACATGAATTATCTTTTTTTCATGATGGTCAGAAAATGGAACTCGAGCCTCCATGATTATTATAGCTTACTGCATTATTACTGATATTTATAGAAGATTGCCTAATATTATATAATGCACTCACATAACCTCCATATGAAAAATTTGCATGATTTATTATATTTGGATGGAAATACATACTCTTTATTTGGACATTATTAATATTAGGTGATAATACATACTCTTTATTTTGTTGGCTTCTTCCATTTGATAAATGGGGTCAAAGTCCACTTATTATTATGTATGTAAAATGATATGTTCCCCCAAATGAGTGATATATTAGAGTTTGATAGTTTTTTTCACTAGCTCCTCAAACAAATAATATATCTCCACTAGTGATTTATTCATAAGTAAGTCTGCTAAAGTATAGCCTATTGTTGAAGGTTTGAGCTTGGAACCACAACTCAAATCTACTAAAGATATCTTTTCAACAACTCCTTAAAATAGTCTCAAGCATTATACAGATGCTCATGAACATCTTTCTAGAATTAACTTATCTCACTCCATAATTGAGATGTAATTTGAGGTGAGAAAATTTTATTGAGAAAGGTCCTTAGTAAATCATCCCAACACTCAATAGAATAATGTTTTAACATTAGAACTAATTTTATGCATTATCACTTAATAAAAATAGAAATAAATATAATTTTATTGCATTAGGACTAATTCCATTTAATTATATAGTGTCTCATAGCTCCAAAAATATTATGATATACTTATTATGGTCCTCTAATATGATTCTTATATACTATTACTATTGAGCCATAGCTATAAGATCTGCTTCAAATTAAAGTCATTGGTTTCTACAAGTTGTGATCGAATACCCAAATAACTATTCATCATTATGGGCCTCTAATAATATCTCATGGTATAATAGTGGATGAGTTGTTATCACCTTTCCCATTAAGACCTTGGGGCTCTCTATTACTACTAGTACTTTCAATAAGCTATTTATTATCTCTTTATCTGATAATAGTTCTTCTATTTTTTTTTCTAGATCTAGTGGCGTTAACTCTGCCCCAAAGTTTTAACTCTTATAAGAGTATAAAAAAAGAAAGGAAAAAAAAGTACAAAGAATATAAGCAAAACCAAAACATAATTATCCGCTTTCAAATAAGTTAATGAGATTTAAAAATTAGATTGAGAAAGATTTATCAAACTTAATGATATCTAAACTATTAAAAAATAATTATCCTTTTACAATGATAATTATGTCAACTCATACTGACTAACCAAACTAAATATTCTCATGTTATGGTGCCAAACACTTATTGCAACATTATTACTCCACCTAATTTTATTGTTTAAGTAATATCCTAAAAACTCATTCTTGAGAATATCTCATCAATAGAGATTCATAAGTATATTGGTCATACAAATAATAAAGCATACTTTTGTCTCGCTATTAATTTCATATAGATTGTATTGGTAATTCAGTTATTTAATAGTGAGACAACTCATTTTTAGTAAATTTGATATTTAGATTATTCGACAATCTTAAGTCCATGAATTTATTTATTTTATCTATATGATGATATTAAGTTATTCAACTTATATTGTGTTACACACATAAATAAGTTTGGGGTATTGTACAATGACTTTTTTCTTAATGACATATAAGGTAGATGTCACCATTGAGTCATTCCCAATGGTGGTGCCCTCATAGTCATTTTTTTGGTATATCACGACTGAGATAATAATTCATTTTCACTCAAAAGCCACCCACAACACCATACTTCTTAGGCAACTCTATTAACTATCCTTAATATTTGTCTCATATGTATACTCTTATTCTCTGATCTCAAGTATCATAAAAACCAAAGATTGACATAGTTTATAAGTATTTGTATGTTCAGTTTCATAAGTACATAACTTGAAAATTTAACATATGTTCCCTCAACGATCACCGATCAGAATCATACAAGTAAAAATAACTCATAAGGACTATCACCACCTCGTGAGTTACCACACACTTATAGATATCATGAGGATTACTTGTCAATATTTTTTTGTTCATGATGTGACTTCTACACTACTGGTAAACCTTTTAGGAGTACATTCTATATAACATTCATCCCAATTGAGAACTAATTCTTATAATATGTATATAATGGATTGACGTATAAAAAAATTTGTACTTTTAGTTTCATAAGTGTCATAGTCATGAAGATTTAAATACCCAAATTCTAGGTTTCAATATATAGGTTTATCTCACACATCAAAATCAGAAGGGTTGTCACTTCCTTTCTGTTATATGTGTAAGTGAGCCTCATGGTTTACCTATTTCTATTCATTATGCCAATCTCACACAACCCTACTAATAATTTAAAACTTAATTCAAGTTCAATTTAATCATCATCTATCAATATCTATAACATAAAATAAATTAAACACATTCATTCTTAAATAAAAACAATGCCACATTACATATATTCAAATTAAAAAAACCTTGGACCCATACTATTTTGATGAAAAATCTTGAATCTATCATAGAGATAAGGGAGTTTGAGAGCCACAATTCCTAACTTTAGGGATTGCAATATGTTTTGTATTTCTAGCTTATTTGTGGAATCTCTATGGAGAGTGAAATTTTTTCCTAAAGTTTGGTAGTTTTCATGACTTTTCTTATTGTGTGGAGGGATAGGAAGAAGAATGAGAGATATCTTGGAAGTTCTTTATCTTCCACTTTTATACTTATATAATTTTACATTACTCCATGTATGAAGTCATGACATTCAGAAGAAAGCTATAACTTTATACTTCAGCTCTTAAGCTTGAGGTTGAAACTCTAGGAAGTGGTAATGACCTAGAACAACATTCTGATCTTTCTATAATACAAAAATTACCATGATTTGGGCTAATGTCTTTGTAACACTAAGCTATTGCACTATGAAGTGCCCATGATTTTGTATGTTTTTTTCTTGTCTTTAATAAAAGGCTATGACTAGGAAATGACTTCTCATATTGATATATGGCAATAACTCTATGACAAAACCATGATGTTGGAAATGTTGATTTTTGATTATTATATGGATGTGATGTTATGATATAGCTATGACATAGAGGTCTTGTGTATCTTATGGCCCAGTGTTATGAAATGGTTGCGATACAAATGTTTTTCTTCATATATCTTCATGTATCTATGACATTATGGGTGGACGTGGCACTAACCTTCCCTTCTCTTGTATATCATGTTGGTGTGGCACTATAAGAATGACATGCTATTATTAATACTAATTAGCTCGAGTATAATAGTCTTACTTAGTCTTCCTTTGAGGATAAGAGTCAGCCTTGGTAAATAATCATATTTGAGTAATGTCATCTATAATTTTTTGTTGTATATGTAATTTGTTTTTTAATAATCTATTTGTATAAACTAATATTTTTTCTGTTTTAATATTTTCATGTAAGTGCAGGAAAGAGAATATTAAGAGACTGGGGATGCAGCAATAGCACAATAACGGAGGTCCCATTGTCCGGTCAGCGGGCCAAAATTTTTGGAGCAGAGTCTGACCCATTCCATGATCCGACCCGCTTCATTTAAATGAACCAAGAGATTTTTTTTTATATAAAATATTTTGTAATTATATTTTCGGGTGGCTATTTTTGGACCCGTGGAACTGTTCATCATCTCTCTCTTCTCTCTGCGTGATTTATCACGACTGTTCTATGTGCTACATACTGTAAGACATCTCTGTTGGTTTAATCTGTAATGCATAAGTATTTTCTGGTGGATATAGCTAGTCGTACTGAGCAACTAGCGAACCACATTATTTTTGGTGTTTTTTTCTCATTTTTGATTCAGTCGTGGATGGTTGCTGGATTGGGATATATATATTGCTTGTTTTCTGTGTTTCTATTGTTTCTGTATCTTAATCTCATTACCGTGCAAGTGCAATTGCCCAACATTTTTAGTTTCCCAAAAAGTTATGGATTTGAATAATAACCATGACTTTGGCCTAAGCAGTTTTATTAGCTCTATAACTTTTTATAGCACAAAATTCATAGTTTTATAAAAAGACAACTCTTATTTGAGACTACAATGTCATTTTAAAGATTAAAGTCATTATGCTTGAACTTGGTCATGACCTTGAACATTAGTGGGGTACTTGGTTGCTGTGACATAGAATTAATATTATAATCATTTAAATTTTATGAGATAAGTATGACTTCAATTCCATGATAATAATGTATATATTAAGAATGTATTACATAGTAGAATGATTGTGGTAATAAGTTAGTTAGGTTGCGGCTTACATGGATTGCTATGATCAATTATAAAAAGTTTTTTCCAAGATTGAATGTCAAAACTATGCAAATTGATTATTCTATCCTATCTCATAAACACCTCAAAAAACTTATTAATTTCACAATTATTCATCAAAGCTTCAAGTTATAAAATCAATTCATATTTTCTTTTATTCCATGGCTACACAATATCATAAAGCACCAAAAAACCTATGGGTATTCAATTGTTTGAACACCAAACATGGTCCACTCATAGTTGTTCCCTTGATACTTTACCATAAAGACAACACATCATCTCTATTCGGAGGTCATTCACAAGTCATCATCTTTTAGACAACTTGTTAACTACTCTTAACTTGTGATAATAAAAATATTTGCACTTTTGATTCATTAGTACCTTACTCATATATTTAATATATACTTTATTTTGTATTTAAAGTAGTGGTAACCATATGACCAAATATAACTCAGAACTATCACTACCATATGAATTATAACTATCTATGACTATTACATGACTTACCTATTACTATCCTCCACTATGATAGACAACTCTCACACTAAAGGTGAAACCCTTTGGAGAATATTTTAGTTACCATCCAATATCAATTAAGAGTCAATTTCTCTAAGATATGCATAATGAAGTGATCTATGAAAAAATTTGTGCTTTTGTGAGTGCATCTCATGACTTACCTATCATTGTCCAACACTCCAATCATGCACAAACTTGATAATATTAAAACCCTAGTCTTAGTTCTATTTAATTACTAATTAATATCATAACAAAACATCATATTAAAGATTAAATATAACATCCATCATAATAAATTTTTTTAGCATGAATTAAGAGAGAATAATATATGAGATAAGTGGAAATTTATCTCATACAAATCTAAGTGTCTAATTTTAGCCCTTGGAATAATCTAGACATCATTATCTAATTCTTTCAATATTTGCTTAATAATACTTTGATTTTCCCCTAGGAGGAGATCAAAATGTGTGTTTTCCTCCTAGTATTTATGCTTATACCTTGTTTTACCTTTGTCACTCATGGATTGCCCCAAAAATGAAGTTGTGGAGCCCCTTGAGTTGTCTTCTTCATACCATTCATGGATCATTCTTAGCTTCTTAAAATTTTTCTTATATACCCAAGCAATTGATGCACATTTTTTAATTGGAAGTCAAGATACTTGATAAAAGCTATGGCTTCAATATTTTGGTTTTATAACACAAAGTCAAGATGTTGGGTATGAGCTATGACTTTGATCTCGTTCCCAAGCTTGAGAGTCGTGATGCTAGAAAAGTCACGATAGTTCATTTAACTTATATAATACAAAGTTACAATATTATAATGTGGGAAAACAAAGTCATGGTATTGAAGATTAACCATGACTTTGTTTTCCATTTTGGGTCAATGTCATTGTGCTTAAGTTGGTCGTGACTCAAGTTTAACTCTTTATAATATTTTATTGTCAAAAGTCATGATGTTAGGTCAATATCATGGCTTTGGCTTGAGTATTATGTGGTTTGGGAAATAAATAGTCATGGAATCTATAAGAAACCATGAGTTTTAATAGTAGTGAGATATCTGGTTAATACAATATAAAAATAATATCATAGCTATAAATTATTTCAAGCTAGTTCAGCTATGACTCCAAAAAATCTTCATAACTAAGAGAATATATTAGAAAATAAAAGAATAATATCAACAAGGTGATAAAGCGGTGGCATATGAGGATTTCAATGACTATATATTTAGAATTTTAATAAGAATGGATGCTAAAACTAATATATGAGTACTCAAATATATAATCACATCATAGCATGTTAGATGCTATGACTTGCATTACCTTTTACTGCTATTCAAGTCATCAACTCCAGAAAACCATATATTTCACACTAAAAATTCTAGATTTCATAACTATTCATGAAAATCCTTCAAAATTAAAAATTTATGAAATTATAACAAATACACACCTCATTTAGGAAAAACATATTGTGAAAATAATACCAAATAGTCAATATTATTTGGTATTTTGGATATTAAACACTTGCCATAATGTTTCTTATAATCTTTTAGCTTGTTAGATGCTTCATGTTTAAGTTCAACTAAAAAATGATAATATTTTCTAAAAATAAGTTTATAGGGAGGCATGTTCAAGAGTATTTTGAATATTATTTTATAAGTTCAAAATGTTTCTTATAACCTTTGAGACTAGTCATTTATTAATGGATTGACTATCTTTTCTCAATATATTCTTGATCTTCCTAATTGAGATTTCTACTTGCCCATTTATCTATGGATGATATAGAAATCTCCTTTTATACCTTGTTTCATGCTTATCCATGTAAGCACCAAGTAACTTATTACAAAAATGTCTTCCTTTGTAACTTATTATATATGAAAAGGTGCCAAAACACATGAAAACATTACTATGAATCCCACAACTATCTTGGCATCATTTTTTTGTGCAACTACTACTTCAACTCATATAGATATGTAATTCACTACTAATAATATGTATTTGTTCCCAAAAGAGGAAAGGAATGATACCATAAAGTATATTTTCCAAACACTGAAAATTTGTATTTCATGGATGTCATTAAGTGGCATTTCATTCTGCTTATATATATCACCAAATATTTTGCATATATCATTTATTCACATCATATTTTGGAAATCCATGAATAATGATGGGCAAAAAATCCAAATAAACAATATTTTGGGTAGTTTTTATCTACAAAAGATCTTCTATAAAGGGAAATGTGGTTTTACAAATAATTTTTGTATGTTTTCCTTCGGGTATACATATCCTTATGAATAGAAGTGGATTATCCTATAGATAATTTCTCACATCAAGTAAAATTTTTTTTGTTGAATGTGAGAGAGGGAGAAGGGCATTACATACCAAATAATTGACAAAATCCTTATACAATGACAATTGAGTTTTCAATGACAATAGCTATTCGTGTGAGAAATTGTCTGAAATTTTAGCTTTTCCTCTATGATTCTTATCAGATTCCAAGCATGATAAATAGTCTACTATCACATTCTCATTTTTATTCTTGTCTCTTATCTCTATATCAAATTCTTAGTGCAAAAGAATTCATTTTATTAGGCTTGGTTCAGCTTCTTTACTTACCATTAAGTACTGAATGATCTATGTAAATCACTATATTTGCTTTGAGGATGTTTGGTTGGAATTTATCACAAGCAACTACCATGACCAACATCTTCTTTTCAGTGATTATATAATTTGTTTTGTCTTTATTCAAAGTCTAATAACTACCATATGAAATAGCCCTAAAAACCTTATCTCACACATATGTTTGAGTACAACTCCAAGCAAATATACACTTGCATCGCACATAATTACAAATAGCTCTTCTATTATGGTATTATTAAAATTAGGCTCTATGTAAACTTTTTTTAGCTCTTCAAAATCTTCCACACAATCTTTACAAAAGTTAAAGACTATTCTATTTCTAATTATTTGAACAATGGTTTCGTTGTTTTTTAAAACTTGTTGAAAAAATCTTTTATTAAATCCAACATGTCCAAGAAAATGATGCACCCCATTGATAGTTGTAGTGCTAGGTAGAATTTAAATTATTAAAACTTTCATGTTATCTTTATGTAGTATTCGAATAGACACTGAATGTCCCATCACATTTTCCTCTTTCACAATGAAATGATATTTTTCCTAGCTAAGAACATTTTTTTTCCTTACATCATTTCAATACAACTTCCAAGTTTTGCAAATATCGTTCAAAAGAATCTCGATAAATAGAAAAATCATTCATGATTACTTTCATATTTCTTCATTGAGATCAACAAAGATGACATTTATACATCTATTGAAAGTAGTAGGAGTGTTTCATAGACCAAATGGTATCCTATGAAATACAAAAGCCCCAAATGGGCAAGTTAATGTAGTTTTTTCTTGATCAATCCAAATTTGATTATATCCCAAATATTTATCTAAAAAAATAATAAAATGAGTCTCTCGAAATCATAAATAGAATTTGGTCCATGAAAGGAAGCTAATAATAAATTTTCCTCATTTCTTTGTTCAAAATTTTAAAATCTACACATATATGCCAACCAATGGTTATACATGTAGAGATTTTTCCATCATTAAAACTTTTTATAATATAAATCCTCTTTTCTTTGGAACTACAAGAATTAGATTAACTCATGGACTATATAATATGACATAAAATAATCTCGCCTTGAGCTATTTTACAATCTTTTTTTTACCATATCCTTTATAATTGGATTCAATCTCATTTTATGTTCAATTATTGGTCACCCATAATCTTTCATATGTAAATTATGCATATGTATTGTGAGGGACTAATTTCTTGTATGTCTTTGAGTGACCATGCTATGGTCTTGGTATATTATTTTATCTTTTTCAATAAGGTCTCCTCCATCTCTTTACTCAACACTATAGAAAAATTGATTAGGTTTATCTTCATTTACTCAAGGAAAGCATAATGAAGATGGTTTCGTAATACCTTCAATATTAGTCTAACTAGAGTTATCAATATTTCAAATGTTTTTTATATGGTGGTGTGACTTAACAAAAGTCACTACATCATCAAGTACATTTTCTTTCACAATTATTATGACTTTGAGATTAGTCACAACATTTTCATCTAGTGTAGGAACTTTAGATGACATCACGACCTTGTCTTTTTCTTTTTAGAGTAGTTGTGCCGTGACTATGGAAAATGTCACTACATCCTCGTGTAGCTTCTATTTCATCAAAGTCATTATTTTTTCTCCTGCCATAACTTCTTTCATCGATCTTATTTGTGTTGTGAGTTTTTCAAAAGTCACGACTTCCTTGTGCACCTCACTCTCCTCTTTTTCCTTTTGATCTTTATGAATAAATGTGGTTTTCTCTTCCTCTCTTTTTTTTTCTAGTGCATCCTCAATTAGTAGTGGACTTTCTATCTCTTGTACTTTTCTATAGTCTCAAATGTTTCCTTGTTAAATTGTCTATGTTCTTTACATATGAATTTTGTGGTATCAGCCACATCTTTTGCAACTTGACAATAGCATTTCTCTAGTTCTTATTTTATCGTGACTTTCAGAAATGTCATGACTTCAAAATAGTTTCCTTAATCAATGCCTATTGTAACTTTTTTTTTTCTAGAATTGCTTCTATTTTTTTAACTTCTCTTTATTTAGGCCAATAATCATCCATGAAATCTCTCCACCTAAAATCTATATATATATCTTGTCACTCGAATATGCATTTGAGGCTATTTATCTTCAAGTAGTTTTCTTCATCATCCTCTAGAATTTGTATACTTTTATATAGGTTGAACTTTACATGTTTTCTATCACTTGTAGCAAAAATTCCCTCTTCTTCACGTCAATCAATACCTATATAGTCACCATGAATGTTTGTCCCAAGATTAATGGGGCATGTGAGTCTTCCTCCAACACCATAAAGTTAGTAGAGAAAATAAAATTTCCAACATTGACTAGTACATCTTTAATAATTATTGTAACTTTATAAGTGTGCCAAAATTATCATTAATTGACATGATTCCAAAACCTCTCTGGGTGATGATCTCTCAATCAATGTAACTCTACAGGTATATGTATTATACAAGTAATAAAGTGAGCATATGTTTAGTTATTGATCATATAGAAATTATATAGATATATAATTAGTCTTCAGAAAGATACTTTTGATCAACTAATAATGAACTAATTGCTACTAGTGTTGAATTGATATACTTAGTCTTTAGAAAGATACTCAACCTCTAAAGTTGAATTGATCAACTAACAAATTTTCTAATATTTGATCAATGTCATGTTTGGTTGAAGGATGAATGATTAATTGATATGAAATTCTTCATGTGCCCTCTTGGCATATGAGGTGGTCTTCATTAATTGGCTTATATATCTCACCCATGGAAGTCATATGAAAAAGAATGATTTATTAGGCTATCACTACCTTACTAATCTCCCCCACTAGCATATGTCCTAAGATATATCTATCACTATCTACCATGACTGATAGACAACTTCCAAACTATGGTTAAACTCTCAGGTTAGATGTTCTACTTATACCCCATATTACTTGAATGTTATTTCTTCTAAAAAATATATAATGGATTAGTCTTAAATATATTTATACTTTTAACTTTATAAACACCATATTTATAATGATTAAAATTACCTCAAATTCAAGTTTTTACCCATTGATTTATCTTATATATTAAGATTAGAAGGGTTATTACTTCTTTCTTACCAAATAATGTGAGTGTGTTCTATGACTTATTTATCATTATCCACTATGACTAACACACATAAACCTACATATTCATGAAAACCCTAATTTTTTATTCTAATTGGTATGCATGTTCATCAACATCCAAACATAAATATAAACTCAAATTGATTAATTTCTCATTATAAAACATTCACCAACCTATATATCAATTTAGTTGTACATTAAAGAGAAAATCATATGAGATATATTGTGAGATATCTCATGGATTTGAGAGTTTACAATGAATGTCTAAATCAAGATCTAAGTAAATATTCCTAATTTCAATATAAGATTGCGTATATTCACATTAGATTTTCCCTAAAAGGGGATCAAAATTATATCACCTAGGGTTTTTAATATCCTAATTTTGTGTCTCTTTCAAGTTTTGTCTCTTTTAATCTATTTTTCTAAGTATCACTTTTATAATTATGGGATTCATGTGATATTTTAAGTTGGTAGTCGAGGCATAGACATTAAGTGATGATTTTATCATCTATTTGGATTTTCTCTAGAGTATTTATGTGGCAATATTATGAATAGCCATGAATGATACATTTAATCACTATAACACAAAGTGTTATGAATTTGATCCTTCAACCAATTAGAATAAAGATCTTGAATTTTATAACACAAAGTCATAGTGATGAGATTGGCTATGAATTTGATCTTGAATTTTTGAACAAAGTGTTATGGCACTAAGATTGCAACAACTAAAGCAATTTATATCTATAATATAAAGTTTTAGCATTAGTTTTAGCCATTGTTTTGGTTTGGGCTTTTTGAGTGAAGTGTCATGGTACTGGGATTACTACAAATGAAATAGCTACTTTCTGTAATACAAAGATATGGTATTAAATTGGCTATGACTTTGGTATTTTTTATCTAAAGCTTAAGATTGTGGCATTAAAAATATCATGACTAGAGTAGGTGCTCTTTAGAATGAAAAATCATGGTAAAAAATTATACCACAACTCAAACTACTTAGTGTTTTAGCTCTATATTAAATAAGTGGTAGCTTAGAAAACTTGTCATAACGATTTGTACTAGTAGGATATTTGGTTGCTATAATGAGAAAATAATATCATAGTCATTAAGTATTTTAGAGATAGTGTAACCTTGAATCTAAAAAAATATCATGACCATGATGATTATATTGCATAGTAAAATAATTATTTCTACTCAACAATAGAGTAATGATATAGATATACTAAGAGGACCATGACTATTTTTTTAGAGTTATGACAAATAAAGGATACTATAACAATTTAATAAATATCATGAAAGATGTTCTTTCTCTCATCTAAGCTTTTACTCTACTGAGTTTATCAATTCTATCAAAAGTTAGTATGAATTTACTAATATCGATCAAATTCTTTCAAATAAGAATTTAGTAAAATCTTTTTAATAACAATTAAAAAATGTGCACACACAATGAGATAATCTCGCCAAATAAACCAAAAAATTTAGTGCATGGAGTGTTGAATAATTATCCCCCTCAAAAACTTGATTGACCAGTCTACCATCTATTTTGTGAGAAAAAAAGATAGAGCTATCACATTAAGATGCAACCTTTATACTATGGACAATGATATCAAGTCGATACTTTTTTTTTATTTTTTTTTATTTTTTTTTATTTTTGATTTTTTTTTATTTTTATTTTTATTATTTTTTTTATATCAAGTCGATACTTGCTTCCATGTTGCATGATACTTTCTGGAAGGTGTGCTCTATAATAATATATAGAATTATAAAATTTTGGATCTTTTAGCTTTCTCGAAAGTTTAAGTTGAATAATTGTATTACACTTCTCAGTCATGCTCACCAATCTATAAGTATCCAATTTTTTTCTTTGTACTCATGATATCCTTTATCAATTTTATTTAGTAGGATATTTATGGTAAAGCTTCATCAATTGATATATTGACTTCCACCTCTAGAAAAATGATGAATATGAAGAATTAGAACAATGATGAATATGAATCCTTGGCACATAACAAAACTATGACTCAAAAAGAAGTGTAAAACTAAGTTTCACCCAAAGTTGAGAAAAATTGAGATGAAAAATTAGAGGTGTGAATGGAGCTTTATCTAAGACCATTAAGAGAAAGAAATAGATTAGAATGAAGCCAATGGGAACTTTCTGATAAAGCTTTCAATTTCATAATGATTTAGGAAGAGAAAATTGAACAAACACTTCAAAATATTTTTTTAATATATTTTAAAAGGTTTCCCAAGTGCTTATCGAGCGGCCTTTTGGTGTCCATTTATATAGTTGGGGATTAAAAACAAAATAGTTTCTAAGTCCCGAAACTATTTTGCTCCATCCAAGTGAACTTGTCCAAGTTCGAAAACGAGAAAGGATTTTAGGGTTTTTTGAAGGTCATGAGTGGCAGAAAAGAGGGAGGAGAAAAGATGGCTAATTTAATATATTTTTTTAGATAATTTTTTGTATACTTTTATACTTAAATAATGGGTGTGGATTATAAGTGGAAAGTCATAACTTTTAGGAATATCATGACTTTGACTTTTTAATACTATTACACAAAGTTGTATTATCGGGAATGAGCCCCAGCTTTGGTTTGTTTCTTACTTTAGATTTTCATGACACTAGAAATGATCATGGCTATACATCTAGTCTTTATAATACAAAGTTATGATGCTAGAAATGAGTTATAGTTCTGGGTCTCTCTTTTATATTAGATTGTACATCATTAGGAATGGCTGTAGCTATATATTTTATTTCTATGACACGAAGTTGTGAGACTGGAAACGACTACAAATTGTATATTCAGTCCTTATAACCCAAATTCAGCACTAGTAATGAGCCATGATTTTGGTCAATATTCAAAATTAGAAATTCATAGCCCTAGAAATAGTAATGACTCAAGTAAATATAGTCTCTAAAACTATTTGTAGTTAAAAGACATAATAATGGAAAAGTACCACATCTTTTACCTTAATCTTCGTGGCTATATAATGAGAAAGTTATAGCACTAGAGAATTGTCATGACTTTTAGCACAAGTAAAGATACTTTATTGTTGTGACATAAAATTAATATTGCAGCCTAGAACTGGAGAATTGAGTGGATTAATCAGGCTAGGCAAGGCCTAGACCAGGCCAAAAGCAAAACTAAGCTAGACCATACCAGGTCTATTTTAGACTGATTAGTCATTTTATTGCCCCAACCCAACCCTATACTAGGCCAACCGAGCTCAATGTGAAAAAAAATTACATTTCAAGATTTATAGTTCATCCAAACATCCTAAAGATGAAGCCATGATATAATCTTTGTGAGCTACCCATTCGTAGCATTAGAAAAATAAATGAAAACATTATAAGAGATTTATGTTTCTAGTTTCACAAAACAAAGATATAAAATGAGAAACAAATTTTTGAAGCACAATTGATGAATTGTCCACCTAGAAAACATTTACCAATGAAAACACATATAGAAAAAGAGTATCACTGGATCAAATGAATGAAGATAAAAAAAATGCTAAGAGAATCATCATCGGAAGAGGTGATCCAATAGTTTTAAAAGCATGCGACAAGAATTGAGAAGGAGATCTGGAGAAGAGGTTGGCACTCAGGAGTTGGGGTTTTGCAAAAACCAAAAAAAAGTTTGATTAGGGTTTGAGAAGAGGAACTTTGGGCAAAGATAACTAAATAATAAAATATTTTTTTTTTGTTTGGTAAACTAGGCCAACCCAAAAATAATTGAGTCAACCCAGTTTGGTGCCAATTGGTCTGACAAGCCAAGTAGTTCAAAATTGGCATGAATTCTTTAGGCCAATAATATTAAAGCCCATCCTAGCCCTAATATCAAGTTGGTCAAGCTAGCCTAGTGGGCCAACCTCAAATTGTCAGCTCTATTGCTACCCTAAAAAATATTAGAATCTAGTGTGACTATAACTTTAAGAAAGTTATGAAATCAAAAAGAAAATATTGCAAATTGAATAATTTTAGCAACAAGGTAGCATAGTCATAATATACAAAGATTATCATGACTATTTGTATAAAGTTTTAGTCAAGAATGAATACCAAAACTACCCTATAAGTTCAATGATATATAAAAAAAATCATAACATAATAAAGATTACTACTTTACTTGATTTATTGCTCTCCTCCTCAACAAATACACAAAGCTTTACACTTCATATATAAACCTCTCGATTTCACTACTATTCATCATAATCCATCAAAATAATAATTTAATGAAATTATCTTACTTAAAGCCCTCTTATATACAAATACATAATGTATAATTATTAAAATAACTTGTATTATTTATAATTTAGCATACTGAATTGATGCTAAATGAATGAAGCCACCCTCACTAGATGATTTCCTGATCAATCAAAATTTTGAAATGCATTATTAGAGATGTGTTGGTGATGTTTGGAAAATTTAAATTTTTTATTAATTTTGCTATGCTAGACATGAAGAAAATTTTGTATGCTCCATTAATTATGAGATGAATATTTTTAGCCACTAGACATGTATTTATAGATATCAAGAAAAAAAATTTTATATTTTGTATGAGTGATGAGCTAATAAAGTTCAACCTTTACAAATTTCCTTTAGATTCTAGACAATGAAAAAAAATTGCTAGATTAAATAACCTTCTATGTATTACCATGAGACAAAATATAGACTTTTGTAGAAAAACTTCATTGAAGATTATTGGCTTGAAGAAGGACAAGAAGACAACAAACTAGTTTTACTTTGAAGTGAAGAAAACACTTTAAAAGTGACCATGAAGAACATTATTATAAAGTCGCATTTTTCAAAAGTCATGATTTCCAAAGGAACAAAGCCAAACTACTATGAAGATGCTGATGAAAAAATTAAAATGACATAATTCTCAATTCAAGAACATGGAGGAATTACCAAGGAAATTTTAGATATTACAAAAGAATTACAAGTGAAAGAAAGCCCATAGCCGATGATTAATTTGATGTATGAAAACAATGAGGTAGAAATAATATCCTTGAAAATCTAAAGGAAGATTAAGAGATAGTGGCTATAACAATGAATGTCATGACTTTTGAACAAGTCACTGCTTTACTTGATAAATTGAAGAAGAAAGTCATGGCAAAAAATAAAGTCACAACATTAGATAAATAGAAACTTAAAGAAGAAGTCAATTTTTTTTTCTAAGACATGACAAAATGAATAAATAGATCAATTTTTAAAGTCACATCTTCACAATAAGTTGTTGCATTATCAAAGGTGATAATATGCAATGATCTAGTGACTTTTCGTAAAGTCATGATATCTATGGAAGAATGTATCTAGAAGAATAAACTCTAAAATATGAATTGCTGCTAAAATAAAATTCAAAAAGACAAGCATAAAAGAAATATTATACCGAGAAGGTTGCTTGGACCACTGAAATTACAAACATAACTAAAGAACCATTGATGGTCTAGCTATTGATATTAAATCTAGTATAATTTTGGAGGTAGCCAACGGATTTACTTTTTGTATTGTATGATGTAATAAATATTTATATTGAAAAATTTGTCCACTAACCTAAATGACAAGCAAGATAAGAGATGCTATGTATGAGAAGTTTGGGTGCTATTTGATAAATAGTTTATTAATAACATATATGGATTAAAAGTGTCCATAGATAGTATAGCCTTAAAATTTCGAAAGATGCAACTAAACTACAAAGAAATCACCAAGATATTGATAGATGGAACAGAGACTTGGGGAGGACCCTCAAAAAGTACACATAGTTACTTAGTGCGGTGAGAACTCATAGAAAAGAGTAATATTTGGTTATACTTTCTATGCTATATTTTATAATAAACTTCCCATCTCTCAAATATCATACGAAATAGGATGATCTTAATTTTCACTTTAGTGAAAGGATATAAGATCTATGTGGGGAAGATTATAGAGAAGTGCATTTTCAATTTTCAAGAGGAAGAATTCTTTGTATAAATAATATATCCTTCTTTGATAATAATATTATGTTGAGTCAAGAGAGTCCCAATAAATGAAGATAGAGACAAATAGTGCATATGGATATCTCCCATTATAGAGACAAAAAAATAAGAAGAAAAAAAGGCAATTCTTGTAGGGGGAAAATCAACCAATATTGAGCAAAAAGTTTTACATTTTCTTGAATCCAATGTAGAAGTGATAGAAAAAGTAGAAGAAATTTTTATGAAGAATTAACACTCCAATTTGTTTTTTCTTTGCATATGCAAGAAGGTGACTTTCAAGAAATTATCAATATTTTAGAAAATATGAAATTAGAATCTAAATATAGGGATTGAAGGTGGAGATAAATTCCATAAAGAATTCTTTAGCGATAAAATTAGAATGAAGAGATAATAAGTAGAAAGGGCAAATGAGAAGAAAAGAAAAGGAATGCAACTAATTTTGGCGCAATCAGATGCATGTTGGGAGATGTATCTGAACAAGAGGAGCTTTTATTTGTGTAAAGTTTGAAGACATGTTATAAAGATCTAATAAGAAACAATAAAATAATTAGAGACTAGAGTGATGAGAAATACCAAATAAATTGGGAAGCTCTGTTAGTACATCACAAGTAAATGACAAAAAGTAATTATGGATCGAGATTAGAACTAGCAAATTAGGAGGGTTGATAAGGCCAGGCCAAGCCCAAATGGGGCCAAGAACAAAATAGTGCTAGACTGAGATCTACCTAATTTATACTAGGCTATCATGTTGATGTCCAAACCTAGCCCTATACCGGGCTATCGGGCAACTAGGTTAGATTGGGCCATGATAAAAAATGCCACATTTCAAGTTCTAGGGATTTTCCAAATGCCTTGAAGATGAAGCAATGGTATGAGCTTTGTGAGCTACCCATTTCTATATTAGAACAAGAAATGAAAACATTATAAAATTTAGATTTATATTTCCTGTTTCACAAAAAAAATAGATCAAATGATGAAAAAAAAATTTGACGCACAAGTGATGCTTTTTTTACTTAAAAAACTATTTTTTGATGAAAATACATATAGAGAAAGAGTATCAATGGATTAGATGAATGAAAATAGGAAAATACTAGAAGAATCATCATCGAGGAGTTGATCTGATGGTATTGGAGGCCTACAACAAGAATAGAGAAGGAGAACTGGAGAAGAGATCACTGCTTGAGAGTTGGGGTTTTCCAAAAACCAAAAAGAAGGTAAGTTAGGATTTGGAAAATAGAACTTTGGATAAGGTAAAGTAAATAATAAAATAAAGGTTTTTTTTTGTTTGGAAAACTGGGACAACCCAAAAATAATCAGGCCAACCCAATCCAATGCAGATTGGCCCGACAAGCCAATAGGGTCGAGCCAAATTTGGCCAGATTTTTTCGAGCCAATAATATTAAATCCCAACTCGGCCCTAATATTGGATTGGTCATGTTAACCTAGTGAGTTGGGCTCAAATTGCTAGCTCTAGCCGAGATCAAAAAATTGAGAGTAACATATATTATATAGAGAAATAGTGGATCAAAAATTTATAAAAATACACTGAGAACCAGTAGTATATGTACTTTACACTAGGTTCATTTGAAGATTTACTAAACTTAATTTGAAGACGACAAGATGTATTGTGCTATCTGATAGTAAAGATGATGAAATGGGTAGTGAACAATAAGAGAGATGCAGAGAGATCATCCACATTCATACCCCTTTATTAGTCATCCAGAGTGAAGTTTTCATATCAAGATTTTGATCCTCATGACTGATCATAGTTGTGATTTTTTATGGCATCAAAACTTATTGTTCATGATATAATTCCAAAAGCTTGTTAGAAAATTATTTTTTGTATGATGGAGTTCCGTAAGGATACAAGTCATAAAAGTAATAAAGTGAATTTAAGTTTAGATATCAATCACATAGGGATAGTCTAGACAATCTAACTAACTAACAATGAACTAACTGCTACTTGAGTTGAATAGATAGAGTTGGATTTTTGAAAAGATGCTTAAACTCTCGGTTTGGGTAACTTACTTGTGTATGATGATTTTTTCTCTAGTATTATTATGTGTCTATCAGATGAAGGGTAGATTAGTATGGAAATGCCTATGTATTCTTTTGGCATATAAGGTGATTATCATCCTTTAACTATCACTTTAAAGTTGATCTCCCCATAGTTTTGCCATTAGAATTTCACTACAAAAACACATATCAATTTATTTATTAGTGATTCTCATGTCAACTCCCTTTATGAAATACCCAACTATGTTTAATGACTACTTCTAATATTAATTTATATTTTTCAACCTTAAATATCATAAACATATGAAATGATGTGATAATAAATATGGTTGTACTTCTGGCTTCATTAGTGTCATACTCATGACAATTAACAAATATCACCTATGTAAGTCTTATAAAAGGAAATGACACTCATGGTCTTCACCACCATATGATACTCCTCAACTTGCAAGTGTCTTATGACATACTTGTCACCATTCTTCATTACAGACACATGAATTGACTCATACACTATGTTGAAACCCTTAGGTTAGATATTCTACATAACTCTCATATTATTTGAAGTTTAGTTCTTCTATAATATGCAAAATGGTTAATCTTAAATATATTTTTGATTTCTACTTTATAAGCTTGTTACTTACAATAATTAAACATATCTCAATTTCAAGTTTTAATTGATAAATTTATCTCATGCATTAATATTAGAAGGGCTATCACTTTATACCTATTGTACAACATGAGTATCTTTTATGACATGCCTAGCATCTTCTATCATGGCTAATATACATAAACTTCTAAAATTGTGAAAACTATAAAATACAATCCTAAATATCATCCAGATTCATTAAATTCCAAACCACAAATTTATCACAAATATATATTTTATAATATCACAACAACAATACACAAGTATTTAAAAATCAACCCTAGATTTCAATTTTATCTAACATTGAAGAAGTATTTGCATAAGATATTTTGAAAGCCTAATCCTAAATAATTATTGCTCACATTGGTCTTGAATTTGCCCTATCATGGGTTGGAAGTCATGTTACCTATGGTTTGTTGCTCTTGGCTCAAAATCCAATTCCTATTTCCTCTTTTTTATAAAATTTTCTAAGTGTTACTTTTATACGTCAAGTATCCATGCAATTTTTTAGCTAGAAGTCATTGTCATTGTTTGAGGTTGCAACTTTATTATCTCATCAGAGTTTCTCTAGATTTCTAAAGTCTTAGTGATAATAAATATTGTGATTCAATTAACTTTCCTCTGAATCACGATATCACAATACCAGAAATGGTTCCAACCTAGATATTTCTATCTAGAACATAATATCACAATGTTGTGAATGGTCATGATTTATGTATCTATCCTTGGAACAAAAAGTTATGGCACTAGGAATTACCCCAACTTTGTTGTTTTCTTATTGTAGCACAAAGTCACGATACTAAAAATATCATGTCAAGAATAAAATACTTTCTAAAATAAAATAAAAAGTCATGGCAATTAGAAATGCCATGATTGGAGTAATTATTTTTGTAGCACAAAGTCATGGCTGAAAATGTTATCATGAATGATTTTACATATTTATTGACTCTATATTGATTAAGTTGCAATGCTAGAAAATGCATGACTTCTTATACTACTGGAGTACTAGACTACCATAACTTGAAAATATGACTGTGATTATGACTCCAATAAAATATCCTAGCCATGAAGATTGTGTTGTATAGTGAAAAGATTATGTCAACTCGATGATAATATCATAACATATAAAGATTACCATGACTAGTTTTATGGAGCTACGACCAAGAAAGGATCCCACAACTACTCAATGCTAGTGAAAGTTATAACCATGTCATGAAATGGAAAATGCATGACTCTCCATTACTTTTCTCCCCTCCAAGTCATCACTCCATCAAATCTATTAGTTTCACTCAAAATAATTATGATTTCACTAATATTCATCTAATTCTCCTACAATAGACACGTAGTGATCTTTCAAACTAAAGCTCCAATCCATATAAACACATCAATAAATACATGCAAATGACCCAAAAATGTAAGTACATAGAGTATCAAATAAATTTTCACACTAAAAGTATTACTCATCCTCAAATAATAAATCTTCTTTTATCTTTGAACTCATCATGAGTAACACAATAAGGAAGGAATGCAATCCACTCCAAAGTATTACCATGGCTATATTTGAGTATCATGATTGGTTGTTTTCTTTCTGAAATGGAAACTTAAATTTAGATATTTTTTATTTTGTGTATGAATCAATAGATGTAATGAGTTTATTCATCAAACTAAAAACTACTTACTTGGATGACCTCCCATGAAGTGTGATGTTTAACATCCATAGCTTTGCCTTCACCAGATCTCCACAATTTAGTCAATAATTTTAGTCGTTCAAGCAAGTTTCTAAGTGTAATCTTTTTATTTTATTATCTTCTTAAATTCAATTTTATCATCAAGTTATCTTTCAAAGTATCTCTTTTGGGATATTATTTAATGGATGTCATTGCTTTGTGAGAAGTTACAATATATTATCTACAATCACTTTTATAAAGCCATGACTTATTCTAAAGTCATGAATCCATGTTTTTCTTTCTTGATCCATTTTGTCAAGGCTTTGGATCATGTCATGACTTTCTTCATTATTTATTCAAGAAAAGTCGTGTCTTTTAATTTTTACACCATTCCAAACTTGGATTGTTTTTCCTTAGAATGCTTCAACATTTTGTCCATTTATCTTAAATTCTATTTCCTTTTTATGATTTCTCTGTAACTTTCCCATAAAGTACAACAATAGTGATTATAAATGGTTCATACCATTGAGACTTCAGCTTTTTTTACAAATAACTTGAGATAGGAGTTGAAAATTAATATTTTTTCTACTATATTGAACTCCTTCCTCAATAAGTTTTTATCATTTTATTTTTTTATCTTGTCTTTATTTATCATAGGCTTCATTACTCAATTTGTTTAGTTTAGTCATTTGAAAAACTCTATTTTCTTTATATCCCACACTTTATACTTCATTTATTTTATTACCCACTATACTCACTATTCAATTTTAACTAGAAAATGACAAACCATTCCAAAAACAAGTCTATTTGGAGATATATCCAAATGTGTCTTGAATTCTATTCTATATGCCTGCAATGCTTATTCAAACCATTTAGGCTAAATGGATTGACTATATTTTCAATATATTCTTGATCTCTCTATTTCATATTTTTGCTTGGTCATTTGTATGTGGATGATATGAAAGTTTTTAGTTATGTTTAATCTCATTCTTGGCTAAGTATGCTTCAAATAATCTATTATTAAAATGATTTTCTTTATCACTTACAATACATCATGGTGTGCAGAACTATGTAAAAATATTACTATGTTAGAAACCCCACAACTATCTTTGTGTAATTCCTTTGTGTTGCCACAACTCCCACCCATTTAGATATTTAGGGGATGTTTGATAATGCACTTAAAATCTTCAAATCATTGAAAAATTTAATTTTCAATGGTTTGAAATTTTAAGCGCGTTTGATAAATAAATATTGGGAGTTGAAAATTTAAAATTTTAAGTGCAAATTCATTGAAAATTTTAAGTAGGTAGAGACTTACTTAATGCCGAAGGCTGAAAATTTTCAACAAATTTTTTTAAAAAAATTATCATTTTATCCTTTTTGTTTCATTTCTTTTTTGGATTTATAATTTATTAATGGATATGTTTTTAGAAATTTTATTTTTTTAATAATTAATAATTGTTGTGAAAAAGAATTTTATTAGAAATTCTATTTATGTTGGATAATATATAATACAATAATAATAAGAGTAAATATGTAAAATACATTATTTTTAGCATTCAACATTTGCAGTTATCATATAATTCTATTTATATTCAACTTTCAATTAATAGTAATTTATCAAATCGTTTTTCAATACGAATTCAACACTTATAAAATTCAACCTAAATTTTTCAACACTTATTTTTCAGCACATAATTTTTTCAGTTTTATCAAATAGACCCTTAATCTAATACTAATAATATGTACTCCTTACCAAAAGATGCAATGAATGACCCCATAAAATATATTCCCCATGCACTAAAAATTTAAAGATATTGAGCCTTCCATAAGCAAAAAATTAACATCTTAAGATAATCTTTATCTAATTACCTTATGGCACATATCTCCTTTTGACCTCATCTTTACTTCATCTGAATATTTGTAGATCTCCTATAAGTGAGTTTTTATAACTTGTAGATACTTTCTTTTTTGATGTGGTGTGAGAGAAAGTGGAAAAATATCACATGCTATATAATTTCCAAAATTAGAATACTAGGGCAAATGAGTTTTGAATATCAAAATCTACTCATCTAATAAGTTCTCTTGGGTTTTAGCTCTTTCTTTATGATTTCTATTGGATCCTAATTAGGATAAATGGTCAGCTATCAGATTGTTTCTCCCTTTTTGTCTTATTCTAAATCAAATTTAAAGAGCAAAATAATTCATCAAATTAGTCGTAGCTTAACTTATTTCGTTGCCTTCAAATACCGCATAGCTACATGATGTCTATAAATCACTACCCTTTTTTAGAGGATGTATGGTTACATTTTTTTTACAAGAAAATACCATGGCTACTATTTTCTTTTTAATAGTTGTATTGTTTACTTGGGCTTTATTTTAGATTCAACTAGCACATGAAATGACACTAAAGACATTATATCTTTTCTAGCCCAGTATTGCCTCAAGGGCATATTCATTTGTATTATAGTGTTGAAACTTTATTATGCTGCCTAATTTTATTTGTTAGGCAATATCACAAAAGCTCATTAATTAGAGTGACTCATCAATTGAGATTCATAAGTATATAGGTCATACAAGTAATAATAGATTATCATCAAGATATAAATCACATAAGGATTATATCACTAATTTAGTCATTCTATAATGAGATAACATACTTTTAGTAAAATGCATATTCATATTGTTAAAAAATCTTAGGTCCATAATTTATTAATTAAATTTATGTGGTGATAATTTAGTTGTTCGACTTATATTATGTTGGATAGAGAACAAAAGTAGAAGAGTTGCATTATGATATCTTATCCTAATTACAAGAAAGGTGGTTGTCACTATTAATTCGATCCGGATGATGGTCCTCTCATAGTTATCCTCTTGGAATATCATCATCGAGACAACAATTTATATATGCTCAAGTATTATTCACAATCATATACCTTTTATGCAACTTTATCAACAATATTTGATGGTTGCCTTATATGCACACTCTTATTCTCTAACTTCAAATATCATAAAGATCACATATTTATATGGTTTGAAAGTTTTGTACTTTTAGCTTTATAAGCATAATACTTGCAAATTTAATATAGAGACTTATCTCATGTTTCACTAGTGGGAACCATACTTATGAAGCATAATATACTCATGCATCTCCCAAGAATTGCTTGTCACTATTCTCCTCAATAATAATATGACTCCCACACTATATGTGAACTCCATATGATAATATTTTATATAGCATCCATCCCAATTAAAAACTAGTTCTTTCAAAATATGTACAATGGATTAAGATGTAAAAGTATTTACACTTTCAGCTTCATAAGTACCATACTCCCAACTTTTACGTTTCAGTGTATAAGTTTATCTTATACATCACAATAAAAAGGGTTGTTCATTTATTTCCTATCATATGCATAAATGATCCTCATTGTTTATATGTCATCATCCACTTTGATAATCTTCTAGAAACCTACTAACAATCAAACCCTTAGTTCAAGTTTTATTTATCATCATCCATCAATACCCATAACATAAATTTAATCAAACATACTCATTCATTAATTAAAAACTCATTTCACATCACATATCTCAATTTATACAAAACCCTAGATACATGCTATTTTGGTACAAATTTTTAAATCTATCTCTAGAGAAGAGTATTTTGAAATTTGTGCCCCTCAACTTTATGAATTAGTATTAATCTTACATCCATTGCTTATTTTTGAAACCTCTAGAGAGCATGAAATTCACACATAAGATTTGGTAGTTTCCATGGATTTGCTTATGATATGAGGGAGAAGAAAAGGAAAAATAAGATATCCCATAAAATTTTTTAAATCTACTTTTATACTTAATTGACCTTATATTACTTTATGTAGGAAGTCATGGTTTGGAGAATGTCATAACTTTGGCCTTCATCTCTTCAGCTTGAGGTTGCTACTCTAAAAATTAGTCATGACTCTAGTCTACATCTTGATCTTTATGTAACTCAAAGTTGTGTATTGATAATGATTATAACTTGGGCCTAATATCTCTATAACATAAATTCATGGTGCTATTAAATGACCATGGTTTCATATATTTGTTCTATTATCATTGATAAATAGTTGTAGCATAGGAAAGTTACAATAAAGTGGTAAATGGTTTCTCATTTTGTTCTATAGAGATGGAGTTGTGTAGAAGCCATAATATTGATAATGGTATTTCTTGAGTTTTATATGGCCACTGCACTAAGTAGTAGTCATGATATTGAGAAGGTATTTTATATATTGGCCATACCCACAATATTGGAAAATGGCCATTGAACATAATTTTTCTTTTATTTCTCAATTGTCCAGAGCACTAAGGGTGGCCATGGCACTTACCTTCTCTTGTTTCATATATCATATTATCATGGTACTATTAGGATGTTATGATATTGGCAATTAGCTTGAGCATGCAAGTCTCTTCATGAAAAGGGTCATGGCTTTGGAAATAGTCATACTCAAGTAATGTCCTTTGTAACATTTAGTATCCCAAAAATCATGACTTTGAATAATTATTGTGATTTTGGTATGATTAGTTATAGCTCTGTAATTTTCTATAACTCAAAAATTATGGCTTTGAAAAAAGGCCACGACTCTGACTTGACATTGTTGAACCATTTTAAAGATAAAATCACAATGCTTGGAGTTGGCCATGACCTTTAGCACTAGTGGGTATTTAGTTATTGTGATGGAGAATTAATATCATAGTCATCTAAATCATTTGAGCTATGTATGGATGCAACTCTATGATAAAAACCCAACTACTAAGAAAGTATTGCACAATGAAAAGATTAAACTAATGAATTAGTAGGATCATGATATATAAGAATTACCCTAACTTATTAAGTAGAGTTTTTGCTAAGAATGGATACCAAAATTATGTGAAACTCAATATTCTATCCTCTTTACTAAATACCTCCAAAAAACTATTGATTTCATGAGTATTCATTGAAACTCACTAGCTAAATGGGCATTCTCCGTCGCTAAATGGGAAATAGCGACGAATTATCGATGGATTGGTTCCCTATCTAAAGGGCTTCTCGCTAAAATTTAGCGAGGGAAAGTGTCCCTAGCTAATAATTTAGCGAGAGAAAATCCCTAGCAAAAAAAATTCCCTAGCTAAATTAACAAGCTAAATGAGATATTCTGTTGCTAAACGGAAATAACAATGGAATATTTCCCAATCTAAAGTGATTGTCACTAATTATTAGCGATGGAAATAGTCCCTAGATAATAAATTTAGCGATGGAAAAAATTCATTGCTAAATAAAAATATCCCTAGCTAATTTAGCAAGAAAATTTTCGCTAGCAAATTTAGCTAGGGAAAATTTACTAAATTAGTTAGGGAATTTTCCCTAGCTATTTTAATTTCAAAACTATTTTCAAAATTTACTTTATTTTAAAATTTTTTAATTAAATAATTTAATATTTTTATATCAAATTGAATAAAAAAGAAATTATAAATGATAATTTATATTAAACAAAAAATAAAATCATTTAATAACTTATTCTTATTCAATATTTTATATTATTAAAACAAAAATAATAACAAAATTTTATTACATCTTATTCATAAATATATCTACCAATAGTGCATAAAGTATAATTTATCCATTCATTAACATTGCTTTCTCTCCCTCTGCTCCTCCGATCACTAATTTCTGCTTTAACAAGGCTATCCGAGTCACGACACATTATGTCTAGTGAAAAATCTCATTACTTATACAAGCTTTGTATGGGGAACAATGCGGTATCATATCTGTAAGAAATTTAAACCACTTAATCAAATCAAAATAAATAAAATAAAAAACTATGCTTTGATAAATATATATTGCTGCAGTAAATATGTACATATATACTAGCATTTCACTCATACATATATTACTATAGTATATGTACATATAAACTAGAGTATTATGCATACATATATACTTAGTATATATGTATGTATATACTAACTATATACGTATATATGTATAGTGCATTTAATACTGCAGTATTATATGTATGTATATACTAACTATATACGTACGTATATACCGCATTTGTTGTCATTGCTGCTGCTCCCACTACCACTACCACTACCATTGCCACTGCTGCCGTTGTTGTTACCCCTGTAGCCGCTACTACCAGTGCTACCGCTACTTCCACTACTATCGGTGCTGTTGTCGCTACCGGTGCTACCACCGATACCGCTACTACCACAGCTGTCGTGGCTACCACTTCTGTCGCTTCTGCCGCCAATGACTCTGCTGCTGCTGCTGCCACCGTCGCCGCTACCACGGCTCCAGCCGCTACCACCACTGACACCACTGCCTCCGCTGTCGCCATTGCCGCCTCTGGCAGCTGCCACCTCTGCCACTGCTTCTGGTGCTGCCACCGCTGCTGAGGTCACTACCGCCACTGCCAGTGTCGACGCTACAGGCCACTACTGGCACTATTGCCACAACCACCGCTACTGCTACTGCCACTGCCACTGATTCCGATGCTGTCGCCATTGCCACCACTACCGCCGTTGCCACTTCTACCGCTACTACTACTGTTAATAATAAAAGTATGGCAAGCGATGATGCTTGACTGATGAACTTGAGATTGTGCGAGTTTTTAATGAGGCGACGAGCTGCTTCTCCCAAAATAGGACCCGATATTCCTCCTGGACCAGAATTACATGACACTACAGGAGCATCATCAGCAACATCATTCTAAGACCTAGTATAATTAGAACCAATCATTGCAGAATCTAAAGCAACAAAACTTATTAATTCATACGTTCGCTTTGTACAATGTGATAATTGCATATCAAAATATAATTACTAAATTTTTTATGACTAACTTTTATCTGCCTGGTTGGCTTGGACTAGAAATATCATCCCACTCCTTTAAGAAAAGTCTAATATCTATTACTGTTATTACCTACATCAGTGAGCAATGCATGATGATGACTAGACCAGCCTGAGCAATTATATATTCAAAAGTGTGTTTGTATGTTAATAGGTGTGTACGTATGACAATATATACATGTCTACAAATAAATATATGCACCCACTTATGTATATACTCGGTATATACGTATGTATATACTACAGTATAAAGTACATATATACCGAGTATATATGTAAAAATATACTCAATATATACGAACACATATACTCCGTATATACATACTTATATACTTACTATATACGTACTTATATACTCAGTATATACGTACTTATATACTCAGTATATACATACATTTATACCAAGTATATATGTATGTATATACTGCAGTCTTATATATACGTATATATAATCACATAGCCTTAGATGACACACACACTTGTACTTTAATGCAAATACACATACCATCAAAGACAAAAGAATAAAATAATATAGGACTAAAAAAACATGCATATATGTCTTTCAGGCATGGTCAGCATTTCTCGTTCTTTTTCTTCTGGTACTCCTCACAAATAGAGAATATTGTTACATTTGCACATGGAGCAATACATACTATATTTACAAACCAATAACCAATAACAAGCAGTTGCAAATCTAAACTATGATGATGAATATCCGCACAAAATAAGAGTGTACAGAAAAAACCTACGTTTGCGTGGAATTAATTTTTTTGGTTTATCTCACTGCTGCAAAAAATAAGGTGATGTTCCCAGCACCATGGAGGCCCCGAAAAAACTTTTACATACCTATAATATACTAAAACTCTACCCAACAATTTTGGTGACATACAAATATATTCATAGATATATAAAAATAGTTATTATAGACATGAAAAAATATAAATTAAAGTTGATTGTCATGCAACTTCAACAAAAATTTAATTAAATAATTTAATATTTTTATATTAAATTGAATAAAAACATAAACTATAAATGAAAATTTTTACTTAATAAAAAAAATTCACTTAATAACTTATTCTAATACAATATTTTACATAACTAAAACAAAAAAGTAACAAAATTATATTGCATCTTATTAATCAATGTATCTACCGAGAGTGCATAAAGTATAATTTATCCATGCATTGACGTTATTTTTTCTTCCTTAGCTCCTCCGATCACCAACTTTCTACTACAAAAAAGTTGTCCGAGTCATGGTGCATCATGTCTATTGAAAAATCTCCACTTATACAAGCTTCATATGGGAAACAATGAGGTACCATATCTGTAAGAAATTTAAACCACTCAATTAAATCAAAATAAATTATAAAAATCTATGTTTTGATAAATATATATTACTAGCATTTCATATATACTAGCATTTCACTTGTACATATATTACTATAGTATATGTACATATAAATTATAGTATTATGCGTACATATATACTGAGTATATATATACTTAGTATATATGTACATAAATTATAGTAGTATTATATGTACATATATACTGACTATATATGTACGTATATACCATATTTGTTGCCGTTGCTGCTGCGCCAGCTGCCTGCTACTAATCCTACTACTGCTACTGCTACCACTGTCGCTACTACTGTTATTGTCGCTGCCATTGCTATTGTTGCTACTGCTGCTGCCACTGTTGCTGCCAGTGCTACTACTACTGTTGGTGCTGCCGCTGCCGCCACTGCCACTGCTGCTGCCACTGCTGCCGCCGCTCCCACTACTGCCGCTGCTGCCACCACTGCTGCTGCTGTCACCAATGCTGTCGCTGCCACCATTATGCCGTCACTGCTACCACTGTTGATAATAGGCTTTTACATACATATAATAGGTTAAAACTCTGCCCAAAAATTTCGGAGACACGCAAACATATTCACAGATATTAAAAAATAGTTATTATAAACATGAACAAATACAAATTAAAGTTGATTGAGAGAGGGAGAGAGATAACGAGAGAGAGAGAGAGAGGGAGAGGGAGGGAGAGAGGGGGGAGAGAGGGGGGGGGAGAGAGGGGGAGAGAGATATAGATAGAGAGAGAGAGAGAGAGAACAAGTAAGAAAGGAGAGCAAGAAAGAAAATAACAAGAGAGAAAGTACGTGACACATAAAGAAAAAGAGGAAGAAAGTGACAGAAAGAATTAGAGTGGGAGAGAGAGACACATCAAATATTACATCTTTTGTCATATATAAGTTCATATTTGAGCCTGAGGCCCAAGAGCTGAGATTAGGTAAGAGTACGACCCTTATTTGTATTATAACATATATGAGCTTGATCAACGAACTCTCATGCTATGTGCTTACATATTGTTGATATTATATCTTTAGCCATTTAATTTCAAGTTAGTGCAACAAATTAGTATTATCCCATATATAATTATATGTTAGGATACATATAGTAAATGTAGTTAGAAATAGTTACATATAGTTAAACTATTTGTACCTACTATGCACCATCAACATCCACACAATAAGAATGTATTGTATCACAAATGCATTAGGTATATATACGAATAAGGTTATATAAGCAATCCAAGCATACGATGGTGATTAAAGAAGAAGTTTCGGAAAAAAAATTTAACAGAATCAATATGCAACTCTTACATTAAGATAATCAATGAAGAATTAGAGTAGAAAACGTATCTCAAATCAATAATAAATTATCGCATTTGTGACATACTAACACCATCGTATAACTACATGTATAGTTACATTATGTTTAATAAATTATCTCAAATCAATATAATAGTTTAATAAACTCGGCATATATAGTTAAACATTATGTTGTATCTTTTTATACATATAATTATAAATATAGTTACATGTGGTTATACACATATAATTATAAATATAGTTATACATATAGTTACATGTATAGTTAAACTTATATTTATAAATGTATGTATATATATTGTTTCATATAATTTCATATATTTATACATATAGTTATGTATAGGTATGGATATACTAAAATACATTTATTATACTAATATATAAAAATGTATATTAAATACATGTTGTTAATCATATATTTAAATATAGTTATGTATAAAGTTTTTATAGTTATACATAGTAAGATAGAATTATTTATAGTTATATGTTATTATACATATAATATATATAGTTATAAAAATTTATATATCATTAAACATTTAGCTTTATATATATATATATATATATACGAGTATTTATATTTAGTTATACATAAATATATACAAAGTTATAAAAAATATATATATATATTTACATATATGTATACATATATGTCTAAAAGTTAAAGTTTATATATCTATACATATAGTTATGTATAGGTATAGATATAGCAAATTACATTTTTAAATACTAATATATACTAATGTATATTAAATATAAGTTGTAAATATTATATTTAAATATAGTAATGTATAAAGCTTTTATAGAAATACATATAATAAGATACAATTATTTATAGTTATATGTTATTATACATATAGTATATATAGCTATAAATTTTTTTATATAGTTAAACATATAGTTATATATAGATATATTCATATATTTAGTTATACATAAATATATAAAGTTATAAATAAATATATAGATTTACATATATGTATACATAGTAACAAATAAAGTTATATTTAATAATATAGAGCATTATATCATTATACAATTATTTATATATAGTTATACGAATATTTATATATAATTATACGCATATGGTTAAATATAATGTTGTATGTTATTATACATGTAATTATAAATATAGTTACATGTGGTTATACATATAGTTACATATATAGTTATACTTATATTTATACATGTAAGTATATATATTTTTTATATAATTTTATATATGTATACGTATACCTATAGTATCTATAGGTATATATATGGTAAAATACATTTTTATATAATAATATATAAAAATGTACATTAAATATATGTTGTTAATTATATTTTTAAATATAGTTATGTATAATATTTTATTATTATACATATAGTCAAAGATAATTATTTATAGTTATATGTTATTTTGCCTTTGGGATCAAATGGAAAAAATACACAAAACAAAAAACAAACAAGTTCTGCTTACAACAAATTAGAACAAAGTAAATGTGGTCTTGTATTTCAAGCGTGCAATATATAAATAGAAATACAATTTGAATCCCTCCTAGAAATAGTTGATGTCATCCACATAACAGAACAAAACTCAAGCAAAATAGACAAATATTAGATCCACATCCAAATATGTCAACAAAGTTTGCCTCATCATGCTAAAATTATTTAAGATTTAGAGGCCCTCGCCAAAGGTAGCACAAGCGCTCTGAATGTGCCAATGGTGTTGGAGAAGAAAGTGAAGTCCTAGCTTGTCAGTAATTTCAGCTGCATTCATCGCATTGGGAAGATTTTGCTTATTGGCAAACACCAACAAAATTGCATCTCGAAGCTTTTCCTCGTTTAACATCCTATGCAACTCATCTCTAGCTTCAACTACTCAATCTCTGTCATTGTTGTCCACCAAAAATATAAGACCTTAAGTATTTTGGAAGTAATCCCTCCAGAAATGGCGAATCTTATCTTGACCCCCAACATCCCACCCAGTAAAATTGATGTTTTTGTATTTAACAGTCTCTACATTGAAGACAATAAAAGGAATTGTAGTGACAATTTCACCAAGCTTCAACTTATAAAGAATGATTTTCTTTCCGCCAGCATCAAGACCTAGCATCAAAATCTTCATCTCCTTGTTGACAAACAGCCTGTTGAACAACTTTGTGAACGTAAACCTCATTTCTTCCACTAAATCTTAAATCCTTTGTCGTATGGCAGTAAAGAGATCTGGTGAGAGAAAGAAACAGTATCAATAGACCTCAAGAGATGGTCACTAGAGAGGGATGTCAACCTCTATATGTTTTTATACCTATAGTATACATAATTAAAAAAAGAGTTATATATATATTTAAACATATAATTATATATATATATATATATATATATATATATATATATATATATATATATATATATTCATACAAGTAGTTATAAGTAGTTATACATAAATATATACAAAGTTATAAATAAATATATAGATTTAATTATATGAATCCATATATGTATACATAGATACAAATATAATTATATTTAAGTATATAGAATGTTACATAGTTATACATAGTTATATATTATTATACATATGATATATTTTGTTAAAAATATAGTTATATAGAATTACTCATATAGTTATAAAATATTATATAGTTAAAAAAATAGTTATGTATAGTTATAAAAATAGTTTACATAGTTACAAATATAGTTAAATATAATTATGAAGAGTTTTATATAATTACACAAATATTTATTAATAGTTATCATATACTATGATAACAACACACTCTCAAATTCCTAATTGAATTACACCACTATAGAGAAAGAACTTGTATCAACAATCTTTTCTTTTGACAAGTTAATATCATATTTAGTGGGAACAAAGTCGTAGTATATACTAAATTTTCTATAATCAAATATCTCATAGAAAAGAAAGATGTCAAGCCTAGATTGATTTGATGGATTTTACTATTACAATAGTTTGAACTAAAGGTATTAGATAAAAAATGTACATATAATCAAAATTGAAAATAGCTTATCAAGACTAGAAAAAAAAGATAGAATAGTTGTTGAAGAAGATATTAGATAGATTTTTTTATTCGAACAAATTATAGTATTAAATGAAAATATATCACCAAGGTAAGTAGTATTGAATGAATCTTATCATTGCAAGTAGTACTCTGATCAAATTTTGAGGCAAAGTGTCATAGATGGGAGATTAGTAGTATCTTGCAATAATATCACTTTTTCCTCTTGCTCTCATGAATTTGTGGAACATGTTAATAATTATGTGCTTAAGTATTTTTCTTCTCAAAATTAATGTTGATATTTACATATATATGCATAAATATATATGTGCATATACACTGACCTACACACACACACATTTATACATCCATATACATTACTATACATTATATATCTCAATACACATTTTTGTACTTTTGTATATATTCACACATGTATCTACATTTTCATAGTATGGATATACTTGTATGCATGCATATACTACTGAACACCCACACAAACACACACATATACATATATACGTAATGTATTTTTAAAGTTACACATGAAACTGTTATATATATGTGTGTGTGTGTGTGTGTGTAAATGTATTTAAAATTTTATGATTTTGAAAATTTAATTAAAATAAAATATTATATATTGTACACAATTTATAAAATATTGTAAATTCTTTATATTTAAAATAAGTGTTTGTGTGTGTGTGTGTGTATGCGTGTATGTGAAGCATATTAATGTGTAAAATGTAATTATGAATTAAATATATGAGCTTATATTATATTCAAATAGTTGTTTTTTAAATATTTATATTAAAATAACTATCATTATGCTCATATAAATAAATGAAGTTGGCAATTTGTAAATTATGTTGTTTTTACAATTATGTTAGAAATAAAAATATTGGTTATAAATAGATAATATTGTTTTTGTTTTTCTATATAATTTTTTTGTTAAAATATTGATGTCTATGATAAATTTTTACCTATTATTTATTGTTATTAATAAATTTTTAGAAACATTAAAATTCAAAAAATTATAATGAGGTGCATATAAATACATGCCTTTAATGTTTTGTAAAAAATCAATTATTTATTTAATTATGTTCAAACAAAATAGATTATCATATAAATATATGAATACATTTTTCTACAAGTTATTCTTTTTTTAATTTTATTCAAAATATATAAATGACCATATGAATATATGAATTTGTTTTTTTAAATTATTATTTTTAAATTTTTTTTTAAAATTGAAATACATGACTATGTTTTTTTTTTGTAATTAATAGATACATTTTAAACATTGTTTATTTATAATAAATATAACATATTTCATATTATGAGGTACAAATTTTATTTTGTAAATAAATTTTATTTTTTAAGTTTTATTTTTGTAAATTGAAACTACATCACATACATATTGTGAAATTTTTTATAATATTTATTACACAAACATATTATTATTTGTTTTGAAATTTACAACATGAATTTTTACAAATAAATATTTTATTAGAAATCAATTTTAGTTAAATGATATTAAGTGAAACAAAAATACAAACCCTAAACATATTAAATCATAATGATTTATACAAACATATAAAAATACATTTAAGGTTGAAAAAATTAATTTTAAGTTCCTAAAATATATGGGAAAATGCTAAAGATTTATACAATATCAAATATATATATATATATATATGAATGAGATGAATTATATGAATGGATATTAAGTTTCTGAAGCTTGTAGTTATACATTTATTTTTAATTTATTATTGATTTGAGTATATGATGATTTATTATTGATTTGAGATACGTTTTCTACTCTAATTCTTCATTGATTATCTTAATGTAAGAGTTGCATATTGATTCTATTAAATTTTTTTTCCGAAACTTATTCTTTAATCACCATCGTATGCTTGGATTGCTTATATAACCTTATTCGTATATATACCTAATGCATTTGTGATACAATACATTCTTATTGTGTGGACGTTGATGGTGCATAGTAGGTATGCCGAGTTTATTTTTTTTTTCACTCGACCGTATTCTATTTTTCTTAGTTTAATCACAAAATGGGTGTTTTGTGTTGGGCAATGTGTATATAACACATAAATATATAAGTGTATTTTATTATATATATAAATATAGAAATAATATACATAAACATAACTATATATAAATATAACAACATATATTTAATATATATATATATATATATATATACATCTATATGTATGTATCATATTTCTATATATGATACATTCAATATACATGTCATGTATTTCAAATATAATTAGTATTATACAGATAACATTATATACATAATTTATGCAAATAAAGTTATTCTGATTTTATGATAGGCTTTTAATAATGTATATTTGAAATCTGTAAGTTATCATTATGAAATACGCATCTAACAAATTTGCATTATGAAAATATCTATTATTCCATAATGTCATGCCTACCAATAAGTATAATTAAATTAATATCTGTAAACTATATTCTATACATGGCTTTATGTATAGGGAAAAACACACACTCTTATAAAAATGTAAAAGTGTGTTTTATATCTGTAAATTAAAACTATAGTCACATTAATATATGTTAATGTCAAATTAATATTCGTAAACATTTATTAACCGGTTTTCAATTAGTTCAAATAAAAATGTAATAGGCTTTATGTATACTGATACTAATTTACATGACATTTAAATACATGTATATATTTGACTATACTTTAATTACTATGTTTAATTAAATGTTGCATAGGCTCCCTTATAAATATCCTATCATTGACTATCAATATGATTCATAATGGATTGAAATATATAAGATATCCAGCTCATCTGACATATATATATGTGTGTGTGTGTGTGTGTGTGTTAAATATATGTAGTTATATTTATATATAGTTATGTTTATGTATACTGTTTTTATAGTTATAGATATAGTAAAATACACTTATATAAGAAATTCGAATTATATCACGCATGCATATTGATGTATTATTATGTTTAAATACATTTATTGATTTGAGGAACTTAACTGTATAAAGATTTATACATTTATATATAACTATATATAAATGTATTTAATAATATATATATCAACATATTATTATATATAAATGTATTTATCTATATCAATACCTATACATAGTCATATGTCTAAATATATATAATTACATGAAAAACTAATATTAATATCTATGTATTTATTTATACATATTAATTTATTTTCTTTTAACTTTATTGAAAGAATTATATTTTTTTATATTTCAAGATTTTCAAAATTTGTATTATTTATTTTTTTAAAAGTTTCTTATAATCATAAAATTTTTTTTATACTTAAAATAATATTAATATTTACTAGTTTATTCATTAATTCAGATATTTGTGAAAATATTTTCTATTTTATCATACAATGAATTAATTTACATTTATTTTAGTAGAAATTTTAATATATGTTAATTTAATTTTTAAAATATTGAAAAAAATTATTATACTTATTGAATTTATTATTTAATGGTACTTTAATATAAAGTTTTAAATTTTTTAATTAAAAATTTTAGAAAAATTGTTTGTATAATTTTTTAAAAAATTAATACATCATAAAAATAAGTATCTTAGTCCTTATTAATATAATTTTTTTATATTTTTATATTCTTTATATTATTTATTTATAATATTATTTTTTTATAATTTTACGAGGAGAATGTATCCCTCGAGGATTGCTCATCTATAGACTATTAACATATATTTAATAAATAAAATTAAATAAAATATTAAAACTAATATTAAATTAAAAAAATTAAATAATTAAATATTGGCTAGGAAAATTCCATCGCTATGTTTGGGATTTAATTAGCTAGAAAAATTCTATCACTAAATCCGCCGCTATATTTCGGATTTAATTAGCTAGGGACGTTTTGTCTCTAAATCTATCGATATATTCCATATTTAATTAGCTTGGGAAGTTTCATCGCTAAAATCCGTTGCTATATTCAGGATTTAATTAGCTATGGTAGTTCCGTCACTAAAATCCATCGCTAAAATCCATCGCTATATTCAGTATGTAATTAGCTAGGAAAATTTCTTCGCTAAATTCATCACTATATTTTGGGATATAATTAGCTAGGAAAATTCTGTCGCTAATTTCTATCGCTATGTTCGGTATGTAACTAGCTAGGGAATTCCATCGCTAAAATCTATCACTATGTTCAATATATAATTAGCTAGAAAAATTCCTTCGCTAAATCCATTGCTAAATTCCTAATTTTATTAGCTAGAGAAATTTCGTCGCTATATCCTTCAATAAATTCCGGATTTTATTAGCTATAGAAATTTCATCGCTAAATTCATCGCTAAATTCATCGCTAAATTCTGGATTTTATTAGCTAAAAAAATTTCACCGCTAAATCTGTCACAAACTTCCAGATTTTATTAGTTATAGAAATTCTGTCACTAAATCCTTAGCTAAATTCCTCACTTTTCTTGAGCGGAATTTACGAAAATATTCTATCGCTAATCCATTGCAAAATCCGTAGCTAAATCCTCCGCTTTTCTTGAGCAAAATTTATGAAAATATTCCATCACTAATCAATCGCTAATTCGTTGCTAAATTTCCCCACTTTTCTTGAGCGGAATTTACGAAAATATTCCGTCGCTAATCCTTCGTAAAATTTGTAGCTAAATCCTTCACTTTTCTTGATCAGAATTTACAAAAATATTTCGCCGCTAATTTGTCATTAATCCATTGCTAAATCCCCCCACTTTTCTTAAGTGGAATTTATGAAAATATTTTGTCGCTAATCCATTGCAAATTTTTATTTAAATAAAAAAATATAAATCCATTGCTATTCCGTAGCTAATCCCTCACAATTTAGCTAGGGATGAATCCCTTACTAAAATTTCCAAGCTAAATGAACATTTAAATTTTTATTTAAATGTCATCTTTAAGATGTTGGTAAATCTTCATTAGAACCCAACATGATAAAATAAACTACACACCCCTTGATATTTGTAGGGTGAGATCTAGTTTTAATTACTAAAACCTTCATGTTTTCTACTTCTAGTCCTCTAGTCGAGATTGAATGTCCTGATACAATCCATTCCTTTACAATAAAATGACATCTCACCTTTTAATTACAAAATTGTTTTCTTTATATTGATTCAATACCATTTCCATATTTTTAAACAACCTTTAAGAGAATCCCCATTGACAGAAAAATCATCCTTAAATATCTCCATTATTTCTTTATTGAGGTCAGAAAATATCACATTCATGCATCTTTGAAAAGTAGCTAGAGTATTTCAAAGACCAAATGGCATTCTATGAAATGAAAAAGTTCTATATGAGCAGGTGGAAGTTGTCATTTTTTAGTCTATTATATCAATTATAATCTAATTGTATCTTGAATATTTATCTTGAAAACAATTGAAGTAATGTTCTATATTTTTGGTAAGTGAAAAAAAGTGAGTAATGATTCATCCTCATTTTCTTGTTCAATTTTTAATAATCCATGCATATGCACCATCTAATAGTTATATGTGAAGAGATTTAATCATCATTCGATATTTTCACTACTAACAAATCTCTCTTCTTTGGCATCGTGTGAATTAGACTACCCATGGACTATCTAATATGACATAAATGATCTTTACATTGAGTCATTTTATAATCACATTTTTTATTATATTTTCATTATTAGATTCACTCTTCATTGATATTCAAGTATTAGCCTTCAACCATCTTTCATAAGCATCTTGTGCATGTATATGAAGGGACTGATTCATTTGATATCTTCAAATAACCAAGTTATAGACTTAGTAGGTTTTATTATCATTTTTATCATGATCATCTACATCTTTTCAATCAATATAGCTTAGAGGTGTCAAGTGGGCCATGTTGGGCATGGCCCATCTACTTGGCCCAAAGGCACAATTCAATAGCATGATTCAGCATCATGCATAAGAATTTGGGCCAGATTTTGTGTGCGGTTCGATTGGATTGACTCTGAGCTTCTATTTGGCTCGTCAAGACCAAACCCCATCCCCACTAGTCACCCTTGTGCTTCACCTAATTTCCTCCTTGCCTGAAATATTTGAGCCCAAACTAGCCTGAACCAACATGAACCAACAAGACCTCACCATGACCCAACATGAACTCGTCATGGCCCAGCATGAGCTGGCCTGAATCTATCAGATTCAGGCCAATCAGGCCATGCTAGTCCAGCCTATTTTGAGTTATGCCATGCCTAGCACATAAAGACTACATTACACGATGGCCTGCCTAGTCCACCTAAAACTAGGCCATGTCGGCATGACACGACCCACTTGACACCTCTAATATAGCTAAAATAATGACTGACATTGTCTTCTTTTACCTCAAGAAAGCTTAACATAGGTGACTAGGTAGCACCTTAATATTAGTCCATCTAAAGTTATTCGTATTTCAAGGCATTCTTCTTCTAGCATCATGACTTTCATTGGAGTCATGATATCATCAAATATATCTTCTATCATGATTGTTGTGGCTTTGAGATTAGGTATAATAATTCATGATATAATAAGTCATGATATTGGTATTTATTATGTGGAACTATATACTCATGACACTATAATAAGTCATGAATTTTTCTTCCACCACTTTTTAAGTTTAAAGTATTGACTTCTTTTTGTACAATCTCTCATATGGTTCTTTCTTTGGTTTTCTGCCCTTTAAATTTTGTACTATTTTTGGGTAATATAAATATGCATCTCCTTAGATTCTCTTCGATGTTGCCTTCCACACCATGGATTCTATTCTCATTCATTTTTAGTACTAGTTGCCCAATTTGAATCTCACTATATCTATTTATTTATTCTTCCACATCATTACTCCTCTTTATTTTCTCTAGTAATACAAAAATAATATCTTCAAATGATGGCTTGTCTATCAGATATAGACCATCGGGTTGCTATAGTTTTTCTTGATTTTCAAATGATATATCTTCATGACTTCTAGCATTAAAAAGATAATACATATGGAAGTCATTATTAGATCTAAAATAATGTTTACAACTTTTGCAATGAATTGGCTTCTTCAACATGATAGATGAGAATGAATTGGTATCTCTTATTGTTTCTAGGTTAATTCATTTGTGCTAGTTATGCTGCATTCTATCCCAAGGTCACTACAATCATCTTCCATGTTCTATCTCTCTATCTCAAAAAATACTCTCATTGTTCTCTCCATTTTGTGTCTAAAGATATTAGCTCAGTCTCAGAATTTTTGCTCATGTAAGTGGAGTGACTACAAAATAAACAAAAAAAAAAAAAAAGAAACAAACAAACAAAAAAATAAAGAAACAAAAAACATAAATACAACACAAATACAAAACTATAATTATTATCCAAACAACTAGAAAAAAAAATTATTATTTTGTAAGGATAGTTATGTCAGCTCATATTGGCTAATCAAACTAAATAATTCCTAGTAGTAAAACCAAAAACTTATCATGACTTTGGTTCATTTCCAAAACACAAATACATAATCCCAAAAGCTCATTAGGTAATTATCTTTTGTTTAATATAGTTCTATAAGTATATAAATCATATAAGTAGTAAAATGGAACTAAGTCAAAATATCAATCCCATAAAGAATGTGTAGGGAATCTAACTAACCAATAATGAATTAATTATTACTCGAGTTGAGTAGATAAACTTAGATTTTTGGAATGATACCTAAACTCTAGGGTTATCATACATCTTTGTACATGATAATGTTTTCTTTAGTATTTAAAAAATATTATATTTTTTGTCAAAGAAAAAGTAAAATAGTATGAAAAATTCTTTGTGCTCTTTTGGTATACAAGATAATTGTCAGCTTTATCGATGCCAAGGATAATCCTCTCATAGTTATGCCCTTAATATTTTACCAACAAAATCATTGGTCATTGTGTTCATGCATCATTTGCACATCTATTCCTTTTAGAAAATACATCAATAGCTCTTGATAACTACTTTGATTGTGCATTTTAATTTTTTGACCTCTAATAGTTTAACATGCAAAATGATGTGGTAATTAAAATGTTTTCACTTTCAGATTCATAAGAGTCATACTTGTGATAATTAATATATGTCCTCCCATGAATCTCATATATAAAATTCATATAAGAAAGAATAACTCATAGGGTTCATCACCATATGAGATTTATCCACTTGTGGCATCCCATGACTTTTATATCACTATCTATCTTGATCAATACATGACTCACATACCATTTTGAAACCCATAAGTTAGATATTCTACTTAATACTTATATCACTAGAAGGTTAGCTCTTATAGAATATACACAATGAATTCATTTTTAATACATTTGTGCTTTTGACTTCATAAGTATCATACTTATACTAATTAACCTTATATATAGGTTTTCACATGTATGCTTATTTCACATGTTAAGATTAGAAGGGATGACACTTCCTTATTACTATGAGTGTGTCCTAAGGCATACTTAATAATTATTACTTGCATAAACCTTGGTTTTTTCTTAATCAAGGGTTGGAAGTTGCACTACCTAGGTTTTGTTGCACTTTGCTCAAAATCCAATTCTCATTGCATCTTTTTTTTTAAATCTTCACAATGATGCTTTTATACTTCAAGGATCCATATACTTTTTTAAGTTGAAAGTTGTAGTGCTAGCTTGAGGTCATGAATTTGTTGTCTCATTGCATGTTCTATGGAGTACAAAAGTTATGGTGGAAATAAATGTCACAACTCAAGTAACACTTTTCTAGAACATAATGGCATGATGATGGGATTGACCATGTTGAGACATTTCTCTCTTGAATGCAAAATCATAATATTGGGAATGATCATGACTTATGCATTTATTTTTAAAACACAGAGTCATGGTGCTAGGAATTATAATTATTTTAGTATTTTTTGACTAAAGCAAAAAGGTGTGGTGTAAGAGATGTCATGAACAGATTAAATACTTTTTGGAACAAAAAGTTTTGACAACTAGAAATGCCATGACTAGAGTAATGTTCTCTGGAGCATTTTGGCTTTGTATTGATTAAGTTGCAGCACTAGAAAATATTTAACTTCTTGTATTAATGAATCACTTGGTTGATCAATGTAAAAATAAGCTCATGTCCATAATGATGTTGTAGAGATAGTGTAGATGTGACTCCAAGAAAATATTATAACCATTTAAATAGTGTTGCACAATGAAAAATTTGTGTTAACTTGATGGAAGATCTATTACATATAATAATATTTATGATTAGTTTAGTAAAGTTATGAGTAAAAAATGATACCACGACTATCCAATGGACTAGTGGAAAATAGTATATTTATTTTCTTTTTTATATTGTACTTTTTTCTTCTTTTTTTGTTGTTGGTGATGAAATTTAAATAGAGAGAGAAATTTGAGGTCAAATAATTAGAACGTATATTTAAAGTAAATATCAAGGGTAATTGATAAGTTATTGAAAAGGTATGGACTTATAAATGAAACTTGAGCAAGAATAATTTGTTGTTTCTATGGAAAAGTAAATGTGGGAAAGCTATAAGGAGGGCATCATTAGGGAGACCCATTAATTGAGAAATACATTGAATGCTCTATTGGGTGCTAGAATATTTTTATAATAATTCAATATTTATTCTATAACCAAGCATAATAATATCTGAGATATTTAGATAAAACATCATACATAATGGAATAGAATAACCATATAATCTAAGAATTTTACCAAAAAAAACTTTTATCTTTTCAACTAGAGTAGTAGTTGATTCATCATTGGTTGGTCAGACAACCTACACAATTCCTATGTGATCGATATTTGAATGAAATTCTACAATACTATTTATATGACATATACTTATGGGATTGATTGAATAAGAGACATTAACCCAATAAAGTTTTGGAACATTGCCTAATCCTATAAATTGGGTAACATAATAAAGTTGTAATAATTATTTTGCAAATTTGCTCGGGATTATTTAGTTTGGGTAATCAAGTCTAGTTGACGCATTTATCCTTAAAAAAATAGTTAGCTTTGTTTTTAGAAGTTTGAATAATATTATCTCTTTTTGCATATTGATTTGCATTGCTTGTGTTATGATACTTGTTTATAACTTTTTGTCTAGTGTTTTTTAGCCACAAACCAATAGAACAAAACTTAAAACCTTGCTAACACCTTGCGACCCATAAATTGAGAAAATAAAAAAAAGGATAACTTTGATAATAAAATATGAATATGCACAACTAAATTTATCATTATGATAAAACATATATCTTATGAAGAAGTAATTTGTATCTAATATCTAGTAGGAATCAAAATAATTCTATTATCAAAATATAATTAGCTATGAAGATCTAAGATCAGGGAGCCATGAAAAGATTGTATTTAATAGTCCTTATGCATCCTCTGGATCTTTATTTGAAGATATAATTACAAAGTTACTTATTGAGATAACTATAAATGAGACTTGAAGATACTAATTTGGGCATGCTCGAAGAAAAGGCTATATCAGAACTTTTGATGACTAAAATGAATTTGGTCAATGGTGAGAATGAAGCCAAGACAGTTTAATGAGCTATGACAAATCATAATGTCAAACAAAACAAAACAAAAAGGGCATTCAATACCAATGCTCTATGTACAAACTACCATTAAGGTGGTCTTCTATATGGTATTATTGGCTAACATAGAAAATACAAGGAGAAAAAAAGTAGGGTATTACATGGAGAAGTTAGCATGGACTACAAAAACTATTGATGAAAATGAATACTTTAATGAATATCTAGCTATGGATATTAAACTTAGTACTGTTTGGGAGGCAACCCAAGAAGTTTTTTTTTTGTTTTGCGAGAAAAAAATTTCATTTGTTGTTTGTTGTATAGACATCATGATTGAATACTAATACATAATAAAGTCCCCCACAAAAATGGGTCAAATATTCAAACCTAACTATGATCCTAACCAAACTAGATTTAAAGTCATAGCCATCAACCATAACTATGACTTTGAAAAAAAATTATTAAACATGCAAAGCCACAACCTTGCGCTACAATTAAGCATAGCCATGAAGAAGAAAACACTAGGGTCTCAAATGTCTTTGTCTTTTGATTCCACAAAATCCAAGCTCCGATACCTCGATATTTGAGTGGAATCATGGAGGAAGACTCACGACGAAGCAATGAGGGAAGGGTGGTGCTGTTGAGGTAAACATCGAGAAAAATGAAAGTGGTCATTGTCTAATGTTTTTGAAATTCCATAAAAATCCATGATGCTTATGGAAACTTTTTCTATCAAAAACTAGTAGAAAGTTGTTGATTTTAGTTCATACCAAGAATTGCTTTATAAGAAAGGAGAAATGCATCAATTATATGAAAATTCTATGCCAATCTTTGAGGATCGAGAAGAAAAGAAATGTTATATCAGGTGAATTTGGGTATATTTTGATTGGTGAGTTAATGATGAATTACTTAGATTGTAAGGTGCTAGGGATAGCATAACATTCAAATCCATTAAAATACAACTCAATTTCAAAGTAATTGTGAATATATTGATAGATGGAAAAGGAGAATGAAGAGAAACTTCAAAAAATACAAATGGATTTTTGATGTATGGAGAACTCTTGAAGGTGAGTAAAATATGGTTTTGTTTCACTTGCACTTTTTTTTCATGCCACCACTCTATGTCTCAACTCTTAACCATCACAAAATAAGAAAATTCTACTTTATTCCCTATTGATTAGTTAAAGATTTAATATGGAAAAAAAATATTTAACAAGTTCATTCTTAATTATCAAGAGGGTGAATTTTTTGGCCTAATAATTCCTTATTTCTTGATTACAATAGTATGCCAAGATGATAGAATCTTAATGGAATGGTATAGTGTTGAAAGTGGTGTCCTTATGACATTGTCAGACATTAAAAATGGATTTGAGAAGATAGAAAAGTAAAAAAAGCTAATTCTTAAAGGGAAAGAATAGATGGATATTGAGCAAAAAGAATCTTTATTTTCTGAAGCTAACATAAAAGCTATAGAAATGAGAAGAATAAAAGAAGAAGATAAAGATAACATTGAGTATTCATGAGCTACACTATAAAGTATGATGAGAGTAATTTTATGTATTTTGAAAAATATGCAGTTAGAAGCTAAAAAGAGGGAGGAATGCTTGAAAAGTGAGATCCAATCCCTTTATACATCAACAGTGGAGGAAGCTAAAAAATGAGATGCAATGTAAGAAGTGCATCTCTAAAAAATGAAATATTATGTGTCGCAACCCAAGATAACTTCTAAATTAAAAATTATAAACTCTAGTAAGAATGGATGAAATGAATGGAAATCGAGATGATGAGCATTGTTGAATCATTTGGGAAATTTTATAAGGCATCCACAATGAAATGGAAGAAAATGGTAGTGATGAGAGATAAAAATTTTGAAAGTGACAAACAATATCAAGAGAACCAGTGGATATAGGAATTAGGAAAATATTGTGTGAACCAGAAAGAATTATATTTTATAGTTAGATCATTTGAAGGCTCGTTGGATTCTATTGGAAAAAGATAAGAGGCATTGCATAATATTATGGTGAAGATATTGACTTGGACAACAACCAACGAAGAAAATTTTAAGAGACCATCCATTTCTATGTCACCATTTGAGCAAAGTATAGTAGATTTCCTCTTTAAAAAGTTTGATCATATAGAGAAGTCATATCACTGACTTTCCTCTCCACATTAATATGTATTTTTATTTTCAAGGATATTGTGATACTTTAATCTTATTGTGTTGATGTTATTTTTGATGAATAGAAAGTTATATATTTTTTATAGAGAGGGAATAATAGGTTAGGGATGATCAATTACATTAATATGTGAGTTTATTTGGTATGTCAAGCACAAAATATTGCTAGTTATTTTAGTGATTTTTATAATATATTTGTATACAAAAGTGCTTTCAATTAAATAATTTAACTAAATTATAGCTTTAATGGATTATGAAGAATATTAGTGAAATTGAGTGGCTTTCATGTAAAATATGAGACTCATTGGATTTGTTGAGAATTCTAGGCCACAAAAAAGAGATAAAAATCTATGATTTTGGGAGCACAATTTTGTCCAAACCTAGAGAAGATCTATGAGCAAGGAGATGACACAAAATTCAATTATAAACACTGAGGGACAAAAATTTTTTTACTCACACTTAGGGAAAAATCAAATGTGCATGAATAAGTAGTATAAATAAGAAGTATGAATAAGAAGTATGAATTATTACTCACAACAAGATCTAAGAATAGTGGAGATGAATTTTTACATGGAATATAAAATTTAATTCTTATGCAAAATATTATATTTCTCGCTAAAATACTATTCTCATTTCATTGCAATTACAGATTGCCTATGTAATCATGGAGAGAATGCTTCATCAAATGAAAATATAAAAAGAAAAATTATTTTTGCTATTTAACATTATTTCCCTTGACAACTTTTTTTTATTCTAGAATATAGATAGGCATCATCCAATTTTTTATATTTAATATGTTTTTTTGGGAGAATTATGTTTTGATGCACTATTCATTATAAAATGAAAAAAATGAACCCAAATTCTAATATTTTAAAAATGGTGTACTAAAATCTTAATTAATTAATTTTTGGTGAATTCATTTATAATAATACGAAAATATCCTCATTTTAAACAAAATAAACTAATTAACTTCTATTGTGCACCATTGAGAAGCTCCATCGACTTAGTGGAACTCATGGAGCTCTATCTAGCTCCTTAGTAGAGTTTGATGATGGAGCTCATTAGTGCTCCTCGATGGTATTCAAACGAAATGAGTATACTAAAAATTAATTAGTTAAGAGTTTGATTTCAGTTTTTTAAATAATAAAATTTGGGTTTAAATTTTTTTATCTTTTTAATGAATTGTACACCAGAAGATAATTCTTCATTTTTTTTATATGTGATTGCTTCTTATGTTTATTTAATGAGACCTACAAAAACTTGTAAAAATAAAATAAAATAAAATCAAATGGTATTAAATTTGGGCTATTATAAATGTGCGAGGGACAACCCAACTCATCATGTTGGAGTTTGGACCCAATTTATTCCAGGACAATACATCCTTAGCCATATTCTAAAGCATGACCCAAATTGTGCCCTAGAACATGGGTTGGGTTTGGGTGCAATCTAATTGGACCATGCCTGAACCTAACTACCCAATGCCAAGGCCATGACCATGTCCATCAGTTAGACTCGAATCGTGAGGACATGATCCGTGATACTTAGATGACTTGAGTCCCTACCATGAGGCTCGAGCCTAGAACTAGAAGCCAAACTTCTAGAACCTTTCGGCAATGATAAAAAAAACATTGCACAACTTGTGCCTGCCAACCGTTGGATGTGCCCCCAGCGGCTAGTAGCATAAATTAAATGGCTGTCAGGTTTCTGCCCAATTATTTTTATAAAAAAAATTCAAAAAAATGATATTTTATAAATTTTTTTAAGATCCATATATATCATAATCATTCTCTCACATTTCTAATCTCTATCCTATATATCCATAATCTACATTCTCTTCTCTCTCTCTCTCTCTCTCATCTCGTCTCGTCTCTCAATCTCTCTCATCTCGGGACTTAGGTGCAGTTGTGTAGACTGTAGTGCGGACATCATATATCAAACATTGCACATCATCATTCCATAAACGGCTAGGCCAAGCAAATGAATTTATGCTTTACGGGTATTATTTTTAAAATTTTATTTAGTTTTTTATTCTTATTTTTATTAATAATTTAATGTAAAATAAGATCTAAAAAAGTTATAATTTAAAATATAATTAATAATCTAATAAAAAATAAAAATGAGAAATAATAAATTAATAATGAGAAATAAATTAATATTAATGTAGATATAGATAATTTTAATATGGATAACCCAACGAAAAGGTCTAAGACCGTCGACACCATATTTTTTCCCATGGTCTGACCCAAATATCTATAAAATAAAAACTAGAAAAAAAATCAATAGTTTTGACTCACTTTAATATTATACAAAATAAAGATATTAGAGGTGTTGATGAAGAATCAGCACAATATAAATATTATAAAAAAAATATTAACCTATAGTAGTGCATGTGGGACTAAGCATCTTAAGAGACATACCGAATAATACACCAAAAAATATGGTACATTAGATTTTAGGAAACCCCAACTGAGCGGTATAGTCTTTGAGGCTGAATTCAGTTCAGCCTCAATGTTGATCTCCTTCATATACTACAACGAGTTAGAAAGGAAAGAGGTGAACAAACTGATCACCATGATGGGTCCTCCGATTAGATTTTCGGTGGATCCAAGGGTAATCAGTCATGCAGACTTATTTTTTAAATAACATATCATAGGATATCTAGGTTCACATCTAGGAACGATAGACTAAAATATTATAAGTTAAAAATGAAATAATAAATAATGAATATAGGGAATATAGTGGCATGTTGTCCGTGATTTCTGATATCTAGACTAGTCACAATGATGTATCTTATGCATGCTTCACTGCCCACTATGTAGATTTTAAATTGATACTAAATAAAAGAATATTAATATTTTTCAGTAATTCTCGATCCTCATGATGGCTAGCCATATATCAGTGCATACTAATAATTTTTATAAAATATAATATTTAAAATAAAATATATAGTATCACAGTATAGATGGGCCAATAAAAAATATTTTTCATGTTAGATGCATGTGTCACATCATTAACCTCACGGTATAAGCAGGAATGAAGGTTATTTTCTTCACTTAAGAAAAAATATGCAACTCACTAAAATTTCTTTGGACGCCAAGCATATAATAGGAGTTTGGTAGTCTCTATTTGTCTGTTAGTATAAAAAAAATTCTAAACGAATGTGAGACATCATTGAAATTACATATACCATATGTTGGAATCATGTGTTGTATACGAACATATTATATCTGACTACATCAATAGTATGAGTAATGAATTTATTTTTAATGATAGGGACTGAGATAAAAAAATTTCATTTATAAAATTCTAGAAAATTATTGCTACCATGATGAACATATATACATCAAATTATATTCCCATAACTTGCATTGCACTAATGTACATATGTAATATTAATAACATGTCTCGGAAGTTTAGAGATGATCAAATAATTAGTGACATGACTCTTGAAATGGAAACCAAATACTAAAAGTAATGGTCTAATATTCTATCTCTTTATTGTATGGCTATCAGCATGAACCATAAGGTTAGGTTAGAAGGGATAAAGAATATTTTGATATACATATCTTTGTGTATGAACTAGGATCACCGGCCTAAAATGGTTCATTCATAAGAAGTTGAACGAGTTATTTATATATTACGACACTAGGTATGGTAATAATTTTAGCATGAATCTAGAGTATGGATATGGACACATTATTCGGAGATTATGCCTTTTCCATTTAGTTAGAGAGAGGTAAATGAATGGATGAACTTTTAAATATGAGCGAGCTATCTCGGTACTTAGAAACTAATTACTACTCAATCCTATCATATACTGATAGCAAGAAACTTGATATTTTATAATAGTAAAAATCATATGAGTCCTATCCTGCGTTGTCTAAAATGACACGAGTACTAACTCATTCAGTATCAAACATAACATCAAATTTTACTTTTTCTATTGTAGTCAATATGATTTTATATATGAGATTGAGATTGTAACCAGCTATTATTGAGATACTAACATGTATGAAGGATTGAGAGGATTCGAGTTTGGATATCAAGGATTGTACAATAACTACAATATGAACGAATGAATTAGTGACAGATGATGATGATTCGTGTGATTTAATGATAACTGAGATTAAATCTTTTAACTGGTAATTTGATATCATTTGATGCTTACATTATTTATCAGTGATATATTGATTTTTGAGCTTTTATTATTATTATTTTATACTTGTATTATGAAATGATTTAAATTCATAATATTGATTTTTGAGATTTTATTATTAATTTGTATTTATATTATGAAATGATTTTATGTTATTTTGTGAGTTTGATTATAATTTTATTTTTTTTTGTATTTAATTATTAATTAATTAATTTTGTATTAAAATTTATAATATTTTGGGATAATCCTAATGAGTTTAAAACGACACGTCCCATCACGATTAATTGCTTGAATTAGAGGTGTTAACTAGGCTGAGTCGGCTTGATCCAACACGAGGCACGACACAATTCGATTGTGCCTGGGCCGGCACGGCATGAGAATTTCTCGTGCTCGTGCCTGTGCAGTGCATGTCTATGGCACCAACCGTGCCATGCCATGCAGAGGCCAACCGGGCCTTGTATCGTGCCTGGCCCAGCACGGTACCATGGCTTGTTGGCATGATACCTCGGCACGAGACTAGAAATCTAATTTTTTTTTAAATTAGGATTTCGGCGGTGAGGCGGCGCGGCGGTGTGGTTGGGCGCACAAAAATCTTAATTTTTTTTAAATTAGGGGTTCGGTGCGCGGCGGCATAATGGGTGCAGTTCCGCAGTGCGGCGGTATTATGACGCACCCTGAAACCTTAATTTTTTTATAGGCCGGACCCTGAGGATTTGTGCTGCGAGCCCGTGCCGGGCTAACCTCCATAGAAATATGCCGGGACAGGCACGTCACGGTATATTAACCGTGCCGTGCTTGGACCGGTACGAAATCACGGTTGGGCCGGCTAAAAATGGACCAGGCCAGCAAGTTCCATTTGGCACCTCTAGCTCGAATCGGCATGAATATGACAAACTTGGGCCGCTGGGGCTGTATTGACCTTGACCCTTGCCGGAACTGTCCGACATGAGTTGTGCAGTTTCAGGCAGGGTTTGGTGGGCCGAACGGGCCCCAAAAAACGGGAAGTGCCGGGCTATACCATTAAAATCTTTGTTGAATTATTGGGCATTGGGACCCAGTGTCTGTTGGGCCAAGAGATGAGGACATTAGAATTTAGACATTTCGTGCGGGAATGAGCCACTGGTTACTGTCTCCTTTAGTCTGGTGGCTGACAGCTTTCATCTGTTGCCCGTGGGACTTCGTTCGGCCAACCTTTCTGGCATTCTTTGCGACGTTGTTTGTAAACGGGCAGGTGGTTACTGGTTGTCACTGGCTCGTTCACTAACTCTGAAGGCGCCATATCACATTTTTTGTAGGGAAATAGTACTGGGTTATTGAATAGGTAATTAAGACGTCAATATGAACTCAAGTCATATTCTTCTTGAGGAATCCATAAGGATGGGATCCATTCTTGAGCCATCCAAGCTCGTAAGTTTTTCATGGCTTATTTTTTATTGCTTTTGATGTGCTTATTAGGAGCTGCAATTTTTTGATTATGTTTATTGCGTTGTAGAATTTCTTCCCTGCAATGACAAAGATAGTCGGTACTTTAGGCCCCAAGTCTCGATCCATTGACACCATTTCTGGATGCCTCAATGCTGGAATGTCTGGTTGTACTTAGTATTCCTTTTTTCGTGGGTTTCTTTTCAATGAGACCTGATTGGATTTCATTGCTGTGTTTCGTTTTGCAGTGGCGAGATTCGATTTTTCATGGGGCGATGCACAATATCACCAAGAGACATTGGAGAACCTGAAGTCCGCAGTCAAGAGCACTAAGAAGTTCTGTGCTGTATGTATTTTTTAGCTATGATTACTTATGTCATAAGGGAAACAGCATACTATCAAAATGAAATTACTTCCTCTTTGTCAAATTGAATTGCTTATCGTGCGTCTAACTGGTTTGGCAATTGCCTTGTTGTTGATGTACTATCACAATCAAAAAGGGGTTAAAGTTTTGATTTTCAATTTTTAGGTTATGCTGGACACAGTAGGTCCTGAGTTGCAGGTTATTAACAGAAATGAGAAATCCATTTCGCTCCTGGCTGATGGATTTGTTATCTTAACACCTGATCGTGAACAAGAAGCTTCGTCGGAGTTATTGCCCATCAATTTTGATGGCCTGTCCAAGGTTAGTACTCTATGAGTTATAATGGTCTGGGTGGACTAGATCATAACGAAACATAGCAACGATGATCTTTGAATTAATTTAAAATATGATCATAAGCATAATGGACATGCTTGGAAGGACATTCCTTGTAACTTAATGCTATTTATTGATCAATATAAATGTCCTCACTAGAAGTGGAGATCCATCAAATTCCTTATTTTTCTTCAAATTTTTATTGTTAATTTTTTATTTGCACTTAATTTGAATGATTTGAATTTTTTGTGTCACTATTTAATTTGTTGTTTATTTATTCTTTTCACTACTGAGAAAATTATTTCTTTCTTTGCAGGCAGTTCAACCAGGGGACACCATTTTTATTGGTCAGTACTTGTTCACAGGAAGTGAAACTACTTCAGTGTGGCTGGAGGTAATGAACAACTTTTTATGATTGTCTGGCATGTGCCCACATCATTAAAATGGGTTAATGATTTAGAATGCTCTAATCTCAAATCAATGTTATGCTCATGTACGTCTCATGTGCTTGACTGAACAAGTAGGTATCCGAGGTGAGGGACAATGATGTGGTTTGCGTGATAAAGAACTCTGCAACTTTGGCAGGCTCACTTTTCACCCTGCATGTTTCCCAAATTCATATCGAGCTGCCTACACTTTCTGCTCAAGATATGGAGGTCAATTTTTTTCATTGATTTCACTTTTGGAATTTGGAGAGTGCTTACATTTTTATTGTTCTGTATTGGTTGTGTTTCAGGTTATCAGCACTTGGGGTGTGCAAAATAAAATTGATTTTCTCTCTTTGTCATACACTCGCCACTCTGAGGATGTTCGATATGTAATTATAATGATGCTTTTCTTCCTCTTATTGTATATTCATTTTTATATTTGTAGTTTGTTACAAAAAAGAAGCTTCCCTAATGTGTTGTTCCTAATCTCTAAAAATTGAAAATATGTTTATCAACTCTTATTAGTGCATAAACATAATTCAATAATTTTGTTGTGCATAATTTTGTGCTGGCCCCTCCACAAAAGTTTTCTTTGTATAATATATATTACTGCAAGATGATCTTTTTATAATCAACAAAATCATAATTATTATTGTATTTTTTCTCAAGCTTGTATTAGTTGTATTCATAATTTTTATTTATTAATAAAGATCTTACTCCGTGCACAAGTCTTCTGCTTAGCTCGAGGTTTGAGAGATGTTAATATTTTGATGATCTTATCCTCAAAAACCAGAGATGCTCTATTTGTTGAGCTTTGAATTCGAAATCTATTGTCTTTGGACAAAGATACTCAACATCACAAAAAGACACGACCTATATTTTTTTTGCACTATTCATTCTTTTGCATGAAATTAGGTAAATTGTAACATGATACATTTGTATATATGTGTATGTGTTTGCATGCATAAAACCATCCACACACACATCCATCATCTATATGTATGTGTGTGTCCATATTATTTTCTTTAAATATATTTCCAAGCTCCACCAGTGATATTTTTTTTTGTGAATTTGTTTATTGATGTAGTCTAAGTGGGAAACAATTATGTGTTCTAGTGCAGGCTCGTAAGCATCTATCTCAACTTGGAGACCTCAGTCAAACCCAGATTTTTGCCAAGATTGAAAATGTGGAGGTTAGTTGTTTCCATTGTAATTCTTTGAGGCACACGAGCCTGCTACTTTTGGCTAAGCCACAAGTTCTCATACATGATTAGCTGGTGGTCTCTTATTTTATATTCTAGCATGCTAAATAATATGAATGTTTTTCAAGGTGCAACAATAAAAAGAAATTATTTTGTTTTAAATCAAATTTTTTTCTTCATTTGTTCTTAGAAACACATGGGCATAAGATTTTGTGATATTATTATTTCTTTTTGTTGAAGGAAACTTTTTTCTTCATATGTTTTCATTGGTGCTATATTAAGATTTGGTTTATTCAGATTTTTTTTGTTCAACTACAAAAGACTTTCTTTTTTCTCTTTTAGATGATAATTCTCCATTCTTATTCTATACACAGGAAAATAAATATTAAATGTTTTATTTTTTACTAATTCTTCTTATATAAATGAAGTGGGAGGCTTTGTTTTCCTATGTGAAAACTATGGGTTGTTTATCTTTCACATTATTGATTTATTTTAGGGATTGGATCATTTTGATGAAATACTACAAGAAGCAGATGGTATTATTCTTTCTCGTGGTAATTTAGGGATAGACCTTCCCCCAGAAAAGGTTAGTTTTCAAGTTTTGTGTTTCATTATGTATGATTTTATATTTGATTGGATGCTTAATAGAGTTGGTCATGCATTATTATTTTTCTACTTGTTTTTTAATAAGAAAGTTATATATGTGATAGCTATAATATTTGGAAGTAGAGTTCTTTATGTTTGGAACATTGATAATTAAGAAATAATATTTGTCATTTTTTAAATTCTTAACTAAAATTGTGATAAAAAACAAACAAACAAAGATAGTGAAATGAATATAGATAATATAAATGGCACAGCCACTTTTTGTGTAGGATTACAAACCAAAATCATAATTTATCACCCATCTCTAAAAAGATTTCTTATTGTCTTTCTCATAATCATATTTTTTTTTCAGGATTTTTTCTGTTTTTTTATGCCATAAGTGCCCTCTCTGGTCTTTTTTTACTTATTTAGATAAATTGTTCTTGGATTGTAGATGTTTTTGGATATGATTGTTTTCCAAGGGAAATAGGAAAACATTACTCGGTAGTTTGTTACACAATAACAACTTGCTTCCAAGCCTGAAACTCTTTTTGTAGTTATGAAGTATGAAATTGTTACAAGTCTAAAATATAAAAAGATCAAATTATTAGGAACTTGGTAAATGATTTGTGAATCCTCTACCATACATTAGATAAAAATATTTCAAATTTCTGATGATGTCCTTATTGTAAAAGAGGTTACATGAAAACAATTTGTCACATACAACATTTTGGTGAACTTTTTGTGAGATTTGATGAATATGATCTTCCTATATAAGGATCTTGACAAGGCTTGTTTATTGAAATCATCATTATAAAAAAACAAATAGTCAAAATTTTTTTTAGCTCCACAATCTTTGACATTTTTTTATGGATTACAAGTGTTATTGTACTTTTTTTTTGCAACTTATTCATAAAATTCTTGTATTTGTGATTTGGGTTAGTTTTAATACTATATGTATAATTATAATGCTCTTTTTTTTGTTATTTGTATTAATGTGTCATATGATTATTAATGTTATATTTTAAAGCAAAAGACATTATAAATGATCTGCGATGATCACCTTCATGATGTATTTTTTATATTTCTATTTTTTTTTATTTTCCATGAGTGGTATTAATATAATTTAACAACTCCATATTATTTGTACTTTGCAAGATCAAACTATTTTGATGGGATTACACATGGTAAGCTTTGCCTTTTCGGCCCATTTGTGCTATTTTTTTGAACAAGATCATTTGTTATTGATCAAGCTGCAGATCTTGAAGTGTATTATGAATGCTATTTTTATTAATTTTATTATTGCAATATTGGTTATGAATAGTATCATTTGTTATTTATAAATATTACCTAAGATAATGCAAGATGATTATTTATGATGAATATAATTACTTTGTTATTTTTATTAATAATTTTATTTGATGCATAAAAGTAACTGTATTTAAAAAGGATATTCATAATTTTTTGTTTGTTTGGTTATCATTATTTCCAAAATATTTTTTGATATTATTGTGAATGATCAATTGATTTTAATTTTTTTAATTAATTTAATACTTTTATAAATAGTCAAGTAAGTTCAACGTTTGCATATATTTGTTCTTTGGCATAGTCTAATATATTCATACCATGTGTATTGTGTTTTATAGTAATTCAATATTCAGACTTATTAGACATTGGACTCAAGACAAATTCTTCTCTAAAAATTATCTTAATCTCTAATATGGTATAGAGTCTTTATTGGTCACTTGTAAATGTTCAGGCATGCAAACTTTATTCTTTAAATCTTATGCCCAGAGCATGAGGGTGGTGTATTAATCTGACTCACATCGGAAAATTTGATTATTTATGGTATCTATATATGATTTGAGTTTTTGTTCTATTTGAGCTAGTTTTTGTAGACTAGATTAGCTTAATACTATTTTTAATATGGTATTAGAGTGGAGAGTCTTTCGAGAAGTCAAATCATTTTGTAATTGACATTTTTAATATTAATTTTTTGATTGCTCTCCTTTAGTAGATATTATTACATTATAAAATAATTATAAGAAAAATTAATTATTTAATTTTATTTGATTAATGTAACTAATTTAATCAATATAATTAGTTATTTCAAGATGTTATAAATGGGTTGGGCATGATAAAACTCGTTCAAAATTGGTAAAGTCATGATAAGAAAAAAAATTTGGGCATGACTTGATCCAACCAAAATTGGGTATGGAGCCAGTGCAAGTAGCATGACTTGAAGGTGGGTGCCATACTAGGCCAATGGGATTGGCCCACCTGTTACTTGAGTAGGCAACACAATTCAACTTATACCTGATGCAACATCTGAGATTTATGCCGTGGGTCAGATTGTGTCAGGATGAGCATGTATGCAGTGCTGGGCTGAAATCTAGAGGTGGAAAATAGTTCATTTTGGGCTTACATGACCTATTTTTTGTGGTACATGTGGTCCATTGTGCTGACATGCCTCTTAAAGTGGGCAGCCCAATGCCCTAACATATACCACTGGCCCACAGGATTCTTGTATATCAGGCTAAACCTGGCATGCTTTGTGCACTAGACATTAGTCGTGTTGGGTAGACATGACTCGAATTTGACCTAGCTTGGGTTGAGTCCAAACAAGTATGGTTTGGTCACACGAGCTGGTATGCTGGGCCATGCTATGCCGTATGTCTTGTGACATGTGAGCTAGAATCTTTGGCTCGACATGGCCTAAGCGGTGTCATGGACTATTTTGTGTTTGTTTTCTACCTATACTTAGACATGATTTGACAATGGTCTTTTCAATGAGCTATGACTAGACATCAACACAAGCCCATGCTAGCCTAGCATGAACTTGTGCTAGTATAGCTTTGAACTGGGTCAGGATTGGCTTATGTTGGGTTAGTCACACGCCCGACATGTTGTGGGTTGCTCAATGGGCTATCAGGTCTTGATTGGTACCTATAGTTTATGGTGTTCTGGATCAGCAAGATAGACCCCTCTACCAAACTAGGTCATGTTGGCTTGGCATGGTGACTTGACTTGGGTCAAAAAATTGTGTCATGTTGTCTTGGTATGTTCCTTTGCCACCTCTAGTTATTTCTTAAATTTTTTATGATAGGTTCATCCAAATGTAATTTTTTAGATATTGAAAAAAACTAAGAAGCATGAACACGGACATGGACACGAGGATACGACACGGCAGGATACGAGGACACGGCAAATCCTAAAAAACTAGGATACTGATACGGCTAAGATACGGCATGATAAAAAAATAAAAATAAAAATAAAAATTATTTTCTTAATAAATATTAGCTATTTTATAAAATAAAATAAATTAAATTAAAATATTTTAGTTTATACAATAAATAAATATATTTTTATTTTATAAAATAAAAATGTTGTATTTTATTTTATTTTATAAGATAATATTTATAATTATTTTATTTTATAAAATAATATTTTAAAATTATCTTATATTATATAAAAATATATTTTTTTATTTTATAAAATAAAAATACCCGCCTGCCTCCCCCACCCTCAATTCCCGCCCGCCTGCCTCCTCTCCCCTCAATTCCCGCCAGCCAGCCTCCCACCCCCCTCAATTCCCGCCAGCCAGCCTCCCCCCCCCCTCAATTCCCGCCAGCCAGCCTCCCCCCCCCCCTCAATTCCCGCCAGCCAGCCTCCCCCCCTCAATTCCTGCCCGCTTGCCTCCTCCCCAATTCCCGCCCGCCTGTCTCCCCCGTCAATTCGTGCTCGCCCCCTGCTTCCCCCCTCCTTCTCAATTCGCGCCCGCCCCCTGCCTCCCCCCCCTCAATTCGCGCCCGCCGTCTGCGTCGAGTGGCCAACGTCGCCAATGTGGCGACGTTGGCCACTGGACGTCCGATATGCCAGGTGGCGTATCGGATACGGATTGATCAATGAAACGCCAGATGGCGTATCGGATACGAATTGATCAATGATACGTCATGTGGCATATTGGACACGTATCCGTGCCATGTCCGTATTGTGTCCACGTGTCCGAGTGTCAGACACGTGGACACGGTTGTAGGGAGCATTGTCCGTGTTTCCTTGGAAAAAAAAGAAAAATTTTATGGGCCATGAGATTTTTTATAGTGATCATGAACATCTATAATTAATTAGATATTCATATTTGAGTTGTACATTAAATTGTATTGATAGAAGATCTAGTATAATTTTTTTATGTAATATTGTCTCGCTTGGAAAAATAAGGAAAACTAGTAAATCTTATATAAGTACAATTTAATAATCAACTTAAATATGAATATTTGGTTAATTGGATATGTTCGTGATTATTGAAAGAATCTTGTGGCGTGAAGATTTTTTTACATATCATAATATATGAAAAATTGTGTAAGCTAAAATGATATTAAAAATTTTGGAAAATGAAGCTTATGTAGCTTATCTAGAGCAAATGAGAATCTCTAAAGAAATTAGATTATCTTGTAGTGATTTTTTTAATCTTGATTTTTTCCTTATTTTTTAAAAAAATTGAAAAATTAAACTGAAATATTATTTTTAGTGGTATTATCATATTTTACCATCAAGGAAGGACTTGACGGTAGGGTTATCATAAATATGGATGATTTCAAAAAATCCTAAAATATTTTTATTAAGTTTTATTTTGAATCGATATAGTGTCCTGTGAAGTATGCGGATGATGTATATTCATGATTAATCTAAATATTAGAAGTTATGTACATCATTTAATTATATTTTTTAAATTTATTAATTATTAGTAATTTTTTTAATTTATAATATTTTATTATGTTATTTCTACAAATGAACTTTGAAATTCTATGATAAAAAAATTGAAAGTAGATTTGTATAATACTGATTATCACATGATTAATTTAAAATTTAATTAGAAGATATATGATCATAATTAGTTTGACCATGTATTTTATTTAAAAAATTATTGTAGTGTATGAAATTAGTAAAAGAAGTTGAATTAAATCTAATTTGAAAGAATTTGCTGCTTAGTTAGGATTACTTGGGATCTATTGCATTATATTATTTTAGTGTATTGATTGACATGCCTTATAAGTTGGATAATATCACTTACACATAATATATATATATATATAAATATAGTTAAAATATATTATGCTGATTTTTCTTTTTATATCTCTAGATTTTTTTTTATTTTAAAATGAGTTCGTATTATCAAAGTGTTTATTTTTTTATTTTTTAAGTGTTAAATGAGTTTGTTTGAGGTAATTAGGTAGAACTTAGTTTTGGTTTTGGATATATTGGTAGGTTGTTGATATTATCTACATTTATGTCAAATTAATTATTATTATATTTATAATTTGTTATTTTTTTAAATTATTTTAATTTATAAATAAATTTAATAACTTGTAAACATTTAAAAAAGTATATTGTAATCACAACCACATTGTTGTAGTTAAATTTTTTTTTGTTTGATTTCTAATTTATACTAAAATTTTTAGTTGCTACTTATATAGTGCATTTTAAATTAAATATAATAGCAATGGAAAAATTGCAAAAAAAAAAAACAAAAGCAAAAGAGAGAGAGGAGAGAGTTGTAGCAGGAGAGATTCAAAGAAAATTGAGAATAAAATTTAAGAAATTTTTATTTTTTTATAAAATTTTTTTATAATTAATATCGCTAGAAATTTGATAATAATTGGGTTTTTGGAGTGTTGCCGTTGGAAATAATTGATAATTATTTACTTTTAATATTTTTCTTTTAAAGGTAGTGAGAGTGATAGGCCGCACTTGTTGTCGTCGTTGTCGGCATCCTTTATTTGAAAATATAATGAGCAATTGACTTTTGTCAGGCCCTGGAGGCCCTAAACAAGTGATCATGTAAGTTGAACCTGGCATAAAAAAATTTGTCCCTATTGGGCAGTTATCGATCAAGCATCACTTATGACCCATGTCTCACTCATGCCCTGTCATTGGTCACCATGCTGGTGGACCATGCCACTTGATCATAGATGTGTCATATGGACTGTGTCGTGTTGGTATGATCTATTTTTTTAAGGCATGACTGTGAAACCTTGCCGTGCTATGCACGACACAGTGAAAATCACTTGTGTCGTGCCAGACATGACACTGTGACATAGTCTACTGGTTTAGCACAACATGATGGGTATGGCTAAGTGCACGACTATGCCCTATTGTGCCTAACGAAGAATGGTGGCATGATCTTGCCTGATAGTGTTTAAAGGCCTACTATAGCACAACCACGAGTGCACGGTAGATATGTGGCTGGCTTATGAGCCGATCAATTACAATCAATTATGTGGTCGATTGTTTTTAAAAAAATTGATCACCCAATGATGAGCAGTGGATTTTTTAAAAAAATTTGACCTGTGATGGGGTGGGCGGTCACTTGGGCTAGTTAATCATGTCGTTGGGCTAGTCACATGTATCGTGCTTGGACTGGCAAGAGGCATGCTTTATGCTGGCCCAACATGACATGAACTGTACGTGCAGCCTAGACTGATGCATGGTTCGAGACTATGCCTTGTTGGGCTAAGCATGCTCAACTGGGCTAGGCTACAAGCTTTGTTCTGGCTGTCAGGCCTATTTGTTACCTCTACTTGGCCAGCCACGTGGGTCAAGCTTGACTTGATATGAGACAACTTGCTCCAACCCAACATGATATAAGTTATGTCTCGGGTCTTCACGGTTTAGGTTTAGGCATGGTTCTGCATCATGCTGTGTCAGACCTGGCATGGCTTATTCGTGTCATGCCTTGTGCCATGCTGGATTTCTGGTCTGTTGCTGTTGGAAATAATTTAATTGTACTTTTTTTAAAAAAAAATTTCTTTTAAAGGTAGTCAGAGCGATAGGCCACACCTCTCATGATTGTATCGACATCCTTTACTTGAAAACATAATGGGAAGTAGACTTTTGTCAGGCATAGAAGGCTCAAAACAAATGACCTCATAAGTCAAACCTGACTTAAAATTTTTTTTTTGTTTGTAGATTGTGAAAGTGAATGATATATATATTATAGGAGATAATGAATTAGGAATCACTTAGCTTAAGTATTTTTAGTAATAGCTTCAAATGAATGATATTCTCAAATATTTTTTTTTTGGGATAAATATGATATACTTAAGGAGATATATTGTTGTAATGGTTGGAATATATTATTAATATTATGATAGATGATGTTCTCTTGTGTCATACTTCAATTGATATTCCTATTGAGTCATATAAATTTGATGTTTAACGTGATTTTTTTTGTTGACTCTTACATATATTGAGAATTATAAGATAAATTAATTATTTAATTATTATCATATTATATAAATTTTATATAATCACTAATATTAATTATTTCATAAATTTTTTATTTTAGGTTTACCTAAATTATTTTTTTTTTACAAAGATATATGAAGAAATTTATAGTTTTTTAACTTTTTTTTAGTGATCATGCACATATATAATTTGTTGGATGTTCATGTATAATTTGACCGTTTGTTTGTATTGAAAGATTAGATTTATTATAAAATTTCATTCTTTTTTATAATTTTTTTTGCTAAAGTAAGATTTTGTGGGGCGGGGGGGATTTCAATAAAATAAAAAATTTTTATTTTATAAAATATATAATATTTTTAAAGATAATTATAAATTTTATTTTATCAATATTTTTTAAGAATAATATTTATAAAGATAATTATTTTTATTTTATTTTATCATGCTGTATTCTAGTCGTAGTCGTATCCTAAATTTTTAAAATTTATCGTATCCTCATATTTTTCCGTGTTGTATTCTCGTGTCCATATCTGTGTCCATGCTTCTTAGCATTGCAGTACTAGTTTTTATTTACTAAGCTCAAACTTTTAAATAGAACTTTGATTTTTAAAAATCTAAATATTAAAACTAAATTGCATAGGATAGTAAATAAAATAAATAAGATTCTTAAGTCAATAAAAAAATATATGTTTTGTTTTCTGCTCTTGCATGATAATATTGTGTGAAAAATAATATTAAAAAGAAAAATGTTAAAAGTAAAAAGTACATAGTATATCACTAAAAAAACATGCATCACATGCCATAACAATTTTCTAGTATCTATGATTAGTCCATATGTGTAGTATAATTTAGATCCTATTTGATTTTGAAGCTAGTATTAGTGGTAGCTTCAATAGTTCGATGTCACATGAGGCATAATTCACTAATAATTTTTTAATTTTATTTTGAATATCAGTCTTTAAATTTTGTTAGTTTTTTTTTTATATGAAAGTGTTATTATAATATTTGTTCGGAGTTTGGATCTCCTATTTGTAAACATTCATAGTCATAAAAAAACACTCATATATTATGCTAACACCAAAATGATTAGTAGATTACGTGTTATCTTAGATAATATATGATAAGTAAATTTATATTATTTTCATTAATTCAATGTATATAATTTTTTTTTTCATGTGGTAGGATGAACTATTAATTGATATCTAAGTATCAAAACAGTTTATTTTTATTCGATGAATAATTTTATCATTTATTCTTAATCAATTAAATAGAAAAGTTATATTTTATAATTATGATATTCATATTTGTACTCAGTCTTGCTATAATCATTATATATAATATCTTACTATATAAATATATCATGTAATTCTTTGTGAAATCCAACCATATATGTTTATGATTGATTTATGCTGATTGATATATATTTTAATATATTTTATATCCATTACATCTTAATCATAAGATTTATACATGTAAGCAAATAAAGAGATAGTATTGAGGATTGATATTTTAAACATTTAATTTTTATTTTAATAGTTATGACACTAAAATAAGGATATCCTTTATACTTGATAAATATATTATTAATATTACATATACACATGAGTGCAATGCAAATGATGAGAAAATACATAAACGATTACATCTTTGTCATATAATAAAAAATTTAGGAATTTCAAAATAAAATTTTTTTTGCTTAATCTGAATTGTCAATAATAAGGTCATCACTTTTATTATTGATGTAGTCGAATATCACGTATTAGTAGCTAATACATGATTTTAATACTAGGTAGGTATAGTTCTAACAGTGTTAGATATCTATTAGAAATTTTTTTAACCTTATTGACAAACATAGTATTGAATTCTTGTTGTTTTTTAGGTGTTCTAAGGTATTTTAGTTCGGGTGCTCATATGATTGAATGTAAATGGGAAAAAATAGGCTTTTTTTTTTTTAAATTGTCTTGTCATCAAGTCACACAAGCTGTGTTAGGCATGACATGAGGCTAGTGCTATCTCAACCCAACATGGCACTAGTCGTGACATGGGATGGTACAACCACAATTTATGCATGAGTCGGGGCCATGCAATGCCAGGTATAACTTAATCAGATCATGCTTTGTGCCTTACTCGGGTCACTTGATTTACTTGGTATCTTTAAACTAATGAGTATCTTCAATCATAGTTGTTGACTAAGAACTTTGGGAGATACATTTTTTTGGGATAGATTTAACCTTTACTCTAAATGATAAGTTGTTTTGTCATAAAGGAGGTACATGATTTTTATTTTTATAGAGGTATCTTTTGACTTATGCTCTAATAGATATTCTTATTAATGCAAGTATTATTTTTTCTTTTAATGTGATTTCTCTAGTTGATTTTATTATGTATATAAGAATTTTATGAAAGATTTATTATTTGATTATTATTAGACTATATATTATTTACGTAGTAAGTATTATTAGTTATTTTTTAGATTTTTTTAATATGTTCACCTGGATGTACTTATTTATATATTGAGACATGAAAAAATTTATTTGAATTGAGATTAGTGATAATGAGCATTTATAATTAATTAAATATTCAAATTTTAGTTTGACATTAGCTTGAACCAAGAAGAATTCTATGACATATTTTTATATATTTTTTAGAAGTAAATTTTTTTTCTTAAAAAAAAATAATAGGCAGATAATTAGTTTGAGTCTTAGTATAAAATGTAGTTTAGTTTATTTTATTTGCTTTATCTGTCCTTTTTTTTTGTTTTTAGTTTATTCTATTTAATTGTTTGCTGTTCCAAAACTAGTAAATATTTGAGGCTAACACAGAGAACAAGGTATTGCGAATCATTGTGGTGTGGTGCTGCAGTAGCATTACTGCATTGGATGTTGGGCCGGGAGCTTAGTTTCTTATAAGTCTCGTAGTTAAGTCATGTCGACCTAGTTTGGCCAGTCCCGGCCCTATCCTGAGCATGATTGTAGTTAAGTCATGTCTGAGGAAACCATGGGCTGCTCACCCGACCAAGTGGGCACGAGTGACAGATTTGTTTTGATGTGCCCCATGATAGTTTTGATCCATAATTGTGGGTGATGTGATAGATTTCTATTTCTTCATGGTTGGGTATCATGGACATAATGCTATTCCCTCTCGGTCATACAGCTCTGGGATTCATCACCATAAAGTAAATTTAACAATGATATTTTAGTAAATACTCGGTGTTATGAAGGGAAATATTTGGTATTTAAAACTAAATGTACATACATAATTATTATGTTTAATTATAAATTATCATCAACTAATTTTATTCTAATTATTTGAAGTTGGGTGTATCTTATTTTTTTAATCAACTCTGTTGAATTTTATATTAATTTTCAATTTTTTAGTTATTAAATTTTTATTTATAATTTATACCAAATTATTTCTATATCAATCTTTAGTTCTTTTTTTTTTCAACTCAAATAGTTATACACCTCCTAATCAGTGAACTATGAGATATATGTTTGATGTGAACATTTGATCTTGGACGATTCCAATTTATCTTAGCAATTATAAAAATTAATTTATTTTTTTTTTAAATTTTATTTTCAATTATATTCTCCCTAATCTTATCATCTCGCTTTTCTTATCATATGAGTTATTTTAATTTTTTAAAATTAATTAATTATAAATTATTTAATTACACAATTAATTTATGAATTAATTCATGAGTCATATTAGGAAGTCATTTTGTCTTTTATTTGATTGCTAGTAAAAATAATAATAATAATAATGTTCTGAAATATTATATTAAAATCTATTAATTAAAAATTTAGCATTATTAAAATTCATTAAGAAATTTTTTTTTCATACGACAATGTAGTACAACTTATAAAATTGATTCTGTTCAAGTAAGGTCGTTAAAATTGATTAAGAATTAACATTTCATGATGCTAAAAATTAACACTCTTAAATTTTAATTATCATAAATTAATGATTAGTTACTTTTAAAATTTAATATTAAATTAAAATTTCCAGGGTGAATTGACTCATGTCATCCTAAGTTTTACCTAGAGGTGTCAACCGTGCCGGGCCGGCCCGACACGAGGCACGGCACGGTTCGGCCGTGCCTGGGCTCGTTTTTAAACTGTGCCCGGGCTCGTGCCGTGCCCGGGTTAGGAAAAGCTCGTGCCGTGCCTGGCCCGGCACGGGTTCGTCCCGTGCCGGTTCACGCAGGCACGCGTGGGGGTGGGGCGTGAGTCGTGAGCGTTGAGCCATGAGCGTGAGTGCGTGACCCGTCCCCTGGCCCCCCTTCCCCCGGTAAAAAGACCGCGGGTCGGTCTGATTGGACCCGACCTGCGGTCCCGACTGTCGAACCCCGACTGGCTTAGACTCGACCAATCCCAACGGCCAAAAAAAAAATAATTCAAACATTACAGATTTTCAGCCGTTGGATTCGCCTCCAACGGCTAGGGGGCAGAATCCAACGGTCCTCGTGATTCTGCCCCTTAAAAATATATTAAAAATTCAAAAAAATAATAAAAAAATTTCTTTTTTTATAAAAAATTAATGTTTTTAGCCTATAAATTCTATTCCCCTCCCTATAACATTTATGTTTTTCAAAAATATATCTCCTCTCAAAATTTTCTCTCTCTCACATAAACCGTGCATCTCTCTCTCGGGCCTCGGGATTTTGATTTCGGCTTGGATTTTCGTGAAACTCTACTTGAGTCTTGAACATCAGAGCTTACTGCGGTGCACCTTGCACGTGACTAATCTCATTGCTTTTACCGGGTAATTTATTTTACGTTTTTATTTACTTTCTCTCTCTAAAGCTTCTCTCTCTAGAAAAACATAGGAAAAAAAACATAAAAAATGACAAATACACCTGACACGTATTTAAATTTGGAAAATGAAAATGTTAGTATTACACAGACGTCTGTGGCTGCTGAAACTTTGGTTTCTCCAGTCGTCTCAACCCAAAGTTCTAAAAAATAAAAAACTAGAAAGACTTCTGTAGTTTGGACTCATTTTAAAATCATAACACAAGTAAATGTTAGGGGTGAGGAACTTGAAATGTCACAGTGTAAATATTGTATGAGACTTTTAACATGTAAGAGTTCATGTGGGACTGGGCACCTTAAGAGGCATGCCGAATTATGCACCAAAAAACATGGACCCTTAGATCCTAGGCAAACCCAACTTGGCACTACATTTTTTGAGACTGGATCGAGTTCAGTCTCAAAGTTTACTCCCTTCGTATACTCCAGTGAGTTGGGTAGGGATTGCATGGCCAGGCTCATCACATTGATGGGTCTTCCGATCAGATTTTCGGAAGATCCGAGGGTAGTGCACATCATGCAGACTTATTTTCAGCTTTCCTATCGTAGAATTCCTAGGTCCACATCTAGGAGTGACATACTAAAAGATATATAAGTTAGAAAAACAAAAAATAATAAAGGAATTTATGGCATATAGTGGAGTGGTGTCCGCGACGTCCGATATATGGACATATCACGATGATTCTTCTTATGCATGTCTCACGAGTCACTATGTAGATTCTAACTGGACAATCAATAAAAAAATATTAGGATTCATTGAGATTCTTCATCCTCATGATGGCCCGGCCATTTTTCAGTGTATGATGAAAATATTTAGGGAATATAAAATTCAAAATAAAATTTTTAGTGTCACTTTCGATAATGCTGCTAATAATGGAGTAACGATCAATATGTTTGTTATGAATATTAGAGACGCACCATTAGGAGAGATCTTTTATGTCAGATGCATGTGTCATGTGATTAACCTGATAGTTCAAGCGGGTATGAAGGTGTGTTCTCCCGCGTTGGAAAATATACGCAATGCACTCAAGTATATTCGCACTCCTCGTAGACTACAAGAGTTTGGTAATCTCTGTTTGTCTGCGAATCTTAAGAAGAAAAAATTCTAATCGGATGTGAGATATCGTTGGAATTACACGTACATGATGTTGGAATCATGTGTTGGATACGAACACGTGATATCCAACTACGTCAATAGTAAGAGTGATGAACTTATTATTGACGACAGTGACTGGGCTTTAGGAATTTCATTTATGAAATTCATGAAGATATTTTATGACATGACGAACATGTGTTCGTCGGTTTATACGCCCATCACTTGTATTGCACTCTGGTGCATATGCAACATTAGTAGCATGTTTAGGAAGTATCGAGCTGACCCGACGCTTAGCCATATGGTTGCAGAGATGGAGACCAAGTACTTGAAGTATTGGTCCACCATTCCATCTCTTTATTGCCTCGCTGCATGCATGGACTCTAGGGCTAAGGTGGAAGGTGTTGAAAATACCCTGACTTTCATTTCCTCGTGCATGAACCTGGATGAGCCACCTGAAGGGTTCATTTACGAGAAGTTGACAGACCTGTTCACATACTACGATACTAGGTATGGTGGTGGTGGTGGTGAGACTGTGAGTACGGACACTGATACCTTGTTCGGAGATGACGATTATTCCATTAACCTAGCGAGGGAGAAACGTAGGGGTGGACCTTCACATAAGAGCGAGCTGTCTCGGTACTTAGATACCGATTACTGCTCAATCCTATCACATTCTGATAATAAGAATTTTGATTTATTACAGTGGTAGAAATCATATGAGTCCACCTATCCCGTGCTATCTAGGATGGCACGGGGTCTATTGATTCCTCCGGTGTCGAGTGTAGCATCGGAGTCTGTTTTTTCTGTTGCAGTGAACGTGATTTCGGATAGGAGATCGAGATTACGTCCAGATATGGTTGAGGCCTTGGCATGTTTGAAGGATTGGGAGGAATCGAGGTTTAGCATCCATGATCGTGCTGAAGCTGTGACTGTGACAGACACTGCAGTCGCATCCACATCCACTACGATGGCGTAGGAGCTGATTGCCGAAGATGATGATCCATATGATACTGATCTTGATGTTGCGGCTGATGATTCTCATGATATGCCGCTTGACGATTGATGCTGATCTGCTGTTTTTTTTCGATGTTTTTTTTATTTATTATATTTATACGTTTTGTTTGTACGTTGTTTTGAAACTTACACTTGTTTTGTTCGAACTATCGGTTTCAAATGCATGATTGATAATTTTTCATTTGTGTAGTTTAATTTTTTTTTAATTTTAATTTTTCCTAACATAATGTATTAATTTATTTTTTTTACGATTTAAATTTTATTTTAAAAATTAATAACTTTAATTTATAATTGATAAATTATAAATATAAATAAAGTTATACATAGTTGAATTTGATAAAAAAATAATTTTCTAAAATTTGTTTTTTTTTTAATTTTAATTTTTAACATTTTTAAAAAAAAATTATATTTAATAATTAATACTCTACACTACACAGTGTAGACAGTAGACTACAGTCACTGCACTTAAATTAACATTAAGAAATATAATTTACAATATATAAATTAAAAAAAAAAATAATATTCTGATTTCAGAATTCAGAGAATCAGATTTCTGCCTCCCGTGACCCGTCCCTTCCCTGTCCCGTGCCCGCTTGCCCGGCCCTGCCTCTCTCTCACCCTTAGCGGCTCAGCCAGTCAGCCTATGCGGCTATGCCGGTTAGCCGGTATGCCCTGGCAGCTGGCCCCTGGCCTGTATGGCCAGGCCGGGCCCACCTATATTCAAACCGTGCCGTGCCGGGCACGGCACGGTAGCACGATCGTGCTGGAAAAAAAAGGGCCGTGCCGTGCCGGGCTGGCCCGTTTGACACATCTAGTTTTACCTCTAGATTGGTATTCTAAATTTCTTATTATTCTAATTAAATTTTGAATCATATTTCATAAAGTTAATGATGTGCATCTTGCATCTAATGTTTCAATATAATTTTTTTTTTCTTTTGGTCTGATTTAAGTTGAACATGCTCCAACTCTAGGTGGAATATCTAGTATTAAGTTTATTATGTGTTTTTAATACTTTTATACTTAATGGATTTAGGTAAAAGATCACTTCACTCATGATTTATGTGAATCTATGTGTCTGTATTGGTGCATATTTTTATTTATGAGAAATACATTTTTAATGTTTTTCCCATCTTAACCTATATAATTGCTTTTTGTTTCCATTTTTGGCATTGGTAGGTGTTTTTATTCCAGAAAGCAGCTCTCTATAAATGCAACATGGCTGGCAAACCAGCTGTGGTCACACGTGTTGTTGACAGCATGACTACCAATTTACGGCCTACCCGTGCTGAGGCAACTGATGTTGCCAATGCGGTATTGGATGGTATGGCGTTTGAGAATACTACTTTTGGTTCTTCTATGACTTATGGCTCACCTCATGTTCTATGTTTTCATTTTGTTTACGTTGTTTCTCAATTGTGAAGGAAGTGATGCAATCCTGCTTGGTGCTGAAACTCTTCGCGGATTGTATCCTGTTGAAACAATTTGTACTGTTGGTAAAATTTGTGCCGAGGTACTTTTTCTGCATTAGAATGTGTCGTGGTAGTCTACTTTTGGTTTTTTTTTTTTTTAACATTGATGTGATCTAGTAAAGAGCTAGAAGTATGGAATCTTGCTGATTTGCTTGGTGATTTAGATGTTGGAAAGGGTAGGTGTGTCTCACTATTTAGGGTTTCGAACTCCCTTGGAGAGGGGGAGGATAAGAGCACAGAAAACAGAATAAATAATGTTATTAAAAAATGAAAAGGTGAGTTTTTAATAAATGTTATATATATATATATATATGTGTGTGTGTGTGTGTGTTAGTATATGGTTTGTGACATTGCACAAGTTGGGTGCTCTGAAATAATAAAGAACAATAGAATCATACAAAATAATTAATTAAAACTTAATACACCTCTATTTAAAATGTGGTATATATGTCACAATTTCTCAGCTATGGGTGTCAAGTGGGCTGTTTTATGTCAGCTCAGCTTGAATTTTGGCGGTCTGGTTGGGCCACCATGTAGTGTGTATACCACACAGTCTCGATTTGGCATGGCTTTTGGCATGTCTTAGGTGTTTGGACATGCTGGGTCATGTGTGGTTGGACTTTTTAATTTTATTTTTTTTTTAAGTTATTAAATGTAGAACTTTGACATCCATTGGATTTCTGTCTCTAAACTGTTGGAAGAAATCCAATGGTCATGGATATATTTTTTTAATTTTTTTATTAAATGTTACCAATGTGACAATGAATTGTTGTTGTCCTATTGGAAATGATGGAAATGTAGTTGTTAAATTGTTGTTTTTTTTTAATGTGGGATTGCCCATGAGGCATGCTGGGTCATGCAGGGTTGGACTTTTTATTTTATTTTTTAAATTTTTTAGCTTAGAGCTTTAATGTCTATTGGATTTTTGTTACTTAGCCATTAGAAGAAATCCAACTACTAAGTTAATGAATATATTTTTGTAATTTTTTTATTAAATATTATTGATATGACAATGAGCTGTTGTTGCCCTGTTGGAAATGACAAAAATGCAGCCGGTAAACTGCTGCTTTTTTTTTTTAATATGGCACCGCCCACGAGTGAGTCCTACCACATTGCGTGATTGCTATGCCAGGAATGGGGCCAGTGCAGCTCTGGCACATGAAATTTTGTCACATGCCTCATACCGTGTCGGGCTTGGCATGACAGTTTCATGTCATGCCTTGAGCAGGGCTCAGGCTACTTGGTTCACTTGATATCTCTATCTTTAGCTTGATAGAAAGGAAAGTAGCCCATGATTCTTTGATAACTTTCATGAAAATACATGCAGTCTGATTGCTAGTAGGTACATAGGCTATAATGATTGAATTATCTTGAATTTTTTATTGAATAAAATGACAATCAAATTCAATATGTTTAGTTTGCATATAGAATATTGAGTTGGACGTAATGTGCTAGGCTACTAGACTGTGATAATAAAGTCTCATAAACTTTGAATTGATAGGTAATGCTCTTATAAAAAATGATTGGCATATTAGAGCTCATAAATAACTAATATCATATCTCTCTATTTTGTCTTTGTATTAGATCTCGACATAATTGTTAATTTCTTACTTTTTTAGGAGATAAAATTAACTGCAAAAAATATATAAATTTAAAGTGAATCTTCTCTTTATACTCACAATACCTCTACTAGAATCTATATATGATTATATCTAACTATGTACATACTTTTTGAATGTAAATCTATATTTTAAAATTTTCTTTATATACCTGAATATCATAAACATTGAATCCGTATGGATATATTTGTGAAAATTTAGAAATTGACTAATTATATAGATTATATATGTAATATCTGACTTAATTCTTGTTATATATTTTATTTTTTTTATGATTATTTTATATCTAGTAGACTTAGTTAACGAACTAATAAATGTGTCAATTGGGCAGAACAACTCTAGTCCAGCCATGTGCACGACACGAAATTATTGTGTCTGGCATGACATTACATGATATAGAGTCATGTTGGGCATGGACGACATGGGCCTCGTGTTGTGCCATTCACGACCGACATTCTTTTGCCACGACTAGAACAAACAAGCATGATGCATGCAACATGCTTGCCACATGCACACCTTGCTGACGCATTATAGAATACGGCTACTGCATTCACACGCCTTATTTCGAATAATAGTTATTAATTGGGAATGTGAATGCTAGTGCCCTGGCATATCCCATTCTGTTTGAGCCAACGAGCCATGTTTGGCTGCCTTTGTTTGTTGTCTAGCCAAAATGATATGACATGGCCCACTAGCATACACCACACATGTTATTGGCATGCAACACACTACCTTTCTCTTTAGGGTTTGCTTTGATATCATGATAAATATGAAAATCATCGATAAGAAAATGTAATACAAACTTCATGTGTTATACAATAGAATACAAATTGTTGGCCCTATCGTGTAATTTATTGTGTGTCAGAAATGTTATTTTATCTATAATTATATTTGTAGTAATATAAAAAGTAAATTGTGATATTACAGTAAATATCAAATGGATTAATAGATTACATATTTTTTTAGATATCATATTATGGATGAGCTCATAAGAAATTTGTCAACTTGATATTGTTATATTTAAAAAATTATTGGAAATTAAGTATGGTCGATATTTGATATCTAAATATTTTTGTAGCTCATGCATATTATTTGAATGAAAACTTCATCGTCTTTGAATATGATTTGTCGTATTTCTTTGAAGGATACTATCATTATTATATTTGTTTTTATAATATTTATATAAGTTATTATTTGTATATTTATCTTCTAATTTATGTAGTTGCATATATTTACTTTTTATCTTTTATATTTTAATTTTGATCCATATAAATATCTAAGTAATAAAGTGATGAAATAGTTGATTAATATTGTATATATTTTTAAAATTTTTCTAATTTAACTAAAATATTAGTATTTATCATATTATTTACACACATGACTAATATGTGTGTGTGTGTGTGTGTATGTCTGTGTGTGTGTGTGTGTATATATATATATATATATATATATATCTAAATATAATTTAAGATGTGAGAGTGTATATTGATAAATATAAGTTTGTCGTATCATAAAATTTTTTTAAGAACTTAAAAAATGAAATCGTATCTCCTAATTATATTTAGTTATTAAGATTTCATAAGTTTTATTTTTTTAAAATTAGTTAAAATATGTTTATAGTCAAATATAATTCTAATATCAAATATATTGAATTTCTTTCAATCCTTGTGATTATCATGTTGAATTTTAATACTTGTATAAATTATTAAATTCTTATTATTTACTATACATACTAATAAATGATATTTTAATTTAAATATATTCAAATGAGTGAAAAAGTAATTTTAAGTTATATTGTATAACTAATTTTATTTTATTAATCATATATTTAATATGAAATATATTAGTTATTAGATATTCTTTAATAATTTTTATGAATAAATTTAGTATCTTATTATTTAAAATATTATCAAATATAATATAATATATTTTATTTTAAATTTTATATTCTTTAAAGATAACTATCATACGTATATATATGATAATGTTTACATGATGTTCTAATATTTGATAAAATCTAAATAATTTATTTATTTTTATTTAATAAGAATAAACATAGTATCCAATTAGCAAAGTGATCTTTTTTAATTGTTATTGTTAATAAGTTTATTATCATATTATTATTAGCTAAGTACTTTTGAATAAATTTATTATCTCATTATTATTTATAATACATCAACTATAACACACACAAACACACACACACACACAAACACAAACACACACACACACACACATATACATGAAGGGACACTATGATAATCTAATATTTGATAATGGTATCATGATATTCTAATATTTGATAAAATCTTAATAATCTAATTGTTATTTAATCTGAATCATTATAGTATCCAATTAGCTAAGGGATCCTTTCTAATTCTAATTGTGATTGTTAAGAAGTTTATTATTACATCCAATGTTGCACGGATATGCTACTGGACGGGCGTGTCCACGTGTCGGACACGTGGACATGGCGACACGATACGGACACGCGTCGGATACGTGTCCGATACGCCATGTGGCGTATCGGATAGATGCGTCGGAGACGTATCCGACACGTTGTTACGAAACTGACGTGTCGTTTACCGAACTGACACGTTTTTACGATTATGGCTTGGTGAAAATATAATATATATTAACGCTTACTCCTACAACTCCATCAAATTGAAGAACACACCGCCGACAGTGAGTGGCCGACAAGCTGATTGCGGGAAATAGTTGTCATTGCGTCTAATGGGGAGGGGGGAGAAGTTGGAAGCGGAGGAGCACATCGCTGAGACGCCGACAGTACCTAAGGTATCCTAATTCTATAATTTGTAAGGGGGGGGGGTGTTGGAAGCTGTAACGGGAGGGGGGGGGGGGTGGTGTTGGAAGCTGTAACGGGAGGGGGAGGGGTGGTGTTGGAAGCTGTATCGGGAGGGGGGGGGGGGTTCTAAGCATAATTTTAATTATTTTAAATAGGGGGCAGAGATTAGAGGGTTTAAATATATATTTTTTATGTTTTAATTATTATTGTTTGTTTAATATATATACAAAATATAATAAACAAATAATTTATTTTAGTTTTAAATACATGATTTTATCAATAATAATAAATATGCAATATTAAAATATGGAATATATAAATATGAATACTTTTTGTAGTATGTATTATGTAATATTTAGTAATATATAATATGTAAGTATAATTGTTTTTGTTATATAATTTATTTTAAATAAATTAATGTAATATGTAAATAATAAAAATATAATGAAAAATGTATTATAATATTGATGTAGAAAAAAAATAAGATTAAATTAATTTTGAAAGAAATTGTTAGGACAACCTTGTTCATCCTCATGTTGTGAAAGAAATTGGAGCACTTGTAATTTTATTCACTTCATGAAGAGAATTAAGTTGACACCACAAAGAGCTGAAAACTTAGTTTATGTCCATAACAATCTTCTACTTCTATCAAGGAGATCTCCAAACTATAATGAAGGCGAATCTAAAATGTGAGACATTGAAGGTGATGGTTTTGAATCAATGAATATTAAAAATACTGAAATTCTTGAGATTGCGGATCTTTCTTTTGATGAACCTGAACTGGAAGCTATTTTATTTGATTCATAAGAAAATATGTTAATCTTTTGTTTTAATATTTCTTATGTTTGTGTTTGAATGTTTGTAAAAATAATGTTGGAGCATTTTTTTTATTTATCTAAATTTTTGTTAATGGATAATATTTGTATTTATTTTTTTTTTCATGCCGTATCCTAGTCATATCCATATCATATTTTTTTGAAATTTGTCGTGTCCCCGTATCCTGCCGTGTCGTATTTTCGTGTCCATATTCGTGTCCGTATCTGTGTCCGTGCAACATAGATTACATTATTATTTGCAAGATTATCAAAAATATAATATTATATATTTTATTTTTAATTTTATATGTTCTAAATAATTATTATACTCATGAGATTGTCATCATGATATTGTAATATCTATTTAATTCTTAATATTACTTTGGGTGTCTAATCCAAATAAACTTAATAAATCATGATACATATGAAAGATATATTATTTTGAGTAGTTGATATATTAAATATTACTAACAAGGCTCAATTATATTTTTTAAGATCTCAAATTATCAAGTTTTAATCAAATTTAAAATTCTCTATAATATCATTTTTACAAGTCAATCTTGAAATCCTATAATATATGAGTTGATTATATTTTTGCATTAAATATCATAATTAATGATATTTCACAAATTTAAGTTGAAGATTTACTTTAGAGATCAATTTAATTATTATTTCTCTAAAAAATGTATGGTTGTAATTGAATATGGTTATTAAATGTGAATTATATTCAATTTTGTTGATATCACGATTAAACTGAGTTTTTTAGGATCTAATGTATCATGTTTTTGTTGTTGTTGTTGTTGTATTATAAGGTATTTAGGCATCTAAATTTATTATTAGTTTTGTATTTATATGTTTTCTTATAGTATCTATAATAGATAGGATTTTATTTAATATTTTTTTTATTATATCAAAATATTTTCATATTATTATAGTTAACTTTTATAGTTTAAGATTCTGGAAAATAAGAGTAAGATAGGATAACATCATAGTTTATTGTTAAACACAAAATAATATAGTGACGAGCACAACACTTTAAATGCTCGTCACGATTGGATGTATGTTTAGATTAATTTGCAAAATATGATTTGATATAAAATTTATAATTTATAAAACATTTATTTTTTTACATATCAACAATTAACAATGGGAAAACACATTCAATTGAAGAGAGAAAACATTTAGATTAGAGGTGTCAAACGGGCCGGGCCGGCCCGGCCCGGCACGAGGCACGGCACGGTTCGGCCGTGCCTGGGCCGGCCCGGCACGTTAAAAAACCGTGCCCGGGCCCGTGCCGTGCCCGGTCGAAGCAAGGCACGAAACGTGCCGTGCATGGCACGAGCCGTGCCGTGCCTGGCCCGGCACGGGTCGTGCCTAGGCACGGCACGCCGGCACGGGTCCATCCCGTGCCGGTCCCGCAGGCACGCGTGGCACGCCGCCAGTGCCACGCGTGCCGTGGCGTGACCGCGTGACCACTGAGCACTGAGTCGTGACTCGTGCTCGAAGTCTCGAACTCGAACCACCCAGCACCAGCACCATGGCCCCCCCCGGAAAAAAGACCGCGGGTCGGGTCCAAACAGACCCGACCCGCGGTCTTTTCCGCCGAAAACCGAGATAAATGAAAAAAATAACGGTAAAAAAAAAAAAAAATTCAAACGTAGATCGATTTTCAGCCGTTGGATTCGACGCCAACGGCTAGGGGGCAGAATCCGACGGTCCTCGTGATTCTGCCCATTAAATTTAATAAAAAAATTCAAAAAAATAATAAAAAAATAATTTTTTTTTTAAACAAAAACTTTTTTTAGGCTATATAATCTACCCCCCTCCCTATAGAATTTATGTTTTTCAAAAACATTAATCCTCTCAATTTTTTCTCTCTCTCACATAAACCGTGTTTTTCTCGCTCGGCCCTCGTTTTATTGATTTCGGCTTGAATTTTCGTGAAACTCAATTTGAGTTTTGAACTTCAAAGCTTCCTGCGGGCTTCGGTGCATCTTTCACGTGAGAGACCTCTTTGCTTTTACCGGGTAATATAATTTACTTTTTGTTTTATTTTCTCTCTCTAAATCTTCTCTCTCTAGAAAAACGTACGAAATAAAAAATGCCGAATTCACCTAACACATATTTAAATTTGGAAAATGAAAATGTTAGTGTTACACAAACGTCCGTGGCTCCTGAAACTTTGGTTTCTCCTGTCATGTCAGCCCAAAGTTCTAAAAAACAAAAAACTAGGAGGACTTCTGTAGTTTGGACACATTTTAAAATCATAACACAATTAGATGTTAGGGGTGAGGAACATGAAATGGCACAGTGCAAATATTGTATGCGACTTTTAACATGCAAGAGTACATGTGGGACTGGGCACCTAAAGAGGCATTCTGAAATATGCTCCAAAAAACATGGACCGTTAGATCCTAGGCAAACCCAACTTGGCACTACATTTTTTGAGACTGGATCGAGTTCAGTCTCAAAGTTTAGTCCCTTCGTATACTCCAACGAGTTGGGTAGGGACGGCATGGCCAGGCTCATCACATTGATGGGTCTTCCGATCAGATTTTCGGAAGATCCGAGGGTAGTCCGCATCATGCAGACTTATTTTCAGCCATCCTATCGTAGGATTCCTAGGTCCACATCTAGGAGTGACATACTAAAGATATATAAGTTAGAAAAACAAAAAATAATTAATGAATTTTTGGCATTTAGTGGAGTGGTGTCCGTGACGTCCGATATATGGACATGTCACGATGATTCTTCTTATGCATGTATCACGAGTCATTATGTCGATTCAAACTGGACAATAAATAAAAAAATATTAGGATTCACTGAGATTCTTCATCCTCATGATGGCCCGGCCATTTTTGAGTGTATGATGAAAATATTTAGGGAATATAAAATTCAAAATAAAATTTTTAGTGTCACTTTCGATAATGCTGCGAATAATGGAGTAGCGATCAATATGTTTGTTAGGAATATTAGAGACGCACCTTTAGGAGAGATATTTCATGTCAGATGCATGTGTCATGTTATTAACCTTATAGTTCAAGCGGGTATGAAGGTGTGTTCCACCGCGTTGGAACATATACGCAATGCACTCAAGTATATTCGCACTCCTCGCAGACTACAAGAGTTTGGTAATCTCTGTTTGTCTGCGAATCTTAAGAAGAAGAAATTCCAATCTGATGTGAGACATCGTTGGAATTACACGTACCTGATGTTGGAATCATGTGTTGGATACGAACACGTGATATCCGACTACGTCAATAGTAAGAGTGGCGAACTTATTATTGACGACACTGACTGGGATTCAGGAATTTCATTTATGAAATTCCTGAAGATATTTTATGACACGACGAACATGTGTTCGTCGGTTTATACACCCACCACTTGCATTGCACTCCGTTGCATATGCAACATTAGTAGCATGTTTAGGATGTATCGAGCGGACCCGACGCTCAGCCTTATGGTTGCAGAGATGGAGACCAAGTACCTGAAGTACTGGTCCACCATTCCATCTCTTTATTGCCTCGCAGCATGCATGGACCCTAGGGCTAAGGTGGAAGGGGTTGAAAACACCCTGACTTTCATTTCCTCGTGCATGAACCTGGAAGATCCACCTCAAGGGTTCATTTACGAGAAGTTGACAGACCTGTTCACATACTACGATACTAGGTATGGTGGTGGTGGTGTTGAGACTGTGAGTACGGACTCTGATACCTTGTTCGGAGATGACCCATATTCCATTAACCTAGCGAGGGGGAAACGTAGGGGTGGACCTTCACATAGGAGCGAGCTGTCTCGGTACTTAGATACCGATTACTGCTCAATCCTATCACCATCTGACAATAAGAATCTTGATTTATTACAGTGGTGGAAATCATATGAGTCCGCCTATCCCGTGCTATCTAGGATGGCACGGGATCTACTGACTCCTCCGGTGTCGAGCGTAGCATCGGAGTCTGCTTTTTCTGTTGCAGTGAACGTGATTTCGGATAGGAGATCGAGATTACGTCCAGATATGGTTGAGGCCTTGGCATGTTTGAAGGATTGGGAGGATTCGAGATTTAGCATCAGTGATCGTGCTGAAGCTGGGACTGTGACAGACACTGCAGTCGCATCCACATCCACTACGATGGCGGAGGAGCTGATTGCCGATGATGATGACCCATATGATACTGATCTTGATGTTGCGGCTGATGATTCTCATTATACGCCGCTTGACGATTGATGCTCATCTGCTCTTTTTTTTCGATATATTTATTTTTTATACGCTTTATTTGTACTTTGTATTATACGTTGTGTTGAAGTTGAAACTTATACTTTTTTTTTTCGGAGTTTTGGTTTCAAAAGCATGAATGGTAATTTTTATTTGCGTAGTTTAAATTTTTTTTCATTAAAATTTTTACTAACTTAATGTATTTAATTATTAATTTAAGATTTAAATATTATTTTAAAATTTATTAACTTTAAATCTTAATATTTAATTAATACATTATAATATTAAAAAATGCTAAACTTATTTGAAAAAAAAAATAAATTTTCTAATTTTTTTTTTACATACTTACATTTTATTTTAAATGTAATATTTTTAAACAAAAAATTTTATTTTTTTTTATTACATAAACTTAAATAAAGATAAACAGAAAAATAATAAAAAAATTTAAAAAAAAAATTTTTTTCAAAGTGCCAAGCCAAGTAGCCAACTGCCAAGTGCCAAGCACGGGCCGTGCGCCCGTGCCCGTGCTTGGCTGTTGCAACACGCAACCGGCAACAGTGTTGCCGGTTGCGTCGTGCTTGGCTTCCGGGACCCGGACCCCGGTTGAGCAAACGTGCCCGAGCGGGCCGGGTACGGCACGGCACGTCCGAACCGTGCCCACGGGCCGTGCCGTGCCCGTGGGATAAAATACCGTGCCGTGCCGGGCACGGCACGGAACAGTGACCGTGCCGTGCCCTGCACGGCACGGTAGCACGGCGGGGCACGGGAAAAACGGGCCGTGCCGTGCTGGGCCGGCCCGTTTGACACCTCTAATTTAGATAGTAAATTTGTATGAAAATATATTTATGTTTTTTATTCTTTGGAAAAAAATTATTTAAAAGGTTTTTTTATATATCTACAAAATAACACTGGACAAAATTTGAACATTGGATTCTATTCAACTATCAGGTGGATCACTGTCAGCTGATGCAATGGCCATAATAGATGGCATCAGTTGGACATGTGGCTATAAATTTATATTTTTATTCTTATTGGAACTATATAAAAATATATAATGATACATTCAATATATTCATAAAATTCAATTATCGATATATTCATTGAAATTGATATTTTAATTCTTGACATGAACAAATACTCATGTCAAATTCATCTTGGCTGGGTCGACATTCCAGGTTGTATAGTGCTTCCCTTTCAGGTTCTGCAAGACTCATGACCACGAGCCAAGGCTGTCCTTGGACAAACCATTTTGGGCCCAAATTTTTGTGCATTAACTTACGAGCATCAAAATGATGTTTTGAAATTAAAGAAAATGTTCATCTAAAATAGTCAACATATAATTAAATTAAAAAGATAAGATAATAAAAGTTTAATTAATTTTATTGAAGTTCAAGAGTTTATATATTCATCATGTTTATTTGTTGGAAAAATTTGTTGTGCATCAAGTTTTTTCCATGTTCACGAGCCTGTTCACGAGTCTGTTTATGAGCTTGGTTCACGAGCTTGTTCACAAGTCTGGTTAACAAGCTTGCTCACGAGACTATTTACGAGCTGACGATCCGAGTTTAAGGGTGCTCGGGCTCGGCTCATTTAACTTATGAGCCTTAAAATATTGTTAGGGCTCGGCTCGTTTAACTTAATAAACGAGTTCGAGCTAGCTTCTAACGAGTAGAACGCCGAGCAGCTTGCGAGCAGCTCGGCTCGGTTACAGCCCTACTCGTGGGTTGCGCCTGACCATGATGATGCCCATGGAAAAAAATAAATACGTACCGATCAAACTCTGTTTATTAGTGTGGCCAAACTTATTTGTATGAGTTTTCTTGTTGGATGGCAATCGATCGATGCAGGCGGAAAAGGTTTTCAATCAGGATGTGTATTTCAAGAAAACGGTGAAACATGCCGGAGAGCCGATGACCCACCTGGAATCTATTACTTCCTCTGCGGTAGTGCTTGTTTCTTTTTCATTCTCATCTCTCTGATGTTTTTTTTTTTTTAAAGTTTCTGGGCGTCTTCTCAGACTAGATTATTATGCCGAATCTTTCATATTTCTGTTGATGGAAATGGTTGTCGTATAGGTACGAGCAGCCATCAAAGTGAAGGCATCTGCCATCGTATGTTTCACGTCCACCGGCAAGGCTGCCAGGTATCATCATCCTCTAGTGATTAGTGTGCCATCCATGGTTATTTTATGTCAATACCATCTCACACACAATTCATGATCGTCAATCATGCAGGTTAATTGCCAAGTACAGGCCAACAATGCCTGTTCTATCCGTCGTCATTCCTCGCCTGAAGACAAATCAGCTCAAGTGGAGCTTTAGTGGAGCTTTTGAGGTGCTAGAATTTCTCCATGCTCCTGATCATAATTTCAAGGGCTCAAATTGTTGTCTCACAAACTTGGTTTGTTTGCTTAGGCAAGGCAGTCTCTCATTGTGAGAGGTCTCTTCCCTATGCTTGCTGATCCACGCCATCCTGTAAGATACTCTTCGCTTCGCCCCCTTGTTCTTATATCTTAAAATACTGTTTGTTTGTAGCTCACCTGCAAATGAGCTTGTCTGGTGAACTTTGTTACCTGCCAGGCGGAATCGACGAGTGCCACAAATGAGTCTGTCTTGAAGGTCGCTCTTGATCACGGAAAAAAATCCGGAGTGGTCAAGTCCCATGACCGAGTGGTGGTGTGCCAGAAAGTGGGCGATGCGTCTGTAGTTAAAATCATCGAGCTTGAAGATTAGGACCTCGTGCCCCTCATATAATTGTTGTGATCCGGGCATTCCTAGCGTGTTCATCAAAAATTGATGTTGCCCTGGTACAGCATTGCGTAGATTAAAAAAAAAAAAAACTACTGAATATATTATTATTTAAATTTCTGCATCAAATTCCTTTTCTATTGCCTTCATTTATTAAATTATTATATGGGGATTTGTATTTTACAATTTTTGAATGAGGGACATGATTTAACAATAGAAAGTAAATACCGGAAAAATGAATAATAATTTTTGAATGAGATTGACATATTTTTGAATGAGATTGACATATTTTTGAATGAGATGATTGGCATATACTGGAAAATAGCAAAGACATCATAAAAATATTATATGTGGATTTGTGTTTTCCAAGTATTTAGAAAAAATAATTTTTTGAATGAGATGATTGACATATACTTTAACTTCATTGCTAAGGTAGTACATACAATAAATTAAGATAATACTAATTAATTTAGTCTCACAATAATAATAATTTTGTTTTTTCATTATTCTGACTGATATAATATCAATTCTTAATATTTTATTCATATTTATTTTTAAATTAACTATTTGAAATATAATTCTCCCAAAATTGAATATTATTTTTCTAATTAATCAAATAATTATATTGAATGATGATAAATGCATCATTCAAATGCATCAAAATATTTCAATGATATTCATCTCATTCAAAATATCTTAATATGATCAAATTTCATCTAACATCATCAAAAACTATTGAATGATATCTAAAACTTCAATTTTTGAAAAAAATATTAGAGTATCATTCCATTTACTTTGTTTAATATATAAATACATAGAATATCATGATAAGAGCGAGTTCAAATATAGATATGCTAACATATCACGAAAACATATCATGATATAGACATCTTGTCTATCACATCATTTTAATTTTATTGTCTTTCTATTTAGATATTCATAATTCAAAAAATACATTGTTCCAAAAAGGAATTATGCTAAAAAATTTACTGTGAAATACTGATAGATGGTAGGAAAAATCTGAATTTATTGTTGTCGATTAGATCTAAATATTTAATTAAATAATTGATAATTATATATTTTTGAGGAAATAGAAAAAATGAATTAAGTTTCTTTTGCTTACAACAGTAAGCACATCCTTTGCGCCTGTGGCCTAATGGATAAGGCGTCTGACTTCTAATCAGACGATTGTGGGTTCGAGTCCCACCAGGCGTGTCTGTGAAAAGTATGTATGAATTTTTAAAATAAAAATATTAAAATCATGTCCTACAATACTTCAGATAGATAATAACTGACTTCATACAACAAATATAACACGGCAGTTTTACCAGAGGAAAAATTATTAAATGTTCTTGCAAATACCATTGAAGGAAATGGAACAACAGGCGAAAAATCAAACAAATTTTTTTTGACGTGTGTGTATATATTGATATATTATATAATATCTCTCGATATACATGATATTGATATATTATATAATATCTCTCGATATACATGATATTGATATATTATATAATATCTCTCGATATACATGATATATATATATATATATATATATATATATATATTACTATGCATAGATGTATACATAATTAAACACACATGGTAACTTAATTAATTAACAATACACGCTCCCACACGGCACACACGGCACACACGGCACACACGGCACACACACAACTATATATATATATATGTTATGTATTCCTCTATATATGTGTAGATGTTTACATTAATTAATATGTAGATATCTTGATATATAACTATAACCACACACACACACACACACACACACACACACACACAAAACTATTAATAAATGTAAACATATACTTTATATGCACAAATACACACATACATATATTGATAATTATGCATATATGTATATTGTTTTATATGTAATATATATATAATAATATGTACCATTATATATAACTATATATATATATATATATATCACCATATGTTTTATGATATATATGGTAGGATAATCCGAAATCTGATAATTTTTTGTTTAATAATGGCTGTAATACTCGTGAATAAGTTATTTTCATATTTTGAATATGTTTGACCAAGGAAATACATTGTTTTGGTTCCATAGATGGCTTTATTCGTCTCCCATATTACCTCCACCAGCCCCAAAAATTTGAGAATGGTGATGCTACAATGACATAGTGGTGTGGCATCGCCAAGCTATATAGATATTTAAACGTAAAATAAATAAAAACCGATGCATTAATCAAGTATTTTGGTTTTATTATTGATTAAATATCGTATATTAAATATTTAACATTATATATATATATATATATATAATATTAAACAAAAATCTTAAATACTTATGTAGCATCCGCATAAGATTACGAAATTGATCCTAACCTAAATAAGATCTCAAGATTCCAATGTGAATTATTTTGTATAATAATTTATATTAATTATAATTAATACTACTATAGAATTTTAATTACACTCTTATTTATTCAAAATATTTTATGTTTTTTATTACTTAATATTAAATAAACTTCTCATATTAAGATTATATATACTCATCGACAGGATCAAATCACTAATAATCTAATTTAATTAATCTCTAATTATTTCCTTAATATTTTTTACTTAATATATTTGAATTATCAGATTAAAATCCATCTATTGGATTTGACAATAACATAACTTATAAGCTTTCTCAACGGGGTTTCATCAAATCTTTTGACAATATAGGAATTTTATCAACAATCAATATTCATCATATACTTAATAAATTCATCCAATTTATTAAGTTCTAAAATCTATTTCTAGATTTTACTCTATGAATCAAAATAACTATTAATAAGTAAATAATAATTAATTCTTAATAAATAGTAATAACAATGATATATTCTTATTTTACAAGTTAGTATAAAATAATTATACTATATTGATACAATTCTATATATTCAAGTGTAATAGTACTAGAAGTAAGAATTTTATCATTCCTTATAATCAAGATAGACCTTCCTAAAATTTAATACTATAATCTTATTGATAGGACATTCAATTATATCTAATTTGTTAATAACAAACTCATATATATTCTACAAGTATCGATGGTTCGATCTTATATACATAAGCCAATCTCTATGCACTTATTCATATACAAGCAGAATAAAAGACAAACAATTTATCAAATTTAGCTCATTATAAAATATTTTATCAAAATAAGAAGATATAAATCAAGAAAATAATCACAAATAACTTTTAGTATAAATTAATTCCAACAATCTCTCACTTAGACTAAAGTTATGATGCCACACGTATGACTCTCATCCCTCTCATATGTCTTTCAATGCCCCAGCATGAATGCTCTTCATAAATGAATTTGTCAGATTGTCTGTCATGCTACTTTCATCACCATTACATTTCTACTTTTCACAATATAATTTATTAGATGATATTTATACTCGATGTGTTTTGCCATCTTGTTGGTTTTAGGTTTTTTCGAATTTGTAACTATTTCACTATTATCATAATAAAGTGTAATAAGCAATTGCACAAAAGGAATGATTAATAGATCTATCAAAAAGTTTCTGAACCATATAGTTTTTTTTTTGCTAAATTTGAAGATGTCACATACTCGGCTTCCATGGCGGAATCAAAAATACAAGATTGCTTGATTCTACTCTATCTTATGTCTCTATTTCCCAAAGTTAACTTGTAACTTGAGTTGGATTTTTTCAAATCCTTATTTAATTGAAAATATGAGTTTGTATATCACATAAGCACAAGATTGTCTACTTGGTATCCTAATATATAATCTCTAGTCCTTTTTAGGTATTTGATTATGTGTTTTACTATTGTCTAATATTCCTATACTAGGTTAGATTGATATCTACTTACCATATGAACACATAACAGATATTAGGTCTAGTGAAAACTAGTGCATGCACGAGGCTTCATTATGTAGATGCATAAGGAATTGTCTTCATTTTGTTTATCTCATTGGGTGATTTAGGACACTTTCTTTGATATAATGATTTAATATCTGAAAGGAAGAAAATATTTCTTAGAATCTTGCATGATAAATTTAGTCAAAACCTAATTGATATAAATAATTTTAGACTAGTCCATCATTCTTTGCTTGCAATCTCACAAAAGCTTTATTCCAAGAAGGTGAGCAGCTTCAATTAAGTCTCTTATATTGACTTGATTAGATAACCATACTTTAATCGAAGACAATAGCCCACATCATTCCTAATGATCAATATATCATCAATGTATAATGCCAAAAATACCACATTATTATCATATTTCTTTATATACACACAATACTCATCCTAATATTGATCAAAGTAATAAGACTTAATGACTTGAGTAACGTGAGTATTCCAAATCTAGATGCCTATTTTAGTCCACATATAGATTTATTTTACTTACACAACATGTGTTCTTGGCCTTATCTATTAAACCATCTAGTTCTGGTTGCATCATAAAATATATTCTTTAATATGTCTATTCAAAAATATATTCTTCAGGTCTATTTGATAAATCTCATAGTCATAACGAGTTGCAATATAAAAAAAAACCAAATTAACTTTAGCATGGCCACATGCAAAAAAATTTTTTCATTATCAGTTTCATTTTTCTTAGTAAAACTTTTTGCAATAAGCCTAGTTTATAAGTCTCAATGTTATTGCCCATCCCTCTCTTTTTCTTATAGATCCACATGAAATATATGGGTTTTATCCTTTTAAGTAGTTCCATAAGATCACATACATGATTGGATTGCATTTTTGATATAGTAGCCCTTTGTCAATGTTCCGCATCTCTATCTTGAAATACTTCATCATAGTTTCTAGGATCAGTATCTAGCTCATCAAGAATTCTATCATAAGACACTCCCCAAAGTATATACCGAGTAGGTTGATGAATAACTTTCCCATAGTGGCGAGATACTCCTCTTAGTTGTATACTTTCAGTGACATCCTATATAAATACTAATTCATGTGAATCATTATCATCACTACCTTCTAGCTATACTATTGGCACATCAATGATGGGCTCAAAAGGTTCAATATCAATATCATCATGAACCACTCTCTTATTATGATGAGGTATCATAGATGTCACCTTGTACCATTCTTTTTATTATTGAATGAGTGTGGACTAGATTATCTCCTATTAACACATCTAAAATAATTCTACTTTTGAGATAATAATGATAATTTGATCCTTTGGACTATAAAACAAACCACCTTTAGTCCATCTAGGATATCCTACAGAGAAATAAACTTTTATTTTATTTTTAACTTATCTATTTTCTCTTTTAGCACTTGTGCTAGATAACCCCATAATTGAATGAGTTTTAGATTGGGCCTAAGCCTAGTCCATAGTTAAATTGGAGTTGCAGGTACCAACTTAGATGGAACCAAGTTCAAAACATAAGCTATTTTTTCTAATGCATATTTCCAGAAGAAATAAGACATATCTGAATAATTTATCATTAATCTTACTATGTCCATAATAATCCTATTTATTCTTTCTACCACACTATTCTACTATAGAGTGCTAAGTGCAAATAACTGGGATGTAGTCCATTAATCCAATAAGTAGTACTAAACTCTCCAAAGAAGTATTTGTCACCATGATTAGATCATAGTATTTTGAGACATTTATTATGATGTTTCTCTCTTGTACCCTTTGCATTTTTTCAAAGGTATCATACTCAAGGAAAATCAAATAAATATATGAATATCTTGAGTAATCATTAATGAAAGTGATGAAGTACTCAAAATCATCTCTTACTTGGATAGCCATAGTTCCACATAACTTTATATTAACCAATATTAGTTTCTCTTTGACTCTAAAGTCATTGGCCTCAAAGTGTCATTTGGTCATTTTTCTTTCTAAGTAAGACTTGTATGCTAGAAATATTTCCATTTTCAATGAACCTAAAGATAATAAGATATATCTTTAACCAATCCTAAAATTCATTTTAAATTTATATGAACTAGACATAAGTGTCAAAGATAGATATGTTTCATATTAGAAGGATATTTTCTTTTATCTAGCAAGACATTGATGTAATTTTACTTGTATTGTTATAGTAGGGCAGAAATAGTTTTTATAATGTAAATGTTATCTTTTAATATACTAGAATAAATAATTCTTTTATTTAAGTAAATTATTACAAAACTATTGAATAAAAAGGAGAATCTAGTTTTAACTAAATTGGAAACTGAAATCAAGTTCCTCTTGATTGAAAGTACATAAAGATAATCTTTAAAATTAAAATATTATTTCTCTCAAATTGAAGTGTAAAATTTCCCATTGCAATAGACTCCATGTTGGTAATATTTTCGATATGAAGTTCAATCTCTCCATCACTTAGTTGTTTAGCTTCTCGAAACCATTGCAATAGACTCCATGTTGGTACTATTTTCCATATGAAGATCAATCTCTCTATCACTTAGCTGTTTAGCTTCTCAAAACCATTGCAAAGAATTACAAATATGATTAGTGGTGCCCATATCTACACACCATATTTCTATAGATACCACTACTAAACATGTTTCAACTATTAGTTATTGATATTTACTTTGATTGTTCAATTTGATTAGATAAATTGAATGCTACTTCTTCCAATGTCCTGACTACTTGAAATAAATATATTTTTCTTTTTACTTTTTAACTCTCACTTGTGACTCAGGAACTATTTGGTGGAACTTGAGCATGTTTATGAAATTTCTTCTTTTTATTTCCTTTTGGTTTAGAAGTTCTTTCTGTCATGAATATTCTATATAGTTTCTTAATGGTACTTTCAACCAATATTAATTCCTTAAGAAATTATGCTAATGTCTGTTCATATTATCATTTAGGCAGAACCACCCATGGGTGTCTATTAGTGATTGAAGAATAATATTTATATGAGAATTTACATCAATCATAGCTCCAAGGATCTCTAGTTAACTTAGAAGATTAATTATCTTGATAACATGATTCCTCTTTAGAGTATTTTCAATAATTATAGTATTTATCAGATCCCACAAAACTTTCTACATGGTAGAACAAGTCTAATTCTCAAACATTTCTTTGAGATTAGACATCATGTCATAAGTAGTAGCCATGGCCTAATACTAATGCTAGATCACATTTAACATAGAAGACAAAATATATAATCTATACAATCTTATCAGCCTTTACCCATTTCTCATAAATCTTGGCTTCCACATTGCTTGTCCCATGTTGACGTTCATCCTGGTATAGATATGTGAGTACAAATTTATAGTTCTCAGAATTCAAGACAATGACAAGATTTCTTTTCCAATCAATATAATTAGTTCAATTGAGTTTATTCTCTTTGAGAATGGTGATTAGTGGCTTGAATGATATTTTCCTAAAAAAATTATAATGAGCTTATTAGTTTGAATTCTATCAAAAGAATTGATTCCCTCCAACAATTCTTGAATGAATTTGTTATTATTTTGATACACCATGAATAGTATACCTCGATAGAAGGACATGTACTATTAATTATTTTTTCAGGCATACCAATTCTTATTAATCTTGCTATCTAGGTAGTGGCTATGCTAAACAAGATTAAATTGATTATTTGGTCCTACAAATAGTAACAATGATTTAGATAGAAAGGATGCTATTATTTATAGCTAAGTGTAAATCATTCTTTAATTCAAACTGATTGATTCTCAAATGAACCATTTAGATGGACAAATGATTCATTTAATCAATCCATAGAATTATCTTACTTTGATTTGTGCTAAGTATATATACAAACTAGTTAGTCTGATAGAGGAAATGTACTAAGACCAATATGCTAACTGACTTGCATAACTTTCAAACTAGTGATGGAGACCATGAGTTTTATGTAATGAATTCCCTCTCCCACTTAGATATTTAAAAATTTGAGGGTTTTTATTTTAAAAAATATGTGTATTTTCTTTCGGCCCAAAATTAGCATACATATACATATATTCCATGACAACATGTATATATATATATATATATATTCATTCATAATTTCATGTTACACATATTTTCATGCCACAAATAATTCTATATCAGATATAATTCCATGCCACACACAATTCCATGCCACACAAATATAATGACTAGGCATTACTTATATACAAATGTTAAACACATCGACTATTTAGGTTTTAAGACTTATAACCTAAGATTTTCCAAGAATTAGGTTAGTGACCTAAACTAGGCATAATCTTCTTGGGTTTTTAGTTATAATAGTTTGGGGTAGTGTCTATAATAAAATTGATATGAAATATGTTTCATTTTATGATGTTTGTAGTGCACTCCCTTTTTATCCACCATGAATTCTATCATCGTCTGCATTTTCCACCATGAACTCAACTGCTATCTCATTCTAGTACTTTGAATCCCGCCATCTATATCTATTCTGGTTGAAGGGTACTACAAATTCCACCAATGGTGATCATGTCTACCACCATAGTTAACATTGCCGGTTATAATCATCACTAACAACATTGCCCGTGCATTGTTATAACCTCCATAGGTGATGTCATTGGTGAACAGTCACCTTCTCAGGCATTGTTGATCACAATGACAACCACCACAGATGGCATCACTGGTGATAGTAGTTTTTTCCGGCATTACTAATTGCCATGACAACCAGCACACATGGTGTTGTCTATAATAGTCATCTTCTATGACATTGCTGATCACCTTGAAATCAACCATAGATGGTGTTTCAAGTGACAATCATTTGCTCTAGTATCACCGATCACCATTACAACAACCATAGATAGTGTTGTTGGCAACAAGCATCTTCTCCAACATTACAGATAATTGTGAGGACCACCACATATGGCATCGTTGGTGATAGTCATCTTCTCAAATATTGATGATCACCACAAAAACTATCATGGGCATCATCATTGGTGGTGGGTTTTTAAGATTTATAAAAAAAAATTACATCCCAATTAAAAATTTAATTGCAAAATTTGCACCCATTGAATAAAATTCATCTAAACACATTACCACAATCCACAAATAAACAACACCAATGTTCAACTAAGTCAACAGAGGTTAGAACCCCTTTGTTTTAGTTAGAATTTCAAATATTATAAAATCCTAACACATTTATGCATATTAAAGCTGAAACATCTTTTCGATACCATTGTTGGAGAATCCAAAATCTAATAATTCTATATTTAATTGTTGGGGTAATACTCATGAATATGTTATTTGTATGTTTCAAATTCATTTGAGCAAGAAAATACCTTGTTTTGGTTCCACAAACAATTTTGGTAGTTTCCGATATCACCTCCACCAACCCTAGAAATTCGAAGATGGCAATACTACAATGATGTGACATCACCGAGCTACATAGATATTTAAACCAAAAATAAATAAAAACTGATGCATTAATTAAGCATTTTGGTTTTATTATTAATTAAATATCATATTAAAGATGTAACATATTATATATATATATATATATAATCAAAAATAATTTAATAATAATCAATTAATTTGACAAAATCAAATTCTTTAATAATAATTAAACAAATTATTCTAATTATATATATTCATATATATACTAAATAAAGAAATATTAATCTTTAATACTTATATAACATTGGAATAAGGCTACCGAAGAGACCTTGGTCTGGATAAGATCTTTTGTTAATTTAAATTAATTATATACTTATAATTATACTTAACAATAATTAAACTACTCATATTAAAATTATAGATGTTTATTGATTGAATTAAATCACTGATAATCTAGTTAAATCAACATTTAATTATTTCTTCTAAATTTTTCACTTAACTTATTTGAATTACCATATTTTAATTTACTTGTAGGGTTTGATAGTATCAAAACTTATAAGCTTTCTCAAGAAGGTATCATCAATCTTTTTTAACAATATATTGATTCCATCAATAATTAATATTCACCATATGCTTGATAAAATCATTTAATTTAAATAATTCTCAAATATATTTCTAGACCTCACTCTTCATAAATCAAAATAACTTTTCAATAAGAGTATATAAATAATATTTACTTCAAGAATAAGAGTATTAGTGATTATAATAACTATGATACATTTTATTCTACAAATTAGTATAAAATAATTACACTATATTACTCCATTCAATATACTCAAGTATACTAATACTAGAAGGCATAACTTTACCATTCAACAAAGTTAAGATAGACTCATTAAAATCCAGTACTATAATCTTACTGATATGATATCCAATTATATCTATATTGTGAATAATAAACTTATATTCTATAAGCACTAAATATTCGATCTTCTGTGAGTAAGATCATCTCTATCTACTAAATCATCATAATAAGTAGAATAAAGAAGAAGTATATTATTAAAATTCAGCTCATTATAAAATTTTTTATTAAAATAACAAAAAGATGTAAATCAAGAAAATGATAATAAATGACTTTTAATATATATAAATTACAACAATATACAATAAATATCATGATATACATGGCCCATATAAATTTTATTTATTTCTAATTTTTTTATATATATCAAATGTCATGTTAACTTGTCACATGGACGAGTTTTTTTTGGAAATGAGAAGTGAGTGTACCAAAATTCATTTTATTGAGTTATGTGCACTAATTTATAAACCTAAGATGTTGGGTTCTTAAAAAATAAATATTTTTATATTGCGATATTCAAACATAATTTTTTTCTATATATTTATCAAATCCAAATTTAAACATGACATGATGTTATCATTTATTTTTTGTGCTTTAAAGTTATATATCATTTTACTTTTGACAATATGGGCAAGGCTGGTAACCCTCACTTTTAACAAGACCAAGTTCATCCAACATGAGTACTAATTTTAAGTTAATGTGTCACACTATCATACAATAAATTTCTAATTTATATTGTTGGCAAATTAAAAAGGTATAGCACATTGCTTATCAGGAAACTAATTTTCAAGCCAATTAGGCAGGCCACCTAGTCTACCCATTTGTTTATAAAATTTAATTTTTTGAAAAAAAAGACAAGATTGATGAAGTATACTTTATTGCTTAACTCAATAAACCAACATTTGAATTTATAGATCTATTGATTACAAATTTAACTTTAAAGTGCAAAAAAACCTACCATGAGACTAATTAAAATTTTCTGAGACTAATTCAAATCTTTCATGAGATTAATTCAATTATTCTACGAGACTAATTCAAATATGTCCTCCAAATTTAACTTCAATATTCATGAGACTTTTAGAGAAATATTTGGACATTGTAAAATTGTATTAAGAAGATCTTGAGCTGAATCTTCAAGATTATTGAGTGTGACACACATCCATGTAGATTGACAGGAAGGAGCTCAACCTTCATTTTGGACTTCAAAAATCTACAACATGTAGTTGCATCACCTCATAAAAACATCATCAATTTGGTACAATGTTGATATGGGATTGGCTGAATATCTTTGTTGATGCCATTTTTCTTTATGAAATGATACTTTACTTCTATATGCTTTGTTGCAGCATGAAAAATTGAATTTGAGGATAGATAAGTTGCTCCGATATTATCACACCAAACAATTGGACATTTAGGTAGAGTATTGCATAATTCCTTGATGATATAATTCTCATCAAATAAGGTTCTATCATGACTAATGCAAGTGATTTGTTTTCAGATTCAACCCCTGAATGAGAAACAACTCTTCATCTTTGCACTCCACGAAAACAAGTTATTACTGAGAAAAATGCATTGGCCATAATTTCTTCTTAGAACAACAAGATTTCTTTCCCAATCCAAATCACAAAATGCTTTTAATGTTGTGACCGGATGAGTATAATATAGCCCAAGTCAATGGGTTTCAAAAAATTTAATCTAACCCTTTTTAGTGTTGTTCAATATCCTTTATTTGGGTTATGCATGAATTGACATAAATGATTTGTAATGTCCACAATGTAAGGTCTTAAGATGGTGTATTATTGGATAACATTAATTGTCAACTGATATTGACTCATATTAGCAAGTAAGTTACCTTAAAAAAATATGAGTTTCTTTCTAGAATCTATTGAAGATGAGATATTCTTTGTTCCATTCATTCCAGTTTTATCTAATAGGTCAAGAATATATTTGATTTATCACAAATAAAGTTCATTAGTGACAACATTCTTGAATTTAGTACCAAGTTCAAGAATATTTTAATGATCTCATTAAAACATTAGTGACAACATTCTTGATTCATCACAAAAAAATAATTCATGATACCAAGATCCTTGAGTTGAAACTTAGCACCAAGTTGACTAATAAATCAAAAAATATTTTTCATTCACGATGACATGATCTTGTGTTAATGATATCATTAATATACACAAGAACAAATAATTTTAATGTATAATTGGCATAAATAAATAGTTATGTAAAATTGGAAGATTTCATAAAACTGATTTCAATAAGTTCTTGAGAAAGCCTCTTAAACCAAGATCACAAAGCTTGTTTTAAACCATATAAACAACGCACAAATTCTAGTTGGAATTAATCAAAAAATCATTTTTGTTGCTCAATGAAAACTTGTTCATCTAAAATGCTGAGAAGGAAAGCATTCACAATATCAAGTTGTTGAATAAACCAATAAAAATTAACAATCATGGCTAAGATTAGTTTAAAATTGGATGGTTTAATAACTAGTGAAAATGTTTTAGTAAAATAAATACCAACTCTTCTTTCATAGCCTATGCTACTACATAGGCCTTATACCTTTCAGTGGTACCATTTTTTTTATCTTTATATCCAGTTATTTTGAAGAACTAGATGATGGAGTGGTCTCTGACATATATACCTTTCCTCACAAGTCATACCTTTCCTCACATGTCATAGCTTTCCTCCATCTAGGAAGAACATCATATGTAATGATTGGTTGAGTAAAATGTTTTAAATCCATGGAACTATTTAGGTTGAGAGAGTCTAGTTTTGAACTATGTGAGCATATAGTAAGGTTGAATAGGAAGAGGTAGTGAATATGTGAGATTTGAATCAATCTTGATGAAGGCTAAAACACAATAAATATGTTTGTGCTCAATATCAAGGCCCATTAGTGAACATCAGCCCCTCATGCTTACCAAACTTTATGATTCTAATGGAATTTTACTTAACTGAGCCAAGTCTAATAACTTCATTCTTCATGTTCTCTTTCTTGAAGAAAACTGTGAAGAGTTTTCCCTGATTATGACAATCACATATTTGACATTGTCCATCACATAAAAAATTTTTTATTGACTCTCTTTTATTCTCTTCATCTTGATCGATCTTTTTTCTACGGAGAAATAATCTTTCAATATTTTCATTGAAACTCTTAGTTTCCTCTGCTTCTATCTTTGTTCCTAGAAGACTCGAGTCTATCTTACTTATTGAATGCCACTAAGGATTCTTCCACTAGTATGACATGAGTGAGATCTTGAACACCAGTTCTTTCTAGTTAATGTTTTTCCATGGTTTAAAATCATCCTTAAAAAAATGAAAAGTACATCAATTTTTCCTAAGTCAGAGATTTAAAGCATGAGTATTGAAAATTGCAGCAAGTATTCTCACACTTAGTCATGTTACATGAATGTTCATAATTTAGGTTTCGCCCCATCCTCCACATATTGTGAATAAACTTGTTAATGAAACTCATTCTTAATCTTTTATTAAGTATTAATCAAAGTGCTACCACATCCCACATCACAATATGTTCGATGCCACCAAAGAAGTATTATATCAACAAAATAAATGGACGCAACCTTTATGTTGATTAAATATATAATGATGTTCATTACTCAGAAATAATATTTCAACACTAGAAAAAGTTATCATCATCATTCACCAATCATATGTTCTAAAATTTTTTTGGCTTGAGAACAAAAAAAATGAGATACAAGTATTACAATAAGCATGTCATCTTCTATTATTTAATGCAAGTTAAGAGCTCGCTTCTTAATTATTTCATCTCTTATTTCATGCATGGCACCGTGGCTTATAAGACAACACTCTTTTGAGAAAATCAATCAATTATAGCATTGAGGGCACTTTGTATCTCATCCATGAGTTTCTCCTTCAAAAGACCAACCCCTCGATGCCATCTTTGGTATCCTCAAATCTATCTAGCATTTCTCCAATAGTTATCTCCATTATTGATAGACATGATTCAATGAACAATATGATATCATTTGAACTCATCTTTTTCCTTTTTTGCATCATGACCTTTATGAATAGGGTTATCAATTTCTAAAATTAATGTCTTCAGTAATAATGTTTCATGTGATGCCATTTTTCATGGAATATAAGTTTTAGTATAGATGTACACAACATTTGGTTAAGCATTTCACTCCTCTTGAGCCTATGTTAGGTTAATCTTACATCAAACAAGAGAAACATATAAGCGAGCAAAATAAAAGAAAGAAACTTTAGTGAGAGAACAAAATCACAATTAATTCTTAAATTTTAAATGGTTACAAAAAGAGGGGAAGTTCTCTTATAGAGAAAGAACACCTTACTCAAAAGCTTGAGATCACTCCAAGTTTCATATTTTTATATTACAAGAAACAAAAAAAAAATCTTAGAAAATAATATAACACCAATCATACCTAGGCCTCAAGGAATTCTTAGGTCTATCTTTAAGATTCTGGTACTTGTATAACATTTCAGGATTCCCAAGAAGGAAAAGTTCATCTTACTTTGAGCTTTGTTCAAGTTTTGCTCCACCAAAATAACTTATCCATAACAATAGCACCAAAAGAAAAATGTGAGACCCATAATCACAATAAATAACATATCTATATATACATATAAATAAAGAAACACTTTGTATACTTTATCACAAGCATAATCATTTCCAAATTTTTTTAAAATTTATTTATTTTTTGTGCTCTTGCAAGTCATGTTTTACATTCTACAATCATGCAGAATCCTACAACACCTTTTTTTTGAGTGCTGGTTCTCCGCATATATATGGAATGAATTGAAAGGCTGGATGAACACCCAAGAAGACATGAACACAATTGAAAAGTGTTTCGAACACATGGAAAAGCTCTACATGGCAGATTCTCCAAAGAACAATATCCGAAAAGCATGCTTTACAGCTTCTGTATATCATATCTGGTGAGAAAAAAACCGAAGGCTTTACTAAGGAAAAGCTCAAGATGCAGATTCTCTAGTTAGAGAAATTAAAACTAAAATTTACATTGTTTTCCTCAAAGAATGTAATAGTTTGAATTATCCTTAAATTGTACAGAAAATTTTGATAGTGAATCTTATTACTTATAAAAAAAAAACTTATCATAATATACATCACTTTTTTATATCCTATCATTTTAATACTCGTGTAGCTAGAACATTAGGCTTTACCTTTATTTAACTTAGATATTACTTTTAAAACCTAGAGGTAACTCACACAAAGCTAATTGTGGAACAATAGTTGGAACTTGTACAACACGTAGATACAAATAATTCTTTGCATTAAAGTTAGATTTCATCTTTTAACATCACAATCATATTTCTTAGAGGTGATTTATACAAACCTAAAGATAAATACTATGTTTTTCTTAGTCAAACACTCCAATTGCACAATACCGAGCTTCAAAAAACAAATTTAGCTATTTTTCTTAAGACTTCGAGGTAACTTGTAATGAGTAAATCTTAGAGTATAATTATTTATATACAATCTATGGTACTTCTAAAAAATAAAAATTACAAGTTAGCAAACCCTAGAGGTGGAAAAAAAGCCTTGTTGCTGTAGTGCAACCCATTTTTGTAACCTAGCTGGGCCACCGGGCCATGTCATGTATGATATGGTATTTTAACAAGGATTGTGTTATGTCAGCCTAAGAAAAAATAAAGATGGCCCAACATTGGCGCATTGGCCTAGGGGTAGAACGGGCAGTATCGGGTCAAACTTGAGTCAGGTTAAAACTCAATAGGACCTGATATGTAGCTAATCCAAGCTATCCTAGTTGAGATGCATGTATGCAAGAGAGGGCATAGGCTAGCTTGCTAACTGCTCTAGCCTATAGATTAGTATTTTTTTTGGTAAATAAATAGAATATAATTAAATAACAAAATTATATACATATGTGAAAGAGATTACAAAGAAATGAAGAAGAAAAAACACAAGTGCTAAAAGAAAAAATATAGACAAGAAACTAAGGAAATATGAACAAGGCTAGCATAAGAATTTTTTAAACACTAGAAATGATTGTAATTTTAAAAATAAAACCCCCACTAGTTATTTTTGAAAGTTTGAAAAAAAATACATATATATTTTTAGCTAAGAAAATTAATTTTTAAACTTAAGGAGAGATTTTTTATAAAAGCGTTGATTATAATTTTTAAAATTCAAACATTTTTATGAAACTATTGTCTAAACTTCTTGATACCCTCCTCCACCCCTCTCTTATTTTGATAGCATTTTAATCATGCCATCTTGATGGAGTTTTATGGAAAATTAGGTAAGGGGTTTAATTTAAGAGTCATGATGCATCTAATGAGTGTAGGGAAACAAAAGGAGACATATGTAAGGTATTTAGCCAAATATAGATTCTATGGATATGAGGTTTTTTAGTTAAGTTTCATCCTTAATATTTTTTAATTAATGAGTGTAAGCTAATAAAGATATGATATGCTCATTGAGATAAAAAATATATATGAAAATTGAGGCTTTACCCACACATAGGTTGGTCCAAAATGGTAGAAGCTTGAGTGGAGTGAAAAGGTATTTTAGGCATGAAAATTTTATATGTGTGTGATAGAGTGCAAGTGTGTGGTGTGTAGCATCCTAGCAGGACTTTTAGGCGAGATGTATATTTTTTAGGAAGGCATTGAGATAATATAGTTTTCCCTAAAAGTTAAAAAATGGCGAGGAAATGGAATTTTAGAAAAATGAATGTTTGTGATAACTTATGATTCCTATGTAATGGAGAAAAAAAAGGGATAAGAGAGATAAAGTAATTAGAATTCAAACAAAATAGCCAAGCAAGACAAGTATATATCTATACACATAATACAAATGTAATTAGTTAAATACGTGTTTGAATTTGAGCTTGAGAAAAGCTAGTATTAGAATATTAAAATATAAGATATAAACATTTATTACATAAGTGTATATTTTTGGGGCAAGTGAAATATTTTGAATTCTTGTAGAAATATCATAGGATGATAGGATGGAGAGAATCTAAAAATGAGGATGAATAGGTTGAGTGACCTATCGTGACTATTTGAGTAGGTTCAGAATAGAAAAATAAGGGGTAGTGGTGTATTTGGAGAATTTTTAGAAATTATATCCAAGTGATAACCATCAACGTTAGATGGAAAAAAAATATTGTGATAGACATGAAAAATTGAGAAAAAAAAGTAATAATGAAAAATGTGAATATAATCTTAGGATGCCTTAAAATGAACTATTTAAGTTTGACAGAACATGTGACATAGATAGGTGATAAATAGAAAAAACAATGTCAATCTAGCATGAGTATAAATTAATAAAAGGGATAGGGCGATAAAAAAAGTAAACCAGAATCAAAAATAATATGAATAATGAAATTCATTCTCTATAATTCTGATAAGAACATTAAAAATGGTTCAAAAAATGAATCAAGATAATAAAGCTTAGTAATAATGAAATTTAAGAATTGTGACCCGATGACATGCAATTGTAAAACATTAAAATATAAATAATAAAGTGAATTGAAAGGTTAAATTATAATTGTGAATAGGATGTTCCTCGGGGATCTATAGAGTTCTAATTTTTATATTCAAATATATATATATATATATATATATGTTAGGTAGGGCATTTCGATTCATAACCAAGCATGATCTTAATAGTTTTTTGTAGAATAATTTTTCTAGTACATTTAAATATGAAAATTTATATTTAAATGGATTAGTAAATGAATATAAATCTATGTTCAAGCTATATTAAAAAATTTTGCATGAAAGTATGAATAGTTTTTTATTTAGAAAAACATTTTGTGATTTTATGAATTTTGTACACAAAAAAAATAATATACAAGAAATTATCTTCCTCCCTAGAGGGAGCATAAGATGATAAACCCCATGGATCATTTATGTGAAAGATATAAAAAACTAATATTCTTAGTGTTTAATGGAAATAGATATGTAGAAGAAATAATAAATAAAACAAGAAACCAATTTGATTATATAGACATAGATGATTACTATTAAATTAATATAAGTTGTGTTGAGATGCTAGAATATGAGTAGAATCAATAGTATGAACAATCTGGAAGTCATAGCTTGGAGAGATTTCAATGAACTAATTTTGAAAAGAATATTTTTCTGAATGGATAGGAAGAGAATAAATTAAAAATTTCTACATTTATTGCACAAATGTATGGTTAAAGGAAAATATATGGCTTTATTTAAGAATTTGGTTTAATTTTTCCTATAAAAAGATGCCAACAAAGAATAACATTCCCATTTCAAAGAATGTTTAAAGAACAATGTTTCATGAGATATGAATATTTGTAGAGTTAAAGAAGTAATGGACTATTTAAGACATGTAGAGAAAGATGAATACAGAACAAAAAAAAATGATAGTTAGAGATTCAAACCTACACACACTCCCTAACAATTAATGTGGAGATCAAGTGGCCAGAAGAAATTTTATAGTGAACACTGAACAATGAGGAGGTATGTTTAAAATATCTAATGATGACACGAGAAGACTTAGGAATAACACTTTTTTAGCATTATTGAAGCTAAAAATAAATGCTTTCATTTATAGTGGAATAAAAAATACATGGTGTTAGATATGTGAAATACTTCACCATATATTTTGTCAAGCTTTATTTTCTAAATATCTATTTGACATATCTACTAAACGCACTCTAAGTTAGGGAAGGTCATAGAGAACATTTTGAGTATATATTTTTCTAAACAAGTCTAAGGATAATCTAAGAAAAAAACTAACATGTCTCCGACAACATTAAACTTCTTTGAAGGGATGTGCAAGAAAGTTAATGAGGCACGATAATCACTACCATATCCTTCTAGCAAGAGTTAAAGGCCCAATCATATTTAAGAGAATGATAGTTCCTTCATTAAGAATAAGCACTTTTCTAATAGTCTACTTACATTTGTGTCATGCCATACCACTTCTAGATCCTAGTCTCAAGCAAGATCTATTAACCAATAATTTGCATGTTGATGCATGAGTGATACTACTAGCGATCCACATGACTAGCTTAGGAGAAAAGAAAATTAAATATCACAATCGACAGAAGTTTTCGAGCATCAATAGCTATTCCATCAAAAAGAAATAAAGTGCACGCACCACCTCAACCACTTGTGAAATGCATAGAAAAGGTTTTTGATGGCATATTCTCTTTGTCACTAAGTCATTGATAGCTAAACTACTACTCCCCACATAAATTTACTCTCACAATGTTCATTGTGCTTGTCAGGACTATTAATTTATATGACCACATACTTCATTTCATTACATCATCATCCTAAATATAAGAGTTAAGTGATTATTATGTAAATTATACTTATCTAGCACGTGTAATCATGCCTTTCTATAGTTTTATAAACTATCATATAGATTAATGAATTGCTTTGAAAATCATTGGGATTTATTAATCATCCAATATCTATGCTTGAAATGATGAAAACAAAATATTATCTTCTTTTATAATATGACAATCCACGAAGGAGAGTTGATATAGAGCTTTACCAAAAGATTCAGGCAAGTCATGTATTAGATGCCTATAGAGCTTTACATCATGGATGACATACATTGAGTTTTTCAAAAAAAAAATGCTTATAGTAAGAAACTAATTTCTCTATATAATTGTTATTAAAGATTCTGATTACCATCAAAAAACTATTCAAATGGGGTGATAAACATCCTATCCTACAAAATGATGTGCAGGTAGCCATGCACAAGATGTTGATAATGAAAAAAATTAGAATCACTAAAAATGAGAAGCCTAGATAGGAAGTATTATTCATATAACTGAAATTATAGCTTGTCTAACATAATCTCTAAAATCAATAGCCCATCCAAATGAAAAATAATATTCATCTATCTAGTAATATCATAAGATATAATATTTTATTCTAGTTCAGGAGAAACTTAGATAAAAGATAACTACCCATTTATCATGAAAGATGAGCAATAATAAATATAAAAACTTGGTATTCCTAGATGGAGCAAGATAGACTAGCCTTATAGATCACCTAAAAAATTCTATGTCAATAATTTTAGGTGTATCCTAAAATAGTGCTAACTTGCTTACTATTGATGATAATACTGTGATAATCAAATCTATTAGGAGGAATGGTAAAATGGCCCAGTGAGTTAGGAATCTAGCATGACTCTTTCTTTCCTAGCAAAAAATAAGATTTTATTGATGTTGAGGTGAAAATCACAAAGGAATCCAAACAAGTCCTTAATGATGAATGATAAATAACCCATAGAGATGATTCATCTTGTTTTGCTATTGTTAAAATTTACATACATTTATAATCTCCAACTAGGGAAAAAGGATCGAACAAGCAATTTGTATAGGTTTTCCCACTTTCAAAAATGAGGTTAAATAAAAAGTCATCCTAATTGTTTTGAACTTAAGCATCTATTTAATGATCACAAAAGTCCTTATACTATAGTGACAATCAACTAACATTGAGCTATGTTCAAAGCATTAATGAAGTAATAAATAATTATTTTAAATATTATTTAAATATATGGAAGAATGGTTCCAAACATTAATTGACTATAGAATAAGTCATTTTCCAAGAAGGAAAAATACTAGAAATAATGCTCTTGCCAAAGTTGTGGGTGTACTTTGCACAAACAAAATATTGATGTATGCATCAATATTTTAGATTTCTAGGCAAAAACTATTTCCTAATTATGTAATGGATTTCTAGGCAATAATGGTTGGATGACTCCCAATATCTATAGAAAAGAGAATAGTCATCCAATTTCAAAAGTGCACATATGGTGCCGGTCTTAAGTGATCATTTCTTAATCATTGATGGGCAGCTACACAAGTCTCCCTTCATTAGACCAAAATAAAATGCTTATATAAACAATAATTTTGACTATTATGAGCCAAATTATATTATGAAACTTGTCGTAATCACCATGGTCGACAAATTGTAACACAAAAGGTATACACTCAAGGTTATTATTATCCATCAATTATAGATGATGCAGTATATTATGTTAGAAAAAGTAACAAGTGGCAAAGGTTAGCTCTTGCTTCCATTTCATATTCATAGTGTAGTAATCATCTCAAGTCCATTGTATTTTGACTCATGAGAGATAGAAATAGTCTAATCATTCACAATAGCCCCTATCCAAAAAAAGTGTTACCTATTTCTACTAATTATCTTAGTAAATGAGTAGAAGCATAAGTATATGCTTCTATAAAGGATAGATATATTACTTGATTTACATATAGAATATAATAAGTAAATTTGCAATAACTCATATAATAGTCATAAAGAATGCATATCAATCCAACAATACCACATTTAATAAATTCTATCTAGAGTTGAAAGAAACTACTCTCTACTCCACTATATAGTATCTCTAAGCTATTGGTTTGGTGGAAGCTACTAATAACACAGTTATCATGCTCAAAAAAACTTCTTAGATAGGGTAGAAGGAAAATGGGTAAAAGAATTATTAGGGGTAAATGGGGTTATCAAACCACAAAACATGGGCTAACTAATTTTTTTTTCATTTTTCCTTACATATTGGATGAAAATAGGTACACCAATAGAAATATGTGTACCAACCGTCTAGTCAAGCCTATCGACACTAGCTAATCACTCATTGCTAGCTAAAAATTTGGATCAATTAGACAAGACTCTTAAAACCATACATATTCAACTAGTTTCATACTACTAGTAAGCCACCTCCAATTATAATAAGCATACATACCAAGAGACCTTATATCTTGGAGATATAGTCATTAGGTATATATTTTTACTATATTATTAATCTCTCAACCACAAAGTTAAAGCCAACTATTAATAGCAATATATAATAGTTTATAGAGTTGGAATAGCTTGATAAAATGCACTCAATGAACTAGACATGACACCAATCCCTCAAATGTTGAATGCATTTTACCTTAAGAAATACTTCCATTAATAAAGATTCATATTCACTCAATGAACTAGACATGACATCAATACCCAAAATGTAGAATGTATCTGACCTTAAGACATACTTACAAAAATAGAGGCCGATACTCTAAAAGCAATTCCATGCAAATTAAACTTTCCATTTCATATACATTATATCTAGAATACATGACATCAAATCTATATATGATAACTACTTTTCACACCAAAAAAATCAAGTTTAATTGATCGAGTTGGATTAGCTTGATTGAATGAACTTAAAGAACTAGACACGACACTAATCCTCCAAATGTAGAATGTATTCAACCTTAAGAAATACTTTTAGTAATAGAGGCCCATACTCCAAAAGAAATTCCATGTAAATTAAACTTGTCATGTCATATATATTGTTGAGGATACTTGTTTTTGGCACTAGCCAACTAAACAAATATATATATGATAACTATTCTGCATACCAAAAAGATCAAGTATATTTGCTTGAGACATTAGATAGTATAAGATAACTTCTTTGAATACTAGACATTGACTTAACTAAGCAAATATGATTGTGATAATCACATTGGATACCAAAAATCTTGAGATAACTTCTTTGGATTCTAAATATTAGGTTAAGTAAACTACTTCATAAGGTATAACTATTATGGACATCAAACATCAACATAACTAACCAACTTCATTTGAGAAAACAACTCTAAATAATAGATTGTCTGAGAAACTATTTTGGATGTTAGACATCCGAACTATTCTATCAAGTATAATTGCATAATAACTAAATAGTCTGAGATAACTACTTCATACAATAGACTATAACATAATTAGTAACAAAATTATTCTATTCGGGATAAGTACTTTTCACAATTTTTGTCAATTGATTTTTATCTAACTACTTAACACTTTAGATACTCTAGAATAACTATTTTAGAGACCAAATAATATAAGATAATTTCTTTGGGTACTAGATATTAATTTTTTAAAATTCAACATCTACATCATGATAATAATGACAAGGTATTGGAAAAAGTATTAATCACATACCATATGATCGAGTTGTACCTTGGAAATAATTGACAAACTTATTTGAGTTATTTAAATTATTTGAGTTAATTAAGTTATTTGAATTATTTAAGTTATTTGAGTTATTTAAGTTATTTGAGTTATTTAAGTTATTTGAGTTATTTGAGTTATTTGAGTTAAATATAACAAATAACATGTCCAAGTCATCTGGATTATATTTGAGCACACAATTTATGAGTTACATATAGATAATAACTAATCATCAAGCTACAAGAATAGTTGACGCACTCAACCATTATTAGCTAGATATATAAGCTCTCAACCCAAAAAAAAAAATCTAAGTTTGAGAAAATGACATTTAACCATTCAAAACATAGCAAAAAACATACTAAAGCCATCTAACTCATCAAATAAAAAGCATGCTTACTAAAAAATGAAGCTTCTCAAAGCATATTAATCAAAAAATATCATCAAATAGTTTCAATGCTTCAATATTGAATATTCACCTTTTAAAAGTTTTGCATGATAATGATGAGGAAGCACGGTGCTAGTGGTAACATGATTGGGGTTTTCACATATGTTGGTCCTAGAACATACTTCCATCTCATTTTGAAAAATTTTCTGTATCTTTCTACAAACATTTCTTGAGTCTTGACATGAATTAGAAGGTTGAGTGAAGGGATGGGTCAAGATGATAAACTCTGTCAATCCTTGATCCACAAGGATCATAAATTTTAATCACACAATAAAACAAATTTTTATCTAACAACTCTATCCACAAGAATAAATGTGTGCCATTTGCATTTCATGAGGGCTATAACACTATCTAGATGAATCACACCACATCATGAGATGACCACTCACTTTGTCTGCTTTTTATTTTTATTCCTAATTGGGGAAATCATGGGTTAAGAAAGAACTAAATGGAAAGCTAGTTCCCAAACTTGGGCATGTGATTAAGTATTAAAATATTGTCATTACAAATCTCATGATGGAACATACAACAATCATACCCATAATGAAAGATGTGATTCAAATTATTATTATAATCTTTTTAAAGATTATACTTCTCATGTTTAATAAATTTCAACCCTATTATTTAAGAAAATGAGGTGCATATTTTCCTCACTATCTAGATTTGTTTGGTTGCGCACTAACTAGACAAATGAAAAAGATGACATTTTAAGACATAATAAAGTATGCCTTATAAATGGTGTTTTACTTAAATAAAGATCATTTCCCACAAGAAGATCCCTTATCCATTTATAAAAACTCTCTAACAATGGACCTTAGTTGAACAATCTCTAGGAAAGTCAATTGGAATAATGATTTTGATGGGGTATTTCCTAGCTAGTTTTATATGGTAAGAAAAATAATAAACATGTCCTAACTAAATATTCCAATGAAGCATCACAAATAGAAAGGATTGATATTATCAAATCTTTGACATTTATTAAAGAAATATTTATTAGACTTTATTGATCCACTGATCATAATAATAAAAAATATTATGATTACCATCCTTCAAATATAAATGGCAAGCCATAAATAACCAAGTATACAGCTTTTAATCAACTTCTAATTTAGTAGATACTTCTCATTTTTTCTTTAGAAACTAACCTAAGTATCAAAGAATGTTGTTGGCTAATATAACTGATCCATACCATTTTTGTGGGAAACAAAATTCATTTCCCAAAGAAAATTTACAAAGAATTTCTAGGGTTTGAATTGTTTGACCTAAGTTTTATCCATAGATGAAACAAAATTCTAGTCTAAATTATTGAGTTTCAATCAAAGTTATACCTAGGTTTCAAAAAAAAATTGATTATTTGGAGAAGCGATAAAGACTACTCGACTTCACTATGCTTTTTTTTTAATGACTTATTATTGTTATCGGGTGTCATAAGCTAGAGTGTCTATATGAAATTATAACTTCAAGTTGAATGACAAGCTAGTACATATTCTTATAATATTATCACATATTCATTAGAATCTTGGTTGGATTGGCTGATATTGTTTGGACATATGCTAAGCATCCTATTGATGAACATGGGGAATAAGAGCACTCTTTAAAGATTGGCTTGGAAGGATGCCAATGAATGGATAGTAAAGGAAATATAAGGTGCATTGAAAGTGACTACTATAGAGTAGGAGAAAGCTTTTTCTCATGGAGTAGTATAGATGATTATTGAAATAATTGTCAATATGAAAGATGCTAAAACAAGAATAAATAAGGCCCACATTGAGGCTAAGAGAATTAACGCATGTATAGAATTGGTCATTCTTTAGTTTTTTTTAGAGCTGGTTATGTTCTGAAAGAGTTTGGCTTGCCTAGAAATTGAGTAGATTAGCCATGAGAAATGAGTTTAATAAGAGTTTTAATTAGATCTTTTAGTATGGATGTGATTGATGCATGTTCCATCTAAAAATTTGTGATTACTATCCTAATGAACTAGTTGATATGCATGAGTCCGTAGAGTCATTGCTCCTATATTCATTCTTACCATAGTGTCTCCTACTAATAATGCGCGCACAATGGAAGTAACCAACTCATTATGTAGTATCGTTGATCTAGAGAGCATGGAGGCATTGAAGGTGTAAAGTTCCCTCTAGTTAGTGAGGATGAAGCTACTAATTAGAATTTTGTATAATTTCTTGATTAATATTTCTCGAATGGTATATAATTTTTGTTGATGATATGATAGCAATTCAAATGCTTAAAATGGTTTGTGCTTAATGGGTTTTTAGAATTTTTTTTTGTAAACACATAATTTGTTTGGTTGGCTATAAAGTCTATGTTTACATCCTCCAGGGCATGCTATAAATTTTTTGTATTCATTTTTCTAGGTAGTCAAAAAGATGTTAATTTGCATTTTGTTGCATCTAGATGGTTGGATGCTAATTTCTCACATTTAGAAGTTCTTTATATCTTGGGTTTTGTTCATCTAGTGTAATATGATTAAGTGACCTAGATAGGCATGATGCATGATTAGATGATTGGTTATCAACTCTATTTAACTTAAAAATTATTTAGGTGACATAGGTTTGATGATTTTGACATGTTAGTTATGTTAGATATAGATGATATCCATGATTAGTTGAATCTCGAGCTCTAAAATAATCATTTGATTTGTGATTAATGTTAGTTATGTTTTTTTTTGGTGCCTTACTCATTGTGATAAATGTTATGGTAGAATTTGAAGAATATCTAGTTAATGAAGAAGTAATCTGAAAATATTTGGTGTCTAATATAGCGTTTTAAGAGAGAGTTGTTTACTTAAAAAAAATGTATGATGTCCAAAATAGTTAGATTATCTAGTGTCCAAAAAAATCATCTTAGATTGAACTATTTAGTTTGTAATTACAAGATGACTAATGTATGAAATAGTTATCCATGATTGTTTGGTACCAATAATAGTTATTCAATATAGAGTTATTTAGTTACTAATTATATTGTTGTCTAATGTATAGAATAGTTATCCATGATTATGTGGTATCAAAACCAATTATCCAGCAAAGAGTTAAATAAGTTGGAATATGCCAGGTATATGGTGCAATTATTCTAGACTATGTGGTATATAAAGTAGTTATTCCAAACATAGTTGTTTAGATGTCTAATGACCAAATCAATTTTCTTAAAAATAAAGTAAAAGGTATAGATAATTTTAATTAAATGTAATTACTTTTAGAGGTTGGGCATGTATTATAACAAGTATCTCTTTTGGATGAATATGTTCTATAATTGGGAGTCTAGTGTTTGGTCTTGCTTATTACAAATTAGCCTTCCTACTCAGCTTTCAACATTTTATTTGAGGTCTGAGTCTCCAAAATGGGCTCATTTCCATGTATGCTTGTTGTAATAGAAGGTAGCTTTCTATTAGAATAAGACTACTTAGATAACAATGTTTTCATGGGTCATGTTTAATAGATCCAATTCTAGAGTTATACATGAGTGATTATTTGCTATTGGTAGGCTTAATTGTATAAGAGGCACTCTAATTCCTTATGGTGTGATAAACCCATATGACCTAATGAAATTCTTTTATCTACTTTTCTAAATATTTTTTGAACATGATAACAATTATTTGGTTAGTAATTTCTACTTGTTATTAGCTTCATTATATTGTAGAGTGGAATAGAGATTAGTAATCTTCTGCACTAAACTAAATTTTTAGAATGTGTTGGTAAATGGGGGGTACATTGTTTATGATTATTACATGTGATATTCTAAATCAGCAATTTATATCTGTTCATGTGAATTATATGATAGATCTATCCTTTATGGAACAATATGTTGCTACTTCTATCCATTTATTGAAATAATCAATAACTTGAAGTGACAATTTTTTCCATTATTGGCTACTGGCATTGGCCGACTACAACCATCTTCTATCTTAGAAATTTTTTTAAACTAGAAATAGTTATTAAGCCATGAGCTAACAGCCATCACTAAGGGACTAACCTAACACCAAGCACAATATAACCCATCATAGTGGGTCACTAATAAACTTAGGTGTATCCTATGTGTTCTATGTTTTTCCAAGGGGTAAATCCCAAAAGTTTAATCATGTAATTTAGAAACTAGTAGTTTTTTATGTTTTTTTTACTAGTTTTTTATGTTACTGATCTAGGAATTTTAAGTTTTCTCTAGAGAAGAACAACTTGTATGATTTTTGACTGGTATTTGAGAAATGGGCCACTTGGATCAACACCTAATGTGCATCATTGGGATCAAATGAATGTTTTTTTGTCAAGATATTACAAAATAGGAGTCAATCCAATAATAATTAGTCAGATACATATTGCATAACAAAAAAATATTTGTTATATATGATTAATAGTAGACAAAAAGTATCAATGTTTCTTCAGTGCAAACTATGATTATAGCTCTAGCAAGAGTAGAATCTCTCTCATATTGACATATTGGAATATGATTGATTTTCTAGTTGGTCAGTATATATTACCATTCTTTCACTAGATTGAAATGGTGAGTCATATTACTTCTTTTACTTTATATTCATATACACCTTGGACTTGGTCACTTCTAGTTGAGTCATTATATATAAAGCCTTTTATGGTTGTTAAAGAGATGATTACTTTTAGGTTAGTTAGAAAAGCTTTGAAATTAACTTCAATGATAAAGGCTACAAAGTTGTTTGCTCAATTCTTTTCAATGCTAGAGATGTCAAATGTAAGCTAATGTTGTCTCTAACTAGATGAGATGCATTGTTTATATGAATTATTCTCCAATCATCATTTTAGACTTCCTTATAGTCTTAAGGGACTTCACTATGAAATAAGCAAGAACTTGACCTTTAAACACTAAACAAGGCGTGTACTAGAATTTGAACTGACTAATTTCCATAGTCTATTTTATCATTCTTCTAACAAATCTTATTTATACATCATTACATCCAATGATAGGATGATTAGCACTAGCACCATTATAGGATGCCCCTAAAAATGTTGACATACCATTTTGGAGATAAATCAGAGGTCATGAATTATTCTAGATAGAAATACCAGGTTTATACATCTATTAAATCCTTATGTATATAGTATATTGGTAGTTTCCTTTTTCTAATTTTTTCCATAATAGGGTTGTACTATCAACTTCTTTTGATACTATTAGGTATATGAACAATATTTTTTTTTTGATATGGTCTATTGATAATGGTGGGTTATGTTGGGTAGGATTTAATTTTAGAGAGGACCTAATTGACCATAAAATGAATTTTATTAGAGCGATTAGCTAGCTAATGAGCTACTTGAATCTTTTTATGAGAAGAAAGAGCTTGGAAATCTAGAATGACATTAAGATGAGCTAGGTTGACAGACATGCTTCAATGGATGACCATTCACCAAATATAATTTGTTGAATTAATCCCACAAATGTACTTTAAAAGGTTTAGCATCATCTCATATTGTTTCATTAGTGATATTGTTCTTCTAGTTTGGTGAAATTATTTTGTTTGCTCTTTGATCTCTGTAAGACTAACATTAAAATATACTTATTTGATTTTATTGAGAAGAAGCTGGAAATTTTAGTCATCAACATTTGATAGGTGGCTCATTTGATGAAAGTGATTTTTTTGGGATCTAGTGCAAGCTAGAAATGGTATAAAGGTAAGATATCAAATTGTAACTAGTTGCAACATCCATGTTATGGTCTATTTGGGAAAATGAAAACCTATATATATAGACTCTTTACTTTCCTCCATTGTTTTGGCACCACTATGAAAATTTGGAAATTCATTTCTCGGATGAATCCTACTTGTAGAAGTTTACCTACATGTATAACTTATTGACAATGTTAGATGAAATATTCACTTTTTTTTGGATAGACCTAGTTTTGAAAGGAGGGTGAGAATGTTTGAGAATATTATGGAATCAATACTTTTCACATTACTATGTCACCGAGTAATTACATTGCAATTTTCAACTAGGACAAGTCAACAATACTTCTTCTCTTCTTTTGATAATAGAGCACTTATAAAAATATACATGTATGGCTCCTCTAGCCATATCTATCCAAGGGGTTTTGTTAAATGATGCTCTCCTTTTTTAGCCATGCAACATTGTCAAACTACAAAATAATAGTAGTAGAGGTCTGCTTGTTCATTATTGATCATGTATCTGATTATTTGATGATATGTGAAGGATAAAATTTTTATGGCATGCGGCCAAGTTCATTCCATTATTACATTCTACAAGCATAGAAGGTAATGAACAAGATTTAATTGACATATATTTAATTGACTTAAAAAGTCAATTAAATCTATTGGAATTGCTTCTCCTAGAATTGCTTTTCTCTCTTACTAGATTGACCTAAATTTAATTGACTTAAAAAGTAGTTTTTTCTTGAAATGAAATGATAAGGGAGTGCCTTCCAATTAAGGCTATAAATTTTTTTATTAGTACACTTGAATGTAAGATTCATGTGTACTGCATCCCTAAATCTTACCTAGTACAAGTAGGAATAGTAATAGTATGCTCCATCTAATATCATGACAACCTAAATTAGAGGGACTAATCTAAGTTACTTGTAGTGAGAGAGAGAGAGAGAGAGAGGACCTGGGCCAAGGGCTAGCCAAGAGAGAATATATACTTAAGAAGAAAATGAGAACTCATATAGTCCCTTTTTCATTAATGCATTAGCATAATCTTATATTATAATAGTAAGACAAGATGAAAGATCAAACATGAGAGGGAAATAGTTAAAGAATACGATACTTTCTAATTCCAAATCAAGGTATGGATAATTTATATCATAATCGCTCTTTTTTACAAGCATAAACAATTATTTTTTCATTTTTATTTAAGATATATTGTAGTTAATTCTTTCAAGCATCACTATATGCAATAAATATTTTAGTTCTCGATGAAGGAGCTAATATCGGAGATATTATTAATTTCTACTTCAATATATGGATTCTTGCTTCCAAATTTTCAGACCTCTACAAGTTCATATTTTTTTTATGAAATCTAGCAATAGGCTACTATGATTAAGAAATTCACTATGAACTTCTGATAATATCATGTTAATAATAAAAAAACACATTATTTCAGCTATAATGGTAGCAAGAATATCACATTTTTTATTCAAAGCTAATATTTTCAAACTTTGTATCAAATTGTCTTTCTCAATTGTATATCATATTTCTATAGTCAGAGAACATACATATATTATAGATAAACATAATGACAATGTCATAATATGGTTTCTTGAGTACTTTATTCATCATATCCATATATGTTATTGGAGTTATTATTAATAAAAAAAGTAATACTAGGAACTCATCGTTGTGAAAACTATTAAATCAAAACTTATTAAGGGACCTATTTTTCAGCAAAGAACATTGTTTCATGTACTTAAATCTCTTTAATTATTTAAGAAAAATTACCAAACAAAGTACCTTACTCTAGTAGCTTCTAGGTTAAACTAACTAGAAGCAATCTTTTAGCTAAGCATTCCCTACCAAGTTATCCTCAAATAGACAAAAATAATAAATACAAAACCTTTGTATAGTCCCATGCATCACTAATGAAAGGAACCAATAACATTAATATTTGACCTTTATGAAATAAATATCTATCAGACTCTAATCATCCACAAATCATGGAAAAAGGCATAATATTTATTTATTTATAACTATAAAAGACACAACAAACAAAAAAATCTGATACACAATTCTTTCCCATTTTGTGCTTAGCTTAAATTATGTATATTTTTTTTAATAAACTTGACTAAAGCATTGGAAAATGTGGCTGACCATCCTAGTTGGTCCACACATTTTTGTTAGAAAGGTGACTACTTTGGTGGAGAAATGTTGTAGGGGCATTTGATGCTTATAAATGCTCGACCAATCTGAGATTAACAGATCAAAAAAAATCCATGGTCTAAATTAATGGATTCCAACAATTGACATAATTTATAGGACAAAAAGAAAAGTCATTTTTAATATTAACTATCAACTAATAAATATAAACACAATTGTCAATAATTTGGTATTCAAACAAGCTAAAAATATTAATTTATCATAATAAATAAAGGTTAATGATAAACTCCTATTATGTCAGTAAGTCAGTTAATGATAAACTCCACCTGACTCACCGTCGCTCCATGGGAAACGACTACTAGGAAATGAAGCAAGCTGAGGGTTTTGAGGCACATATCACCATGACACGAGTAGGGAAACCTGTCCATGTAAGAAGCATTATAGAGAGGGTAGAGACTAGAGACTTCAAACTCATGTCCTTTCTTCCTCTGATCTAGGTTCCTTGTAGAGTCTATCTACTAGAGACATTCATAATGATCACCCATTTGAGAAAATTCCATACTCAAATTGAATGCCCTCCATCATACAATTTAATGAACACAAAAGAGGGCTCATGTAGTCATGGGACCAATGGGGAAAAGCTCTGGATGTTGATGGGGCTAGCAATCGGTCCTCCAAGAAGCTAGATCTATTTGGCATCCCTTGTAGCCAAGTCATAATCATTCTGTACGATGAAGAATCGAGTCTTCGAGGTCAAAACTCATTATATTATTAGGTAGATCAATTGAGGGATAAAAGTTATAGTTCAATAAATATGATTCTCATTATGTCAAATAATAAATTAGGCTTGTCGTGCTCCTATGATGGGTATTCTAACCCATTCCATATTAGCAGAGAGAGAGAGAGAGAGAGAGAGTATGAAATTATAGCCCCTAGCTGTGAAGCTCGCCTACTCGGGTCAATAATGGCTCTCCCTACTACTAGTGGGTGCCTCCGATTTTGAGATGGGACTGCTTAAAAAAAAGAAACTCCAATTGAGAGAATGGAGTTGGTCATTACTTCGAGTCATCTAAGTTCACCTAGAGAAACTTCATTAGAGTGGAAAAATGTGGAAAGATTGTTGCCTCACTTCCAACTACATCTCATGTAATGTTAGCTATCTTTGTGGCAACCAAAAGTTACCTACCTTTGTGCTAGCCCCCCTCCATTTTCACACCTACTGTAAAGTTGGCTTAGTCACATCAAGGGTCATTGTCAATCTCACAAACTTCTAATGATAAAAGGTTACTGTCACCATCTCAATACCAACCTTTTCTACCAGACCTAAATGAAGCAGCTAGTTCCCCTTCTTAGGATGGGGCTTTTGGATCTCTCCTAACCCATTGACCTTTGTTCCAATTCCAAAGATGGGTTTTGTGGTTAACTTGAGTTGAAGAATTAAAAGCCTTTATTTTAGCTTGAAATAATAATGGATAGAGTTGACTCAAAACAAAGCATGGAGTGAGGCCTTTCTAAGGTGGGATGGTTAGCTTTTAACTCTATTCTTTATAGAGGCATTAGGAGTTAGTTGCATGCAGCGATAACAAAAAAATTTATGGTATTCAATATTCAATATCCTAGAAGGGAACTCACATTTGATGTGAAATTCATAGTTATTTTTGGTCATATTCCAATAAAAACTATGATACCAATGAGGAATTCTATAAATGCATAACTTCTCTTTATCACCACCACCCATCTTTCCATGTTATGGGTTTGTGATAGTAGTACCAAGATCTACTATTTTTTTAGTTGCTGGCTTGGGATGAAATTCTTTATGATTTGTGGACCAATAGTCTCAAGTGTTGATATCTCTGAGCGAATAACTCATTTTCTGGTTGTGGTAAGAGCAGTCTCGAAAGCATTCTATTCCATCTTAAATAGTTGGTGCTAGCTTCTTCCCTTGAGTTGTCTACTTTGTTTACCAGATTTATAGTATTCGTGTGTGATGCTAGTCTATGCCCGGAAGTCTTCAAAGTTAGGTTTCATTTTGATTGGAGTAAGTGCCTAATTCAATTTTCATCCTATAGCTTGGGATTGGGATTCCACATGTAGTATCCTTAGTCATGCTTTCTAATCAGCTATTCTTCTTGTCTGAGTTATTGTAACAGCTCAAAAAGCAAGTGCTAATTTATTTCACGTGCTAATCATTCCTAATTAATATTGGTATTGAAGTGGCTCATTCTTTATGGTTCATGACTGATTTAAAAGCACTTTTCTTCTAGTTTGACTTGTTTTATTAGGTACGTGGCTTTTTTATAAGTGGACTTACCAATCATCCTCCCACCTTTCCCTAAGGGGAAGTGTAGGCATTAGAGAGGCCCCATGCAATGCTTGCCTTTCTACCTCTCTTCGTATTGCATTCGTCCATATCTTTTGATTCTTTCCATCTTTCTCTTCTCTTAGGCTCCTAAGGAAGCATCTAACTTATGGGAAAAGCACAACACATCAACCAAGCTTTCAAGCATCATACTCCCTGTAATTAATTGAGTCCCGACCTAATCTTTTAGGGCTATCAGTCAAAGAAGAAAATATTATTGTCGGAAAAGTAGTCCATCACAGATGTATGGTAGTTTTTTTATGCCCAGATTTTCATTAATTTGACTTTAAGACAATATAAAGATTGAAAGAATATGAATTTTTATTATTCTAACTTCAAGTGGGGAGTACAAAAAATAAAACATAAGAAGGATTGGTTGTTCCCATTTGCAAGGCTAATCACTAATATTATTTAATACCTTTTGAATTATTCTTGTGTGAGGTGTGAACAAAATTAAAATGATGATTAGTTTCTATTGGAGAGTCTTATGGAACCAAAGATAAAATAATTTTATCATGCCCCCACAACATGGTGCTCCCATTAGAGACACCAAGCTTGGAATGTAACCAATGGAGCGATGCAATAGGAAGCGGCTTGGTAAGAGCATTAGCAAGTTGTTCCTTAGAAGAAATATGAGAAATTAAAAGGAGCTTTGAGTAACATAATTATGAACAAAGTGGTAATCAAGCATAATGTATTTCATACGTGAATGAATGACTAGTTTGACAGAGAGATAAGTAGCACATATGTTGTCACAAAATAGTTGTGGATGAGAACATCAAACATAAAACTAGTGCAACAAGTTAATAATCCAAATAACTTCAAGAGCATATGAGGCAGGAGAACAATACTTGGCATCCATAGAGGATCTAACAATTGTGTTTTGTTTTTAAGTATACCAAGAAATAGCATTCCCCCATGGTAGACTATGTAAGCTAAAGCAGATATGAAATCATCATAGTTACCCACTCAATTGGTATTAGTGAATATAATAAGGTGAAGTGGTTGGTCATGCTTAAGAAAGAGACCATGATGTAAAGTAGCCTTGAGATAACATAGCACATGTTATACAACAAACCAATGTGTGTCTGTGGGAGCATAAATGAAATGAGCCAACTTGTTAATAGTTAAGAACACATCTGATCAAGTGAGGGATAAGTATTAAAGGGCTCCAAAAACTTGTCAATATCGTGTAGCATTTGTAGGCATAAAGAAATCATGAAATTGTAAAGGCTAAAAAATGACATCGGTGAATTACACCCTTTAGCACCAGTTTTGTTGGTTTTAACAAAAAGATCATAGATATATTTATGTTGAGAAAGAAATGATCTATATGGAGTATGAATAATTTCAATACCAAGAAAAAATATATAGGTTACCAAGATTTTTGATGGAAAATTTAGCAGCCAATTAATAAAAAAATTAGTTGAGAAAGCATGTATAATACCTAATGATGATGAAATCATCGACATACACCAAGAAATAAATAGTGATATTGAAGTTATAGCAAATAAATAATGATGTGTCACTCTTAGAATTGATAAAACCATAAAACAATATAAATCCTTTTAATTCAATGTACCATGTAGGGGGAGCTTGGTTGAGAGACAATAGATAGCTTTACAAAGCTAATACACATAGCTTGAGTTTGTTGTATCAGTGAACCTAGGAGGTTGCTGCATTAATACTTCTTCATATAATCTACCATGAAGGAAGACATTATTAACATCTAATTGGTGGAATAACCAACCACAAGATAAATCAAGGCCAAGAATAACATGGATATTCAAAGGTTTAGCCATGGGACTAAATATGTTACGAAAGTCAATGATGAGGTGCTGATAAAATCCCTTCACAACAAGGCATGCTTTATACCGAGCAATGGAACCATAAGGATGACATTTAATATGGAACACCCACTTGTATCCAACAATATTTTAAGTTGAGCTAGGCAGTACAAGCTCCCATGTACCATTGTAGAGAAGGTTAGTAATTTCATAAGACACAACATGTCCCCATTTAAAATGGTTAAGAGTCTGAGTTACACAAGATAGTTCAATGGACTCAGGGTAGTAATGTGATAAAGATGCTTTGGTTTAAAAAAAATATTTTTGGAATGGGTGATCATACTATGAAAAGGAGGGGGAGATAGGGATAAAGATACAAATGGAGTAAGAGGTAGTGGTGAGAGGTGCAAAGAAGATAGAATCCAAAGAGGTGGGAAAAGAAGAAAAAGGAGATGAGGAATACTTACCACTATAGAAGTGGAAAATGGTGGTGTGGATGATGGCAATGGTAAAATATGTAGTGGAAGGGATGTTGCTTCCAGAACTAGTGTATGTTGAACAGTAGGAGTGAGGAAGAAGGAGATAGAAAAACAAGAGTAAAAATAAACTAATAATGAGAAAGTAAAGTCGAAGAGGTGGGGGAAATAACTTTAGAAAAAATAAAATATATTTTAATAAAACAAACATCAAGAAATGTGTAGCTTCTATTGGTTTTTAAATCTAGACAAAAATATACACTTTTATTAGAGGAATAACCAAGGAAAACATATGAAGTAAACTTAGGTTCAAACTTATTGGTGGTGTAAGGTTTTAGCCGAGGAAAACATAAATAACTAAAGATAAAGAGTTTTATGTAATTGGTGACTTGGAAAATAGCTTGTGATAAGGGGAAAAGAAAATAGGATTCAATGTAGGGAGATGAATAATTAAATAAATTGTAGTTTGAAAAGCATTTGTCCAAAATTTGGAAGGGAGATTAGCTTAATGAAGAAGAGTTAATTTAGTTTCAATAATATGACAATGGCGGCATTCAAAAGTGCTATTATGTGGAGTAGTTTTAAAATGCTGAATTCCTAGATTACATAAGAAATCTAAGTTCAATATTATTACCTCCATTATCAGAGTAAACAAAGATAATAGGTCGATTAAAAAGATTTTCAATGATAGCTTTGAATTGAGAAAAAATAGTGAAGACACCAAATCTTAAGCATAAGGATAAAATCATATATATTTAGTAAAATGATCAATATAAATAACTTAATAAACATGACCAATAATAGATTCGATTAGAGATGGTCCCTAGAGATCAACGTATATCAAATCAAGATGACCATGACTTTCAAAAGTGAATTTACCAAAAGGTAAGTTGTGACTTTTATTATATAAACAAGAAGTACAAACAAAATCAAAGGTGCATGAAGAAGATGGTGAAACTCGGCCACTATTGACAAGTAGATTTATTATTTGAAAGGAAGGGAGACTAAGATAACCATGCCATGTAATCCCAAAAGTAGCTTGTTGAACACTAGTAGAGAAAGCAACACAGAAGTATTTGGTTGCATAGTCAACTACTGGCCATTCAAAGATAGCATTTTGATTCCTTTTGCAGAGTAAAGGAGTCCCAATTTTTAAGTCATTGACAATAAAATATTAATGAAAAAATTTAGTAGATGAATTGTTAAAAAGACAAAATTGGGAAACATAAATGAGATTGTGATTAATAGTGGGAACATAAAGAACTTTAGATAAACTAAATGAATGTGAGAGAGAAGTCGACCCACTATTTGTGACTTTCAAACCTGAACCATCACCAATAATAATATCATTAGGTTCTTCATAAGGTTGATGCATAGATAAATTGGAAAGATAAAAGGTGACATGGTATGAGGTACCAGAGTCTAGGATTTATGGAGAGTGAGTAGAGGATGACATGGTTGCATGATGAGCATATAGAAGTTGAGGATGTAGCTGTGGGAAAGTTTGAAACAATGGTTAATACCAAGATCATGTTTTTCATAGTATTGAAAAATAATAGAGCTAGGAGGGACAAAATTAGAAAAGGTATGCATTGATAGTGATGATGATTTTGGTTGGGATTATGTGGGAAGTAGACAAGATGAGGGAGAGAAGGATTGGCATTTGGAAGAATGTGGCAATGAAATAGTATGCTTGGCAAAATTAACTATAGGTGGAACATGATCAGATTTGGATTTGTCATCATAAAGGAAGAATATTTCATGGTTAATGATCTTATCAAATAATTCTTTGAATGGTATTACAGAGTCGCATGTGTAGATAGTAGTAATAAGTTTTTTATAGGTAGTTCCAAGACTATGAGTAGCATAGACAAGAAGGTTAGTGTCACTAAGAGGAAAACCAAAAAATAATGAGTTTTTTAAATTTTTTTTTTGATTGAAACTAGGAATTCATTGATAGAGAGATCACATTGAGTGGTTGTGTTTAACTTATCTTTGAGATAAATGATGTTTTGAGTTGAATGTTTGGCAAAGATGCATGATAAATGAGTCCAAGCATCATTACTGGAGGGTTGTATAGGAGATAAGTGGAACATAGATTCACTTAAGGAATTGAGAATTGTATGGAGGATGAGTTGATCTTGACGTCGTCAATGAAGATAGGCTAGATTGGGAAGTTACACACCATTTTGAAGAATAATAGAGATGAGACAAATAGATATACCATCAAGGTAGCCAAGAAGATCCAAACCAAAGAAGAAAGTGGTGAATTGAGCTTTCTAAGAGAAGTAATTAAATTCATTGAGTTTTAAGTGAAGTTAAATTGTATGATTGATGGTGATGATAGGATGAAATGGTGACAAAAGTGGTAGTAGCTATGAAAGAATCAAAAGCCATGAAAAAAAAACTCATTAGAGATATTAAATCTCTGATTCCAGTTAATTAAGACAGTATAAAGATTAAAAGTATGTACATTATTATTATTCTAACTTCAAGTGGAGAATATATATTATATAGGATAAGAATGATTGGTTATTCCTATTTACAAGGCTAACATTATGTAACACCATTTGAATTATTCTTGTGTGAGGTGTCAACAAAATTAAATTGATGCTTAGTTTATTTTGTTCATTCTCTTTTTGCAATCTTATTTGATTTTAATAAACTTGACTTGGTGCCAATGGAACAAGAGTGATTATTCATTGGTTGTGTCCACATGAGTACTTATTATGGGTGAGGCCATCATTCTTAACTTTCTTATCAAATTTTCATTGACTTTATCTTTTTCCAATGGAACTACATTTGAATATGTCCAAGTGACATGACTTTATCTTTAATATGACTTAGCAACCTCAAGTGAGATTCATGACTTTTTTACAAATCTATGACTTTTGAGCTATAGAAAATTATAATACCACAACTATTAATGTCAAAACCAAAACAATTATTCAAAGTTATGACTTTTGGGACTAAAAGTTATTGAAGATATTACTCGAGCATGACCATTTCTAATGCCACAATATTTATTTTTAAAGAAAGACATAACTATGACTTGTATGCTCAAAATAATTATCAATGTCATGGCATCCTTGCAGTACCATGGAAATATGATATATGAGAGAAGAGAAGATAAGTATTGTAGCAACCCATAGTGGTATGAACACTTAAAAGATATACAAGAAAATTGTGTGTTGAGGATATTTACCAACGTCATGATCATGACCAACACATGTGATGCCTGCTCAATAGCATGCCCATATAAATATCTAGAAAAACCATTGCAATACCATGGCTTCTACATTGCATGGTGGCTATATAAAAAAATGAAAAATCATTCACCAAGTCATGGTCATGTCCCAACGACCCTTCATAGATGACTAGATGGCAAAGACATTAAGCCATAGACACTTCATAGTAATGCAATCTTGTGTTAAGAGATATTAAGCTCAAGTCATGGTTATTGCTACCATCATAACTTTGTGTGACAAAAAAGATTAAGATGCAAACTAGAGTTATGATTATTTTCTAGAGTCGCAATCTCGAGTTTAAGAGATGAAGGCCAATGTTATGACTTTCTTTTAAAAATCAGGACTTACTACTTAGAGTAATGCAAGATTACCCAAGTATAACTATAAAAGATATAGAAATTCCAACAAAGATCCCTCATTTTATTCTTCTTCTCTCTCATGCAACAAGAAAAATAATGACAATTACAAACCCTATTGTTGAATTTTTATAATCTATAGGAGTTCCAAAAGCAAGAAATAGATACAAGATTAATGTTAATCCATAGAGTTAGGGCCAAGGATCCAAATATCTATGGTGAATTCAAAAATTTTTACTAAAATAGCATGGGTCTAGGGTTTGTGTAATTTGAAATATGTCATATGACTTTAATTTTTAATGAATGATTTTGTTAATTTATTTTATGTTATGGATAATGATGGATGTTGATTAAATAAAAGTGGAACTAGGATTCCAACAAGTAGTAGGTTTGTGTGACATTATTGTAGTGGATGGTGATAGATAAACTATGAGGCCCACTCATACATATAGTAGGAAAGAAGTGATAACCCTTCTAACTATGATGCATTAATTAAACATAAATATTAAAACTTGAAATCTATGTATTTTAAATTGTGAGTATGGTACTTATGAAGCTAAAAGTGTGAATACTTTTACAAGCCAAAACATTATACACATCGTAAAAGAATTAGTTCTCAATTAGGATGGATGCTATATAGAATGTTCCCCAAGGGATTCACATTTAGTATGAGAGTCACATCTTCACCAAGAAGGAAAGTGAAAAGAAACCCTTAGAATATGCATGAGTGTGTTATTACTTGCAAAGTGATGAGAATCCTTATGATTACTTTTACTTATATGGTTCCTATAGTGAAACTTGAAAAAAAATATTAATTAAGTATGATATTTACAAAGTTGAAAGTATAAATTTTTACAAAACATATTAATTTTTGATCTTTATAATATATGAGGCTAGATACTAAAAATATGGATATAAAGTAATCATCAAGAGTAGTTAATAAAGTTGGCTAAAAGATATAAGATTGTGAATGATTCTCAAGTAGAGATAAATTTTTGTTTCCATGGTAACATACTGTGAGGAAAACTATGAAGGAGGCACTATTGGAATAGGCTCAGTGGTAACAAAATCTTGTGTGCCAATAGAGTAAGGAGTCATTGTATAATACCCTAACCTTCGATATATGTCCAACATAATATAAGTCAAGTAACTTAAATATCATCATAAATAATAAATAAATAAATTATGGACCTAACAATCGAATATAAATTTTACTAAAAATAGTTTGTCTCATTATAGAATAACAAAATTACTGAGATAATCCCTATAAGATCGATATTTGGATAAAAGTTTACTTTACTACATTTATGGCCCATATACTTGTAGATCTCTATTGATGCAATATTCTCATTAATAAACTTTTGGTATATTGCCTAACTAATAAAATTAGATAGCATAATAACTTCAACAAGTCTTTAGCATCGTTGTTAGAGATTATTTAGTTTGATTAGTCAATGTGAGTTGACATAATTATTTTTATAAAAGGATAATTTATTTTTAGATGTTTATATATTCTTGAATCTAAAAGCTAAATCTTATTAAATTTTTTGAACATGGATGGTTGTATTTTGATTTTGCTTGTTTTCTTTGCATTTTGTTTTCATTTTTTAGCACTCTTTTATGAATCAAAGCTCTAGGACTTAGTTATCCCCTTTGGACCTAGAAATCAAATGAACTAGAAAACCTATTACTATTCAAAGAGATGATAATGCGTCTATGGAGGACACATGTAGTAATAGAGAGCCCCAAGGTGGTAATGGGTATGTTGTCCAACTACCCATCCACTACCATATCTTAGGAAATTATAGGCTGCCCATGATGATGGATAGTTATTCAGAAATTCATTTTCAATCAATTAAAACAAATTACTTTGAATTGATATCAAGCCTTATAGCAATGGCTCAATAGTATCTATATAGCAGAAAGGCATCAAATGACCCTAATGGAAATTTCAAAATAATTTTAGAGCAATGTGACACTAAAAATGAATGAGCATCTTTCTCAAGATTATGCTTATTTCCATTTTTATTAAGTGATATGGAATGAAGTTTATTCCAATTTTTATAATGGGGCTCCATTGAGAGTTGAAATGTATTAGCGAGAAACTTTCTCACTAAATTCTTTTCATCTCAAATTAGATCTCAACTATGCAGCAATATAAGGCAATTTTAGCAAGATAAGCATGATAATTTATATGATACTTGAGACCATTTTATGGAATTGTTGAGAAGTCCAAACCTTTTATAATGGACTAAACTATTTGATAAGGTGCATGGTTTATGTCATTGATGTGGTCACTTAAGAATCAATTATTGAATAAATCACTAGATGAGGCACAATATTTGTTTGATGAGATAGTGAAAAATAACAACTAAATTTTAATAATTCTTTTATTTAGAAGAAGATAAGTTGAAATGTTAGAGATGGATTGGTTTATCATCATTGAAGCAAATATGGAAGATTTTTTAAAGAAGTTTGATAACTAAGAAAAAAAGAAAAGAACATCGAGGGAGATCATCATTTTACATCATCATGAATCAGTCAATTCATATCCTATTTACCAAATGAAAGAAGCCAATGAAAGAAATGTATATGTGTTTCAACTTAACAATAATGTCCTAATGTATTGTCATCTGAACATGAGAAATCATAACACTTTTTTGTATAGAGGCTATCAGAGTCGACTATAACACATTGAGAAATCCTTTAAGAATATTAGGAATAAAGTGGTGAACTACACTAATCAATAAGGCTCAAGTTTTAATTTTCAACTATCAAAAAGAAAAGTGAAGCCATGTTTGGAAAAGGGAATGCAAGCTATCCTAGTAAAATTGAAAAAGAAAAATAATGGCTAAGACAAATGGTTAGGGGTGCTTAAAGTGAGAATGAATGATATAAATTTGGTGATGAAAAATATAAAGCATCATCTCAGTCAATTTGCGTTATTAATGAAGGGAAGATAAGTAAATGAATTACCAAGTGATATGGATGTAAATCTAAAGAATTTGTAATAAATATTGCTTATAAATGAGAAAAAGTTATCAAGGCATTCTGAACAAAAAGATTTTGTAACTTTTAGGGATGATAGTACCATGACCTTACTAATAGTCATGGTTCCATAACTACAAAGGTATTTTGAACAAAAGGATTTTGGAGCTTTTGGGGGTAACAGGACAATGACTTTCTCAAAAGTCATGGATCAGCCTAAAATTTTTCAAGAAGCCACAACTCCAGTAAAAGTCATAGAGATTCTGGAAGTTAGAAGTAAACATACTATTTTTTAAATTTCTATCCCAAATTCTGAACTATGTTAAATCTATGAAAAATATAATGAGGAATAATAAGAAGTTAGAGACATATGGAATCATGAATATAACTGAGAATTATAGTATGATCATTCAAAGAAAACTTCGGAAGAAATTGAAGGATTACAGAAGCTTTACTATACCTAGCACTATTAGAGATCATACATGTTGAAAGATATTGTGCGACTTGGAATCAAGTGTCAACTTGATGCCCTTTTCAATTGTACAGAGATTAAATCTAAGAAAAATAACTTCATCTTTTATATCACTCCATATAGCATATCAAACTATCATGTGCCCTAATAGAAATATTGAAGATGTATTGCTCAAGATAAGTATTTTTATTTTTCTAGTGGATTTTATTATATTGGATATGGAGGAGGACAACAATGTACCATTAATATTATGATGAATATTTTTGGTCATAGGACAAACCTTTATTGATATCAAGAAATAAGAGTTCACTCTCCATGTTTGTGAGGAACAAGTAACATTTAATCTTTACAATGTCATCCGAGGTCTAGACGATGATGAAATGTGGTTTTAGAGAATCAATAATATATTTCATACTTTAATGTAATAAAAAATGGATTTTTAGTAGAAATATTTTATAAAAAACTATTGGTAGGATAATGATGAAAAGTATGAAATGGAAAAATAACTTTGGAGTTATGATAGCAACGAAGATAGAAATACAAAGAGAAAAAATTTTATTTGAAATATGAAAATGAGAAAACAAAAGAAGATGACTGTTATGATATCATAATATTTATCAAAGTCATGATCTTAGAGGAGTCTTTTGTTGATAGCTTTAAAGCAACTAAGGCATCAATGGGGAAATACAAGACTAAAACAAAAATCATGGAGGAGTAGATTAAGAAGAAAATTATGGCTATGGACAACATCATTACTTTGAAGATACAAACAAAAAGGCAAGAAAACGTTTCAAGACAAAGCCTTTACTTTAATTATAGTCATGAATTTTGAGTTATAAAAAAAATGTCAATGAATGGCTTAAAGTCAAAATCATGTCAATATCCAATGACACAATTTTGGGGATATAGAATAAAAAGAGATAATGCAATGAGAAGAACGAGCCATGACATTCACTAAATTCATGGTATCCAATAAGGAAAAATCCTAAGGGATAAGTGTAGCTTAAGCAATACTGATTTAAGAACCCAACAAAGAGGTAAAGTATTATACTAAGAAGATAGCTTAGAAATCAAAGATCTCCATTGGAGAAAAAAAAATATTGATGGCGTGGCTATGGATATTAAATGTAGTATTTCTTAGGAGGCAACTTAAAGTATTTTTTTGCATGTGTGATGTAATAAATACTTGTATCCATCACATAAATAAATATACACATCCAATGAAAGAGTAGTATAGTAATAGAACTCAAATCTCACTACAACTATCTAGATGTCTGCTTAAAGTTGTTCCACTATTTTTAGACTTTATGACACTCAAACCTAGTCATAGAAATTCATAGTGATGATGAAGACTCTTTGTCATGGAGAGAAAGTTATTGTATGAGGATGAGCAATTATTTTAGAGTTGGAGTTTTTTTAGTAATCAAACTAATAAATATTCTTATATATTTTAGTAGTTTATGATGATGTGTAGACATGAAAATGAAGATATTCTTGGTTGATTTCATGACATTGGTGTTTTTGTTGAGTTTTGATGAATAGACATAAAATTAATAAGATTTTAGATGTATTTAATAGAGGGGGTAGAATAATGAGTCTCGCATAATTTTAGCATTCATTCTTGGCTAAAACTATTGACCTAATTTGTTAGGGTATTCTTATACACTATGGTCCTACCAACCCACCAGTATAATTCTTTCACAATGTGACACATTATTTAGTGGTTGCAATATCATCATAGAGTTTTTTTTGTTAAAACACACACACACACACACGCACACACACACACACACACACACACACACATATATATATATATATGTAGATAGTATTACACATAAGGAAAGGCTAGCTGAAAGGCCAAACCCACCAAATTCTAAGTACCTCGAGGCTCTAGAAATGGGGGCCACAAAAAAAATATGGTTGGCATGAGCAATCCCAAAAGAAAAAAGAAGCTAAAGTATCAGATGGGACACAATAGATATATGTCTAACATACAACCCCGAGCTAGCTAATATAAAATAAAAAATATAACTGTGTAGATCCAAATCTCTAATGCCAGCTCCTTGTCGCTCTGCACCACAACTCAAATCCAATAAGATCAAACATCATCCATCAACAATCTATGCTTGCAATGCCACATCATGCACTAATAAGCACTCATAATGATAAAAAGTGTAACATGCCTAGGTGATTTGGACAACTCCACCGCATCAACTCTAGGCTGCCAATATACATAACCTACAAAATAGAAAAAAAAACTCACACAAAAGCATCAATAACGAGGGAAAATAGGTGTGGGTGTTCCTATCTCTCAACCTTCGGCCTAGAGGACAATAGAATTATCTCGACATGATCGTCAACCCAAAAAATAACTTTGTCCACTAAGAAGTCGAAGTTTCTAAATCCTACATCATTAAACTCCTTCCAAATCTCCCACATAATCAGGAAATCTATGTACCTCATGATCCGTGGTAAATTAGCCGGAATCTTCAAGTTCGGAGGTTTTTCAAGCTTCATGGCTTGTTTTATCATGTAGTCTAGAATATTCACACTAGGAAAGTATTCCCACCATACTCACTAAGAATCCTCACATTTAAGCATAAGGTGAATACTCGTCTTCTCCTCCGGGTAGTTGTCGCATTGAGATACTAAACTATAGCCCTTCTTATTAAGAATTTCATCTTTCGGGATGAATCGATTAACAAAGCACCATCCAAAAAAAGATATCTTAATAGAAATTTGCTTGTGCCATATTCCTATGTAATCTAACGTTAAGTCACCGCTAGAACATACCATATCCTAGGCTGATTTGAAGCTGAAAGGTCCTCTGTTAGGAAGTCATTATAGTTTGTCTATCAGGCCTCTTCTGATCATAACAATCCATTCTACCAATCTAGGTGGAAGCATCTCCTAAAGCATCTCTAGGTCCTAGCCATCACTCCTGAAAAACTTTTTGACCAGAGTTTTAGGGGGACCTGAGGCTCATGGCGAGCTAAGTTTCTCTGCATCAACCCACTTATCATTCAAAAATAATATGTTACCAATCCCGACCTTCCATGTCATGTACTCCTCGGTTGCAACACTCTCTTTCATTATTCTCCTCCACGTCAACATGTTTGAGTTCCTCTTCCTCGTATCAGGGAAGCCCAAACCAAAGTACCTATCCCTCAAAACCTATTGAGGAGGGTTTTCTTGGTCTAGAACTCCCATAACAACATCATCTCCATCTCTCTTGAGATGTCCCAAAAGTTTCTGAACCCCAATTCACCCTCTTCATGCAACTTGTAAAGGTTCACTCATCTCCTCTACCTAATATGCCTTAAATCTCTCCCGTGACCCCATAAAAACTTAGACATAAGTCTCTACATCATCTTGATCACCATCAAAGTGGGTCTGCTTGCCTAAATAAGATAAAGAGGGAGCAAGGCGATAAAGTGCCTGATCATCATAATCTTTCCTCCTTCAAAAGTAACTTGTTCGACCAACTCTCTACACGAGAACGAAACTTCTTTTGGATGTTATCAAAATAGACACTCTTTTTGTGCCCCTTGAAAAGAGGATAGCCCGGGTACATGATAGAGAAGTCACACATCTTCATCCTGAGATTATTCTTGAGCACAGCCACTCTATTAAGTCTTGTTTTTTCCTTACAGTAAAAACCACTCTTTAGAAAGTTAATTGTCTGGCCCAAAATTTGTTCGTACCTATGCAGCAATTCCCTACATTCCTAATGGAGTTGCTCAGCTCATTAGTGAAGATAATGGTGTTGTTCACATAGGCCAAGTGGTTGACGGACACACTACTACTTATAAGGTTACTAACTCTTGGGTGCTTCTCATAGAGCCTATTAAGGCTCTTCGAGAGGTACTCTGCCATCAGGACGGAAAGGACTGGTCATAGTGGATCCTCTTACCAAAGCCCCCGAGTGGACTGAAATAACCCTGATGCCTCCTCATTAATCATAACTAAGAACTAGTTACAAGAGATGTACCTGTTGATCATGTTGTTCCACTCTACAAGGAATCCAAACTTGGTCAATGCTCAGGTAGGACTAGTCCACCCTCTATACGAGAATGGAACTTCATTTAGATGTTATTAAAATAGACACTCTTTCTGTGCCCCTAGAAAAGAGGAGAGCCTAGGTACATGATATGAAAGTCACACATCTCCATCCTGAGATTATTCTTGAGCTCGGCCACTCTGTTAGGTCTTGTTTTTTCTTTACAGTAAAAACCACTCTTCAAAAAGTTAATGGTATGGCCCAAAATTTGCTCGTACTTATGCAGCAACTCCGTACTTTTTTATTGAAGCTACTTAGCTCATTTAGTGAAGATAATGGTGTTATTCACATAGGCCAAGTGGTTTACCGACACACTACTACTCGTAAGGTAACTAGCTATTGAGTGCTTCTCATAGAGCCTATTAAGGCTCTTTGAGAGGTACTCTACCATTAGGATGGAGAGGACTAGTGATAGTGGATTTTCTTACTAGAGCCCCATAGTGGACTGAAAGAACCATGATGCCTCCCTTTAATCATAACTAAGAACCAGTTACAGGAGACGCACCTGTTGATCATGTTGTTCCACTCTACAAGGAATCCGAACTTGGTCAATGCTTAGGTAAGACTTGTCCACCCAAATCATAACCCAAATCAATGCTTAGGTTCCCCCTCCCTTACTCTCCTTAAAGATTAGGTGTGTCAATTCCTCTACCACAAGAATATTATTACAAATATTTTTCTACGGCACAAAGCTAACCTGATTCTCCGATATGCACTTATGGAGAACTATCTTAACCCCTGTAACCAGCATCTTTGATATAATCTGGTAAGACACATTGAAAAGGCTAAGCAATCTATAGTCCTTCCAATATGTTGGGTTCTCCTTCTTGGGAAACAAAGAGACCATGGTGCTGCATAATGATTTTGGTAGCTCTTCACCCTTGAAAAAGCTAACACAACTTTCTTATACATCCCTCTTAACTATGTCCCAGCACGACTTATAGAATAAAGAGGAAAAGCTATCTATCCCTATAATGCTATCCGACTTGATAACAAATAGCACCTCCCTCACCTTTTCTAAGGTGGGGGATATTATCATCAAGTTATAATCATACTTATCTAGGAAAATTAAAATGACTATGAAATTAATTCTACATCACAGTAACCAAGTATTCCATCAGTTCTAAAGGTCGAGGACAAGTCGACATACTTTGACTTTATTTTAAATATGGCTCGATAGTCTTAAATAAGAGTCGTAGTTTTTTAACAAATGCATGACTTTTGAGCTATAGAAAATTGAAAAATCACAACTACTCAAGCCAAAGTCACAATAATTATGGAGTCGTGACTTTTGGAATATTTAACATTACAAAAGATATTATTTGAGTATGATCATTTTCAAAGTCATGACTCTTTTCCTCAAAGGAATGCATAGTCATAACTTGTATGCTCAACCTAATTTTTCATGGCATCCTCATAGTATTGCGGCAACATGATATATGAGAGAAGAAAAGTCAATGTCACAGCCACCTATAATGACATGGAGACTTGAAAGATATGAAGTGAAAATTGTGTGTTGTAATTATTTCCTTGTGTCGTGGTCATGTCCAATACATGAGAGACCTTCTCAGTACTACAGTCATATAAAACTTAAGATAGACAATTGAATGCATCATGACTCCTACATTACACCATGACTATATAATAAAGAAGTCATTCTCTATGCCACAATTAACACCATGACTTCCTAGTGTTTGTAACACAAAGTCATGGTAAATGAGAAGTCATTCACCATGTCATAGTAACTTCATTGTTTCATGACTATGTATTATAAAGACATTAAACCTAATTCATGGTCATTTTTAATATCATGAATTTATGTAATAGAAAGATTAAGATGCAGACCTATAGACATGACTATTTTTTAGTGTCACGACCTTAATCAGAAGAAATGAAGGCCAAAGTTGAAACTTTTTTTAGAAAGTCATTACTTTATTATTTAGAGTAATGCAAGGTCACCCGAGTATAAATATGAAGTATAGAGAAATTCCAATAAAGACACCTCATTTTCTTTTTATTCTTCTCCCTTATGCAACAAACAAAGTCATGATAGCTACCAAACCCAATGAGTGAATTTTATACTATCTAAGGGTTCCAGATATAAGAAATGGATGAAAAATTAATGCTAATCCCTAGAATTAAGGGGTGAAACTCTAAAACCCTTTTTCTCTATGGTGGATTTGATAATTTGTATCAAATTAGTATGGATCTAGGGTTTGTAGAAATTAAGATATATAATGTGTCTTTACAACAATGAGTAAATTATGAGAGATTGTCATGGTGGTTGGTAATAGATAAACCACTAGGCTCACTCATATGTATAGTAATATGGAAGTGACATATTTTATGAATATGATGGATGAAATAAACTTATACATTGAAACCTTATATTTGGTCATGTTAATTATCATAAGTATGATACTTATGAAATAGAAAGTATAAATGCTTTTATATGCCAAATCATTATACATATTTTAAAAGAACTAGATCTCGATTATTGTGGATGCTATATTTAACATTTTCCTAATGTATTCACCTTTTGTATGTGAATCACACCATCACCAAGGAAGAATGAGATAGCCAACCCTAGGACCATAAAGGTGTCAAGCATGGCATGTTGTGTCGGCTTGACCCCATTTTTGTGGTCTGATAAGGCCATAATATCATGCCTGACAAGACACGAGATGGGTTCTCATGTTTTTTTATATTGTCACACAATAATTATGAGTCAACAGGGCATGGCCCAATTACCCCACAGCCGAATACTTCCATGTCGGGTCATGTCCGGTCAATTTTGAGGCATGTTGGGTCATGTCGGGTCATGCCAATATGGTTATGTAGATGCATAAAATCATTATCATCTTAGATATCTAGTATACAAGTATTTCTATGATATCTAGTCATAGTCTTGTCTCTTATCTAAAATACTATTATAAGTAATAGAAGAAGTAAACTTTGATGATATGCTAGATAGTGGGAAAGTCAGTAGATAGTAGATCATGTGACACCCTAGATAGCATGGGATAGCTGGATTCATATGATTTTTATCAACTCAAAATTTTAAAATTCTTATTATCATCATGTAATAAGATGAAGTTGTAATCAGTATCTAAGGACTAAAATAACTTTCTCTTATTTGATGAACTACCTCATCAATTTCTCCTACCTAATTGAATGGAAAATTTATCATCTCTCAATATAGTGGCTATTTTCAAACTCTAAGTCTTGCTATAACTATCATACCTAGCATCATAAAATGTAAATACATGCATTAATTTTTCATTAATTGAACCTTTAGGTTTATATGCTTGGGTTGTGAAAGTGGATATCTATCTTAATATATTTTATAATCCTTCCACCTTAACCCTATGATTCATATAGGTAGCAAGCAATATAGAGTTGTAATGAATGATCAATATTTTAAATATATGGCTTCCATCTCAATAGTTATGGTACTAAATATACGGTGTCCTCTATACTTACTAAACATACTATTAACATAATTTCTTCGTGTCATAAAACATTTTTAGGAGTTTCATAAAAGAAATTCCTATATCTCAATATTAATCATTAATAATAAGTTCGCCACTCTTACTATTAGCATAGTTGAATATTACATGTTAGTAACCAACATATATCTTTAACATCATATAGATATATTTCCAATAGTATCTCACATCTATTTGAAATTTTTATTGGTCCACTGAAAAACATTAAGTGTTAATCTCTTGTTGTCTGCTAGGCATCATAATATATTTTGGTAGATTTCTTATTTTTTAAAATATGGAGGAAACAACTTCTATTGGTGCTTATAATATTAGATTAATTATGTGATAAATACACATATTGTAAAAAAATCATCTACTAGTCATTTCTAATGGTTTTAACAAATATATGAAGGGTGACATCATTATTATAATTAAATACAATACTAAAAATTTTATTCTGACAATCATATTTCCTAAAGATCATCATCATACACTCATATATGATAGAATCATCATGAGAATGAATGATCTCAAGAAATCCTAAAATTTGTTTATCAAGTTTCCTTTTAAAATCTAAATAATGGGTGGTGAGATATACAAATGATGTATCATTGCGATTAATCTATATGTCAAACATCATAGATATTACTCCACTATATTTCCTAATTTAAAGGCCCATGATAGTAATTAATTTAGTCAAACCGTTCCTATTAAAGTTATTGTGGTACATGAAGGGTGTCAATAAAACTAAAGTTGATCCAACTTCAAATGCCCTAATGCTTAATCGAGTTTCTTGGGATATAATATACCATATTTTTGGTACTTTGATAGATATTCCTATTAAAGTGTCTAGTGATACCACTGCTCCTATATGTATATATTTTTTTATAATATAAATATTATGTCAATTTTTTTGACACCCTTATCATTTTTATTTTTATTATTATAAAGTAAGATTGGGCTACTAAAGTTAGCATGGTTTTAGGTTTTTTTTTTGATAAATGGATCGAAGCCATTGGAGAGAATCTAATTTTAGCCAAAGACCTTTTTTCTACCGGGTTTCATTATTATTTATATTTATGTCAAAATTATTATCATTAAAATCATCATTTACCTTTTTTTATTTTATTTATAATTTAGATTTTAAAAATTGTATACTTTTGATTTTTATAAATTATTAATTATAACACAAATTAATAAACAAAAATTAAATGTTTACCATAAAAATATAATTTTATTTGAGTAGTAGTCATAATCCATCTTTTTTTCTAAACTAATTAGCTTAAAGTCCGGAATAGATAGCACATTTGAGTAGAGAGAGAAATAAAAATTATGAAATTAAAAAATGAGAAAGATCTTTGTCTTGATCTTGCTTTTGCTACTAGATTGACTGAGTATGCTGACTTGGACTAAAGATAGTACAAAGCCTTCTTTAGGTATGTATTGCTATGAGCTACAATTGGGGAGTTCCACAATTTAAGAGAGAGCACCATTTCTATCATATCTCAAAGGGGGTAGGAGGGTGACTGACTATTGAGGTGTATGTCCTAATGAGTCGTGACATGTGATAAGCTAAAAAAACTATTTTTTTATTTTTTTTATTTTTTGTTTTTTACATACAACAAAAGTGACAGGTGATAAGACAAAAAATCATATATATTTTAGTTTATTATCCAAGCATGTTTTCATATATAGAAGATGAATTCCATGGCTGAAAGATAGAAATTCACCTTTCTCATGGTTATGTAGGTTTTCACTTTAAAAAAGTAAAGTTGCAGCATAAATATAGGAAATTGATTATGTTAAGTTTGTTATAACAAAATCAACTCTATTGTGACAAAAAATTTGAAGAAGAATTGAAAATTATATCGTTACTAGTGAATGAAATCACAACCATCCATAGGAAGAAAGGAAGATAAAATTGTTGCCACTTAGGTCTTCAACAAGAGAATGGTAGTTATGACACCAGACGAAGGTAAAGAAAGCATTCTATGTTTTATAAACTAATAATTCATGCCATTACACACAACAAGTTGTGACTAGAGGTGTCAAATGGGCTAAGCTGGCCCAAGGCATGGCATGATTCGACCATGCCAGGCCGATGGTCTTTGGCTCAGCACGGTGCATGTCTTGCTGGCATGAGCCTAGTGCCTGCCACATGGGCACAACAAAGGAGATGTGCCAGACATCTGACAAAATGTTTCCCAATGGCCGATGAAACAATAACCGACAAAATGATGCCCGACGACAGATGAAACGATGCCCTACGGCAAACGAAATGATGCCCGACGGGGGACGATGCGGCATCACCTAATGGGGATGGCGGGACCGTGATGCGAGGATGCGGGTTCTCAAACCCTAATTTTTAAAATTAATTTTAACCTAAATATATCTCGACTCAAGCTAACTTGAGCCGACCTGACACGATACGTCATGAGCCCAAGCTAATTTCGGGCCACGGGCTCGTGCCGGGCCTACACTTCAAATTACCATGTCGTGCCAGGCACGACACAACACATGAGCTGGGTGGGGCTAAAAAGTCTGGCCCGGCCTGTTTAATACCTCTAGTTGTTACCAAGAGTGCAAGGCAAGAAAGATAAAGTTGGTCGGGACATGTTTTTCAGGTAGCACAAGAGAATGAACTATGCAATGTGAGGTCACGAAAAGAAAATTAATGTCGCAATAAAAAATTCTTTTAGCGAAGAATCCCAGGATGGGAATTAGGTCACAATAGAAACTTCTAGTCATAGCAGCAAAGTTTAAGCAATGGAAAAATACTTGGTCGTGACATCAAAATTTACTCATTATATTAGAATTTGGTCGTGACATTAGAAATTGGTCGTGACAAAGAAATAGGAAGAAATAGAAAATTAGAGCTCAAAACAAGGAATTTGAAGTTGGGCTAATCTTTCTGGATTTTACAAAAAGTAACCCCAGAAGCTATGACTAGCATAGACCATATAAAAGCATATTCTTCTTAGAAAAAAGGAGTTTGAGAGGTGAACCAAGAAATTGGTAGTTGATGGCTCCACTTATTTGCCTTTTTTTATTTTTTTTCTTTTAGCATAGATATAAATTAGATTAGCATTGTTCTTCATTGGTTTGTTTTAGAACTAGAACTCAACTTATCAGAAGCATAAATCTGAACAAGTTTTGCTTAATCTTATGAATCACTAGTTGTATTGTTTTGAAACTAGAACAAATTGCATGAAATCAAATGATTTAGTTAATTACAATCATTATGTCCTTCCATGATATGTGGTCCATTGGTGATTGGAATTCAGTAATGTCGAAGCAAAATTTTTACTAAATTGAGATTGTTGTTGAGTATGTTCTTTTCTATAGAAATCAGTGAGAGTTTCATGAAAGTAGAAGGTTAAATCTAATGGACTAATGTTGAAATTTAATTAACTTGTTCCCAATATTAGTATCGAATACCCATAATTCGATGTATCCTACTTTTATTTTTGGGAGGCTCTCTGAGTGACACAGAGAAGTTGATTTTTGAAGGATTAGTGAATAATCTATTAAGAGGGTATGTTAGGCTAATATCTTTGTACAAGGAGGCTCTGTTAGTTTATGTAAATAAATCCATAATGTTCTCAGAGATTAGAAAATTGTGAAATTATCTAAATTAATCACCAGAGATATCACCTTAATCTTTCGAGTGATCGATATCCTCGTGTTGGCTTAGATCCAATCAAGGAAAGAGAAAACTATCTAAGATTTAAAAAAAGTAGCACCAACCATTTGTAGAGACTTGCAACAATCATGTCTTAAGAAGCAAATCATCAGAAATAGATATAAAGTACTGAAAAGAAAAATACTCAATTCTAAAAAGATGGTTCAAACTACTAGTAACCACTTAGATCTTAGACTTCTAGGGAAGCAAAGTTATCTAAGTGGTAAAATATGTAGTTACGAAGAGATATCCAAGGCTACATAAAAAATGTGCTTGCCAGGTTTCAAATTTTTTCTAGAAATAAGCCATGATAGAGAAGTGTACATGAATTGGCTATACTACAACATTTTGTGCAAATATCAGTTTTTGCAAGAGAATTGATCCAGTTTAATTTATCTTTGCAAATTTATTTTGAATTTTTGTTTTGGGTTTTAGTTTTTTTTATTTTCATTATCTTTTAACTAGTTTCTGAAAACATTTTTCTAATGGTTCAAATAGTATGAATCTATAATAGTTTGAGTTGTTGTAAATTTAATTCTTGTTAATCTCAATGAGAATGATATCTAGATTGATTTTATTTTTTACTACTTATATGACTTATACACTTGTAGTGTCATAGACTAAATCCATTTACAATCTCCATTAGATAGTATTAAATGAGAGTAATTTAGTCTATATAGAAAAAGATAATCAAGTTTTATGGTGCTGTTGCTAGGGATTGAAATAAATGCTTAAACTAATATTTAGATAAAAGGAAGAAATACTAGTTTGGACATATTTTTAGTAAAAATCACAAAAATATGATATAACAGTAGTGTCATATGAAGACACTAAACTTTTTGAGCTATATATATATATATTAAATTTCATTTGTTGCCACTAATTCCATTTTATCTTAGTGTGTTTTAATTTCAAGAAGTAATTCATACACAAGAAGCATGAAGTATGTCTGTTTCTAGTAGATATTGAGATTGAAATAACATTGAGAAGCTAAAGGAAAGTCAAAAGTATAGAAATATAAGAAAATACAGATGAAAGAATGACTCCAATAGTAGAGCAAGAAATAGCATCAAGACCTCTAGAGCAAAACACTATGGAAGCTTTTTATAGACCAATCATTTAGGAAGAATATTTAGTAGTGAGACAACCAACCATTGAGGCAAATAATTTCGAGCTTAGTCCAGCTCTAATTACAATGGTCTAGCATAATCAGTTTACAGGCTATCCATTAGAGAATCTGAATGAACATTTGGGCAAATTTTTGAGAATGACCCACATTATATAGCCGAATGGTGTTAGGCCAGAAGCAATCAAGCTATAGCTTTTCCCATTTTCCTAAGAGATATAGCAGCCACTTGGTTCAAATCTCTACCATATAGCTCAGTGAACACTTTTGAGGAGCTAATGGAAACGTATCTAGGTAAGTTATTTTTCCCATCTCTAACATTTGAAAGAAAATGAGAGATTTTGACCTTCATACAAGGGAATGAGGAGAGCCTATACAATTTGTGGGAAAGATATAATAGGCTGCTGAAAAGGTGTCCAATGCATGGAATAGATCTGGAGACTTAGATAAACATTTTTTACCACTTGATGAATTATACCATTAAGGATATAATTGATGCAACTTGTTCTGAAGCTTTTAAAAGAAGTATAGAGGAAGCAAGGAAGCTTATCAGAGACCTTGCTATATGCAACATGAGGGCTTCATCTGAATCAAAAGGAATCAACATCATAGTAGTAGGGAGTGGAGTGATAAAGCTAAACAGAATGACTGCTATTGAAACCAAGCTTGATGTACTTATGAATAGGCTAAATAAACAAGAGAGAAGAATGCACTCTACTCATGAGATTGGAGCTTTGGAAAGAGATGGAAATAGAAGATGTACTAAGGGACAACTGGATGAAGGTCTCTATGTAGTTGAGGAGGCAAACTACTTGAATGAACAAAGGAATTACTATTTCAAACTCAACTCAAATCTGCCAACACATTACACACCAGTAGTGAAGATCCATGAGAACTTTTATGATGGTGAAGGAGGCTAATAAGGCCCAAGGTATAGGCAACACTGCCAGTAGGGGTATGCTCCACCAAGGTTCCATCAGCATCAAGGAGGAGAAAATAAGATTAATCATCAAGGTCAAAAGAGGACCCAATCCTTTAAGGAACAAATGTTGTAGTTCATAGGGGACAACAAGAGGATGTTGAGCTTCCATGAACATACATTTGTTGAATTGGAAGATTTCAAGTCCAAAACACAAATGTTTCAGGCAAAGGGAAACACAAGTACTTCCCTCAAAATTCTTGAGACTCAAGTAGGGTAGATAGTCCTAACTTTGCAATATCAGATTGAAGATGCTTTTCATAGTGACACCAAGAAGAATCCGAGAGATTGCATGGCTATGCAGCTCAAAAGTAGGAAGAAATTAAAGAACAAAAAGTTAGAAGAAAATGGAAATAAGAAGTATAGTTCAGAAAATGCTATAGGAGAATCTAAAAGATCAGTGCTATAGTAGCAGTAGGATGAGAAAGGAACCAAAAAGCTAAAGGAAAAAACTCAAATATTCAAGAATGAATTTTCCTTCCTACAAAGACTACTAAGGGCTAAAGTAGAGGAGCAACTCTCCAAGTTTTTGGAGATCTTTAAGAAAGTGGAAATTAGCCTATTTTTCTAGCGACAGTAGCTCAGATATCACTTTATGTCAAGTTTAAGAAAGATATCCTAAGTTAAAAGAGAAAATTTGCTGATGATGGAATGGTTATCCTGACTGCCACTTGTAGTGTAGCCATCCAGAGAGGACTACCAAATAAAATGAAGGATCAAAAAAAATGTTTCACCATTCCATGCACCATTTGAGAAGTTGAATTCAAAAAGCCTTTTTTTTGTCTTAGGTGTTAGTCTAAATTTGATGCCCTTGTCTATGGTTAAAAGTTTGGGGAAGCTTACTTCGACTTCAATCACTCTACAAATGGTAAACAAGACAATGGTTAAATCTAAAGGGATCTTGGAAGATATGCTTTCCAAGGTGGGAAAGTTTGTTTTTCCTATGGACTTTATTATATTGAACATGGAGGAGGACTCACAAATTCCACTATTACTAGGAAGATCATTCCTTGCAACTGAAGTTGCATTGATGGAAGTGCAGACGAGAGTGTTTACTCTTAGAGTTGGAAATGAGGCAGTTCATTTAACCAAGAGACTTGATCAAATAGATATTAATTTTTATGATGACATGTTAGTAAAAAATATTAGCTTCGACAATCATGAACTAAAAAATGATTGTAATTATCCACTTTAAATCAATAAAAATGAAATGGAATTCTAATACCTTGAAAATGTAGATTCTAATTTTATGTCTTCTAGTTCTAAGTGTACAGAAGTGAAGAGAATGAAACTCAACAAAAGATAAGTACATAAGGGCATCATTTAAAAGAATTTCCAAATCATCTGAAGTATGCTTTCTTGGAATTAGAAAAGGCTAAACTAGTGATTATGCTTGTTGTATTGACTGAAATTGAAGAAAGAAAGCTGCTAAAAGTCTTAAGAAAATATAAGCTATTACTTGGTCTATAGAAGGTTTGAAGAGTAGCAGTCCATCAATCTATATGAATATATTTTTGTTAGAGGATAATGGAGAGATTTTAATAGAGCATCAAAGAAGAGTAAACTAATGATGAAGGAAGTTGTCAAAAAAGAAGTTCTAAAATGGTTACATTCTAGATTTATAAATATAATATCAAGACAGCCCTTGGCTGAGCCCAGTTCATATGGTTCCAAAGAAGGGAAGATCCAATATGATCATAAATAAAAAAAATGAGCTAATTTTTACATGAGCTGTAATAGGATGGAGAGGGTGTGTCTAGATTATCGAAAATTAAACACTACAACTAGGAAAGATTATTTTTCTTTGCCTTTCATTTATCAGATGTTGGATATGCTTGTAGGACAATCCTCACTTATGTTTTCTTGATGGATATTCAAGATATAACTAAATTACTATTGCACATGAGGACCAAAAGAAAACTACAATTACATGCCCTTATGGTATATTTGCTTTTAGAAGGATGCATTTTGGGCTATGTAATGCTCAAGAAACATTTCAAAGATGCATGATGGTGATGTTCTTAGATTTGATGGAGAAGGTTATAAAGATATCATGGATGATTTCACGGTGTATGGATCCAATTTTAATCATTGTCTACATAATTTTGAAACAATACTTCAAAGATGCAAAGATAAAAATTTAGCCTTGAATTGGGAAAAATTTTATTTTATGGTAACATAAGGTATTGTCCTCTAGCACAAAATTTGTATAGTTGGTTTAGAAGTTGACCAAAAAAAAAGTTTCTATTATCAAGATATTTTTACTTCCCACAATAGTCAAGGAAATTAGGAGTTTCTTGGGGCATACTGAATTTTATTAAAGATTTATTAGGGACTTCTAAAAAATATCAAGACCATTATACCAATTGCTAGAAGAAACCAAGTTTAATTTTGATGAGTTCTACCAATTTGCATGTGAAGAGATTAGAACTAGACTAGTTGAAGCATTTGAAATCATGTGTGATGTTAGTAATTTTGCAATAGGAGTTGTACTGTGACAAAGAAGAGACAAGATATTTAGGGGTCATCTACTATGCTAGCAAAACCTTTAATAAAGCTCAGAAAAATTATTCCACTTTTGAAAAGGAAATGCTAGCCATGGTATTTGCATGTGAAAAGGTTAGGCCATACATTTTGAGTTCCCATATTATCATTCATACTGATCATGCAATAATTAAATATTTAATGGCAAAGAATGGAGCTAAGCCAAGATTGATCATATGAGTGCAATGACTACAAAAATTGGATCTTGAAATCGAGAATAAAAAAGGTTGTGCCAATATGATAGCTGATCACTTGTCAAGAATGAAAACAACTAATATAAATGAAAAAGAATCTAAAGTCATTAAAAATTTTCCAAATGAGCAGTTATTTCAACAATCATTACAGATCCCCTATTATGTTGATATAGTGAATTACATCCTTAGACTAATGGTCAAGATGAAATTTTCAATAGGAAGATTAAAAAGATTCTAGAAAAAAATGGTGAGCTCAAGTAGAAATAATTGGTTCTTAAGGCTAGATGATGTACCATGGGCCTACAGAACTATATTTAAAGCTCCCATTGGAATGTCCCCTTACAAAATTATCTTTGGAAAATCTTTTTACCTATCTCTAGAATAGGAATACAAAACAATGTGGGTCATTTAGCAATTGAATTTTGACTTCAATGATGCCAAATAAGACAAATTACTCCAAATTAATGAGCTAGAAAAGTTGAGAAATAAAGCATATGAAAGTGCTAGAATCTACAAAGATAAAATAAAAAAAATAGCATGATCAAAAGATTTTGAGGAGGGAATTTAAGGTAGGCAATCAAGTTCTTTTCAACTCTAGACTAAAATTTTTTTAAAGAAAGTTAAAGTCAATTTGGAGTGATCCATATACAGTAATAACAAGTATAACCTTTGGGATATTAACAGTGAAAACTAGTACTAGAGGTGTCAACCAAGCCGGGCCGGCCTGGACCGGCATGAGGCACGACCTGATTTGGTCATGCCTGGGCCGGCACTGCACGGGAATTTCTTGTGCCCATTCTCGTGCTGTGCCTATCCACGGCACTAACTGTGTCGTGCCGTGCCGAGGCCAAATGGGCCTCGTGCGTGCCTGGCCCATCATGCTATCATGGCCCATTGGCACAGTACCTCAGCACATGCTGAAACTCATTTTTTTTTTAAATTAGAGATTTGTCCCGACCGGGCTGAACCTGGCAGATTTGTGCTAAGGGCCTGTGCCAGGCTGACCTCCACAGAACCATGCCAGGCCATGCACGACATGGTACAGTAATCATGTCATGCCTAGCCCGGCACGAAATCATGGTCGGGCTAGCTAAAAATGGGCCGTCCTAGTTAAAAATGGGTTGGGCCAGCCCAGCACGTCCCATTTGACATCTCTAACTAGTACTAGAGACGAGTTTAAAGTGAATGGATAAATACTAAAGCACTACCTTAGCATTAAATGAGTTGAGACTGGATGAAACATCTATAAGGAAAAATATTATTAAAATAATCAAGCAGCAAAGTCTAGCTAGAGACTAAAAAACTAAATAGCTTATGAGATGCAACTCATGTAAGAGTTTGTTTAAGTGTTTTGATTCATTTTTTATTCTTATTTCTTTTCAGTAGTTTAGAATTTATTATTAATATTTTTCTTACTGAGCTATTTGTAGAGTTTTATAGAACCAAGGACAAATCAACAAAAAAATGAAAAGTTGATCGAGAAACATCCATTGAGCCTCAAGAGAAGATCGGACTAAAAGGGGAGTATTCTCTTTTCCTTAGAAGTTAATTTTAAAAAATACATGATTTTGAGTTTATGGGAGAGAAAAATTTTAAAAAGATGGAGAAAATAGTTTTGATGGTGGTGTTTATTTGGATATTTTCATGCTAATGATGAACTCATACATATTACATCCATCTATGAGCATGCTAACCCTTAAAGGAATAAAATTGCATTATTTATTTAACCAATCAAAAGAATGGATAATTGTTGTCATGTCATACTGGCATAGGACGTGATAAATAATTCTATTGAGAAAAGAAACTTAAATTTTAGTCACAACACAGTTTCTGAGGTCTCAACAATAATTGAAATTTTTAAATAAGACAAACTCATGTCACAGTGTAAATTATGTCGCAATACCATTTTCTAGGTCTCAAAATAGTTTAGTGTCGAACAAAATTTATGTTCTTGTGATAGAGTAGCTCACTTGTTTTAAATTAAAATGATAATAATGTTTATTATAACCAAAAGAAGGAATGTCGTGACCTAGCCAATATGTTACAATAATGAAGAGAGGAAAATTGAGCAAGTCATGACAAATAAAAGTCAGCTCTAAAGAATTACTTTAAGTCAAGGAAAACTTCGGAATGTCACGATATAAAACAAAAAGTAATCTTATAGCAGAAAATTAAATGACTTTTTCTTAATTGAATGAACGACATAATTTTAAATACAAGGCTCATCATTAAAAAATAAATTTTGTGGGCTAAAATTAAGTTGTAACATGTGCACTTTAATTTCGAGCCCCCACACATAAGCTTCAATTTAAAAATCCCAAACAATTCTACTTATAATTATTCTTTTCCTAACTCAACAAATTCATCGCTCTTTGTGGGTCATTCAAACCTAAAACCCTTGCATTTCTATTTTTGTCACAACATTTCTAAATAAACTCATTTTCAAGTCCAAATAGTTGAGAATGAGAGCTTTATCCCCAACCTAATAGAGATCATGGAAGAGCATGAGCAACATAAGGAGGAGCTTCCGCTGGAACCTCCAACAAAGACAAATTCATTAGGTGAACTAGAATAAAATGAGTTTGTGACAAGAAAATTGATGTCATGACAAAGAATTCTTTTAGCAAAGAGTCCCAAGATGAAAATTAAGTCACAACAAACTTCTCGTTGCAACAAGAAAATATTTGGTTGTGATATCAGAATTTGGTCATGATATTAGAATTTGGTCGTGACATCAAAAATAGGTCATGACAAAGAAATGGGAAGAAATAGAGAATTAAGAGGCCATAACAAGAAATTTAAAGTAGGGCCAATCTTTATGAATTTTACAAAAATAACCCTAGAAGCTAGGAGCTGATAGCTCCATGTATTTGCTTTTCTTCTTCTTTTAGCATAAATCTAGATTAGATTAGCATTGTTCTTCATTGTTTTGTTTTAGATATAAAACTCAACTTGTTAGAAGTATGAATCTGAACAAGTTTTGCTTAATTCTTATGAATCACAAGTTATATTTTTATGAAACTAGAACAAATCACTTGAAATCAAATTATTTAGTTAATTGTAATCATTATATTCTTCCATGATATGTAGTCCATTGATGATTGTAATCTAGTAATGTCAAAGAGAAATTTTCACTAAATTGAAATAGCTATTGATCTTATTCTTTTCTATAAAAATTAGTGAGCATTACTTGGAAGTAAAAGGTTAAATCTAATGGATTGGTTTTGAACTTCAATTAACTTATTCCTAATGTAAGTACCGAATGCCTATAATTCATTGTATCCTACCCTTATTTCTTGGAGCCCCTCAAAGTGATAAAGAAGAGAAAATTCCCATGGGTTAGTAAATAATCTATTAAGAGGGTATGTTAGGCTAATAGTGATAAATAATGGAGCTCTATCAGTTTATGTAGAAAATTCCCAATTTTAATCAGAGATAAAAAAAATAGAGCAATTGTCTAAATAAATCACTCAAGATATTACCTTAATCTTTTGAGTAATCGATGTCCCTTTGTTTGCTTAGATCCAATCAAGGGAAGAGAAACCTCTCTAAGATTTAAAGGAATTGGAACCGACCATTTTCAAGGACTTGCAACTTTTGTGTCTTGTGAAGCAAAAGACTTGCAGTCATCAGAAATGGGTATAAGGTATTAAGAAAGAAAAATACTCAATTCTCATAAGACAACTCAAACTACCATTAACCACTTTAGATCTTTAACTTCTAGGGAAGCAAGATTATCTAAGTTGTGAAATATGTAGCTACAGGGAGAAATCCAAGGCTACATGATAAATATAATTGTTAAATTTCACCTTTTCTCTAAAAATAAGCCTTGATAAAGAAGTCTAGAAGAATTGGCTATACCACAACATTTTGTACTAGTGTCAATTTCTGCAAGAGAACTAATCCAGTCTGAATTATCTTTGTAGATTTTCTTTGAATTTTTATTTTAAGTTTTAGTTCTTTTATTTTCATTATCTTTTAACTATTATTAGAAAATATTTTTCAATTAGTTCAAATAATGTGAATCTTTAGTACTTTGAATAGTTATCAATTCAAGTCATGTCAATCTTTATGGGAATGATATCTAGACTTACATCTATTTTTTACTACTTGTATGACCTATACACTTGAAGTATCATAGACTAAATCCATTTACAATATCAATTAGATAGTGTTAAATGAGAGTGATTTAGTCTATATAGAAAAAGGAAATCAACAAGAACAACCTTCCACTTTTATTATTGGGACTTATTACATAAATGTAATGGGTGATTATTCATTTAAACATTATTTTTTTTTAATCATGAGGGTGTGACCCATGATCAATGACCCATATCTCATCCCATGGCTATGAATAGTGTCAATGATCTAGACATGTGTGCCATGTTTGCCTTAGAATGAGGCATGGTTGGCCCTAGCTCAACATAACATGAGTTGTGTAATGGACAACCATGATCATGGTCCAAGAATAGTTCTAGACTATGCCATGTCAGGCCTAAATTGACTATTTTAGGTTGTGCCTCATGTTGTGCTATGGCCGCCAAGTCCACTTGAAACCTCTATTAGAATATGCTTGAGTATATTATGACTCACGAGGTGGTAACAACCCTTATGATTTATTTGGGTAATTTCATCAGTGAAACTTTAAAAAAATATATGTTAATTGTGCTTGTATAGTACTTACGAAGCAAAAAGTATAAATACTTACAAAGAATATCAATATTTAGTCTTTATGATATTTGATGCTGAAGAATATGAGTGTGCACATGAAGCAACCAACATGGATAGTTAATAAAGATGCCTATGGTGTATAAGATTGTGAATGACTATCGAATAGAGATGAATTATTGTCTTGATGATAATATATCGAGATAATAACTATGAGGGGACTACCATTAGAATGGGCTCAAATGGTGACAATTCTCTTCTATGCTTTTATGACTAAAAGTCATTGTATAACACTTCGACCTTCATTCTATGTCCAACTTAATATATGTCAAATAACTTATCAATTATTACATAGATAAAATGAATAAACAATAGACCTAAGATTGTCTAACAATCTATATATCAATTTTACTAAAAATGATTTGTCTCATTGTTGAATAATCAAACTATTGATATAATTCAAATGAGATCAATATATTTATAAAAGACCACTTTACTATTTGTATGACCCAAGTAGTTATAAATCTATGTTGATGAGATACTCTCATTAATGAGCTTTTGAAACATTACCTGACCACTAAAATAAAAGAACATAACAAAATCATAATAAAAAAAGCTTGGAGGAGAGAGGAGAGATGGAGAGTCATGATAATTCTTTTATTACAACTTATGCAAACATTTGACAATAGTTTAAAGTAGTAATGATATCCTTTTATAGTCGTAACTCTACCAAAATGGTTATGACATTATTTCTATGTCATGAATCTACCATTAAGTTGACACCATCATTTCATTATGCAATATATTCATCATGGTCATGATATTTATTTTAAAGTCATAGTTATACTAGCTTTAAACTACTTTATGGCTGTGACATTATTTTCATGTCTTAGTAGTTAAGTACCCCACTAGTACAAGTAGTCATAGTATATTCTAAAGGTCTGGCTAATTCAAAGCAGAACCATTACATCAACTAATGTGAGTCATTATATCATTTTTTAACATGACTTTTTATTCCAAAGAAAAATTACCTTGGTCATGGCTTTTTCAATGTCATGACTTTGTGCTCCAGAGAAAAAATATCTAAGCCATTGGTAACTCTAGTATTATGACTTTGTTTTGCAAAGATTTTTTTTCATCAATAATGGTGATCTCAAATCCTTGCCAATTTGTTTATAACACAAGACTAATGACACCGCCAATTCTAGTACCATAAGATTATGTTACAGAGAATTTAACTTTAGTCATAGTAATTATAGTGTCATAATACTTTGCTCACAAAGCCAAGGCCAAAGCTATGGTCGATTCTCAATGTCATGACTTTGTGTTATAGAGAGTAGATACATCAGTCATTGCTAATCTCATTGCCATAATATTTGTGCTCCAGATGAAATCTAAAAAGATGTCAAAGTTGCAACTTCAATTTTATTCTATGACTTCCTACTTAATGTATTACATAGTTCCTCTGGAAAGAGAAAAAATGAAAGGATGAAAAAGAGAAAATAAAAGAGAATGGAAATATGACATGCATGCCAATGACCCTGGGTGATGCAAGTTCAATCCCAATTAATGACAAATCCAAGTGAATAACAAGCAATTTTGACTAGAAGTAAAGTTTTGTCCTTAGAAAATTGTCTGTTCATTCATTGGAGACCTTCAAATCTACATGATGCCTTTCAACACATCTTAGGTGATATTTTTCTCCAATATCTAACTAAATTAAATCCTAAGGTTAGTAATGTAATTGTGTTGTGATGAATTATTGATTTTATGAGGTTATGTTTGTGATTATATAGTATTTCGATGTTGATGGATGTAAATGCAATTTAAAATAGAAATTTAGAATTTTCATGAATATGTTAGTTTATGCATGTCATCCATGGTGGATGGTGACAGATAATTCATAAGGCACACTCATATGATTCAATAAAAAGGAAGTAATAATATTCTAATCTTAAGATGTGAGTTAAACCAATATGTGAAAACTCAAAATTGAGGTATGTTAATCATTGTGAGTATATTGCTAATGAAGCCAAAATTATGAACATATTAAAACCCTATCTATTATGTCCTATCTATAGAAACCAACCATAGAGCAATATGGGTGTTAAGTAGAATGTCTTACTTAGGAGTTTTACCATAGTGTGGAAATCATATCTCAATTATAGTAGATGATGATAGGTATATAATGGGATACATACAAGTAAGGGAGACTCATATAGAGACACATTGTATGAATTGCTTATGTGAAATTTATGAGAAGTCATATGTTTAATTATCACAAGTATGATCTTCCAAAGATGAAAGAAGCAACATAATTAGTATTATATTTTTCTAATGTCCTTCAGATAATTAGTGGTTAGAGAATAGAAGTATATATTCATAGTAGTCATTAAGTGTAGTTGACATATTATATAAAAGGAGTATGTGTGAATGACCCTTGCATGGAATATTTTGTTGCTTTGATATTGAAATACTGATGGGACAACTATGAGGCTATGATTATTAGTATTGGCTGTCTAATAGAAGGTATTCATTTATATGCCAAGAGGGTACATGGGTATTTCCATACTAATTTATACATTATCTAATAGCCAAATATGATATTGACCAAATATTGAGAAATATTATCATGCATAAGTAATTTATCAACCCTAGAGTCTGAGTATATTTTCAAAGATCAAGTATATTTATTCAACTCATATAGTTAGTTCATTATTGGTTGATTAAACTATCAAAACAATTCATGTGGGATTAATATCTAGGCTTATGTCCATTTGATTACTTGTTTGATGGATATACTAGTGGAGCCATGTTGAAAGATAGATGGCTGCTCAATGAGGTTTTCATATTGTTTTAACTAACTATGAGTTATAGAACACACCAAGTTGCAATAATCTTTTGTATTATCATCATAGATTGTGTTATTAATTTGATAGTCAACTTGAGTTGGCATAACAATCCTTGTGAATGGATAGTTATATTTCTGGTTGTGTAAATTTGATTTTTGCTTAGTGTTTATATTAAAATTGTATTATGAATGCACTTTTTTTTGTTTTTTTTGTTTTGTAGCCACCAAAAATTTACTTGAGTGAACTTTAGGGATCAAGTTAAAATCTTTGAACCAAGAATTTTTGAGAAAGGTTAATTTATTTCAAAGCAATGAGTGATACTACAAACCATATAATTAATTTGATCCTTACTATCATCCTTACATTCAAATTCATAAAGATATATTATATGAGAGTCGAAAACAAATACAACAAAAAGAATATTCATACTAGGCATACTAACTATCAATTGAAGACCACATTCTGATATTATTCTTATTGAGTAGACAAACCATCAGTTAAAAACTATATTTTGGAGTTGTTGTTGGAGATATAAAAGTAATGATATGAAAAGAAATGAGTAAAATGAATGACCAAAATCATGTAATGACTTTTAGTTACAGAAAGTTTTAGAGATGAATACTCAAGCTGCAATCAATTCCAAGGCTATGACTTTCTAAGGAATGACCAAAATCATGGATCATTCTCAGTACTATGATTTTTGGTTATAGAGATGAAATGCAAAAGATGTGGTCATTCTCAATGTTGTGACTTAATGATACATTGGCAAAATGTATAATCACAGTCATTCTCAATAGCATAGTTGTCTAATACAAGAGAGAGATCAAAGTTGCAGCTTATTCTCATCATCATGACATTGTGTTTTAGAGATAAAGCATATAGCCATAGTCATTCCCAGTACCAAAGTAATCAAAAGCAAGAAATAGACCAAATTCATAACTTATTCCTAGAGTTATGACTTTGTGTTATAGAGATGAAAAGATGAAGTCATAATATTCCTAAAAATTATAACTTTTGACTTAATTTTGTACATGCTCGCTTGAGTATAAAAGCACAAAATATGAAATTTTAAAAAACAATTGAGGGCACAAGAAAAGAGATACAAAATTAGGGTTTTGGAAGCAAAATTTTATCCAACTCTAGAAAAGATCTACAAAAAAAATAGGTGATGCAAGGCATATGCATAAATTTTAAAGGGAGCATGAATTTCATATCATTTTAAGGACATATGAGGCACGTAATAGAGTATTATAAATTTAGGATTTAGTATTTAATTCTTAGACACTCTTGAGGGCTATTATTGGGATCTCAATTTTTCATAAGATATATCTCAATTTATCTTGTGCAAATTCATTCCTGATATCAGGCTATATTGAGGAAAAAGGTTGTATTTGATTTCATGTGCTGGATTATTAATGAATGATTTTATATTTAGATTTTGTAGTAGTTTGATGGATGTGGTATTTATGTAGAATTATAAATAAAAATTTTACTATTAATGGATTTGTTCATCAAAATTATTTCCAAAGGGCTATCATAATGGATGGTAATAGTTAATTCACAAAGTATAATCATGCATGATGGTAGGAAGGAAGTGATAGCCCTTCTAATCATGACTTTCAAGACAAATATATACATAAAAACTCAACATTGACATAAGTTAATAGTGTTAGTAAGGTATTTAGGAAGCTAAAAGCTTGAACACTTTTATATGCATCAATACTACCTATGGGATTGTGAAATTGAGTTGATCAAACAACATACTAGAGGGTTTGAACATCAACTACATACTCGAGGGTTTACTCAAACTACCATACTCACACCATTAATTATAATTTGGGTTAATCAACCTCAACATTATTGAGTTTTCACTTTTATATGTTAATGACACTCTCTATCTTATCCATTCTACTAGATTAGTAGTTGATTGATAGTTGGTTAATTAAACTACATACATAATATTTGTGAGATTGATATTAGGAATAAAGTCTATGTTACTACTTGTATGACCTTTAACTCATATACTTGTAGGATTAGTTGAACTAGAGTTCCTTGCCTAGTGTGGTTTTGGGACTTTTCTTATTCCTAAAATTTAGGCATCCTAAAAAATTTACAATAAGTTTTTGGCATCAATGTTAGGAATTTTTAGTTAGTTTAGTCAACTTTAGTTGATGTAACTATCCTTAAAAAACAATAGTTCTAATTTTAGAATTTAGATATCAATATCTTAATTTTATGCTTTGATTTGTATTATTTGACTTGTATTACTTTTTTATATCTTTCATTTTAGTATTCTTTTTTATTTCGTAGCCACAATCAACATATTGAAATTATGGGACTAAGCAAAATCCTTGAGAACTAGAAAGAGAGCAAATCAAAAGAGAACTTCAAGATTAGAAGATGAACATGCAAAGCCTTTTGTATCAGAATGATGAAGCCTATTTCTCACAAAGTAGTAATTTCTATATCATAACTAAAAGTGATTTGATATAGTTATATTATTAGAGCATAGTAAGGTATGGATATCTGAGATGTGGGAGCCACGAAAGAGATTGCAATTAATAGTTATTATCCAATCTCTGAATCTTATTTAGAAGATTTGATCACTAAGTTACTAATTGAGACAAGGAGAGAAAATGAAGTAAAAGAAAAGTGGATAAGATAATTGTAAATGAGACTTGAAGATACTAATTTGGGCATTTTTAAAAAATATTGCATCGAAACTTCTACTAGCTGAAATAAATTTGGTTGGTGAGAAGGATATTAAGGTAGATGTGTCAAATTGGACATGTCAGGCTAGCATGGCATGAAATCATAATGACCCAACCATGCTAGGCCTGATTGGCCCATAGCTGGGCATTTCTATATTGGGTCATGCTGGGTCATTTTAGGTTATGCCAATTATGGGTAGCCTGAATGCCCAATTAAAATTTTTTGATATTTTAATTTTTTATTTATTAGAAATATGACATATCAAAATAATATAATTAAGAAGTGTATTGCATTAGAAATTTAAATAAATAAAAATCAAATCAGTAATTAAAATAAATATTCTATATTTGGCTTAACTCAAAATATCATATGAAAAAAATATAATCTAAAATATGATAAATAACATAAGCTGAAGCAAAAATAAATAAAATATGCATCATCATCACATGAGTCATCAGTCTGTAACTATAGTATGGTAACGTAGATATAAATCATATTTTTCATTTATGATTCTAAAGATGGTGCTAGTGGTGACCTCAATATCCTCCATGTTCCATGAGTCATTATCCACTAATAACTTTTTTGTCTTTATCATGAATTTCTAACCTTGAATATTTCTAATCTTTCAAGCATGCAAGTATCTCTATAATATCTGGTCAAAGTATAGATCTATTATCTTAAATAATATTGGTATCTATATAAAAATAGACTTTGATACTATGCTAAACACTTAAAGGGTCAATAGATCATGTATCATCTTAGATAGCATAGTATAGGTGAATTCATATGATTTTCATCAACTTGGAATATTTAAAAACTTATTATCAACTTGTGATAGGATGAAGCAATAATCAATATCTAAGTATCTAGATAGCTCACTCTATTTGATGGACCACTCCATTTTTTTCCCTAGGCCCTAGCTAATTGAATAAAAAAGTAATCATCTTTCAAATATGATATCTTTGTTCATTCTCAGAGTCTCACTAAGAATATATCATACTTAGTATCATAATATGTAAACATGTAACATAATTTATCATAAATAAAATTTTTAGGTTCATCTCCTTGGTCCATGCAAGTAGATATGTTTCTTAATATATTTTCTCGATCTTTCACCTTAACCATAAGATTCATATAGGCATTCATGCAATACAAAGTTAGAATGGAGGACCAATATTTTAAATACTTAGTTTTTATATTAACAACCATAACACTAAATGTAGTGTATCTTCTAACCTTTCTAAATATGATATTAATATCACATATATACTCAATTACAATGGAAGTAATTGGAGTATACATAGACAAGTACATGTTTATCATATCATAAAAAATATTTAAAAATTTTATAAAAGATATTCATTTATCTCAGTCTGAATCATCAATAATAAGTTCTTTACTCTTACTATTTATATAGTTGGATATCATAGATTGGTAGCCAATACATGAATCTAACATCATACATGTATGATTCAAATAGTTACTCACATTCATTTAATTTTTTTTAGCCCTAATGATAAACATAGAGTGTTAGACCCTTATTGTATGCTCGGCATCCTAAGATATTTTATTGAATTTCATATTTTTTTAATGCGGGAGAAGTAGCTTTACTCCTACTAGTACTATTAGTTTAATTATGTGACACATACACCTAACATGAAAATTTTACCTAATAGCTCATCTCTGATAGTTCTAACAAATATATTAATGATGATTCTATTATTCAAAGTATTATTGAATGTAATACTACAAATTTTATTCTAAATATCATATTTCATAAAGATCCTCATTATATGCTCATATATGATAGGGACGTCATGAGGATGGAGGATCTCAGAAAATCCTAAATTTTTTTTATTAAATTTTTACTTTGAATCTACATAATGGGTAGTGAGGCATGTGAATGATACATCATCGTGACTAATTCATATGTAGGATTTCATGAATACCACTCTACTATATTTCCTAAATTTATTAATTACTAACTATTTTTTTAACTAATAACATGTTATTATGTCAATTTCACTAGTGAACCTAAAACTTTCACCATAAGTAGCTTGGAAGTAAGTTTGTATAATACTAATTATCCTATGATCTTCCAAATTTTTAATTGGAAGACTTATGGTAATAATCAATTTGGTATGTCTTCCTTCCCAAAGTTATTATAGCAAATAAAGAAGGACAATGAAAGTTGAATTTAATCTAACTTCAAAGGTCCTTATACTCAATTGGGTCTGCTGATATCTAATGAATCATATTTTTTAGTGTATTGAGTAGCATGCCTCATAAAATGGTTGTGTCACTTTTACTCCTACATATAAATATTTTTTATAAAATATATATTATGCTGATTCTTGTACACTCCTAGAATATTTATTATGCATAATATTAAAGTGAGTCCATACTACTAAAGTTTATCTAGTTTTAGTTTCTTATAAAAATAAGTCGAGTCCATTGGAGTGAACTAGTTTCAGCCTCAAAGTTTTTGGTCATCTATATCTATGTTAAAATCTTTATCATTATAATCATTATTTGCTAATTTTTATTTATATTTCTAATTTTAAAAAATTTAATAAATTTAAAATTTTAAAAATTATTAATTATAACATTTTACCAAATTAATAAAGAAAACAAAATATGCATCATAATAGCATTAATTTATTTGAGCAGTAATTCATAGTCATTCATCTCTTTTTCTAATCTTGCTAACCCAAAGAAAAGAACAAATATCAAAAATAAAGCACATAGCAAAAAAAATGGAAAAATATATGAGGAGAGTAGACAAGAAAGAAAAATTTGATGAAAATTAAAAAATTTATATTCTAGATTTATAGAATTTTTTTTTATATTAAAATAATATGTTTATTTTTAAAATTTTTTATAATTACAATGGATAAAAATTTGATAACGATTGAATTTCTATGTGTAATCATTAGAATAAAATGTGATGGCTATATAAAACTAATTTGTTTTTTTGTGTCATCAAAAGTGATAGGTGCAACTAGTGACTTTCAATATTAGAACCCATTACATAAGAACATAATGGGTTGCTGCAAAATTTGATAGGTGCCAACTAAACAGGTAGATGGGTAGTGCCTATACCGCCATGAGGTATGGTTAGCCCCGGCCCAACATGACATGAGTCATTCCATGGTCTAGCATGACTAAGGTCTAAGCATGATTCTAGATTATGTCGTACACAGCCAAGCACAACTATTTTGGGTCATGCCTCGTGCCATGCTCAAACCACCTAGCCCACTTGATATATCTAATGGTTAAAAAAGTTGATGGAGCTACAACACATCAAAATGTCATGGCCAAAATAAAAAATGAGAAGATTTGGGCATTCAATACCAATGATCTATATAGAAACTACTCTTAAGATAGTGTTCCATATAGTACTACTAGCCAACATGGGAAATAGAAGGATCAATGAAAAAAAAAGACTACACATAGAAATTGGCATGAACAATAAAAGTTATAGATGGGGTGAATGTCTGAGTGAAGGTCTAGCTAGATATATTAAATATAGTGCTACTTGAGAAATAACTTAAGAAATTATTTTTTTATTGCATGAAAAATAAATTTACTTTTTTTATTTGTTGTATATGCAATACATCTAATACTGATTTACATTAATACCCCCAAAAAAAGGTTGAAGATTCAAATCCAACTATGATTCTAACCAAATCAGACTAAAAGTTCCAACCTTTAGTGTCTACCATGACATTCAAAAAGACTCAAAGCCATAGACTTCAGCCAGCATTGTGACTTTCAAAAAAATGTGTGAAGTCGTGACTCCATGTGGCTATTTAAAAAGAGCCGCACATAAAAGAAAATTCTAAAAAATCCGAAATTGTTCTCCCCCTTCTCAATATTACAAATTCAAAGCTCTTATACCCCAGAATTTCAATACAACAATAGAGCAGGGCTCGTGATCAAAGCAATGAGCAAGGGTCAGTGCTACAGATATGAGCATCAAGGTGAAAAGAAAGTGGTCATGGTCTAGCATTAATACAATTTCATAAAAATTCATGGCACCTGTGGTGACTTTTCTATTAGACACTAGTGAAAATGGATAGTTTCATAATGTTTATTCTTTGTTTCTATTAGATTATTGAAAAAAAGAATTTGAATTTATTTTGTATCCATAGAGAAAGAGAAAATGCATTGGTTGTATAAGAATTCTATATCAATCTTGAGGATCGAGAAGAAAAGAAATACTATGTAAGAAAGATTTGTGTACATTTGTATATAAAGATTATTAATGAATTATTTGGATTGGAATGGGTTAAGGATAGAATAATCTTAAAATCCCTAAAAATGTGACCCAATTTCAAATCAATTACGAATGTATTGACTGATGGAAAAATTGTATTGACTTATTAGTATTTTATATAATACTTTCCTAAGGGTTTTACCTTTAGTGTGAAAGTCACATATTATCATAGTAGATAATAATAAGTAAGTCATGAGACATGCATGATTGGAGGTAACTTGTAAGGTGGTGATATTTATGTTAGTTACTTTTTATCATATGATTATTACTGGTGATATTTAAAGAAAATAAATATATTAATTTTATGAGTATAATACTTACAAAGCCGAAATTATAAATACTTTTTATTGTCATAATAGTATATGTCTATATGACACATGAGATCAGAGAATAAAAATATACATATAAAGTAATCATAAAGGGTAGTTGATGAGTTACCTACAAAAGTATGGACTTGTGAATAACCTTCAAGTATGGATAATTTATCATTTTGGTGGTAATGTATTGAAGGAATAACTACGAGTTGACCAACATTGAAAAGAACCTGATAGTTGATAAATACCTTATATGCTAGTAAGACACTAGGGCATTTTCATAATAATCTTACCTTTGTTTTGTAACCAAGTATAATAATATCCAAACTATTTTTATAGAATCATGCATGATAAAATACACCAACCATAGAATCTAAGAGTCTTATCAAAAACTCAATTTTATCCTTTCAATTAAAGTAGTAGTTGATTGATAATTGATTGATCAAACTATCTACATAATCTTTATATGATTTATATCTAGACTAAAGTCTACTTTGCTACTTATACAAATTATATAATTACATGACTATTTGGATGTGAGACCATAACCCAATGAGATTTTGAGACTTTTTCTAATCCTAAAAATTTGACATCATAACAAAGTCACATTAGTATAATTATCCAACATAAACCCTTGTGAAAGCTCAGAGATCTATGGAATTTTATGATTTTATGTATTATTGATGAGCACACTTTTAGGAAGATATTATGTCATTTGGGATCAAGTATAAATTTTATATCATTGCCCATAATGTGGAGAGGTTGAACCTTAGTGAGATTATTCCAACCACTCACTTACTTCAAATAGATGATCAATCAATCAAGTTTCATATGGGAATTATTGAAGATGTTCTAGTCAAGGTTGGTAAATTTATATTCCTTACTGATTTTATTCTGTTAGATATGAAGAAAAATTAATATGCTCTATTAATCTTGGGATGACCATTTTTAGCTATTGGAAAAGTATTAATAAATATCAAGAAGGAAGAATTCACACTTCATGTAGGTGGAAAGTAAATGAAAATTAACCTCTACAAAAACCTCCACGTTCTAGATGGTCCCGATGAAGAAAATTTTTAGGGAATAGATAACTTCCTATGCATTATCATTAGAAAATATCAATTTTAGATGGAAGGACTTCATATATGATTATTGGCCTAGAGAAGATGGAGAACGCAAATGAATTAGAGGTACTTTGAAGTAATAAAAATAATATAAATGACAATGAAGAATAAGACTGCTATGAAGTTAAAATAATTTTCAAAGTCACAACTTCTGAAGGATCAAAGTCAAACTATTCTGAAGATGCGAAGGAATGGGCTATAATGATGAAATATCTAGTTCAAGAACAATGAAAAATTTACCAAGCGAATGGTCAAGATTCTAGAAGAAATAAAAGTGAATGAAAGTCCATTGTTGATTAGTGATTTGTGAGAAGTGGAAGATGCAATGGAGACAATAATCAAAGAACATCATAATGAAGATGAAAAGATCGTTGCTATAATGAAAAAATTCATGACATATGAACAAGTCATGACTTTACATGTTGAATTTATGAATGAAGCTATGGCAGTAGATGCAACCATGACATTGAGGCAAAAAAAAACTTAATGAAGAAGCCATGATTTTTTTTCCAAAACCATTACAAAATGAATCTAGATTCTCGAGTATTGGTCTTATCATCGTGACTACACAATAAGTTATGTCCTTATTGAAGGTGATCACATTCAATGATGTCATGACTTTTCACAAAGTTTTGACAACCACCAAGAAGTATCCAAAGGATATACTGATAAAAGACTTGATACTGAATACAAATTCTAGAAGATGAGTAGAAGAGAAAGATTATACTAAGAAACTTGCATAGACCACTAAAATTATAGACTAAATTATAGATATAATGATGGTATGTCTATAGATATTAAATATATTGAATAATAATTTACTTTTTTTAATCTGTGATGTAATAATTCTTTTACATATACATATATACTCATACACTTGTACATAATATAAACTCAAAAAAAAGTCATGTCACTCAAGCCCAATAACAACTATCCATTTAAAAGAAAGTCATGGTGCCTCACAAAGTCATGGTAATTTTTTTTATTAACCATGACTTAACCTTGACACTATATAAAATACTAACCCTACTTTTGGGTGAATTTATTTTTTTATCTTCTTCTTCTCTACTCCAACAAAACTTTCTGCTACTTCATATTTTGAAGATCTAAGCTACCATAGAGGATGAAACATTACTTTTGAACCTAAGGGGGAGAAGAGAAGATACTTAGGTAAGTCACAAAGCCAAAGACAAGTGACAGAAGCAATTTGTTGCCATGAAATTCTTTAAAATCATGGTGCCCAGACTAATTTTTCTTTCAAATGGGAGAAGAGATGGATGACTTGTATTCTAGCAAAGAAGAGTTTTTGGCTAAGTTGTGATTTATTGAGTTCATCCTACCTTCCCCGCTAATGATAGTGATGAGAAATTGGGACTGATTATGTACACACATGGAATGGGAAAATATGACTATCAAACTGGAATTTTACTCAAACCTATATAACATATAAGATAAGAGGTACTATGTGCCATGAGTTTGGGTATGCTTTGATAAAAATTTTAAATGATGTATTTAGATTGCAAGAAATCATGAATGGTATGGCTTTCAAATCTTTAAAGATGAAGCCAAACAACAATGCAATCACCAAGATATTAATAGATGAAAGAGGGACTTTGAGAGTTACATCAAAAAGTATGTATGCATACTAAATGTGGGAAAAACTCATAAAAGAAAGCAATGTTTGGTTATACTTTTTATGCTTTGTGTTTCAATTGACTACTTATCTCTTCATCATCACACAAGATAGAATGATCTTACTCTTTTCCCTAATGAGAGAATATAAGATCTATGTGGGAATGGACTTGGACAAGTCCATTCTAAAATTTCAAGAGGGGGAATTCTTAGGCCAAATCATTCACCCTTCCTTTATTATAATGTTATGCCGATTTGCATGAGTCCCGACGAAACAAAGGATGTGTTACTAAACCATCTCTTTTTGGCTCAACTAGAGATTTTTGGAAGGGAGAGCTGCAGATCGAATTACGATACAGATCCCCCCTAGCGTTCTTCTTTCTACTTTTGATAGCGGTACGGATGAACAACGAAATTGAGGATCCACTAGAGCACTGATTTGGCCATAAGTAGGGAGTCCGATTCCGTCCCATCCCAGTCTTTCGCAAACTCACAGAAAGAGTCGACGAGCTCCAACGAGAGCATTTAAATAGGGCGAAAGCAATCCAATCAAATCGATAATGGTCATAATTTGATTTTAAGCGTCAACTACCAATTGTTCATGTGAACCTACCGATGGCATAGACAGAGATGAATGGTGTCAATGGATGTTTCAATATAATTAGTGTATGTGAATAGAGGGCTTATAGAAGTAATAGTTATCTTATGATACTAAAGTTTGTTTTTTGCCTACATGCTATTAGAATATGTTACTAAAATTAATTTAACAGTTTTTACCTATTGTTAATAAAAAAAATAAAATCTTGATAATGGAATTAGAAAGTCTTTGTACAAAAGCTCTACTATTAATAGATGTATCAAAAATAATTATAAAAAATCCAATTGTGAACTTCATGACATGATAAGTTCTTATTGAGGGTTAAGTTACTATCAACTTCCAAAAGCCCTAATTTAGTATAAGAAGCTATCACATGAAAATTGTTTTAAACAAAGACTAAGAGATTTTCTTTGATCTCCTTATTTTTCACTAAAATTTTTTATCCATACATAAATTGTGACCTAATTTGCTACAATATTAAATTCTTCATTCCAAAAAGTTTTTTTAAATAAATTTGGACCGATGAAAATAATTTTTTAAGTGTGCTTCTAAACTCATCTTGGACCAATGAATCTGACCTACTACATGGCAGTTAGATCAAGAAAAGATGATGGATGCTTTAACCCTAGGAACACAAGTTTGATCCCCAGGTCTGCCAGAAATGCTTCCCTAGTGTACTTTCTAGATCACCTATCATATTGTTTGGATAGGATCTTACTCACTCTGACCTTGGGTCCATTAAGCCCATATATGAGGAAAGGGATAATATGGGTTGGGTTTGAAGAGAAGAGGATAGGGGGACAAAAAAAATCATAATATAAATCTAATGAGAGACTGATATATAGTTTCTAAAATAAAGATATCATGCAAGGAACCTTTGGAATACACATACAAGATTATTAAATAGAAATATTGTTAAAGCTCCTCAAATTTTGGCATTTGTAAAGGGGAAAATTATTTAAAATGTTGAGTGGAGATTGTTAATTACTCACAATGGTGGTTATGTAAATAATTACTACTAAGTGTGAGCAAAACCTATTTAGACAAGTTTACCCTTCACTAGAGGTGTCAAGTGGGTAGTGTAGTTCAGACATGATATGAGGCATGGTTTGATTTGATTATGTAAGGTTAGGCGTGGCATAGTCCAGACCCATGCATTGGATCATGATAGTATTGTCCCTTGACATGACTCATGTCATGCTGGGCTGAGTCTAATTGTGTCTCGTGACATGGCATGCGTGTGTAACATGGTGGCATAGTCCACGTACGCAAGGGGTATGGTTTTTTAAAAAAAATTATTACCCTCCTTACTCATTATGTTAAACATAATAGGATATTTCCCTATCCCGATAAGGATGGTGACAAGAGATGTCTTGTCGCTGTCAATGCCAAAAAAATAAATAAAATAAAAATATATATATTTTTAGTCATCGAATTTAATCCAATAGCTAATGGGTAGAGACTTGATGGCTATTGGAAATCAGCCGAAAAAATTAAAAAAAAGCAAAAAATGGAAAAAATATAGTTTTTTAATAAAATATTTCTATAAATATAGTATTAAAGTATTTTGTTTTTAACATATTTATATTTCCTCTTCTGTAATTTTCCTATCCTCCTCTGCTATGGCTAATTAGCTTTGCTTAATGATAAGTGATTACACTTAAATCCTAACTATAACTATAAGTCTACAAGGTGACAAGACACTAGTTAAGAAAAAAAGGTGGATTACTACTACTACACACATAAAGTTAAGGTACGCATTACAATTATATTCTATTATAATTTATAAAAATATAAACTTATAATTTATTTTTTAAAACTTAGAATAATAATTAAATAAAATAAAAATAAATAATAATTATAATGATAATAAATTTGACCAAGATATAGATAATAATGTCAACTTGGTCAAAATATCTTACACTAAAATTGGATTATCTTTTATAAGCGAACATCAGTAGTTGGATATATTTTAGCATAATTAAAAAAAATATTATGGGTAATGAAGAAGATTCAGTATAATATATATATATATATATTATAAAAAAAATACATACATGTAGGAGTACTAGTAGCACTAGCCACCTTAATAGATATAATAATTAATGCACTAAAAAACATGGTACATTCGATCACAGTCAAGCTCAACTAAGTGTCTAGGCCTTTGAAGTGAAATGAACTTCAACTTCTTTGATCCTCTTCATTTACCACAATATCTTTAGGAAAAAAGTTGACCAAATTAATTATTATAATGGGTTTTTTGATTAGATTTTTTGAGAATTTTAGGATAGTCACTATGATACAAACTTACTTTTAGTCTACTTATCTTAAAATTCCTATGTCCACTAATAGGAATGACATATTAAAATATTATAAATTAGCAAAATAATTAATACTTAATACACATATAAAATATAGTGGAGTAGTGTTCATGTTGTTTGAGATCTAGACTAATTGTGATGATATATTATTAGCATGTCTCACTGCTCACTATATTTATTTTAAATGGAAATTTAATAAAAAAAATTAGGATTTCATGAGATTCATCATTCTTATAATGGTCATGTCATATATGAGTATATTACAAGGAACTTTATGGAATAAATCATTGAGATTATAAGGTTTAGTATCATATTCAATAATGATTCAAATAATAGTGTCGTTATTAACATGTTTGTCAGAATCATTAGAGATGAGTAATTAAATAATTTTTTTTACATTAAGTGTATTTTTCAGGTAATTAACCTAATAGTACAAGTAAAAATAAAAGTTTTTTTTCTTATTTTAGAAAACTTAAGAAATTTTTAAAATACCTTATGACATCTAGCAGACAATATTAACTTAACACTCTATATTTGTTAATGGGCATTAAAAAAAATTATAAATGAATACGAGACACTATCAAAATTAGACCTACTTGATATTAGAATCATGTGTTAGCTAAAAATACTTGATATTCAACTATATTAATAGTTAGGGTGAAAACCCTATTATTAATGATTTAGATTATGATATAATTTTTTTTTGAAATTCCTAAAGAAATTTAATGATACAGTGCATGCAGTCTTAAAACAACAAATTGTGCCAATTTGATTTTTCGGTGGGTTGCGCTGGAGGCCACGCCAATTGAGAGATATGTAGCCCAAATAGAACTATACCTTCAAATTTTGTCCAGAATCTTTTGTGGAATCCAACGATGCAATCGATACTTTCTCACAACATACTCGACCTGAGTAGTGGTCAGATGTACATGACCATCCTTCAGTCCATATGCGTCAATGTAATGCTCTGATTTGAGAGCAAATCTATGAATGCAGGTCAAAGAAATAGAATTCAAAGTTGCTGATTTACTTCCTACAAAAGAAGTAGCTGGCACATCCACTCATAAGGAGGACCCATGGGTTTTCTCTGCAGCCCACGACAATGAAACAAATGCCCATTTCTGGGAGAGGGTTGCACAAGAGGCCTTGCTATGTGTATTCCTTAAAATTTTCACACAAGTGTCAATTGATCAATCCTTCATACAAAATAAATCCTTATCACAGACTTGGACAATTTTTTTTTTTCGTAAAAATTACTTCGTAACTTTTTTCTAAATCTTGAGATCTTTCAAATTACAAAGCTATATTATGTTTTGAGGCCCTACCATCTGTTCTGATAGACAAGTATGTTACCCCTTAGTAAAGTTGTCAGTTTAAGATTGCATGCACTGTATAAAATTTAAATAACACAATAAAAAAAACTACACGGTAGATTATACTATAAATTTAAATAAATAAATTCAAAAAATAGAAAAAATATCTTATATTAGACTCACGATATCATATGAGAAATAACAAAACAATCAGTATGATAAACATTAAAGAAAAACTCAAAAACATAAATAACAAGTTATGACTCATGATAATAAATATAATATATAAGCATAAATAGAACTAAAGGGGTGTGCATCGCATTTCCCATGCGAGTCTTCTTATAGTCATGATCAATCCGTGTCTATAGTACTAGTATGGCACAAATGTAGATCATGACTGTCATGCTCATGTATAATTCTTAAATTAATGTTAGTAGTAACCTCAATATCCTTAATATTTCATGAGTCATTATCTGACAATAATTCGTTTGCTTTATCCTAAATGTTCAACCTTTAATCTTCCTAGTCATTTAAGTAAAAAAATATTTCTATTATATTTCATCATAGTCTATTGCATATGAACTAAAGCATAATGCAAGTGGTTAAAGTATATAAAGATGAACACATGTTTATCATATGTATATAAGAAAAATTGAATATTTTATTAGCTCTCAATTCTCATTAATAACAATATCAAAATGGTAGAGATTAGATGGTGAAATCACTACATAGGAGCTTGTTTTTGTGTTTTTTGTGTCGTGAGCATCCTTTGGGGTGGTTTTGAACTCCATGAATTTGCAGAAATTGATGACCATCAATTTCTTATTGGGCATGACATCCTAAGCTTCTTATGGCACCTCCTATTATGATGTTGAAACTCATTGACCAGCATGCATACAAAATCTCCATTTTCATTGACCTTTTTCACGTGGAGGTTTAATTTTTTCCCATCTCGAAACACATTATGGCACACAAGTGACCATCTGTATTGTGTGCCAACATATCTTTTAGCAACTTAGAACATGTTTAAGATAATTAAACAATCAAAATTGCAGTGTCAACTGATGATTGTTGCAAAGGAAAATTTCATTCTACAAGGTTGGTGGCCTTTTACCAGCTCATGATTTTCCTGGAAACATATTTTATTCTTATCAACTTGTTAATTACAAACATGGGTACAGAATATTAAACAACAATAATCGATCATATATATTAAGCATTGTTCATGTTTTTTAGGGTAAATTTGTATTATTTAATTAGCCATCCTAGTGGGTAATTGTCAATCTTCACCAACTTTTTAAATAATTTTTCTTTTATAAAGACACCCAAATAAACATTATTCTTAAAATCATTTTTTTACTTTCGCACATTTAATCAAATGTATTTTCAAGTTATAAGAACATTCACAAAAAATTAACTTTTTAAATGGTTTCACATCGAATTAAGATATCATTTGTATTCATCTATCCACACTTATAACATAAAATAGTTATATGTGGGTAGACTAGTTTTTTAAGCCATTGAGTATGATAGATCAAATACATAAGATAAATCACATGTTTTGTTTATAAGCACATTTAATCAAATGTTGGGTCTATACAAGTTGGAAAGAGTGATTTGTTTATTATGTTTGGTTTTTTTTTTAGGCATGAAGTATGGTAGGTCAAATACATGGGATAAAATCTCATGTTTTGTTTTTAAAAAACAAAAAAAAAATAGTAACACAAAAAAATAAATAAAAAAAATGGTTTTTTTTCACTTTGTAAAAATGAGAAAATTCCCATTTTCCCAAAGAGAGAACCATCCAATCCTTGGGCATGCCCTCTTGGATAAGGGAGTGCCCCATCCGATCCTTAAAAATATCAATGTGCATGTTTTTTTTAGTTGTGAGGGTGTTTGCATTTTTAAGAAATGGGCAGTTGTATTTTTTTCAATAGTGAGGGTGTGCATTTTTCTAGAAATGGGCTGGTGTGTATGTTTATTACAGAAGCTATACAAGGTATTTGAGCAAATTTTTTTAGCTAAGTTAGCATTTTTGCCATTTTTTATTTTTGGTTTTGAGTTCTTGATACTATGATACAAGGTATTCTCTTGCTCTCTCCTCCACACATTAATTTTAATATTGTAATTTTTTTATTTATGTGATTGTATTTAAATTATAATATTTGTGTTCAATATGTATATTGGTGTATAATTTATTTTCTATGTATTGTATGTGCAGATTATATATAATCACAACGTGTTTATAATTTAGTATATATAGTGTCATTACTGCTAGTTTCTACTTTTATTTTTTTTATTTTTTGCAAGAATGTATGCCATAAAAATTGAAGTTTGGAAATTTTTAAAGAATTAAAAGTTATGGATAGAACATTAGATTTGATCCAGATTTAGCAATGTTATCATGTTGTTGATTATGAGCTGTAAATTCAATGAATTGACCTATCACCTAAAGAATAATGCTGAAAGAGATCCAGAGCATTCGCCCCATATTCCTAGGTTTACATATTTGTACTAGATTTTTGATCTCTAGAGTTTTATATCCTAGGAAATGCATTTTGGTCTAAAATATAATTTTTATGCATTATATGTTTTATGGACTTCTAGTACATATGAATAAATCCTTAGTATTTAACGTTTAATTTGGCATTGTTGTTACTTGACCTTTATTTTTACTAGATATATTTTTCAAACTTTTTATATTGAAATTTTTCTTAATTTTGGATTATTAATTATTTGTTTCCATTGTTGATTAATCAACCAACATCCAATTACTTAATGCTTTCAAATAAATCAGGTTTCAAACATCCTACCCCAATAATTGGTATTAGTAGGAGATTTTGATTTCACCCAAAAAGAGGTATCGGAACTTCTATTGATAAGGATGTTCATCATTGATATTGTGATGATATATAGTCTATTTGTTATCATTTTATTGATATTTGCTTATTCTAATATCAATATACTAATTTTGGACATATTTTGGGAAATTTTTGCTTGGATTAATTATTTGTCGTCGATAGTATTCTTTATTATTATGGAGGATCACTCGGTAATAATAAAGTGAACAAGGGCCAATTATTCTATTTGAAAAAAATAGAATGTGTGACTATCTTGAAGTCAAATAGTTTTATGATACGGTGAAGAAGAAAGAGAAACCTGGGGGGTTGAGTGAAGAAGAATTGGAAGCCATATATTTCAATTTTGTCTCCAAAATTAAGTAATTGATAAGCAATGATACTTATCAATATGTTGCTAATGAAATGAGGATAGACAAGCTATGAGAGAAGCTAAAGTATTTGTTTAAAATGCCCATGAAAATAACTATTATTCTTGGGAAAGACTACAATAATAATGCATGAGAGGAAAGACTAGATGAGGCCAATGTCACCTCAAAAGGTGACTTGAAGCTAGTTAGCGATGATAATTTTGCTAATATTATATCTCAGAAGGCTAATTAGTTTATTGAGTCAAGAGCATCATTTTATATTACTCTGTATTTTGACTTCTCTATCGCTTACGCACTTGGTGATTATGGCTAGTAAAGATGGTAATTGTGGGAAATCATAGATTTTAGGTATGGAAGACATTTGTCTAAAGATGAAAATAAGACATCGGCAAAGGTTGAGAGATGTCTAGTACGTATTGGATATTCATATAACCTAATGTTTGTTGGCATGTTGGATGACATGGAATATATTAGTCATTTTGGTGATGACTGGTAGAAACTGGTCAAGGGTACATTAGTCATTGCTATGGGTAAGAAGGTGAGCACTTTATATGCCACTCAGGCAAGAGTACATAGAAATTAGGCAAATGTTGATTTTCATAAGAGTAATATTGATCTCTAGTACAGAAGACTTAATCATGTGAGTGAAAAGGGCCTTAAGCTTCTAGTAAGAAGAAATATCTTATCATTTGATTTGAGATCTTCTATTGGTGAATATGTGAATTGCATGGTTGAAAAAATTCATAGATCACCTTTTCATTTTCGTCCGACCTCAAGGAGATCAAATATTCTTGATCTGATCCATATGCAAACTAGAACACTTGGTGGGCCCATTATTTTTTCATATTCATTTATGATCACTCTAGGAATATGTGAGCATATACACTAAAAATGAAAGATAATATTTTTCTTGTCTTTTAATATTGTAATGCTAGAATTGAGAGAAACTTGTATAAAATTGATCTCTATACATTCTAATAGCAGTAAAGAATATCATGGTATGTTTGATAACTATTGTGTATCCCATGATATTAGACATAAAAAAAATATTAGCCAAGATGTCATAATTAAATAACAATGCTAAGAGGAAGAACTAGACTATTAAGGAGAGGGTTTGGTGCACACTTGCTCATGTACATCTTCTCATGGAATTTTGGGGAGAAGGTATATGTATGACTATTGATATAATCAACATGTATCCTAATACTGCCTTGGAAAGAGTTGTTCCTAATAAAATCTAGACTGAGAAAGATATCTCATATGATAACTTGTGGGTTTTTAGCTACAAAGCCTTCATTCATATTCAAAAAGATAAACGATATAAACTTGTTGATATTACACGTCCTTGTATCTTTATTGGCTATAGACACGATGAATTTGAGTATAAACAATGGGCCCCAATTGCCAAGAAGCTTGTTTGAAATAGAGATGTGATTTTTCAAGATGACTAATTTATGGATGGCAGACATCCGAGCAAAGATGAGAGTGATAGCATAGAGATTCATATTTGCACAAATTTGGTGTTGGTTCCTTCTAGAGATTAGTTTGATCAAGGAAGAAAAATTGAGCAACAATCTAATATTTCTAAGCCTTGGTATACCATTGATATTTTCGAGCCACATGACATACATGATATCATCGAGCCCCAGTATATACCTATTGAGGAGGTGAAAAATCATATTCCAGCTGGAACTAGGTAGGGCCTAGTTGTTCATCATGATATATCTTAGTGTGAACTAAGAAAATCATCTAGGTCTCACCAGATACCCTCAAGAGTCCATGATTATATATTACTCACAAATATAGGAAGACCCGGGACCTTTCAGGAGGCAATTTCTTTTGAAAATAAAGATGATTGACTTCGGGCTATGTAGTAAGAGATGCAGTCTCTTCACGTCAACCAGACTTATGATCTAGTACTTTTAACGAAATGGAAGCAAACTTTAAAAATTATATGGCTTTTTAGACTAAAACCCATAGATAATGACTCTAAACTAATATACAAGGCTTAATTAGTAGTCAAAAATTTAGTCATATGAAAGGAAACAATTTTGATGAGATATTTTTCCAGTAGTAAGGATGTCTTTTATTCAAGTAGTTTTGAGTTTGGCTGCCAGTTTGAACTTAGAAATTGATCAGCTTGTTGTAAAAATTGTATTTTCTCATGGTGACCTTCACGATACTCTCTACGTGGATTAGCCTGAGGGATTCATTATAGAATGAAAGGAATATCTCATTTACAAACTAAATTAGAGCTTGTACAGTCTTAAACAAGCTCCTAGATGGTGGTACAAGAAATTTTATCTATGCATGGAGTCTCATGGCCCCTAACACATATATTGTGATCACTATGTATTTGTCAGTCGTAAGTTGGAAGATGATAGACTTATACTATTATTGTATGTTAATGATATATTGATTATTAGTCATAATAGAGCACTAATTTATAGGCTTAAGGAGGTGCTGGGAAAAGTCTTTTCTATGAAAGACTAAGGTCTAGTAAGTATATTTTAGGGATGAGTGTCTTTTGGGATTGTCCTTTTAGGTTTATTTGGTTATCTCAAGAATGATATGTCGGTAAAATTCTTGAGAGATTTTCATGAATGAGACTGAGCCAGTTTCAACTCCCTCAACTAAATATTTAAGCTGAGTACCAAGCATAGTCCCAAGACTGATGAGGAAATAAGATACATGTATAGTGTCCTTCTATGCCTCAATAGTTAGCAATCTTATTTATGTTATGGTTTACACTAGACTAGATATAGCACTTACTATCGGTCTTATCAGTCATTTTCTCTCGAACCCATGAATATATCACTAGACTATGGTAATATCTATCCTAAGATACTTATGGGGGACTTCTCAGCTATCTTTGTCTTTGAGCAAGTTAAAACTTATACTTCTTAGATATATTAATCTTGATATAGTTGACAATTTAGATTAACATTGATCCACCTCAAGTTATCTTATAACCTTTGAAGGGGGAGCTATATCTTAGTAATCCAAGCTATAGAAGTGCATAGCATTATTCAACAATGAAGCTGAGTTCATTACAACTATTGAAGCTTGTAAAAAAATTTTATGGATGAAAAGATCTCTTGCATGCTTGAATGTATGACAAGATATATATATATATATATATATATATATATTATATGATGCAATAGTCAGAGTGTTATGCATATATCTAAGAATTTGATTTCCTACAATAAATCAAAGCACATTAATATATGATATCATTAGATATGAGATGTATTGGATGAAAATTCAGTTATACTCGTAAAAAATACACAGGAATACAAATATCACTGATATGTTCATGAAATCATTATTATTGATAAAATTTAATTTCTTTAAATTAAGTATTGGTATGTGTCTCCCCACCTAGGGTAGAGGGAAAGATTTGTTGGATATGCCTGAGTTGAGTTGGATAAACCAATTTATTTATTTTATTTGTTTTATTTTTTTAAGGCATGGAGTATGATAAATCAAATATATAGGATAAAACCCCATGTTTTATTATTTTTTTAACACAAAAATAAAAAAAAAAAGATTTTTTTTTTTTTAACTTTGTGAAAATTGGAAGAATCACATTTTCACAAAGGGGGCACCATCCAATCCTTGGGCATGCCCATGGTCTCTTAGATGGGGGAGTGCCCCCATCCAATCCTTAAAAAAAACATCGGTGTGCGTATTCTTTTTCAGCAGTGAGGGTCTTTATGTGTTTTTTAGAAATGGGCATAAACATTTTTTTTTCTTCAATGAAGGTGTGTATTTTTCGACAAATGGGCTGGTGTGTGTGTGTATTTTTCAAAAATGTTTATTATATAAGCTACACAAGGTTTTTGAGCAGATTTTTTTTTAGCTGAGTTGGCGTTTCTGCTATTTTACATTTCTGGTTTTGACTTTTGAGTTCCAGAAACTAGGAACAAGGTTCTCTCTCTCTCTCTCCCTCTCTCTCTCTCTCTCTCTCCCTCTCTCCCTCTCTCTTTCTCTCCCTCTCTCCCTCCCTCTCTCTCTCTCCCTCTCTCTCCCTCTCTCTCTCTCTCTTTCCCTCTCTCTCTCTGTTTATCTCTCTATCTCTCTCTTTCTATCTCTCTTTCTCTTTCTCCCCCACACATAGATTTTAATATTATAATTTATTTATTTATGTGAATGTATTTAAATTGTAATATGTATGATTTATTTTTCTTTGCATTGTGTGTATAAATTATATATAATCACAATATGTTTATAATTTCAATATGTATAGTGTGGATACTATTAGTTTCTAATTTTTTTTGTGTTCAAGAGTACAAGCCATGAGGAATTGGAACTTAGATAATTTTGAAAAAGTGAAAATTATGGACAATTTTTTTTTCTGTCTATAAATTGTTGTGCAATCACATTATTGATTTTGAACTGTAAATTTGACAAACCTACCCTATCACTTAAATAATAACGTGAAAAGAGATCTAAAGCATTCACCTTAAAATATTATGTTTATATATTTGTACATGATATTTAATCTCCATGGTTTTATATTCTAGAAAATATTTTTTGGTCTAAAATATAATTTTTTGGCATATTATGTTTTATGGTCTTCTAGTATATGTGAAGAAATCTTTAGTTTTTATCTTTCGATTTCGCAATCTTGTTACTTAAACTTTATTTTCACTGCATGTATTTTTGAGACTTTTTATATTGAGATTTTTCTTAATTTTAGGTTGTTGATTATTTACTTCTATTATTTGATTAATCAACCAACATTTTCGATACTTTGTGGTTTCAAATAAATCACAGTCCAAACTTCCAACTCTAACAAATTTGTATTATTTAATTATCCACCCTTGTGGGTAATTATCAATCTTAACTTTTTTTTTTAATAATTTTTCCTTTGTGAAGACATATCAAGAAGACACGTCCGAGTAAACAAAATTCTTAAAATCATTTTTTTTTATTTACATCCGCACATTTAATCAAATGTATTTTCCAAGTTATAAGAACATTCACAAAAAAAAAATCAACATATTTAGAAGATTTCACATCGAATTCAGATATCATTTGTATTCATCTACCTACACACATATAAATAAAATAGTTCACTTATTCATTATATTCTACCCCATTGCTGACCATGTTAATCCTCCTTACCCTAGATGGTTACTAGCATTAACTTTTCAGCACTAATCACCTTTCATTGAGTTATCTCGTCAAGAATTAAGGTTGCCATAGTTAATGATGAACTACATTAACTATCACTATAATGTTGAGAAAATTACAATGAGGTTGTGAGCAATATGTTCTTTTTTGTGAATTTCTGACATAAATTTAAATTATGAATTGTGGAAATGTGTTCGTGTAACATGTTTTACGAATTGTGAACTGTATAAATGTATGCATTTTTTTATATATCAAAGTTGTAAGGAGGCAAAAAAAAAATTTAAATCGGTGGTGATTGAACTAGCGCCCAACTTGTTCACTATTCATGAAGGGCAAAAACTAGGCTGAAATATGATAGCAGCATCTAGATAGATGAGCCAGGCATGGCAACTTAAGGGGTCAAAATTGACACCTCAAAAATTATGGTAATTTTTAAGTTTTCCCAAAATTCTTGGAAGTTAAAATACATGAAATATCATTTTAGAACACATCAATAAAGTATGTTAGCAAAATCTGTTACTTCACAAGTGAAAATTTCATCAAATTTCTGATTAAAATGCTATCAAAATGAAGCGGCATCCTTAAAAATTCTGACAACATATTATTAGAAACAATAGGAGTTTATACTTAGATTATGCTAGGAATTATGCTTAGAAAATCAAGAAAGATCATCAAGAGCAATCACACACACGCGCACATAAATTAGCTATGTAGGCAGGTAGCAAATAGAGAGGTAACTAGGCAGCCAAGTAATTATGTAGCCAAACAGCTAGGTAGCTAAGTAACTCGCCTCCCCATATTCGCCCAAGGGCCTTATATTGATGACCATTTCTATCATATTTGAACTACAGGCAGAGGAACTGTGTCTGTTATTAGATAGGTAATTGTTGGCCATTAAAAATAAGTATACTAAAAATGATGAGCATCCATTTATTCAACCATTAATAGATTAGTCCAAATAAACAAGAATGGTTTATACAAATAAATTATTATTCATGAACTCTTATTACAAATAGAAAGAATAGAGGAAAAACAAAAACAAAAAAAAAAAAAAAAAAAAAAAATTTATTACACCAATGGAGAATCATAAAAGAGCTTGGGAGAATTAAGGCCAAATAATCTAACTACCTAAAGTCTTGACTTAGAATCCTAATCTAAAAAATAAGAAAAAAAAAAAAACTCAGAATGGAACGTGCTTTTAACAAACAGCTTCAACAGCCAGCCTGTAAATATTGGCGCGGCAACGCAGAGGTCCAAAAGTATTCTCTGAGACATTGAGAGAGCAGCTTTCTTTGCCAAGGCATGTCTGTAAAGGAACACAAGAATTAAGCATTATGTTGCAGCTACTTGTTCTAAAATAGAGGAAACAAATTTGATTTCAGAGAATGCTCCACCTCCTTGACAACTTCCAAGGTGTTTTCTGCGCTGCATTCTCCCATGTTGAAGGATCCACATGAACCATTTGGCAAGCCAAAGCTGGCGAATTTGATTTCCGAGAACACCGTTCCTCCTTGGCACGATAGTTCCAGGGTATTTCCTTCATAAGCATTGCCACACACTCTTCCAACAGTAATTGTTTGGATGTTCACGAGATCAGGAGTACCCCCCAGTTCTTCAAATAGAACAAGCACGTTGTCATCTGCCTTCAATAACGAGCGTGGAATATGATACCTAAAAGCAACCACATGCATGAGACAGGTGTATTCCAGCCACAATCAGAGGAAATTTGGTATGGACAAACAACTAAGCAACATTATCAGTTATACCATCGCTGGCTGGACTGGCCACAGTTGGTCAAGCATTTTTCAGGCTCATATGTTCCTCGATAATCACACCTAGCATCACACCCATTTGGTGAAGTAAAGTAGCTTGGCCAGTACCTACCAATGTTAAAACCATTGACCCAAGCAGTTCCCTTGCCCAGACCAAGCAAGTCCACCACCACCGGATCACTTCCCAGAGGAGCCTTAAAAGTCGTCTATATAAACGATGAAACACCAGCCCAACAACAAATAAGGAAACACAGATGAGCTTATTATGCATTGAATGAGAGAAATCCAAAATCTTACCCTATACCAAACGAAGTTCTGGTTTGCTGGGCGATTATCAGAATACCAGCTGTTTGTTTGGTGACTATCAACTTGGTAAAGTCCCTTTTCTACACCGAGAAGATTGCTCTTGTACACCCATTCATTTGTTGAAATATCTCTCGCTGCTTCTTCCTTGCCGTCTTTGCTTCTTACAATTAGTTTTACTGGTCCGTGTATTCCAACGGGTATTTTATCGAAATGAGCGCCATAATTCTTGCAACCACAGCACACAAGAATGTCAGACACATGTTATACATCATCCATCTAAAAGTTAAAACTAGTTCCATGAACGCAAAAAAAAAAAAAAAAAAAAGATACTTACGGGCAATCCGACAGTTGTGCTTAGGAAAGATATTTCGTTTGCTCCAGATTTCAACATGATCTTCTTCTCCATGGTGAAATGATAATGACCATTTTCAGCCGAATGAGAACCTGGACGTCATTCAATAATTATCATGACAGAATAAATGCTGACGAACATTACGAGACCAAAAAAGAAGAGATGGAATAGCTGGAATCATGGGATCGAAGTCTACCAATATGTTTTCCATTAACAAAGGCATGGAGTATATGACCATGCGTTGGTACTTGAAGAAAGATATCTTTTTCAGTGCCCCAGAAAGTATCACTTAGATTATAGTCAACGCTACATCATTTAAAGCAATCGTAGTTAACTCACAAAGGTGCCTCTTGGTACATTAGAGAATGCAAAAAAAAAAAAAAAAAAAGTGTTCAAGATGCATAAAAGATCGATACCTTGTCATTAGCCACATGTAATCAGTAGTTCCATTTGTAACGACTTTTTGGTCCAGGATAACTGTTGCATTGAGCGTGCTGTTCTTCAGAGAACCTTGCTTGTTAAGATGAACCATTTTCTCTGGTCTCCATGCCCAATTTAAGTTATAAGGCTCCTCAAAATTATCAGCATCATTTGGCTTCTTCACCATGATAGATGTTTGTGCATTAACCTACCCCACACATTGGAATTATCTATGTTCAAAATCCATTATACCCAGACCAGACATTATATGTGTGTGTGTGTGTGTTGTGTGTGTGTGTGTGTGTGTGTGTGAGATTTTTAGAGACCCAGACCATCATAGGTTTTTACTTATTTACCTTGGCAGTATTGTAGACTTCTGTGTAGCACTGAGAGAGAATAGTAACGGACCATGCAGGAACTGTAAACTGACTGCCCTCGAAATCAAACGTGAAGCCTTTGCTAGAATTAGCATTTGCAAGGAAACAAGTTCTATCTCCTTGATATGTGAAAACAGTGATCTGCAAGAATGGAATAGGGATAAACAATTTATCTCCTATAGTCCCTTTCGCGTTGTGTGATTTGGCAAGCTATTTAAAGAGAAGAAATCTCACTGATCTCATGTTGTGATAATCATAATCCAATCTGTTTCCATAAACAAGCATCTTCTCCATTGATCTCAAAATAAGATGCAATTGCTTGAGATGGCCCCACTTGGGTTGGTTTAAATTGCCTGCCAACGAAATAGCACCATCAGCATCAGCACATCATTACTGAGTCTTTAAAATGAAAGTTCACGATGAAACAAAAAAAAAAAAAAAATTTAGAATACACATTTACCATATTCATCAAGGGGTGCGTCATAGTCATATGAGGCACTGATGTAAGGACCACCACCAGTAGCACCAAAATTCGTGCCGCCATGATACTGAAATGTAACAGAAAAATCAATTAACATTGAAAGTGTTTCTATTGTTCAGTTTATATACAAATGAACCACAGAAAATGAAACCAAGCTAAGTCTAGCCTGCGAGTCATATATGTATATCACCATTGAGAAAAACATACCATGTAATAATTCTGAACTGAACCACCAAGTTGAAAGAAACGAGCGACTGCAAAGGCGAGATCCTCAGCAGTTCTATGTGGCTCTCGGCTCCCAAAATTTTTGAACCTAAATTTTCGTTGCGAAAAAATTTCAATGAAGTAGAACAAAAAATAATAATAACAACTAAAAAATAATAACAATAATAACCAACCAGCCACTCCAGTTCTCAGTCCAAATCTTTGGCAGACTAGTGTTCTTGGGATACCATTGATCGCAGTAGTAACCATTGCAGGTGCTAATCTGTTACCAATTCATAATAGTTGTTGGCTATTGTTGTGCAGCTACTGTTTCTTGTCCATTATATGAAAACACAATTTGGAAGATAAACAGAAATCACATTCAAACCATTGGTGAGGGTGCGTTATCCTGCTGACACATAATCCACGGGATATTGAGTTTGTAGCTTTGTGCCAGACCAGCACACCAGTTCACATATTGGACTCCATCAGCATATCCCCACATGATATTGCCATACTCATTTTCGATCTAAAATCAAGATTTTTCGCATTCACAGAATTAGAAAACAAATTTCTTGACAAGTTTTTAGAAGAAACATTATTTTGAACGAAAATCACCAACAGAAATGGATATTGATAGCGCACCTGAGCGAGAATGATAGGGCCTCCTTGAGAAGCGAAAAGATTCTCTTTTCTCATCATGTTCACTATCAGAGTTGTGAAATTTTGCATCTCGTTCTGCATTATCGTCAATTTCTCAATATCATGCAATATCGCATACTCGTGGGAAGAAACCCATGGGAATGTTTGTCAAAATACCTTGAACGCTTCATTGTTTGTCCTCATTTCAATGTTGGGAATGTTGTGCAACCACACAGGAAATCCGCTGTCACACACCCAAGAAACAAACAAAGAAATTACTGAAAAATCTCCAATTTTTATTAATTTAAAAGTGAAAATAAAGTTTCAATGATGGCAAGGAAAGAAAGATTATATTAAAATTACCCGTAAGTCCATTCTGCACAAACGTAAGGACCAATACGAAGAATCGCATACATCCCTTCTCTCTGAATCGACTTCATGAACCTGACAACATCAAGATGCCCTGAAAAGTCATACTGCAGAATCACGAGAATACCCATTATTAGATTTTAAAAAATTTATTTGAGGCAATATCATGGATGGTTAGTGAAGAAATAAATAAATAAGTTGCTTGACCATGCGACGCTGAGGCTCGTGCGCGTTCCAGAATACATAAGTCTCTATTGCATTGAGACCACCTTCCTTCGACTTCTTTACCAGTGACGACCACATCTGTGCCAAGAGAGAGAGAAAAAACAAAGGTGAATCAGTAATTGTACCTTTTTTTTATTAAGTATAAAACATGCACACAGTTGATGTTGATTGTGGAAGTGTTCGTGATCCACACATCTCCCGGTGAAGCAGAAATCTTGCTTACTTCAGGAGTGCTGCGAGGATAATGAATGGAACCGGAAATTATCAATTTTCGTTCTCCATTGATCTTGATCGCTCTGTTGTCAAAGGACACCTCATTGGCAAAAGAAATCGAGGTCAAGAATATGAGTGCTATGATCAGGCAGCAAAAGAGGAGTGAAGAACACATCGTCGTCATCGTTCAAAGAAAGAAAGAGGGAGAGCAAGAGGTAGAAATGGTGAGAGAAGACGATGAAGTAGATTTTATAGTGAAGGGGAAACTGTTGAGTGTTGCGTTTTAGGTGGAATTTTGAATACAATTCTGTTGCAGTAGATAACCATTTTCCGAAATTTTTGTATACTAATTAACTAATCAATAGTTGTAAATAGCAACTCCACGTATATATCTCGCTTTAAAAGTATGCGCCATGCAAGGAGACAGAGTCTACCTCTACAAATGAGAAATTTTCTTTATGCGATTAACGGAACATATTTTTTTTTGTGATAACACATCATTTTATATCTACAAATGAGAATAGAAATTATATTATCCAACTCAAAATAAATATATATTGTCTCAATTTCTGCTCATAAATACGTTTGAGACATTTGAAATGTCAATTATTATAATAAATATATTGGGGCATAAAAACTTTTTTCATAAATAATAAATTGACAAGATTATTCATCATAAAAAAAATAGAGTTTAATAACTTGCATAATTGAACCTTTTTTTTTTCAAGTGTCGTGAGAAATATCAAAATGTTTACAACAATGAGGTAACACATGCAGATTTAGTTCTTGATATATGTACTGGCTTCAGGGTGAATAAGGGGGCCAATTTTTTTTTATTTTTTATAAATTTTAATGGCACGGTTATTTCCTTCAAGAAATAGGCGAAATGGTACAATCGTCGGTGAGGTTTGTTCAAAACATGACGGTCTCTATCACTATAATGGTATAGTGAATCAAACCCATATTGTGACATTGAATAGGGATGGCAGGATACTAATATCATAGTAATATGCAATCGTTCAATTATTGGACGATTATGCAAATGCCCCAATGTTGTCAATATATTTTTTCATAAAAAATTTATTTTTTATGAAATGAAATGAATCATATGTGGCTGCGACAATGAAAGGGAAAATTTTTGAAACACACATCTTAAATTTTTTGAAATAAATAATATTTAAATCTTTTCCCCAGAATAAACAATAGTCCAACATGACGTTCACCCAGCAATGATTGAATTATATTTATTAAAAAAAGAAAGTGAAATAAAATACACGTATCAATTCAAAAATTTTAAAATGCAAGAAGCATAAAAAAAATGGATGTTAAGTTATTTTCAAAAAAAAAAAAAAAAGGGAGTTTTATGTGTATATAATGGCGTGTGAGTCGTGACTTCTTGAGAATTATGTTTTGGGTATTTTCCCAAAGATTTTTAATATTTAGAAACTAAATTTTTAATATTTTTAAAAAAGGTACAAAACTAAAAATAAATTAAAAATAAGTGCACATTAATTTATAAGTCCTAAACTACCCTCGCCCCTCGCCCTCGCCCGTCTCCCCTTTCCGTCCACCCTCACCTCTTGCCCCTCTTTCCACCCCTCTCCTCCCCCTTGTTTAGAATATGTGTAAGAATATTTTATGCAAAAGTGAAAACTAAGATAGAATAGATTGATGTATATAATTTGTGCTCCCGTGAAAATGGGAAAGATGTTTGGGATAAATATGTTTTGGTGTCTCATTTATAAAAAAAATTGAAAAAAAAAGACCTAAATTTTAATATTTAAAAAAAACTAGTACACCAAACTCTTAAATAATTAATTTGTGGGACACTAATTTATAATGATAAAAAAATATCCTTCCTTTTAAACAAAATAAACAACTTTAACTCATATCATTGCTAGAACTCCACGTAACCACAAGATTAATGAAGAATGATGAGCTCCATCGAGTTTGTTGGGACTTGTTTGAAGTTTATGCGGTACTTTTAAGAGCTCCATTGAGCTCAATGGAGCTCATCGAGCTTCTTTGGAGAAAACAGGAGCTCCATAAGATTATGGAGCTCATCGAGCGATGAGCTTGATTTAGCTCATCGAGCTCCAGAAGTTTTTTTTTTTAATTGGTGTTCCAATATAGCACAGGAAATTATATTAGTTTTTTAAAATAAGGATAATTTCATATTAATATAAAACAATGCAACAAAAATTAATTACTTAATAATTTGTTTAAAACTTAGGTTTTTTTTTTGAATGCTGCATCAAAATATAATTCTTCCAATATATTATCTATATTGTCTATATTTTATCATTAATGTCTGATCATAAACTTCATTTTAAGCTTAATCACAAATTCAAGTTGAGATCATTTTCTATAATTTTCTATGTTTTAATTGTCATTAATTAACAAATTAATTCTCACTTTATGTGAGATATGTGATTACAAATTGTGTGGTTTAGAATAATCCATGATTATTATAAATACTCATCTCCCTCATTTAATTTATTATGCAAAAAAAAAGAATAATAATAACGTGCAAGATTATAACCAAGATGATCGACATGTGCATCTCTTGTATCATAACTGGTTGTTAGTTATGATTAATAGAGATGCATTAGGTTTCTTTCAGTCTTCTCGGGGGCTCCGGTAGGGAGTTCCACTGCCACCAGCCTTCTTCGTCTTGATGGTGGAGTACCTCAAGAGGATCATTAATGAGCTCTACGAGAAGTACCTGGGAGTTAGTTACTTTACGGGTAGTAGTGTGCCAATCAACCACCTAGCCTATGCACGAACAACACCGGTATCATCACTAATGGGCTAAGTAGTTTCATTATGAAGGTAAGAGAATTGATGCATAGACACTAGCGTATTTCGGGCCAAGCCATTAACTTTCTGAAGAGTGGTTTTTATTGTAAGGAAAAAATTAAACCTAACAGAGTGGTCAAACTCAAGAATAATCTCGAGATGGAGATAAGTAACTTCCCCATCACATACCTGGGTTGTCCCCTTTTCAAGGGGTACACCAAGAGTGTATATTTCGATAACATCCTAACGAAGTTTCATTCTCGTATAGAGGGTTGGTCGAACAAGTTACTTTCGAAGGGAAGAAAGATCATGTTGATCAAGCATGTTCTCGCCTTGCTCCCTCTTTATCTTATTCATGCGGTCAAACTCACTGATTGTGATCAAGGCAATGGAGAGACTTTTATCTAAGTTTTTGTGGGGTCACAAAAGAGATTTGAGGCATATTAGGTGGACGAGATGGGTTAAACTTTGTAAGTCACGTGAAGAGGGCAACTTGGGGTTCAGGAACATTCGAGACATCACGAGAGTGATGGAGATGAAATTGTGGTGGGAGTTCCAAACCAAACAGACCATCCTCAACAAGTTTTGAGGAATATGTACTATAGTTTGGGCTTCCCCAATATGAGGAAGAGGTACTCCAACACACTGATGTAGAGGAAATAAAAGAAAGAGAGTATCGAAATTGAGAAGTACATGGCATTGAAGGTCGAAAGTAGTGACATATCATTTTGGCATGATAAATGGGTCGATGTGGAGAAGCTTAGCTCACTAGGGGCCTCGGGTCCCCGTGAAACTCTAGTCAAAAAGTTTTTTTAGGTACACAACTTCAAATCAGCATGGGATGTGGTACGTTTCAAGGGTGATTTGATGTTGGATCACATAAAAATATAGTACAAGCATATTCCTATTATGATATCTTTTTGGATGACACTTAATTAATCAATTCATCCCGACGGATGAAATTCTTAAGAAGAAGGGCTACAGCTTAGCATCTAAATGCAGCAATTGCCCCGAGGAGGAGATGAGTATTCACCTTATGCTTCACTGTGTGGATTCCCAGTGAATATACTTGTAATACTTTCCTAGTATGAATAATCTAAACTACACAATAAAATAAGTCATGAATCTTGATAAACCTTTGAACTTGAAGATTTCAGCTGATTTACCATGGATCAGAAGGTACACAACTTTCCAAATATTGTGGAGATTTGGAAGGTGCATAATTATATCATATTTATTAGAAACGTCCACTTCTTGGTAGAAAGATTTATTTTTTGGGTTGATGAGTTTATCGAGATAATTTTACAGTCTCACAAGCTAAAGGTTAAGAGATTAGGAATACTCACGCCTATTTTCCCTTGGTATTGATGCTTTTGTGTGAATTTTTTGTTTTGCAGGTTAGGTATCATGACAACATGGATTTAATGCGGTAGAGTAGTCCAGATCACCTAGGTACATTATACTTTTTATCATTATGGGTGCTTATTAGCTCTTAATGTGGCATTGTAGGCACAGATTGTTCTTGGATGATGATGGATCTCCTTGTCATGCATAATATTTGGAATATCATAAAAAAAATTTAGCAATTCACGTAATAAAGTTGTGCTAACCACAATCCCAAGAGAAATTTTGATAGATATGTGGAATAAATATAAAAAAATTCTCAACTTTATTTATTAAGCATTAGATGATGATGATGATGCTAATGATGATGCTGATGATGATGATGATGATGTTGATGATGATGATGCTGATGATGATGATGGTGGTGGTGATGATGATCATAATAATGATGATGATGATGCTGATGTTGATGCTGATGATGATGATGATGATTTTGAGAGGATTTTGAGTGTCAAATATGTAAAAGAAATATTAGAAAGAAACTATAAATGTCTTTTTATTGGATTTGAGCAAGTGAAAGGGTTCATCTCCAAACAGTAAGTGGTGAATTTGAATCCTTACAAATGAAAGCATCAAAGTTCATTTTCTGATTATTTCTCAATTGTGGCATTTGTTTCTAATCAATTAAAAAAAATAGTGAAAAGTTAAGAGATGCCAGGATAATAGAGAAAATTCTTCATTCATTGTATCCCAAATTTGAGTGCATCATCATGACAACTAAAGAAACAAGAGACTTATAGAAAATGATGATCGATTAACTCCAAGTATCAATACAACCATATAAACAGAATCATAATAAGAAGTAAAAGATTAATAAGCAAATCATCAAGTTACAACTCAAAGATATGCATGAAAGCAATGATAATAAAAGAAACCAAAATGATTGAGGAAGAGGCAGAGGTTGTGAACATGGAGGAAATGTAATTTGTGGATGAGGTTGAAATTAAAATAATTCCAATAAAAACTAAGGAGGAGAAAATTCAATATGTGGGTATAGAAGAGGAAATCCAAGTTGAATGTATGATAAAAATCAAGTTTAAAACTATAAGGTATTATAAAAATCTAAACTTAATGATAATAAAAGCTACAACTCAAAAATGCATTGTGCTTTAGAATGTAGAGCTCCGATCCTAACAATAAAAGTAAAGCGAACACTAAATATATAGAGGAGAAAAAAAAAATTAATGCTAAAAAAATACTTCTTACACGAAGTATGATTCAAGATATCCAACAAAATTTCTAGTATCTTGAAAGTGGTGAAAGCAATCACATATGTGGAAGGAAAGATATATTCATAGAATTAGATGGATCAATAAATGGAAACTTCTAATTTAGATATGATTCTACAATAATAGTAAAAGGAAAAGATAATATTCATATTTGTTTGAAAAATGAGAGACATTAACTTATTTATTATATTTATAAGTCTAAAGCTATTTTCTAAGAATAAGATCATAAAAAGCTTCCTCACATTAACCATCTCATTCAAATTTATAAAGAATATCTAATAAAAGTACAATTCAAAATAAGTTTTTCAAATAGGTCAGACTCATGAGTTAAAAAGCTACTCGAGTTCATCCATGCTGATGTAAGTGGACTAATAAAGCCAAGTCCTCTCAGTCACGGTACCTATTTATTTCTTTTCATTAATGATTTTTCAAGAAAGCCATATATACTTTTTAAAGGAAATGTCGGAGGTTTTTCAACTCTATAAAAATTATAAAGTTGTTGTTGAGAAAAAATGAAAGAAAGATTAAAGCTATGAAATCCAATCAAGGATCAGAATTTACATCCAAGGAATTTCAAAAGTTTTGTGAAGTACATGAAATTTTGCATTCAATGTTAGTTTAAATATCTTCCAGCAAAATGGTGCAGCAGAAATAAAAAAAATATCATCAACATAGCTTGGAGTATGTGTTGTGACTTTATTACTCTGCATAAATTAACCAATTATGAGACATCCCAAAAGCCCATTAATAAGAGTATCTCATCAATTGAGATTCACATGCACACAAGTTATATAAGTAGTATAATAAACTTTTATCCAGATATCAATTCCACAAGAATTATATCAGTTATTCAATTATTAAACAAGAGATAACATATTTTTAGTATAATGAATACTCAGATTATTAAACAATCTAAATTCCAAGGTTCATTTATATAATTTATATTGATAGCATTAATTTGTTTGATATATATATTATGCTAGACAAAGAATGAAGGTTAGGGTTTTGTATAATGACCTAATACCCTTATGACATACGAGATGATTGTCATCATTAAGTCTTTCCCAATAGTGGTCCCATTATATCTATGTCATCGATAAATTACCACTTAAATAATAATTTATCTCTACATAAGGGTCATTCAAAGTCTCATTTTTTTTAGGCAACTTCATCAATTACCCTTGATGCTTGTGTATTATGTGTACTTTTATTCACCAATTTTTATTGACTTAAAGACTAATGATTGATATGGTTTGTAAGTATTTGTGCATTTAGTTTCATAAAAAACTATACTCGAACTATTAATGTATGCTTCCTTCGAGTTTTATGAGTGGAAACCATGTGAGTAAAAGGAACTCACAAAGGTTGTCACCACCTTGTGAGTGTCCACAAACTCATGCATGTCTCAAGAATTGCATATCATAATTTTCCTTGATGGCAATGTGACTCTCATACTAAAGATGAATTTCTTGAGAGAAGACCACGCAAAATTTTCATTCTAATTGAGAACTAGTCTCTCTAAGATATGTAGAATGGATTAGCATTTAAAGTATTTGTACTTTTGTCTTTGTAAGTATCATACTCACATTGATTAATATGCCCAAACTTTGGGGTTTGACATATAGGTTTATCTCATGCATCAAAATTGGAATGGTTGTTACACCTTATTATCATGCATGAGTTAGTCTCGGAACTTACATGTCACCATTCATCATGACATTATACAAACTTACCATTAGTCAAAATTCTAATTCAAGTTTTATTTAATCATCATCCATCAATATTCATAATATAAAATATAATTACGTCATACTTGTATAAATCATCCAAATTAATTACATCACATTATCCAAATAATACAAATACTATATCTTTTTAATTTCACACAAATCCCCAAATTATTTTTTAGAGAATAATGGTTTGAGATTCATGCCACTCAAACTCTAGTGATTGGCATTGGTTATGCATCACTTATTTGCTTGTGGAACCCCTAGTAAGTATAAAATTTTTTTTAGGGTTTGTTTTTGCTATGGATTTTGCATGATTCTTGAGAAAGAAGGAAATCAAATGAGAGATTCCTCGCAAAATTTTCTAACTTACACTTTTATACTTGGGCACCTTAAAATTTTTCTAAGTATAAAGCCATGACTTTCAGATAAAAGTCACCACTCTAATTTTCATCTCTTCAGCTTGAGATTATGACTCTATAAAATGATCATGACTCTATTCACCATCTTGATCTATCTATAACACAAGGTTGCAACACTGATGATGATCAGGAATTTGACCTAATATCTCTGTAATACAAAGTAACTACACTAAAAATAACCATGACTTTAGCCTAATTTTTCTATAACACATATATATAGTGCTATAAAAAATCCATGATTTTGGGACAAGGACTCAAAAGTGATAACTACCTTGTATGCCATTAGGACAAAAAGTCATCACACAATAATCCAACCATTATTTTATTTCCAATTCTAGATAAGTTGAGTAATTTCAATATCATCACACATGGATTACATGAATAAACTCATAGTCCTAAGATTATCTAATAATCCAAATATCAATTTTATTAAAAGTTAGTTGTCTTGCTAATAAATAACCAAAATACAGATACAATCCCTATGAGATTGATATCTAAAAAAAAGTCAATTGTACTACTTGTATGACTCATGTACTTAGAGATTTTTGTTGATGACATATTCTCATTAATGAGCTTTTACGATATTGCCTAATCAATAAAATTAGATAGCATAATAAAGTGATAATACAACACATGGTGCCATGAAAATTATGTCACAAAAAGTAAATACTCACATGGTAGCCCAACACGATGCCATGATACTCAAAAAAGATATAGCTTCCATGGAGTAGAAACCAAATGAATGAAGTTCAAAAGAAACAAGTCATGGAATGATGTAATTTTGAAAGAACTAAAATAAAAAGAGGATAGCTGAGATTATAAATAAAAATATGAACTCATTAATGTCTAGCTATAGACATTAAATGTGATGTTGTTTGGAAGGCAACCCAAGGATGTGTTTTCCTAGACTAAGTAATGTAAAAATGATATGTAGAAAATCACACAAAATATAATGCACCATTTTATTAATCTTGAAAGTTAAACATGAAGCTCAAACCTCACCATGACTTTTTAACTAACCCTAAAAAGATGTAGCCCCACTAACTTGGTACATTATGATACTCTAACTCATTCATAGAAAATACTTATTTAGATTACTCAAGGATGAATAACAATTTTAGTATGTGAGTTTGTTTGGTATTTCAAATATCAAATAATACTGACTATTTGGTATGATTTTTATGATAGTTTTTCCTGAAAGAAGGATTTATTTGTATTGATTTTATAAAAACTTAGTTTTAGAGAATTTGATGAATAATTATAAAATCAAGAGTTTTTAGTGTGAAATATGTGATTTGATTGATTTGATGACCAAATGTAGAGTAGAAAGTCATGCAAACCATAACATATGACATGCTAAGACTTGATTCGATCTTTGAGTACTTATATATTAGTTTTTACATTCATTCTTGACTAAAACATTACATATATAGTCATGCCAATCTTTATGTGCTATGACTCTATTATCTTACTGATACAATCCTTTAGTTATATAAATTATTCATTTGGTTGCAAGTCTTTCTTAATCATAGCCAAACTTGCTCATAATAACTTCGTGGTTGGGATATTAATTTTATGTCATAGCTATTAGTGTATGCCCTAAAAACTATTCTTTAAATAATTCTTTTGGGACTTTTTGTATCATATCTTATTTTAATAAAAGACATCATTTTATGATTATCATATTTATTTAGATCTGTGCAAATATTAGATGAATATAATAATACCCTAGAGTGATAAATTATATGGAATACTACTATAAATTATCCCTAGTCAAGTATTAATATTCAAGGGTAATATTAACATATTGAGACTAGCATCTAGGTTAACTAATATGAGATATTAAGTTAACACATAAGTATATGTTAGAGAACATATACTGAACTAACCCGCTATGAGAATATTGCATGGATTATTATTTAAGTGTCATACATATTCTCATAGTGACTATTAGTATGAATTATCTTTTGGTCTAAAGTCATTATGATTCCCTACATAAGGAGTTGTATACTTTAGATTCAGCAAATGCCGCCTATAATAAAGATAATTATAAAACCACCCACTAGGTATGCAATAAATTGTACAGAGAGATGTGATTGATGCAGATGAAAATTGTCCCTTTTATATAACAGAAGTGATATATGGACCCCTTGATTGTATTGGACTACTAAAATCTATGACAATACTCAAATAAGTCAATATGAGATATTAAGCTTATTTGTTTAAGTTAGTCTACTCAAAGATCAAAAAACATATAAATTAATGTGAGGATATCATGATCTGTGCCTCATAAATAAATCTAGATATCATGGACAAAAGAACTATGTCATACAATAAAATAAGTCACAAAAATAGGTTAAGTTAAATCTATTATATTCTCGTCACTTGGGTTGCAATGATGTATTACTAGATGCCACTCATTACTTGTTACTTTAAAATGAGGTTTTAAAGTCACTACCAATGTTATGAGAACCTATTGGGTAACACACATAAAAATGTATATATATTTGAAGTTCATTTTATTTTAGTTAGATTAAAATAAATTGAGCCTAATCTTAAGTCCTGAAATTCATTTCATATCTTAAGCTAGTTGGAATAAAGAGTTTGGTCCAATTAATAGATATTTGGACCTTTAAAATGTGTCCAAACTTAAAGCATATATTTCTTTCTTTTAGTTTATGACACCTCCTTTTAGATAGGTGTGTAAAAAAACTAAAAGGTAGGAAATGAGAGAGATAGAAAATGAAAAAAAATGAAGATATGTTTGTGTGGATAACACTAGAGGCACAGACACTTGATTGTGCTAGAATTCGACCGAACTATTTGGAATCAAAAGTTTTGTGTGCTACAAGAGGTAACATCTATATTTAATGGTAATTGTATTCACTTAGATCACTAGTTGGTTCCTAGTATGCTACGTAATTCTGATATTAAATTTACATATAACCTAATAATAGCAACCAAGTATCCTACTAATTCTAAAAGCTATGGCATCCTCTAAATGCTGTTACTTTTTCTTTACTAACCCACAAAATACTCAATACAAAGCCATGATGATGATCTAGCATTATGACTTAGTGCTACATAATATTATAGAAAGTCAAACTTGAGACATGACTAAAAAATATGTTGTTGCTTTTGACTCAAGAGAGAAATCAAAGCAGCTAGCATTTTTCAATGTCATGATTTTGGGTTAAAAAGATAAAATATACAAGTCATGATCATACTCAGTGTCATGAAATTATGTTATAGATATTAAATACAGAAGTCATGGCCACACTCCAGTATTGCAACATTGTATTAAAGTGGCTAAATGAGACGCCATGCCTTTTTTTGAGTGTTGTGACCATCATATAGCGGAAAGAGACCAAGGTTGTGGCTCATACCTAGTGCTGTAACTTTGTGTTATAGAACCAAAAGATCAAAATCTCAACTTTTATTTAGCATTATGACTTCCAAGTAAAAAACTCATACTAGATACTTAGGTATATAAGGAAAATCCTAAGAAGCCAAAAAGAATCTATGAAAGGTATGAAAAAGGTGACCAAAAAGGCTTCACTGCTCCATTGTTAGGATAATCCATGAGCAAAAAAGGGTGATAAATGACACAACCATATAACCTAAGAGGCAAAAGCACCTATCAATCCCCTACTAGGGGCAAATAAAAGTGAAATTAAGCAAGTTATGAGGAATTTAGGTTTTGAAGCATAGATTTTCTATAGGACTGAAATTGTCTACATAGACTCATATAAGACAAATTTGTATTAAATAATATATTATTCACCATAATTTTAAGGTAAAGTGAAATCTAGTGATGATATAATATATTTTTTATGATTGATACTATATTTAATGTCTTAATGTGATATTTTGTTGTAATATAATTTGGTTATAAATGGTTTGATAGTTAAATAGAATTAAAACTAGGATTTTGGCTACTTGTAGGTTCATGCATGATTGGAGTGGTGGATGGTGATAGGTAAGTTAAGAAACATACTCATGCATATGATAGAAAAAAAGTGATAGCCCTTCCAACTACTATGCATGAGACAAACTCATATGCAAAAACTCAAGATTAAGATATTTTAATTATTGTAAGTATGGTACATACAAAGCCAAAAGTATGAATACTTTTATTGGCTAATATGTCTTCGTGGAACTAGCTCTCAATTGATATTGGATGGTAAATAAAATGGGCTTTCATTGACATAGTAATAGATAAGCACTCAACAAGTGTGGATGAATGTGACTCATATGGTCATGATAATCTTATGAGTTATATTTGATTGTATAGTTGCCACCACTGAAATACAAAGAAAAGCATATGTAAATTATATGAGTATGATGCTAATGGAGCCAAAAGTAATAATGCTTTTATTACCTTACCAATTCTGATTGACAAAGATACTAGTGGTCGATGAATAAGAAAGCATATTCAAAATAACTATTAAGGGTAGTTAATGAGTTGTCTAAGATATAAAGACTTGTTAATGATCTCTGAGTAGAAATGATATATTATCATGATAGTAATGTACCAAGAGAATAACTATGAGATAATTATTTTTAGGAATGGCTCAATAATTAATAACTACCTTGTATGATAGCAGAGCAAGAAAGTATTATATAATTATCAAACCTTCATTATATGACTAAACATAATGACAATAAGATTATTTATAAATTCAATCACAAATAAAAATAAAAATCATCCCTAGAATTTAATATTTATGAAATGAATTCTATTTACCATGCATATTAGAGTAATTATTAATTATTATTGATTGATCTAACATGTGTGTGAAATCTCTATGGAATTGATATCTTGACTAAAGATCTACTTTATTACTCAAATGATTCATATACTTATGGAATGATGTTGGATGAGAGATTCCCGGCCAACTAGTTTTTGAGACACACATAACTATAAAATAAAGTGTTCTAATAAAATTACAATAGTAATTATTCTCACATGAGAAAGAAGAAGATAGCAATCATCTTTATCATGTTTTTTGCCAAAAATAATCTCCAATTTTCTCAGCTTCTTATTGTTACCAGCACAAAAATAATAAATAATCTTTATCATGTCTACGACCAAAAACCTTGTCTTGTAGGCATCGGATGCAAACCTGCACTTTGCGAATCGTCATTATACATAACCCGAGGTGCAGGTAATGATGATTTTCTTCGTCGTTCAATCTTAACTATGCCATGCCAAGGGTCATGACCAAGTTTTTTATTATTGAGAAAAGGTTGGTCGTAGATCAGGCTGATCGAAGATCAGAAGTGGTCGTAGAGGTAATAACCGATACGAGCAACTAGGTCTCATAGGCGGGAATAGGGTCTAACCCAAGCGCAGGAAGAAAGGAATATGGAAGTCAAGCCCTTTTCTTTTCTCCAGTCTCAAGGGGGTAGGGCTATACATTTATTTACCGCATATTTGTAACCTTGGTATGATGTGGTGACACAAGATATATTACATATTGGGAGAAATATAGATTGAGATCATATACAGTTGGTCAGATGTTTAATATGGAGCTCTTGAATGACACTAAATGTTGATGAAATCACTTTATTTCTAATGAGTTTTTTGTTGTTGTTTTGGATAGTACTTTGATGTCTAATGCATATCTCATAATTTGAGTGTTTTTTTTTGTGTTCTCTAATTTATATCATGTTTAGTGAAGTGGTTAGACTACAATGAATGTGGCTTTTTCTTGATTTGAGTTTCCATGAAAAAAAAAATTATTCTTTTATTGTGTTTTTATGGTTGATAATTATTTATTTATATTTTGACCCCTATTCAAAAAATATATATTGGTTTGCTTGTCAAAATAATCACCTAAGCATGTTTCCAAAAAAATTCTTAAACTATGTTGATTTAAAACTAGAAAATTAAAGAATCAATAAAAATTAACACAAATGTTATTAAAATTCTACCATTTTATTTATTCAATTGCACAATTCATATACTACTAAACCTATTTTTAATACAAAACTTTAACTTGTATTAATATTTTTAACATAATAAATTAAACCAAAATATATTTAGTAATTGAATTCCTCCATCACATTTTGGTGAACCCAATATAGTGTCCTCTATTAAAATGTGAGATCCCAATAGGAGGCCTCATAGATAAATCATAATTATGGAGCTCATTGGTGTCGCATGAATCATACATAAGAGGCATGCTCAACAAAATTTCTAGATAATGTCAAAGTTGGTTATATCAATCATATTTATAAATCTAACAAAATTAATAAAAATTCTTATAATTTTTAAAATTTTTAAAAACAATTTGCATTAATGTCATGATAATTTTATAAGGTATCATTAATCATTTTCATGAAAGTCTTTATGACATTAATTAACAAAGTATTATGAGAAAATATTTTCTGCAAGTCTAAAAATAATTTATTCACAAAAAGTAAGTGTTTGCATGACAAATTTTAATTTTGAAGTAAGAATTAAGAAATAACTAATGTGTTTGATAGTAACAATAATTCGCATGATAATAAATATATTTAGTCTAAAACATTTAGTGATAAATGATAATAAATAAGGAATAATATATTAAAAATTTTAGCAATAACAAAATTACTCCCTCATAATTTTCATATTGAAGGCACCTATATTTGTTGGGATGTTCAAATATTAATGTATATTTTTTAAAATTATCTTGGAGGTACAAAAAATAATTATTCCTTTGACATTTTATCATCTTGTTTTTTTAATATCACAAAATATCTTTGGGAAAAAAAACAAAAACATAATATTTTTTTTGTTGTGGTGGTTTTTTTATTAAAACAATTGTAAAAATATATTCTTAGAAGCAACAAAATTAATTGAAAGCTAATTTTTCATCTCGTGTTTTTACATTTTAAAATTCACCTTGCTTTCCCAGTTATTACTATTATTATTACTATTATTATTATTATTATTGTAATACTTTGAGTTATCAAATTTACATGAGATAAGTCTCACACATTAAGGAATCACAAATAATCAAATTTTGGTTTACAATCAAAATTTATAAATTTTTTTTAAAGTCAAATAATATTTTAAAATAAAATCAAATATTTTCATAAAGTCATTGAATAAATAAAAAATGCATCAAACAACAATAATTAATAATAAAAGAAAAGAAATTTGTCAAATATAATGGTAGAATATAATGAAACTATTTTATATCATATTTGTTGTTGTAAGATATAATTTGTTTATCTAGTGACCCAACTACCACTAAAATAAGTTATTTGATGGCATACATTTCATATTTTCCATTGCAATTATAATCATGAGAATGGTAATCAAAACATTTTCAAATAAGAAACTTTACAAAAAAATTAAATTTAAATAGTAAATCATACCCATATTTTCTTTATTTTGCAACTTTTCATTTAACTATAATGTTTTGCAATGAAAGTATTTTATCTAGGAAAAATTTTTTAAGTTTGTAGTATAATATCGCCCAACATATTAAAAAAAAAAACCTTTTAAACCCAATAATGAGAGTCTTCTCTTTCCCTTATCATCATCCCAACCTTTCTTGTGCTTTCATTGCTTATTGTTTTTTATTTGCATTATTATTTTGTTTCTTTCAAATTATTATTATAGACTTATTTTCATGAGAATCCTAACAAAGATAAGGTTTAGGATAATAATTCATGCGGCTAATACATGTCAAGGAAAGATCTATCAAAAGGTTGATAAGAGCTTGAAAGAATGTAGTTTCCAAGAGGTGCTAAAATGATCCTTTCTTGAGAACTTTTTTGGCGTAACATATGATACATTATAAGTATGATCAATTGGATTAAAGTTTAAATAAAAAAACTAATAAGAACAATTCTGGGCATTACAAAATGATGATGAAAGTTGTTTTAAGAAAGATAAATTACCTAGAATTAATTGGTGAAAAAATAAAAAATATCAAAGATAAAAAGTATGATCAATTGGATGGTGATGATGATATTGTACATTTGCATTTGATAGTAACATATGATACATTATAAGTATATATTAATTAAAGTTGATGAAAAAAATTGAGTTATTTTGACAAACTTGTATGATGTCATTGTCAAGTCACGACATATCAAAATCTTCATGAAATAAAAACTATATAATCTTTGAATATAAAAATATAATTCAATGACTAAACACATTAACATTCAAACAATGTTATTTTTTAAGCTATCATCTATGGAACACCACTTAGAAGCAAAAAACATGTTGGACTTCTACTCCAATGTTTACATGTTTCATATGATCACAACATCATAAATATGGTCGATGTTGTTTTGAAAAAAAATGAGCCTTAATGATCTTATGACTGCTATACTTGAGGAAGAAAGTAAGTAACAAGCTAAGGATTTGATCATCTCTAGAAGAATATTAGTAGAATGTGGTTATAGTGAAAGTCAAAATCGAAATAGAACAAAGTCATGGAGTAACAAGAAAGTTAAATACTATCATTATGAAAAGAAAAGTCACATATAAAGGGAGTGTGATATTTCGAAGGAGGGATGCTTTATACTCCATATGCTGCCTTTTTTGGGTCTTTTGATGAGTATATATTATTGTGTTTATACTTACTCGAGAGTTTATTAAAAATATGGCACTAAATTTTTATTTTGAAAGAGTTTGACAAATATTAGTAAAATCATAGTGATTTTAGGTGCGATTGGCAGACTAGGTGAAGCAAGGGCTTGGAAGAACTAGGTGACAAATATTAGTAAAAATAATGGAAAGTCATGATAATTTTCATGTTACGATTTAGGTACATATTTCACACTTATTATTGAGTAGATGCAACATTTCTTCTTGGATGTAACTCTACAAAAATAGTCATGACCTTATTTGTATGTCATGACTTGATCATCAAGTTAAAAAATAAGTATTTCATTGTGCGACACAATCATCATACTTATAATATTTTATTAGAGTCATGATAGCACAATCTTCATGGTAATCAATTACCCTACTAATACAAATAGGCATAGTAATTTTCATAGTAGTGATTTATTCAATATAGAGCCAAAATACAAGTGTTTTAAGTCATGATATTGTTTTACTTCATGATTTGTTGTTCCAGAGAGTAATTACTCTTGTCATATATTTTTTTAATACCATGACTTTCTGTTATAGAGAGAAAATACCAAAGACAATGCATGGTTCAGTGTTGTGGCTTTGATTTATAGAGGGTAATTATCTCAGCCATAGTAAACCCAATATCACAATACTTTATTTAGAAAGCAAAGACCAAAGTCATGTTCAATTCAAGTGTCATAACATTATGTTATAAAGAGTAAATGCATGATATGTTGCAATGATTCCTAGCATCATGACATCATGCTTCAGACAAGAGTACCTGAATCTAGAGAAGATATAAAGGGATAAGAAAGTCATGGCCTTAAGTCATTGTCATGACTTCTAGCTTAAAATATAGTATTAATTCATGCCATATAAAATTGATAGATAAATATAAAGTAATGGAGAAAAAAAGAAAGAAATAATTCAAACCACACATGCCAAAAATCCAAGGAGTCACAATTTTGATTGCTTTTAGGGTAAATCCAAGGCAAACACAAGTAATATTAGATTGGAAGTATGTTTCGATACTTATATTTTTATTTGGGTATTCATTGTGAACTCTTGAATCCATGAAATATCTTTCAACATATCTCATATGATTTTATTTCCAATGTCTAACTAAATTGAGATCAAAGATTGGTGAATATACTTTTATTATGGTAAATGAATGATTTTATGAGTTTATGTTTATGCTTATGTTGTTGTTTGAATATTGATGGATATGGATTAAAATTAGAACTAAAACTTAGTGTTTACATGATTATAGAGGTTTAATCATGTTGATTGTGATGGTTAATGATAGATATATTATGGAACAATTTGCTATTCAAAATACCAAATATTTTTGTTTATTTTAGTGGTTAATAATAATATGCTGATATGGAAATAAAGTTAATGAGTATTGATTTCATCATTTTTGGTATTTGAAGATTATTGATGAATAGTCATGATACCAATGAGTTTTTAAAGATTTTTAGCAAAGTAGGTAGATCAATGAGTATTGCATAGTTTTGGTGTTCGTTCTTAGCTATTGGTCTTGAAAAATTCTTCTATGACATGACCATACCAACTCGTTAGCAAAATATATTTATTATGAAATACAATCTTTTTAGTTATGATATTATTATGGAGTTTTAGTCAATCTTAGCTTGAAAATATAAATGATTATAATATTCATTCTTTATCATAGCAACCAAGTACCCCACTGGTGATCAAAATCATGACTGATTTCTCAATGTCATAACTTTATTTTTTATATGGTTTGGTTATCTCAAGTCAGAGACACTGTCTTTTTACAAAGCAAAAACTTTTAAGCTATAGAAAATTACAGAGTCACAACTATTAATGGAAGAGTCGCGATAATTATTCAAAGCTTCAACTTTTAAGAAACTAAATATTATAGAGGACATTACTCAAATATGGATACTTCCAAGGCTATGATTCTTATTTTCAATGGAATGCATTGTTATGAGTTGTATGCACAAGCTAACTACCAATATTGTGGCATCCTAATAGATTTGCAATAATATATTATATGAAAGAAGAAAAGTATAGTGTTGTGGCTATTCACATCACTATATACACTTAACATATATGAAAATTATGTTTGCACCATGGTCATTTCGTAGGAAAACAACCATAGACAACACATCAAAGACCTTCTTAGCATTATAGTTATTTCTCAATGACTATATAATAATATCATGGTCCTATATAGACAACAAAAAAATAAAGGCATGAAGTCATGGACATTTCACAATGTTGTGACTTTATATTATAAAGAAATTATGCCCAAGTCATAATTATTGCTAGTTCTATGATTTTGTATTATAGAAAAATCAAGATGCTAAATAGAGTCACAAATATTTTCTAGAGTCGGGACCTCAAGCTAAAGAGATGAAGACTAAAGTTATAACTTTCTTCTAAAAATTACAACAAGCAATGTCATAGAAATAATAAACCCTAGAAGTAAATATTAAACTATCTAAGAGTTCCACAAGAAAGAAATGGATGCATTAATTATTCCTATACCTTTAGTTGGTAGCACGGTTCTCAAACCCCTATTTTTTAAAAATAAATTCACAAATTTGTACTCGACTAACATGGTCTAGGATTTATGTAATTTGAATTATATGATATAATTGGTTTTAATTATGAACACACCAATGGTTTGATTTATTTGATGTATGGATACTAATGAATGGTGACTAAATAGAATTTGAATTAGGGTTTTGATAAATGATGAGTTTTGAAAGTTATGCGAGATCATCATGGTAGATGGGAATAGATAAATCATGAGACTCACTCATACATATGTTAGAAATGAAGTAATTTCCCTTTTGATTATGATGCATGAGATAAATCTATAAATTGAACTTTGAAATTTAGGTATGTTAATCATCATGAGTATGGTGCTTATGAAGCCAAAAGTGTGAATGCTTTTGTACTTCAATCTATTATACACATCTTAAAGAAATTAGTTCTCAATTGAGATAGATATTATAGAAATTCTTCCATGTGGCTCACCTTTAGTATATGAGTTGCATTGTTACTAAGAATGATGGTCATAAAAAATCTTTATGATATGCATGAGTTTATTGTGACTCATAAGGTAGTGATAGCCTTTGTGAGCTATTTTTATTCATATGGTTCCCACTAGTGAAACTCGATGGAAGTATATGTTAATTATGTGAGTATAGTGCTTACATAGCTAAAAGTATAAATACATACAAACCAATTCAATCATTAGTCTTTATGCTAATAGAAACTAGATAATAAGAATATGTATATAAAGCAACTATCAAGGGTAGTTGAAGAAGTTATCAAAAAGGTACCAAGGAGACAACTATGAGAGTAGTATTGAAAAGAGCTCAATAGTGATAACCACCTTGTATGCTGTTAGGATAAGGAATCATTGCAAAACTCTACAATATTTGTTCTGTTATATATGTCAAGCAAATTAATAAATAATGGTGACAACCAACATAATATATGTAAAGAAATTACTTAATGGCAGCATATAGAGTAAATTAATATATCATGGACCTACCATTGTTTAACAATCTAAGTATATATTTTATTAAAGATTAGTTGCCTCATTGTGAAATAACCAAACTACTGATAAAATCTAAGTGGGATCGATATATGGATGAAAGCTTATTGTACTACTTGTATGACCCACACACTTACTAATATTAGTTGATAAGAAACTATTTTTATTGAGCTTTAGTGATATCACATAACTAATTAAATTATGCAAAGTAACAAAATTATAATAAAGACACACTCACATGATATGATAAAAAAGAAGTAATAAGCCTTCAAAAATTAAGACATAAGATAAATCCATGTGTGAAGATGCAAAGTTAATGTAAGTTTAATCATTGAGAGTATGGTACTTATGAAACAAAAATCATGACATATTTAAGACCAATTCATTGTGTACTCTCTAGAAGAACTAACCTATGAGTAATATGAGTTTAAAAAAAATATCTAATCTAAAGAGTAATATATCAGCTATGAAAGATGATGATAGATATGTCATGGGATACATGCAAGTGAAGATGACTTGTATGGTTAAGACATCCTTGCCTGTCATTCCAAGTTGTATGACTTCCGTATGTGAGATTCATAAAAAAATTCATATTAATTTTTCTTGAGTATAGTACTTATGAAGTCGAAGAAACAAATATTTTGACACCATATCATCTTGTGTCTTTAATACAATTAGAGGTTTGAGAATACAATATATATTTGAAGTAATTATCAATGGTAGTTGATGTATTGCATACATGGAGTAGGTGTGTGAATACCTCTTACATAGAATCAAAAATACATGTGGCTTTTGTATTAAAATACCAAGGAAACAACTATGAGGAGATCATTCTTGATAGTGATTGTCAAAAGATGATGGCCACCTTATATTCCAAGAGGGAAGAAATTCATTTTCATACTAATCCACCCTTTGTCCAACAATCAAACATGATATCGACCAAATACTATAGAAACATCATCATGTACAATGACCTAAGCTAACCCTAGAGTCTACAAATCCTTCCAAAGACAAAGTGTATCTATTCAATTTGAGTAGTAATTAGTTCACTATTGGTTTATCAAATGGCTACACAAATCTTATGGAATAGAGTTTTATGTTCAAACATCCAAATATTCTTATGTATTTTGATGATATGTGATGATATATGAGCGTGTGTTGTGATTTTGTTTGGATAAGAATAGACATTGAAACTACATGAGACTCAATGATATATCCTTTTGCTTAACATCTCTAAAAACCTATTAATTTCATGACTATTTATCAAAACTTTCTAAAATACCAAAGTAATGAAAATAACCAATTATATCTTTATTTTCATGTCTACACATCATCATAAACCACCAGAATACATAATAATATTTAATAATTTGAACATCAAACAAACTTCCATACTAAAACAATGGCTCATCCCCAAACAATAACTTCTCCCTCCAAAATAATTATTCTATGACTAGGTTTGAGTGATATAGGGTCTATAAATTATATAATAACTTCAAGCAGACATGTTGATATTCATAATGAAGTTTGAGCTCCACACTTATACTTGTCAATCATTTGATGTGTATATTTATTTATGTTCTTGGATATAGGTATTTATTATATCATACATGTGAAAAAAAATTAGGTTCTCTCTCAAGCAGTGTCATATTTAATATATATAGTTAGACTATCAAAATCTCTTTTACTCCATCAGAAATCTCTAATATCTATTTTATCTTTGTAATACTATTTTACCTCATTCTTATTGATTTTTTACCTTTTTTTTTGATAACCAAGGGATATTAGGGCCCACTTACATGGACCCCCTAAAATCATAGTATTTTTAGTTTAAAATTTTTTGATATATTAATAGATATCAAGGGACAACCCGATGTATACTTATGTGCCAAAATTGAAGAAGCCCTGGCCACTGCCGACACTTCTATCGAAATCTCTACACATTCCTCATAGAACCCAAAATGTACCGAAGCTCCCTTGAGGTGAATTCAAAGAAGGAGATTGATATTGTGCTCCAAGGATGATTCTGATGCAATAGAATATGTTATCGATGATGGAAACAGCCAAAAGATTATCTCCGGCAAGGTTTTTGTCGAACCAAGAGCTATTTCACCTAATCTTCTTCTCGAAAATGAATCTCCAAATGGTAATAATGGTAAATTTCACATACTAGTAGTCTAAATGAAGTTTCTCATGATAAAAATGAGCTTCCGAGTGAAAATTCTCGCTTGAGCTCACTGCCGACTGGTATCATGGACAAATAATTCATTAAAATAGGATGTGAATGAAATTATTGCCAAATCACAATATCAATAGCTCTAATGGTATTTCAAGAAATAATAACAAGCTTTCGAATGATACTGGCGATGTTTCTTATAATACTAGTAGCTATTATACTGTCCCGAATGTCACTAATGATGGTTCATGTAATTAATAATTGTTGAATAACATTTCTTGCAACACCAATAACTCTAATGACATTTTGAGTAACAATATCATGTTCCTGAATGTTACAAATGATGGTTTGCATGATATTTCATTATTGAATAATGTTTCTCATACTAATGGCACTTTTAGTAACAATAACATTTTTTTGAATGATATAAACAATGAATTTCATGATATTCCTCTGCCAAATGATGCCCATCATAATGGAAGTAATGATGTGGATGACTCCGGAGGTATGGATACTTCTGGTGTTGCTATAACCACTCATTAAAGAATTTTATATGAAATAAATGAGACCCAAACTCTTTTAAACAAAGATCTAGAGGTAGGAAATAAACCCACTATCCCTAAGTTTAAAAGGCATGATAACAGAGTGCCTAACTCTGTTAACTAACAGAATAATGGGGACAAGGAGACCTCTTTTCATTCCAGAACCTACAAAAAGAATAAGGCTCCATGGAGCTTGGAGCGGCTTATTCTCTGGAAATAAGGCTCTATTAGGGATATCTTGATCTTTAAAGCAAGCTCCAAAGAACAAGCTGAATCGATGTTGACTATTTGGGGCAAAAATTACATAATTATTTCAAATGCCTACAAATTCTTAATTGGAACCCAAAAAGATAAAACTTGGACCAAAGTAATATGGATAAAGAACCATGTGCCCAAGCATGCTGTCAACTTATGGATTTCCATATATAAAAGGCTCAAGACAAGGGACCAAGTATTCTTTACACCAAACAACATCAATTGTGAATTCTACCATCATGCATAATTTTTGAATCATGTGTTTTTTTGAGTGTTTTTATTCCATGAACATCTTGAATGAGCTGAAAATCTGGATAGAATTTAAAGAAGACATAAGCTCAATTCCTTCAGGTTTTAAAGTCTTCAAGAGATTGTTTTCTACTAAATCATCGAAGAATAGCATCTGAAAAGCATCATTTGTAGTAGCCATGTACCTAGAGGTGTCAAAAGGGCGGGGCCGGGCCGGACCGACCCTTTTTTTTGAGCACGTGCATGCTTTCATGTCGGGTCGGGCCCGCTCGGGCTTGACCTGGCCGTACGGGCCATACCAGGCCATACTGGACAATAAATTTTTTTTTTATTTTTTTTTATTTTTATTTTATTTATATAAATTATTAAATTATATATAAAATTTTAGAAATGTATAATATTATATATTTATAATATGAAATGTTAAATTTTATTAAAATAACAAAGTTTAAAATTTTTTTTATAATGTAATATAAAATTAGTTTAAAATTTATTAGAATTATATAATATAGTTATAATTTTTTAAATGAAAAATTAAAAAAAACAAATAAATAAATCAATACATTTTGTTTAAAAAAATAAAAATTAAAAAAAACATAAGCAACTCAAATGAAAAATGACCAATCAGCCATTTGATACCGAATGTCCAAACCAAACAAATTACAGATTCAACATAACGTATAAATAAAGCGTACAATCAATAAAAAACAAAACATCGAAATCAAAAAATTGTAAATCATCATCAATCATCAATCGGCATATCATGAGCATCATCAACCGCAACATCAAGATCAGTATCATATAGATCATCATCATCAACAATCAACTCCTCCACTATCGCAGTGGATGCGGCTGTAGTCGTTATCCCAGTCCCAGCTCCAGCATGATCATGGATGCTAAACCTCGAATCCTCCCAATTCTTCAACAAGCCAAGGCCTCAACAATATCTGAACATAATCTCGATCTCCTATCCGAAATAACATTCACTATAACAGAAAAAGCAAACTCCGATGCTACGCTCGACACCGAAGGAGTTAGTAGATCTCGTGCCATCCTAGATAGGATGGGAAAGGTGGACTCATATGATTTCTACCACTGTAATATATCAAGATTCTTAGTGTCAGAATGTGACATGATTGAGCAGTGATCGGTATATAAGTACTGAGAAAGCTCTCTCCTATGTGATGGTCCACCCATACGTTTCTCCCTCGCTAGCTAAATGGAAAAATCATCATTTCTGAATAAGGTATTAATGTCCGTAATCACAGTCTCACTACCACCACCACCATACCTAGTATCGTAGTATGTGAACAGTTCAGTCAACTCCTCGTGAATGAACCATTCAGGTGGCTCTTCCAGGTTAATGCATGAGGAAATGTAGGTCAGGGTGTTTTCTACCACTTCCACCTTAACCCTAGGGTCCATGCATGCAGCAAGGCAATAAAGAGATGGAACAGGTGGACCAGTACTTCAGGTACTTGGTTTCTATCTCTGCAAGCATATGGCTAAGTGTCGAGTCAGCTCGATACTTCCTAAACATGCTACTAATGTTGCATATGCACCGGAGTGCAATGCAAGTAGTGGGCGTATAAACTGACGAACACATATCTGTTGTGTTATAAAAAATCTTCAGAAATTTCATAAATGAAATTTCTGAAGCCCAGTCAGTGTCGTCAATAATAAGTTCATCACTCTTACTATTGACATAGTCGGAAATCGTGTGTTCGTATCCAACACATGATTCTAACATCAGGTACGTGTACTTCCAACGATGTCTCACATCCGATTGAAATTTCTTCTTCTTAAGAATTTATTCTATTGAGAGTGAAACTATTTTTGATTGGAGCATATACATAAGAACACATGTTTCTCATACATAATTTTTTTATGAATTTTACGAATGAAAATTTAATGTCCCAATGTATTTTATTTATTTTTATTTTATTAGTTTTACAATTGAGAAAGTTAAATATAATATGTTGGTAGCATTAGGTACATTTAATTCCAATGGTATGTAACATTTAGTGTGCTTTTTTTTTTCCTTTTTTTAGTCCTATTGACTTACATAGACTATAAAAATTTTATAGTTTGCTAGATACCATATTATATTTTAATATATTTCAAATTTATTTTAATGAGAGTGAAACCACCCTTAGGCTTGCTTGTGCTATTAGGTTTATTATCTAATACATGTATCTAACATATAAAATCTTAGTTAGGTGACCCTCTCTAATGGTTCTATGAATAGACTCATAGTGACACCATTATTTGAAGTATTATCAAATATTATAATATAAATTTAATTTTATATTTTATTTTATCTAAAAACTCTCAAAAAATTCTAATATATGATAGGGTCATCATAAGAATGAAGATGTCATAAAATCCTAATATTTGTTTAATTAGTTTCTAGTTAGAATCAATAAAATAAATGTCATTGATACTACTCAATGATGTCTAAATTCATTAATAATTTTTCAATTTTATAATTTTTTATTGCATCACTATTATAAGTCAACATTAGAATCTTATGATAAATAGGTTTGATGTATTTATGCATACATTGAATTAGTCTTGAATCTTTTACAAATTCAACTGGAAGACCCAAACTAGTAACCAACCTATCAATGTCTTCTTTGACAAACTTATAGTGATAATTGAAGGAAGTTATTGAACTTGAAATTTATCCAAATATAATAACTGCACTACTAAGTAGAGTTTGCTTATGATTTAATACAATATATTTTATGGTATATTTTTTGTTATGTCTCCTAAGACATCCAATTCCAACCCCACCACTATTTTTGTATCTATCATTTTTTTATAATATTTACATTGAGCTAAATCATCTTCAATTATTCTAATATTTTTAGAATTGAGATACTAACTAGTCCTGAAGTTTTTATTAAGTTATCATTATTTATATCAAATTTATCTACAATATATGTTAATTTCATTTTCATTATAATTACTAGTTCACATTTTTTTAGAGAGTTAAAAGTAGAATATATGTTTTAATTATCTAATATTTTAAAAAATTGAAAATTATACATGCGCATTATAAATTTATTTAATCACTACCATAATTCCATGGATGTGAACTATGATGTGCCAGATCAAATAATCTTTTCTAATTATAATAAAATTCTTGTTGAGCTGAATATTGATCCAAATCTATAATGAAGTACTTAAAAATAAGAATGCAGAGCCTTGGCAAGAGGCTATGGAATCAAAAATATAATCAATGAACTCCAATAATGTCTAGGATCTTATGGAACCATATGAAGGGATACCATCCATTAATTGTGGATGGGTCTATAAGAAAAAGAGAGGAATAGATGGTAGTATCAAGACTTATAAGGCTAAGATTTTTGCAAAAGGTTTTACTCGAAAAGAAGGAATCAATTATGAGGATACCTTTTTTTGATAGCCATGCTAAAGTCAATCTAGATTATCTTGAATGGGCATCTTGAAAATGGACATGAAGATTATATTTTTAAATGGCCATCTTGAAGAATGTATATATATAATATAGTTAGTTGATTTCATAGAAATAAGTCAAGAGCACAATATCATATAAGTTTAAAAAGTCTATTTATGGACTAAAATAAGCATATAGATCTTGAAATACTTATTTTGATCAAGTCATTAAGTATTATAGCTTTGATCAATGTCAAAATGAGTAATTTGTATATATAAATAGAAGTGATAGCATTATGATATTCTTAGTAATATACATTGATGTCATATTATTTATTGGTTATGGTATGAGTTTGTTTTCTTTGGTTAAAGTATGGTTGTCAAGAAAATTTAATATAATAGACTTTGGAGAACCTGCTCATATTCTTGGGATTAAGCTTTTGTGAGATTGTAGTTGAAGAAAGTTGGTTTTGTCTTAGACTATTAATATCGATTAGATATGACTCATTTTAGCATACATTATTCCAAGAAAGATTTTCTTCCTCTTAGACATGAAATCGCTCTATCAAAAAAAAGTGTCCTAGAACACCTAATAAGATAGAGAAGATAGTGGTAGTTCCTTATGCATCTATAGTAGAAAACTTGATGTATGCAAGTTTTTGCACCATACTCAATATTTGTTTTGCAATAGGCATGTTAAGCATATATCAATCTAAACCAATTTAAGAATATTGGTCAGTAGTAAAATACATAATCAAATACCTAAAAAAGACTAGAGATTGTGTGGTGGTATACCAAGCATATAATATTATACAGATTGGATATATCGACTCATATTTCCAATTAAAAGATAATTTAAGAAAATTCATATTGGGTTATATGTTTACCTGGTGAAGTGGAGCCAAAAGTTGAAAGAGCATCATACAATTTTATATTGCTGATTCCACCATGGAAACCAAATATGTGGTAGCTTCATAGACAACCAAGGAGGTTGTATGGCTCAAGAACTTCCTAGCAAACATAGGGGTCATTCCTCCTGTGCAACTACCTATTATACTGTATTGTGATAATAGTGGAGAAGTTGCTAATTTGAAAGAACCTAGAACCCACAAGAAGGAAAAATAAATTGAGTATAAATATTATAAAAAAGGAGAGATGTGATGGTGATAAAGGTGGCATTAATAGACAACATGGTAGATTTTTTATAAAGTGCTTTCCATCTAAAGCTTTTGATAGATATGTAGAAGGAATAATAGTTAAATGTTTGGCATCATGGCTCTGAGTCTAAGTGAGAGATTATTGGAAATAATTTATAATAAAATATATTTTTAATTGTTATTCATTTTCTTGATTTACATTTCTTTCTTACTTTTAATGAGTTAAGTTTGTGGAAATATAAATCATTTATTCTACACTATAAATGATTCGGTGTGTAAAATTTAGCTTATGCACAAAAGATTAGATCATCATTTCTTATAGAATATAAGTTTATTTTTCATAATAAAATATATAGATCTAGACAATATATCGGCAAGATTATAATGCTAGATTTCAATAGGTCTATCTTGACCATGGTGAATGCTGAAATTCATGTTGGGAAATTACGCTTCCACAGTTGTGATTTTAAGATACATAAGAAGAAAGAACAATAAAACAACAAATGATATGTACATCTAATCCGCAATCCAACCACGGCAGAAACAAAAACAAGAAAAAAAAACAAAAACCATAAATAACATGATTCACTAGTCGCTCAGTACGACTAGCTACATCCACCAGAAAATGCTTATGCGTTACAAATTAAACCAAAATGTCCAGAATTCTTACAGTATGTGCAGCACAGAAATAGTCGCGATAAATCATGCAGAGAGAGAGAGAGAGAAAAAAAAATTAACATTTTTAGTTCACGAAAAATAATAATCCAAAAAATAAAATACAAAACATTTTATATTAAAACTTTCTCGGTTCAATTAACTGGAGTGGGTCGGATCATCGAACAGATCAGGCTCTGCTCTAAAAAATTTTGGTTCACTAACCTCCATTATTGTGCTACTGCTGCATTCCGACCTCTTAATATTTCATTTCCGGTACTTACATAAAAATATTAATATAGAAACATTTGATCATACAAACAAATTATCAAAATAAATTATATATACAGCAATTCAAACTTCTAGTGCTAGCATACTTGAGTGTATTTAATGGGACCATCATAATGTCATTATTTTATACTAATTTGTAAAATAAAATACAATATTATTATTATAAATATTATTACTTTTACTATTGAAGGAATTTATATTTGCATGTACTTGTTAATAGTTATTTTAATTCATATAGAGTATAGTCTATAAATGAATTTAGGAACTTTATGAATTGAATAACTTTATCAAGTATATGATAAATATTAATTACTAATGGAATATATGTTATGTTAGATTAATTAATGATACCACCTTGAGGACATGGATGAGCATTAGGTCGAACAATTTAGTTTTTTTTTTTTGGGTTTCTATTTAACCAAATAGAGGATGAATGCAATCGAATCGAACCAAATTTTTTTTAGTTTTTAAATTTAAAAACTAAAATTTAACGGTTTAGTTTTTGGTTTTTCGGTTGAAACTATTTTTTAAATTAGACATGTGGATATGAATCAAGCCAAAGCCTAATCGGCCTTCCTAATATGCTAATTTCTGTAGGCCACATCCACAACCAAAAATTAATTTAAATAAAAAAATGATATAGGTCCAATTACAATCAAATCCACTAATGTAAAATATATGGGTCAAATGATATTAGTCATAACCCATATCAATATCATAATACTATAGATATCTAAATGGATGACCCAAGTAATATGAAGGTATTTAGGTAAATTATAAATGTGATGCACTAATCTAAAGAAATGAAATATATCATAGAAGACTAAAATAAAATACTAAGCTTCATCATAAATTTTTAGTGCTTAATGAAATGAAGTACTATCGAAAAAGACATAAAACTTGAATTACAATCCATTTAACACAATTAAAATACAATTTATTTAGCATGATTAAATAACAAAATCAATTCATTTAGCATTCATAATTAAAATACAAACATTGTTATATTAACTTTCAACTTATAACTTCCAACTTCCAAGTCTTGTCATTTCCTATTAAAAAAATATATATTACATTAACTCAAACAATATATCAAAATATTCAAGTTTTAAAAATTAACACATGAATAAAATAAAATTTTAGAACTTACTCATAACATCCAAAACTAAAAGTACAAAATATTTTCAATCTATCATTTATCTATCATCATTGATTGCAACGAAGAAAGTATTGATAATTTTTAAAAATTTGAGATAAAAAAATGTAGCACTTTAATATTATCAAATACCATAAATAAAAAATGACTAAATAAAAAGTACATAAAATAATATGCTTCAATTTTCATAATGTTGACCATTTTTCTACAAACTCTCCAATCATCAACATTAGGCAAACCAAGTACTCCATCACCATGATCTATATCAAGTTCACTTCTATATAAAATATTAATTTCTTCATATCAATACTTATCAAACTTTTCTTTAATTATGCTGATCATTAAAAATTCTCTAGAATAAGAACTTTCTTTCCATTATTTCAAAACATATTCAATTGAAAAAATCTTCTCAAAGTAAAAATTAGAGGTGACTTAAGAAGAACCTGAAATAAACAAATTAAGATCATAACAATTTTTCATCATGTTGACCATTTTTCTATAAACATCTCAATCATCAACATTAGGCAAACCAAGTACTCCATCACCATGATCTACATCAAGTTCACTTCTATATAAAGTATTAATTTCTTCATATCCATTAAAAGCTCTTTCAAATTGGTTGAGTTCCACCTAGTTGCATCATTATGGGTTAACAAACTTTTAGATTCAATCTTTTAAATATTAACACATTTCCTAAATTTCTTCGACCTTACAAGAGATTGCCTCACATACCTTATGTCAGCTCAAACATGAACGATCACAAAATTAAAATGATTTTACCTATCAATAATAACAAGATTCAAAATGTATGCAATACATCTTATTTGAAGAAATTCACCATCTAAGACACTTTGACCCCAATTATTAATAACATTTCTTAAGTGTCTAATTGCCACATCATTTGAACTTGCATTTTCAATTGTCATAGTAAAAACTTTTTCAATTTCTCAATCAAGCAAATACTCCTCAATAGCTATGCCTAAATCTTTACCTTTATGATTGTCAACTACTCAAAAATTTAATATCTTTTATGCACATTTCTATCATCATTAATAAAATAAGCCGTTAAACACATATAATTGATTCTTCGAATAGTTGTCCATGTGTCCATAGTAAGACAAACCTTATGAGAAGTTATTTTCAAGAATTGCTTCAATTTTACCCTCTCAGCTAAAAAAAGTTCATAGAAATATCTTGAAATAGTAAACCTAGATGACATTTTGAATCAAAGTTGTAATATAAATATAAACCTTTCAAACCCTAAACCCTCTACACATTTGAATGGAAGTTCATCTATAATAATCATGTAAACTAAAATATTTTTATAAGCAATTTGATCAAATTTCCATATGCTAAGAATGTTTTCTACTTGAACATTTGAATGAAGGTTTAAGTTTAACCGTGTTTGTGAAATCTCAACACTATGAAGGTATTTTTTGCATAAAGCAATGTGAACCCTAAGCATGGTTGTGCCATTTTTCATAGGATGGGTAGAAAATATGAAATACCTTATCATAATAATTACATAGAGTTTTGACTTCACCATTTTGGTCTATAAATTTGGTCATTTCTAGACTATAATGGTGAACTAACATCTTCAATATTAATCATTTGGTGTTTGAATTGTGATGAGAATGACATCTACATAGAAATAGAATGATAAAAACGAATTTAAAAATTAAAACATACAAAGGAAAAGAAAAGGGAGATGGAGATTCTACTTGCGCTTGGGCCTTGGAACTAACTCTTCAACTTATTTAAAAATTAAAACATACAACACTACTAAAATTTACTGAATTATCGAACAATTATTTGGTCGCTAATTTGGTATTTTTTGGTCGGTATACCAATTTGCGACCATACACTGGCTAAAATAATTTGGTCGCAATTTTGCTCGTCGCTAATTTTTTTACCAACGAAAAATAGTCAGTCGGTAAATTACCAACTATTTACTGATCATTTTTCGACAAATAATATTTGATTATATTTCGACCATTTTCCCACCAAAAGTAGTAGGTCAGTGCATGGTCTCTAAATGGTTGGTAATTAACGACCATTTGCATTCCATCCACCGATAAAAAATTACTGACTATATTCCAACCATTTTCCGACCAAAAGCATTAGTTCACTAAACAGTCACAAAATGGTCAGTAATAACCTAAAGAATTGTGACAAAAAATCAACCAAAATCTTTTAAAATTATTGGTCAGTAATTGATCTTCAATAGTAATATCGACCATTTGGTGACCTTTTACTGACTAGTGATATTAAAAAATTTTGGTTGGTTTGGTCACAATTCATTCGGTAATTACCGATCGAATTTTTTAGTAGCTTTTCTGTAGTTTCTGCAAAAACTATAGCACATACCAAAAAAACATCCAATTCACTTCCGATTTTAATGCAATTACTACAGAAACATTTACAAGTAACACAACAAAAAAATCCAATTAACTCCAACAAACAACTATATATATTGCATATATATATTAATAACATCAAGAAAAATAAAACAATTAAATCCAATATCAAAGTTTAAGACACTGAAAAAAAATGTGTAATACTCTCAATCATCCAACCTAGTTTCATAATCATTATATTGCGACGTTTCCGGTCCACAAGGTGAGATGTCAGGTACTAGGGTAGAGCTATCTGCTACTACTAGTCCTGATGTGGTTACTGCAAGTGCTGCTGTATATGATGGAGTAGATGTTGTAGCTGGAGCATTACACCGAACAATCCAAGGTAGATCATCAGGGTTGAACTACTGTCCTTCCTGAAACTTCTTTGTAAGCCAGTCAAAATGCATGCGCAACTCATTCATATCATCCTTATACTAAATCATGCATCACTCGGTATCGGCGAACTGAAACCATATTGAATTTCACATCATGTCCAGAAATTCTTCCATCTTTGAGAACAAATTCGAAATTAGTCCTGAAAATTCAGCTTCATAGTTTGGTCATCTTTGTGAGTAGAATGATGATGTCGAAGAACCGACGCCATAGACGAGCATCTTCTCCTTGCCATCAATAGCCGCATACCAAATCTGATTCGTATCAACTGGTAGGGCTGCTGAATGAGAACTACTTGTTGCACCATCACATGAACCTAAAGTAGACTGGGAATACGCTTGAGTTGTAGCAGCTAATATTTCCTCATATCCCAAAGACTTTTCAACTCAACTATCAATGGTTGCAAGAAAACATCTATCTTCCACTTTGGATTCATTGGCCCGGGCATTAACACAGTCAAAAACATAAATTATTTTTTCATATATAAGTATGGAAACAAATTATATGGGGTAACCACCATAGGCCACAAAGAATATTGCTGTCCGGATTGACCAAATGGCTGAAAAGCATCAGCAAATAAGCCCAACCTAACATCTCAAACTTTAGAAAAAAAATCAAGAAAACACCCATCAAAATATTTCCAAGCAGGGGCATCTTAAGGGTGACACATCTTACCATCCTCCATATGATGCTCTAAATGTCACCTCATTTCATTAGCAGTTGTGGTTGATGCATATACTCTCTACAACCTAGGTGTTATTGGAAAATAGTGTATCTTCTTATACGGCACCTTCAACTTACGTATATATAATCTATTTCCAGAACCTTTAACCTTTTGCTTTACCAAGCATGATCACATATTTTACAATTGTTAAGGTCACTGTCATCACTCTAGAATATCATATAGTTGTTCACATTGTAATGAATGACCTGTACGGGTAATCCCAAGCCTCTAACTAACTTATTTGTGCTGTAAAAATCTAATGGCATTAGATTATCTTTTGGTAATAATTCTTGAATGAATTTAGACATATCATCAAACCATGCCTGTAAACACCAGTGTCTGCACTTTATTTCTAACATCCTAACGACTGCAGAAAGTTGAGTATGTTTAGAATTTTTCTCATATACAGGTTTGTCTCTAGCTTGAATCATGTCATAGAAATTTTTTGCCTCGGCATTGGGTTCCTCATTCGGGTTGAATTCAGGACTCGTAATCAGCATCAAAAACCATTTTATGGTATGCAGTGTGATTGATATTATCCGAGACCATCTGATTAGTTTTACTTGCTGACACCCGTACTAAACTTGAACACCTCTGGTGGACTTGCTTCTCACCATGGTATATCCAAACATAGTAATCCGCCACAAAACTATTTCTATACAAATGCATCTTCACAGTCTCAAAATTCAAAAATTTTTTATTCTGACATTTAACTAAATTGCAATGACACCTTATATATGTGCCACCATTCACACACTCAGGATGTCTCAGAGCAAACTCAACAAATTTATCAACTTTATCCCCCCATTCTTTAGAGAATATTTCATTCACTATTCGACCCTTGTACATCCATTCACGATCGTCTTCCATAACTAGTTAAAAAAAATCGACAAATATTTGATTTTATTATATGAATGAATATATGTATATATTGTTACAAATATAGTTATATATAATTATATAGACATTTATTTAGTTATAGAAATATTTATATATAGTTATACACATATCTTAACATAATTTTGTGCGTTGTTATACATGTAATTAAAAATATTATTACATGTGGTTATACATATAGTTACATATATAGTTAAACATATATTTATACATGTAAGTATATATATTTGTTCATTTAATTTTATATATTTATACATATAGTAATGTATATGTATAGATATAGTAAAAAACTATTTTATATACTATTATATACAAGTATATATTAAATATAAGCTGTAAATTTAATATTTATATATAATTATGCATAAAACTTTTATAATTATGCATATATTATGTGTATATACATTTTTGAAAAAACATATACACAAAAAGTGAATATTGTGTTTATATGATTTTTTTTTCAAAAATGTTTGTAATCATCATTAAAAAAAAATAAAAAAAAATTACTATTTTTGATAAGTATTGAGTATACGTAAACTATATATATGTTTTTGAAAACCATATATGAAAAGTTTATTTATATTTGTTTTTGAAAAAAATATATAATTAATATAGTATTATGTGTATATATACCTACATAGAAAATGTAAACGCAATATATATATATATATAATTGTTTATACATATAATATTATATAGGTTTTCAAATATATATATATATCCTTTATATGTTTTTTGAAAACGTATTATATGTATATATATATGTTTTTGAAAAAAATATTTACACAGAAAAAGGATATTGTGTATATATGTTTTTTTCAAAAATGTATACACATAACATATTGTATATGTTTTCAAAAAGCATATACCATATATATTTATTAAAAACATATTTGTGTATTCACATTTTTGAAAAAACATATATAAGTAGAAAATGAATGCTATGTATATATGTTTTTTAAAAAATATATAAACACATAATATTGTATAAGTTTTCAAATATATATATATACAAGATATATTCTTTGCTAAACATATTGGGTGTATACATTTTGAAAAATGTATTTTTTGCATATAATATATGATGTATATATATGTTTATACTTGAGTTCTTTTAATGACTGAGATAGAATTCTGGATTTTAATACTTGAGAGCTCTAAAACATAATTATTTTTAATTTTGGGGTATGCTTTAATTAAAATTTTTTAAAAGGGATATTTTTTTTTAAATATTTTTTTTTGAGGTATCTTAATATATCAATTGAAAATGTGGAGTAAATTCCACACCACATAAAATTATTGTATTATTTTTAATTAAAAAAAAAGTCTTTAATGTTTTCATATGGAAAACTATGTATTGCTCTTACATGAATGATTAGCCATAACACTAGTAATTTGTGTAAATATCAAATTATATTTTAATTATCATTAAATTATAGTAACATAAAAGCATTATTTATTAACAAGTAGTACAAAGAGAGAGAATATGCAATAAATTATGGATACAATGATACTACAAGTTTGACACAAGTTAAAAGTTTATATATAGTGTTACAGACATTTAAGATTAACATTATATAAAAGTTCGATTTAACATTAATCATTTTATATATTAAAGTATAGACATTTACACATAATGGCATACTAATATATAAATATAAACTATTAACATTAAGATTAATCAGAATGCAAACATCATGTAATAAAAATCAAAATCACTAAAACCCAAAAAATATAAATAGTAGATGAACAAATTATAAAAAATAAAAAATTATAGTTTAATTATTTGTGTCGAGTCAAAATCATGTTATGTAAAATGAAATCAAAGCAAAAATTAAGAAATTAGGAGGAGAAAAAAACCTAATACCCGAATATACTGAAAAATGAAATTCTGAAAATTGATATATAATTCAGAGAGACGGAGATGTGTATAAGCAATTTGAAGGAGAATAATAAAAAAAACTTATCTAGATTCAGAAGAAAAATCAAAATTTTTGTGTTTCGTGCTTACAGTCGGCTCAAATTCGGAAAATTGACAAAGTTGTGAGGAATTAGGGTTAAATGACTTAGCAAATGATTTTCAAATAAAAAAATTAAAACAATGAATTACCGACCAAAATTATGGTCAGTAAATGGCTAGTGAAAAAAAATATATAAGTATATGGAATTCCACTTTACCGACCAATTTTAATGGTAATATGTTTTTTGTTGTTAAATGGTTAGTAATTAGTCAGCAATTTCTATTAGATATTTCCATCATAACTTATTGACCAATTTCCAACCAAAAACATTTGGTCGGGAGTTATTGTCAGTAATGGGGACGTGAATTGGTCAGTAATTACCGACCTATATATTTGGTCGGTATATTGATTGGTAATTACGAACTTATAAATATATTGGATAACCACTATACCGACCATTTTAATGGTAATATATTTTTGATCGTTAAATAATCGGTAATCTTTCGAGAATATTTTTATCATATTTCTTCCTAATTTACAGACCATATTTCCGACCGATTATATTTGGTCGGTAATATATTGTTGGGAATTTGGTTGGAAATTTTTTTCTCCAATTCGCTTGTTTGAATCACTAAATTGGTCATGAAATGGTCCGCAATTACAGACCAATTATAATTATAAGTCGTTAAATGGTCAGTACTATATTTGATAAACACACTACAGACCAATTTCTAACCAAAAATCTCAGCTGGCAATTATGGTCGGTCTTTGGTCGGAATTTTGGTAGGAAATATTTTTTTTTCCGAAACCCTTTTTTGGTCGCTAACTAGTCGTGTTTTGGATAGCAATTATCGACTAATTTTTATGGTCGTTATTATTATAATTTTTAGCAGTGCAACAATATAGATCAAAAATAAAAACTTCAAACATATTATAAAGAGAAAGAAGAGTGAGATAGAGATTCTAATTGTGTTTAGAGGTATCAAACAGAACGTGCAGGGCCAGCCCGGCCCAATTTTTTTTTTGAGCATGCCCGTGCTTTCATGCCGGGCCAAGCACGGTTTATCAAAGCCAGCACGGGCCTGGTTTAATAAAAATTTTTCTTTTTAAAAAAAGTTTTAAAGTTTTCTATTATACTTTATATAAAATATATATTATATTATATATAGATAATGTATAATATATTAAATTTATAAAATGAAAATTGTTAAAAATCTAATAAATTACAAAGTTTAAATTTTTTTATTAAAAATATAATATAAATAAATTACAAAGTTTAATATTTAAATTGGTAAATTAACAATTATTAAAAATTTGTAACTTGAAAATATTAATAAAGTTTAATTCTTTTTTATAATTTAAACTAAATTTAGATTATAATTTATTAGAATTAAATTATAAAGTTTTAATTTTTAAATGAAAATATTAAACAAAAAAATAAATTAAAGAAAAAATTTCGTTAAAAAAAATTACAATGTCAAAAAAACAAAAGCAACCCAAATGAGAAATAACCAATCAGCCAATAGATACCGAACCAACGAAAATACAAGTTTCAACGTAACATAAAAAAACATACAATCAATAAAAAACAAAACATCGAAATTAAAAAGCAGAATCAATAATAAATCACAAAAATCATCAACTGTGTTCGTGACTGTGTGGCATCAAAAATCAAAAACAAGTGACGGAATAGAAAAATCATCATCTCCGAAGAAAGTATACATGTCCGTAATCAAAGTCTTACTAATACTACTACCATACCTTATATCGTAGTATGTGAACATGTCAGTCAACTTTTCGTGAATGAACCATTCAGGTGGGTCTTTCAGGTTCATGCACGAGGAAATGTAAGTCAAGATGTTATCTACCTCTTCCACCTTAACCCTAGGGTCCATGCATGCAGCGAGATAATAAAGAGATGGAATGGTGGACCAGTACTTTAAGTACTTGGTTTCCATCTCTGCAACCATATGGCTAAGTGTAGGATCAACTCGTTACTTCCTAAACATACTACTAATGTTGCATATGTACCTGAGTGCAATGCAAGTCATAGGAGTATAAACCGACGAACACATGTTCGTCGTATTATAAAAAATCTTCAGAAATTTCATAAATAAAATTTTGAAGCCCAGTCAGTATCGTCAATAATAAGTTCGTCACTCTTACTTTTGACGTAGTCAAATATCACTTGTTCGTATCAAATACATGACTCCAACATCAGGTACGTATAATTCCAACGGTGTCTCACATCCGATTGGAATTTCTTCTTCTTAAGATTTGCAGACAAACAGAGACTACCAAGCTCTTGTTATCTACGAGGAGTGCGAATCTATCTTAGTGCATTAAGTATATTATCCAATGCGGGGGAACATACCTTCATACCTACTTGAACAATCAGGTTAATCACGTGACACATGCATTTGACATGAAAGATCTCTCCTAATGGTGCATCTCTAATATTCCTAACAAACATATTCATCGCTACTCCATTATTATATGCGTTATCAAATGTGATACTAAAAATTTTATTTTGAATTTTATTTTTCCTAACTATTTTCATCATACACTCAAAAATGGCCGGGCCATCATGAGAATGGAGAATCTTGGGGGATCCTGAATTTTTTTTTATTCATTGTCCAGTTAGAATCTACATAGTGGCTGGTGAGAGATGCATAAGATGATTAATCATGACTTGTCCAGATATCGGACATCACGGATACACTTCACTATATGCCATAAATTTATTAATTATTTTTTGTTTTTCTAACTTATACAATTTTAGTATGTCATTCCTAGATGTGGACCTAGGAATCCTACGATAAGCAGGCTGAAAATATGTCTGCATGATGTGAACTACCCTTAGATCTTCTGAAAATTTGATCGGAAGACCCATCAATGTGATAAGTCTGGCCATGCCATCCCTACCCAACTCGCTGGAGTATATGAAGGGTGTAAACTTTGAGACTAAACTCGATCTAGTCTCAAAAAAATGTAGAGCTAAGTTGGGTTTGCCTAGGATCTAATGGACAATGTTTTTTGGTGCATAATTCGGCATGCCTCTTAAGGTGCCCAGTCCCAAATGAACACTTACAAGTTAAATTTCTCATACATTATTTGCACTGTGCCATTTTTTATTCCTCACCTCTAACATTTTTTTGTTTTATTAAATTAAAATGAGTCCAAACTACAGAAGTCCTCCTAGTTTTTTATTTTTTAGAAGTTTGGGTTTAGACGACTAGAGAAACCAAAGTTTCAGCAGCCTCGGACCTCTGTATAAGATTTTCATTTTCTAAATTTAAATATGTTTCAATAGTATTTGTTATTTTTTAGGATTTTTGTTAAACAGGACATAGGAGGTAGAGACTAGATGATATATTTTAGATTTTAATATTTTAGGACTAGAGAGAGACTAGAGAGAGATTGAGAGAGAGATAGAGAAAAAGTAAAAAAAACTTAAAATAAATTACCCGGCAAAGCAATGAGGTCGACCACGTGCACCGTGCACAACAGTCTAGTTCAAAATTTTAAACCCGAGTTGCGAGTCCAGAAAAGCTGAGCTGAATGACGAAATCCAGAGTCCCGAGAGAGAGAAGAGCAAGAGTTTTGAGAAAGTGAAAATGTGAAATTTGAGAATAAATGTTTATGAAAAACATAAATGTTATAGAGAGGTGGGGAAGATTTTATAGATTAGATGAAATAATTTTTTTTTAAAGTATTTTTTTTGTTTTTTTTAATTTTTTATAGTATTTTAGGGGGTAGAATCATGAGGGCCATTGGATTCTGCCCCCTAGCCTATGCAAACGAGATCCAATGGCTGTATTTGAAATTTATTTTTTTTACATTTGCCCGTTGGGGGGGAGGATTAGGTTGGGTGGGACCACGGGTCGGGCCTGATTGGACCTATAGGTGTCAAACGTGCCGGGCCGGGCCGGCCCGGCACGGCATGGTTCGGCCGTGCTCGGGCCCGTGCCGTGCCCGGGTGAAGAAAATCGCGTGCCGTGCCGTGCCTAGGCACGGCACGCCGACACGGGTCCATCCCGTGCCGGTTCACGCAGGCACGCGTGGCACTGGCGGCGTGCCACGCGTGCCGTGGCGTGAGTCATGACTCACGGCTCACGCCTTGTGAGTCGTGACCCATCCGGGCCCCCCCGGTAAAAAGACCGCGGGTCGGGTCCAAACAGACCCGACCCTCTGTCTTTTCTGCCGAAACCCGACTCCCGAGTCCGATCCAAGCATTTCCAACGGCAAAAAAAAAAAATTCAAACTTGAGCGATTTTCAGCCCTTGGATTCACCTCCAACGGCTAGGGGGCAAAATCCAATGGTCCTCATGATTCTGCCCCTTAAATATATTAAAAAAATTCAAAAAAATAATAAAAAAATATTTTTTTTTATAAAAAAAAATTTTATTTAGCCTATAAAATCTACCCCCCTCCCTATAACATTTATGTTTTTCAAAAACATAAAACCTCTCAATATTTTCTCTCTCTCACATAAACCGTGCATCTCTCTCTCGGCCCTGGTGATTTTGATTTCGGCTTGGATTTTCGTGAAACTCAACTTGAGTTTTGAACATCAGAGCTTCCTGCGGTGCACCTTGCACGTGAGTGACCTCATTGCTTTTACTGGGTAATATATTTTACGTTTTTTTGTACTTTCTCTCTCTAAATCTTCTCTCTCTAGAAAACTTACGAAAAATAAAAAATGACAAATACACCTAACACGTTTTTAAATTTGGAAAATGAAAATGTTAGTGTTACACAGACGTCCGTGGCTCCGGAAACTTTGGTTTCTCCTGTCGTCTCAGCCCAAAGTTCTAAAAAACAAAAAACTAGGAGGACTTCTGTAGTTTGGACACATTTTAAAATCGTAACACAAGTAGATGTTAGGGGTGAGGAACTTGAAATGACACAGTGCAAATATTGTATGAGACTTTTAACATGCAAGAGTACATGTGGGACTGGGCACCTCAAGAGGCATGCTGAAATATGCTCCAAAAAACACGGACCCTTAGATCCTAGGCAAACCCAACTTGGCACTACATTTTTTGAGACTGGATCGAGTTCAGTCTCAAAGTTTACTCCCTTCGTATACTCCAGCGAGTTGGGTAGGGACGGCATGGCCAGGCTCATCACATTGATGGGTCTTCCGATCAGATTTTCGGAAGATCCGAGGGTAGTGCGCATCATGCAGACTTATTTTCAGCCATCCTATCGTAGGATTCCTAGGTCTACATCTAGGAGTGACATACTAAAGATATATAAGTTAGAAAAACTAAAAATAATTAAGGAATTTTTGGCATTTAGTGGAGTGGTGTTCGTGACGTCCGATATATGGACATGTCACGATGATTCTTCTTATGCATGTCTCACGAGTCATTATGTAGATTCTAACTGGACAATCAATAAAAAAATATTAGGATTCACTGAGATTCTTCATCCTCATGATAGCCCGGCCATTTTTGAGTGTATGATGAAAATATTTAGGGAATATAAAATTCAAAATAAAATTTTTAGTGTCACTTTCGATAATGCTGCGAATAATGGAGTAGCGATCAATATGTTTGTTAGGAATATTAGAGACGCACCTTTAGGAGAGATCTTTCATGTCAGATGCATGTGTCATGTGATTAACCTGATAGTTCAAGCGGGTATGAAGGTGTGTTCCCCCGCGTTGGAAAATATACGCAATGCACTCAAGTATATTCGCACTCCTCGCAGACTACAAGAGTTTGGTAATCTCTGTTTGTCTGCGAATCTTAAGAAGAAGAAATTCCAATCAGATGTGAGACATCGTTAGAATTACACGTACCTGATGTTGGAATCATGTGTTGGATACGAACACGTGATATCCGACTACGTCAATAGTAAGAGTGGCGAACTTATTATTGACGACACTGACTGGGCTTCAGGAATTTCATTTATGAAATTCCTGAATATATTTTATGACACGACGAACATGTGTTCGTCGGTTTATACGCCCACCACTTGCATTGCACTTCGTTGCATATGCAACATTAGTAGCATGTTTAGGAAGTATCGAGCGGACCCGACGCTTAGCCATATGGTTGCAGAGATGGAGACCAAGTACTTTAAGTACTGGTCCACCATTCCATCTCTTTATTGCCTCGCCGCATGCATGGACCCTAGGGCTAAGGTGGAAGGGGTTGAAAACACCCTGACTTTCATTTCCTCGTGCATGAACCTGGATGAGCCACATGAAGGGTTCATTTACGAGAAGTTGACAGACATGTTCACATACTACGATACTAGGTATGGTGGCGGTGGTGGTGAGACTGTGAGTACGGACACTGATACCTTGTTTGGAGATGACGATTATTCCATTAACCTAGCGAGGGGGAAACGTAGGGGTGGACCTTCACATAGGAGCGAGCTGTCTCGGTACTTAGATACCGATTACTGCTCAATCCTATCACCTTCTGACAATAAGAATCTTGATTTATTACAGTGGTGGAAATCATATGAGTCCGCCTATCCCATGCTATCTAGGATGGCACAGGATCTACTGACTCCTCCGGTGTCGAGCGTAGCATCGGAGTCTGCTTTTTCTGTTGCAGTGAACGTGATTTCGGATAGGAGATCGAGATTACGTCCAGATATGGTTGAGGCCTTGGCATGTTTGAAGGATTGGGAGGAATCAAGATTTAGCATCAGTGATCGTGCTGAAGCTGGGACTGTGACAGACACTGCAGTCGCATCCACATCCACTACGATGGCGGAGGAGCTGATTGCCGATGATGATGACCCATATGATACTGATCTTGATGTTGCGGCTGATGATTCTCATGATATGCCACTTGACGATTGATGCTCATCTCCTCTTTTTTTCGATGTTTTTTTATTTATTTTATTTATACGCTTTGTTTGTACTTTGTACCATACATTCAGTTGAAACTTATACTTGTTTTGTTCGGACTATTGGTTTCAAAAGCATTAATGGTAATTTTTCATTTGTGTAGTTTAATTTTTTTTAATTAAAATTTTTACTAACTTAATGTATTTATTTATTATTTTACCATTTAAAATTTATTTTAAAATTTAATAACTTTAAATTTTAATATATAATTAATAAATTATAATAATAAAAAAAGCTAAACTAATTTGAAAAAAAAAAAATTTTTTTCTAATATTTTTTTGTTTTATTTAATTTTAAATGTTATATTTTTTACAAAAAATTATAAATTTTAATTATTACTAATACTCTAAAGTATATACAGTAACATAATAAAAAAATTAAAAAAAAAAAAATTTTGTAATCTGCCATTTAGGGCTGGCCTCGCTGGACCCGGACCCCGGTTGACCCGGTCCCGAGTTGCGGCACCCGCCCCGCATGCCCTGCCGTGCGCCCGTGCCACCTCGCCTGGCCTGTGAGTGGCAAGGCGTGCCCGAGCGTGCCAGGCACGGCACGGCACGGCCTTGCCGTGCCCACGGGCCGTGCCGTGCCTGCCTTTAACTGACCGTGCTTGGGAAAAACGGGCCGTGCCGTGCTGGGCCGGCCCGTTTGACACCTCTAAATTTGGACCCGTGCCGGGGATGGTGTGGACCGTGTACGCGTGGGCATGGAGATGGGGTGCGGTGTGGGTGGGGATTGGCCAACCGGGGACTTGGGATAGGGGGCCGTGGGGTGCTTGGTGCGGGTCTGGCCTTGACCCGTGCCGACGGGCCAGCGAACCGTGCCGGGTCAGGCACGGCACGTGGCTCGGTTGGCCTCGGCACGACACAGCACGATAGGTGCCTTACCCGGGCACGACATGGGCCAGGCACAGAAAATTCTCGTGCCGGGCCGGGCCCGGCAAGGCCGAATTGTGCTGCCCTCGTGTTGGGCCGGCCCAGCCTGGCCCGGTTGATACCTTTATTCGTGTTAGGGCCTTGTACTAACATCTTTAACATATTTAAAACATAATACAATATAGATTACAAATAAAAACTTTAAACATATCACAAAGAGAAAGAAGATGGAGAAGAAGATTTTGCTTGGGCCTTGGGACAAACATCTTCAACATATTTTTACATAGTACAACATAGATTAAAAATAAAAACTTCAAACATATTACAAAGAGAAAGAAGAGAGAGATAGAGATGTCGCTTGTACTTGCACCTTGGGACTGATATCTACAACATATTTATAAAATAGAAACTTTTAACAATTTTATGATTTGAATTTTGAAATAACATCTTCAATTTTCTCATTCACTATGCAAAGAAAAAAAGAGAGGCAGCAAGCAAGTGGCTTTTGATGAGGAGATGGAGAGATTGAGGCAGCCTGGCAGTGATGCACGATACATAGGTATGGGCATGGTTAAAAAAATAGTGGCTGACTTACACAGACACAAGATGCAGATGCATGATGCATTGCAAACTCATAGAGGGCTAGAGGCAGAAAGACAATTTCTATTTAAAAAAAAACAAATTCATTTTAATTTTTAGTTGAAATATGTTGCTTTTTTTTTACAACTGAACCAAGAACTATGAAGTGGTCTAATTTTGGTTAGGTTTTTTTTTTTTGCAAAATAAAAAACCAATCAAAAACCTAACGTAACCATTAATTTTTGTTCAGTTTGATTTAGTTTTTTGGTTTAAACCAAAATGAGATAACCCCTGCTTGATGAAGCTTATACTTTTTGCTATGGTTAAACTCTATTGGTGAATTTTAATCTAACATCTAAAAAAGTTAAGTAAAAAAGTCTAATGATGATAATTAAGAGATTTATTGAATTAGATTATCTATGAGTTAATTTAATTAATGAGTATTTATAATCTTAACATGTCACATTTAATAAGTGTTAAGTAATAAAAGTCAAATTATTTTTTGAAGATGTGAGTAAGTACAATTATATTTTTATAATGGTATGAATTATAATTAATATAAATTATTCTATGAAATAATTTACAATGAGACTCTACAGCTTTATTTAGATTCCATAAAAGATATCTTAAATATTTTGTTTATTTATTTAGAATATATATATATATATAATTGGAATAATTAATTTAATTATAAACAAATTATTTGATTTTATTATAAAATAAAACCAACTAATTCTTCTTAAATTGATTTTGATTACACACACACACATACACACACATTAATAAAATATTTAAAATAATAAGCTGAAATGTCACATCTATAAATAATTTAATGATGTATTAAATGGCTGGTTTGTTTTTTTAAAAATATAAATTTTAAGGCTTGGTGATGCTACACTACTATAGCACTGCCTTTTTTGCGAATCAAATGTTGGAACAGGAAAAACAATAGACTATACAGTTGTCGATACACATACATCAAGGTAATTTTGAAATGAAAATTTTAAACATTACAAACAATACTATTCTATGCACATTATCACAATATAAAGGGTTTTAAGTTACACAAGCTCCAACAAAAGGGAGTTACAATAATAGAGAATATAGATGAGATAGTTTAAGTTTATGCAGAAATTTAAAACTTAGAAACATAAAATATATAATAATAGACTTTTTAAAGTTCATATATATATATATACTGAACTAGATAGAATCATTCAGATCATTGAATTTTATGCAAGCCTGTTGAAGTTGAAATCAAATGGTCGTGCACTTGTTGCATGTCCATTTTAAAAAAATGAAGCCGTATGTCAAGAGCACATAAGTGTGTGATAGACTATGTGACCCATGTCATGTAACACATGACAATGCACAACTACTCAATTATCATTGTGAGCATTTAATTTGTATTTAATTTGTTAAATCATGCAAGTTCAACATTGATATAAACCAAACACAATATCAATTTCAATAGAAATTATGAGTGCATGAAGCACACATGCCCCTAATTTGGGAATTTTAGAAATGAGATGCATGTGCTACATGTGTTGAATGACAATTAGAATGTAGGCATGCTGCCAAGCCTAACATGGCATGAGCCATGCTATGGGCTTGCCCATGCCTTTGCAAGGCATTAGTCTCGATATGTCATACCTTGCTTAATCCCCTAAAGCTAATTCATGTTGTGGGCTAGGCTTGAGCCACTCAATCCATTTGCAAGTTGCCACCCATGTATCTAATAATATATCATTGATGCTCCATGTTATAAGAATACCATGAATTAATGATATTTCTCCATGAAAATGTTAACATACAATCAATTCTCTTTGTACTTGATATCTAAATTGTATATAAATAGAGATGTCAACTAGATCGAGTGGCTTAGGCACAAGATGACCTGATGATAAGATCCACGAGCCCAATGATCCAAGTCTAGCTATGGCTAGGTCTCAAGTCACGGGTCTAGTCTTGTCGAGTGAGTACCTGATGGGGTGGTTTTTTTTAATTAGCCACACAAGCCCGATACCATTTACGTGCCCAGTTGCAATCGAGCTGCCATGCCTCTTCTATCCTTTCCATTATATTTTCATGCAACGAGTTCTACTCCCAAACTAATTTATAAGGGAAGCCTAGTTCCCAACATAGTTAGCACAAAACAGCATGGTCTATTATTGACTCGGTGTGTCTTGGCATGACCATACACTTTGTGGGCTAAACCATGCCGTGCTGGGCTGCTAGTCTAATTCTTATGTAATGGTGGGGATTCCACGATGGCATGGTGATCCTACATAATAATGAGCCATGCTGTCATGATATGACTTATTTGATACCTCTATACATAAGTATTGAAACATGTCATACTTTGTAGGCCAAAATTAAATATCTTGATACATGAGCAAACTATCAAATCAATTAAACTCAATATTTTATATTGACACAATTATACATGACCATACATTTTAGTCTCATTATTTAATGAGTCCAAGATATCACTTATGTTAAGTTGGAGGAATATATCCTTTTTTGATTACTCATATCCCTCTCAGATATTTATGACATACATGATCATAATCATTATAACACACCTTATAATTAACTGTGAATGACTATGTTAACGTAAATAACTTGTCACATAAGAAATCATAATCAATATCATCACCATGAGAGCTACATGTAACTAAGACAACAATTCATGTAACATTCTCATGACTAATCAGTCAAGTATATTTTCTCTATAATACAATAATATAATGACTTGATATCTTATATCTATAACATTTTTTTTTTCATTTTTTTTGATGATAAAGTTGTGAGAATGAATGTGCAAACAAACCATATGAATACATGACTTTTAGATTTATAATTTTTTTTGTGTAATATCGATGCAATTTTCATTCTCTACAACATATGAAAAATGGAAAATAAAAAATAAATTTTTTTGCTGTTTATTTATAATAATCTGATTTCTTTTATTTTAATAGAAAATTACATTTTTCAAAAAATAATTAAAATGAAAACATTGAAGGAATTATGTTTTTTTGGTTGCTAATTTGAAAAAAAAAATTAAAATTAGAAGAAATAACATAAATACATAAAAATTATATGAAAGTTAAGGTGAATAGAAATTTTAAATTTTGTTTGGAAAAAAGAGAAATCATGTAATTTCACTTTTTTATTCTTATGAAAAAAATTTATGGAAAATACTTCTTTTGAAAAAAATTTAAATCAAAATTAATAAATTAAATTATAAATTATATAATTTTTCTAAAATATTATTTGGAAATTATTTTTAAATTTGTAAGAAAATAAGTGCTTTAAAAAAATTATTAAATTACAAATTATTTTCGTTTCTGAGAAAAGTGTTAGAAAGTCAACGGGAATGTTTAGGAAACTCTTATCTAACACACACAGACCCTTGTTTTGTAATTTGTAGTCTTAAAATGAATGAAGATAGTCGCCAGGGAATTAGCATCATCAATAGTGGTTCGATCCGCTTCTCTTCTCTCCTGTGCTTATAAAACTGCTTCCTTTGGCGCTTCGTTCTCCTTGGTGACTGCTGGTGCTTCTACAAAGCGATCGTTGCCGAATCTCTTATCTAATTCCAATCTCACCATATTCCATCATTTTTGTTCATCGTCACATTCTGTCGCAACAGCCATGCCTCATCTCGATCAGAATCTGGTGGAGCAATGGCCGGCAAAGAGAGTGCGAGATACCTTTCTTAAGTTTTTCGAGGAAAAACATCATGTTTATTGGAAGTCGAGCCCCGTCGTGCCTCTCAATGATCCCACTCTCCTCTTTGCGAATGCTGGTTTGCCTTTCAACACTTCCTTCGTCAATCGTTTTAGAATTTACTAGCTTCTCAGTAAACGCAAATGTTTTTTAGTTGAAATTTTGTTTTTTTTTACGAAAATTTTGACTTTATATCTGGTCCGGTCCGCCCTTTTTTTGTTCATGTCTATTACGGGAGTCATCTCCTGTGCATAAAGATCGCTCTTGATAACTAATTATCATTTACGTTTTGAAGCCGTCGACCTTTGTTTATGTGATAATTATCATTGATCATGGGAGACAGTTTGGTTTTTCTTTCATTTGAATAAAATTGAACGTGCTTTTGATAAGTCTATCTTGTTTTATTTGTTTCTTTTGTTTTTTTTTTCTGTATGTAATTGTGTTACGAGTGGATAGCTGAGATCGGCATTACACATTCTAATGGTTCTGCTTCTTAAAAAAAAATAGGTATGAACCAGTTCAAACCCATCTTCTTAGGAACTGCTGATCCTAATACGGCCTTGAGCAAGCTGTCTCGTGCATGTAACACGCAAAAGTGTATTCGTGCGGGTGGTAAGCATAATGATTTGGATGACGTTGGGAAGGATACTTATCACCACACTTTCTTTGAAATGCTGGGAAATTGGTCTTTTGGAGACTACTTCAAGGAAGAAGCTATTGAGTGGGCTTGGGAGCTTCTGACTCAGGTATTTCCTTGTTTCAATATCCCCTTTATATTATTTTTGCTTCCTTTGAGGCGTGTTCATCTGTCAACGCTCATTTTATTTGTTTCTGCAATTTCTGAAAGTGGAGTTTTTTCTTTCTTATTTTTAAATTTTATTGGCTAACCCTGACAGGTGTATAAATTACCTACTAATCGGTTCTATGCTACCTATTTTGGTGGTGATGAAAAAGCTAATATTGTTCCTGATATTGAAGCAAGAAACATGTGGCTCAAATTTTTGCCGCATGAGAGGGTGCTGCCATTTGGTTGTAAAGCATGTCTTCCTTTATTACTTGTTTTCTTTTTCTTTTATTTTTGTCTTGTCCTATGAGTATTTTTATTGTGGTCGCACGTATAGTATTTTCTTTTGAGTGCTTGTTGGGGTGGTTTCATTCAGTGATTTGGATTGCTGGTAACTCTGCTTCCATTTTTGGTTATATTAATGGGCCTATAATGATTGAAGCAAAATGCTTGTTTGCAACATAGCTTGACAAAGGTGGGGCTCAGCTGGAAACCTATATAAATTTGCCTGGACTGGTCTGATTAGGAAGAAAGCTGACCCAGCTGGTATTTTTTGGATATGCTAATCAATGTATCAAAAATATGAAATATTGGATCCTAAGCAAATCCAATTGAGTAGCAGAATATTTGAACTTGGATCAAGTTCAACTGCAATCATCCTCTTTATTTTGCATATTGAGTTAAAAGAGGAGATATGATGGAATTAAATTTTAGCATGAGTGTTTTAATTAAATTTTTAGAGAATTTAAAACTAATTTATTTATGTAAACTTAATTTTAATTTGACTATCATAAAATTTTATATTGATCAAGATAAATAATATAATAAAATATTTCAAATTAGAAAAATAGTAACTTATAAACTTAATAAATATAATTGAGTGGTATTTAAGATATACGACTTTTGAACTAGTTGCGAAGATAGTGTATTCACACGTGTCATCATTTATTATTTTTATTTTAAGTAAAAATTAAATAAATGAATTTTATGATTTGTAAGATTTTTTATTCTCATGATGACCTCGTAATTTATGAGTATTTATCAAAGATTTTTAAAGAATATAATATTTAAAATAAATTTTAATATTATATTTAATAATACTTAAAATAATAATATTGTAATTAATATGTTTGTGAGAATTATTATAAATATGCTTTTATATAATAGTTTTTATGTTAGGTATATATGTTAACATGCTTGAAAAAGTAAAAAATTATAAATGAATGTCATATATTATTGATATTATATTTACATGATATTAGATTTATTAGTTAGTTATTAACATGTGATATCTAATTATATTAATAATAAAATTAGTAAAATTATTATTGATGATTTAAGTTGTGAGGTATGTTTTTTTTTTTAAATTATTAAGGTTTTTTATGTTAAGATGAATATGTATTTGTATGTATATACTTTAACTATATGCATCATACTTAGGTCCATATATAATATTAATACTATATTTAGTAAATATAAATGATTTCTTAATTTTATTATAATGTCTTTTAAGAATTGAGATAGAAAATATATATTAAAAATATTGATTCTTTATTTTATTTTTTTAATTGTTTGATCGCTTGTATGAATCATAAAATTAAGGTGAGAGATATATAAAACATAGTAAAATATATAATTATTTGTATGAACCAAATGGAAGATTCAGATGGTATGATTTATAAATAATTAAATAATTTGTTTAAATATTATCATATTAGGGATAATAATTTTAGTAAGCCTTCGTATACAAACATGAACATTATATTTGGATATAATGATATTTTTATTTAGTTAGTTATGACCAAACAACTTGGTGGTTTATCAAATGATAGTGAATTATCTTGATATTTAGATATTAATTATTATTTTATTCTATCATATAATAATATTAAGAATTTAGATATATTGAGTTGATAAAAATGATATGCATTTACCTATCTTGTGCTATGTAAGATGATATATGATTTATTAACCTTATTGATATGTAACATAACATTGTAATATATTTTTTTATAATTTTGAATATTATTTTATATAGGAGGTTTATATTAAGACCAAATATTATATAAGCATTATCATATATAAGGGACCGAGAAGTATATTTTTTGATGAGTATTCAAGATTAAGAGGAAGAGCTTCTAGTGAAGTATGACGCACATGATAGTAATGATATCGAGACTATGGCTACAAGCTTGAGGGATGATCTGAACCATATAGATTAATCATGAATATTGGAGGACTAGTGTATTGTTGATTGTTATTATTTGTTGTATTTTAATATTTTTTTATTTTATTATAATATGTGATATTGTGAGGATATCAAGATTACAAAATAGGTATATTTTTTCTATTGAGCTATGTCTTTTATTTTTATTTTTATTTATATTGCAGTATAATTCATTTTTAATATTTAAATTTTTAATAATTAAAATTTTATTTTAAAAATTAATTTTATTTTTATAAAGTTAGTGCCTGTAACTCCATGTCTTGTGGCCATTGGTTGACTGTGATTGGCTAGTGGTAGTGCCATTTTCCATTGGGCACTACCTTGGTAGTGGAGTGGCCTGGTAGCAAGGCACTGCATGACTATCCTGTGTCAGCCAAGGGCATAGGCACAGACCAGGGGCCAGAGGCATGGGTAGAGGCTAGGGACCACTGCGACACTACTCAGTGACCATTTGTACTATATTAAAAATTATTTTAAGAGTTTATCTTATGTTGTTGAGATTGAGAAGTTATTGATGACTAAATTTGTTTATGTTGTAACTAGGTCTCCCATTAAGTATTCTTGTAGAATGAGTCTCTCCCTTGTTAGTTTTAGAAGATGTTGAATCTCATTATTAAAAGAGTTTTGCATCAATTTTTTTTTTTAATTTTTTTCATCAATGCCACATGTTATGAGACTTATTTTTAACAAAAATGAAGCAATGCTCAATAAGGAAGTACCTAAACCAATTGATTTCTATCCGATACTTAAAGTTTGTCTATTTAAGTTTATCAAGTCTACATAGTCATCAAAATGAAAGGATATGTCATTTGTTCTCATGAGAAACTAGTTGATTATTTTAGTTGGCACATTTATTCACATGACTTGATATTTTTTAGAGATCATAATTATACACAATTGATTAATTCTTTAAATTATAGTTGGGCATGACTTGTGAAAGTATGAGATTCATTATATATATTAGTATATTTTTTGTGAAAACAAATTTAATTTTAAGATATTGTATTTAGTGTAAAAAGATTATGCTTTAACATGAGGTTGAGGTAGAAGTGTCAAATAAGTTATGTCATGTTAGTAAGACCCAAAATTTTGTAGACTAGATAAGGCACAATGCCATGTTAGAAATGACATGAAACAAGTGCCTGTGTCGTGCCCGTGTCGTGCCTTGTTTGCATGACCATATTTTAGTTCAGTCTGGTATAACCTGATGGCTTGTCTTATTTAATCAGGCAAGCTTGGTCATGTTGGATCCTACCTTGACTAGCAAGATTGTCCTCCCCATTGGCCACAACCTAGTGGCAATGTACAGTGCTTAAGCTTAGCCCCGTGGCCACTTCCCATTGCTCACTAGCCACTAGACAGTGGTCAAGGGCCCATTAACCAAAGGTCACTTGGCATGACTGCATGGGCAATGGGCTCTAACATACGACAATGACATGTGTAAATTATTATAAAGTTTCAAGTTTAAATCTTAAATTTATAAGTAATTTTTTAAAAAAATCTAAATATAGAAATTGAATTGCATTACATTGTAATATAAATTAAAATTAATAAAATCCATAAGATCATAAATCAATAAAAAATATACGTGTTTTAGTTTTGAATATCATGACATGATATAATAAATAATAATAAATTAAAAATGTTTAAAAGTAAAAAAAATGAATACATCAGTAAAAATATAAAATAAAATACAATGTTGTTTTTTTAAGTAATTGAGTCAAATATTCATGATCTCCAATTAGTTTGTCATTAGTATAGATTGAATCGTTATATTTGATTTTGAAATTAGTGCTAGTCTTAATGCCCTTGATGTTGTCTGAGTCATTATTCACAATAGTTTTTTTATTGTATCATGGATATTTATTTTTAAATCTTTTTAATCCTACTAGCATGAAAATATTTTATAATATTTGATCACAGTCTAAATCACCTATATAAAATAATATTCATGGTTAAAAAAAAATAAACTCTTATGCTATGTTAGTTATTGAAAGAGTTAATAAATTATTTGTTATATTCGATAACATGAGATAGATGAATTTATATGATTTTTGTTAATTTTATATTTAATTCTTTTTATCACGTGATAAGATAAGATAATAATAATTATTTAAGTATTGAGATAACTTATTTTTATTTGATAGATTACCCAATCATTTGTCTTTGTTAATTGAATAAAAAATGCTTATCTTTGAATATAGTGTCAATGTTCATATTTGGAGCTTCACTATTATTATCATATTTAGTATCATAATATATAAATATATTAGATAATTTTTTTTTGAATTTAATCATTAGGTTTATTTCTTTGGTTCATGTATGTGGATATGTATGTTAATATATTTTTTATTCTTTTTATCTTAACATTAGGATCATACAAGTATTCTAATAAAAAAAGAATGAATGATTAATATTATAAATACTTGATATTTATCTCTAAAGTCATGATCCTAAAATCAGATATCTTCAATGCATGCTAAATATATTATTAATATTGCACATGTACTCAATTATAATATAAGTGATGAGAGTGTACACAGATGAACATATGTTTGTCGTATCATAAATTTTTTAAAAATAAAGTTTATTTTTTATAATTTAAATAATCAAAAATAAGTTTATCACTCGTATTATTGATGTAGTTAGATATTAAATATTAATAGTTAACACATAACAATAACAATTAGTAGGTATAATTCTAATTATGTTTGATATTCGTTTGAATTTTTTTTAAGCTCATTGAAAAAAATAGAGTATGAAATTAATATTATATATTAGGTATCATAAGATATTTTAGTAAAATTTTTATGCTTTTAAATGTAGACAATACTTTTTTTTCTTTTTGTATTATCTTATTAATTATATTATACATACATCTAATATAAAAAATAATACTTAATGATTTGTCTCTAATATTTATGATAAATATGTTGGTGGTGATGTCATTATTTAAATTTTTATAAAATATAATATTAAAAATTTTATTTTGAATATCATATTTCATAAAGATCCTTATTAGATATTTATATGATAGACCATTAAGAAGATGGATGATCTCAAGAAATTCTATTTTTTTTTATTTAGTTCATTTATAATTAACATAGTGAGCTGTGAGTTATGTGAATGATTTGTCATTGTGACTAATTTATAAATCAGATGTTACAAATACCTCTCAAATATGTTTTATAAGTTTATTAATTAATTAAATATATTATTTTAATTTAAAATATTTTATTATGTCATTCCTATTGATGAACCTAAAAAAAATTTTATGAAAATTAAGTTGGAAATAAGTTTGTATTATATTAATTATTCTTGGATTATTTAAAAATGTAATTGAAAATATTATGTTAGTAATTAATTTAGTTATTTCTTTTCTCTCAAATTTATTGTGATTATTTAGGAGTTAATTCAATTTTAAGATTGTTATTAAATTGAATTTGTCTGAGATCGAATGCATTATATTTTTAGTGTATTGATTGATATATTTTTTAAGGTTAGTATTATTAGTACTCATAAATATATATATATTTTATAATATATATAATATACCAAATATTTTTTAATATTTCTAATATTTTTTTTTTTAAATTATTTTAAAGTATGTCTAGACTATAGAAGGTTGCTTAATTTTTGTGTTTTTTAACAAATATATCAAGACTATATGAGAGAAATTAGCTTTGGTATTGGATATTTTGATTAGGTTATTAGTATTTATATTTAGGTTTAGTTTATTTTTATTAAATTTATTTTTTTTTATTTTTTAAAATATGTGATTATGAGACTAGACTAGAAATAAAAGAATTTGAGAAGGAAATAAATATTTTTTAATTAATTAATTATTTTTTTAATTTATTATTTTATTAATCTAAATAAAATATTATAATTAAAACTAAATTGTATTGTATTTCTTAATTTTATGTCTGTAGCAGATACTCTGGATATTGTAACTCATATTTTGGTGCTTAGATGTTATTTTTTTGTCACAATAATGAAACTATTATATCAATACTCTATGCAAAATTAAAAATTTAAAAATAAATTATTAAAAAAATGCAAATAACAAAGCACAATAGTATTTTCAATGTCATGAGAGGAGCGAAGAGAAAAATTTATAGATTAATTGTGAATAAAATATACGAATTAAGTATTTATAGAAAAATTTTTAATTAAATATATATATTTTTATATTCATTAAGTGTGGAAATTTGATAACTATTATATTTATGTCAAGGAGTTGTTGGAAGTAATTTGATCACTCCCAAATAAGGATATATTTATTTTTTTTTGATAGTATAGTGATAGGCGCTATTTTGCCAGTATTTTTGTTGAACTTTTTTGACCATTTAAAAAAATTGCTTTACATACATTAGTCTAATGTCACAAGTTGTGATGATGTGCCTATCATGCAAGCATTGCTTGACATACACAAGACACACTGGGTGTCAGCCCAGCACAACATGAGCCATGTTAAAGGGTCAGTGTTGTGGTTTAGGTATGATTAGTCATGTTATAGGGTCAGTGTCATGGTTCAAACATGATTTTGTACTATGCCATACAAGAACTAACATGATTGAATTGTGCTATGTCGTGGGCTATGCTCGGTTTGCCTGACCCACTTGACACTTTTATGTTAAGGAAATGTTAATATCTCAATAGCTGTATATTTGGAAATCAAAAAGGTTATATATAATGAGTCTCCAATTTAAGGCTCATCTATTGTGAAGCATGGATACAACAACGTTAAGGTGTGTCCGTGTGTCGAACCCTTGGATATGCAGATGCAGGCCAGACATATGTCAGAGATGTGTCCGATACGCCATGTGGAATATCATTGACCAAATAGTAGGTGAAAGCCTTGGATACGTGCTGGACATCTTAGACACAACTTGGACATGGTTTAGACACAACTTAGACATGGTTGGACACGATTTAGACACAACTTAGACATATTTTATAGGCCAGCTTCTTCTTTGGACTTAAAAAAAACCCAAACTTTGGTTTTTGCTCTTCATCCTCAAAGAGAAAATGCGATTCTCTCACACACAAAAATGACAAAAAATTAGATTGGAAGCTGGAAATCGATACAACGACAATGTCAGAGAAAATGTGTGCTAACTATTAAATAGTAAGTTCTTTTTTTTTCAAGCATATGGTATAAGAGTCCTATTAAATGATGAATTGTTCATGAAACTTTTGTATCAATGCTTCAATTTATCGCATTAAAATTATTAGAATAATCTTGTTCATCCTTATGTTGTAAAAGAAATTGGAGCACATATAATTTTATTCACTTCATGAAAAGAAATAAGTTGATACCACAAAGAGTTGAGACTTGGTGAATGTTATAATAATCTTTCATTTCTATTAATGAGATCTCCAAATTATAATGAATGCAAATATAAAATATGAAATATTGGAGGTGATGGTTATGACTTAATGGATATATAGAATACTAAAATTCTTGAGATTGCGGATCTTTATCTTGATGAACCTAAATTGAATGTTATTTTTTTTTGATTTAGAAGAAAATGCTAATCTTAGTTTTAGTATTACTTATGTTTATATTTGAATATTTATAAAAATAATATTTGAGCATTTTTTTTATCAAAATTACTTTTTAAAGAGAATATTTGTAAATATAATTATTTTTATTTTATCTTATTACGTCGTGTTCTTGTCATATTTGTATTTATGTTTTTAAAATTTGTCGTGTCTCGCCGTGTTGTATCGTTGTCGTCGTATTTGTGTCCATGCTTATTAGCTTATCTCAGTTGAATAAAAGTACTTGTCATTTCTTCAAGGTATGACCTGTGATAAATGTACCATAATAATTTTAGAGGTGATCAGTTATCCAGTGCTATTTTTATTCAATTATATTTAATTTTGAAGTTTTTATGATTTCTAATGTGTTAATGTTTGTTTAATTGCACACAAACACTATGACTTATAATTTTTTTGATTCATAATATATGTATAATATCATATTTTGATAAATGTGATGTAAATTTTTTTAGTTTAGTCATTTATTAGAAAAAAAAAATTATTCTTTATTATTTCAAAGCCAACTCTTTATGGTGTCTCAAATAATTATACATAATTTCTAATATAGTTTTGTACAAGTAAATGAAATGTATAAAGATTGATTGTTACTTTATTATGAATAAAGTATAAAATGAGTTAATTGCTATTGTTTCTATTTTTATCACAAATGATATTATATCATTTCAAAGATGTTGAAAACTTCATATTTTTTATTACCCAACTAACTTGGTGGTATTGGCTTGTATTTGTTATATGGTAATTTTGGAAGACTATATGTCTTTGGTGGGCACACTTTTGTTTGCTTGAATTGCATTCTAGTCAGACATGCTAGCCCAAGCCACCCTTTCATTCATGCTTGAGGAAATCTATTGGTCGTTACTTGAATAGTGACGTCCTTGGGTCATCTTGCTCCAATATTGTTGTGCATGATCGATTCGTCTCAACCTTGTTTATATAAAAAAAAAATAATTATTTCAAGGTTAACATGTTGAGTTTGGGACTTTTTAAGTCTGGTTTCCTTGATATATTCAGTATAAGAATTGTCAAGATTATCTCTTTTAGATTCCACGTGGTGGGAGTTTTGTGCATTTAGTATTGTTTTATAGTTTTTTTTTAATTTTGAAAAAATCTTTATGCTATGACTACGAGTGCTTAGCTAAATACACAATAATTGAAAATGTAAATATTTTACAAGTAATAAAGCTATATGAAAAAATAAAAGTATATATTCATGTTTCATATAATAATGATATCATCAGATTAATAGTCAGAATCATCTACCTAAAGGTAATTAGTTTGTTAGATCATTTCCTCATCATGTATGTATTCTTTTTAAAAGATTAAAGTGCTCGTTGGCATTAAACCTATGATTCACCCATGTGTCACGGACTTGGGTCTTTTTGCTAAGTTTTCGTGCAGCACGTAGACAACGTATCACTTAGAAGTTGCTAAGTCAGTTTTACTTTCGTCTTGCTTGTTATGCTTGGCGTCTATTCACAACTTGGAAGCAAAGAAAATTTGATAGAATACTTGAAAATGAAAAAACTATTTTATTGAATAATAAAATCTTACAAGAAACTATTAACTTTGTGGTTTACAAATGAGGCTACCTCCTCCTTAAATATATGCACAGGGAAAGGTCTAGAACTTTTGAAGGTTCCCTATAAGTCTAGAGAATTCTATTACATATATCCAAATAGATTCTAGAATAATTTAGGATAATCTCATTTCTTTTATACAAGTATGGTCTTCTTCGGAATCTTCTAGAATAATTTGCATTCTTTGAGTGAGGGTATGACATTCTCCCCCACTAATGCTGCAGACGTCCTCGTCGATTTTTCTGCCTGGAACTGTTCAATTTGTTCCTGAAATTATCACAAATTATTAGTTTGCTCCCAATTAGCTTCACTTTCTGGTAGACCCCTTCATTTTATTAAGTATTCCTTGTTGGGCCAAAATTTAATCTTCTTTAGGTCCTGATCTGACATGATGTAGTTCACCTCCTTATCATAGGAGGTCACTACTACTGATGGCGCCCTTATCGTGACTCTTTGGCTTGGATTTTTTTATTTTCTTGAAGACTTAGATTGCTAACATGAAAGACATGATGAATTTAAAATTTTAGTGGTAACTCAACTTTGTAAGATACCTTACCAACTCGTCTAAGTATAGGAAATGAGCATTCATAATTTCTCACAAATTCTTTGTGTACTTTTCGAAGAGACTTGAATTATTACGGTAGAAGCTTGACAAACATTAAGTCTCCAACTTGAAATTCTACATGTCTTCTTTTCATGTCAGCTAATTTCTTTGTTTTCTTAGTATTCTTCCTTAAGAACGAGCATGCTATATCAGCTTGCTCGTGTCATCTCTTAGCAAATCTGTATGCTGCTGGACTCCTCCCTGTGTATCCTCTAGTTAGGGTGTGAGGAGTCTGTTCCATGACTATCTCGAATGGACTCCTCTTAGTTATCTCACTTTTCTGTAGATTGTAGGAGAACTGAGCCACATCTAGTAATTTGGCCCAGTTAGTCTGATTGGTACTCACAAAGTACTTCAAATACAGCTCTAGTAATGTATTCATTCATTCTGTCTGCCTATCAGTCTGAGGATGAAAGCTAGTCTAGAAGTGAAATTTCGTGCCCATGAGTTTGAAGAGCTCCGTCTAAAACTTTTCAGTAAAGCGTGGGTCATGATCACTAATGATAATATTAGGTAGCCCCAATACTTTATCATGTTCTTGAGGAATAACTTGGTCGTTTCTTCTGTTGCGTAATCTTTAGGGGCTACTATGAATGTAACATATTTTAAAAATCGATTCACTACCACTATGATAGATTCATTTTTCTCGGATTTGGGTAAGACGATAATGAAGTTCATAGTGATACTTTCCCAAGATTGCTCTGCTATAGGTAGTGGCTCCAACAGTCCCTTAGGTAATTATTACTCTACTTTATCTTGTTGGCACACAAGACAAGTCTTCACATAAGTTTCCACTTCATTCCTTATATGTAGCTAGTATTAAACTGACTCTAATAGTATCCTTGTGTGTTGTTGCCCTTGGAGTCCAGTCCATTTGGAGTTATGACACACCTTGATAAGATTCATTTTAATATTTTCTCACTTTGGCACATAAAGTCACTTTTCTTTTGTGTAGAGAAAATTATTTTCTACCTAAAACTGCTCAGTCTTTCCCTTGTGAGCTAATGTGATGATATTTTTGGCCTTTGCATGATGTTGCAATCCTTTTTTTATGAGATTTCCCATCTCTCCCTGGGGCTGGCTAGTCATGAATGCTAGTTTCGCTTTGCAGCTTAAGGCATCAGCTACGTGATTGATTATGGTGACTTGTACTCTAATGTGTAGTCAAATTTTGCCAGGAAGTCTTGCCACATTGCTTACTTGGGACTTGGTTTCTTCTGGGTTTGGAAAAATCTAATAGCAATATTATCTGTTTTCACTAAGAAGTGTGATCCTAATAGATAGTGTCACTATGTCCGCAAGAAATGGATGGTTGTCGTCATCTCCTTCTCTTGGATCATGTACTATTTCTCTGTGTCATTGAGCTTGCGAGTTTCAAAAGTCATTGGACATTTCTCATGCATAAGAACTCCTTTAATGATAAAGTCAAAAGTATCAGTGTGTACCTCGAACACATTCGCGTGGTCAGGTAGTGCAAATATCGGCTCATTCATTATAGCTTTCTTCAAGTTTTCAAATGATTACTGGTATTTTTTATTTCATGCTTAGCCTTCTTGAGAAGGTCTATTAATGGAACTGTTTTTGCTAAGTATTTCTTGAAGAACCGTCAATAGTGGTTAACTAGGCCTAAGAAAAACCTTAGGTGTGATACCTTAGTAGTGGGATTCCATTCCTGAATGACTTTGATCTTGCTTTTTTTTATCAAAAGCTTGCCACCCTTGATGCGGTGTCTCAAGAAGCCCACCTCCTCAGGGAAAAAAAATATTTTTTCTTCTTTATGTATAACTTGTTTTTGTTTTAATAACCGAAACACCTTCTATAGATGATTAACATGCTCTTTTAAGGTGTTGCTATATATGACAATATCATCTAGATATAACACCACAAATTCATCCAAAAAATGATGAAATATCTTATTTATCAAAGTGTAAAATATAGCAGGTGCATTAGTAAGATCAAAAGGTATCACTAGGAACTCGTAAGGGCTATACTTTGTTATACACATGGTCTTTGCCTCATTTTTTTCAATTATTCTTACTTGGTAGTACCCCGATCAAAGGTTCAACTTAGTAAAGTGTCGTGCTTTACCTAATTAGTCAAATAAATCAGCAATAAGATGAATGCGATACTTGTTCTTGATCGTTACATTGTTGAGTATCTTGTAATCAATGCACATCCGTAATTACCCATCATGCTTCCTTTGGAATAAGATCGGCGCACCATATAGAGCCTTAGATGGTTGGATGAATCTGGTATCCAACAATTCATTTAGTTATTTTCTTAATTCCTCCAACTCTGGGAATGTCATCCTGTAGGGCCCCATGGTAAATAGTTTTGCTCCTTGCTCTAACTCAATTCTGTGATCTTTTATACTTATGGGTAAGAGCTTTTTGGGCAGCTCTGGTGATATTATATCTTAAAATTTGTCTAATACCTTCATGACTTCCATGAGCATAGAATTTCTCATAGGGTCACCAGAGTTTTCCTTAAAGGTTACTAAGTAGGTCATTTCATTCTTTTTCAACATCTTCTTTAATTGTATAGTCGATAACATAAGCATTTTAGCTTTATCTTCGATGATTGTGGGAATCATGAATAAAGTCTCATCTTCTAAGATATCCATCCCAATCACTATCTAGAAATTATCCATGAGTGCTATCGTGAAGTTAACTTTGCCTTCTCAAGGCATGATCTTCATTGTTACCATGCGAGCTATTTCGTGTGATGACTTGGTAGTGGAGTTTATTGTCTTGAACCATCCTACTTCATTGGATGTTGGGAGCTTGAGTCTCACTATCTTCTCATTTGAGACAGAGTTATGTGTGACACTGGTGTCTATCATGGCCTTAGTAGACATCTCATTATCCTTGGCCTCTACGTATATGAGTTCCCTATTTTGAGGCTTCTCCTTGATTTGTTTGATCTTGAGGGTATTCAATAGCTGCATTGACTCCATGTGAGAGGTATCATCTATTTGTTCAATCATCCTCTCGATCATGACATTTATGATCTTTCTTTTAAGACATTCACGTGCTCAGTGTGGTCCATTGCACATGAAGCAATTGGTTTTGGCTTGAAATTTTTGTGCTAATCTATATCAGTCTTCTTTGTTGTTAGAAGTCATCCTTGATCTTTCCTTAGTGTTATAGCTTTTGTATTTTATGTCTTTTTCATCTTTGGCATGACTATCCTTAAAAGATGAATTGGTTTGAGAAGAGTATTCTTTTCGGAAATTCATGAGTGACTCTGCTACTACTATTGTCATGGCTAAGTCTTGGACACAATTTTTTCTCAATTCTTGCTCGGCCCAGCCTTACAGGTTCTTTATAATTTGAAGTGGAGTTTTTTCTCATTCATATCACAAGCCTCGAGCATCAGGAAAGAGAACTCCTTGACATAATATCAAATAGTTCTCGTGTATTTGAAATATCTGATCTTTCTACGAGCTATGTATCGAGGTGTCAAACGGGACGTATCGTTCCGAGCCTGCCCGGTTACTGTACTGTTCTTGGCAAGGCATGGTTTATCAAAGCCAGGCCCGACATGGCCCACCGGCCCGGCGGTAAAAGTGCCATGCTGGGTCAGGCTCGTACGGGCCAAAACAAGCCCGTATGAGCCTGGTTAAATAAAAAATAATTTTTTTTTAAATTTAAAGTATTGTATTAAACTTTATGTAAGATATATATTATATTTTATATAGATAATATATAAAATATTAAATTTGTAATATGAAAATTATTAAAAATTTAATAAATTACAAAGTTTACATTTTTTTATTAAAAATATAATATAAATAAATTACAAAGTTTAAAATTTAAATTGGTAACTTGAAATTTTTTTTTATAATTTTTAAATAAATTTAGATTATAATATATTAGAATTAAATTCTAGAGTTATAATTTTTAAATGCATATTTTAAATAAAAAAATAAATTATACAAAAAATTACCTTAAAAAAAATTACAAAGTAAAAAAAAAAAGCAAATCAAATGGTCAATCGGCTAATAGAAACCGAACCAAAGCAAATACAAGTTACAACATAACGTAAAAAAAATATACAATCAATAAAAAATAAAATATTAAAATCAAAAAGCAGAATCAAGAATAAATCACAAAAATTATCAACTGCTTCCATGACCGCGAGACATCAAAAATCAAAATCAAGTGGCAATGACAAATGGAATGTGGCGTGGCGTACTGGCGTGACCTGACAATGGAAACTGGTGTCTGACAACGGGTAGGAGAAACCAGCAACCATGGAAATCATCAAATACCATATCATGAGCATCATCAACCGTAATATCAAGATCACTATCATATGGATCATCATCATCAGCAATCGACTCTTCCAATTTCGCTGTGGATGCAGATGCAGTCTCTATCCCAACTCCAGCACTATCTTGATTGCTAAATCTCGAATCTTCTTAATCCTTCAAATAGGCCAAGATCTCAACAATATCTGGACATAATCTTGATTGCCTATCTGAAATTACGTTCATTGGAACAGAAAAAGAAGATTTCGATGCTACGCTTGACACCAGAATAGTCAGTAGATCTCGTGTCATTCTAGATGGCACGGGAAAGGTGGACTCATATGATTTTTACCACTGTAATATATTAAGATTTTTAGTATCAAAATATGATAGGATTGAGCAGTAATCAGTATCTAAGTATCGAGAAAGCTCGCTCCTATGTGATGGTCCACCCTGTCATTTTTTCCTCGCTAATTGAATGGAAAAATTATTTTTGAAGAAGGTATCCATGTCCATAATCACAGTCTCACTACTATCACCACCATACCTAATATCGTAGTATGTGAATAAGTTAGTCAATATCTCGTGAATGATCTCTTAAGGTGAGTCTTCTTGGTTCATGCACGAGGAAATATAAGTCAGGATGTTATCTACCCCTTCCACCTAAATCCTAGGGTCCATGCATGCAGTGAGGCAATAAAGAGATGGAACGGTGAATCAATACTATAAGTACTTGGTTTTCATCTCTGCAACCATATAACTAAGTGTCTGGCTAGCTCGATAATTTCTAAACATGCTACTAATGTTGCATATGCACCTGAGTGCAATGCAAGACGTGAGAGTATAAACCGACAAATACTTGTTCATCGTATCATAAAAAATTTTCAGGAATTTCATAAATGAAATTGTTGAAGCCCAGTCAGTATCGTCAATAATAAGTTCGTCACTCTTATTATTGACATAGTCGGATATCACATGTTCGTATCTAACACATGATTCTTACTATTGACACGGGCCCTACATGTACGGGAATTTCCCGTGCCTGGCCACCACATGCACGGCCGAATCATGCTGTGCCTCGTGCTGGGCCGGGCCGGCCCGGCCCGTTTGAAACCTCTAGCTATGTATCCCACATTTCTGGATAAAATTACTTTTTTATCTCCCTTGAAATCGATCAATGTGTCTATGGTGCACATTACTTTTTCTTTCTCCATAAATTTTTTACGTCACTATAGAGTTGCGTTATTAGTGAAATAGAGAGTAGTAGTACGTACTTTTGTTACCTCATTATTTAGTAATATTGTCTCAAAATATCTCTCCTTGTACCACAAATAGTTGTCTAGCACTTTAACATCATGTTTTCCCATGAAAGTGAGACTTTAACACATTGACCCTTTGGGCCTCATGAGTGGACATAATTCGAGTCGACAATGCTATATTGTAGATTGCTACTTGTTTCAGCCCATCCACATACTTGGTCAAGACTTCCACCATTGATTCTAAGTTAGTGAGCATGTCCATGACTTTCATAAAATTTTCATGCGATAAACTGGGATCGGCGAGCCTTGCATCATCTCTTGAATGTTTAGGATCTACATCTTGAAATCTTTCATGACCTTTTCCATGCTTTGCTCCATAAGATTGAACCCTTCCTTGGTGTTTGCCATGATGACCTCTAACTGGGTCACTCGACTGTCCAAGCTTATGAGATGATCATGAGATATGTCATTCTTTATGCTTTCCTTAGTAGGAGGGTCAATGTCATTTCTCCGAACTTACTTGGTAATTTCTTTCAAATGAGAGCTCGATATCATATCCATCAAGTTACTCTCTCACGTTGTAATCTCGACTCTTATACCAATTATCACGAACTTAGTCTTTTCGCTAAGCTCTTGTGCGGCACTTAGATAACTTATCCCTTAGAAGTTGTTAAGTTAACCTTACTTTTGTCTTGCTTGTTATGCTTGGCGTCTACCTATAACTTGGAAGCAAAGAAAATTTGAAAGAATACTTAAATAAAAAAATACTTTATTGAATAATAAAATCTTACAAGAAATTATCAACTTAATGGTTTATAAATGAGATCACCTCTTCCTTAAATACATGCATAGGGAAGAGTCTAGAACATTTGAAGGTTTCCTATAAGTCTAGAGAATTCTATTACATATATCCAAGAGGATTCTAGAATAAACTTGGGCAATCTCCTTTCTTTCATATAAGTGTGAATTTCTTCAGAATCTTCTAGAATGTTTTACATTCTTTGACTGAGGGTGTGACACATGGCTCATTTGTGACAATTATCTTATATATGATTTTTTTTGAATTAAACATAAGTTATTTATTAATTATAAGCATATATTAATGTAAGTTATAATAAGATAAAAATTTTTATTATCATGTCATAAAAATAAAATATAAAAAACCTACAAATCACTTTAATAAATAAAAATAATAAAAAATAACATATAAACAATATAATGAAATTAAAACAATAACAAAATATAATGCTTATCATCTAAAACTATAAAATTATTATATTTATTATTTCTAGTGCACTCCCTTATACTATTGTATTTTTCTACTTTGAGGAATTATTTAAATGGTCATTGTTATTTATTAAGAAAACAAATATGTTTTAAATACTAAAAGCTATCTTTTATAATGTAAACATGATTCATCATTTGACGGCTATACTATGGAATACTTTATAGTTCTGATCATTGTGCCACAATTGGAAAACACAAACTTTTGTACTTTCATTCTAGTTTGTATTTTCATTACTTTTTTAATAATAGATGTTCATTGCCATGAGTCTTACTTTCAACTTCAATATTTAAGAAGGAAATGTGATTAGTTGAGTTGTGATTGTGATTACTTGAGTTGTGATAGCTGTATACTTTTCTCAATATTTAATTTTATTTATTAAATACAAAATTAATAAAGAATTAACATTTTAATTTATTATAACTTTTTTTATGATTTAGCAAAAATTTTGAGATTCATAAATTAAACTATGTTGCCCAAAGTAATAGTTTAATATTGTAAATTTATTTTTTGCTTTCTTAAATATGTTTTAATTTATTTCATGGTTTTATTTGTTAAATATATGGTTAAATACTTCATCATAATTATTTATAAATTGGAGTGGAAGTTTCTTATATAGCCTGTCATTAAATAAAATTAAATTTAAATAAAAACTAATTAAATGTAGCGGTGTCAAATGAGCCGAGCCGACCAAATTTTTTGTGGCCCAATTGGGTCATCGTGTCGTGCCGGGCACGATACGATACAATATCCGTGCCATACCTGGCATGACACGGCTTCATCACAGCCGACTTGGCACTACCTTTTAGCCTGGCTATTTAATACCCCGGGCTAGGTCGTGCATAGACAGGACATATCTAGCTTGTTCAGGCTAGGTTTGGGGTGGGGTTTGGCCGTTTATGCTAGGTTAGGAGCTGGTTCGGGTAGTTTAGACAATTTTTAATCTAGAATTTAAAATTTTAATTATTTGATACTAAAATAATGTATCGTTAAATTAAAATAAATAAATAATTATATAATTTTAATTTATTAAATGAATTAAAACATCAAGTATAAATAACTAAAATAAAACATAAAGTATAAATAACTAAAATATCAAAACTAACAATGTAAGAATTAATAAAACTAAAACATTAATACCAATCAATTTAAATCACAAAAAAATAAGTGTTTGATTCAAGTCTTAAAGTAAAATGACAAAAAATAAAATAAAATGTAATTTTAATCTAAAAAAGATAAATAAAAATGAAAATATTATTAGTATACGATCAATATCAGTATTAGTATATCAATAGCAGCAAGCCGTAGGTTCAGGCGCTCAGCTCAATCATTAATGCAACAATCTCTTTCTCATATCAACTGTCAATCATCATCAATATCCCATGGATCATTATCAGCATTCAACTCCTATTTTTGTTGAAGTTTGAGCACGATCTTGGATATTTAAGCTTAAATCTTCGCAATCCTTCATGCATGCTAATATCTTAATAATATCTGATCGTAATTTAGATTTTCAATCTGAAATTACATTTATTGTAACATAAAAAGTAATTTTTGATGCTATACTTGATACCAGAGGAGTTATTAAATCAAATGCCATCTTTTATAGCACGAGATAGGTGGATATATGATTTTCATCACTATAAAATATTAAAATTTTTATTATCGGAATGTGATAGGATTGAGCAGTAATCGATATCTAAGTATAATGATAGTTCATTTTTATTTGACAGTCCACTCCGTTTTTCTTTCTCCCTACCTAAATTATAAATTCATTGTCTTCGAATATGATATCAATATCCATATTTGGAGTCTCACTACTATTACTATACCCAATATCATAGTATGTAAAGTAGGTGTCAACTGGGCTGGGCCAGCCCAGCACGGGAATTTTGGCTTGTGTCGTGCCCGACAACGGCACTATCGTGCCGTGCCGTGACATGTCGTGCCAAGGCCAACCGGGCCCCGTGCCGTGCCTGGCCGGGCACGGTACCGTGGCCCATTGGCATGGTATCGTGCCGAAATCAATTTTTTTTTTAAATTGGGGTTATGGGGGCGTCGAAACCCTAATTTTTTTTTAATTTAGGGTTCGGCCCGACTGGGCCGAACCCGGCGAACCATGCTGTGTGCCCGTGCCAGGCTGAACCCCCACAAAACCATGCCGAGTCAGGCATGACACATTTATTGTACCGTGCCGTGCCTGGCCCGGCACGAAAGCACGGTCAGGCCTGAAAAAAATGGGCCAGCCCGGCCCGACACGTCATGTCTGACACCTCTAATGTAAAGTAGTTTAGTTAATTTCTCATGAATGAATCTTTCAGGTTGCTCTTCCTGGTTCATGCATGAGGATATGCATGTCAAATATTTTCTATCCCTTCCACTTTAACCATAGAATATACACATGCATCCAGATAAAAAAGAGATGTAATGGTGGATCAGTACTTTAAGTAATTAGTTTTCTTCTCTATAACCATATTGTTAAGTATTGAGTTATTTCTAAACATCCTAAACATGTTACTAATGTTGCATATGTACTTCAATGCAATACAAGTCTTGAGAGTATAAACTGACGAATACATATTCATTGTCATAAAAAAATTTTTCGGAATTTCATAAATAAAATTTTTGTATCAGTCATGTTTTAATAATAAGTTCGTCATTCTTATTATTGATATAGTCGGATATCATGTGTTCGTATTCAACATATGATTTCAACATAAGGTATATATAATTTTTATGGTGCCTCTTATTTGATTAGAATTTCTTCTTTAGACCTGCATACAAACAGAGAGTATCGAATTCTTGTTGTTTGCGAGACGTACGAAGAAATTTGAGTGAGTTATGTAAATTTTATAAAGTGGGGTAAATAACCTTCATCTTTCATCTCCAATTGTACTATGAGATTAATGATGCGATACATATATCTAGCATGATAAATTTTTCCTAATAGTACATCTCTAATAGTCAAAAAAATATGTTAAAGGTTACTTCATCGTTAGATACATTATCGAATATGATACTATATATTTTATTTTGAATTTTATATTTTTTAAAATTTTTTATCATGCACTCATAAATGTTTGAGTTATAATGAGGATATAAAATCTCATAGTTTGTCTATTTAGAATATACATAGTGGGCGGTGAGGTATGCATAAGATGCATCGTCATAACTAGTCTAGATATCGAATGTCAATGACATCACTCTATTATTATCTCTAAATTTATTAATTATAATTTTTTTTTAAATTATAATATTTTAGTATGTCGTTCCTAGATGTAGACCTAGGAATCCTATGATATACATGCTGGAAATAAGCCTGCATAATACAGATTATCCTTGGATCCTCTGAAAATCTAATCGAAAAATTTATCATTGTGATCAGTTCGATCATGTTTTTCCTCCTAAACTCATTGCAATATATGAAGGGGATTAACACTGAGGCAAATTGTATATAGCCTCAAAGAACTCACTGTTGAGTTGACTTTGCCTAGTATCTAATGCATCATATTTTTTGGTGCATAGTTCAGTATGTCTTTTAAGGTGCTCAGTCCCACACAAACTTTCACTGCTTAAAATTTATTTATAATATTTATATTGTATAGATTCATTTTTGGTACTCCTAATATTTTTTTGTTGTTGTATTATATTAAAGTGAGTCTAAATTATTGATATTTTTTTATTTTTTATTTTTTACATGCTTGGGTCGAGGTGACCAAAGAAATTAAATTTTCGGCAGCTTCAGATATTTCTGTAGGGGTTTTGTTATCTATATTATAATTAATTTTATTATCATAATTAAAATTATTATGTCATTTTTATTTGTTTTTATTTTTGAATTATATTGTAGTTTATATTTTTAAATTAATATATTAATTAAAATTAATAAAACTAAAATTAAATTCATAAGTTTAAACTTTAAATTAAATTTAACTAAAATTTAAAAATAAAATGTAACCAAGTAATAAAAATAATATTCGTAATGCGTAAAATAACTTTGTTTTTTTTGATATCCACACCTCCGTGCACTCCAATCCACATTTGAGTCCTGAAAGTCGAGAGTGGATAGTAAGAAAAAAAAGAGAGGAGAGAGAAAATATGAGAGAGTGAGAAAATATCAAAGGTACAGAGAGTTATGTTAAAAACATAAATTTAATGAATGGGGGGGGGGGGGGGGGGGGGTTATAGATTTGAAAAGATTTGAAAAAAAAACAAATCTATTTTGATTTCTTTTTAAAATTTGGGGCAGATTTTTAGGGCTATTGCATTCTGTCTTCTAACCGGTGGGGTGGAGCACAGTTTGAGCCATGCCGAAATCACGTGCCCTTGGGCCATGGTACCGGGCTTTGCCAGGCCAGGCATTAGGCTCGGTCTACATAGGCATGGCACGACATGTGCTGTTCCATGAGTAGGCTTGACATGGGCAGGGGCATAGGTCTGGACCGTGTTGTGCCAGACTCGGCATGATTGAGTTAAGCCATGCCTTGGACAGGGCTTAGGTTGCGATCCATTTGATACATCTAATTAAATGCTAAATAAATAATTAAATTATTTTAAATGTTAAAAAAATAATTAAATTAAATTAAATGTTTACAAATTCTAATTATATAAATTAAATCGTTATTAATATTGATAGTAATTTAACATAAATAAAATTTACTTCACATAATAAGAACTAATTAAATATTAAATAAATTATAATTTTATAAACTAAATTAAATAAAATGTATATAATTAACATGATTGTTTGATTTTTGTGATAGTAATATCTAATTTCAGTGTTGAGAAAATTTGATTGATGATTAAGCTAGAAAATTTAATAGTTCATAGTTCATTGGTTGGGCTAGAAGTTTAATATTTCAAATAGCTATCTAATTGATGATGTCATAAATATATTTTATATATTATTAAAATTTAAAATAATTTATACAAATTATATAAATGAAAATTTCTTTAAAACTCATGGAAATATTTGGAAAAATTTTAAAAATTTATAAAATAAATATAATATATATTTAATTATTTTGTAAATGTAAGTGACATAAAATTTATTTAATATAATTAATTCAATAAATTAAATAAATAATGATATATATATATATATATATATATATAAATGATTTTTTAATATTTTAGTATTTTTATATTTAATTATCATATAAATGATATAAAAAGATTTATTTAGAATATTATAATAATAGTTTGTATAATTTAATAATAAATTATATAAGATATAAATAGATAATTAGAATTAATTAACTTATTAAAATATTATTTTAATAGAAATAAAGTTTATAAAATTAAAATGCTAATACAATTAAAAAGAGCCAAGTAGCCCTAGAGGTGTCAAATGAGATGTGCTGTTCCATGAGTCGGCCCGACATGGGCAGGGGCATAGGTCTGGACCGTGTTGTGCCAGACTCGGCACGATTGAGTTAAGCCATGCCTTGGACAGGGCTTAGGTTGCGATCCATTTGATACCTCTAATTAAATGCTAAATAAATAATTAAATTATTTTAAATGTTAAAAAAATAATTAAATTAAATTAAATGTTTACAAATTCTAATTATATAAATTAAATCGTTATTAATATTGATAGTAATTTAACATAAATAAAATTTACTTCACATAATAAGAACTAATTAAATATTAAATAAATTATAATTTTATAAACTAAATTAAATAAAATGTATATAATTAACATGATTGTTTGATTTTTGTGATAGTAATATCTAATTTCAGTGTTGAGAAAATTTGATTGATGATTAAGCTAGAAAATTTAATAGTTCATAGTTCATTGGTTGGGCTAGAAGTCTAATATTTCAAATAGCTATCTAATTGATGATGTCATAAATATATTTTATATATTATTAAAATTTAAAATAATTTATACAAATTATATAAATGAAAATTTCTTTAAAACTCATGGAAATATTTGGAAAAATTTTAAAAATTTATAAAATAAATATAATATATATTTAATTATTTTGTAAATGTAAGTGACATAAAATTTATTTAATATAATTAATTCAATAAATTAAATAAATAATGATATATATATATATATAAATGATTTTTTAATATTTTAGTATTTTTATATTTAATTATCATATAAATGATATAAAAAGATTTATTTAGAATATTATAATAATAGTTTGTATAATTTAATAATAAATTATATAAGATATAAATAGATAATTAGAATTAATTAACTTATTAAAATATTATTTTAATAGAAATAAAGTTTATAAAATTAAAATGCTAATACAATTAAAAAGAGCCAAGTAGGCCTAGAGGTGTCAAATGAGATGTGCTGTGTTAGCACATCTTGAATTTATCTGGCTCACATGGGCCATTGTGCCATGCCTAGCACAACATCAGATGGAATCTTGTGTTCGCATGACATGACACGAGATCAATATTACTTGGTCTAACATGACTCGATTGGCTCGTAGTTAGGCACTTCTGTGTTGAGTTATGCTCTGTTGATACTAGGTTAGACCTGGTCATCTCGTGCCAATTATGGCTAGCTTGAATACTCAATTACATTTTTTTGAAATTTTAATTTTTTTATTTAATATGAATATTATATTTATATATCAAAATAACATAATTAAAAAGTAGTTACATTATAAATTTAAATGAATCAAAATAAAATTAATAATTAAAATAAATGTTTTATATTTGACTCAAATCAAAATATCATATAAAAAATATAATTTAAAATAAGATACATAACATAATCAGAAGTAAAAATAAAAAAAATATGGATTATTTTTGTATGAGTTTTTGTATGTGTTTTAGTATGATAGTACAAATGCAGATTATCATCTCCATGTATAATTTTAAGATATTATTAGTGCTGATCCTCAATATCCTTTATGGTCCATTAACCATTATTCCCAAGTAATTCATTTGCTTGATCTTGAATGTTTAATTATAAATATTTTCAATTCTTCAATTATGCAAGTACTTCTATGATATATCAACTTCAGTCATAGTTTAAATTTTTTATCTTAAATAATATTGGTAGTCATATAAAAAGTTGACTCCGAAACTATGCTAAATACCAAAGATGTTAGTTGATCATGTTTCATCTTAGATAGAATGTGATAGGTGAATGCTTATAATTTTATTAATTTAAAATATTTAAATTTTTATTATTATCATGTGATATGATGAAATAATAATCAATATTTAACTATCAAGATAACTTATTTTTAATTGATGAACTACCTCATTATTTTCTCCTAGCTAACCAAATAAAAAGTTATCATCTTCGAATACGATATCAATATTCGTACTTGGAGTCCAGATATAACTACTATACCTAGTATCGTAATATATAAATTTTTTAATTTGTTGTGAATAAAATTGTCGGGTTTGTTTACTTGATTTATGTAAATGAATATATATCTTAAAATAGTTTTTACTCATTCTACCTTAATCCTAATATTCATATATGCAGTCAAATAATATTTAGTTGAAATGAAGAATTAATATTTTAAATACGTAATTTTCATTTCAATAGTCTTGATACTAAATGAAAAATATTTTTTATACTTGTTAAATATGTTATTAATATTACATATGTACCCAAATATAATGTAAGTGGTGAAAGTATACATAGACGAATATATGTTTATCGTATTATAAACAAATATTTAAGAATTTCATAAGAGAAATTCATAGGTAAATAATAAATTCATTATTTTTATTATTGACGTAATCAGATATCATTTATTTCTAATTTGTATATGACTTTACAATTAGGTAGATATAATTTTAATAGAGTCTCACCTCCATTTGGAATTTTTTTTAACTTGCTGACAAATATAGAGTGCTAACCTTTTATTGTATGTCAAACATTTTAAAATATTTTAGTGAATTTTTTATTTCTTTTAATATGTGGGAAATAATTTTTATTTTCACTTATACTATTAAGCTAATTACGTGATAGATACAACTAATATGAAAAAGTTAACCTAATGATCTATTTTTAATGATCTTGATAAATATTCTAATAATGACTTTGTTATTTAAAATATTATAAAATGTAATACTAAAAATATTTTTCTGAATATCATATTTTTTAAAGATCTTTGTCATATACTCATATATAATAGAGATATCATGAGAATAAAAGATCTTAAAAAAGTTTAAAATTTTTTAATTAAATTTTTATTTTTAATCTACATAGTGGGTGATAAGACATGCAAATGATCTATCATTGAGATTAATTAATATGTTGGACATCACAAATTTCACTTAATTATATTTTATTAATTAGTTAATTATTAATTATTTTTTTAATTTATTAGATTTTATTTTATTCTTTATACTAGTAGATCTATGAATTCTACAATAAACAAGCTGAAAGCAAGTCTGTATAATATTGATAATCATAGAATTCTTCAAAAGTTTAATAGGAAGACTCATGATAATAATTAATTTGGATACTTTTTTTCTTTCAAAATTCTTATAATAGATAAATGATATTAATGAAGTTGAAATTGATCCAACTTTAAAAGTCATTTAGTTGAGTTTGTTTAAGATCGTATACATCATATTTTTTGATGAATTGATCAATATGTCTTTTAAGGTGATCAATGCCAATGTGTCAATTATACTCCTACATGTATAATTTTTTTTATAATATATATAATATGCTGATTCTTCTTTGATATTTTTAGAGTTTTTTTAATTATATATAAATAAGTTCATACTACTAAAGTTCATATAGTTTTATATTTTTATTGGTAAATGTATCTAGGCTATTGGTGATTAGTGCCAATGTGTTGATTCTCATGCATACATACATATATATATATGTGTGTGTGTGTGTGTCAAAATTATTATTTTTAAATTTATTATTTATCAATATTTTTTTATTTATATTTATAATTTTAAAAAAAGTTTAATAATTTAAAAAATTTAAAAATTATTAATTATAGTACGTTATACAAATTAATAAATAAAAAATAAATGTGTACTATAATCTCGTAAATTTTCTTGTGTAATAGTTCATAATCATTGTTCATTTATTTATCTAAACTTGCTAGCCTATAGCCAAGAACAAATAACAAAACATAGCATATGACATAGAAGAAGAGAGAGAGAGAAGATGAGGCGAGAGAAAATAAATTTGATGAAAATTAAAATTTTTATTTTATATTTATAGAAAATTTTTTATAGTTAAATAAATAAATAAATAAATATATATATATGTTAATTTTAATGGGTAGAAATCTGATAGCTTTTGGATTTTTGCTCGTAGCCATTGTAATGAAATCTGACAACTACAAAAAAAAAACTATTTTATTTTTTTATGCTGCATCGAAAGTGTAGTGTTAAACACTTTTGATGTCGGGGCTTGATATGTAAAAACATAACCTGCAGCAACAAATGTTGTAGTTGGGATGGGACCTGTTTTTTTTTTTTCAACAACTCTGCCGTAACTAATGCCCTTTTATTGGTCACTGTGCTTGGGCCAACACTAGGCACAATGGCCTTCATCCCAACACGACATTATATGTGCCAATAGTTGGCATTTCTGCAATCCAGGTATGGTTCGAGACCATGCCGTGCTGGACCAGTCAACTATTTTGGGCCGTGCTTAATGTCATGCCTGAGATGTATGACATACTTAACACTTTTAAGTAGCCAAGTTGTTACTGGGCTATATTCATTCATTTAGTCAAGGGCTCGAATCCCATTGGGCATCGCTAAATTTATTTTATAGTGATAGTTCCCTAAAAATTGGTTGGTTCTGCTGGTCCATCATATGATCACTAGTTTTTGTTTGATCCTGGTTCGATGGGATTTTATCCCAATTGGCTTAATTGGATTGTCCTGGTGATCGATTGGTAGTAGGATTGGTTTGACTGATCAATTTGGTTTGGTTTTTTCCATTCATGGCTAATTCATTCCTAATTTTTAGGATATTTGCATACAAGATTATTTGTGTGTGATTACACAAACATTGACAAAAATAATATTGAATGATTGATCATACGAGAAGTCCTCATATTGCATGCTTATATTAGAGCTTCATTCAATTGAATATAATTATATTTGTATTCATTTTGAGTGTTAGAATAACTAATAAAGTTATTTAATTACTTTAAGTGTTATCTTATCACATCAAAGGGAGAATTATTAATAAAATAAATATTCTCAAAAATTTTGAGATAAAATTCTCTCCCAAATATAAAAAAAATGAAATGCTACTAACACATGATGATAACATATAGCAGTACATTTGATTGACTCAATAATGTTTAATTGAAATTATTTCCAATAATATTTTAGATTTTACCAAAACTTAGTGTATTAATTATTTCAATTTAATATCTATTTTTTTTTTCAGTTATCTCATTCTGTAAAATTATTGTAATACATGAAGTTGATATATCATCTCATTATCAATATAATAAATGCTCAAGCTATTAAATATATACTCTTAGACATTCGCATTCTTGAAAAATAAAAAAATTAAAATTTGAAATATAAAAGATATAATCGTTAATAAAAATTATAAAAAAATAATAAAATAATTTAAATTCTATTAAGTTTTTACTATATTAATTTCTCATACAGCTAAGTGAATTAAATTAATTGAGGTATTTATCATATTAGTATGAAGGATATAAAATTTTAGTGTGTTTTCTTAACTGTAGGTTTTATAAAATAAGGAAATGATATTTATAATAATAAAATCTAAAATTATTTGTTTGACTAGAAATGAATGACTAAGTTAAAAATAAATAATTAATGAATAACACTTAAGTGCCTAGTATGATACATAATTATAGAAGTAAAAATATATAATTTGTCTTGTGTAGTCTCGTGTGAAGTTTTCTTCAATGTCTTCTAATATTATAAAATATCATCAATAAAATAGAGAATAATATCAGATTTAAATTGTCCAAAAAAAATTTACAGAAATAAAACTTCTAAGATGCACACGAATGAAAAAACATGTGAAAGATATAATATATTATGTTAAATGTTACTATAATAAACAGTTTTAAATAATTTGTTATTGACTATAATAAAAATTTGAGAAAAATTTATAAAAAATAATAAATAAATAATAATTATCTGTTATGTCGTGTCCTTGAGTTAATAATTTATGAGTTTGAAATGAGAAAATTAGTTATGAGAGTTATAATAACTGAAGAATAAGAAATACATAATACTATTTCAAAGAAAAGCTCTGAGCATTTTTCTCTGGTGAGAGTTACGATATGGAAATATTGTAAGGACTCTCGAATTACTCTGTTTTCTGATCTTAATCGCTTAGTAAGCTTTAATGCACTCGAACTTCTCTTTGGATACAATTCTTTATCTCCAAGATATATTACTTCATTCATCAGTCAAAGTAAAATTATGTATGCACCATTATACTTCTCACTTGATCGACATCACAAGTCACAATGGGTTAATATCCTGTGACTCACTCTACTTTGTGGACATATAATGTATTACTCACTGCACTACCTTCATGCACACTTTACACTGCACAACTATCACATTTACTGTAACGGACATACAGCTTCCTTCCTGCACACATTGTTCACATGTTCCACGCACGTGCATTGCACTATTCACATTCACTGCACACCATCTTCGGCACTCACTGCACAAATGTTTCACAAACATGCTGCACTATTCACTACATGCCACTTTCTACACTCAAAGTACACACACTACATCCATGGTAGTGATGCTAATAATGAGTTGGTCTCGTCACACCTATTGAATTGATTCACTGTTGTCTTGATACCACTATATGTGCGTGCGCGCGCGCACACACACACACACACACACACTCAATTCTGGCAACATTGATGTCTGGCCAGTGCAAAGTGGTTGAAGTTGCTGAGGATCCTTCGAGAGTACCAACTAACCATAATTTTGTTGGGAAATCCTAATCCTCGAAAAATGTTATTGTGATACTTTTGTAGAAGTAAAAATACTTGGACAATCCACTTGTTGCATACTTATAATTTGATTTTGATATTTAAAATAAATTTGAAATGATAAAATATTAAAATACCTGCTTAATATTTTAGAATATTTTATGCACACATTTAATTCTTAATTTTCATCACTAGTATAGAAGTCAATATAATATAGTGACATTTAAGTTATGTAATATTAAGTAACTAATGAGATAATACATATTCGATAAAATATTTATGTAATCTCGAAAAAATTTTAAGAATTTAAAATATATTTTTAATTTATTTAATCATAAAATATTTTCAGATTTAACATTTGAATTATGAAATTCCAAAATATTGTTTTATATGGTAAAATATTTTTCTGCATTAGATATGTAGAATATCATCCAATTTTTTTGTTTAATATAAATTTTCAAAATTTTAAATTTTAACTTTTATAATATCATCAGAATTATTGGGTTGAACCTGAATGATTAATTAAAAATATTATTTTTCAAATTTTTAATGAGTCACTAATTTTATTCTTGGTTTATTTTTAAATTTATTTTCTGATGTGTACTTCAATATGAAAATTCTGATTGATTTATGATTTCAAAATATTATGCAGATATATACTTAAATTTTTTGTGTTGATTATCATATTATCCATCGTGATTGAAAAAAAAAGCGCGACGAGAATTCTCAACTCGAGATGTTAGGCTATGCCTCCTACGCTCCTAGATTTCCTAGTATGATCAATGCAATCCTCATTGTCATTTGAATTCGAGTCTGGTGTGGGATTTTCCTACTAATGTATCTGATGTAGGCTCCTATAATCTCACGAACTTTTACACATCCCCTTAGACTGATTGCTTGCTGGTGGATAATGAAGAAAGATAGTGATTCAGAGAAAGTACCAATGCCTATATTCTAACTTTCCCTCTCTCTGGCAGCTATTGAAATCGAAGTTGGTGACATGAGGCAGCGCATAATGATCTTGTAGGTCAAGGCTGGTGGGGAAGGGCAGGGAAAGAGGAATGATCAAAAGGATAGAGATGCCCGCTAAGCAAAGGCAATGGGACCATTCTAGATGGTTGCTTTTCCCCCTTTTTTGGTAAAATAAGATAGGCTCAGGGTTCGGCACCTGCGGCAGCGCTTCTGGAGAGGATGAGAGACCACTTCTTACTATAATTAAATTAAACAAAACAAACAAGCCACAAAGTGGATTGAACTACTATAGCTTAGCTTATGGTAATAATATTAATATTATGTAATATTAATTAAATAATATTAATATTATCATATTAATTATGTAATTGCTAATGCTGTAATTATATAATACATCATTTAGTTAATATTCTATTATTATTCTAAATTAAATATTTTTTCTATAAGATAATACAGATTATTGTTCCTCACTATCCTTAATGTTGGAAGTTAAGGTAACAAATGAATTTAGATGGAATTCTTGTTTTACTTATTAGAATAATTTATAATTTATTATACAATTGTGTGGAGCCATTTCTATTGAATATTGATTGTAAAAATATAATGTATTATTAATACAAATGAATAATACACTGTATATATGTAATGAGAAAAACCTAATCTATGTATGAGTATTCTAATGTACATCTATCAAAAAATAAAATAAATGAAATAAATGCAACAAAAATTCAATATTGACTCTCAAGTTGTTGTGTGTGTATGTGTATGTATATATATATCTAATACTAAATTTGAAAAAAACTAAGTGACTCGTGATCATCTTTCAGTTTTTTGTGAAGATAATTGCAAACTATTCTTAGTTAAACATGTGGGTTATAATGATAAAATATTTTTGAATTTTTCTTCTGGAGGAAATGAAAGTATACATGAACATGGATATACTTGATTTTTTCATAAAAAATTAGAATTGAAAGAATCTGATATGCTAACTAGTTATTGCAATACAAATTAAAATATTTTAAAATTCAAAATCTCTCTTTAAGCAAATCTCCGATTCACAAAAGCTTACATATGGTTGAAACCATGATCCTTTGCTCTACCTCAATGATTGATTCAGAAAAATTTTTGAATGCTTTTTTGGTGACAAATGTGCCTCCTTAAAAGTATAATACGTGGTGATATGTTTTGATGTGTAATTACTAGAGCTTGACTAGAGTATGAGTAATCTGTCAAATGTACTGTTTGTGATCTCTTAAATAATTATACATCACGATGCCTTTTTTTTCATATCTAATTGTTTGAAAAATTATATAAAAAAAATTTAAACAATCTTGAAGCTGATTAATTGTATCATTAGATAATTTAGTTTTCTTATGATTTTCTTGATTTTGATATAACCTACTATATATTATATTATAGATTCTTGAATTAAGATTGAGAGAGATTTTTGCTAGAATACAATTTAATAATTCAAACTCTAATATTTAATTCATACTCACATTGATAAGTAAATTTATTTATTTAAATAATTCATCTATAACTTAAGAAATTGACAGTCTAGCAAACTCATATGTTATTATTAGACTTATTGATACAATTATCAATCTTTGTAAGTATAAATTGTAAAATATTATGACAATCAACCTTATTCTTGTTTCTAGAAATTATATTGCATAGGACTATTCAATTATGAATTTCTTTGAAGGTATCTCCTGAAATAAATGTTCAACAATCTCAATAATAGTTGGTGGCACAATACCACTAGCTATTATTATTTAATTTAATTTGTGGATGACATTAATCTCATCACAAAAGATTCACTAGAAATCTCATTTTAGTATGATTTTTTAAAGAATAATTTATTATTGAGAAAGATAATAATAACACAAAAATCAACTATTTTTTGTAGAGAAAAAATCTTGAATAAAAAAAAAGCTCAAAGCTATGTGGTAGTAAAAAATATAACTTTTTTGCTTGTTGTAGATTTTTTAAAAGTACATGATTCAAAAGAAAAAAATATATCTAATTATTTAGATAATTTTTTATCATGATTGTACAATTAGAAATTTTTTTGTGTAATGGTTGTCATGATTTTTTAAATAAATATTCATTTTTTTTAGTTACCTTATTGTTTAAATGTTGTCTTAGCACATGATGTATGATTAATTATTTTATACTCATAAAATGTGAGAAAATTAACTTAAAATATACTCAAAAGTATCATCATTTTTTTTAAATATCAAACTTTAATTATTTTATAAAAATACATAGAAGTATATACTATTTATTTTTTATGAAAATATATCTATTGTATTACCATTTCATAGTACACGATGTATGATTAATTATCTTATGCTCCTAAAATATGAGAAAACTTACTTGAAATATACTCAAAAGTATTATCATATTTTTACTTATCAAATTGTAATTTTTTAATGAAAATACATAGGAATATTAATTACTTAATTTTTTTAAAATCAATATATTTATATAAATTAACCATAATCATTAATAAATATAAGAAAATAAAAATATTTCCCAAGTGATAGTTTTACATGGTCCCAACATCTTTTTGAATGAGATGAAAATGTTTAAACGACTTCACTAAATTTTTTTGGTGCATATTACAAGTTCAAATATGTGTTTTGAATTAGCACATATCACAATTAATAATAATACTTTTTTTTCTATGCTCTACTCTAAGTTGCAACTTGACTAATAAAGTATCAAGTTGAAAATGTGCAAGTAAGAAATTCAATCAATTTTAGTATGCAAAATGTTTTCCAAATGTAGAAAAGAAAATATATAGGATATCAAGTTCATTCTTGTGCAAAAAAAATCCATACCAAAATGTTAATGTTTTTGCATTGAACGGGGAAAAAGAGGAGAGAGAGGGAGTAGCACGCGTGAAAACAAACACCAAATTTTTTTAAAATAACAAGTTTCAAGTTTGAATACAACATATATGATTTGGGGCATCCCACAAATTAGGTGCTCCCAATCAATAAAAAAATAAATAAAATAATTGAAAATAAAATAAAACTCAACATTAATGTTCAAGTTAGGGTATACCTGTCACAAATTCTCAACTTGGAAGAAACAAAAGTAATTTGGTGTCCTATGAAAGTTTGTGTAGATATCTATAGTTTGATCATTGGGATGTACGTATGTTGTTTTGATTGAATCATTTTGGATCTTTTTTCGAATGAAGTGATAATTAATTTTAAAATACTTTGTCTGTTTGTGTAATACCGAGGTGGCCCAAACACGTTGGGCTTCTTAGCTATCATATGAAAATGTTATTGGTCTTTGAACTAGTAGATACTTTTTTCAAGAAGTGACTAATTTACTAGAGTTCACAAGTAACTTACTCCATAACTTTGTATTTTGTCTTTGCATAGAATCTCGAAATAATTATTTGTTTTTTGCTCTTTCAGTAGATAAAATTACCTGTAAAAAATACAAAAACTTATATTTGATCTCATTGTAAAATACAAGAACTCAACTAGAATTGGAATATGTCAAATTGATTATGTATGATCTTTAAATATAATTTCATATCTAATTTTTTTTTTAAATATCTGAGAATTCTAAATATTTATATTAATATGTGAAATAGAATTTAAAAAATGATAAATTTTACTGACAACGTAGATAACGTCTAGCTTGGTTACTATCAAATAGTTTTTTTTCCTTATGATTATCTTTATATTTGATGAAATTTAACTAACAAACTAACTTGTATAGATAGATCTACATCTAAATCAAGTAGTGAGTTAATAGATATATTTTATGACATATTGAGGTCAGATAAAATATCTAAAGTATATCTTATAAAAAGCTTTATACCTTTTGAGTATTTGATCTTTATACTAAGAAAATATCTTAGTCATCTCAAAATTTTTTTTGAAATATAATCTGTATAAATAATTTTAATTGTGATGTACCCAATTGATCTTTTTTTGCAATTTAAATATTATTGATATATATAATTAATATTACATACACAACTCATGATATATGTTAAAAAAATTAGAATAATTTAACACACATTCTGAGATCAAATATAATAAATATTGAAGAAAATTTACTAAATCATATCATAGGAAATCACTTTTGGTTATAAATTAATTTTCATAGTTTATACACTTTACTTATGTTTCCAAGAACAGTGGATCTCAATGATTACTACATGAACTCTTTCTTTTTTAGATTATCATGAATGAACGTGTTTTTTATATCTTACTGATATATATTTATGTGTGATATTCTAAAAGAAAATAATAATCTAATAGTGATTATTTTAATTATATGAGAAAATATTATAATGATAAATGTCATATGTATGTATAAATTGTTCTCTATTAATCTTAGTTTTGAGTCGATTGATTTTTTTTGTAGGTCACATTTTCATTGTATATAGTCATTTACATTCTATTATTAGCTTACTCTATTGATTTTGGAATGTGATCTTACGTGTAATCATATGTGATTGTATTCAATTTTTGGGGTAGAATCTGTCACTATCATGAATGTTTACGTATCTCAGAAAGAATTTCTAAGATAATGTAATTATTAAGTGAATAAAATATTAGAATAAATAATATTAAAATGAGAATATTAAAATATTCGAGATAAGGGATAATGAATAAACTATGTTATTGGTTTCTTTCGTAAAGCAATCGGAAAGTCTAAGTCCTTATTTTTAGTTGAATATGTTGATATGACAGAAGACTCAGTCGGAATGGATTGTGGACATATTCATATAACATATATCTTTAGATTAATATCATTAAATTTTCTAATCATCATTTTTATTTTCAAAGGAAATTCACATCTTATGTCTAGTAAGACATTTATGTTAATTTGTACTCAAGGTGCACTGCCCCAAGAAGGGTGTTACTATTCTCATTGAAATCAATTGTACTTGTATTATGAGTAGACATGGGAGCAAGGCTAGTTGTTACTCATTGGGAATAACAACCGTTTAGAGAAATGAATCTATTATAGTGTCTAAAAGTATATTCTTTTGGATTGAGTTATAGATCGATTGATTCTTGAAGAACAAAATATTAATATTTGTAATTACTCATCTAATATTTGATGAATAGCATAATTATTTTTTTTTGAGTATTATTGTACCCAATGAAAGGATACTTGATAGCATATATTATTTTCTCTTTGACTAAAGATAGATAATAAATACAAGTTCATATAAAAATTTTTGGTAGAAGGTGAATATGTTTGTTTTTTGAGGTATGCGAGCTTGAATGAGATACCATATGAGAGAATAAAAGATGATATCTTATTAATTTTAAAATTAGTAGGTAATATTGTTTCTCTTTAAATAAATTAGTCATTTTTCTATGTAGTTAAAGAATTATAGTCTTTTTGTCAGATGTCAATTTTTCTTAGTTTTTCTTTTATGTGCAGGAGTACTAGCATAAGTTATATAATGAGACATCTCGTATTCTTTGAAAAAATAAAAAATATTAATGAGAAATATATTAAAATGCATTTTTATTTCTCAATATTTTATTTCTATATTTAAATTGAGTTTTTAGGTTTTTATATAATTTTTTAAAAATAAAAAAAATTGAGATATTATCTTGAATATTGATAAATAATTAAATTAAGTTCAATCATTAATAAAAATAATATAATATTTTAAATTAATATGTGTGGTTATTCAATATGATTCTCTAATGTCTGAGTATACTAGATGGGATGAGTCATTTCATGTACTCTTTTGACATGTCATGTGTGAAAATTTAGTATATTTTTATAAATTATATACCTTATAGTCAATTATTATAATTTTTCTGATACTCGATTCCATATTCTTTAGTTTTTATAATGAAAGATATCCAGTCGTGAGTGAATTATTAGTGAATTGGTAGTAAACAAACAAGATTTTTGTGAGTCGAGAATAATATGTATATTACATCTTGTTTAATCTTTAGGGTAGTTAGCTGACCGACCCAATTAGATGATCCAGATAAAAATATTTGAAAAATAAAAAAATTATCACAACCTTTCTGTTTAATAAAATATTTGATAAAAAACCAAATTTGACCAGATTCTTATCCACATAATATATGTAAACAGAAAGTAGCTAACGTTGATTTTATTATATATCATAGCTCATATGAAAGTGCTATTAGTTATAATAATATTAGATGCTCTAAATTGTGCTCTATCAGCCATGATATTCTCTCTCATTGGGTCTTGATGTGCTGACATGACAACAAGAAAGGGAGGCACAATATGGCCTAATGGCCTAGTTGGGTAAATTGAGGTATGTTGAACTGGTTTATTGGGCTTGATTTATAGAAATTTGTTGCAACCCTCATGAATAACTTTGCTAGCATGGATTAGTTGTCATTAACTCACATAGACTTTTGACTTGTGCAACTGTGTTAGTCTAGCTTGCTCTAGATTAGGGTAGAGTTCCTAGCATGTCCTATTTTGATAGGTGAATTGGGCACTTGAGTTCCTATCTATGTGTGTGCGTGTGCACACACACACACACACACACACACAAATGATGATACAGAGACATGAAGTTAGTAATAATCCAAACAAAATAAAGTGACATTATGTTGATATTCAACATTTGAATTTAATATTAGGTATGTTGAATACTAATGATATCTGATAATCACTTGGATTTTTTTTTAATTTTTATGTCTAATAACTTAAATAGAGTGTAAAAGTTTTGTAGTTTACTAACTATTTTGATATACTTAACATATCATGTATTTGTTGTAATGATGGATAAATTATTTCTAAGTTTAATTCTATCATATGTTTATTATATAACACAATTACTTAACTTGAAAAATCTCTGCTAAATCTTTATATTTAATGGTTCTTATGAAATATTTATTATAACATTATTATATGAAATATTATTAAATATTATGCTAAATATTTTATTTTATATTTTATATTTACTAAAAACTTTTGATAGATACTTATATGTGATAAGATTATTTTGATGATGAAGAATTATATGAATTCTTAATGTTTTTTTTATTTAATTTTAATTTAAAATCAACAAAGTGAGTAGTGATGTATGTGTGTTTTATTATCATTAGTTCAAATAATAATTATCAAGATCAATTTATTTTGTATTTTAAGTTTGTTAATTGTTAATTTTTTTTATTTTATAAATTTTATTACATCATTTAAGATCCATTGCTAGCAATGATCCTAATCATGTATTCTCTTGTGAATTCATTGTGATAAATAAATGAGGTCACTAAATTTGAATTTGATTTATATTTAACAATCTTACTGTTTTGTTGGGTTTGCCTGAGATCCAGCATCTCAATTTTTAGTATTTAGTCATATCATTACTCTTACAAACATCTTAATTTTTTTATATTATTATATGTTCATAATATTTTTTGATATTTTTAAAATTTTTATTTTAATAATATTAGAGTGGGTGAATACTAAAGGATATTTGTTTATTCTTGTGTTTGTTCGGTGCAAAGACCGAGGCCATCCTATGACAAGGAAATAATCCAATCTTGAATATTTTGGTTATGTTATTTTTATAATTAATATTTACATTATTTTTATAATGATCATTATTTTTTATTTCTTAAATTTTAGAGAATTTTGTGTAAGAGATATTTATTTATTTTAAAAATTATTTGGAAAAAAAATTTTGAAAAAAGAAATTGTTTACCTAATAAAAAATTAGGTCTGAATTTAAAATTAAAAAAATATAAGTTCACAATTGCAAGACTTGCTCACTAATGTTAATTTATGTGATTATATAATATTAAAATAAAAAAATATATAGTTATCAATAATTAATTTTTAGATTTTGAGAGAACAAAAAATAAAAGAGAATAGATTATAATTTTATTATGAAAAATTATAAATGTTAATCTTTATTTATATAATAATTTAAAAAATAGAATATTTATTTTAATATTTTATCTTTTTTAGTTGAAAATGAATCATCATTGGTTTTATGTCTAGCATCATTGGACATAAATTCTATGTGTTGTGCTTTATCACATAGGCATATTTAATATTTTTATGATTTCACAAATAGCATCATTGAACATAAATAGAATATTTAATAATTTTAATATTCCATAAATTCTGTGTTAGGTGGTTTTGATTCCACTTTTATGATTTCACAGATTCAGAAGAAGAAAATAAAAAATATCAAATTATATATATTCACAATCATAATCCAACAAACCATGAGAAATAAAATCAAATCATAGCAGAAACACGAAAAATAACATGATTCACTAGTCGTTTAGCATAACTAGTTATATCCACCAGAAAATATTTATGCGTTTACGGATTATAATAAAAATAAATTTTACAAATTTTTGAGTAGAAGCAGTAGGGAAGATAATCACGTAGAGAGGAGAAAACGAAGATGAAAAGTTCCGCAAGCAAAAATTAAAATAGCACAAAAAACATTAATAAAAAAAATTATATTAATAACAAAGCGGGTCATCACATGGATGGATCATGTTCTGCTCTAACAATTTTTTTGGCTATCTGATTGGAAAGCGGGATCTCCGTTATTGTGTTATTGATGTATTTTCAACTTTAAATATTTTATTTTATACACTTAACAAAATATTGAAATAGAAAATATTTTGGTTATATAATATAATTTATCAAAATAAAATATATATACAATAGGCTGTTTGCCTAAGCCTGCTACACATCAAGTAGTAATCTTGTGTTTATTATCCAATAGTCTAAAATATGATAGTGAGCAAAAAGAATAATGAATATAGACATATATGATCTAAAGATACTCTAAGAATAAAATCTGGAGTACTTGTTCTTAGAGTGTCAATATCACATTTTCAGTGAATATAGTCATAGAAGAACTAATTTGAATTGATCCCATGGTTTGTCATATAATTTTTGAATCTTGAAAAATTTTTCGTAACTTGTGGTGCAATGTCCACTAACATCTTGGAACATGTAATGACCTGATTCAAAAAAAATAGATCATTACTTTTATACCTCTTAGTGTATTTTTGTGTGATGAAAATATCATAATACTTTGAATAATTATACCAATAACGCTTGATGTAAATCTTGTTGTAGTCAACTGAATCACTTTTTGATAAATCTTTGTGAGAGATCGAATTGTTTCTTTTTTTTAAGAATTTATGATTGTAAATTAGTGTATCTCTATTCTAATTAATGCATGTAAAAAATGATATAAACTTGCTCGTCAAGTCTTTTTAATGTTATCTGATCTATTAATATTGGTATTACACTAATATTTCTCTCTCAAAACTATATTCAAGTTGCATGGTGGCCTTATCTTCATTAACCAATATTATCCACATCCAAATCATAATTTCATATAAATAGATTATCCTTGAAGAATATATACAAGTGGTCATGTTACAAATCTTATTGCACGTGTCACAATAGTTAAACATACTTGATATATTATAATTAATCGAATATTACAAATGTACTAGTAATTATGTATCAATTTGTATCTATTTATTAGTCTCGGTTTGAGGTGACAAATCAAATCATCACCTATATAACTGAAGAGTAAATTTGTTTGCCCTTAATTTTTATTTGTTATTCCTATTAATCTTATTGATTTTAATTATTATTTTTTATTTCATCATACTGCATACTTTCATGTAACAAAAAATTGAAATTGAAAATATATACTCGTGGTATATAATATTAAAACATGACAATCAAGTTAAAAAACTTAGGTTATTTTTTTAGACAACTCCAAATACAAAAAAAAAAAAACTTAAGATTTTGTAATATCGCGTTGGGCACCATATTTATCATCATTTTTTTTAAAATTATAATATTCTATAATTCAAATAAAGGAAATTTCTACATCCTCATTGTCACATTGGTCATTGTTTTGACCGCCATTTATCTATCGCTGTCATCAACAAGAAACAACTTCTACCCAAATAAAGTATTTGGATGTTCTATGACATCAAAAAAATAATAAATAGCATAAAATCATACAGTATGTGGGTGTTTTGGTGTTATAGTATGATGGTTCTACTATTGCTATTGAAATTTTTTTGTGATTATTGTTGTTGGATCTCCTAGATGCTATGCCATCAGTCACCCATGCATCCTAATATTGGCACTCCTTTGTTTGAGAACTTTCTGTAATGCAATGTGGAAAAAAATTTGCTACCAAAAGGTTGGGGGTTTTGCACCAAATGAGAAAAAGAAAGAAGAGATAGAAAGAATCATGCATGAAAATTGAAACCAAATTTTATTGAAATGAAATGTTAAGCTTGAATATAACATAAATCACACACACACACACACACACACATAGTCTGAGGCAATTTAGTCTTGTATTCTCAAATAATGAAAAAATAAATAAAACATTAAAAAAAATAAAAATTTAATAATTACATTAAAAAATATGCCTCAAAACTTACTCATTCTTTAATAGTATTGCTATTAATGTCAAACAATGATATAACCGACAAACATAATATGGAAAATTTTACAAAAATAAAAGAAAATAATTAAGGATATAATTTATTGGTAAGTTTATTGTGAATTATTATTTTATTGTATTTATTTTTTATTTCTGTATTATGGATGAGTGTACACAACTTGTTGAATATCACAATTGGACGTGGCAAATGGGCTGGAGTAGCTTGAGCATGACCCAATGCCTGACATGAAAAAGTTGAGCAATGCACAACATTGCAAGACTTGGAACCATGCAGTCATCAGGCATATCTTGTTTGTTGTCTCTATTTTTGAGATAATTGGGCTTTATGCTGAAGCATGATATGAGTTGTACTATTTGGTATTAGTAATATGATCCCGACATGGTGCATGGTTCATGTTGTATTAAAAAAACATAGGCATGTGAAGTACACATGCATATGTTTTAAATTTATTTAATAATAGTGCTCGTGAAGCCCATGAGCCCCATTCAAATAAAAGTTGTTGCTTGACAATGATATGTTATAATGATGACATGGGCTTGACACACATCGATGTTGTTGTAATTAGAAAAAGAATTTATTTAAAATATATTTTTATTTTAAATAGTTGGATTTCTATCCATCGGTTCTGGAGTGAAATCCAATGACTTAATTTCTTCCTAAAAAATTAAAAAAAATTAAAAATTAATATATAAATTTTACAACATTTTAATCAAAGGTTAATTAATAGTTATAGTTTTTTCCACTCAAATTATATTCTATTCTTTTTAATTTACTCAAAATCTTATCTCACATTATATTTATATATATTTATTTTTATTTGAATTATATAATATTAATATTGTGTGAATTATTATTGGTGAGACAAGTTATACCTTATGTCAATGATCAATGGAACATTTATTACAGTTGTGAACTTGTGGTTGGTTGGTTTTACTTTTAGATTCAAGTATTAAATATTAATTTTTGCAATATACATGATTTTGGTAGAGTATCAATTTTTTCAAAATATACATTTTATTAATTTTACAATAATTTTTTTATCAAAAATTATTCTTATTTCTCACAATTAAAAAATAATATTTATTTAAAAAATGAATTAAAATATTAATTTAGATAATGACAACCCATTCGTAAGATCCAAAATTGAGTTACCTTTTAGTTATACGTCAGTCTCATCCTAGATACCTAAAAATCTAGGATTAATAAATATACATCTTTTAGATATATGATTTTTTTTAATATTATTAAAAATAAAAAATTTAGAATATATTGTAAAACAATATATAGTTGTAAAACTAGTGATAAAATCAGACATAATAGGAGATAATATTCAAGCCAGGCCCGACACGGCCCTTTGGAATGGTGGTAATTTTACCATGCCGGGTCGGGCCCATTTAAAAAAAAATTAATTTTTTTTTCTTTTTAATATTAAAATTTTTATATTAAACTATTTATAAAATATATATTATGTATAGATAATATTTAAAAATTTTAAATTTGTAACTTAAATTGTTGAATAGTTATAACATTTAAATTTTTTTTATTTTTTAATAAATTTTGATTATAATTTATTAGAATTAAAAATTAGAATTGTTAATGAAAATATTAAACACAAATAAATTAAACACAAAATTTTATTAAAAAAAATTACAAAGTCACAATGCCAAAAACAAACCAAACGTCTAATTGGCCAATGCCGAACCAAAGCAAATACAACGTAATATAAATAAAAAAGCGTACAATCAATATAAAACAAAATATTGAAATCAAAAATCAGAATCAAGAATAACACAAATTATCAACTGTGTCCGTGAGATATCAAAAATCAAAATCAAGTGGAAATGACATGTGACATGACATTGGCAACTAACAATGGGCAAGGGCAACAGGCAACCACGTTAATCATTAATCGGTATATCATGATCATCATCAACCGCAATATCAAAATCACTATCATATGGATTATCATCATTAGTAATTAACTCCTCCGCTTTCACAGCGGATATGGATGTAGTCACTGTCCCAACATGATCCTGGATGTTAAGTCCTCAAATCCTCTCAGTTCTTCATGCATTCAAAGGCCTCAAAAATATCTGGACATGATCTTGATCTTTTATCCGAAATTATATTCACTGCAACAAAAAAAGTAGATTTTGATGCTACTCTTGACACCGGAGGAGTCAGTAGATTCTGTACCATCTTAGATATCACGGAAAAGGTGAACTCATATGATTTTTACCACTGTAATATATTAAAATTCTTATTATCAGAATGTGATAGGATTGAACAGTAATTAGTATCTAAGTACCGAGAAAGCTCCCTCCAATGTGATGGTCCACCACGTTGTTTCTTACTTGATAATTGAATAAAAAAATTATCTCCAAAGATGGTATTTATGTCCGTACTCACAGTCTCACTACTACTACCATTATACATAGTATCGTAGTATGTAAAAAGATTAGTCAACTTCTCATGAACCCTTTAGGTTGGACTTTCATGTTCATACATGAGAAAATGTAGGCCAAAAAAGTATCTACTTCTTTCACCTTAGCCCTAGGATCCATGCATGCAGCGAGATAATAAAGAAATAGAATGATGGACCAATACTTTAAGTACTTGGTTTTAATCTCTACAATCATATGACAAAGTGTCTGGTCAGCTCGATACTTTCTAAAAATGTTATTAATGTTGCATATGCACCTGAGTGCAATGCAAGACGTGGGGATATGAACAGACGAATACATATTCGTCGTGTCATAAAAAATTTTCAGAAATTTCATAAATAAAATTTTTGAAGTCCAGTCAGTATCGTCAATTATAAGTTTATTACTCTTACTATTGATGTAGTTGCTTATTACGTGTTCGTATCCAATACATAACTTCAACATCATGTACGTGTAATTCTAATGGTGTCTAACATCCGATTAGAATTTTTTCTTCTTAAGATTCATAGATAAACAGAGACTATCGAACTCCTGTTGTCTGCTAGGAGTGCGATTGTATTTTAGTACATTACGTATAATATTCAATGCGGGGGAACACATTTTCATATTTGCTTGTACAATCATGTTAATTATGTGACACATGTATCTGACATGAAAAATATTTCTTATTGATACGTCTTTAATATTCCTAATAAATATATTAATTACAACTCTATTATTAGATACGTTATTGAATGTGATATTAAAAATTTTATTTTAATTTTATATTTTCTAAAGATTTTTATCATACACTCAAAAATGGTCAGACCATCATGAGGATGAAGAATCTCAGAGAATTTTAAAATCTTTTTATTTATTGTCAATTTAGAATCCACACAGTGGGCGGTAAGACATACATAATATGATACCTCGTGACTTGTCCAGATATCGGACATCACGGACATCACTCTACTATTTGTCATAAATTTATTAATTATTTTTTATTTTTTTAACTTATAAAATTTAAGTATGTTGTTCCTAAATATAGACATAGGAATCTTATGATAATCAGGCTGAAAATATATTTGAATGATGCTCACTATCTTTGGATCTTCCAAAAATTTGATCGGAAAACCTATCAATATGATATGTTTGACCATGCATTCCCTATTCAACTCGTTGCGAAATATGAAGGGAGTAAACTGTGAGACTGAATTATATTCAGTCTCAAAAAATATAGTGCTAAGTTGAGTTTGCCTAAGATCTAATACACCATATTTTTTGGTGTATAATTCGGCATGTCTTTTGGGGTGTCCAGTCCCAAATAAACTCTTACAAGTTAAATTTCTCATATAATATTTGTACTGTGTCATTTTTTTTACCTTAAATATTTTTTTTATTTTATTATATTAAAATAAGTCCAAACTACAGAAGTCCTCCTAATTTTTTATTTTTTAGATGTTTGGGTTGAGACGACTGGAGAAATCAAAGTTTTAGCAGTTTCAGACTTTTGTGTAAGATTTTTATTTTTTAAATATAAATATGTTTAATTAGTATCAGTCATTTATTTGGTTTTTGTTAAACAAGAGTTGGAGCCTAGATGATAGATTTAGATATTCAGAGTAAAGAGAGAAACTAGAGAGAGAGAGCAAATAAAAATACTAATTATTTTTAAATATTAATTATTAAGTTAAAGTTTTAGTTAAATAATAAATAAAATAAAAAATACCCATAAAGTAGTGAGGTAGATCACGTGCATCATAGTCCAGTTCAAACTTTTAAACTCGAGTTACGAGTCCAGAAAAGCTGAGCTGAATGACGAAATCTCGAGAGAGTATAGATTTGAGAAAATTTTGAGAGAGGATAAATATTTTTGAAAAACATAAAATTTATAGAGAGACGAGGAGGATTTTATAAATTAAAGGAATGATTTTTTTTTTTTAAAGTAATTTTTATGTTTTTTTTTTAATTTTTTATTGATAATTAGGGGGTAGAATAATTAGGGACGTTGGATTCTGCCCCCTAGCCATTGGAGGTAAAATCTAACAGCTAAAATTTAAAATATTTTTTCGAACCGTTGGGGCAGGGGGATTTGGGTGGGCCTGCGGGTTGGGTTGGAATGGATTCAGACCCGTGCCCTTGTGGTTTTTGTATTGATGTGTGAGTGCTGCAGTGCTGTTGGTGCAGGCCACATGGTGGGTCGGTCATCGGTGTCTGAGGTCGTGCCGGCGGGCTGTGCCAAGGGCCACAAAATCATGCCATGCCAGGCATGGCACGAGGCTCGGTTGGCCTCTGCACGACACGACATGGTTGGTGCCATGGTCAGGCATGACACAGGCCCGAATATTGGAAATTTTCGTGCTGGACCGGCCCAGGCACAACCGAATTGTGCCTTGCCGGCCGGGCAGGCCCGGCCCGGTTGACACCTCTAAGTAAAACTAGAATAATAATAATTACGAAATCAAATTAGAAAGTAAGATTTTTCTTTATAAAATTCATAATTTTTTCTATAATATGGTAAATATGTGTATGCAATCATAACTTGTATTATATTTGAGTTTATTCACGATATGATTAGCATTTTGAAATCAATATAAAAATTATTTATATTTAGGAGACATTACTAATGATATATAAAGAAAATATTTAAAATATTAGTCATATATTTTATTTTTTTATTATTTAGTTGTTTGTATGAATTTTATGGTTATGATTTATGAACAATTATATAATATATTCAAATAATATAAAAATAAATATTATAGTTTTAATGATTTTCACAAATGTCGATTTTAGTTTTGGAGATGATATTTTTTTAATTTAGTTAGCTAGGAACAAATGATCAAGTCATTTGAATAAAAGTGAGATATTATGATACTTAAATATTGATTATTTATTTTTTTTTATATATAATGATATTAAAAATTGACATATTGAGTTGGTATAAATTATTTGAATTTATTTTTTTTGTGCTATATAAAATATTACATATAAGTGTCTAATGGGCTGAGTAGGGCCAACAAAACTTGAATTTTGGTTGTCTGACTGGGCCAATGTGATGTGCTGGACATGACATGAAATTAAGGTGTCTAATGGGCTGGCCATGCCCAGCCCGGTTTTAGGTGGCCCAACGTGCCACCATGCCATGCCAGGCTTGGCTCGGTTTCTTCAAGCCAGGCTTGACATGGCCGTCGGCCCGGTAGGTTGATAAACCATGCCGGGTTTGGCCCATACGTGCTAGTTTTGGCCCATATGGGCTGGTTTTTAATTTTTAATAATTTTTTATTTAGATTATATTATTTATGTATTTAGTATTTTAGTTTAGTTTATGTTTAAAATTTGCTAACACTTTAAAAGTTTTTTTTATTGTTAATTATTTTTAGTAATTAATTAATGTTAATTATTTTTAATATTTTATAATTTATGTGTATCAAACTATTAGTGTAAGTGTATGAAATATGAATTAATAAAATATTAAAACGTAAATATGAATAAAAATTAAAAAACAATGCAAAATTAGAGGTGTCAAACTTGCCGGGCCGGGCCGGCCCATTTTTTTTGAGCACGAGCGTGCCTTCGTGTCGGGCCAGGCACGGTTTAAAATAGCCGGGCCCGGCACGGCCTTCCGTGCCGTGCCTTGCCTGGCCTGCTCGGGCTGGCTTGTCCGTACGGTTTGGGATTCGGGGGACCGCAGGTCGGTATGAATCAGACCCGATCTGCGGTCTTTTTTGCGGGAGGGGCCATCGCGGGGTCGGGCTCAAGGGACTACTCGACACGGGATGAACCCGTGCCGGTGTGCCGTGCCACGGGCCAAACCGTGCTGGGTCTGGCACGGCACGGCACGACACGACTTGTACCTAACCCGGGCACGGCACGGGCCCGAGCATGGAATTTTCCCGTGCCGTGCCTTGTGACGGGCTGGGCCGGCCCGGCCCGGTTGACACCTCTATGCAAAATGAAAATTTAGAAAAAATAGATATTCAAGTTTTAACTTTCAAGTATAAAATACATCAATTTAATCCACAAAGGTACAAATTCAAGTATCAAAGTAATATCATAATCAAAAATTAAACAGACACAAATATAATATAAATGAGTAATTCAAAATTAAATATTAGAATCAGACATAAGTGTCGCAATCTGACAATCATCAATCATCAACAACATCAATAGTCAGCAACATTAATCGTTATATAATCATCAATATCAATATCACAAGGATCATAATCAAAAATTAACTCCTTTTTTTTTGTTGTAGTTCCAGCATTATTATGGATGCTCAAGCTTGAATCCTTACACTCCTTTATGTATAATAAAGCCTCAATAATATCCGGTCGTAATCTTATTTTCTTATCTGAAATCACATTCACTATAATAGAAAAAGTTGGGCTCCAATGCTATGCTCAACACCGGATGAGTTATTAGATTCTGTGTCATCTTAGATAGCATAGAAAAGATGAACTCGTATGATTTTTACTACTATAATGTATCAAGATTTTTAGTATCAGAATATGATAGGATTCTGCAGTAATTGGCATCTAAGTACCGAGACAGTTCATTCTTATTTGATGTTCCACCTCGTCTTTTTTTCTTGCTATTTAAATGAAAATGTTATCGTCTCCGAATATGTTATTAATGTTCATACTTGAATCTTTACTACTACTACAACTATACATAGTATCATAATATGTAAAGAGCTTAGTCAATTTCACGTGAATAAATTCTTCAGGTTAGTCTTTCTGGCTTTTGAATGAGGATATACATATTAAAACATTCTCTACTCTTTCCACCAATACTTTAAGTAATTGGTTTTCAGATAATAAATCCTAAAGGTCCATGCAGACTATCAGACAATAAAAATATAGAATAATGAATTAATATTTTAAGTACTTGATTTTCATCTCAAGAGCCATGTCACAAATTTGGTATGCTACTAATATTACAAATGCATTTAAGTGCAATGCAAGTCATGAGAGTATACATTAACGAATATATATTTGTTATGTCATAAAAAATTTCCAAGAATTTCATAAATGAAATTTTTATATTTTAGTCAGCGTCGTCAATTATAAGTTCGTCATTCTTATTATTGATGTAGTTTAATATTATGTTTCTGTATCTAATACTTGACTATAACATAAAGTATGTGTAATTTCAACAGTATCTCATATTCTATTAGAATTTTTTCTTATTTAAATTCATAGACAAACATAGACTATCAAATTTTTAAATGTCTGTGAGGCGTATAAAAAATATTAGTGAGTTATGTATTTTTTTTAAAGCTGTGAAATTAACCTTAATTTACACATTTATTATGAAGTTAATTATGTAACACATGCATTTGATGTATAAAATCTTTTCTTATAGTCTATTTATAATAGTCCTAACAAACATATTAATGGTTATTTTATTATTAGATATGTTATAGAATGTAATACTATAAAGATTTTCATCATGTAGGTTTCAAATGAGCCATGACAGACTAACATGGCCCACCGCCTGAAGTCAGCTCGGTTTTGGGCTGTTTTGTGTTGAGATTTGAGAATATGGGCACTCTCCAAAGTCGAGTGGGTGCCCTCCCTGACTTGCTCGACTCATCGTGTCGCTCGTCTTGAGTTGTATCATGCTGCATTGCTCATTGGGAGTTGCGTCGTCACCACGTTACCTGTTGAACATCGTGTTGTCGCTGTGTTGTGACATCGGGTCGGGCATGATTCTGAATCCCGACTAGATTTGTGAATCCTAGGGCATGTGTTGAGTCATGCCCCATGTTGTTCCCACGTGCCAAGCACCCGGGTCTTGCCTGGCATGGCGTGCGAGACGTGCCAAAAGTTTATCCGGCACGAGCTTGGGCCCGGGCATAGCACGAGTCGTTCCAAGAGTTTGCCTGGTTATGATCTTGGACCGTGCCATGCCGGGCTGAACATGACTCAACCAGTTCAGGCTCTGGACAGGCCCGTGCCTCCTGATATGTTTGTCATATCTACTCATAAATAATCAGACCATTATGAGGATTAGGAATTTCTAAAAATCATAATTTTTTTTATTTATATTTATCTAGAATCTACATGGTGGATGATGAGGCATGCATAAGATGTATCATCGTGATTAGTTTAGATATTTGGACGTCACGAATATCACGTCACTATATTTCTAAAATGTATTAATTATTATTTTATTTTTTAACATATAATATTTTAATATGTTGTTGGGGGTGTATCCAACGGTGTATCTAATGGCCGAAGAGGCGTGTTTCTTTTTTTTTTATTTTTTTTTTTTGACCGTTGGGTTAGTTCGACTCGATGGTTCCAGAAGCTTTGACTTTTGGGCTAGGGGTCAGGCTGAGGCCCAACGGGTCACGTGAGTTGGGCGGATGGGTGTCATGGGCTGTCGAGTTTGGACCGTGCTCAAACCCTACTCGAATCTGGTGCACGGTTTGGGTCATGCTGAAGAATGGTTCTTTCGGGCCAAACAACCGGGTTGTGCCTGGCCTAACATGAGACTTGGGAGACTTTGGCACGGCACAAATCGTGCATTGAGGCAGCCCAACACGGGCTCAAACACTGTTCTGGGCCGTATCGTACCAGGCCAAGCACAACTCAAGCTGGCCATGCATTGTGTGAAGCACGAGTTGTACCACCTACTTGACACCTCTAACTTAAATTAAGTATTGTATATTATTTCTAGAGAAGAGCTTGATAGTACAATATGATATTGAGAGAGATAATTTTATTTTAAGAGTCATTTAAGGGTCTTCATAGAGTTTTTCTTTTGTTAGAAGTGCCGACTGAACCATGTTGAGTTGACACAACCTGAATTTGTTAGGCCCAATCAGGCTATCATGATGGCTCATCAAAGGCATTCATCTTGCTGGGCCATGTATGTTTAGATTCATATCGTGAAAAAGCATCATGATCAGGTCAGACATGATTTAAGCCTGGCCTGGCCTGGCCTGCAGCCAGGCTACTCTAGCCTGGATTAGTCTTCATAGGCATCACAGTGGTCAGCAGGCTGCTGGGTTCAGCCTATAGTGGATACTTGCTGCATCATAATAGGCATGACAGGCTTGTTTCAGGCAGGCACCACGCCTGTGTTTGTGCTGATTTTGTTGTGGCTCGTGGATTTTTTTTTTCAGGGCAACAATATGCCTTTCTCAACCTCAAGATAATATGGTTCTTGTTTTTCACTCTTTTTATGATAATAGTTTATTGATTAATGAGTTAATGTTCATATTATAACTGATTATTTTTCTTATTATCTTTTATTCTTGTTCTTTGAAATAATTAAATTTAGTCACCTAGTACTAACTAAATTGGATATACTTTATTTTACTTTTTAGAGATATTTTTATCATAGAATATCAGGTGTGTTAGAAAAAATATACCAATGTTTTTTAATTTTGATAATAGATGATATGAGCTGATTTGATATACGCAAATACATGAAGATATAGTTGAGATGTAATCATAAAGTATTTTTAGTATTTCATTATCTTTATTAATGATTGTATACAATATACATGTGTATTTTTTTATATTTTATAAATTAATAAAAAAATAATTTCAAAAAAAAATTTTAAAAATAATAAGTGAGAATATATTAAAATATATGTTAGATAAATTCAATACCTATTAGATGAGTTACAAAATTATACCAATGATTTCAAAATACATTTCTATTTGATGTACTGGTGCACATATATACAATGAGATTAATGAAAGAAAGAACCAAATTATTTCTAAAACATTAAGGCAATACATTTCTATTTGAGAGGAATATTTCAAAATACTTTTGAGATAATTTTAATAATAAATTGCTTGATGAATTAGATATCATCTTCTATAATTCTTCAGTAATTATTTTATTTATGATTTCTCCTTAGAATTTGACAAATTGATACCAATGATTTTGAAATATATTTTTTTGAATACTATAATATGTATGGATGATATAATTTTTTTACAACAAACTACTAGAATTTGTGTAAGTTTCATTTTCAACATGAAATTAATTTTTAGTGAGCCTTAAAAGAGCAAGAGCTGAGAAGATATACGTAAATGTTAATTTTTGTTACTAGTCAGTTAGATGAGAGAGTCACTCTTTCGTTATATCAAAATTTGTTGATTTAAATTTGGTGATGTTCTTACAAAGTCATTATATGTTATAACAAGTATATATTAGGTTTATCATTCATAGAGTGAGATTTTTTTGGGAAAGAATCTTTTTCGAATGACATGATAGCTTACTAGTCTATCCTATTTCATGTAGAGGTGTCCAACGGGACATGCCGGGCTGGCCCGACCCATTTCTAGCAGCCCGACCGTGATTTCATGTCGGGCTCGGCCCGGTTGATACCTCTAATTTCACGTTCATGATGGGCCAAGAATTATGAGATTTGATTACATAATACTCGGAGTATGTACTAGGAAGAGAGGACATACATAAGATGCTTAAATCAGAGAAGAGTATAATGAGAAGCTAGATGATCATCTTGTTGATTCTTTTGATTTTAATTTTTTTGACTTTTTTAAAGAGACATAAAAGATATAATTAACACTCGATCTTATAAGCATTGTTGTTACACATATATTATCTATTTGTTTATTATTGTTTTTTTAAAATATTAAGATTTATTGTTATTTTTTTTGTGATACTATGTCATTCATGTGACTGTAATGAGTTCATGTGCCCATATCAAATTAGTTATCACACAATTAAAAAAATAGTAGTGCATATAACGAGTTCATGTGCTACAAGTGGAGTAAGTAATTGAGTTTAAAGTGCGATGATTGATTTTATTCTTTATCCTAATCAAAAATATATGTCCTAATTATTTAAGTCAAAACCTTGTAAAAATTCATCCTAAATCTTATAAATCATTGATAATTTGATATTAAAGAATTTATATTTAATTTTTTATTTAGGTCCAATCCAACAATTCATATATCCTATAATTTAAAAGTGTTTGGGATTTTATATTTATCACTAGGAATAATTTTTCAAGTACATCATATTTTTAGATATATTTTGGGTGGTAAATTGTTGGGTAGAGGTAATGCATTCTGGTAAAAGGTGAAGATGAAGATGGTATGAGCATGATCATAGTGATGACATTTATAATATTTTGAATAGTGTCATTTAGTTCTAAGCACTTTTTTAAGATAGAATTGAATAATAAAATGCGTACTCAAACACCTTCAAGTTTGTGTGATCCATCAGAGAAAATGTACAAGGAGTTGTGATTTTGATGAATAGATATTTTTTTATTAAATTATATATTAAACAAAATCAGACTATCATGCTATGTTAAAAATAAAAAACAATGAGAGCTAATATATAAAACTAATACAAAATGAATGCATCTATATATAAGAAAAATTACTTATTTGAGAATGTTTTCCAATTATGAGTATTCAATAATTAACCAAAAAAATAGATATTAGATAATAATAATTAAATACATTTTCTATGCCCATGTTATGTATAAGATTTTGCCATGTTATTCCAGAAATGTCTATCTAATTATTTTTTTTTATTGTTTGGTTTTTTTTTTTTTTTGACAGGACAATTTTTGGGAGATGGGGGATAATGGTCCTTGTGGCCCCTGTACGGAAATACATTATGACAGGATTGGCAATCGCAATGTTTCACACTTGGTTAATAATGATGATCCAACTGTTATTGAGATATGGAACCTTGTCTTTATTCAGGTATAGATTCCCATCATCTGGCATTGGCATCTACTTGCTCAATGGTATTGGCTATGCAATACTTGTTCCCAGTTAGCAATAAAATTAATACTATGCAAGTAAATTGTGTTTTATTATTGCTCTGTTTCATGACCCCCATGCATTATGCAATGAAAACTTTATAAACACTAGAGGTGATTGAAGTACCACAAATGCACATGTATAATCATTTATATTGTTTTTTTAAGCTGACCAAAATATTTTCTTTGCTGAATTTGAAGAGGTATTTTGGTAATTCATCATGCATCAAGAATTTCTTTTTTTTCTTGATTATATTCGCTAATTGCTTTTTCATTCTTTTATTGATACTAAAAATTAATTTCTCATAAATTTTTAATTGGATAACTTGATAATTAATTTTAATATTTATTTTATACTTTTAGATTGGTATGATAGGTTATTTATGCTAACTTGATTGTTGTTGAAGAAGTTCATCAACCAAGTAATTGGATAATTAATATCTTGAAAATAAAATAAATCTCAAATCAACTATTTACCACTTTTTTTTTTTAGAAAACAAAAGATTCTTTTTAAAATGATAACAATTTGTGTTATTACCTTCAAACAAAAAGGTGGATTCTCAACTTGAATAATTTCTAAATATCAATAATTTTTAAAATAAACCTTAATGTGCATAATTTTTTTCATATCATTACGAATTTAAACTATAACATTTAATTATATTTTTATGCAATCTAATAAATGACTAAATATATTGAAAAAGGATAAGGAAAATTATGTTTAAGGGTCTTAAAAAAATATTTATGTTTTGACCTTGTTTTTAAAACTTTTTAAAAAAACATATCCAAAACTTAAATTATTTATGTTTTGAGCATACAAAATAAAAAAAATCATTGGTTTTTTGATTGCAAATTATTATTTTTAAATAAAATTAGTTTTCAAATTTGAAAATTGTTTTTGTTTTGAAATTGTTTTTCATTTTTGAACAGTCATTTTGTGGTTTTCTTATTTTTTTAAATTTGAATATATATATATATATATATATTTGTATATATATACATAAACATGTATATTTGTGTGTGTGTGTGTGTATATATATATATATATGGTTTTTAGATATATGTATATATATCTATATATAAGTAGTTTTTTTATTTTTAAATTTGAACTTTTATATTTATATATACATATATATCTATATATGTATATATGAATTTATATAGCACATATAAATATGTATATACTTATACATATATATATATATATATCTATATTTATAAAAATCTATATATATTTATATAGCATATATATAAATATAAAAAATATATATATATATATACACACACACACACAATATGTAAATGCCAATATAGTATATATTTATATATCTGTAAAAATGTATTAACATAAATGATTGTATGGATATTTATATATATACTACACACACTATATATATTTGTATATAAATTTGAATATATATATATATATATATATTTATTATAACTTATATATACATACATACATATATATATATATATATATACACATATACACATATATACACACTTATACATATGTAAATATAAATATATAATTTCAAATATAAAAATAAAAATTTAAAAGACCATATATTTATAGATATATATATATATATATATTAATAAATTATATATAGACATATATATATATACATGTTTATATATATGCTTTATAAATATATGTAGATATATTGATACACACACACACACATATATTTAAATGTTTATATATATACACTATATAGGTGTGTGTGTGTATATATATATATATATATATATATATATATATATATATATATATATATATATATATATATATATATATATATATGTTTAAATATAGAGGTGTCAAGTGGGCCGGACAGTTGGGCACAACACGAGACACAACTTGAATTCGTGATGCCTAGTCTAGAGGTGTCAAATGGGCCGGGCTGGCCTGGTAGGCCCGGCCCATTTTTTTGAGCACAAGCGTGCCTTCGTGCCTGGCCCGGCACGGTTTAAAATAGCTAGGCCCGGCACGGCCTGCAGGCACGGTAGGCCGTGCCGTACCTTGCCTGGCCCGCTCGGGCTGACCTGTCCGTACGGTTTGGGATTCGGGGGACCGCTAGTCGGGTCGAATCAGACCCGACCCGCGGTCTTTTTGCGGGAGGGGTCATTGCGGGGTCGGGCTCAAGGGACACCCGGCACAGGACAAACTCGTGCCGGTGTGCCGTGCCATGGGCTGAAGCGTGCCGGGTCAGGCACGGCATGGCACGGCTCGTGCCTAACCCGTGCATGGAATTTTTTCTTGCCGGGCCGGCCCGGTTGACACCTCTAGCCTAGCCCCACATGGTATGGTCCAGAATTATGTCCGGACTTGGGTCATGCCAGCTCTGCCCAACTCATGCCGTACTGGGCTAGGGTCAGCCATATCTCATGTCGGGACAGGAATGACCTGCATGATTGTTCTGTTGGCACGGTTTGAAGGCATGTGACCTGTGATCGAGTACTAGTCATGAGTCTCATACTAACCACGACTTAATTTTTTTTAAACAATAATGACACTCCAGTTGATTGCCCATTATGTTTTCACATAATGTGCATTGACATGGAAAGTCACAAGCATGTTATGTCACTTTCCACGTTGCCTAAAAATATTTTTTTTCTAATTGGAAAGTTTGTAGTTGGTTTTATTTCAAATAGCTATAAGTAGAAATTCGATGATTGTTAGATTTAAGTCAATTTAAAAGAAATTTTATTAATAAAAGAATATATTATTTTAATATAAAAATTTTTATAAAAAGAAAATAATAATTTCTTGAATTTTATTATCTTCTTATTTTATTTGTTTCCTATTCATATCCTATCTCACCTCTCTTTTTCTTAGTTTAATGCACATTTTAAATTTTAATGTTTCATTATAAATAGTTTTTGCTAGTGGTTGGCTTGGCCTAAAAAGTTTTAAAAAGAGAAGAGATTATGTCAAATGTAATATAATTTTGGGGGATAGGCTATTACACTAATAAATGTATTTGATTGTGATCATGGTATATAATTTTTTATTAGTTTTTTTATATTGTTAAATATTTTAAAATTTACAATATAAATAAAAAAATGGCAATATACTCATTTTAATGATAATAAAACTAATATAAATATAGCTAATAGTGATTGCTTGACTAAAATGTATATATTGTAAACTTAATTAATTGTATATATTGTAAAGAACTTAATTAAAACTAAGTTCTTCCCAATAACTTTTAATCAAAATTAATTGTCTAAAAAATATAAAATTAGATAAACTTAATCAGTATGAAATCATTTTAAAATAATAAAAATTAAAAATTTTAGGAGTATATAAGGACCATCAGTACGATGTATATATTGTAAAAACTAGATACATGGAGTACATGTGGTATTGATCATTTTAAGAGGCACGTCGATCAATGTATCAAAGAATATTATTCATTAGATCGTAGATAAACCTAATTGAGTAGTACGTTTTTGATGTTAAATCAAGGTCAGCTTCATTGATTTTTTTATATACTGTAATAGATTCGAGAGTGAAGACATGACTAAACTAATTATGATAATGAATCTTTCGATTAAAATTTTGGAATATCTCAGGATACTTAGTATTATGTAGAATTATTTTTAGTATGTTTATCGTAATATTTATTGTTTTATAAGTAGGAATGTCATAATTAAATATTATAAGTTTATAAAATAATAAATAATTAATAAATATAAGAAATATACTAAAGTGATGTCCTTGATATCCAATATTAAAACTACTTGTTATGATGTATTATTCATATCTCACATCATCTACTATGTATATCAAAAATGGAATTTTTTTAAAAAAAATTTGGGGGTTTTTAAGATACTTCATCCTTATGATTACTTTGTCCTATATGTGTATATGATAAGAATTTTTAAGGAATATGATATATTAAATAAAATATTTTATATTATATTTTAATAATATTTTTAATAATGGAGTAATCATTAATAGATTTGTTAAAATTATTTGAGGTGAGTGTTAAGTACAAATTTTTATGTTAGGTGTATGTGTCACATAATTAATATAAATTTTATTATGATTTCTAATAAATAATAAGAATTTAGTAGTACATGTTTGTTTGTAAGTTTTAAAATAAAAAAAATTCTAACATATATGAGATATTGTTGAAATTATACCTATCTTATATGAGAGTCAAGTGTTGACTACCAATACGTAATATTTAATTACGTCAATAGTAATAGTGACGAATTTATTATTGATGATTTAAATTAAGATACATGAATTTTTTATTATGAAATCTCTGAAAATTTTCTATTCCATGATGAACATGTGTTCGTCTGTGCCCACTCTCACTATTTGCAATGTATTCGGATGTGTATGGTATTGGTAATATATTTAACAAGTATAAAGAATACCATATATTATTATATTTAGTATAATGATTATTAAAATGAAAGTCAAGTATATAAAATATTAGTTTATTATTCTAATTTTATATTGTTTCGTTTCTTGTATAAATTCTAAGATTAAAGTGGAAGTGACCAAAAATATATTTAATATACATATCTACTTGTATTAACCAAGTAGACAAATCTAAAGGTTTTATTTATAAAAAATTAAGTAATATATTTACATATGATGATACTAGATATGCTAATTTTAGCAGTCATTATAGTACGAACATGAATATTATATTCAAAAAATGATATATTTTTTATTTATTTAGATAGGAGGAAAGGACTTAGTGGTCCATCAAATATAAGAGAGCTGTCTCAGTATTTAAATATTAATTTTGCTCCATCCTTTTACATTATAATATTTAAAAATTGAATATTTTGATTTGATAGAATTCATATGAATCAGTTTATTCCTTGCTATATAAGATGACATATGATCTAAATTTTTATGATATCTAGAATAACATTGAAATTTATTATTTCTATGACAAATAATATTATTTTAAATAAGAGATCGAGATTATATTCAAATATCATAGATGCACTTGCTTGTTTGAAAGATTGAGAAGATTTGAAATTAAGTGTGTGTGTGTGTGTGTGTGTATATATATATATATATATTCAAATTTAAAAAAATAGAAAACCCATGAAATTGCTTTTTAAAAATGAAATACAATTTCAAAACAAAAATTTCAGTTTTAAATTCGAAAATCATTATTTTTATTTTTTTGAAAAAATGAGTTTAGCTTGGAAATCCATTGATATTCTAATTTTGTGTGCCTAAAACATAAATATTATATTTATCGGGTATGTTTTTTAAAAAGTTTTAAAACATTAATATTTTGTTTTAGGACTTTTTAACTTAATTGTTTCTAAGGACATCAATATCAGTAATTACTAATTAATTAGTTTTTTTTTTATTATTTGTTTATTCTTCATTGCATTTATTGGTAATGAAATTCTGTATATACTAGATTGTGTTTTTAGATCAAAATGAACAGTTATAAGGCATGAGATATCTTTTTTCTAAAAATGAGGCTAACCACAGTATGCATAATAAAGAGATTCTATTTACTTGGTGACTATTATATCTCATAAAAGATCATTCACATCCTTTTAATATATATATTTTTTCAACACAAAGAAATCTCGAAGTTTTTTTTCATTCATGCATTTTTTTTGCAACATTAGAAAAATGCAGTCCAAAAGCATATATTACTTTCTCATCAAGTGGATATAAATTTAATTAACCTTATTTTCAAATATCAACACTAGTTTTTGTAGGGATTACTCCAAAGAATTTTGGGTGTGCCTAGTAATTTTACTTGTCTATATATCATGATAATTGCTAGCTAGAGACAAATGCATGTGTAATCTTGGGCTTTTGATAGAAAAATATATGAATAATGTACACATATGGTGCTCTAAGTAATTTTATTTTCCAATGCATTCTCATATTTTTCTCAATTAAATATGACTAAAATTTGATATTTTATTTGATATAAATGTTAATTATTAATTGTAATTAATGTCGTCTATTAAATACTTTAATGCAACATTCCGACATGGTATCACAATCATGTTAGCGGCTTACTCTCATTGTTTGATTTTCCACAAGCATCGTCATTGATTGCCTTTGTAGAAAACAACCACTTGATTGCTATACTATCAAGAACAATTTTTTTCTTATTTTTTTTATTTAAGGGAATAAATGTATTTAAATAAGTTTGATCCATGTCTTCGATTGGTTAATATTTCAGTATGGAAACCCTAAAGTTAAATTGAGATTATTTATTGTCTGTATTATTTTGCCATTATAGAGGTTGTAGGTAACCGCACCAATCAGGCATCTCTTTCAATGTCTTTTACTTGGTGTTCAATTAGTGTTCACATTTGTATTCTTTGAGATGAGTTTTTTAAAGGTTTCATTTCTAATGGTTGAAGGGGTCTTTTTGGATTCTACTTGTAATTATTATTAAGATTCATTTTTTCTTGTTTAGCTTTTTATTTAATTTTATGGATGAGAACAGCTAACATACAAAGTATTCCAATTCAAGTTATATGGTATTTTGTAGGAAGCTCCTTGCATTTCCTAGATGAGTGTTATTTGCATGATTTTGTTTGTTTTCAATTTTTACATGGAACTAGTGCTAAGAGGAATGCACCTAATTATAGAAAAAGGAGAGAAGAGCATGCATTTGTAATGACACATACAATGCTGCTGTGCATTTACAGTTAAGAGTGTGGTTGTAACACAATGTGTGATGCCAATCTACCTTTGGCATTAACGTGTGTGTAAGATAGGAAGTATGGTGTATGAGGTGCACAACAACCGACAATGTGTGCAAAATTTTTCATGTGTAGGTGCATTTTGATGTGGAGTGTGCCCAATGTATGTTGCATATGTATTTGAGCTAGTAGTGGTAGTGGCATATGTGTTGTGGAAGTGTATAATGGACAATAGGTATGATTGTAATATGGCAATGTGCAATGCATGTGAACAATACCAAAAGAAATACATAAGGCTCCTTATGGCAATGTGCAATGCATGTGAAAAATATCAATAGAGAAAGTAAAACATCTTGGTGATTGCTTTGAGTTTGAACAACAATATTATACACATTGGGTATTAAAGTTTGGATATGATTTTTTGGTCATGGAATGTTAAATTACTTGATGAAGGAGCCTTATGGTGATGAGATGAGAGAGTCCTGGTTATAGATTGATCACTATGTAATAATTAATTGAGATAGATTGATTCTGAAAAGATCAAATTCTAAGAGAGAAAAAGGGTGAGAGAAAAATTTCCAAAAATTCATTTTTTTAATTTATGAAATTCTGTTGGTCGGATTCATCAGGCCAATAACAAATGTTTATTTACTTGATAAGGGCTATGTGTAGGTACCAGAAAAGAGAGATTTCACGGAAAATCTAAAATCTCATTTTCTTGTTCTGGCTATAATTCGACCACTATACCTCCAATCTTAGTGATTTTAGTTGAAGTCATGATTTTTAAGTCATAAGTTGAGTTTTGCTTATCCAAATTAAGTGATTTTAATTTCTATATAAGCTAAACATAGTATCGAGTAACTTCTAGGAAGGAATTTATTTATTTTTTTTTTCTGGGTGCAATCATGGTATTTAGATATCATGTATAATAATTTTTATGAAAAAAAATGTAATCCAATTTAATCTCCATTGAGAATTGATAAACTAATTGAAAGCATTGAGTACTATTATTTATGTGAATTGTGTAAATTTGTTTAGATATCATGGTGTTTAGATATCATTGTACTATTATTATAGGAATTGTGAATGTGTTATAATGATCATGATTTTTATATATTTATGCGAATTAAGTAAATGTATAATAAGAAGTCTAATGAGTTCTTTATAAACCCTAATGAAATATATGTATATATATAACTTTATGCATGTTCAAGAGACCAGATAGTGAATAAATAGGAAATAATGTAATATGTACTTCTGTTCAGTGAGGGAGAAAAGAAAGGGTGAGACAGAAGAAACTTTTCAAAAACTTCTCTTTTTGATTTATGAAATTCTGTTTGTTGGAATTCATCTGGCCAACAACAAATGTTTATTTACTCGATAAGGGCTATATGTAGGTACCAGAAAAGAGAGATTTCACTGAAAATCTAAAATATGTAGGAATTATTCCTATTTTACTTTATTATTCATCTTAAAAATTGTTTGGTATTGTTTATTTTATAAGGGAGATAATTTTCTAAAATCTCATTTTCTTGTTCTGGCTATAATTTGGCCACCATATCTCCAATCTTAGTGATTCTAGTTGCAGTTGAACGTTAAGAAATAGGTCCACGTTTGTATAGAAGGGACCTAAAATTAATTTGTGCTCTAAGATTTCTGAACCTGAGCTTGAAGACAAGCTGTCAGATTATCACTGAATTTGATATAGTCATGATGTTTGTCATAAGTAGAGTTTTTCTTATCCAAATTGAGTGATTTTAATTTCTATATAAGCTAAACATTGTATAGAGTAACTTCTAAGAGGGAAGTAAAATCTATTTCGATCTCTATTATGCTTATAAATATTATGAAAGTTGAATTATGAAATTTATCTATTTTTTTTTTTTTTTTGTATACAGTCATGGTGTTTAGATGTTATGTATAATAACTTATATTAAAAAAGTGTAATCCAATTAGTCTTCATTGAGAATTGATAAACTAATTGAAAGCATAATTTGCATGTACCATTGATGTAGGAATTGTGTAAATGTGTTATAACGATCATGCTTGTTGTATATCTCTGCCAATTGAGTAACTATATAATAAGGCTAATGAGTTCTTTATAAACCATAATGAAATATATGTATATATTTAACTTTATGCTCTAATGTTCTGTACTATAAGAAATTCAGTCAGGTTGATCTAGAGGTGTCAAAGGGCCGGGCTGGCCCGGCCCGTTTTTTTGAGCACGAGCATGCCTTCGTGCCGGGCCTGGCACGGCACGGTTTAAAAAAACCAGTCCTGGCCTTGCCGTACGGGCCAGAAATTTTTTTTTAATTTTTTTTATTTTATTTATATAAATAATTAAAAAATATATAAAATTTTAGATAATGTATAATATTATATATTTATAATATGAAAAATATTAAAATTTATTAAAATAACAAAGTTTAAATTTTTTTTAATGTAATATAAAATTCGTTTAAAATTTATTAGAATTATATAATAAAGTTATAAATCTTTAAATGAAAAATTAAAACAAAAAAATAAATAAATCAATACATTTTGTTAATAAAAATAAAAATAAAAAAAAACAAAAGTAACTTAAATGAAAAATGACCAATCATCCATTTGAAACCGAAGGTCAGGAACCAAACAAATTATAGTTTCAATACAACGTACAAACAAAGCATACAATCAATAAAAAAATATCGAAATCAAAAAATAGTAGATCATCATCAATCATCAATTGGCATATCATGAGCATCATCAGCCACAACATCAAGATCAGTATCATATGGATCATCATCATCAGTAATCAACTCTTTCGTCATCGCAGTGGATGCGGCTGCAGTCCCTGTCCCAGTCTTAGCTCCAGCACGATTATGGATGCTAAATCTCGAATCCTCCCAATCATTCAAACAAGCCAAGGCCTCAATAATATCTGGACGTAATCTCGATTTCCTATCCGAAATCACGTTCACTGCAACAAAAAAAGCAGACTCCGATGCTTCGCTCGACACTAGAGGAGTCAGTAGATCCCGTGTCATCCTAGATGGCACGAGAAAGGTGGACTCATATGATTTTCACCACTGTAATATATCAAGATTTTTAGTATCAGAATGTGATAGGATTGAGCAGTAATTGGTATCTAAGTACAGAGAAAGCTAACTCTTATGTGATGGTCCACCCTTACGTTTTTCTCTCGCTAGCTGAATGGAAAAATCGTCATCTCCGAATAAGGTATCAATGTCCGTAATCACAGTCTCACTATTACCACCACCATACCTAGTATCGTAGTATGTGAACATGTCAGTCAATTTCTCGTGAATGAACCCTTCAGGTGGCTCTTCTAGGTTCATGCACGTGGAAATGTAGGTCATAGTGATTTCTATCCTTTCCACCTTAACCCTAGGATCCATGTATGCAACGAGGCAATAAAGAGATGGAACGATAGACCAGTACTTCAAGTACTTGATTTTCATCTCTGCAATCATATGACTAAGTGTCGGGTCAGCTCGATACTTCCTAAACATGCTACTAATGTTGCATATGCACCGGAGTGCAATGCAAGTAGTGGGCGTATAAACTGACGAACACATATTTGTTGTGTTATAAAAAATCTTCAGGAATTTCATAAATAAAATTTCTGAAGCCCAGTCAGTGTCGTCAATAATAAGTTCGTCACTCTTACTATTGATATAGTCGGATATCACGTGTTCGTATCCAACACATGATTCTAACATCAGGTACGTGTAATTCCAACGATGTCTCACATTCGATTGGAATTTCTTTTTCGTAAGATTCGCAGACAAATAGAAACTATCAAACTCTTGTTGTCTGCGATGAGTGCGAATATATTTTAATGCATTGCGTATATTATCCAAAGCGGGAGAACACACCTTCATATTTGCTTGAACAATCAGATTAATCATGTGATACATGCATCTGACATGAAAGATCTTTCCTAATGGTGCGTCTCTAATATTCTTAACAAACATATTGATCGCTACTCCATTATTAGATGCATTATCGAAGGTGATACTAAAAATTTTATTTTGAATTTTATATTCCCTAAAGATTTTCATCATACACTCAAAAATGGCCGGGTCATCATGAGGATGAAGAATCTCAGAGAATCTTAAAATTTTTTTATTGATTGTCCAGTTTGAATCTACATAGTGGCTTGTGAGACATGCATAAGAAGATTCATCGTGACTTGTCCAGATATCGGACGTCACGGACACCACTCCACTATATGCCATAAATTCATTAATTATTTTTTGTTTTTCTAACTTATATATTTTTAGTATGTCATTCCTAGATGTGTACCTAGGAATCCTACGATAACCAGACTGAAAATATGTCTGCATGATGCGCACTATCCTTGGATCTTCCGAAAATCTGATCGGAAGACCTATCAATGTGATAAGTTTGGTCATGTCGTCTCTACCCAACTCGCTAGAGTATATGAAAGGAGTAAACTTTGAGACTGAACTCGATCCAGTCTCAAAAAATGCAGTGTCAAGTTGGTTTTGCCTAGGATCTAATGAACCATTTTTTTTGGTGCATAATTTGGCATGTCTCTTAATGTGCACAGTCCCAAACGAACTCTTACATGTTAAAAGTCACATATAATATTTGCACTGTGTCATTTCCTGTTCCTCAATCCTAACATTTTTTTTTTGTTTTATTATATTAAAATTAGTTCAAACTACAGAAGTCATTCTAGTTTTTTATTTTTTAGAAGTTTGGGTTGAGACGACTGAAGAAATCAAAGTTTCATCAGCCACAGACCTCTGTGTAATATTTTCATTTTCTAAATTTAAATATGTTTAAGTTGTATTTGTCATTTTTTAAGAATTTTATTTTTAAGAATACTTTAATAGAGACTAGAATACTGATTTTAATTTTTCTAATTTTAGTCTAGAGAGAGAAATTAGAGAGAGAGAGAGTTAAAAAAACGTAAAATAAATTACCCGGTAAAAGCAGTGAGGTCGATCACGTGCACGGTGCACCACAGTCAAACTATAATATTTAAAACTCAAGTTGAGATCCCCGAAAATCCAAGCCGAATTCCGAAATCCAGAGGCCCAAGAGAGAGAAGCAAGATTTTTGAGAGAAAAATTGAACGATATGAGAGAATTTATGTTTATGAAAAACATAAATGTTAAAGGGATGGGGGTGAAATTTATAGATTAAAGCTAATAATTTTTTTTAAAAAAAGTAATTTTTTTTGAATTTTTTTTAATTTTTTTGGGAGTAGAATCATGAGGGCTGTTGGATTCTCCCCCCTAGCCGTTGGAGGCGAGATCCAATTGCTGAAAATTAAATTTTTTTATTATTTTTTTTTCCCGTTGGGGGAGGGGGGGTTTGGGTCGGTTCGGGCCTCGTGGGAGTTGGACCGTGGGTTGGGTCCAATCAGACCCGACCTGCTGTCTTTTTTGCCGGAGGGGCGTGGCGTGGGGCTGATCGCGGGGTCGGGCTTGGGGGACAGACGGCATGGGACGAACCCGTGCCGGTGTGCCGTGGCACGTGCCGAACCTTGCCGGGTCAGGCACGTCATGGGCCCGAGCACGCAATTTTCAGTGCCGGGCCGGCTCGGCCAGGTTGACACCTCTAGGTTGATCCCATAAGGACATTTTTTGTTTTGTACTATATGACACATACGGATATATACTGTATCAAGTTTTCTATTATTCATTTATTCTAGTCTATACATGCACATAATTATATGTATTGTAATTTCAATAATGAGTCATCTGGACATGCATGTATTATTATAGATTGTTACTCTTTAACAGTAATATTGTGATATATGATCCAATTATTTGTGATATGTATATTGATGAATTTTGTTCCTCACTAAGCTATAAGCTTAGCACAAATCTTTTATCTGTTTAGGTACTGATGAAATTATGGACATCCTGTGTGTGTCACGACCAATACTTCCTTAGGAGCCTCTCTTTGAAATCTTAATTTTTTTGAATATTGATGAATGTAATATTTTGAGAATGTGAAACCTATATGGTAGTTTATTGAAACTAACTTTATATTTACTTAAATAAAGTTATATTTGGTCTGATTTCGTGATTTTTACAAAGCTCTTGTATTAAAAAAATATTTTTAAATTTTTTCCAAATCTCAGCTATGTGTGGCATCTCTCTCTTGCCATGACTTGTGTTTGGGATGCTACACATGATTTGGGCAGTGGGTTGTAGCTGGTTGCGGTAAAATCTTCTGGTCTGAGTTAAATTTAAATTTTTAAATTTAAACATTTAAGTTTTGTTATCATAAGTAAAATCTTATTTTTAAAAAAAATTAAATATCAAAATTTAACTGCATTGTAAAATATAAATTAAAATAAATAAATTTCATGTCTAACTATATAAAAAAATATATTTCTGTTTGTGTTTCGAACATATTGGTATCAATATCATAGAACAAATTAAAATAAAATGTAAATTGAAAATTGTCATAAATGAGTACAACAAAATAAAGACATATTGCATGTCAATTATATGAGTGATTGAGACTTGAGTCAGTGAGTCTAATATTTACAAATCGTGATGAATATGTGTCAGTGGTATAGTTCAGATTATCATGTCTAATTTTAATGCCAGTGTTAGCGTCAATATCCTCGATATTATTGCATGAATTATTATCTACCAACAATTAGTTTTTTATATCTTGAATGCTCCTTCCCAATTTTTGAAGTATGAAAATAATTTTATGATATTTGATCGTAATTAAGATCACTTATCTAAAATTATATTTAGTCACAAAAAAAGTAAAATTGTCGTTAAATATCGGAAGAATTAGTAAATTATCTGTTATCTTAGATATCATGAAATATGTAAATTTGGATGATTTTTACAAATTTAATATATCTAAATTTTTATCATCAATGTGTGATATGATGAAGTAATAATCAAAATCTAAGTATCAAGATATCTCACTTCTATTTAATGAATTATCTTATTATTTGTCTCTTGTTAATTGAATACTAAAAGTATCATCTCTGAATATAGTTTTTATGTTCGTACTTAGTCTTGCTATAACTATTATGTCTAGTATTATAAAATTAGCTAATTTTTTCTTAATTTAATTATTAGAGTTTTTGTTCTTATGTTTGTTTTTAATGAAAGTTGATATATATTTTAATATATTTTCTCTTTCATTATAACCTTATAAATCATATTTGTAGGTAAAAAAAAGAGATGAAATAAATAATTATTTGAAATATTTAGTTTTCATCTTTATAGTTATAATACTAAAATCAAGGTGTTCTCTATACAGACTACATATACTACTAATATTATATATGTACTTAAGTACAATATAAGTGATGATGGTGTACATAGGGGAACACATATTAATTGTATAATATTTTTTTTTATAAATGATAAAAATAAAATTTTTATTTTTTAGTCTGAATTATTAAAAATAGATTTATTATTCTTACTATTGACATAGTATTATATTATATGTTTGTGGTCAAAACATGTCTTCAATGTCAATGGATATAATTTTTATGGTGTTTCATATTCATTTATATTTTTTAGGTTTGCTAACAAACATCAAGTGAAACTCTTATTATCTGTTAAGTATCCTAAGATATTTTAATAAATTATTTATGTTTTCTAATACATGTGAAATAATTTTTATTTCTATTAATATTATTTAATTAATTTTGTGACATATACACCTAACATGTGAATTTTATTTAAAAATTTGTCTTTAATGATTTTGATGAATATTTAATGATAATAATATTAATTAAGAAATTATCGAATATAATACTAAAAATTTTATTTCGAATATCGTATTTCATATAGATCTTTATAGATACACATACATGGGAGATTTTATTTTTAGAATCGACATAGTGTGTGTTAATGCATGCAAATAAAATATCATTGCTATTAGTTTAGATATTAGTTATCACGGACATCATTTTATTATGATTTTTAGTTCATTAATTATTAATTATATTTTTTAATGTTAAAATATTTTTATTATGTCATTCTTACTATTTTACCTAAGAAAACATAGTGTAGTGATGCCCATAACATCTGAAATATGGACTAGTCACGATAAAATTTAATTTGCATGTGTCTTGAGTATCATCGCATATAACAATGCTATAATGTGGAGCAATGATTTCATGAAATTTTATTTTTTTTTAAATTTTTAATAAAATCGACATAATGGGTGGTGATCCATATGAATGAAATATTATTGTAGCTAATCCAATTATTGGTTATCATGAATGATACTTCACTATGCTTTCTTACTTCATTAATTTTTAATTAATTTTTTTCAATGTTAAATTTTTTATTGTCATTTATATTCCTGGATAATATTTACTATTCTAGGATCAATTGAAAATCTAGATAGAAGACTCATAATAGTAATTTATTTCACTATGATTTTTCTCATAAACTAATTCTGATAAATGAAAGAGGTAAATGAACTTTAATTTGATCTAACTTTAAAGATCTTATTACTAAGTTAAATTTGTATAGGATCTTATGTATCACATTTTTTTGTATATTTATTGATATGTCTTTTAAGGTAACTAGTGAGATCAATGCTTATATATATAATAAACAATGTGCTGAATTTTATTGGCATTTATATTAATTTTATTTTTAATAATTTTAAAATATGTCAGACTATTCAAGTTTGTTTAATTTTAGATTTTTTAAGTAAATGGGTTGAAACCATGAGACAAAATTTAGTTTTTATCTTGAACCATTCGGTTGAGTTTTTGTTATTATTTATATTTATGTCTAATTCATTTTAATTAAATTAACTATTTTTCATAGTTTATTTATTTAAGAATTTAGATTCTAAATAAAATAATATAATAAAATAAAATTGCAATGTCAACCTTAGTTTTTTGTGCGTATCTAATATTTTTGATGTTACACTTGCTTCTCATATTCTTATGCGTTGAAGGTGTTGCTTGGTATGACGACCAAAATTAAAATTACAAATAATTAAAAATATAATCATACAAATAGTGTATAAAAATCATATTATTATTTTAAGAGATTTGAGAGGAGAAGAGATAATATATTTTAATTGTGAAAAACAAATAAATGAATTATGTATTCATATAAAATTTGTTTATTAAATAATATATTTTTTTAATTTTTTTTTATAATAAAATAGGCAGAATTCTGGCAGCTATTAAATTTATGTCTAGGTGTTGTTGAAAGCAATCTGACTGCTCAAATAAATTGTGAAAATTTTAATTTTTTTTAATAATTCCTGATGACATTGACATGTGTTGTTATATCGTTGTCAATATAGGGTCTCTTGGGACCTAACGGCTAAAAAACAACCCGCTGATGGAGCATGCTATTTTTTTGCCATTGATGATTTTTTTAAATCAACCATGTTACGTGTCATGCTAATTTGCTAGCCATGCCTGTCGTGCCTGACATGGCATGTGGCACACTAGGTGTTGGCCCTGAATGACATGAGTTGTGCTACGTGTTTTACCGAGCTTGACATAGCTAAATTGAGCCATGCCTTGTCCCTTTCATCATGCGATGTACAAATTGCATGATCTACTTGACATTTGTATGTAGCCTAATATTAATGATAGTTTGATAGCTTTTATTTACATGTCTATCAATGAGCAATAATTTGAAAGAGGGTGTTAAAGTTCAATTTTATTAATATATATATATTCTTACTTTGTTTGTATGAGTGTATATGAAATGTGAGTTGTTTTATTTTAAGCTTACGAGATGTGCTCTATGTTTTAGATTAATGAAAAATAGAATTTATTTTTCTCTCATTTCTTTTCTCTCCATGCCTAGTCTCTCATGAAATGTTAATATTTATCAATATAAATTAGTTAATTAAACTTTATGATCTAAAACAACATTAATAAAATATAATATGGCAATGTTATCATAATTTTAACACTTGTTAAATTTTATCTCCATCTTTTTATTATTTATCTAAATGAGTCATTATTCGTGCATGTCAACAATAATGTAATACATATTAACTGTAAAAAAATTAAATGAAAAAAAAGATATAACTATTTGATAATAAAATAGTTCATTTTTAAAAGTTTTTAAAAATTTTATCAATTTCTATGTGAAACTAATTATATCATTACTAAAATCTATTTTATTGATATATTATTAAATACTTAAATAATATGTTTATACTTGGCATATTTTAATATTAAATATATAGATTTCTATCTTACCTTTATATCTATTTCAAATCTTTCAGGTTTTATACTTAATGTTTTGGAATATCTCTTAAGTTCAACTATACAATATTTGAATTATTTATATAACGCAAAATATGATAAATTTTTTTAATATAATTACTTATTAATTTCATATATATATATATATATATATATATATTTATTATGAGGTTGATCATATAATATGCATAATGTTTGCAAAGTAAAAATCAATCACCAAGATGTTCAAACAAATTATATATTAGTGTTGTCAGCCTTTATATTTGCTGATGCATTGTCATACGTGATTGATGTCATATGATTGTTTAATTCCAAATTTACTTGGTGTCCAAAATATAATTAGTGATATTTGAAGTAGTTTAAATATAATCAACAATTTTTAAACTTATATCTTTTTTTTTTTGTAAATTTTATTGAAGATTTAAATAGTGTGAAACTATTAATATAATCTTGATGTGACATAATATTTTGAATATTAGATATTAATCTTAAATAAACATTGTTTGAATTCCAAAAATGTATTTGTGTCGTGCTTTTTTTTTTGATAATATGATAAAATTTCACTTTTAATTATTTTTCTACTAATATTTTGAAAGTCATAGATAAAATGATATTTTAATATGTTCTCAAAAATAATTATTCTCTTCAAAGCTAAATAAACAAATCATTAAAAGATATTAATTTAGTTAGGAATTCACTAGAAATCATATGATCTTACAAAAAAAAATTAGTCAAATTATCATTGTTGACCTTTAACATTATTTATTTTGAGTAATTTCTCCAATAATACTTTAAACATATTTTTTGTAACAACCTATTAAATGATGATTTTCATGGAATGAATTGTCAGTAAAAACTTTAATTCTGAACTTGTAGATTGTTCTTTTTGATGTGATGTCATCTTCTTTTCACTCCACATCGAATATTTTTTAAGCACACCAAGTGTCTTTCTTGATATCTTTTTATTTTTTGGATGATGATTGTGTTCTACATGTGTTTTTTGCACATTTTTTGAATAGTGTGGAGCATGAATTTGTACTTGTGATGGTCAGAGTTGGTACTTGATTATTTAGATGATGAATCTGTGAGATATGAGATAGTAGAATTGAAGAAAAAATTGTGTTGGTCAAAAATATAATGAATTGTTAGTGTATATAAATAGTTGGGTGGTGAATGTGGATTGTTGAACAATCATAGATCATAAGTGAATGTTTGTTATTTTTTAATTTTTATCTTGTTCATTAAATATTATTAGTCAATGATAATTTATTTAAAATCTTTGAATAATAATATTTAACTTGATGTTTTGTCTAATTTTTGTATAATGTTTGTTCTTGAATATCCTAGTAGTTTTCTCTTTTAGTTATCTTTCTAGATAATCTAAATTTGATATAAATATAAAAATCATCAGGAGTATATGTTTAATAGTTAATTTTTTTTTGTATTCATTATGTAATAATATATTATATTTTTTATTCTAGCATATTTTATTGAGTTGTTGAAATGAAATTAATTAATATGACTAAGACTTTTTTTTTTGAAGTATCTCAAAATAGTCTTTGGAATATGATGTTCTGGTTGCAAATTATCTTATCTATCAAATGCCTATTTTTTTTGTCTCACACTGTGTGTGTTCTTTGATCATGTATTTTTTAGTATGATTATTTAATTTTACTTAGAGTTTTTGGATGTATTTATAGTATTTAAAATCTCTCCTCATGATGTGATATGATGACACTTAGAGTGATAAAATATGTAGTTTTTAATTAATTTAGAGTATTGATTATATTGATATTACTATTTTTGAGCACAATCTATTATATAATGGATTTAGGTAGGGTCAGGATTTATGAGATACATCATACATCTAAATCTTTATCTGGAATTTCATTTAGGCCTCTAATTTAGTGATGTCAAGTGGGTTGGGTTGTCCAGACATGATATGAGACATGACTTGAAATAATCTTGTCATGCTAGGTCCAGCTTGACATAATACAGAATTGTGTTTGGATCGTGGTCATGCCGGCCCGTGACACGACTTGTGCCTTGATGGTCTGAGTCTAACTTTGTTTGTGCTGGGCTAGACATGGCATGTATGCATGGCGCTTTGGCTTGAGCCACACAAGTAAGGTGCATGGGGCGTGCCCCATGGTGCTTTGGCTCTGAGCCCCTTCCTCTACTCATTATGCTAAACTTAATGGGTAATAATTTCCTTCCCTGACAACAACAACATTAGATGCCGTCCTATCACAATCATTGTTTTTAAACAAAAATTTAAAAATATTTTATAGATTATGACTGCCATATTTGCTTTCAATGACTATTGCTCAAAAATTAAATTGTTATCAGAATTTTGCCTTATATATATATATATATATATATATATATATATATATATATATATATATTAAAAATATAAAATTTTAATGATTTTTTTTTATAAACTTAGAATTAAAATATTGTATTATTCATTCATTTTTATTTTTTCTCATCTTATCTTCTTTTATTTTTTTTATTTCTTTTCTAAGTCCTAAGCTAAGTCCTAACTTTGACATTCAACCTAATTGTAGTTTGTAATTACAAGTCTACAATTCACTAATATGCTAATTCAAAAAAAGTGGTTGATTGGTGTACATATAAACGTAAGGTATTCATTTAATTTATATTTGTCAGTTTATGCTATAATTTATAAAAATTTAAAATTATAATTTTTTAGAGATTTAATAATAAATAAAATAATAAAATAATAAATAATAATTTTAATGATAATAATTTTGAATATGATCTCTAAAGATATGATATAAATTTTAGTCAAGTTTCAGATAAAAGATTTAAGATGAACATGATATTTTTTTTAGTATTGAGATCGGATACTCATGAGCTATGATATTTCTTTCTAAGAAGAGATATACTTTATATATTTTATCTAATTTGGGTTGTGTACTCTTGTTGAGTCATCACATGATTCAAATATAAACATATTTGTACATATTGGTTTGTTAGTTTTATTTTATTAGATTTAAGAAAATTTAATTATTTGATATTAGTTAGGTCAGATATTATTTATATTATCAATATAATTATTTATGTTTTAGATTTTCTAAATATATTTATATGAATGCTGTTGTGTTTATCATTTTCATATATGTAAAGAAAGCTCCAAAATTATATTTAGAGATAATGCCCATAGTTAGATAAAGATATATTTAGAATTGAGTCGAGTTCATGTGATTACATAGAAGAAATTCATCACAATAGATAACTGTCTTATGTAAAACAAAGAGACGTGATTATTTTGAGAAGAAGTACAGAGGCAAAACATCATATTATGATATCAGCTACTTGTAAACTTTAGTAAACCATATATTTTATTGGAGGGGCTTTGTCTGTCAGTTCAGAAACCAATAATACTTTACTATGACATCTAGATAGTTTGACACATTGCTGCCAACCAATAATTGATTGTTACTCCATTCGAAGGAAAACCTAGGATGATTTGATTGCTCTATCTTACATATCTACCAGTAATCAGTATGTAAATATTTTCACGATTCTCTCAAAACATCACAAATTTCTTGAATCTTTTTCAAGCTAGGGATCTTTGACATGTATATCTCAACTTGAAAGGGGGTATTGAGTTTTGTAGTTTATTATGTTATGTGTTTTTTATTAATTGAGAACACCTGATTTGTTTAACTCTAAAGGTCACACCTAAAGACCCAATGCACAAACTTATTTGTTACTCTTCTTTAGCTAATTATATTAATTGACTATTTATTAATTGTAAATAGAGTTATAATACTCGAAAAGTAGTCATAATGCTTATTTATCAAAAATATTTATTTAAGTTATTTAATTATTTATATATTTTATTTTTTAATTTTGATGGAAAGTTCATATAAATAGTAATGAAAATAGAAATTTTTTCAATTTTTTTACCTTAACCCTATTATATATTCAAGTAACTATATAGTATAGTTTGATATAATTGTATAAGAGTAGTTTGTCTCGAGCTTAATATTTATCAGATGTATTATCTATAATATGTTGTGGTTATGTTATGCTATTAAAATATGAGCCTCTTAGGATCTACAATAAGTGGAAGTATTGTACATGAGGTATGACTTTTATAGCTATGCGGTCCCACCCCATCCTCCCACCTTAATCTCTTACCTAAATTCAAAGGTCATATCTTGATGTAATAATAATTATTCTTGTTTAAACATGTTATGTCTCGATTTTGAGATTCATTATCCATAGTCTTTTTGACTTTCAGTGATAATATTATTGAGAAATCAATCCTAACAGATTTTGTGTCAAACGGGAACCTCATGGGCATGGTAACATCTTTTTAATTTTTGGAAATATATTTAATTCTAATGCAAGATGCTAGAATATATACTTGTTCATGACGAAACATATTAGCGTTCGAGGATAGTCGGGCATAGAGAAGGCAAAAAAGAGAGAAGAGGAGAAATAAAAAAAATGTACTTTTCTTTTCATTAATTTCAAAATGAATAACATAAATCACAATAAAATTTTTAACATCTATACTTAAGTTGGTAACTATATGTTATAAATACTGAACTTGGAGAGAGGAAAAATAATTGCGATCTAAGTATTTTCGTGAAGTTGTATACAATTTTCTCACTTGTTAGTGTATGTGGTAGCTATCGATCCTTCCTCGATTCTCTATCATTTTAAATGATATTTTTTTTCATATGCTTTGTCTGCTCATGAAATTTTAAATTAGTACATATCTAAATTCTTAATGCTCTTTAAATTGATTGTCTCAACTCCTAGATGTGATTGATCATTGAAGCTCACAAGTCATTAGTGTCATTGCTTTCTATTTTGTTTTTTGTACCTGATCTAAAAATAATGATATATTACTTATTTTTTTAGCAGACAAGATTATTTTTAAGAAAATATAAAACTTGATGATATACCACTTTTCTATGATTGTGAGAGTCTAGCTAGAGTATGAGTATATATTTATTTGGTTGCCTTTGATCTTCTAATGAAATCATATATCTTAGAGTTATTTTCACATATAAGAGAATCTAATTAACGTCATTCATATGAATTTGTTTTAATGAATCTAATAATTGACTAAATATGCAAATAACATAAATGATATCTCATCTGATTATTGTTATATAGTTAAGATTTTTTGTGATTCCTTTGTTTTTGAAAGAATCAACCGATATGTTGGTATTTGTGGACATATCTATATGTGGATCAAGTGATAATTTGATTGGCATGCATCTAACCATATCAATATCTTATAAAGTATATCATTTGAATAGGTAATCTAATTACCCAAAAAATATTTTAGAAATTTTAAATTTTTCTTTTGAAATTTGGTCGGCAAGAATAATTTTTTGTTGAGATATATATAGATAAATATTTATTATAATTAAAATATTATTAATATATATTATTAATAATACATATTATTTCCATGAACAGTGTTCATAGGAATAAGAATAATTTGATAAATATTTTTCAAGTCAAAAAATATTGAGTGTTGAATAAAATTTGCTTAACTCCTAAGAGATTGCTTAATGCAATAAAGAATCGTTCATAATCTAGACATCATATAAGTACTTATAATAATAAAACATGATTGTTGGTGCATAAATATTTTTTTCTCATGATAGTTTTGAAAAAAAAATATATTTTTTTTATTTTTAGTAGATATATAATCTATATGTAAGAAGCAACATAAAATAATAAACTTGTAGAAGTTGTCTTGGCTATAAGAAAAAAAAATATTTTAAATAATTTATACAATAAATTTTGTCAAGCCCTTGGCTACAAATAATTGTTTCAAGTCTAATATATCTTGTAAATTTGCTTGCATTATATTAATGATTTATCAGAATTTTTTTGAATAATATTTCATGTATGATTAAAAGTAATTATACTTAGTTCATTTATATATTTAGTCGTCATCTAGAACAACTGGTTGTTTTAGAAATAATTTTTGTATTCATGCATCTATCAAGAGATAACAAAATAAAAATAAAAGTACTTGTGATAATGAGTGCTTGATAAAATATATCATTAATTTTTTTTGTGGAGTATGTAGAAGTTCTAGGTTGATAATATGAAATAGATTAGCTGACATGCCTAATGATTTGTTTCGGGAAGGTTTCATATGTAATTATCTAATATATATGTTAGGTTGACATCAAGTCTTTCACTTTCTATTTATCCCTTTTGGATATATTTGTGTATCATGCTACGTGTGACATACCTACTGGGTTCTTTCTCCTTATTCACATCATTAGGAACTGTAAGAGTTATGGTTTGATGTGACACTAAGAGATGTCCACTATTTGACTTGTACTTAATAAGGCCTTAATAGCATTTGGTGTAGGTTGTAGGAGTTGGGTCTTTTATTTTATACATATTCATCTAATATATATGTTACGTGTGATATTCACACAAAGCCCTTTCTCCTAATTCACATCACTAAGAGTCATAATAGAGTCGTCGTTTGATGAGACACTAGGAGATGTCCACTACTCTTTGACATGTACTTAATAAGGCCATAATAGCATTTGGTAATGGTTGTAGGGGTTGGGTCCTTTATCATTTTGGATGCGATAACAACTAGACAAATAAATGATGTTGTCATTATGGTATTCAAAGGTAATTCTTTTTGGATCGAGTCCTTTAAAAATTTATCTTAAAATAAATCACATCCAAACTCAAAATGATTTGTCCCGTGTCTGATGAATAATACTAATCTCTTGATTACTAGAGTATCTATGAAAGCCATATTTGATAGTATGAGCACTTATTTTTTTTTTCTATCAAGAGAAATATATTGAACAATATAAGTTGGCCTAATAGTGTTGGATGAAAGGTGAACGAATCCCACTCTTAGATACAAAAACTATTATGAGATATGATCTGAAATGACATGATGATATTTGATTAATGAGTAAGTTAATGATTAATACTGATTCTCTAAAATGTCTAAGAATCTTTTTGTTATTTAAGTTGTGCATGAGTATTAACATATGATGTATAATGAAGAATTATATGCTTATGAAAGAATTTAGAAGAGTGATGAGAAATATATTTTAAAATATATATTTTAAATATTTTAATATTATACTTAATTTGAATTTTTTTTTCATAACCTTTTATAAAAATATATAAAATTTTTATTTTTTAAAAACAGACAATTATGTAACTCTAGTATAATTATTAACTTATGTATTAATATATAACAAATAATCATGCGTAATTATCTTATGAGATATATAAATATCTAAATGAATAAAATAAAATCATTCTCTATTAATAATTCTTGATTTGCTAGATATGAATATCTAATATGTTTTTCTATATGACACATGCTGTTCATAGAATTAATGAACAATGGTAAGGTTCTTGGGATATTATACACCTAGGTCATTTACAGATTCATGAGTTTAAATGCTCTATTTGCATGAGTAGATGGTGAAAAGATAATATTTTAGTCTTGCTGTACTATGTCATGCTAGCCTATTATTACACCACCACTTATGGAGAATCCAAAAAATATTTAGAAACATGAAGAAATCTTTATATTCAAGTAAAATGTTGAAGGTTCTAGCGAAAAAAAATATTTAGAACCTTCCAATGCTATAGAAGATTTTAAAGTCTCTAGAAAATTCAAAGGTTCTAAACACATTTATTGATTTATATAAAAAGAGCGGTGCCCTCATTTGCAAACTACAAAATTGTAATTTTTCTTTTTTTGAGTTATATATATATTTTTTCATTCTAGTATTTTTTTTGAGTTCTTTTTGTTTTTAATTATTAGTAGAAGTCAAGTATAACTTATAAGGTAAATACAAGATTGACTTAGCAACATTAAGAGGTGAGTTGTCTAAGTGTCGTGTAGAAGCTTAGTAGAAATATCGAATCCATGATACTATGCTTCTAGAGGAGCTAGATCAGGTGTGATCATGGGTCATGCTGTGCTGTTCGGCCTAGTCAATATCTCTAGATTAGAGATGTTCATCTGCTCAACATGTGGCCCAACTTGCCAAAAAGCTGGTCGTTCCTTCACCACGTGATTTTTCAAAAGGATGGCCTTACATGAAGTTGAGGGTGGTATTGGGCATGTACAATCTCTGTCAGCTTGATGTACTGCCTGTGATCAGTGCTCCACCATAGATCATGCTTGACACCAACTACCACATGAAACGTGCCCAAGTGGCTAGGACAGTGTGGGTTGTGATTGAGCACCCATGTTTTGTGAATGGACGTGTATAATTGTTACCTGCACTAGGGTATGGTGCCACTGTCAGGTCACTATTCGATCATTTGTTGCATTGGTGCCCGAGTGTTGCTCAAATACCCGATACGCATAACACATTTAACATTGACCAATATTCCAACATACCATGTCAAGTCTTTTAATTCTTGAGGTGTGCTAGGCCAACACATCCTAGCTTTGAATTGAGTTGTAGTGGCCTGTCATCAACTTCTGATTTGGCCAAAAGAGGAATGAGTGTACCAGCGTGACATGACTTGTAGGACAAATATACTCTAGTTTCAAGTTATCACATATAATCATTTAAGTTATATGATAACAAATACATTTTGTTTATTTTGTGAATTTTTAAATTGTATAAATATTAATTTTTATAAGTTCAAAGTTTATTCTAAAATTGTTCTTTATAATTTAAAACACAGAGGTATTGTATTTGCAACTTAAATGATTATATTAATGTTGAGTTCACTTTGTAGCATATTATTTGACATGATATTTTGCAGTATTTAAAATCTATTTAACTATATGAAGATATTGGGAATAATTAGTATACCCATGAAGTTATGATACGACAATATATTAGATATAGAGTTATTTTAATTAAAAAGGATGTGATTTACTTGTCTTTCCCACGTTGTCTTTGTTGTACAAACAATATTGGAGATTTATGTGTAGAGTTTCAATGGAATTTAATTAAAATTAAAATGGTTAATGAAATTTATAAATACGAGATGAGAGTTTTGGCAAAATTGATAGACATAATCTCATTTTCATAAGTCTCTACACGTGATTGAATTTATTTTGAATAAATTGTTTTTTATAAAAAGTAAAAAATTAAAGATGATAAATAATTACTTGGTATACATAAATATATTATGAAATTGAAAGAGTTGACAAGCTATGAAAAAAAGTATGAAAATTAATTTTGTTATTAAATGCTCTATGATCATTTGGGAATTAGTTAGTTATCGTGACTATAAAAATTAAAATACTATGTTAGTTTTTATTTTATTTATTTGATTTGTATATTATTTTTTGATATATTTTAATAGTTTGAGTATTTTTTTAATTTTTATGATGTGACTGCACATTGGATTGCATATGTAGGTTTTTAACTTGGGGTTTGAAAAAAATTCTGATAAAAAAATACCAATTATTTTATGTAGTATATTAGAGTGTGAAAGAAATTTATGTATTTTTTAAATTACAAGTAATGGAAATATTTAGAGTACAAGTATTATTGTATCCAAATTTATTATACAAAAAACAATTATATATTTTGAAGATCTTAATGTATGTTTCAAAATGACGTTCGAGATAAAATATAATATCAATATTTATTTGAAAGATTTGATGTTTGTTAAATATTTTCTGAAATTGAGTTTGAGCCGAACTAATCCTTAAATGCTAGCTTAAAGAGAGAAATGACCTAAATTATATATTAATACCATAAAAATTCAGAAATTTTCTCACGTGTGTCATATTTTAATACATCTCCGGTCTTACTTCATCTCTAAATTTTGAGCTTGGAGTTTAAAGAGTAGATTTCTACGTGTGATCCCATAAGCCTTTGATTTCATATTACTCATTGGGCTTGGGTCGAACTCATTCATAAAAGCTAGTTTAAAGAGATAAGGAATCAAAGTCATAATTGAACATCATAACAAATTTTTTTTAATTTTTTTATGTGGGTTATTTTTTAACAAATATAATTGATCATTAAGGAGAAAATGTATCCAATGCAATACTGACTTCTTTGTGGACACTGACAGCAATAACTAGTGACTAATAAAATGGATAAATGATGTTGATGCAAAATTAAAGTTAATGTTTGATAATACATTGATGCAAGGTGATGCTATAAGAGCTACCTGAGATATGCACATGCAAGTTTATACTAAATATAGTTGAAACATAAGTATTGTTCCTACTCTTAGGAGAGAATTTTCAGCTCTAAAGACTGGTATTTTTCTTTCCTTAATAAACAATAATGAAAACACTAATGACTTAACTAGCAGAGGAAGAAATAGTAGCCTGAGTGTAAGTAATGTCTTATATTATTATTTTGTGAATTTAGATAATGATTGATGTATATTGTTCTTTGTTTTTTTTTCTTGATGTCCTTGGTAATTTAACAAAATGCACATAAAAGTATACATGTACGTTTTTACATTTTTTTTAAATGATGAGTGATATATTTATTCATTTTTATTATTTCATGATGTCATTTAGTTCATTTTATTTTACACTTAAAAAAGTTTTATATATCTGTGGTACATTTATATATTTTACATGATATTATTTTATGTTTATTTTACTAAAATTTAAATTAATATATATGTTTAAGAACAATAAATAATATAAAATTTTGTGGTATATTTTTATGTTTGTATTATTAACATAAACAAATCTGAATGAAAGTGTTTCTTAAATGCCACCATAGGCTGATGTCCATGGATGCCATGTATCTTTTCAAATTGTGCTCTTACAAGCAATTTTGATGTTGCCACTCAATTTTGATCTTGCCATTCATAATTTTGATCCTGTTATTTTATTGGTGCCTAATATTTTCTTCTTGATGTATGATTTAATATAGATATATATATATATATATATATATATATATATATATATATATATATATATATATATTTATATATATTTATATATTTTTATATTTATATTTATATTTATATATTTCATTTTTATTACTTTCTTTTCATCCCACGACTAGGCAATTGCTAATATTATTATTCTCAAAATGTATTCAAGGTATAATTGAGGTTAATAATATAAATTTAAATTTTCATATCAATATAATCATGACATAAATATTCATGTGGAGTTAATCATACTTAATGTAGAAGGCTTCTACATAGTGATATGTCTGATTGAGTTTATATTTTTATTGTCTTACATCTGAGATTCAAAAATATTATATCTGATAAGTTTTAAATTAAGACCTACCGTCCATGGTTGAAGTCACGAATATTATATAGATGACCAATCATCTCATTATTATTATATAATTATTCACATGTGTTTAATTATTTGCCTACTTCTTATACCTAGTGCATATCTTTTCTATGGGTATCATATGGATATTATATTTTGAAGTTCCCTAACATTCTAAATCATAAAATTTGAATGATTTGTTGATTATTTAATAATATTTTCATATCACTTTATATATGTGTGTGTGTGTGTATATATATATATATATATATATATATATATATATATATATATTTAAATTTTGATATTCTTTAAAATTATATATCGAAAATATCAAAAAAGCTATTAAGATTTTGATTTCATGATTTTTTTATTTGTCTTTTTTATCTTGATTTAAAGATAATATAAGAAACTAGATGTTCGATTATCAATCAATTAATTTAAATGCATATTCTTTAATACGTAAATCATAATGCTATTTATTTAATTTTTTATATTAATTTTTACTAATTTAATTTTTTACAATGATAAAATTTACAAATAATATAGATCAAATTATCTCTTATTCATTTAAATTTAAAATAAAAGTGTGAGTTTAAAGTAAATTCTTGATGTAATTTTATTGAGTTGGAAAATTTATTGTATATATTTTTTTTAAATAATGAATAATTGATATTACTATTGTCATACATTTTAGTAATAATTTTAATACTATAAAGAAATATTTTTTTTTTCTTCCAAGTTCATACCAAATTAGATATCAGGAAATATTATTATTTGTTCACTATAAAATAATTAAGACCATATTTTAATATTTTTGTTCTTTTTGTATTTTGGTATAATTTATTCTAGCAAAAAAAATACCTTACATGTTAGACATTTATCATTAAATAATATTGATTTTTTGATATAATTTGTGATTTATTTTTATGATTCTTTTCCAAAGTTAAATCATAAAAAATTGAATTTTATTTTTATATAATTTGAATTATTTAGTAATTTATTTTCATAAATTGATACTAAAAAATTATCTATAACAATTTGATATTTTTTAGTATAAATATTATTAAGTAGTTGTATTTAATCGTCGAATTTTAATCTTTTAAGATATTTCATTAATTATATGATAAAATATATTCTGTTTTTAGGAAAATTAGACTCAGATTTATTTATTTTTCTCTAATATGTGTTACATTGAATATGTTTGTAGAAAAAATTTGTATCAATTTAATTAATTTTTGTGATTTGTTATCACTTTAACATGCTTATTTTAGAGATGTCATATGGGTCATTTCATTTCGAAATAACCATTTTCTTGTGGTTCAACTTGGCCATTGTGTTGTGCTAGGCACAACACAAGATGAATCTTGAGTTGTGTCGGCACGACATGATATCCAAGTAAGTTGGCTCGGAGTGACACATTTAGTATGTAGTTGGGTATTGCTATGTCGGGTCATGTTGGTTATAAATAGCTTGAATGCGTCCAATTAAAAATTTAAGGCCTCAACTTCTTGCTGCTCATGGTGTTTCATGATCAGTATTGAAAATCAACAGAGAAGTGGTGGAACGTGTGGTTAGAGGTGTCAATCGGGCCGGGATGGCCCGACACGAGGCACGAGGCCGTGCTTGGGCCGGCTTGTGCTCCGGCCAGTGCAGTGCCCTGGTAAGGCACAAACCGTGCCATGCTGAGGCCAACCGGGCCTCGTGCCGTGCCTGACTCGGCATGGTTCGGTGGCCGGTGGCACGGCCTGTTGGCACGGGTCAGGGGCACAAACCTCACGGGCTTCCTGCTTCCCACACCCTCACGGGTCACAGCTCACCCTCTTGTGACTTGGTGAGTCTGGCCTAGCTTCTCGCACACAAAGACCGTGGGTCGGGTCCGATCAGACCCGACCCACGGTCCCTCCCCTCCTCCAACGGGCAAAAAAAAAAATTTAATTTTAACCGTTGGATTTTGCCTCCCCTAAAATATAAAAAAAATATAAAAAAAACAAAAAAAAATTACTTTTAAAAAAAATTATTTTCTTTAATCTATAAAATACTCACCACCTCTCTATAATATTTATGTTTTTTTTAAATATTTATTCACTCAAATCTCATATTTTTACTCTCTTAAAACTCTTGCTCCTCTCTCTCAGGACTCGAGATTTCGTCATTTGACTTGGTTTTACGGGAATCTCAACTCGGGTTTCGAATTTTGAGCTAGATTGTGGTGCATCGTGCACGTGATCGACCTCATTGTTTTACCGTGTAATTTATTTTAAGTTTTTTCTCTCTCTAGTCTAGTTTCTCTTTCGCTATTCCTAAAATAGTTAAATCTAAAATTTATCATCTAGTCTCTACATAAGTGTCATGTTTAAAAAAAATTATAAAAAATGACAAATATTAATGAAATATATTTAAACTTAGAAAATGAAAATATTACACAGAGGTATGAGGCTGTTGAAACTTTGGTTTTTCCAGTTGTCTTAACCCAAACTTCTAAAAAACAAAAAACTAGGAGGACTTCTGTAGTTTGGACACATTTAAATATAATAAAACAAAAAAATATTAGGGGTGAGGAAGAAGAAATGACAGTGTAAATATTGTATGAGAATTTTAACTTGTAAGAGTTCGTTTGGGACTGGGCATCTTAAGAGGCATGTCGAATTATGCACCAAAAAACTTGGTCTATTAGATCTTAGACAAACATAACTTGGCACTGCATTTTTTGAGATTGGATCGAGTTCAGTCTCAAAGTTTACTCCCTTCATATATTCCAGCGAGTTGAGTAGGGACGGCATGACTAGACTTATCACATTGATGAGTCTTCTGATCAGATTTTTGGAAGATCCAATGGTAGTACGAATAATACATACATATTTTTAGCATGCTTATCGTAGGATTCTTAGGTCCACATCTAGGAATAACATACTAATATTGTATAAGTTAGAAAAACAAAAAATAATTAATAAATTTATGGTATATAGTGGAGTGTTATCCGTGATGTCTGATATCTGAACAAGTCACGATGAATCATATTATGCATGTCTCACCAGCCACTATGTAGGTTCTAATTGGACTATGAATAAAAAAATTTTAGGATTTCTCGAGATTCTTCATCCTCATGATGACTCGACCATTTTTGAGTGTATGATAAAAATCTTTAGGGAATATAAAATTCAAAATAAAATTTTTAGTATCACATTCGATAACGCATATAATAATGGAGTAGCGATTAACATATTTATTAGGAATATTAGAGACGTATCATTAGGAGATATTTTTCATGTCAGATGTAAGTGTCACGTGATTAACCTGATTGTTCAAGCGAGTATAAATGTGTGTTTTATCGCATTGGATAATATACATAATACACTAAAATATATTTGTACTTCCCGCAAATAACAAGAGTTTGGTAGTTTCTGTTTGTCTGCGAATCTCAAGAAAAAGAAATTTCAATCGGATGTGAAACATCACTGGAATTACACGTACATGATGTTGGAGTAATGTGTTGGATACGAACACGTGATCTCCTACTACGTCAATAGTAATAATGACACACTTATTATTGATGACACTGACTTGGCTTCAGGAATTTCATTTATTAAATTCCTGAAGATTTTTTATGATACGATGAACATGTGTTTATCTGTTTATATGTCCACGACTTGTATTGTACTCAGGTGCATATGTAACATTAGCAGCATATTTATGAAGTATCGAGCTGATCACATACTTAGGCATATGATTCTAGAAATTAAAACCAAGTACTTAAAGTACTGGTCTACCGTTCTATCTCTTTATTGCCTCGTTGCATGCATGGACCCTAGGGTTAAGGTGGAAGGGGTAGAAAATATCTTGACATATATTTCCTCGTGCATGAACCTGGAAGAGCCACCTGAAGGGTTCATCCACGAGAAGTTAACTGACATGTTCACATACTACGATACTAGGTATGGTGGTGGTAGTAGTGAGACTGTGATTACGGACTTGGATACCTTGTTCGGAGATGATGATTTTTTTATTCAGCTAGTGAGGGGGAAACGTCATGGTAGACCATCACATTTGAGTGAGCTTTTTTGATACTTATATACCGATTACTGCTCAATCCTATCATATTCTGATACTAAGAATCTTGATATATTACAGTTGTGAAAATTATATGAGTTCACCTTTCCCGTGCTATCTAGGATAACACGGGATCTACTGACTCCACCAGTATCGAGCGTAATATTAGAGTCTGCTTTTTCTGTTGCAGTGAACGTAATTTCAAATAGGAGATCGATATTATGTTCAGATATTATTGAGGCCTTGGTCTGTTTGAAGAATTAGGAGGATTCAAGGTTTAACATCCATGATTATGCTGGACCTGGGATAGGGACTGCATCCGCATCCACTACGAAAGTAGAGGAGTTGATTGCGGCTGATGATGTCAATGATATGATGATTGATGATGATCCACTTTTTTTTGATTTCGTTGTTTTGTTTTTTATTGATTATATGTTTTATTTTTACGTTATGTTAAAACTTGAATTTGTTTGGTTCGGACCTTCGGTATTTATTGTCTGATTGGTCATTTCTTATTTGGTTTGCTATGGTTTTTTTTGTCTGTTTAATTTTTTTTAACAAAATTTTTTGTTTAGTTTATTTTTTTGTTTAAATTTTTCATTTAAAAATTTTAAATTCTATAATTTAATTCTAATAAATTATAAACTAATTTTATTTTAAATCATAAAAAAAATTTAAACTATGTAATTTAATAAAATTTTAACAATTTTTATTTTATAATTTTAAAATATTATATATTATCTATAATTCTATATATAATATAATATATATTTTATTTAAACTAAAAAATTAAACTTTAAAAGTTTTTTAAAAAAATTTTCAAACCAGGCCCATACCGTTAGGTTTGGCCCGGCCAGGCACGGCACGGCCGCCATGCCGGCATGCCGTGTCGTGTCATGCCTGGCTTTGATAAACCCTGCTAGGCTGTTTGACATCTTTACCTCCGGTGAATCGATGATTCCAAACCTTCCCACTCTTGAAATTTTAATTTTTAATTTATTAAGTTTTCAATTTGAATCAACATAGATGGCGATGAGGCATATAAATGATATATTATTTCAACTAGTTTAGATATAAGATGTCATGAACACTATTTTATTATATTTTTAAAATATATTAATTCTTAATTATTTTTTTAACTTATAATTTTTTAATATGTAATTTATATTATTGGCTATATATGTTGGAATTTGTGATACACAAGTTAGAATTTGACTTTCATAATATTAACTATACTATGATCTTTTGAAAATTTCATCAGAAGATCATTAATCATAATCAATTTGATTATGTATTTTTTCTCATAGTTACTATAATAAATGAAGAAGATTAATGAAGTTTTAGTTGATCCAGCTTCAAATGTCTTGCTCAACATTTGGGTTTGCTTGTGAATTAATATAATATTTTATGTTATATGAATCGGCTAAGAAGTAAAGACACGGACACGGGGATACGATACCGCATGATACGAAGACATGACAAATTCAAAAAAACTAGGATACGGTACGATAAAAAAAATAAAAAATATTCTTTATAAATATTAGATATTTTATAAAATAATATAATATATTTTATTTTATTAAATAAATATATTTTTTTATTTTATAAAATTAAAATATTTTATTTTATTTTATTTTATCAGATAATATTTATAATTATCTTATTTTATAAAATAATATTTAATAATAATCTTATACTTTATAAATATATATATATTTTTATTTTATAAAATAAAAATATTTTATTTTATAAAAATGCCACCCCCCCCCCTCCCAAATCGCGCTCTTCTCTCCAAGGAATTGCGCTCGCCCCCTCCACAGAATCGCGCCCTCCTCTCCACGGAATTGCGCCTGTTCCCTCCATAGAATCGCACCCACCTTTGTCGCCCCACAAAATCGTGCTCACTTGTGCTGCTTCACAGAATTGCCCATTGGTCATAATGGGCGACGTCGTCTGGCGTTGTCGACATGGATACGTCAGCTGACGCATTCGTCTGATACGCCATGTGACATATTGGATATGGATTGATCAACGATATGCCACGTTGTGTATTAGATTCATATTCGTATCGAGTTCATGTGTCCGACATGTGTACACGCCTATAAGGAGCCGTATCCATGCTTTCTTGTGAATCTGCATGCTTCTTAAGATGATTAATTTTACTAGTACTCTTATACATATAATTATATTTATATATACACATTTTTTATAATATATATAATATATCAATTTTTCTTCGATATCTCTATGATTTTTATTTCTTATTTTGTTAATATGAATTAATACTATTGAAGTTCACCTACCTTAGGTTTTTTTTTTTTTTGCAAATAGGTCGAGACCATTGGATATAATCTAGTTTTGGCCTCATTATTTTTAGTTGGGTTATCGTTATTTTTTATATTAACATCTAATTCATTATTATTAAAATTATTATTTATCATATTTTTTATTTATTTCCTAATTATAAAATATTACAAATTAATAAATAAAAAAAATTATGTACCATAATCACGTCAATTTATTTGAGTTGCAACATGCAGTTATAATTCACTTTTTATTTTTTTTTTCATAAACTTGCTAGGCCAACACAAATAAAAAATAATAAAATTTATCACTCTAAAAAATGTTACAACACAACACTTAAAAGAAGAGAGACGAGAAATAGAATATGAGTATGATGAGATAAATGATAATGAAATTCAAAGAATTTATATTTTTTATTTATTGAATTTTTAATATATTAATTTTTAAAAATATATTTTATTCTTTTTTAAAAATTGTTTTAATCAAAAATGGACATAAACTCAACAACATTCGGATTTCTATCTGTTGTTGTTGGAAAAGAATCTGACAATTATAGATTAACAACAATAAAGTGTGCCGCTTTCATGTTAGTACCTATTACATAAAAACGTAATGGGTGCGGCTTTGGCCCGTGAGGGTTGGGGTGCAGGGTACTGATTCAGTTGAGTGCTGATTGGGAAGGGGCTAGATTAAAAAAAAAAATGATGCCGTGACTCATGACCCATGCCTGATCATGTGGCCATTATTCCTATGGACCATGTCGTTGGGCTAGGTATTTAGGTTGTGCTTGACCCGACATAGGGCACGATTGGCCCCGTCACAACACGACATAAGCCTTGCCTCTGGCCAGGGTGGTTCTGATCCAGACATGCTTATTGTTTTTGTCATGTTGGGTCATGCACAATTTATTTGCGATGTGTTTCTTGCCGTGCTTGGGTTACCCGACCCACTTGACATCTCTATCTTATCTTAATACATACAATATATCTTTAAATTTTTATTTTCCATTTTGTTATTTTGGTAAGCTTATATATATATATATATATATATTTGTTTAGAACCTAATCTATTATATAAAATATAATGTGTTTTTTTCATGACTGCTTAATTATTTAATATGTTAGCATTTTTCTAAATAAATGAGATTCAAAGATTTAATCATTTCTTTAGTTTTGAAGTTTTTTTTTTGTTTTAATACATATAATTTGAATTTAGTGTTTCAAAAGTTTTATGCAATTTGTTTTTTTTTTTTGCCCAACATTTTTATAATTATTTATGATTGATTACTTATACAAGGTTCTTTTTATGAATTAATGACACAATTCTTACATGAATCTCAAGTATTTAGTTTTTATTTTGACTTGTTCATGATTTACAAAAAAATATTTACTTATTTTTAAAATAAAAGTTGAGAACTAATAAAGGTCCCTAAGTCAATTATCATTTTCTGAATTAATAATTTATTTTTCTGAATTAATAATTTATTTTTCTGAATTAATATTTTAAATTTTTTTTTGAATTAATTAATATTTTAAAAGATTTACTTTTTCTGAATTAATAACAAATTATTTATTGGCATATTCTTATGATTTGTATAGGAATAAATCAATTATGATTTTTTTTTTTTTTTTTGTTTTTTTAAGTGTTCTATAAACTAGAAAATAATTTGACTTCAATTATATTCTCTCATTTAAGTCAATTATTGATTTTTTTTTCTTATCAAAAATATTAATGATTTCCAAATCATAAGCTAAAAAAAATACATATATTATTTAGTACTCGAAACCAAGACTTTAATAGATGATATGATATTCAATTCTCTTCTTTCTTACATGATCAATTAAATATCTGAATTGAAAAATGTTATTATTAGAAGAGTTTTCCTTCATGAATGATTCCAAAAATTTTTAAAAATTCTCTTAAATATTTCTATGTTAGTTAATTTGAAGAGCATGCATGATAATAACATATATGCTTTGTAGGTGTAAAGCTAAATTGGTGTTCATAACTTAATTTTTAAGTATGATAGTGATAATTATTACTTAAAAAAATATATTCATTTTGGTAAATATGTATTCTTACTTTTGTTTGTGGTATAATACAAAAATTTTCACTTTTCTTTTAATGTATTAGCTTTGTTTTTGTTTTGCTATGACTCAACAATAAGTTACATTTATTTTTTAATTGTATTATATTAATTAATTTTATTATCTTATCTATCAATATTTAAATGTTCAAGGATGTTAATGTTAATATAAAATTTTTAAATTTAATCTGAATTTGTATCCTTGCTCCCTTTTGTCTAGCATGAAGTGAGAACCTCTACTCCTTTATTATTATGGTTGGGTGTGGTTATAGAGCGTGTAACCCATTTATCATTGTACACTTACAAACTCTATTATGCCCCTATACTCTACATCATCATTAGTGTTGCATGTCGCTCATGAAAAATTTTTTAATTTTGATCTAGTTCTTTTTGAATTGAAATTTACATACATGTAGGAGATGTGACGTTTCATTCATATAAATTACCCTTGAATCTCTCTTTGAAACACTTTTTTAATATCTATGTTTTTTTTTTCAATAAATAAACATGAAATACATATTTTCTTTTTTTAAAACATGAAGAATTGATTATTTTTTGGGAAAAAAATTCTAGATGTGAATAATAACTTTAAAATCTGTTCCAATGAAAATGGAGCTAGGCGCATGGTTGTTCCAGCTTCCTCTTTTTTTCATGTCAGGCTGACATCTTGCAACATATTTTATGTGAGTCAATATTATCTTTAGTCGTTGAGATTGTTCAATTATATCAGAATTCTAGCCTACACAAAATATCCACCTAATAAAAATGTGTACCGAGCTTAGCCTTTATAAGTTTTTGTACATTTGGATTGGGTCAGTCAACAAGGTGGATATTTTTATTCATATTTTAAAAAATAAAAGAATACAAAAAATAAAAATACTATAAATCATTAACTACAACTCTCTCTCTCAATACTAAATATTAACAGTCTAATGATTATAAGATTAGATATAATATATAAAATTAAAATAATTAATAATTTCTTAGATTCTTCTCGATATGTTTATTTGAAAATAATTATTTGCATATTGAAGTATGCGAAAAAGTCTAATGAATTTGGAATCTCTTTTAATAATCATAAGTAATCTTAGTTAGTAAAGCATTTAAATTTTAATTGGGCATCAACTTGAATAGAGAGGAGGTTTACGACATGATTTTGTACTTTTCATGGAGACTATAATCTCTTAAAAAAAGTAAGAGGCATATTAATATTTTGATATTTAGGATATGAATAATTTTTAAGATAATAATAACAATCACTTGTGAAATACTTTGAATTCAATACTTATTCAAGGAGATTGAATATAAATTTTTGTGTCATTTTTCTTTATTATGATGTCACACATGCATACACTATTGAATCAAGTAGGGAAAATATAGAGAACACATAATTGCAAGATGAAAATTTTTACTATACTTTTGATATTAATATAGTTCATCACATTATTACTTACTCTTTGTTTTATATTACATTTACAAATGTTCAAGTAGAATTATATTTTTTCTAACTGAAGAATTATGTTGCGTCATCAAATTTTTATGTTACAAATTAATTCTTGTCATGACCCCAAAGATAGAATCGTAACATGAATTCTGAAGTCATCCAGTAACAATTATACAAGACAACTTATCACTCCATTTAAATCTTAACTTTATTCAAGTCACAATATCAAAGAAAATAATATTAATTTCATATTGTCCGTGACATTATAATTCAGGTTGTAATATCGAATATTTAGCTTTAACTTCGATCAAACCCGATTTCAAAGAATAATATTGCAATTTCATTCTAGTTGTGACTTAATAATTTATATTGCAACATTGAATATATAGTTTTCTAATTACAACTACAGGAAATAAGTTGTGATTCTGTTTAGGTTGCGACTTGACAGTTTATGTTGTGACTTCGAATTTCAGTTGTAGCTTCAAAAGTATGATTCAATTTTAAGGAGGTGGGATTATATGTGAGAAAAAAAGTAATGGGTTCATGTATAACTTTAGTACTCACACTTTTGTGCTTTTTAAAAAAGAGTAATGCTCAAAAAATTATGTCATGACTTACTGACACCCAATCACATTTGGGTGAAAAATACTTGTATTTTTTTCAGGTTTTGAAGTAATCAAGAAAGATATATCTCAAAATCTTATATGTCATATTATCATGCTATTTTAGATATTATGGACAGTAAATATTTAAAAAAAAAGCTTTGGAGATTTGCTAGATTATTTCTTCTTAAGATGCATGATTTGAAAAGGAATATACTAGAACTAATTAGGAGACATTTAGTTAATGAATTAATTTTTGATTAACATATATTATTACAAAAATAACTTGGAACATTTCTACTAAATGAGTATTAGAATTATTTTAATCAAATATTTATTTATTTTTAATAGTCATATTATACGGGATTGTTTTAATACATAAAGTATGATATAAGTTCTTGTGATCTATTTAATAAATATTGTAATTATCTGATATATATTTTAATATATTATTATTTCTTATTTATTTAATATTTTTATTATATATTTTTTAATATTTCATAAAATTCTTGAAAAATATAAAAATATGTTAATTAGATTGGAAAATAAATACTTACGTGTAATGAGATTAATCATTGATAAAAGTTATAAAATATTTTGAATTTCTCATGTATTTTATTTTTGCTTGTTTTCTATTTATCTTAGTTTCAAAGTGAATAGGTTCTCATTCATACTAAAAGACATTTATGATATATATATTTTTTTTGTTTTGATATAATTTTCTAATTAATACATCTTAAAGTATGCTTATTGTGGAAATATGATTATGAGTGTTGAGTGACCAATACTCTTAACCATATTTCTAGTAATGGGTGACCAAGTTGACAATATTCAAATAAAAAGTCATACAGACTAAAATACCTAATAATATGTGTTATTGTGGAAGCAAACATATATAATTTATATATAATTTAAAATTATCTTGCTCAAACATATATAATTTCTATTTGATTTTGCAAATAGAAATTAGTTTAAAAAAACATAAAATTAGAATTTAATTGTTTAGAAATCTAATCAATATAAATAAGACTGATAAGATAATCATAAATAAACAAGTCACTCACAAGAAATAAGATACATTGTTGACTACTATAGTATCTATTAATGTTCGAAAGATTATCATTGATTATTATTATATTCAAGGAGTAAGAAAAAAATATTGAAAATATAACTATTATCAGTAATATGAATATTAACTAGATGTATTAACAATTAAGAATTAAAAGTAGAATGAGTAACAAACTTAATAATACTTGAAGGATGATAAGTGTATGTTATTATCTTAGAGATGAATTTTGTATTCTCCATGTCTCGTAAGTACTTCGATAAATAAAACTTATCAGGACCCTTGGATAACTTAGATAGGCCGTCTGTTTATTTGTATTGTTCTCTTTGAAAATAACATCTAACAATATGTCTGGTGTGACTCATTATATAATATATATAATGAACTTAGACTCTTATGCCATTTCTCTCTGCAACTAGTAATAACTTGAATTTTTGTTTTCTCCACAAATCTTCTGTCCAAAAAGAAATCACCCAAAACAAGCTAAATTCTAGAAATATTAATAAATTTTAATTTGGATTCAATCCAAATTAGGGAGCCTGATTTTTAGGGGTATTGAATTGAATTAACACATCAGTTAATCCATCAAGGGGGTGTGCCTTCTCTACCTCACAGCTTCAATGCAACTAGCATCGATGTTGGTTCGTACCATAGTTATTTAAGGCGCAAGGCGCACTGAGGCGCAAAAGCCTTTTGGGGCCTTAAGGCGCAAGACGCACTTGAGGCGCATGCTTTTTTATTTGAGGCGCACCCAGCCTAATACATAAAAATTATATATTTTACTAAATATAGTCTTTAATTTTTATCTAATAATAAACTAAAGAACATCAAAGATAAAAATCAAATATTAATAGTGCTCCCATCATCCAAACATTCAAAGTTTCAAAACAAAATAACAAACATTCAAAGTTTTAAAATAAAATAAACATTCATGTATCTACATCTAAATCTAAATCAAGAAAGTCTTCATCAATATCATCCCCATCATCAATCTTCCACTCTCCCTCTTTTTTATTTTCCTCTCCCGATGAATAGATCATCTCTTCATCTTCATCAATCAAAGCAAGAGTAGGAGTATGTTTAGAGCTAGATGGTCTTGACTTTGGTTTTGATGTTTGTGTTTTGCTTGGTTTAGCTCTTGTATAAACTTGAAGCTCCTCAGCTCCACTAGCTCTTGCAACATCACCTCATGTTAAATCACCACCTTCAAATATCAAATCATCTTCTGCAACACCTGTATCTTCCATTCTTCCCATCAATCATTCGTTGCTATCATCTATTTCTTTCAAGATAATGTGTTCAATGGTATGACGCTTTGTGTATCTTTTCATTAAGGTTCAGTTGTACTTAATGTACACCAAATCATTCAAGCGTTGATGGTCTAACCTATTTCTACTCTTGATATGAATCTGAAAAAACAAATAGTTTTCATAATTATATCTCAATGTTTTAGTTCTGAAGAATTTAAGTTACATTAAATAATATTGTAACTTAAAGACACAAATTCAATTGCATGTAATTGTTTTAGTAACTTATATTCTCAAAGATATTTCAATTCCTTTCACAACCTGATGCACCATTCAGCTACAATTAATATAAATAAATTATTAGTTGAACATTTTACCTATTTTAATCAAACATATATAATCATTTCAATGCATTAATTAACAAAACTAAAGGACTAACCTGGAGGTCTAGTCTTCCTTGTTCTAATGGCAAACTCATTACCAAAAAGGTCTCTAGCATGCATGTACAATTCGAGTTGTGATATAATTGCATTTTATTCATCTTTATTTTTCACCAATCTCGAACTGCAACTATATACATCTTCAAAGATTTTTGAAATCTAGGTTAATTCTTAATCCTTCTGTATCATAATAGAATTGTGGGTTCAAAAAATACCCAGCTGAATGCAAAGGCCGATGAAGTTGAACCTCTCCCTTCCTATCAATGATTTTCATGATTTTTCTAACTTCTCTTCATTCCCTTTAAAGTTTTTGATGATAATTTTTTTCGCCTTTTTCATGGCTGCATAAATGTACCCCATATGAGGTCTCTTTTCACCATCCACCAAACGAAGCACACGCACAAGAGAGCCTGACACCTTCAAATAAAACACTACAGTATTCCAAAAAGAAGACATGATATTTTATACTGGCTACATTTTTTTCCCTTTTGCTCATTTGTCCATTTACTTTCCGTCCAATCTGAATTAGTAAACATATTCTTTAAGTTGTTTCTTTGTTCATTGATACGATATAAGGTGATAAAGGCCGTTGCAAACCGAGTTTTAGTAGGCCTTAACAACACCCTTTGCTCAGTAAATCGCCTCATTATGTTGAGCAAACATGTTCTATTATAGATGTAGTCGCTTGTGGATATGACCCTCTTTATTGTCTTCTTGATGTGTGTTAGTTTTTCAATATCTTCTAATATCAAGTCAAGACAATGTACGGCACATGGTGTCCAATACAAATGTGGTCTTTTTATTTCCAACAATCTTTCTACATAATTTAAACACATAATAAATAGATAATAGATGTAATCACTTACATAAATAATTAAATGAAAATTTGAAATTAAATTATAAGTACCTGCCGCCACATAATTTGAAGCATTATCTGTTATCACTTGAACAACATTGACTTCACTAACTTCCTCGACCCAACTGTCAAGTAATTCAAACAATTTCTCTCTCGTCTTGACGATAGAAGAAGCATCAATAGATTTCATAAACACGGTTATTCTTGAAGAATTCACAAAAAAATTCACCAATGACTTTTCCTTCCTATCATCAGTTCATCCATTTGACATAATTGAATATCCATTTTGCTTCCATTCTGTGAAATGAACCTCCATTGAAGCTTTTGTGAGAGCCAATTTTTTCTCGAGATTAGTAACCCTTACATCATGAAAACTTGGTCCCTTGTAACCCACACCATATTGCCCAATTGCCTCAAGTATTGGTTGGAAACTAGCATAGTTCACTGCATTAAATGGAATCGCAACATCATACATTCATCTACAAAATAGTATATTAGCTTTTTTTCTGGCCTCTTTCTTGTATGCATTGTTGATAGTAGTTTGAGTTTTTTTGGCTAGCATATAATCTTCTATTTCTTTTTTAACATGTTCGGGACATCTTGTACATTTTTTTGAATTTCTAAATCCTCCAACAAGGTTTTGCTTTTGTCTATAAATGTTTCCTTTAGTTACTTTATCACAAAAAAATATAAATGAGTGTACATGTATCTTTCTTATTTAATAAACAAGCATATTTTCATCCCGGACCTTTTATTCTACTTGAGGTATCTACTTTAACTTCAATCTCTTTGTCCATTTTTATGTATCTTTACAACAAATCTACAATAAAATGATAAATATATTAAGAAAAAAATGAAAACATATACATAATATATTATTTATTATAAATTTATAAATTATAAACATACTCAATCTTTGCTAAACAACTAAAACTATTTATAATTTTTGTTCTAATTGTTTCATAATTTTTATAATTTTTTTTATGAATTTTTTCTATTTTTCATTAATTTCAGAATTTTTTTCCTTTTTTCTACATTAGTTTTTTGAAAATTACATATTTTTCAAAGTATTATTCAAAAAAAATTTCCCTAGTTTTTAAGTATTTTTTGAAAATATTTTTTTACCTTTTAAAAAAATTTTTCACAACAAAAATAAGTAGAATGAAAAAATTATATTTTGAGCATCTTCTTCTTCTTCTTCTTCTTCTTCTCTCATCTTCAATCTACCCTTAAGAGTGTTTTGGGAGGGTTGTTTTGAAGGTTTTAGGGTGTAACCCGAGAAAGAGGTGGTTTTATAGGGCTTAAAATCACAAAACTCCAAAACGGCATTGTTGTGATTCCTGGAAGATCAAAATGATGTCGTTTTGGAGGTGATGTTTTTTTATTTTAAATCAGAACCTCAAAACGTTGTCGTTTTGAGGGTTTTGTTTTTTAAAAAAACATCAAAATCAACCCAAAACGACGTCGTTTTGGGTTGGATCAGCGAATACGTCGTCTTCTCCGACGTGCTCCTCATGTTTTTCTCCTGGTTTCGTCTCTCGCCGCTTCTTACGTCGTTGCTTTGCCATTCTTCTCCGACGGAATTTTTTCATTTCCGACAGCGAATCCAACATAAAAAAAAGAGAGGAGAAGAAGAGGAAGATGAAGAAGAAGGGCGTACCTGGCTTGACGCCTGTCGCCGCCGAAACTGGAAGTCGACGCCTGCTGCGCCTCACTTGCTTGCGCCTCGCATGAAGCAAGACATTTTTCCCGGGAGTGGTGGCGCCTGAGCTTCAGGCGCGCCTCATGCGCGCCTTTCATAATTATGGTTGTACATAGTGGGAGTCTGTCAGTAGTAATAGTGGTACACAATAATTGTGAACCCCTTTTACACTCTTGAACGTGTGTACATTTACCATCACATGCATGTCCTTGTGAACAGTACTAGTTTGGTGCACAGGTCTTTTCTCTTTTGAGCTTTGCACCTTTACAAGCTTTGTGATATGTTTTTTATTGGATTTTGACCCTAATATCGTATTTTAATTTTAAATTACAAAAAATACTACTTTTTAAAACTCAATAAAAATGTGTACAAGGTGAGACCCTTGTATATTGGGTCATTTGGATTAGAGTAGCTCATTGTTTAAGAGCTCTCAACCATAATACAAAAAATAAAAGAGATATAAGAAATAAAAAATTGTAAATTGTAAACTCCAACATATTAAAAACTTACTATTCCTCGTAGCTTTTCAAAATAAAAGAGTAAGTATACTTGTTTGAATTGTAACCGACATCCCACAATATATATATTTTGTAAAGTTTTATGTCACAATTAATAATATTTTGTTGAGAATTAATAATCAACAAAATATCCATATGGTTTGTTTTTTGTAGATTTTTGATTTTGTTATCATATTAAAATTTTAAAGCACAAATTATATCCACCTAATAAAATTCAATTAAAATGTGTACAAAGTTGGACTCTTATATATTGAGTCATCTAGATTGTGGCAACTCATAGTTTGGGAGCTCATTCATAATACAATTAATAAATAAAATATAAAAAAATAAAAAATGGTAAACTGTAAGCTACAACAGATTAAAAACTTACTATGCCTCAAAGCTTTCTAAAATAAAACAGTAAGTACAAGTTTCAGTATGAACCATATTTATGAAAGGTGCGCCTAAAGCTCAGGCGCCACCACTCCCAGGAAAAACGCCTTGCTTCAGGCGAGGTGCATGCGGGTGAGGCGCAGCAGGTGTCGACTTCCAGTTTCGGCGGCGGCAGGCGTTGACTTCCAGTTTCGGCGGCGGCAGGCGTCGACTTCCAGTTTCGGCGGCGGCAGGCGTCGACTTCCAGTTTCGGCGGCGGCAGGCGTCGACTTCCAGTTTCGGCGGCGGCAGGCGTCGACTTCCAGTTTCGGCGGCGGCAGGCGTCGACTTCCAGTTTCGGCGGCGGCAGGTGTCGACTTCCAGTTTCGGCGGCGGCAGGCGTCGACTTCCAGTTTCGGCGGCGGCAGGCGTCGACTTCCAGTTTCGGCGGCGGCAGGCGTCGACTTCCAGTTTCGGCGGCGGCAGGCGTCGACTTCCAGTTTCGGCGGCGGCAGGCGTCGACTTCCAGTTTCGGCGGCGGCAGGCGTCGACTTCCAGTTTCGGCGGCGGCAGGCGTCGACTTCCAGTTTCGGCGGCGGCAGGCGTCGACTTCCAGTTTCGGCGGCGGCAGGCGTCGACTTCCAGTTTCGGCGGCGGCAGGCGTCGACTTCCAGTTTCGGCGGCGGCAGGCGTCGACTTCCAGTTTCGGCGGCGGCAGGCGTCGACTTCCAGTTTCGGCGGCGGCAGGCGTCGACTTCCAGTTTCGGCGGCGGCAGGCGTCGACTTCCAGTTTCGGCGGCGGCAGGCGTCGACTTCCAGTTTCGGCGGCGGCAGGCGTCGACTTCCAGTTTCGGCGGCGGCAGGCGTCGACTTCCAGTTTCGGCGGCGGCAGGCGTCGACTTCCAGTTTCGGCGGCGGCAGGCGTCGACTTCCAGTTTCGGCGGCGGCAGGCGTCGACTTCCAGTTTCGGCGGCGGCAGGCGTCGACTTCCAGTTTCGGCGGCGGCAGGCGTCGACTTCCAGTTTCGGCGGCGGCAGGCGTCGACTTCCAGTTTCGGCGGCGGCAGGCGTCGACTTCCAGTTTCGGCGGCGGCAGGCGTCGACTTCCAGTTTCGGCGGCGGCAGGCGTCGACTTCCAGTTTCGGCGGCGGCAGGCGTCGACTTCCAGTTTCGGCGGCGGCAGGCGTCGACTTCCAGTTTCGGCGGCGGCAGGCGTCGACTTCCAGTTTCTGCGGCGGCAGGCGTCGAGCCATGTACGCCATTCTTCTCTATCTTTCTCTTCTTCTCATCTCCTTTTTTTTTGTTGGATTCGCCGTATTCGGCTGATCCAACCCAAAACGACGTCGTTTTGGGTTGGTTTTGATTTTTTAAAAAAAAAAACAAAATCCTCAAAATGACGTCGTTTTGAGGTTCTAATTTAAAATAAAAAAATACCACCTCCAAAACGATGACGTTTTGGTCTTCCAGGAATCAAAACGATGTCCTTTTGGAGTTTTGTGATTTTAAGCCCTATAAATCCCCATCTTTTTCGGGTTGTACCCTAAAACCCTCAAAACAACCATCTCAAAATACTTTTAAGGCTGAATTGAAGAGGAGATAAGAAGAAGATGCTCAAAAAGTATTTTTATTTTAGAACTTTGAATGTTTGTTATTTTATTTTAAAATTTTGAATGTTTGGATGATGGGAACACTATTAATATTTGATTTTTATCTTTGATGTTCTTTAGTTTATTATTCGATGAAAATTAAAGACTATATTTAGTAAAATGTATAATTTTTATATGTATTAGGCTGGGTGCGTCTCAAATAAAAAAGCCTGCGCCTCAAGTGCGCCTTGCTCCTTAAGGCCCCAAAAGGATTTTGCGCCTCAGTGCGCATTGCGCCTTAAATAACTATGGTATGAACCATAAATCTCACAACATATGTATTTTTTAAAGTTTTTTCTCATAATTAATGATATTTTATTTCAAATATTTTTTTTGTAGATCTATTTTCTAGTAAGATTCGGGTAGAGTTAAATGTATATATTTTTGGGATTGATTTTACATATTTTATTGATGTTTTTTTCTGTCATTGAAGATATATTTGGATATTCTTATAGAGTTTTAATTATTCGGTTACTTAATATGATAATGTTTTTGTCAATAATTTTTAGATTATTTACCATTGGTTGAGATAATTATTAGGAAATTAAATATCTAATATTTACTGAATTATATATTATTTATGTTATCAACTTATTTAGTTATTTTTTGATTTTTTATGTTATTTTCAAATAATTATTGTTCTCCACATGGTGTGTTATATTCATCCAAAATGCTTTTTGGATAGATACATTTATCCATGATTTTGGGGTTTTTTTTAAAAGTGCATTGTCAACCACTAATTGTTAACTTCTTTAATATTAAATTACGTTTTCTCTAGTGTCTAAGAGCATTGTCATCCATAAGATTATATTTTTATAGGATCATTCTTATTTCTTAAAAGAACAAAGTCGTATACAATATAGAAAATTTCTGCTTAGTGTGAAGTCTTGATGAGATTAATATTTGGACAATCTTTTTCGAAAATCAGAGAGACTGTTTGACGAGACAATAATTCAAGACCTCCTGCTATTTTTTTGATAGTTTACATTTCTATATTCAAACTAATTATAATAATTAGAGCAATTACATCAATCAATGGTGAGTTTCTTCTAATCATGTTTTTTTTAGATCTAGTTTTTTGTTTTGTTTTTTGTCGTGATAATAAGTGTTATTATTAATTTAGTTTTTATTAATAGCCATTATTTCTCAAGTTGTATCCTTTTTGACAGTTTATGCATCTGTAGTTTAATAGGGAATATGATGGCTCATTGAAACCTCTTCCATTGAAGCATGTTGACACTGGAATGGGATTTGAAAGATTGACATCTATACTTCAGAACAAAATGAGCAATTATGATACTGATGTGTTCTTACCCATATTTGATGCAATTAAACAGGTAAGATTACTGTGCTTTGATTGTTCTGTATTCTGTTGAATAATTAGATTTCAAATTCATATTGGAAAATATTAGTTAAGCTTTCTGCAATTGATAATGAAATGTGGCTATGTATTTTTGTGTCAAATTTGACAGCCGGCTATCTACATATGATATCAAATTCATAAGCTAGGTTTTAGTTATTTTCTTTTTCTTAATTATCTCCATGAAGTGTCATATATGTGTATGTACTGTGCTTCTGACAACCTGTTTTGCAAGAAACTAGATATGTTCATTTCAAACTTTCTCTCTCTCTTCAATTCTATCCTTTCTAATCATTTTATTTTTTTACCTTTAAACTATCAATGAATTTCTAATTATTCAATAGTTGATATTAAAGAAATGTTGGTTTTAAATGGCATTATTCCAGCATTACCGTGAGTGCAATTCCATGCACTAATTCATTATTGCTGAGACTTAGTTTTATTTATGTAGTATTTTATTTGTTTTTTTTATTTTGTCTGTATAAAAACACCCAACATGTGAGTTGTCTAACTTAAGTTGTTGTGGTTTAGTATAATTTATATGGTTATTTTTCTATTGTCTTGAGAGCTTCCGACATGTATACTACCTCAAACTATATATATATAAATAATATGTTTGTATTTTAGTTTTTAATGAAAAAAAATTATTTATTTATTTATTTTTTCTCTATCTCATCCTCTCTCTTGATCACCACCAGAATTCTGATTATGATATGATATTAGAATTCAAGTGAAGGTGACTTCAAGGGTGACACATTTTGTTTTGGGTGGTTGCACACTTTTTTAAGTGTCAAAGTGGGTTTTTATCAGTGGCTGGTGCTTGTAATGATGGTGTTAGTGTTGGATAGCTCTGGTAACAACACTTGAGTTTTCGTGAAAAAAGCTAAGTTGTGGTGTTTGAGCATATGAAAGAATTTTAAGTACTTTCCAATAGACTTTGGTGCTTTCCAGTTGATTTTGGTGATTCTCATGATGTCTTCTATGGTGGTGTTGACAATGTTTCATCAACGAATTAGTGTATAGGAGTTTAAATACTAGTAATCTGTCATATTCATTATGAGCTACTTTGGTAAAAATTTAATTCATGACCTAAGATTAGAGGTGTCAAACGGGTCGTGTCGAGCCGGCATGACCCATTTTTTTAGAGTATGACCGTGCTTTCGTGCCGGGCCAAGCACGACATGGTTACTGTACCGTGCCGTGCCTGACCCGATATGGTTTATAAAGCCAGGCCCGGCCATGCCCGGCCCATCGGCATGGCCAGCCGTGCCAGGCCTAACATGGCCGCGGCCAAACTAGGCCGCGGGTCATGTCTGATTGGACCCGACCTGCGGTCTTTTTTGCGGGAAGGGGAAGCTTGGCTTGGCCCGAGTGTCCCGAGTCATTGGAACCCACCCCGTGACTCGTGAGGGTGCAGGAAGCCAGGTTTGCAGGTTAGTGGATGCGGGACTGCAGGTGCGGGACGCCGGGGTTGGGTGTGAATGGTTACCCTGACCGTGCCTACGGGCCACCAAACCATGCCGGGTCAGGCACCACAAGAGGTCCGGTTAGCCACGGCACGGGCCCGGGCACGGGATGTTCCCGTGTCGGGCCGGGCCGGCCTATTTGACACCTCTACCTAAGATACATGAGACACCACAAATAGAGAGTAATAAGTGGATTGTCTTTGAATAGTTACTAACATATCTATATTAGTCGATTGATCTGAGTGTGCTCAATGTATTTAGTTCTTATGAAATATACGTAAATATTTGAGACATGACTTTATTGATATATATGTTAGTGATGTTTTACATGTGTGATTGTATTGCCTATCTATTTACATCCAGACTAATTGATTAGAATGAGATGACTTATTATATATCTTGAACTTTGGTATGAAAAAAAATTGTTGAAATGCTATTTGCATTGCTAGGTCAGCCTACATTGATGATTTTTAGTGATTAAATTTATAATATTTTGTACTTGCAAGTGTTGGAGAGCGATAAAATATTGTGGCCCAAATCTTTGGTGAGAATAAGCTTATAGTCCTATTAAAGATTTATTCAAATGTCTAGAATTATGACCATTGTTAGTGGAATTGGGATGATCATCACCGTGGCACCAGCACACAATGACAATGAGAGAGATATTAGAGCTCTTTCTAGAAGGAGAATTGGTAGTGATTTACTTTTTTGAGAAAGTTGAAACATACACAAGCAAATATTGTGGATTTTATCATGAGTTATAGAAGATGTTTTAGTTTTCATAGTTGCAAATCAAGTTATTGGGTTCACAAAGATGAATCTGTTATGTGTATACTTATTGGTCTTGTTATACTTGATCAAAAAATATAATGTAGACTTATTTCATTGGTCATTGCTAGTTTTAGTCGAGATATCTTTAAGTCTACCTTTTTTACTTCTTACCATTTCATTTAGAGTTTTTTTGTCATAAATTCAAAAATCAATACTCACGTCTTTGTGATCATACTTTTTATTTTTTTTTGTAGAGTGTAGATATTTTTTTTATATTGGCCACTGTGATTGTTGTACAGACCAGAGGATATGTTAATGTTATGATATTGTTTGTCTTTTATTATTTTATTATAATTTATTTTTAGTCTGTCCTTTTACTAAGCAAATGAGATTTTATATTGTTTCTATTTTCTTTTGGCTTTTATATGCAAGAGTGAAGGACTAGGAGATTGACTCTCTTATGGACATAGCTAAATGAATTGTACTTATTTCTTTTTGTTTATAGGAATTTTTCTAGGTACTGGATTGTCATTGATTCGTTGGTGATGTATTTTTTGATTGAATATTTATTTTTTAATAAATTGAAGATTTTGAAATTGAGCATCAATGTAGTGATTTTTATTGACTGTGAAGAATGTTATGTTGAAAAACATATTAGAATTTTTTATTTTGCACATTAGAATGATTTTAAGAAATACTCATTCTAATAAATAAATAATTCACCTCTATGTTTTATTCATTCATTAAATATCAAATTTTTAGTTCATGTCTTGCTACTTGACTGTCATAATTAAAAAAAAAGTAGAAAAAGATAGTAATATCATACCTTTTCGAGTATGTATTATATTTAAAATATATAATATGTGTACTAGATCTCAAAATAATTCTCTCTCTTACTTTTGAAGTGATAAAATTAATTCTCAAAAAATTATAAAATGCTATGGTAGATTCCATTTCTGTGCAAATTGATGCTCAAATCTCAATAAGAATGTGCATACTTTTTTCTACAAGTTCTCGTAATCGTTTAAAGATATCCTAAGTTTGGAAGACTTCTTCACATATCTTAGTCTGTGAAGAATTGGTATGGATGAATATGTTTAGGAAAATCAAGGAAAGAACTTTTTTATTTATTGGATAAGTAAAATATAATATGCTAATAGTCAGATAATTAATTTTTTTTATTATTTTTATTTAAGTAGTAAAGTTAATTGAAAGACATTAGAAAACAATCACTACATCGATTAATAGGAATGTCTATTGGAGTACAGCTAAAAAAAATTCTTTGTAAGAATCAACTATATATTTTTATGACTAATTTTTTTCATGAACTATGCTGATTATCTCTATGTCGAGAAATAATTTGAATCTTTAAAGATTATTTATTTGAAACTATGATTATTATTTTCTTTTTGTTGATTATTTTCAAATTCATTGTTATATATAATTAAAATAGTATCTACATATGTAATAAGTAAAACCATAATGTTATTAGAATTCCTCTGAAAAAACAAAGGGAAATATACAACACGTTTAAATTGTACAAAGAAATTGTATATGAAAATTATGCTAACTAGATTCTTGTTGATTGCTTTTGACCATATTATAATGATTTTTGTATTCTATAAATTATATCTAATTATACTAAAAATTTAAGTGGCTTCTCCATACACACATCCTATTTTAAGATTATCTTAAAAAAATATATTTTTATGTTTAGTTGATATATCCTCTATTTATGTGATACTATAAGTGAAATAAGAATTTATACTGAGATTATTTGTCACTAAAGAGAAAATATTTTGAAAATCTTCATTAAATGTCTAAATAATTTTTATCACTACAAGTCTCACATCAAGATGCTTTAATTTTTCACATGGGCTTGTCTTCACAGTAAATAACCACTTGCAAGGAATAATAAATCTTTCAATAGGTCGTGATATTAGTTCTTAAATCTCAATGGTGTGTAGAGTATATATTTTTTACAATATGATTTGATATTATTTTGGATAAATTATACTTATAAAAGTAAACATAAGTATTATACTATCAACTAGAGTAGTAATAATGAAATGAAAAAAAAGCACAAGTATTATAAAATTTATAAGATTGAGTATTGAGTCTAATTTCTCTGGTCTTCTCGGAAAGTGATCAAAATGCCAAAATTAGAGGGGCTTGATGTAAAATTATCAGACTTCTTGGTAGATTTGTTTCTGATGAGTAGATCGTGTATTTTCATATCTCTTAGATACAACATCAGTCGGGTGCTCCTATTCCCGACCCCAAATTCTTTGTGAGTCTCAATTGGAATAGACTCGTGAACTATTGTGTTATTTCAATTAGAGAAATTTTTTTGGGGAAACTTTTTTTTAGAATTAATTTAATTTGTACTTATTTGCACATATGATCACTCCTTAAAAGTGGCATTATAATTTAACTAATATATTTATATGTTGTTGATTAATGACTTTCTCGCTTAGCTAGACATCTAAATGATATTACAAAGGAGCAAAGAAATGTAATGAATCTAAATGTATCTTTTAGATTCTCAATCTTCTATGACTCATTAAAAATGAGCTTCAATCAAAAAAGATAATATTAACATTCATTAAAAATCTATTAGATTCTTATAAAAAATACATATATTGTCCTGCCATTACGGAGAGAGAGTGATAAAACAATGTAATTTAGAAAGTCAATATGGCAAACTAAGTAATCTCTCTCAAAGATGCAAGTCTGAAAGGGCACGCATGCTAGGAAAGGGTAAGATGAAGGTATCTAATTAATGAAGTCGTTTGTGGTAACATCTAGAGGTGTCAACCGGGCCTGCCCGGCCTGGCACGAGGCATGACGCAATTCGGACGTGCCTGGGCCGGCTCGGCACAGAAATTTTATGTGCCCAGGCTCGTGTTGTGCCCGACCACGGCACAATCATGGCGTGCCGTGCCGAGGCCAACCGGGCCTCGTGCCGTGCCTAGCTCGGCATGCTACCATGGCTAGTTGGTATGGTACCGTACCCAAATCAATTTTTTTTTTAAAATTAGGGTTACGGCGGCGCCGAAATCTTAATCTCTTTTTTATATTAGGGTTTCGGGCACGACGAAATCTTAATTTTTTTTTAATTTAGGGTTTTGGGTGCGCCGAAACACTAATTTTTTTTAAAATTAGGGGTTCGGCGTGACGGCATGCGCCGAAACCCTAATTTTTTTTTTAAATTTAGGGTTCGGCCCAACTGGGTCGAACCCGGTGGATCGTGCCGTGTGCCCGTGCCAGGCTGAACCCCACAAAAACTATGCCATGCCAGGCACGACATGACACATTAACTGTGCCGTGCCTAGCCCGCACGAAAGCACGGTCGATCCTGAAAAAAATGTGCCTGCCCGGCCCGACATGTTCCATTTGACATCTCTAGTAACATCTTATTTACCTAATGATATATTGAAATACTTTTACCGAATATAGCTGTCTAATTTTTCAATTATATGTTTAATTTTTCTTTTTATAATCTTATTTTATGAGAAAAAGTTGACATACAAAGTATGGTGTATAATTTTGTAATCTATGCAGTAAATATTAAATTTATATGATTTGTATTTTAGTGCCTTATCATTTTAAATTTTTTTAAAATTTTTTATTAAATTATTTTTTATTATTTTGTAAAATATCCAAAAAAATAGAAATAATCAATGAAATATCACAGAAAAAAACTTATATAAATCATTAATAATAATCAATGAAGGTGATCAAATATGGCAAACTATTTCGAATCTTATATCTACTAGGTGCATTTATGTGCAAGTTTTTTAGATCAAATAAATCTTTACTCATATCAGGATGGCAACCATGATATTAAGCCCAAATATTCATTTGCAATTTACATATCTTATAGTCTTGGATAAACATATCTTGAAAACTATAGTAAAATATTTATATCATGATTAGTTAAAAATATACAATCAAATGATCTAACACCCTCAAATATTTATTAGCTAATCAAACTTTAGAAGAAAAGACATGTCCATCTTGCTTGGTCACAAAGAATGTCTTGCTCATAGTTTTTTAATTTTGAAATAAATATTAGATGAAAAGAAAATAAAGTTAAAATTAAATTATTTGAAAAATAACTTAAAAAAACTAATAGGACAATTAGAAATAATCAAAATACGCGGAAGAAACAATGAGTAAATTAAATATTTTAGTGCTCAATTACTTTTGAAGATTTATTATTAATAATCATTTTGTTCGAAGAATAATTACAAAAGATAATGAAATAAAATGTTCATATGCAATATGAATATTAGTTCTCAAATCAATAATTTAAAAGTGTGAGGTATATAATTGAATCATTAGTGTTATAGTAATTGTTTGTAGGCAAAATCTTGGTGTTGTTCCACAATGGGATGATTATGTGAGAATATGTTGATGGATTTGATAGATGACTTGTCTCTTTTAATTCTTTGTTATACTTTTTTGACTTTTGAAAAATAATTCATAATATTTATTATGGCGAGGCCCATTCACTTGTAGTGTACACACCAACTTGAGGCTTTCTTGCATATGTCTCTATGATGTCAAGTACCCTGTCGATTAATAACAAATGAAAAACAAGTTGTGTCATTAAATATAAACTGAACTACTCGTTAATTCAACCCCAATTTGGTGAGAAATTTCTTATCACCCACACGAATTAAAATATTAATTTCGATGGAAGTATTAGTACTTAAATTTTACAGATACATTAGATATATCTGAGATGTATCAATGTATTTTTTTACATGAATTCCAATAAAGTATATAAATATTAGTTTTGATCAATATTTGAAATTTAAAGATATTTCGGAGATATATTGGTGAATATATTAGAAATTTTTATTACATCCAAAATTTAGTCGTAAAGTACAGAAAACTTGTTGGCATTGAATGTATGAGTGTCATGTCTAAAAAGTTATCAAATTATCTCATTTTCTTACCCACAACTTCAATTAAAAATACTTTTAGGAATTGTGCAACCAATAGAATGAATTATTTATTTGTGTAAAACAAGTAATAACCTGTTTGGTCTTGTTGAACTCTTCAATTTTAGTCTAAGAAGCTGAATAACTATATCATGTATCTATGTCATCCGAGATGAGTTTTGTGATGTGATATTGTACAAAATTGCTTATGTTATGCACGATGGAAAAATTGAAAGCAACTCTATTTTGATGGACTGTCACATCACAAATAAAAGATGAGAATTTGTTTGTATCCTTTTTTCATTTATTTTATTGTTTGTATGTTCATTTGTCAGTTGGTCTTACACTTCTTGACAAAAAATTACATCTTGACTCATGTTGTCTAATATGAATAATTTTGGTTTTCAAACTTTCAATATGTAATAATCAGAATTTTCATACTAAATGAAAAAAAATAATCCAATCAAAATAAAATTTGCTCCCTAACTGATTCTAGTGTTTTACAATCTGTAGCTCTAATTTAGGAATAAATTTGTCTCACCAAGCTGAAATTTGGGTTTCCCAATCCAAATCTTTAATTGGAGAAATTCAACAAATTGTCTCAAAACCTTAATTCACATGCACCTAGGGATAATTTTTTATTCACAAGCTGCCAGACATTGTACTACCACACACAGTTGGAAAAGCGTGATGCCAACACTATACTAGCATGTTTTTGACACCCATTGTACCAAGTGGGTTTGCAACATTAAACAACGATGGCATATATTAGTTTTGTGCCATCTTTCTCTCTCTTTTGATGTTATACTATGTGCTGCCACATGCACTCTACTGGTACAACACAATACATGTGTTCCCCTACAAATCTCAGAATTTTTGCCCTCTTAAAGATTTTGCTTCTGATATATGTTGATTGTAAGAGTCCGTTAGATTAAACTGAAAAAATTAAGTACTAAAAAATAAATTCTGAAAAATTAAGATTAAATTTTATAAGTGTTGAATTTGTATTGAAAAATTATTTGATAAATTACTATTAATTTAATGCTGAAGATAAATTATATTGTTTGATAACTGTAAATGCTGAATGCTAAAAATAATATATTTTATATATTTATCCTTATTATTACTTGTGTAACATATTATCCAACATAAATAAACTTTCTAATAAATTTTATTTTTACTATAATTATTAATTATTATAAAAAATAAAATATCTAAAAATATATTTATAAATAAATCATAAATCCAAAAAAGAAATAAAAATATTTTAAAAATAATCAATAAAATCTAAAATTTTTAAAACTATTCAAATTTTTAATATAAAATTAAAATTAATAACTAGTTAATTTATTATTTTTACTTTCAAGTTAATCATGAAAGAGAGTTAGAGTTAGGATTTGTGGTGGCGGAAAAAGCATGAGGAGAAGACAAATTTATAAACTGAACTATAGCATGCATAAGAAAATAAAAAAGAAAAGAAAAAAAAAGACAAAATAGTAACTTTTAAAAAAATTTGTTAAAAATTTTTGTTGAAAATATTAAGTAGGTCTCTACCTACTTAATATTTTCAATGTTATTTCACTTAAAATTTTTAATTAATAGCTCACTAATATTTTTTATCAAACACATTATTTTTTTCAAATCATTAAAAATTCATATTTTCAATGATTTGAAAAAATTAAGTGATTTCCTCAAATAGCCCCTAAGTCAGTATAAAATATGAAAATGTTAAAAACTTTACATGAAATGTGCGCAATGGAAGCTCTTATATAAGGGTCTAGTTAGATTAAGGTAGCCCATATGATAAGTGCTCACATCTATAATATAATAAAATAAACTAAATAAAAAATAAAGTTGTAAATCATTATCATATACTATAAGAAGACATTCATGGTTTTTCTCATGCAAGTCACCGATTGTGTTAGCTAATGAAGCTCACAGTATGATTTAGACATTTTTGACTACTCAACAGTAGGAATAAAAGATGTGTTTTATCTAATACTTATTATCACATGTATTCTTTTATTATTGTTTTATTATTATATATTTAGAATTTGTCTTATTTTATTTGTTATAGTACCTATAATACTTTTTATAAGATACTTAGTTATTCATATAAGTTTTAAGATGTAAGTGGGTGTACATGATTAAGATTGAACTAGAAAGAAGATTTATTGGTTTAAGGTCATATTGATAGTTAGTGGATTTATATCGTTTTATAATATGAATTATATAGATATTTTTTTTCTTGTAGCCAAGATAATTACTAGTAATTTATTATTATTATTTTTTAGAGTTGAGTCATATATCAGTTAGACATAAGAAATATATTATTTTACTGTGATCTTGAAGAATGAGATATTTATTTACAAATTTTTAATTTTTATTATTCCAGGAAAGTTTGTTGTAGTGTGAAGGTACTAGTAAGGGATATATGCCAGAATATTCTTTTAAGCTATTCTCTTAAGAGAACTAATTTAATAATGTATGATTTAGGACGTTCTCTTATGCACTTCTTATTTTTAATTTTAGAAGATGTATGTCAAATTATTATTATTTATATTAATATTAATTACTAAAATAATGTGATATTAATAATATATATTAATAATATTTTCATTACATGAAATAATTATATGAGTATATCTCAATTGATATCATTCTTGTATATTGAGTTTTAATTTAATGATTTTGGATTTTTAAAGTGCTTTATGAGTATTGAGGTCTATGTTGCACGGACACGGATACGGACACGGGGATACGACACGGCAAGATACGGGGACACGGCAAATTCTAAAAAACTAGGATACGGATACGGCTAGGATACGTCATGATAAAAAAAATAAAATTAAAAATAAAAATTATTAATTATAAATATTAGGTATTTTAAAATAATTAAATATACTGTATTTTAAAATAATTTAAAATTTTGTATTTTAAAATAATGTAAACAAAATGTTAGGTATTTTCCTTCCCCCCCTTCCCCCCTTCCTGAAACCCCCTCCCGCCCCCCCTTCCGAAACCCCCTCTCGCCCCCCCTTCCGAAACCCACTCCCGCCCGCCCCCCCTTCCGAAACCCACTCCCGCCCGCCCCCCCTTCCGAAACCCACTCCCACCCGCCCCCCCTTCCGAAACCCACTCCCGCCCGCCCCCCCTTCCGAAACCCCCTCCCGCCCCCCCTCCCGAAATGCATTTTTGGATACAGATTCCAAAAAACGACGCGTTTTTGGAATCTGTTTCCAAAAATGCGTCGGATACGTCTCTGAACAACGCGTCGGATACGTCTCCGACGCGTATCCGATACGCCACGTGGCGTATCCCATACGGATTTGTGTCCGATACGCCACGTGGCGTATCGGACACGTATCCGACGCGTGTCCGACTCGTGTCCACGTGTCCACGTGTCGGACACGTGGACACGGCAGCTCCTAGGCGTATCCGTGCAACACAGATTGAGGTTATCTATTCAAGAAATATAATTTCTTTTTTCTAGATAAAGTATGTTTTATATAGTTTATCTTATCTTGGAATGACGAGATACCTATCAATTGATTACCACTCAATCCACATATAGATATGTACACAAATAATAATACTTAAGTTGATTCTTTCAGATAATTCAAAGAAAACATAATTATCTAATAATGAATAGAATATTTACTATTTATATTATTAATATGTTAAATATTTTTGAGATTTTTGTATATATATTCGCATAGATGTATGATGGTGAAGAAAATTTAATTTTTTAGGTTCTCATTTATGTGAAAATGAATATTGGAGGTGTGATTTTGTTCATTAACCAGATGCATAATTAGGTAGAGTTGTACTAAATTCGTGCTGGTCTTCCATGATAATAAAGTGAATATTTATCATTGAGTTTTATATTTTTATTAGATGCAATCTTATTTTTGAAAAATAAGTAATAGATTATTATTTTTTGATCAAGTATAGATGTAAAATGTAGAATTATGTTATTAGTTATTTATGAATTTTAATGAATCAATTATTTTCTTATTGTTTTGATATGATGATAATTATTTTTATCCAAAAATGGCAGGCCTTGGGTTTGAGGCTCATAGGACATGATTTTTTTTTTAAAATTTTTGGAGATAAAATAATCAAGATAGTGAACTTTCTTAAATCCAGCACTAAGTGGAAGACTTGTCCATTGAGTACAATCTTTAGTAGATAAATCACTTCATGAAAGAGTTGGTCCTATTAATTCAAACAACAATGATATTTTACTTACTAAAATAGACATGAAACTCAATATATTGCCGTAATCTTTATATTTCATGAGTGAACAAAATACATCAAGATTATTTGTCATTTCATACTAAACTAATATTCTTGATGGTTTAATAGCTACCACATATATGTATGTCAAAGATAAAATTATACACATTTTCACAAAGATACTTGGAGGTTCACTACTTTTATTTTTTTTCTCGTAAGCTGAATATTTTGTGATATATATGTATCATTTTGATCGTAAGTATTTAATTTTCATTTTATTTATATTTTGTAATTATCAATGATCTAATAAAATTCATTTTTTTATCTATCTTTTCTTTTATTCTCTTTCTTTTTACCTAATTTTTAGAAAACCTAACCAATTTAATAATTACTATTACACAATCATGTACAATATCAACAAATTATTATATTGTTTAATTTTATTTTTTATTAATTAGATATTTATAATATGTAATTACATAAATATTAATATATCACACCTAATAATAATTATTTATATTTATTCTAGAATAGTAATGTGATGTTTAGTTGCTTGGAGAATCCTAATTTTATACGTATGTATTAAAGCCTCCAATACATATATAGAAGAGTGATAAATTTTTGATTTGAGACTCATCAAATATATCCTCTTTGATATTTAGATATGTGAGTATCGAGATATTAATATCTCCCAGATTCTGTGCTAAAGCAGAAGTCATGTACAATGAGTATTAATATATCCGAGAGGCTTAAGAAATCAATCTTTTTAGCTAATGGAGAAAATTTCATTCGAAAAATTTCTTCGAACAAGCTAGTTACTTTGCTAGCTATTTATCATAGCTTTGATTTTACTCGCTACATGTGACGAGCCTATTTGCCTCGTCACATTCCTCCGTCTCTTTCTTTTTGTTTTCCTTGATACCATCTTATTTCTTGTAATTCCATGATTATGGGGTTCACGCACCATGGATTAGCGACTGAAGCTTTGAACATCTTTTAAGCCATGGTAGAGTATGGAACTCACCCAAATGAAAGATGGTAATCTCATAGTAATAGTATATTCCAGACTGCACCAGCATGATCGAGACTAATATGCTAAAAGATGAGATGGACTGAGGTTTGTCGCTAGCTCGCGTATTAATGTTCGCCTCCTTTGATGCAAATGCTCGTACTATTTTCTATTGCTCTGATTCTGGTATTCCCATTGCAATCAAGTAGAGGTGTCAAACGGGTCGGGACAGGCTGGTCCGACCCATTTTTTTAGGGCACGATCGTGCTTCCGTGCTGGGCCGGGCACGGCACGGTTTAAAAAAACTAGGCCCGGCACGTCCCGCAGGCACGGCGGGCAGTGCTGTGCCTTGCCTGGCCTGCTCGTGCTTGTCTGTCCGAGCGGTTCGGGATACGGAGGACCGCGGGTCGGGTCGAATCAGACCCGACCCGCAGTCTTTTTTTGAATTATCGGGCATCGTGGGGTCGGGCTCACGGGACACCCGGCACGGGATAAACCCGTGCCGGTGTGCCGTGCCGCGGGTCGAACCGTGACGGGCCAGGCACGGCACGGCTCGTGCCAAACCCTGGGCACGGCACGGGCCCGGGCACGGAATTTTCCGTGCCGGGCCGGTCTGGTTGACATCTCTACAATCAAGGCTTCGACTTCAGAAGCTCGTGCGAGGTTTATATCTGCAACTGAGTTGCTTGATGGAATAGTGATGGATTCTGTCATTAAATATTGAATTTCTCTTGGTAAAAATAGGAATCGAATCATTAGGAAGGTACATGCATCGACAAATGACATGGGATAGGTAAAAGTTCACGGTGATTGACTTCGGGAACAGTGGACAATTGATAATCTTTTTCGCCCTATCTTTGAATCGTGAGGACCTTTGTATCTTCCCCTTCACCATGAATTCGTAAGGCACATTCGTTTATAATGGCGGCATTGTAATGTTCATGCATAATTAACCAAAACACAAATGGACAATCCAAGAATCTGTCAAGTCGACAATAATGGATGCTAAGAGAATTTTAAGTGGCATTCTTGACAATCGTACCTGGTTCTAGTCCATCTCTTTGTTGCTTGCCCCTAGTGCTTGGTATATGACTCCCCCATCAAGAAGGTAATGTTGGAGAAGGAAGATGATGATCTCTCGGCAACTGTGAGAAATAACTAATCCATGGTGCGAGATCTTTCATGGAATGAAAGATCTTCATGGCGTTCAGCTTTGTCTAGAGCACCATGTTTCAATGGTTGATCTGTTGGGTCGATCATGGAGAGTAAAAGAGGCAGAATACTTTATCTATAGGTCACCTTTTGAGCGAAACAATTCTATTTGGATCGCACTGCTAGGTGCTTCTTTGTTTGACGAGAGAAGTACAAACACAGCTAGACGTACAACTAAAAGTTCCTTGAACTCTACCCCAAAAACTTTCTCGCCCATATAGTGATCTATAATGCGTATGCAGCAAGTGAGTAATTTAGATATGGTGATGACACAGCTAGACTATTTGTAGTGAGGTAGACTGTTGCAAATATCAGTTTATAAAATTGTAAATGACATTGCATTATATGTAGTAACTTAGATAATATTTTTGAAAGTTAGTAAAAGTTAGTTGAAGTTGATAGCTAAAATAAATAGTATTGTTGGAGTTACCAATACAAAGTTAAAATAGATAATACAATATTTTATTATATTTTGAGTAGCTATTTTAGATAGTATTATTAAAGATGCTCTAAGACCTCCACCTCTATTAATTGGATGATTATACTAATAAATTTAATTTGTCATTAAAGAAAATGTTATTTTATTGAATCATATTTTTTGCCTGCTAGATGGTTAAATAATTAGAACTGTCATATCACCAAATTTGCATTTGCAAATTGGACAGCTATGAGCTTTCTCACCAAGTTTATCTGGTTTGTCATTACTGCTGAAAATTTCGACAGGTAATTAAATTATCATGCCGCATCAGTTCAAATCAATTATTCCTAATATTCAACTTTAAAATAGCATAATCAAAAGCTGAATTTTCAGGAACATCCCATCTATAATTCCACAAGAGGAGTTTCCACAACTGCACATACTCCTACAGATATAAAGTTGTAACACTTGATGAAAGAATTGTGAATTCTTAAAAGGATCATGATTCTTCAGTGGCAAAACATGCATGACTCTTTGAGAGAAAATTTTCAAGGAACTATCAATGTTTGCACCATTAAACTGATGGCACTAGTAAGAGAATTCAAAAATCTTACTATGAAAGGATAGAGCATAAAAGATTTATTTTCTCGAGTAATTGAACTAGTGAATCAAATTAATGTGTATAGCACAACATCACCAATAAAAGAGTTGATGAAAAGCTCCTTTTATATCTTATAGAAAAAATGATTGTGTTGTGTCATTCAAGAATCAAAAGCTACTGCACTCTTAGTTATTGAGCTAATTAGTTCTATGTTAGCCCCACAAGCTAACATTATTTAGAAGACCTGAAGCTTTCATAGAGGATACTCTTCAATTAAGATTCTAACATAAAATATTTTTTTATCAAAGATAGTAAGTTCAGGTAAGGCGAACATGAAAGCTCTAATGATGTGCATGAAAAAAAAAACCTTCTGATCATCAAGAAAAAAATTCTTGGCATTAAGATACATCTTAATATGAAATATATAAGAAATTTGGACGCTGATCAAATTCATAGATTGTCATAAAATCAACAAGTGAGTGTGTGTGACAGAATCTAGAAGATCATCTTTTCCCGGCACATCAATCTGATAACCAAGAAAGATGATGTATGTCTCATTAATAGTGATTATAACAATCGCATGATAAAACATCAATATTATATTCCTCATCAAAATGTGAAGTGTATGAATTGTAGAATCTTAAGGGTAACATATTCTTCTAGTCCAACCAAACAATAAAACTTATCGAATCAAAAAGGTTGTATATATTTCGAATGTGGACTAAAATTATTTAAGTGTGCCTCAAATGATAATGAGTGATTATTCATTATTATTTGATAACTATGCTAGCGCAATTTATGACATCAAATAGAAGCATATTTTGCTCCATGGCTTAAATTAAGATGGTCAACAAAACATTTCAATTAAGTGGGAATATACATTGAAAATTCATCGAGGTCTCAAATATGTAGAGATAATTGGCTTTGATATGAAAGATTTGGATGTTACAACAACCACCACATCGAAAAGCTATGCATGTGGTGGAAAATGGGTCGGGAGGCCCCATCATGGACTACTGCATGGACCATGAAAGTTGGCTAAGACATGGACCGACACGTCCATACTTGTCCTTGGGAATGAGGAAATTATTCTATGTTCATTGTAGTGCAGCTAGGATTTATTGTGCAAAATAATTGTTTGGTTCGATAGGGTGTAATGTGTTGAGTTGTGCATATTGGCATTGATTGTGGTCTATTATTGTTATGTTGCAAGTTAAAACTTTGGCTATTATTTTATTAAAACCTAAGAATCAAAATTATTTGATGTGGGGTATGGGAATGATGACATTATACTATGGTCATATGATGATGAATCTCCCGACAAATGAACCACCCATCAATGAGACCAATGAGAAGTGACTACTAACATATTTTTATCTTTTGAATGTTGTGATAATCAATCAAATTGGGGTTAGTCTTAGTTTTTTTCATTTTGCATGAAATACATTATTTTGTGATGATTATCTTCATCAATATACTCATTTCAGATAACACACACACACAACACATAACACATACTAGAGGTATCAAATGAGTTGGACTTGGCTGACCCGAATCACAACACAAGTCGGTTGTACTTGGTTCGACACAACATGAGAATGACTCGTGCCCGTGCTTGTGCCGGGCCTGTTCACGGCATGAGCCGTGTCGTGCTAAGGCTAATCATGCATGTTCACGACATGAGGCTTGTCGTGTCGAGGCTAACTGGGCCACATGTCGGGCTAGGCACGGCCCAATACTGAGGCTCGTGGCATGGTTTCTCAGCACGAGTTGAGAAACTCCCCCGATCCACCCAACACGACGCCCCCGACCCGAACCAACAACCTAATGCCCGACGAATCCAAAAGTTTTGTCAGGCCCAAACTCAATTCATGGTCTTTTTTGACTCAAGTTTGATGCCTAATTTTTTGTTTCCACTCACTCCATTTCAGAAGCCAAAGGCCCAAAGCTTTTGGAATGAGATTGTTTAGGTCAGTCGACGATTGAACTGACCCAAATGATAAACAAAAAATTGAATCTAAGCCGTTGGATTTCACTTCCAACGGCGATGGAGCAGAATCTGATGGTCATAAGGATTTTGCCCATTTTTTAATGATTAAAAATTTAAAAAAATCAATAAAAATTACTTTTTTAAAAAAATTATTTTTATAATCTATAAAAATTCTCCCATTCACTCTAAGATTTATGTTCTTTAAAAATATAAATCTTCATCTTTTTATTCTTTGCTCTTGTTTTTCTTTCTTTTTTTCTTTCTTCCTATTTTTCTCTCTCGGGATTTTGGCCTTCGTGACTCGTAACTTAGTTTTGGTCTTTGGATTTGTGATGCGCATGTGCTACAGATATAAAAAAGTTAAAATTTATGCATTTTGGTTTATGAGTATTTCATATTGTTTTAATTAGTCAACTAGTCTCTCTTTATACTCTCTACTCTCTAGTCTAAAAAATAAAAAATTAAAAAATGACAAATAATAATTTAAATAACGAAAATGAAATTAATTTTAATTTAGAAAATAAAAATCCTACGGAAAATTTTGAGACTGCTGAAATTTTTGTTTCTCTAGTCGTCTCGATCCAAATATTCAAAAGACAATTAGAAGGAATTTTGTAGTTTAAATTCACTTTAATATTATAAAATAAAAAAAATTTAGGGCTGCCGAAGAAAAATCAACATAGTGTAAAAATCATAAGAAAATTTTAAGTTGTAAGAGTTAATGTGAGACCGGACATATTAAGAGGTATGTAGAACCATATACTAAGAAATATAGTGTATTAGATTCCTAGGCAAGCCCTACTCAGTGGTGAATTTTTTGAGATTGGATTTAATTTAGTATCAAAGTTTACCTCCTTCATATACCACAACGAGTTGGAGAGGAGAGACATGATAAACTAATCACCATGATGGATCTTTTGAGTAAATTTTTAGAGAATTAAAGGGTAGTCAGTATCATGTAGATATATTTTTAGCCTGCATATCATATAATTCTTAGGTCAACATCTAGGAACTATATATTAAAATATTATAAGTTAGAAAAATAAATAATAATTAATAAATTTATGGAATATAGTAGAGAGATGTTCGAGACTTCTGATATTTAGTTTAATCACGGTGATACATTTATGCATATCTCTTACTACCCACTATGTAAATTCAAAATGGACTCTAAATAAAAAAATATTAGGATTTTCTGAGATTCTTCATCCTTATGATGACCCGGTCATTTTTGAGTGTATTATGAAGATCTATAGAGAATATAAAATTTAAAATAAAATTTTTAGTATCACATTTGATAATGCATCTAATAATGGAATAGTAATTAATATGTTTGTTAGAAATAGAGATGAATCATTAGGAGAGATTTTTCATGTTTAATGTATATGTTACGTGATTAGTCTAATTGTATAAGTAGGAATGAATGTATGTGTTCCTCTTTTGGAAAATATATGTAACTCATTAAAATTTATTGTCATACCTCGTAGACAATAGGATTTTATGAGTCTCTGTTTATTTGTAATTCTTAAGAAGAAGAAATTCTAATCAGATGTGAGACACCATTGAAATTATACTTACCTGATATTTGAGTTATGTTTTGGATACGAACACGTGATATCCGATTACATCAATAGTAAGAGTGATGAATTTATTATTGACGACACTGATTTGGTTATAGAAAATTTATTTATAAAATTCCAAAAGATTTTTTATGACATGACAAATATGTGTTTGTTAGTTTATACTTTCACGACTTGCATTGTATTTAGATTATTATGCAACATTAGTAGCATGTTTAGAAAGTATCGAGATGACTCGATACTTAGCGATATGATTGTAGAGATGGAAATCAAGTGCTTAAAGTACTGGTCCATCGTTCATTTTTTTATTGTCTGGCCGTCTGCATGGACTCTTGGGTTAAGATGAAAAGGGTAGATAATATTTTGACTTATATTTTCTCATGCATGAACCTAGAAGACCCACCTGAAAGGTTTATTCACTAGAAATTGACTGAGTTATTTACTAATAATGATACTAGGTATGGTGGTAGTAGTAGTGATGGTTTGAGTACGGACATGAATACCATATTCGGAGATGATAATTTTTTCATTCAGTTAACGAGGGGGAAATGATAAGGTGAATTGTCGAATAAGAGCGAGCTATTTTGATACTTAGATATCGATTACTGTTTAATCTTATTACATTCTGATATTAAAAATTTTGATATATTACAGTGATGAAAATTATATGAGTCAACTTTTCTCGTGTTATCAAAGATAACATGAGATCTACTAATTCATCTAGTGTCGATCGTATTATAAGAGTCTATTTTTTTAGTTGTAGTAAATGTGATTTCAAATAGAAGTTCGAGATTACTTCTAGATATTATCGAAGTTTTAACATGTATGAATAATTGAGAGGGTTCGAGTTTTGACATCTAAAATCATGCTGGGATTGCAACAAAAGTGGAAGATTTGATTGCTGATAATGATCCATTTAATATTGATATCGAGGATGATATGATGATTAATAATGTTAACGGTTGACGATTGCTGGATTGCGATATTTATGTCTGATTCTGATATTTGATTTTGATTTACTTATTTACATTGTATTTTTATTTGTTTATTTTTTGGTTATGATATTACTTTGAGATTTAAGCTTGTCATTGTGATTTGTGCCTTTGTGGATTGATGTATTTGATGCTTGAAAGTTGAAACTTGAATATTTATTTTTTTTGAATTTTTATTTTTTATTGGTTTTTATTTTTATTCATATTTAAGTTTTAATATTTCATTAATTTATATTTTATACACTTACAGTCTTACACTTATAGTCTGATACATATTATTATATTTAAATTATAAAGTATTAAGAATAATTAACATTAACTAATTACTAAAAATAAGTATTAATAAAAAATACTTTTAAAGTATAAACATAAACTAATTTTTTTTTTAAATTTAAAACCGACCTATATGGGCCAGACTTGGCATGGTTTCTTGACCTACTAGTTTGTGTTGGGCCTGGCCAGTAGATATTGTGTCGGGCTAGGCACGGACGGGTGACCCGGTTAATCCACCTAAAATCAGCCCAGCCTTGTCTGGTCCGACCCGTTTGACATCTCTAACACACACACACACACACATGATACATTTAAATATCTTATCAGACTGAAATTAATAAGATTTAAAATGTTCGGGAGGGGTTTTGGAGGGGGGGAAGGTTCAGGAGGGGGGGAAAATGTTCAGGAGGGGGGGAAGGTTCAGGAGGGGGAGGGTGTTAGAGGGTTTAATTTTTTTTTATATTATTTTAAAATACAGAATTTTAAATTATTTTAAAATACAGAATTTTTAATTATTTTAAAATACCTAATATTTATAATTAATAATTTTTTTTTTATTTTTTTTATCATGACGTATCTTAGCTGTATTCGTATCCTAGTTTTTTAGAATTTGCCGTGTCCCCGTATCTTGCCGTGTCGTAATCCCTTATCCGTGTCTGTGCAACATAGATAAATATTATCTGATCATAATCTTGATCTCTTATTTGAAATGACATTGACTATAACATAAAAAATAGACTCTAATGTTATGCTTATCATCAGATGAGTCTGTAAATCTTATGCCATCTTAGACAGTACGGGATAATTGGACTCATAATTTTTATAATTATAAAATATTAAGATTCTTATTATCTTTATGTGATATGATTGAATAGTAATTGATATCTAAGTACCGAGATAGTTTGTTCATATTTGATAATTAACCTTGTTGTTTTCTCTTTACTAACTAAATGAAAAAGTTATCATCTACAAATATGATATTTATGTTCATATTCAAAGATTGATTACAACTAATATTATATCTAGTGTCTTACTATGTAAATAACTCAATTAATTTTTCGTGAATGAATCATTAAGATTGGTGTCTTTGGTTCATGCTCGTGGAAATGTATATTAAAATATTTTCTATTTTTTCACATTAACCATATAAAACATGCAGGTAGCCAAGTAATAAAGATATATAATGATATATTAGTATTTTAAGTACTTGATTTTTATCTCAATATCTATGTCACTAAATATATGATTATTTCTAAATTTTTTAAACATGCTATTATTGTTCAATATGTACCCATGTTCAATGTAAGTGGTGAGTAAATACACGGATAAACACATATTTGTTATGTCATAAAAAAATTTCAAGAATTTCATAAAAGAAATTTTTATATCACAGTCACTGGCATCAATATTAAGTTCGTAATTTTTATTATTGACATAGTTAAATATCATGTGTTCGTATCTATTAGATGATTCCAACATTCGGTAAGTATAATTTTAATGATGTCTCATATTTGTTTAAAATTAATTCTTTTTAGACCCACAAATAAACAGACTATCAAACACTTATTGTCTACTCGGCATCAGGAGATATTTTAGTGAATTTTTATTTTTTTCTATAGTGGGGAAATAATTTTTATCTATGCTTGTAATATCAGGTTAATAATGCATCGCATGCATCTAATATAAAAAAAATTACTTAATGATTTCTCTCTAATGGTCTTAACAAACATATTAATAGATATTTTATTTTTAGATTCATTATCAAATGTAATGTAATATTGAATATTTATCTTAAATATGATAATCTGTAAAGATTCTCATCATATACTCATATATAACATAATCATTATGAGAATGAAGAATTTCTAAAAATCTTAAAATTTTTTTATTAAGTTTTTATTTTAAATCTACATAGTGGATGGTGAGACATGCAAAAATATTATCATAGTGACTAGTCTAAATATTAAATATTACAGACATCATGTTATTATACTACCTAAATTTATTAATTATTTTTTTTAATTATAATATTTAATAATATCATTTTTATATGTGGGTGTTGGAATCCTATATTAAGCAAGCTACAAGTAGGATTTGCATAATGATGACAATCTTAGAATCCTTTAAAAATAGAATTGGAAGATTCTGATGGTAATTAGTTTGGCTGTCTTCTTTCCTTAAGTTTTTGTGGTATATGAGCGATGTCAAAAAAGCTGAACTAAATTCAGTTTCAAAAATTTTATCACTTATTCTCAGTTAGGTTTGCTTAAGATCTAATATATTATATTTTTTGGTACATTGATTATCATTCCTCTTTAAGTGCTCAATTCTTTGTATATTCAAATGTGTATATATATATTTTTATAATACGCATATTGTGTAGATTCTTTATTGATTTTAGTAATATTTTTATTTTTTATTATATTAAAATGAATCCAAACTATGGTTGTTATTCTAGTTTTTTATTTTTAGGTATTTGAGTTTAGTTGAGGGAATAAGAGAAAATATGATTTCGTTTTCGACTTTTTTGTAGGATTATTATTATTTATGTCTAAATCTAAATTAATCTCATTTTATTATATTAACTATTAACTATTATTTTATTATTTTATTATTTATTTTGTTAACTATTAAAAAAATAACACAAAAAAAATTACTTGAATAATATTCTGAATTTTGAACTGGAGATGAGATAGATCACAAATAAAACCGTAACTCAAAATCACAGCCTGATTCTTCCTCTCAGCAAAAAAGAAACGATACAAAATTTTATTAGAATTATAGGAGTTACAATACAAAAAAGAATTTTGAGAGTTGAGAATTAAAATTATTAGAGTAGAAGATAATATGAGTTAGATAGTTGAGAGTCAATACAGAAATTAGAATGAAAATTTTTAAAATCTTAATCTATATTTATAGATTTTTTTAATTTTTTAATTTTTTAATTTTTTTTTTATTTTTAAGTTGATAGAAGCCAAACAGTCATCAGATTTATATTCTAATTGTTGTAATGAAAACCAACATCCAGAATGTATTAGGAAAATATAATTTTTTTTTATTTTTTTTTATTTTTTTATTGTTAAGGTTTGAAATGTGGGTCGGGTTCGAGACTTTGGCCCTCGGGTATCAGCCTCTCGTGTGGGGGTGGAGTGCAGTGCAGGTGCACATGCTGTGTTGTGGCGGTCAGGTGGTGCGAGTATCAGTGGGAAGTGCGTCCGCCACCCCAGTGCTAAGTTCAATTGGCCCCGTCGCATGGCATTGTCAACCAAGGCTAGGTCCAGTCAGTTCGACGCCTAATGCGACAGTGTTAGGTTCATTAAAAAAATTCTATGTCCAATTAACAAATATAATTTTTAATACCCACATGTACTTGGCGAAGCTGGTTGGGTTCATTAAAAAAACCCGTCTCGCCTTGACACAATTAAAAGTTGACTGTTATTGGGAAGCGGGTGGGTCGGGCACCAGGCTCTTGGTAACCTGTAACCAGTCGGGTACTCAAGTTATTCTTTGTGGGCCTTTGAACCATGCCAAAGGGCCAGACACTTGGGTTGTGCCCGACATGGCACAAGGTACGACACCCATGTGCTCAGCAATGCTTGAGTTGTGCCTCTGGCTGGCTTGATCCAGATCTAGACATTGTTTTGGATAGTGCCACGCTGGACCATGCACGACTCAGTCGGGCGATGTCTCGTAGAGTGCCTGGGCCGCTCGGTCCATTTGACACCTAAATTCATGTAATGATTCTCACAAAAGTCTTTCACCATATTTTTTTTTTGAAAAGTGAACTTTGAGATTTCATCCTAATTCGATAACAACAAATCATTTCTGATTTTTAGATTTTACATCTTTTTGATTAATTATTCTATTTTTTTGACTCTTTAATTTTTGATTTAGGAGTTAATATCAATATTATAGCTACTCTTATTTTTATTATATTTTCTTGTTCAATTAATATTGTGATAGCTAACAACAAAATTTCAAAAATAAGTAAGCATGATAATATTCAACCTGGTTGTTTGTTTCTTATTTATATTTTGTTAATTTCTGATTATAATATTAGTCTTATTTTTGTGAGTTATATTTTAGACAATTTATTTTTAATTTTATTTTTTTTCTTCTATTGGTTGTTGTTTGTAGGATCAGAAGATTTCATAGAATATTTTCTTACTCATATTTTACTTATTTTGTTCATCATGTTAGTCTTATTTTTATGAGTTATTTTTTTAGATAATTTAATTTTAATTTTTTTAATTGATAATTATTTGTAAGATTGAAAGATTTTAAAGAAAATTTTATTTAAGAGTAAACATGCTTAATTTTATGTTTTTTCTTTTATGGTAGGATCTCTCAATGGGTGTTTGAGTATTGTATATTTTTTATTTGTTAATTTTTAATTTAGTTATCTATTTTTGACTAAATTAACCATATTTTATTTTAGTCTAATGGGTATTTCTATTTTGGAGTATTAGGAATGATAATTTGGAAAATGTACTTAAACTTCTTATCTTGTTTATTAGATTATTATCAATAAGGATCTCTTTGATTTGGTATACTTAAACATATGAAAATCAAATCAAGATGAGATATGAATGATTTAAATATTTTATTATTTTTAATAATAATTATTTATGATTTAAATGAATATTTTTTTGTTCTAGATATATATTTCTTTTTTTTAATTTCATAAAAAGGTAAAAAAATAATTTCATAAAAAAAATAACTAAAAGAATTGACAATATATCATTGTATATGTCAAATAGTTTCAGTATTCACTGTATGAATAACAAGATTATATACTAGTTCTCTTTTGATATGTCAACACTTTCCATGGAATGAGGTCGTAAAAAGAAATTTAGTTGAGGTAATTTGGATTATTCTCTTTGGTAAGAGTATCCTGAGATATTTTTAGGTAGATAAGGTATTAATCATAAATCAACTCATCGAGTGTCCTATTCTATTATTTTTTATTATATGTTTTTTAAAATTTTGTATTTTAGAGAGAAATTATTTAACACGACTTTCTAAGTATTTGAAAGTACTTATTTTGTCATTATTTTTTTCAAAGATGAAATAAGATAACAACTAGGATATTAATATATTTTTCTTTGTTATTCTAGTACCCAAAAGGAACAAATATTTATTTTGAAGTTTTTGAGAGTTTTAGTTAGTGCTAATATTATTTTTTTAAGTAGATTTATTTATAGTGAACTTAAGAAATGTTAGAATCAAAAAGATATATTTAGACTCTTTATTTTATTATCTTATTTGGATTTTCAATTAGGAGAGAGGGAGAGAGTTACTTTTTAATAACTATTAAACATGCTGGTTTATATTATGCTGATATTTATATAAAGTCTTTATTTGTGCTAATAAATAGATATTAGATTGATTATAAATAGAATAATAATTTAAGGGAGGAAAATTGATCATAAGTCTGGATGACATAATTGTTTACAAGCTGACTCTAGTTTTGGTTAATGATAAGTTGAACATTAGGAGACTTGATCATATAGGACTTAGAGCATTTGTTAAGAGAAAGTGACCGCAATTTGTTTAGATTGGAGATGAGTTGACTGCGGAGTCATATGATCATGTTTTAACCTTTCTGATTTTAATTTTCTAATTATTTTCTAAAAGAAACATATGCGTTGTACTTATAATTTGATCTCACATGTTTTTTTGTAATCGTTTATACTATTTTTTGTTATTTTTCACTAATTCTCGCGATAATTTTCTAATTTTTATGTTTAATTTTGAGGTATTATCTTATCAAGATAATATTAGATCATATTGTAAAAAGTTGATGCCTTTCACTCCAATAGGATTTAGAAATTGATATCTCAACGATTGAGTGAGATATTGGTTGCATGTGAGTGGTAACTATGTAAACATCTCTAAATGAGAATGTAATTCACAATTTAAGGTAAGACTCATCACAAGAGAGTTTACTCAGATGTTTAATATGAATTACTATAATCTTATTTATCCAGTGGTCAATATGGTTTCCATCATTCCATGCTTATATATATATTTTATTGATAGTATATCACATATTAATGATATACTAGCTAGATGTTAAGAATGATTTTTTTCATAGTAATATTGAAGAGAGTGTATATGTAGTAATTATTTAAGTTTCAAGCATCATAATTAGATTTAATTTATAATAATAAAATATGTTGTACTACTTAGTGTGTTATGATTTTTTTTTTTTTTTTCTAAATGAGTTCTTCTGGTAGGATGATTTTGATTATTATATATATGAATGATAGTATAATTGAGAGATGATAAATTGAGAATTATCAAATCAATTAATATTTTTAGTTATATTTTTAGATAAAATATTTTGAGGGATTTAAATATTTTTTAAAGATATTGATAATTTACTTAAAGAGAGACTTTACATGTTATAGATGAGATATATCGTTGATACACTCACTATGTTTATTGAATTGAATTTCATCGGATACTATTAACTATCCAACATTATTTTTTGTCTGACATTATTCTTGTAGTTGATTCCATAATTTTTACCAGAATCTTAAATAATATTAGCTATTTAATAATAATTTTATTGTATATAGTTTATGCTGTCAATATAATTAGTTATTTTTAAAATTATTCTTGGTAGGTTCACACAGACACATCTCTATGCATATTGAGATGTGTGTGAAAAGGTTTTTGAGACTCGAGATTTCTTGTCAAATGTGGTTTTTAAAGTTCAATGCTTTTAAAGTTCAAGTTGTATCAGAAAACTAGTATTTTAACAAATTACATAAAATCATCTCTCTCTCTCTCTCTCTCTCTTAATGGCTCTTATTTCCGTCTTTTCTATCCATATTATCTTTTATTTCTTTTAAACTATGAATGAGCCTATGATTTTGCAACATTTTGAAATTGATATTTGTTTGTGCCTTGTCAAAATTTCTGCACGTACACCAATAAGCATTTAATCATGTAGATGTGTGCTTGTTAATTTCTGTACTGTTTATATTTGAAATTATTTTTCCAGGTTTTATTTTACCATTAGAAATGATTAAAGTTATTGAACCTATATTTTCTTGAAAACTATTTCTAGGTAACTAAAGCAGAGAGAGAATATTCTGGGAAAGTAGGAGAGGCTGAAGATGCTAAAATTGACATGGCTTATAGGGTTATTGCAGACCATATCAGAACCTTATCATTTGCCATTGCTGATGGTTCCTGTCCAGGTAACTAAATTGCTACTCAGCATTTTTATAGACTCTAACGGTAATGGATCTTGGTTGTTGTAGGAAATGAGGGCAGGGAGTATGTTCTAAGACGTATTCTTCGTAGAGCTGTTCGTTATGGCAAGGAAATCCTAAATGCTGAAGTAGGATTCTTTAATGGGTATGCATTGAGTGATTGTTCCATTTTGGCGATCTTTTCACGAGAAATATGCTTTCATTATTGTGGTTATGCTTTTTGGACCCTAGCTATGTAAGTTTGCAATGCAAGTCCCACAGCATTTTAGAATGCCTATGAAATAAATGTTCATTTATTGTGTTTTGATTTTTATATCATTAATTCAATAATTTTGATGGGTGTATGATGGAAATAAGATCATCATTCAAAATGAACTCTATTGATATGGATAAAATATGCGTACTTATTTTCTTCTAAACTATATAAATGATATAATATTAATATATATAAAAAAAGAAAAAGAAAATCTGATTGAAGCATCCTTATCATAAGCACTCTAATGTACAAATGAAAAAAATAAACAAAAAGAAAAGAAATATATTTCTACCGGTGTTGATGCATATATATTTCTAACATTGGGTTTGATGGAAAATTGAGTGATCTAGACTTATAAAGTCACAATGAAGATTTTTGCAAGTTGATTTCTAGTTTATACTTTGGATTTATTAATTTTTAATTTAATCACTTCCTAAATAAAATGATGATATATCTCAAATTCATAGTAGAAAGGATATTTCTACTTTATCCAAGATATCCTCTTTAAATCTTGGAAGCCATGTGATTTGTTAATTGATTGTTACAAAATAAAGTAGCTTATTTTGAAATAAAAGTTTACCTCAAATAAAGTAGCTTAGTATAATTAATATTGATATCAAAGGCTAATCCTTAGTAGATATCATATTCTTATATTTTGTTTTTGTATTTTATTAAGATACTATTATTTTGTTAATATTTTTTAAAAAGATAAGGTTGCCTCCGAAAAATATAATAATTTTTTATAAATATATGATCGGTAGAGTAGATATCCCCATTGCCTAAAAGAAAAGTTGAGCCTTATATTTCTTTTCCACAAATGTAAGCATAAGAAGAATTCTATCCAAGTGCATATGTATATGAAAATATAAGAATTAATTAATTATACTAAATCATATGTATTATTTTATTTAGTTAAATTTTTTAATAATTATTTTATATCTAGTTGAATCAATTTATATATTAATGTCTATAGAGGGATTCATGCTAGGATGAAGAGAAATAATCATTGGAGATAAATTTAATAGGAAAAATTTAGAGAGGATGTCTAGTACTTACTGTCATCACTACAAAATCATTATTTCACCTGAATAAGTATTATTGTTCCTAAGAAACAAAAGAACCAATCAAGATTTTTGACCTGAAACTCAGTTTAAAGATGTTTTGGTTGAGATATGTCCAATGGATAATCCCCTATAATAATGTCATCTATATAAACTAATAAAAAAAATAAAGTATATTTATCACTATAAATTACTTTTTGTAAAAATAAGAATAATTTATGTTGAGATTTAGTTTGAAGTGTATTTTTTTTTTTTTTTCTTTTTTGTTACATTGTATGGGAGCTCCTGTATTTTTAGATAATAATGAGATAGTAATCATGTACACCAAACTTCATTGCAATAGAATATACGGAATAAAATCCAATAATCTACTAATTTATTATGGAGCGACAATAATGTGTAGATTTTATTAAAATCTGCCTTCACAAAATAGTCAAATGATTAATATGTAGGCAAACAATAAGATGTGACATGCACAATATCAAGTATATAATTTGATGTTTGTAAGATTATACTTGGTACTTTGACTCAAACTAATTCGCAAGATCTTGATATGGCAATAAGAAAGAACTTTTCAAATACTAAATAAAGTGAGTAATATAGCTTATTGGTACGAGTCATATCCATAATGAAAAAGAAAAAAAAAAGTAAAAAAAAAAACTGGAAACTCAAAGTAAGCTGAAATTGTAATAGATATAAAATAATATTGCTAAAGCATGATTATTTCCTCATAAAATGTCATTGTTACTTCCCATCAATTTTTGTTCATTACTAAAGCAATGTTGTTGTGACTTCCTTCGTTGCTAATATTATTTTTTATGATCTCTGGTTGATCTTTTGATTCTGTTGATGGATGTAGGGTTGTAAGTGTTGTCTTGGAATTGATGGGAGATGTTTTTCCAGAGCTGAAGGAAAATGAACATCACATTAAGAAAACAATCGCTGCTGAGGAAAAAAGTTTTGGCCTCACATTGGACAAGGCAAGTTTGAATATGCATTTATATGGGTTGTGTCATTGTGTGGTTTTGACATGTTGGTCATCAGTTATCGGGTTCTCTTCCAATTGCTAGTCATTTTTATTGTTTGTTAGGTTAGTCAATGCTGTATTTCATGTAAGACATGATGGATTTTTTTTTGTTTATTGTGTTTTTTTACTATATTTTCTACTATTTTTTTTTTTTAAATTTCATTAAAGATCAGAAATTTTCTACTAAATTTTTGTTGTTTGCCTTTTTTTTTTTTTTGCATGAATTCCCAAATGTAGGTTGCAATGTCTTCACTTCTATAATTAACCCTGTCAACTTTTATCGGATAACATTTCTTTGGATAAAATGTTTGGATTTTGCACTGTATTGCTGTAATTCTCTTTTCATCGCAGGACTAGTAGACTAAAAAAGTCTGGTTAACCAAAATAATATTGTTGATGTTGAGATTATTCTGTTAATTTTCTGGAATTCGTGTCATAATTTTGCAGATTGAAAATTTAGTTGCAAATTTGACATATCTTTAGCATGTTCACAGGGAATTGAGAAATTTAAGAAGGCTGCTCTGGAAGTCCAGGGGAATGAGTTCAGTGGGGAGGCTAGTGCAATTCTTGTTCAAGTCCATTTATTTTATTTTATTAAGAGAAATTAATACACTTTGAAAATGCACTAACCAACATAAGAAATTTTGTTTTCTGCCCTGATGCACCACTTAAAAACAGAAAATATGACCATTTTACCTCTTCTATCTCCAATTTTGATGATCTGTTTTTTGCAGGTCGCATTTATCTTGTGGGATACATTTGGCTTTCCATTGGACTTAACTCAGGTAAGCAAAGATGTCTTTGCAATATATGAGGTCCTGTGTATCTTATCTCTTATTTTTTTTCCACCTTACCAGTTGATGGCCGAAGAAAAAGGGTTAAGAGTTGATGTTAATGAGTTCCACAATGCCATGAATGAGGCAAGGGAACGATCAAGGAACGCTCAGAATAAGGTATTATTAGTTGCCTCAGCACTGTTATCACTTAATGTTATTTACTAAATTTTTTTACTGGAATGAATACAAAGTTATAAACAAAAAATTCAAAGTTACTAGAATACTTTTTTTTTTTATTTTGTCTAACCCTAGAGAATCATTCTAAATTGAATTCTAGTAAATTGATAATGAATATTCATGTAAATCATTTACTTACAAAAAATTGGATATAATAATTTTTGATTTTCTGCTTCATAGAGACTCAATTAGTTATTATATAATATTGTATCATGGTATAATGACTTGTATTTTCTTTTAACAGTATTATTATTTGAGTTTGAGGTTCATCAACTATGGTCCATATGATTTTTATAAATAATATCTACTTGATTGCTATATAAAATTATTTATCTATCTGTGAGAAAAATATTCTTCATATCTAATCGTTATATTATCTATTTGTAAGAAGTTATTCATAATATAAGCATTTAAATCGATGTCATCTTGGTTCTATGGAAAATATTTTAATGATTAACATTAAATGATTGAGTAAACCTATTTGTAATAAGTGTCACATTTAAATGATTATCTTATTCATAATTTGATATCATCCTGAATGATAAAATATTTGAGCGAGATATTTTGGTCTACTAGTACTATCAAGAAAAGTAAAAGAAACAAAAGAAATGAGAAGAATTGAGTACAATAATTTATGTGAAATAGTATATTGAGTATAAGTTTTCTATTTTTATAAAATAAGTATAAATGTATTGCTCGAAATCTGAGTAACTATTTCATTTATATTGTAAAATAAAAAATTCTTTATGTCTAATTGTATTTATTAGAAATTATTCGTTGGGTTATCATTGTTATCTAAGATGTATATTTCATGAGTATCAAATGATGAGGCAATCTATCAAATATGAGTGATTTGTCTCAGTATTTAGATATCAAAATCTATTCTATACTATCATTTGATAATAATAAAAACCTGTACATTTAACTATGGTCAAAATCTTACGAATATACTTATCTCGTGATATCTAAGTTGACAATTGATTTATTAATGCCTTTGGTGTTATGCATAGCATTGGGTTTCTATCATTTTTAATATTTAAAAAAAAGTTAAATAAAAAATATATAGAATTTTTTAATTAAAAAAAATTCATATAAATGGTTTTAGAGAGATGAGTTTTTCATTCTCAGTTCTTAAGCTCAACTCTTTATTCTCTCTCTCTTTTTATCTCTCTTTATTTCTCTCTTTCTTCTTTCAGTTTTCTCTTTCTAATACTAAAATTTTTAAATTTACAAGTTTATTTTTATGAAGCTTAAAGAATGTGGAGTAGAGATTTGATATTACTGTTTCAATTTCATTATTTTTACCTAACCTGCTGAGTGTAGAGGCATCAAACAAGTCTGGCGGCCTAGGCACAACCTGGAGCCTGACCCGGGTTAGCCTTGCCTGGCCCAGTACAGCATGGTTCGGGATCATGCCCAGTCCCGTACTGGGTTGATTCCCAGCATGACTCGTGCTGTGCTGTGCCTAGGGAATTAGGGTGTGTGCCTACCATGTGGGTATGGCATAGGGCACGCCCTAACACTTGTCCTAGTGATCTGCCAATCTGGTTGGGATTCAAGACTGTGCCTCATTCGATGCCATAACATGGCAACGACGTGATGCTCGATAGGCGATGCAACCATGGTGTGACGTTAGCAGGAGTGCATGCTTAGTTTTGGGGAGTGCCCGTATCCTAAAATTCCAGCATGAACTGGCCTTAAATTGGGTTGATTTCAGGCATTGGGCCGTGTCGGGGCTGCCCTCCAGGGAACCGTGCTATTCCAGGCATAACATGGTTATTGTAGTGTGTCGTGCTTGGCAGGGCATGCAGGCTTATACGGGCTTAAAAAAATAGATCGTGCCGGTCCGACATGGCTCGTTTGACATCCGTAGCTAGGTAGCTACAATTTTTTTCACTCCCCTCTCCGTCTCCATAAATTGGGCACTGTCTCCAATTAAATTTTTAATATAATTTATTTTTCAACTAAAGAGTTAGAATTAGAACATAAACTAAAAAAACATAAATGATTAATAGTGAATTTAATTATTACGAAATTAATACGGACGTTGACACAAATAATATCTATAGTTTTAACTCAAACGTCTCCAAGACTAAAACTATGTTTTTTTCATGGTCTCGATTCAAACTCAAACGTTTATAAAATAAAAATCCAAAAGAATATATGTAGTTTTAACTACCAGAGGTGTCAATGAAGAATTAACATGATGATTATATTATAAAAAAGTTTGTGTAAGAGTACAGGTGACACAAACTACTTAAAAGGGTATGTTGATCAGTGCATGGGTGTCAAACATGCCGTATCGTGTCGGCATAGCCTATTTTTTCAAGGCATGGTCATGCCACTATGCTGCTTTAGACACAACATTACGGCGTGGTCCACTGGCTTAGCGCAGCATGGTGGCATGATTGAGTGCACTGTCATGTCGGACTATGTCTCGTTAGCCGTTGCATGACGGGTGGCTCACTTACGGGCCAGCCAATTATAATCAGTCATGTGATATAATATTTTTAAAAAATATGACCTCTCAAGTGACCTTTTGATGGGCAGGGCACACGGGTCGTGCCTAGCCTGACAAGCGGCATGACTCATACCTGCCTAGCACAACATGATCCATGCTATGGGGTGGCTTGACTTGGCCTGAGGCATGGTTTTGGACTGTGTCATGCTGGGTCAGACACTGATGAACAAGGTGGGGCCGTGACCCATGCTCGGGCGGGGTCATGGCTCGTTTCACACTATCAATGTATTAAAAAATATGATATATTAGATTTTACGCAAACTCAATTAAGTGGTGAGGTTTTTGAAGTTGAATTTAGTATAGATTATTTATCCTCTTCATATATCGCAATGAGTTAGGGAGTGAAGATATAATCAAATTGATCATCATGATGAATCTTTTGATTAGATTATTGAAGGATCTTAGGATAGCCAGTTTCATGCAGACCTATTTTTAATTTGTATATTGTTGGATTCTTAGGCTCCAATGTAGCAATGACATTAAAATATCATAAGTTATAAAATAGATAATAATTAATAAATTTATGTAATATAGCGACGTGGTGTTCGTTACGCCCGATAATTGGATTAGTCACAAATGATGTATATTTTGTATGTCTCACTACTTACTATGTAAATTTTATATGAATATTTAATAAAAAAATTTTAGGATTTTAGAAATTTTTCATTCTCATAGTTATTATATTCGAGTTTATGATGAAAATCATAATAGATTATCATATTAAAAAGTTAATATCTAGTATCATATTCGAGTTTGGTAGTCTCAGTTGTATGCTATCTAAAGAAGAAATTTCAAATGGATATAAGACATAATTGGTATTATACTGACATGATATTGAAATTATGTGTTGGAAACAAATATATGATATTTGACTACGTCAATAGTAAAAGTATCTAACTTATTATTAACTATATAAACTGAGATATATGAATTTACATTATAAACTCTTTAAAGATTTTTTTTATGATATGATAAATATATGTTAATCTATTTATATTTTCACAATTTATATTGTATTCAGGTATATATGTAATATTTGTAATATATTTTGGAAGTTTAAAGATGATTTTATATTTAGTGAATTGACTGTTGAGATGAAAACTAAATACTTAGTATTTGTTAATCATTTTACCTTAATATTGTCTAATTACTCACATGGATCCTAAGACTAAGGTGAAATGGGTAGAAAAAATGTTGATATACATATTTACGTACATGAATCAGGAATGTCAATATGAATGATTAACTCAAGAAAAAGTGATCAAATTATTTAAATATTATGATATTAAATATAATAGTAATTATAACTAATCTTCGAGTATGGACATGAATAGTATATTCATAGATGATTTTTTCATAGTTAGCGAGAGGGAAACGACATGGGTAGTCCATCGAATCAAGAAAGCATTATTTCGGTACTTAGATATTGATTACTATTTAATCATATCATATAACGATAATAAAAAATGTGATATTTTATATTAGTAGAAATCATGAGTCTACCTATCTCGTATTGTCTAAGATGATATAATATCTGCTAATTCCTTTGGTGTCGAGTAGTATTATAGTTTATTTTTTTTTGTAGTCAATATAATTTTAGATAAAAGATCGAGATTATGGTCAAATATTATTGAGATACTTGCATGCATGAATGATTAAAGGATTTCGAGATTGAGTAGCTAGGATTTGACTAGAACAAGAGCACAAAAGTTATTGATAAATAATGACTCGTGAAATTTTGAGGATGTTGAGTCTATCATTAGTGATACCATCAGACGCTTATGCGATGATAATGATCAATTATATATTGATACCAATTGATAAAATAAATTAAAATATTTTTATTTTATAAAATAAAAAATATATATTTTTTATAATATAAGATAATTATAAAATATTATTTTATAATATAAGTATAAATATTATCTTATAAAATAAAATAAAATTTTTCTATTTTATAAAATAAAAAAAATATATTTATTTATCAATAAAATATGTTATTTTACTTTATTTTATAAAATACCTAATATTTATAAAAAAAATAATTTTTATTTTTATTTTTTTTTATTATGCCGTATCCTAGTTGTATTGATATCCTAGTTTTTTAAAATTTGTCGTGTCCTCGTATTTTGTATTGTCTTATTCTCGTGTCCGTATTTGTGTCCGTGCTTCTTAGGCACTAGACATGACCTTCAATATATACATATAATATGAGGAATTCATATTTGATCAATAGTCCTAATATTATTTTTGATCAAATACTTCTAACTTTGAAGTTTTTATGAGATTTAACATATTAGTGTTTATGTAATCACCATCAAATGTCATATAAACATGAGCTCAAAAAAATATATTTTTTTTATATGAGCAACAATCTACCTGCTATGTCCAAGTATAAAATATGAACTCAATATATACAAAATACAATATTATATTAGACAATGAAAAATAGTTGCTTTAAATTTGGTCTATATCCATATTGTGCACTTTTGGATGTCTATGGAATTATTGGACAGAAAACTGGTGGTGCCATTATCATGGTGGTGGATGCTACGCACACTCTGCTCATCAAGGGTGTTTCTGTTACTGATGATTGCAACAAACATGTTTGGTTCCAGGTTTGAGCATACAGATTTTTTTGTTGTTGCAGTCCTTCAGTGACATTTATCTTTCTAATACTGCTCATAACTGGTCAGGCAATAAAATGAAATGACCATAATCTCCTTTGCAGTAGCCACCATGGTATGTAATGGGAAAAATTGTGGTAATCTTATACTAAGCCATGTGCTTTTCAGGACCACGAGAGTACTATTACTGCTATCTATGCTGGTTCTACGTTCTTGGAAAGTGCTTCTGCTGGCAGTGAGTTTGGCATAATTCTGGAATCTACTAGCTTCTATGCAGAACAAGGGGGCCAGGTATTCTGCATCTGATGATGTTTCTTTACTACTACGAGCTGGGTTTGCAGTATGTGCTAAATTGTCGAGAAACAAGGTTATTTCTCGAAAGCAGAGAGCATAATGTTTGTTTGGATGGTGGTGGTGGTGTTGTAGATTTTTGACACTGGATCAATTGAAGGCGCTTCTGGTTCCTTCTTCCAAGTTTACAATGTCCAAAATTGTGGAGGATTTGTTGTTCATATTGGTTCTATTACTAGAGATAATTGTAGATTATCTGTGGGAGATAAAGTTGTCTGCAAGGTACAAATTTCTAGAGTTTTCCTGTTCCCAAAACATTTTGGATATCTTCTTTTGGTCCTCTGCAGGTTGACTATGGTAGACGTCAACTCATTGCTCCCAATCACACATGCACGCACATGCTGAACTATGCTCTCAGGGTATGATTGAATTCAGGATGCTCTGCTCAGTGATTCTTCAGCGTCTTTATATTTTATCAAATTTTTTTTTTCTTGGGGCTGGGAAATCAGCAAGTGCTTGGAAACCACATAGATCAGAAGGGATCAATTGTTCTTCCTGAAAAATTAAGATTTGATTTTTCTCACAGTAAGTTTGTTTTGCTCGATTTCAATTTTGGTCTCCTCCATTCACCATCATGATATATTCAAATTGCTGTTCGAATTTTGTAGGTGAGCCAGTGGATACAGAGTGTTTGAAGAAAATTGAGTGGATTGTGAATCAACAAATTGAAGAGGAATTAGATGTGTTTGGGAAGGTAGTTTCTCTGGCTGAAGCAAAGCGTATCAATGGTTTGCGAGCTGTTTTTGGAGAAGTAAGCCCAGGAAACCAGAGTTTTTTCTTTCTCTTAAATGGGTTTATAAGAATTATTAGGGTCAATTCAAATCTTATCCCAGATTTTTAGGGTCAGTTCTATAGATCCTTTTTTTTTTTTTTCAATTTATTCTGTTACTGTTAGTGTCATCTTTCAGTCTATTTGTTTAATATCATTATTTATTGCTCTTACTTAATTATTCATCTAGGTTTAACCCTAATTTTTTTTTCTCCTTTTATCTGAACAATCCTCCTACTTCTTAGCCAGTCAGCTATGAGACTTATGTTGACGTGACCAACCGACAGTTCCTGCTCATCTTATCATATATAAGAATTATTCATATTTTTTTAAATGATTTTATTAACACACACACACACACACATATTATCAATCTTTTTTTTCTCATTTTTGCTGTTTTCATTCTTTGTACATGTCATTTATTTCCTGAGTAATAATATTTTCAGACTTTTTTTTTGGGGTGTTGTGCTTGTGTAGGTCTACCCCGATCTGGTTAGAGTTGTGGCAATTGGTGCAAAGGTAGAGGACCTTCTTGCCGATCCAGAAAGTGACAAGTGGCTAAAAGTTTCTGCAGAACTCTGTGGAGGTTATGGTCTTGTGGTGGCAATACCCATTTGCTATCTCACCACCACCTGTTTCAACTCTCTGCTGACAGTTTTTTTTTTTTCTTTTGGGGGCGGTTCCGACATATTAAAGGTACCCATATAGCAAACACGCGAGAAGCAAAAAAATTTGCTATTTTGTCTGAGGAGGGTATCGCAAAAGGAGTGAGGAGAATATCTGCCGTCACCACTGATGCTGCTTGTAAATCAATGGGTCTGGCAAAGTTGCTGGCAGAGGAAGTAGAGGGGGCGTTCGAGATGGAAGGTAGCTTGCTAGACAAGGTGGGGGGTTTATGGTTTTATTCGACCTGTGTTTATCAGAGTAGTACTGAGGATACCTCTTTTCTATTGAACAGAAGGTGGCTTCTCTGAAAAGCCGCATCGACTCAGCTTCAATTCCTGCCGTGAAGAAGGCTGAAGTCAGGGAGGAGATTGGCAAGCTTCAGGTATGCTGTTTCAGTGATGATCCTGATCCATTTTGTTTTCCTGACAGATTAGTTTCCTGCATCAGGCTCTTGTGAGAAAAGCACAGAAGAAAATTGCAGAGGAGAACATGTGGCTGGCAGTCACAACAGCAACTGGGATGGCTGAAGTTGCTGCTTCCGATGGGAAGTGCTTCTGCATTTCTCGCGTTGATGTTGGTATCGACGCAGCTGCAGTCCGCGAAGCTGTCACTAAAGTTTTACAGCAGCATGAGGTGCCCACCCCCCCACTGTTTTTTTCACAAATGCCGTCTCTCTCATGAAGCAGACGATGCTAATCTTTTTTGTTGGCGAATGGCGTGGACAGGAGATGTGTGTCATGGTTTTCAGCGCAGAAAAAACGACGAACAAGGTTGTTGTCTGTGCCGGAGTTCCAGCAAAGTTGGCAAATGGCAAGCAGGTGGATGTCTCAGAGTGGTTGGCTGCTGCGCTGGGGCCTCTAAAAGGGAGATGTGGCAAAGGAAAAGGAGGGCTCGCCACTGGGCAGGTTAGTAGTTATGATATAGCTTTGGTATGAGTCAAAACTGAAGCCAAGTTTAGTGTTTCCAAATGATCAGATAATGGAGAAATCCCAAATTTTTTTTTGTCCTGCTCAACCCCAAAGCGATATAGCTTTTGCAAGGCTTTCGTCAACCTTGTTGCAACGTCAAAGATATCTAACCATTTTGTTAGCTGAAGTGCGATTGTTTCCTGTACACAGGGAACAGATGCATCGCATATTGAAGATGCCATAGTTTTGGCAGCAGCCTTTGCCCAGATGAAGATGAGATGACAACGCCAGTGTTGGTTTTGCACTTGCTACGTGCTGTACGCTATGTTAGAGCTATCTGGAAAACAATTCGTCAATCACATTTTTTTTAGACGCTTCACATTTCTCTTTGTACATTATATGGAAAACAATTCTTGCATACATAAAAAAATTATAGTAACTTGCGATAAACAAAAAAATTACGCAGTAAAAAACACAAATAAATAAGTGTCTTTAGAATGCGGCGCTGCTCTATTCAATTACGTAGTAAAAAATTAGCTCATTATCTGATCTTTAATTTCTCAGAATGCGAATGAAAGCTTCATCACCTAAAACGCTCATATAATAATGCAAAAATATCAATGGTTTATGCTCTTTCGCCATTAATTTTGGTACAATTGGTTTATACGCTTACTCGCGCCATTAATTTTGGTACAACTTGTTTTATACGCTTGCGCTATTAATTTTGGTACATCAAACTCTTGCTCACCCAATGCTTTCATGAATGAGAAAGTATGCGCCAGACGTATTCCTTGATTTTTTTTTGGTTTATGCTCATGCGCCATTAATTTTGGTACATCTTGACTAGGGTCCTCTTTAGTCTAATCTCATGAGGGATATGGTACAACTCTCATTGCTGGCACATGTAATCTCAATCATTTAGAAGAATATAGAGAAACCTTTTATGAGTTTTTTTTTTTCTAATTCTGGGTTGAAAATCTCTAAAAATTTGGGAGATCTGAGTATCTGCCCGGTGTTCTCGGTATAGAACACAGATATTATTCATTTGACGAATGGTATCTATCTGATGTTGGGATGTTCCCCTGAGTTATAAAATATAATTTTTTTCTCGTATACCTCACAATAGCAAAAAATCTTTTCATAAATTTTTATTAGTCGTTAGCAAAATGATTCATAAATCATAAACCTGCCAACATGCCTGCTGAAATTAAGTTATAGGTAATGTTTGAGAAAACAAACATCTTCTAATACTAGTTGATGTGTGGTCTACATCTATAAATTAAGTTCAAGGTAACAAATCATGATGAACTACTCTAGAACTAGTGAATTTTCTAAGTTATTTATCTATCTAGTTGTCATTGCTTTGTTATAGTATTATATTTGCTAACATTCCCTCATTGACCATATTTTCGATTTAAAATTCAATTCTTAAAATTTTGCAATTTTCTAGTGTTGAACATATTCATATTAGATTTTGCAAATTTAACACTAAAATTTACTATTGTAAAATTTTCCAAATTTAATATTCGAATTTAACATGCAATTTATTAATATCCACATTGAACATATTCATATTCTAATACAAAAAGATTAACTCAAATTAAAATTCTTAAATTCATATTCACAAATCAAAAATCATGAAAATTATTAAACAATAATCATACAACTTAGATCTATTAATCTTAATCTTTTATTAATTAAAAATAGTATTACATTATAATAATATTAGACAAACTATAAAAAATTAAATGATAAGAACAATTGGATGAACAAGAAAAATTTTCTAAAATATTAATCTTTAGATCCAAATTAACAACGAGTTTGTTTTGCCTATTGCTCAACAAAAAAAAAATTACAAAACACAGAGAAAATAGAAAGAAAGGAATATAAATTTTTAGTGTGGTTTGGTGGTTCCTCCATAAATTCTTCTCCCTTTCGTATTTCGTTCTCTTCTCCTTTGTCATTCTTTTTTTTTATTTTTTTTTGTATTTTACTTCCTTGTAACCAATGATAAAAATTTCTGATATATCTACCGATATATTAACTGATATATCTCCGAAATATCCATAAATTCTAAGTATCGATATATCCATCAAGACCGATATATCTATCATTTATGAATGCTCATATACAAAAACATACCGATATATCTTCGATATATCCGATATATCTGTAAAATCCAAGTACTGATATATCCGTAGAAACCGATAATTTAATCCTTGCTTGTAACATTGTACATTTTTTGTTTCCTTTGTCTATTGTTGCATATTTGTTTCTTAGTTTTGCTTTCACGAAAAAAAAAACTCCTTTCAGTTCCGTCCCTTTCCTTCATGACTCTCCTCTCTTCTGTTCGTATATTTCTTTTCTTGGGTATGTAAGTGTCATCTCCTTCATGTTACTTCCCTTCTTTCCCATGTTTGAGGTTATTTTTTATAAAATTCCTTTCACACACACACACACACTCTTTCTCTTTCTCTCTCTCTCTCTCTCTCTATCCCTCTCTTCATTTTTGTTTCCCTTATTATCTTTATCTTCGATTTTTTGGAATTTTTTTCTCTTCTCAAAAACTCATTGATATATATAAAAGAATAAAAAAGAGAAAAGACTATATCTAGATTCCTAAAGTAATCAGCCCTCAAATTGTTTTGATCTTCAAAGTTATTCATGCTTTTCATGATGAAGAAACGCAACTGATGATTACTATCACAAATTATTTGATGCAAATATATATACGGGGCACATGCATACTTCTGATTTATAAGTAATGATATAATATATCATAGTACTTTTTTTCATATTATGTTTATATAATCTTTTTGAACTTAATTCTTTTGTTGCACTTCAAAGTATCTTTTTATACTTCATATTAATAAGTTCCATAATTTGGTATTAATGTTTAACAAAACTAGTTCTCAAATCCTATGTCTCCCTCTAGTTTAAGCCATTCAAGGTTTATTACAAGGATTCAAATATATTCTAATGTATTTTTTTATGGGGAAATAGGCAGATATCAAAAAGTCATAAGTTTAATTAAACTTTTAATATTTTTATTTTTTAGCATTGTATTCGTTTGCATTTTTGAATCACACACTAGCTAACAATAATACTAAACCAAAATAAAAAAGTAGTAGATTAAATAAAAATGATAAAAAAATATAAAGGGTAACTGCGACTCCTAAACTTATTCATCATTATCTTCTTTATTATTAGGATTCTTATCTTCCTAAGCCTACCAAAAAATTATCAACAAAAATGATAGAATTGAATTTTTTTTTGAATGAAAAGAAAATGTTGTTGATCTAAAATTGTATGTTATCTCACACAGAGAGCTTGGTTTATAATTTTTGGCCTGTTACTCTCTTCCTTGTCATTGTTCCTTTAATTAAATAGGTGTCTTCTATCACTCCACTTCTTGACTCAAACAATCCTTAACTTAGTAGTCATTACTCATTTATTACAAACTTTTTTCTCAATTGATTATTTTGTAGGTATTCTGCTCAATATGGACGAGTAGTTGAGATGGTGAAAGGATCATACCATCTTAACTCAGTACCCACCCATCACTCCACTTCGTGCTTTCACTAGCAGCTTGAAAATCAAAATTCATCTTCTTCAAAGTCCAAAATATCTTTAACTTTTTTAGCTAAAGTTTTGAAAGTTTCTTTTAACCAATGAAACAACATCGAGTCTCAAAGACTAATCTTTCTTGCATGCATTTACTACATTTTCAAGAATTCTTTTGGTCTCTCTACTAGAGAACAAAATTTTCCCACTAATCTAAGGGTGATATGTTATAGCCACCCTATGACACACTCAATGATTTACTAATATTTCATCAAAAACTTAACTTATTATTTGTGATACAGTCCAAAAAGCTCATTGCGAAATTGTTTCTCATTCAACATAGTTTCGAAAATATATAGATCATACAAGTAGTAAGATAAACATAAATCTAGTTATCAATCACACATGGATTATGTAAGTAGTTCGATCAACTAACAATGGACTAATTACTGCTCAAGTTGAGCAGATATATTTGATTTTTTTTGGTAAGATACTTAAATTAGTACATTTGCTCATTTCCTCGTGCATGATGAAGATTTTTTAAGTATTTGGTTAATATTATGTTTGATAGTTAGATGAAGGATAAATTTGATTGTAGATGTCCAGTGCCCTATTGACATATAAGGTATTTGTCATCCTTAGACTCTCACTACCAAAGATAATACTCTCGTAGTTATCTCTTTGCCATTTCACCATCAAAACCACAAATATTTTTATTCGAAAGTTATTCGCACATTAATTCCTTTTAGGGATTACATCAATTTCTTTTAATGGCTCTTTCAAGTGTTCACTTTTATTCTATGATCTTTAAATATCTCAAAGATACAAAATAATAAAGTCATAAATATATTTATACTTTTAGCTTCATAAGTGGCATACCCATGAAGATTAATATATGACTTTATGAATCTCATCTATGGAAATCATACAAAATGAGGTGTCAAATAGACATGTCATGCCAACACAACTCATTTTTTTCTCAGCCCAATCAAGCCACCGTGACGTGTCGTGCATGGAACAATTAAAATTTCATGTCGTGCCAGCCATGGCACGATGTGCATGACATCGGCCTAGCACGACATGATGGACACGGTCGTGCCGATCACGCTATGCGTAAAAAAAATAGCATGTGGCTGACCAATTAAAATTGGTCATGAGGCCGCATTGTTTTAAAAAAATGGATTGCTCCATGAAGGGTTGGTTGAAATTCGACCAATTAAACCATCAAATTGGTCGAATTAAAAAAAAAAAAAAACTAAAGTGGCCTGAATGACTACCCTATGGGGATCCTAATGTGTTGTCACTAGGGCTAGTTTTTCATGCCATTGGGCCAGACAAACGAGTCATTATGGGCTTAGCACGATGCATGATTTATGTTGGCCTAGCACTACATGAACCGTGTCAAGGGGCAGCCTAACCCAACCCGAGGCATGGTTCTAGACAATGCTTTGTCGGGCTAGGCACGATTGAACCAAGTTAGGTCCTGGTCCGTCCCCGGGCCGCCCAACCCATTTGACACCTCTACATACAAATGAAAATGCTCTTAGGGCTATCATCACTATTTGAAACACTTCTATATTGTGACTTTGTTAAGATATCTAATTTTTAGGATTAGACAATATCTTAAAAGCTTATTGGGCAAGAGTCACTCATCCAATATAGTTCTGTAAGTATATTGGTTATACAAGTAGTAAAGTAGTCATTCATTTAGATATTAATCTCACGGAGATTGTGTAGGTAGTTCATGTTGGGGTTTCAGGTAGAATATCCAATCTAATTGGAACATAAAGATAGTGAAATTTATAATTTTTATCCCTTAACCCTAACCCACCAAAGATCACATGTGTTTCATAAAAACACAAAGGAAGGGTAAACAAAACTTATCTCTTGTAGATTGATTCGTCAAGTCATTAAAGTATGTGTCTTGGTTTATTCGGATCTTCAAATGTGCTGCCTTTCTGAAAAAATGACAACCCTCTACAAGTATCTACACATGAATAAATAATGAATGATCTTGTTGAAAGCTAGTTTAGATTTGTCTTCTCAAAATAAAAGAGTTTCTCTCTGTTTTATAAAAGATGGCTACTAGCATCAAATATATCTCACATATATATATACAAAAGTTTGTTAGGATTTTAGTCATAAATAAATTTTATTTAGAGGAGTCAAACGAGACGTGCCGGGCCGGTTCGGCCCATTTTAGCCCCCCCGACCGTGCTTCTATGCCGGGCCAGGCACGGCATGGTTACTATACCCTGTCGTGCCTGGCCCGACATAGTTCTTTGGAGGTCAGCCCGACACGGGCCCGTGGCACGAATCCACTGGGTTCGGCCCGGTCGGGCCGACTCCTAATTAAAAAAAAATTAGTGTTTCTGTGCACGCCGTAGCGCCGTCACACCACCGACCCTCAATTAAAAAAATAGGGTTTCAGCGGCGACAATTTTTCTTCACTTTGGGGCTCAGTGAGTCTTGCATGTCAGGCTCAACTTCTGCCGTTTGGGTGGTTTCTCATCTCGTGCCGAGGTACCGTACTAACGAGCCATGGTTTCGTGCCGGGCCAAGTATGACATGAGTCTCGGTTGGCCTCGGCACAGTACGACATGGTTGGTGTTGTGGACAGGCATGACACGGGCATGGGCACGGGAAAATCCCGTGCCATGCCGGCCCAGGCACGGCCGAATCGTGTCGTGCCTCGTGCCGGCCCGGTCCAGCCCGGCCTGGTTGACACCTCTAATTTTATTATATATTTAAAACTCTTTTAAATAATAACTTTAATTCAAATAATACCAACTTTAAATAATAACAACTTTAATTCAAATCCTTAAAATTCCATTTTAAATGAATTTATTCATTAAAATAAAAAGTTCAATCTAACTGATTAATTATTTATTTAAATCACAAATTTAAACTTTCTCAAAATTAAATTCAAATTTAAATAGTAACTAATTGTTATTTGTGATTTAAAATAATCTTATCATTTTATATTATTATAGAGTGAAAAACCATAACCGTTATTATTCATTCTTAATGTGCGACCCTATAAGTTCAATTAACATTGGCTGTATGCCTAAATTACATTTTGATCCTACAAGTCATAAGTGACCTCTAGTAAGATATTATGACTACTCATGTTAAATAAAAAGCTCATAATCCGAGATAACCTTAATATAGCTAATGACATAATCTTTTTGTCTCATGATATTTTGATTGAATTCAAGGCATAGACAAAGTCGACCTTATATCGTTCTATCTTTGATTACTCGAAACTCAATTAGACTGACTACATAAATGATATTGATCTCCATCAATTTATTTGAGCACGACCATGCATTTCTTAGTCTCAATTGTCAAGGGGACCTAGAGATATATCTCTTATAATAAGAAGGACAAATTTCATCTTAATCACTCATATCTCACTACATTATTATTATTATGTTCAAGTATAACCTTTATAATCATCTGATTAAAGATAATATTTGATTATATCAAAACACAATATTTATATTGAGAACTAAAGTGATATCAGGTCAAAGGATTTTATAACATAACTATTATAGATTAACTTATGACATTGATTTATGTATTAATCTCAAGACAGATTTATCTGATATTTATTCTCAACAAATAGATATAAATTTGATTTGTATCTCATATACATATTCATCCCATGAATATCAATCAAACTTTATATTAATCTTAATTTATTGTTATTCCCTTACCAATAACCGATTAGGGACATTTATAATAATTAATAATATTATTAAATGATATTATATATAATAAACATGCAAATCATTATAATAATTAATTCTCACAAATAGTCAAAATACAATGTCTATATGATAGGCTTAGAGCACTATTACCAACAATTTCTTACTTGCGCTAGGCCGATTCATCAATGTTTCTAATATCTATGTACCTAGAATGACGATCATACTTTGTTTGTGGTAGAGGCTTAGTCAATGGATCAACAATATTATCATTTGTTGGAACTCTACATATCTTAACGTCACACCTCTCAATGATTTTCTCGAATGAGATGATAATGCCTAAGAATGTGTTTGGATCGCTGATGTGATCAAGGTTCATTTGCTTGTGCAATGCACCATTATTGTCACAATAAACATCAACAAGATTTGTAATGCTAGGAACCACTTCAAAGTTAGTAATGAACTTTTTGATCCAAACTGCTTCATTTGCTGCATCAGATACTACAAAGTATTCAGCTTCAGGTTGTAGAATCAACAATAAAGCTTTGCTTTGAACTTTTTCAATAACTACGCCACCATTTAAACAAAACACATCTCCTGACTACAATCGGAAATCAACTTTGTCAAATTGGAAGATTACATCTTTGTAACCATTTAGAACCATATCATCTTCCAATTCACCATACACCAAAAAAATATCTTTAGACATTCTCAAATACTTAAGAATATTTTTGACAGTAATTTAGTGGCTCTCACTAGGATCTAATTGGTATCTACTCATTTTGCTTAAAGCATAAGATCCATCTAGTCTAGTGCACATGACATACATGATAGATCTTATTGCTAAGGCATAATGAATCTTACTCATCCGCTCACTCATCTTTACTATTAGGATATTGAGATTTACTAAGAGAAAAATCATGACGGCAATTTTACTCATTTCAATACTTTGTCTGTGTAAGTACTTTGACTTAGATCAGCCTCTTAGACCTATCTCTGTAGATCTTTATCCCTAGGATATAGGCAGCTTTGCTTAAGTCTTTCATTGAGAAACACTTCCCTAACCAAGACTTGACATTCTTCAAGGTAAGGATATCATTCCCAATGAGTAAAATGTCATCAACATATAAGATCAAAAATATAATTATGCTCCCACTAATTTTCTTATAAACGCAAGGCTCATCTTCATTTTTGAGAAATCCAAACCCTTTGAATGATTCATCAAAATGAAGATTCTAACATCGAGAGGCATACTTCAAACTATATATGGATCTTTGAAGCTTGTATTCCAGAATTCTTAGGTTGTATAAAACCATCAGGTTGTGTTATGTACACACCCCCAAGTAAGTATCCATTAAGAAACACAGTTTTAACATCCATTTTCCATATATCATAATCATGATATATAGCAATGGCAATAAGAATTTTGATAGACTTAAGCATAGTTACTGGTGAAAAAGTGTCATTATAGTCTATACCATGAGTTTGTTTGAAACCTTTTGTAACTAGCCTTACTTTGTAAGTATGTACTTTGTCATCCATGTCAGTTTTCTTTTTAAAAATCCATTTGCACCCAATGATCTTTGTGCCTTCAAGTGGGTCAATCATGGTTCATACCTGATTATCATACATGGATTGAATTTTAGACTTCATGGCCTCTAACTATTTTTCAGATTCTAGATCCAACATAGCCTCTTGATAGGTAGTGAGTTCATTTTGATCCACTAATAATATATCATTGTTATCAGTCCTATCCATATCTTACGGGCTCATGACGTTTCCTATTAGATCTGCATGAATTTTGTACTATAGGAGGTGTGTCAACAATAGTTTGTTGAGAATAAGTATCCACAAGTAGTTCAATGTTATCTTGTAGTTCTCGAACTTTTTCAAGTTGTACCTTACTCCCACTGGTTCCTATAGAAATATATTTTCTTTCTCTAGAAAGATATCATTCCGAGCAACAAACACTTTGTTCTCTATGGGATTGTAAAAGTAGTATCTCTTAGTCTCTTTAGGATACCACACAAAAAGACATTTATCAAATTTGGGCTCCAGCTTATTTGAAATTTGATATTTTATATAAGCCTCACAACCTCAAATCTTAAGAAAATACAAACTAGGTCTTTTACCAGTCCACATCTCATATGATGTTTTTTTAACTACTTTAGATGGAACTCAATTTAGCGTGAACCAGTTGTTTCAAGTGCATAACTTCAAAAGTTAAATGGAAGATCTATTGGAATCATCATAAATCAAACCATATCTAATAAAGTTTGATTCCTCCTCTAAGATACACCATTCCATTGTGGTGTTCCAGAGCGAGTTAATTATGAAATAATTCCATAAGTTCTAAGATTGTCATCAAATTCTTGGCTCAAATATTCGCCACCTCGATCAAAACGAAGTGTCTTGATTGTCTTATCAAGTTGGTTTTGTACTTCATTTTGAATAGATTTGAACATTTCAAATGATTCAGATTTATGTCTCATCAAGTAGACATAACCATATATGCTGAAGTTATTAGTAAATATAATAAAGTACTTGTAACCTTTTATAGCATCTGAACTTAATGGTCCACATACATATGTATGTATGATATCCAATAATTCATTGGCCCTTTCATTGTGTCTAGTAAAGGGATCCTTTGTCATCTTACCCAATAGACAAGATTCACATCTATCATATGATTCAAAATCAAATGAATTCAAAAGTCCAACTTGATGAAGTTTTGAGATATATTTCTCATTTATATGACCAAGGCGACAATACCAAAAGATAGGTTAAATTTATATCACTTGATTTAAATTTCTTAATAGTTATCTTATAGACATAATAATCATTAGATTTTTGAAGGTTCATAACATAAAGACCATCCTGAAAAAAAGTATTTGCATATAATATGTCTTTATGAAAAATAGAGCAATTATTATTCTTAATAATAAAAGATAAATCATCATTATCCAAATAAGAAACTAAAATAATATTCCTACGCATTTTAGGAACATAATAGCAATTGTCCAAAACTAACAAAAGCCCGCTGGGTAAAGTAAGTTCATAACTTCCTACTGCCAAAGCATCAACTTTTTCTTATTGCCTAATTGTAGATCAACTTCACCATTCTTCAGTTGTTTACTCTTTTTGAGTCCTTGCACATTTGTATAGATGTGTGATTTACATCCAGTATCTAATACCCATGAATTAGAAAAAGAAAAATTAATTTATATGACATAAATACGTGAAAAACTAGTCTCACCAGTCTTCTTCTTCTTCTTCTTCTTCAGATCCTCTAAATACAGCTTGCTATTTCTCTTCCAATAGCCAGGTTCACTGCAAAAGAAATAAATATCATCCTTTGGGGCTTTAGCCTTGGGTTCAGGTTTGGGTTGGGTTGAGCATTGGACTTTCCTTTTCCCTTGCCCTTTTCCTTGATCTTGCAATCCTTTCTATTCCAAACAATTAGAACATGACTAGGCTTAGATTTAACATTTTGCTCATTAGTTTTAAGCATCATATGCAGCTCAGAGATAGATTTGTCTATTTCATTCATGTTATAGTTCATGAAAAATTAGCCATAGTTATCAAAAAGTGAATTTAGGATCAAATCAATTGCCAACTCTTGGCTTAATGAAAATCCAAGCCTATCAAGGTGCTCAATGTAGTCTTTTATTTTTAGAACATGAGTATTAACTGAAGCACCCTTAGTCATCTTGTAAGAATGTAGTGCTTTGTTAGTCTCATACCTTTCTTGCCTTTCTTGTTACTAGAACATTTCCTTAAGATTGAAGATCATATTATAAGCTTCCATATTTTTCATATCCTTTTGAAGTTCAAAACTCATGGTAGCTAGTATCAAGCATGCAACATCAATAGAGTCATTATGATGTCTCTCATAAGTATTCTTAACTCTAGGAATATTATCAGCTAGTTTTTCATGGAGAGGTTCATCTAGGATACAAAGCTTTTTTTTCTTGTTTGAGAACAATTCTCAAATTTTGAAACCAATCAAGAAAGTTAGTCCCAGTAAGTTTATCCTTCTCAAGGACTGATCAAGTGACATAGTAGAATTTTTGTTATTATTGTTGGCCATCTACAATGAATGCAAAGTTCAATAAGTATTTTGATTATAAAAAATTCTCACTAAATTAATAACCCTCGAGAATAATCATATTAATCTAGCGAGTTAAGATCCATATTTTACTCAACTTTAAGTCAGCTTTGGCATGATACTTAAAATTAAGTTATTTAGGTAGGTAACTTTTACCAATTGCATCTCATGCAATTCTTAGATATTTATGAGATTTTGACATCATATGTCCCGACATGTTTGAATCCTATCTAATGTCATTATGCTCAAAACTATTTTGATAACCTAATAAAGTTAAAGCATTTTTAAACATATAGGTAGCACTATTACTCATATTTTCTTACAATGTCACCTAATGTAATTTTATTTTGGTAGAATCCACATTAAGATAATAAAAGGATTGACATGTGTTTATATATGGATGACATGTTAACTTTAAATTTTATGTGAAAGATCTTGATTGATTTTAATTTTCAATTAATAGATCTCATCATATATCTAGTATCACCTATTTATGTAACATCATACATAGCATCTCATATATGCATATTATCAATGTTTCACAGTATGACATTAATCTAGATTGATCTTCATAAGTCAATATGAAGATATGAATCATTCCTAAGTAGTAATAAGCAACTCCATGAAGTTGATTTGACCACCAACTTGCTCATAGACACCTAGCTCCTCAATTATTATGGTATGATCGATGACTTGAAATGGCTTGCATTGTCTCACTTCTTTTATTACAATAATTAAAAAATTACAATAAATTTTTTAAAAATGGCATGCAAGTAGTATTTAATGATTACGACCCTTTAAAAAAAATAATAATCTACCAAATATATTGGTTAAAAAGGCCATATTGTGCACCATGTGAAGTACATAACATGCAAAATATATAATGTTATCATATAACATATATAATTTGCATTAAAAGAAAAAAATTATAATAGTCGTGTATTTAAAAATAATTAAATTTATAAGGTGTTGCGTAGAGATATTATAGTGGTTCCGCTAGCTGATTAGCGGACGAGGTCAAGAGGGACCGCTTTCGCAGGGTCAGGGGTAGCACCCCAAGAAAAACAAAAAAAAATTCCATTGATCTCATTAATAAATTTTTATTACTCTCATTAATAAATTTTTATTACTCTCATTAATAAATTTTCATTAATCTTATCAATAAATTTTTATTAATCTCATCAATAAATTTTCATTGATCTTATCAATAAATTTTCATTGATCTCATCAATAAATTTTCATTTATCTTATCAATACATTTTCATTGATCATATCAATAAATTTTTATCAATCTTATTAATAAATTTTGAATAAGCTGAAAGCTATCAAAATCACATTAAATTAACATAATATATTATCTTATTATACATAAGGCTTATTTTGGCACCACCATAACCAATCACTGATAAATCAAAATTGGTATATGAATTTAGTCCATGTATTAATTTGATTAAGACAAATCTAGAATCATATATCATGCTTTAAAATACTTTAATGGCAATATCCCATTCAGATGCTCAAGCATACTACCGAATCCTTTTAGGTTTCGGATTCAATCAATTAATACATTAACAAAAACTATTAACTATGTCATTCGCATGGACTATAATATCACATTTATTCAAAAATGTAAATCATGCCAAAATCATATACATCACATACATAAGATCAAATATGACATTATTGGTTTTTATGAAAAACAAGTTCCTCTAATACAACTGCTGGGGTTTTAGGTAGAATATCAAATCTAATTGGAATATAAATACAGCAGAATTTATAATTTTTATTTCTTAACCCACCAAGGATCAGATGCATTTCATAAAAATAAGAATGAAGGATAAACATAACTTATCTCTTGTAGATTGATTCGTCAAGTCTTTAAATTGTGCGTCTTAGTTTATTCGGATCTTCAAAGGTGATACCTTTCTGAAAAAATGATCACCCTCTACAAGTATCCACACACAAACAAATAATGAATGATCATATTGAATTTCAATTCAGATTCATCTTCTCAAAATAAATGGGTTTCTCTCTGTTTTATAAAAGACTACTACTAGCATAAAATATGTCACACACACACACACACACACACACGTTTGATAGGGTTTTAGTCATAAATGAATTTAATTATATATTTAAAACTCTTTTAAATAATAACAACTTAAATTCAAATCCTTAAATTTCCCTTTTAAATGAATTTATTCATTAAAATTTAAGTTCAATGTAATAAATTAATTATTTATTTAAATCACCAATTTAAACTTTCTCAAAATTAAATTTGAATTTAAATAATAGCTTATTTTTATTCGTAATTTAAAATAATCACATCATTTTAAATTACTACAGAGAGTGAAAAATCATAACTATTATTATTCATTCTTAATGTGAGACCCTATAAATTCAATTAACATTGACAGTAGGCCTAAATTATATTTTGATCATACAAGTCATAAGAGACCTCTAGCAATACATTATGACTACCCAAGTTAAATGAAAAGCTCATGATCTGAGACATCTTTAATATAACTAATGACATAATCCATTTATCTCATGATATTTTTATATAATATAAGGCATGGACAAAGTCAACCTTATACCATTCTATCTTTGATTACTCGAAATCCAATTAGAGTGACTAAACAAATGATATTGATCTCCATTAATTCATTTGAGTACAGCCATACATTTCTCAGTTTCAATTGTTGAGGGGACCTAGAGGTATCTTTCTTATAATAAGGGGGACAAATTCCATCTTAATCACTAATAGCTCACTACATAATTCTTATTATTTCCAAGTATAACTTTTATAGTCATCTGATTAAAGACAATATTTAATTATATCTAAACTTATTATTCCTTATGTTAAGAACTATAGTGATTTCAGGTCAAAGGATTAAATAATATAATTATTAGAGTTAATCTTATGAATTTGATCCATGTATTAATCTCAAGATAGATCTGTCCAATATTTATTCTCAACAAATATATTAAAATTTGATTTGTATCTCATACACATATTCAACTCATGAATATTAATCAAACTTTATACTAATCTTAATTCATTATTATTCTCATAATAATAACCGATTAGGGACATTTAGAATAATTAATAATATTATTCAAGAATATTATATATAATAAACATACAAATTATCATAATAATTAATTCTCATAAATAGTCAAAATATCATGTCCATATTATAGGCCTAGAGCTCTATTACCAATAGTTCGATCAACCAAAATTTAGAAAACAATAACTTCAGTCGAAAGAAAACAATAACATGACTTCTAGATTATAGAAAACTAAGTTAGAAAACAATAAACATACAAGGTGATTATCAATTATTATATCCTCTCCAATAATATTTCTCTCATAGATATTCCCTTATTACTTTATCATTAAAAAATAAATCATATTTACTCGAGGGTCATTCATATGTTCATACCTTTTAGAAAACTCATTAATTACCCTTAATGGTTATTTTGTATATGTATTCCTATTCTCCAACCATAAATATTATAAAGATGTAAATGGATATGCTATTAAAAGTGTTTATACTTTTAGTTTTGAAGCACTATACTCATGATAATTAACATATATCTTTTCTCAAATCTCACCATTAGCTATCATATGATAGAAATTTGCTTGTAGGATTGTCACCATTTTATGAGTCACCTTCTCTCACACATGTCTCATAGTTTACCGGTCACTATCTACCATGATTACATGCGACTCACATACTAAATATAAGACTCTTAGTAAAATATATAAAATTGCATATCAATTTATGGTAAGTTCATCTAAATTATGCACAATGAATTGACGTATGGGGGTATTCGTGCTTTTAACTTTATAAACACCATATTTATAATAATTAACTTATCTCAACTTTAAGTTTTTGCATATATGTTTATTTCATATGTCTTGATTAGAAGATATATCACTTCTTTCCTATCATTATGCACTAATGTGCCTTATGAGTTTCATATCATTATCTACCATGATAACACATACAAACTTATTAATAGTAAAATTATAATTTTTGTTCTAAATAAACAACATATCCATCAATAACCAAACTACAACACAAACTATACATAAAGTTCATGAATTATATATCCATTACATGTAATAAAATACCAACCCTAGACCTTAATTTAACTTAACATTGGGAAGGAATTCACATGAGATATTTACAAATACATCTCAAAAATTTTGGATTCCCAATGATAACCCTCAAAAAAAATATAAGATTTAAAATCCTAAATCCATAATTCTCGTGTAGTGTGCCTTGGATCTAGTATCTACAAATACATCACATGTAATGTCCCCTTCATGGTTTCAACTTGTTCCTTGCATCCTACATTACTCGTGGATCCCTCCTATTTTTGGATTCCTCCTTTTATCTCATTTTCTACCCTATTTCTCCCTCTAGAATATTATTTTTTTTGTTTTAGGTCTAAGTTTTACTTTTATTCTTGCATGTCTGAGTCTGATTTCATGTGAGAAGTATTGGTATTAAGAGATGGCCACAACTTTAATTTTGCCTCTTTATAATACAAAGTTGTGACACTACAGACAATTATGACTTTGATCTTTTTCTTTTATTAGATTGTTGTGACACTAGAATAATCACAACTCGTGCATTTTTCTCTCCATAACATAAAGTCATGGTGCTATGAATGGTTGTTGCTTGTGTATTTTTATTCTATAACCCAAAGTCATGGTAATGGAATGATAGTAGTTTTGGCTTTTTCTATAGAGCAAAAAGTCATGGCTCTAGAAATAGTTATGGCATGAATACATCTTTCTTTAACTCTTTGTAGCCAAAAGTCACATGCTAGAGAATTGACATGACTTTTACCTTAATATTTTTGGTTCTAGAAAAATGAAGTCTTAGTGTTGAAGAATGTCATCGCTTTTAGTACAAGTGGCATACTTGGCTACTGTAATATAAAATTAATGTCATAACTATTAAAGTATTACTGATCTAGTGTAGCTATGGCTTTAAAAAAGTTTCATTACTAAAAAGAATATGTTACACACTGAAATTATTATGTCAACAAGATGGTAGAGACGTAACATACAAAAATTATCATGACTAATTGTTTAAAATTTTAGCCAAGAATAGATACTAAAACAACTCTATATGCTCTTGAAAGTGTAACTAAGTCATAATATTATAAATAATATAACTTTACATGACTTCTCCCTCCCCTCTTATCAATAATTCTACCTTGTATTACTTTTCATACAAAAACTATCTGATTTCACTACTATTCATCATAATCCTTCAAAAATATAATTTCATGAAATTATTATATATAAAATTTTTTTCTATGCAAACATATCAAGAATACATGCAAGAATAACTAGTAATATTTAATATTTGGCATATTGAATACTCCACTTATATGTATAACATAACATACTTGTCATTATCCATCACTTCTGACACATTACTCATACATCATGGTAAAACTCTAAGGTTATATATTATGTATAACCCTCATATTAGTTAAATGTTAGTTTTTCTAGAATATGCACAACGAATTGTTCATAATTATGTCTATACTTTCAGCTTTGTATATACGATATACACAATGATTATATTTATTTTAATCATGAATTTTCATACATAGGTTTATCTTACACATTAAGATTAGAAGGGTTGTCACTTCCTTCTTATCATACTGTGTGAGTATATCTTATGACATACCTATCACTATCTTCTATGACCAACGCACATAATTTTATGCTATAGTAAAAATCCTAAATTTTATTTCTAAATAATTTCATATCTATCAACTTTTAAACCATAATATTAACATAAACATATCACTATATAATCAAATATTCATTATACACAAGTTTATAACACCAATCATATATCTCAATTTAGCCTGAAAATTGAAGAAGATTTTGCACAAGATATTTGGAGAGATAATTCGTGGAATGAAGTGTCCCTAGTGACATCCCTCATGAAAATATAAGTTTCCAAACTTAATCACAATAATTCTTGCTTGCTTTCGCATTGGATTCACTAATAAATTAGGGTTTGATTCATGTTGATTAAGGTTTTCATGACTTTTGTCTCGAATTCAATCTCTCATTTTCTATTTTCTTTCATTTTATCTAAGTGTTTCTTTTATAGTTATAGATTCTATGTGATTCTTCATGCCAAAAATCATGGCTCTGGTTTGAGGTTGTGACTTTATCATCTAGTTGGATCTCTCCTTGAGTACAAATATCATGATATTAGGAATGATCATGATTAACATAATTTCTTTTTGGAGCAAATTGTTGAGGTGCTGGAATTAGCCACAACCAATCAATTTTCACTTTGAAATACAAAGTTATTGCACTAGAAAAGTCATGGCTTTGGCCTTTTCTCTTGGAAATAAAAAATCACAGCTCTAGGAATGACCACTATCATATTAAATTCTTTTTAAAACAAATATCCATTGAAAAAAAAATTGTGTGACTCAAAACAATTAAACGTGATACTAGAAATGGTTGACCCATAGTACTAGTGAGGTACTTGACTATCATGATATAAAAGTAATATCATGGTTGTTATCGTATTTAAGAATTAGTGTATCCATGACTCCATGTTAATATCATTGGCCACAAAAAATATGTTGCACAGTGAAAAGATTAGATCAATATTGTAGTAGTGGCATAACATGCAAATATTACCAAGATTTGTTTTGTAGAGTTACTGTCATGAAAGGATACCATAACTACTCTATAATATTAGGAAATATGTAATCAAGTTGTAACATTGAAAATATCACAAATCTCCATCACTTATCTCACCTCCAAAATGTGCTTCACCAAGTATACAAATTTCACTCCAAATAACTTTAATTTCACTATTATACATCAAATTCCTTCCAAATAGGCATTTAGTGAAATCTATCTAATAAATTCTCCAATAAATACAGACACATCATCAAAAGCATGTCAAACAATATAAAATATTAAGAACATGGTATAGTGGACAAACTTTCACACTAATAGAATTACTCATCCTCAAGTAATAAATATCACTTTCTTTTCTAAACATGTCACTCATGTCAATAAAGTAAGAATCAAGTACAACATCATGAAGAAATTTTCATGATTGGGTTTGAGTTACGTGTGATTGGTTTTAATGTGGAGATAAAATTGTAGGTTAGTGGATTTATTGTTTGGTGGATGGCTCGTGGGTGCATGCATTTGTTTTTCTTCATCAAAATGGAAAATATCAACTTGGATTGCCTTTCATGAAGTGCTATATTTAATGTTTATATCCAGATATTCATTGGATCTCTAATTCAATCAATGATTTCAGTGGTCCAGACAAGCTTCTCCATATAATCTTTCTATTCTTTTTGTCTTCTCAATATTTCTTCCATATCCAAGTCATTTTTAGAGTATTTTTTTTGAAGTATTCTTCCATGGATGCCATGACTTTAAAATAAGTTGTGGCATATTTTCTTGTGATTATATTTGATAATGGTATAACTTGTTGTAAATTCATAACATTTGAAGTTGCTCTCTAGTTCCTTTTAGTCATGGCTTTGTTTCCCACCATGAGCATCATTGTTACAACCACTTGTTTTCATTTTCCTTTAGATATTTGTTGCAATTTTTCAAAGATGTCATAACTTGTAATTATTTGACACTATTAGAAAATTTAGTTAAGTGAGGATCTTACAGTCAACATAGTTCTGCAAGTATATGAGTTATAAATAATAAAGTAGTTATAATACTAGATATTGATTCTACATGAATTATTTGATAGTTTGGTCAATCAATAATGAATCATCTACTATATGAGTTGAATAGATATACTTTGATCTTATGGAATATACTCAAACTCTAGGGTTAGCACATGTATTTGTGTGTAATGATATTTCTTGATGTTTAGTTTATATTATATTTGATTATTAAATGAAAGATAAATTAGTATGAAAATATGCATATGCCTTCTTGACATCCAAGATAGTTATCATCTATTGGAATGCCACTACAAAAGTTGATCTTTTTGAAGTTGTCTCCTTAGTATTTCAACATTGTAGCTACACGTTGATCCATGTAAGGATCATTATCATGTCTACTTATTTTAGACAATACATCAACTACTCTTGATGATTGTTTCAAGTATGTATTTCTATTTTCCAATCTCTAATTATCTTATGACTTGAGATAACATGATATTATATTTTTTTATGCTTTTTGGCTTCGTAAGTATAATACTCATGATAATAAAATTTACATCTTCTCAAGAATTTTACCTATGGAAGTGGGAATGATTCACAAGGTTGTCACAACCATATGACTTTCCCCACTTGTGTGTGTCTCATGACATAATTGTCACCATATGTCATGACCGAGACATGACTCCCACACTATAATACAACTCATAGATAAGACATTAATTTAACTTTCATATTATTATGAGGTTAGTTCATCTAGATAGTACATAATATATTAGTATTTAATATGTTAATGCTTTCACCTTTAAGAGTATCATACTTGTAATGATTAACATATCTTGACTAGGATTTTCACATGTTGGTTTACCTCACTCATTAATATTAGAAGAGTTGTCCTTTCCTTCTATTTGAAATATGTGAGTGTGTACCATGACATATCTATCATCATTCACCATGACCGACTCTCATAAACTAATGTATTAATGAATACTCTAATATTTAGTTTTTGAGTGCATCCACATCCATCAATATTAAAATATATTATAAACCAAATATAAACTCATTAATTCAATTATCTATCACAACATAATTATAAAACTAACCTAGAATTCAATCTAGTTGGGCAATGAAAATAAAATTATGCAAGATGTATGAAATGTCATCTCATGGATTCTAGGATTTCCAATAAATCCTCAAACTAATTTCCAAGAAATAAATCTAAATTCTAATCAATTTTACTTGTAGTTTTTCTTAGATTTATTCCAAAATGAGGTTGAGGTCATGGTGCCTAGATTTGGAATGCATTGTCACCTTCTTTTGTTCCTTTCTTCACTCTCTCTTATTGTCTTCGTTTCTCTAAGTGTAGCTTTTATACTTCGAGAATATATGTGATATTTTAAGTTAGATCTAAATGCATAAAGTTAGATCATGACTCTCTTATCTCTTTGAATCCACTCTAGAGAATATTATCATGGTACTGTGAGTGGTTATAACTAGGGATTAACTCTTTTTAATACAAAGTCATGATACAAGTTAAGTGGTCACGACTTTAATCTTGGCTTTGTGAGAACAATATCATGATACTGGGATTATCATGGTTAAATTATTTCTCTTTATAATAAAAAGTCACAGTGCTGAGATTTTGGTTGCGATTTTAGTGTTGGCTTTATGGATGAAGTGTCACGACACTATGAATCCCATGATCGAGTCCTTGCTCTCAAGAATGAAAAGTTATGGAAAATAGTGATATAACTTATATATGGTAATATTTTGGTTCTATTTGAATAAGTCATGACTCTAAAATATGTCATGACTACTTATACTATTTGAGTGCTTAGCTACTATAATATAAAAATAATATTATGATCATTAAATTGTTTAGAGGGATCGTGGGTGTGACTCTAAGAAAATATCATGGCTATAATGATTGTATTGCATTATGAAATGATTATATTTATTTAGTGGTAGAATCATGGTATAAAAAGAATGTCATGCCTATTTTGGTAGAGTTATGACTAAGAAATGTTGTCATAACTATTCAAGACTAATATTGAGGGTGTATATATATGTCATAATAAGAGAATTTTCATGACTCTCCTTTGCTTCTCTTTCCTACAAGTATTTCTCCATTGAGTCCACAAATTTTATCCAGATTCTCTCTAATTTTACTAATATTTTTACACTTCCCCTTCAAAGGAAGATTTTAGTGAAATCTCTTTGATAATGATAAGTATTCATGAAAGCACTCCACATTTTATTCTCCAAATGATACCATTTATTTGGTATTTTGAGTATCAAATAAACTCACACACTAAAAATATGACTATTCCCCAAGTACTCTAAACATCTATACCAATAGAAAATACATCTATGATAACTATAATTAAGTTTGAGTATCATAGTGTGATTTTATTTTGGCAATAGGATCTAGAGTTTTGAGATTTATTAGGAAATGTATGATTCATATGTGAAGTATTAATTCATCACACAATGCTGAAAAAAAGTATTGTATTGCCTCTTAAGTAGCACTATATTTAATATTCATAGCTAGATTTACTTTAGATATTTACTTATAACCATAATATCATTTGTACAAACTAGCTTCTCAATGAAATTTTTTTCTTCATCTTGTCTTTTCGATTTCTTCCTCATACTCGTCTTCTCTTCATATTGATAATTAGTAAAGGATGCTGTAACTTTGAAAAATACTACAACATCATTGATTATGGCTTTTTTGCAAATTGTCATGACTTGTAAAATATATTTCTGGATCATATCAATCATAATTTTTCCACCATCCACAACTTTCTTCATTGCTAAATATATGGAAAAAGTCATGATATCAATTGAAGTTGCGACTTTCTTCATCACAATTTGATCTTTATAATGCTTTAGTCTTTGTCCATTTACCTTAAATTTTTTTATTATTCTAATTACAATGTAACTACCTCATATGGTATCATAGATGTGATTATAAATGGTCTATATTATCGAGACTTCAATTTTCTAGCAAACAACTTGAGATGGAATTTGAAAATCAATACTTTTTTCCCATTTGGAACTCCTTATGTAGAATCTTGTCATGTCATTTTTTTTAATTTTATCTTTGTAAATCCTAACATAGTCATAAGTTTTATTATGCAATTATTTCAATCTACTCATATGAAAAAAAAAGTTTCTTTTAACATCTCCTATTTTATAGATGAAGCATTATTTTATTACTCACCATGTTTGGTGTTTAACATTGACTGGAAAATGACAAGTCTTTCTAAAGACAAGTATGCAAAGAGACATTCCTAGAGGTGTCTTAAATTCCATTCTATAAGATCATAATGCTTCATCTATTCTTTGAGACCGATCTTTTCTTGATGGGTTCATAGTTTTTTCCAATATTTTTTTGATATCGTTATTAGATATTTTTTGTTCCCTATTTGTTTGTGGATGATATAGAAGTACTCTTTTATTCTTAGTCTCATGCTTTGCTAAATATGATTTACACAATTTGTAACAAAAAATAGTTTTTTTTTATTACTAATGATGCATTAAGGTATGCCGAATCATGTGAAAATATTACTTCGTAATAAAATTACAATGGTCTTTGCATCATTCTTTTATTTGGCTTTTACTTCAACCCATTTAGATACATAGTCCGCTGCTAATATTATATACTTTTTTCCAAGGAATGAAGGGAATGGTTCCATATATATTATCCATACATCAACATTTACTACTTCAAGAATATTGTTCAATATGTTTTGTTCCATTTAGATTTTTATCCGATCTTTAACACATCACATCATCATACCAAATAATGTCTAAACAATAATGACCAAAAGAACTTGAATTGCAACATATTTTAGGCAATTTTATTACCTCCAAAATATTCTCTATAATGTAAAGAGTGACATTTTAGAATAATTTCTATCTATTTCATTTATGGCAAACATCTACTTATTACTTGATATATACTTTTTTTTGAATAGTAATGGATAATAACATAGTTAACTTTTTCACATCATGCAACTATTTTTTTTCTTTTTGATATGATGTTAGAGCAGGTGGGAGGACATCCTATACTAAATAATTTACAAAATTGGCAACTAGGGCAAGTACATTTTCAATATCAAAATATGCTCTTCTGAGAAGTTCTTGGAAACATTAACTTTTCCATTTTTCTCATCAAGTTTCTAGTGGGATAAATGATTGACTATTACATTATTGTTCTCCTTCTTGTCTCTTTTTTCTATGTTGAATTCTTGGAGCAAAAAATTCATCGGATCAATCTTGGCTTTGTTTTTTTCTGTCATTAAATATCGCATAGTTGCATGATTAGTGTAAATCACTACTTTTGTGGTTAAAATTTGTCGCAAAAGAATATCATGGATAACATTTTTTTAGTTATCATGTATTTCACTTGGACTTGATTTAAAGTGCAACTAGCATATGAAACAGTTCTAAAGACCTTTCCTTCTTCTACCCCAATACAACCCCAACACATGAAACTTTCTATCAACTTGTTCTTTAGCTCTTTAAATGAGTCAACATAATCTTTATCAAACATAACATTTTTTCCTTCTCCATTAATGTGCATAAGGATTCATCCATCTTTGAAAAGTTATGAATGAATATATGGCAGAATCCAACATGCCCAAGAAAGTTATGCACTCCTTTGATAGTTGTATGGTGAAGTAATATCATTATCACTAATTTCTTAGCATTATCTACTTTCAATCCTTTAGTAGAAATTGAATGTCCCAATATAATATCCTTTGTTACCATGAAATAATTTTTCTTCTAGTTAAGAACCAAGTTCTTCTCTTTATATTTTTTAAATACCACTTCTAACATTTTTAAATAATTTTCAAAATAATCTTTATACACTAAAAAGTCATCCAAAAATACTTCCATAATTTTCTCATTGAAGTATGTAAAAATTATATTCATACATTTCTAAGTGTTGTCAGAGTATTGTTAAGTCCAAAGGTATCCTTATAAAAGGAAAGGTTCCATATGGGCAAGTAAAAGTAGTTTTTTCTTAGTCTACTAAGTCAGTCAAAATCTAATTGTATCATGAACATCCATTTAGAAAGAAGTAAAAGGAATACCCTAAGATTTTGTCCAAAATTTAATCATTAAATGATACTGGGTAATGATTTAACCTTATTTCAATGTTTAATACCTAATAATCCACACATATTCATCATTAGGCATTAATTCATGTTCAAATTTTTTCCTCGCTCGTAGTTTCCACTACCAATAAATCTCTCTTTTTTGGAATTATGTGGATCTGACGAACCCATGGACTACCAAAATGATATATATGATTCATATGTTAAACCATTTTACTATCTTTATTTTAACTACATCATTCATTATTAGATTTAACCTTCATTGATGTTTAATTATTGGCCTTATACTATTTTCCATGCATATCTTATGCATGCATATTGATAGACTAATTCCTATTATAAATCCAAGTGTCCAGGCGATAGTCTCCACATATATTTTTAATAACTCACCATGATTTTCTTCCCCTCTTCATTATATCATACTGAAATGATAATTGGGTTAGTCTTGTCTTCTTTCTTAAAGAGATAATAAAGATAACTAGGTAGCATCTTCAAGATCAATCCATCTAAAGTTGTGTATATTTTGAGACATTCATCTTTTATGGTGACTTTAGTGAAAGTCACGACACTGTTAGAAATGTTTTATGTCACCAGAGTTGTAGCCTAGGTATTAGTCATTGATTCTTGTGAAGTTATGACATTAACATTTATACATTGGAATTCCATAGTCATGGTAGTCAAACAAGCCATGACATCCCCATTATTTATAAGCATCAATGCCATGACTTCTTCTTTAGCAACTTTTAAATGTGGCTTTCATCAAATGAGTAATCTTGTTACATCTTCTCAATTGGTTTTTCATTTAGTTTCTAGCCTTTCTATTTACCATTTTTTTTTTGCTCATAAAAAACATTCATTCCTTCGACTTTACCTTTGTATCTTCTGTGGTACACCAATGCTCAATTTCTCTTAATTTGTTAGTGCTAGTTGCTTGCTTTGATTCTTACTAATCAGATTCCTTTCTTCTTCCTTTTAATTACCTTTCTTTATCTCCATTATCAATTCCAATATGTGATCTTCAATCGATAGTTTATCTGTATGACATGTGTAGATGCATTTTTTTTTATTCATTGCTCTTTTTTTCCTCTATCATAAACTCCATAATTAGGTCTTCATGATTTTTAAAGTCAGATAGTATGGATCAAAATCTTTATATGACCTATAGTACTACCTATTTCTTTGAAGTAAATTCATCTATGTAGTTCAAAAATTCTAGGTTTAGAGGTTTCAACTTGATCCTAGAGCTTTACTCATTTAATTCTTTTAGTTGCTACAAAATATATAAAAAAAGTACACTTACAATACAAACACAATATCAACAATAAATTAAATTGTATCCATACAAATTAAAACATAGTTATCCTTTCATAAGGATAGTTATGTCAACTCAAATTAACAAATCAAACAATTATAAGACAATCCACAATAATGGTGCCAAATTTTTTTGTGACTTTGCAAGGATGCCAAAAATTTTTGTGACTTTTCAAGGGTTCCAAAATTCATAGTTTTTTGATATGATCACAAAATTTAGTAGAGCGAGGTCCCTTGGCTAATATAGCTTTACAAGTATATGAGGCATACAAATAATTAAGTAGATAATATAAATATCTATCTCACATTGATTGCTCGATTGTTCAGTTGATCAATAGCGAATTGACTATTGTATGAGTTAAATAGATATACTTAGTCATAAAGAATATACTTACACTCTAGAGTTGACATACTTATTTGTGTATTTTTTGGTGTTTAGTTTATATTGAGTTTGGTTATTGGACGAAAGATAGATTAATGTGAAAATACAAATGTGCCCTTTTGTCATACAAGGTGATCATCATTCATTGGACTGTCACTACTAATGATGATCCCCTTATAGTTATCACCTCGTTATTTCACACTAAAGCTACACATCAATTCGTGTAAGGCTCATTTTCATGTCTACTCATTTAGTAAACATGTCAACTATCATTGATGATTTCTTTGAGTATATATTTCTATTCTCTAACCCCTAAAAATCTCATGACTTGAGATAATTTACTACTAAATTTGTTTGTGTTTTTAATTTCATAAGCATCATATTCATTATAATTATATATATATATTTTCAAGATTTACACCCATTAAAATTAAATAAGTTGGAATGATTCACATGGGGTTTTACCATTATATGACTTTCCCACTTGCATGTGCCATATGATATACCATCTACCATGACCAATACATGACTCCTACAATATGATAAAACTCTCAAGACATTTTACTTAACCCACACATTACTATGAGGTTAATTAATCTAGATAGTGCATAATAGTTTGGTCATTATTACATTGATATTTTTGGCTTCGTGAGCATCATATTCATAATAATTAATTTATCTCAACTTAGGATTTTCACATATTAGTTATCTAATACATTTAGATTAGAAGGGTATCTTTTCCTTCTATTCAAAACATGTGAGTGTGTCTCATAATATACCTATCACCATTTACCATTACTAATACTCATAAACTAATTTATTCATGAAAACTCTAATTCAATTATCCATTACAACTTAATTATTTAACCAAGCCTAAAATTTATAAAAACTCATAAACAAATTGGGATAAAATCATAGGAGATGTTTTAAAAGATATCTCATTGATTTTAGGGTTCCTAATGAATGTTCAAACTAGTTTTCAAGAAAAACAATTCTAATTTCAATCAATTTTATTTGTTTTCCATCTTGGATTTACCTCTAATTGAGGTTGAGGTGGTGATGACTAGGTTTGAAATACATTGACACCTTCTTTTGCTCCCTTCCTCACTCTTTCTTCTTATCTCTTTTCTCTAATTGTAGATTATATATTTTGGGAATTCATGTGACATTTTATGTTAGATGTCATGCCATAAAGTTGAGGTCATAACTTTATCATTTCTTTGGATCCTCTCCATAGCACAATTTTCATGATGTTGGAAGTAGCCATGACCGAGACTAAACTCTCTATAAACCAATGTCACAACATTGGTTAGTGCCCACAACTTTGGTCTTGGCTTTGTGAGAAAAGTATCATGACATCAAGATCACTACAATTAAATTAATTTTTTCTATAACACAAAGATATAAGTTGGAATCTTCATCATAGCCTTGGTGTTGACTTTTTTGGGAAAAAGTTTGTGGCATAGTGGATGATGTGATTGATTCCTTTATCTCTAGAATGAAAAGTGCTTGTAGAAAATAGTGTCGTGACCATATCTATTAATGTTTTTGTTTAGTTTGAATAAGCCATGATTCTAGAATATGCCATGGCTACTTGTGTCATTTGGGTACTTTGCTACTGTGACATAAAATAATATCATAGCCCTTAAGTAGTTTAGAACTAGTGTGGATGTGACTCTTAGAAAATATCATGATCATAATAATTATGTTGCATAGTGAAATGATTATGTTAACTTAGTGGTAGAGTAGTATTGTGTAAAGTATGACATGATTATTTTTGGTAGAGTAACAACTGAGAAAGGATGTCACAATTACTCAAAGTTAAAATGGAGGGCATATATAAATCATGATAAGATAATTATCATGACTCTTCTTTACTTTTCTCTTCTATAAGTATTTCTCCACTAAGTCTACCAATTTCACCCACATTCTTTTTGATTTTAATAATATTCTTCGCTTTTCCTTCAAAATAAGATTTTAGTGAAATCTCTTTGATAACTAGTAGTATTCATGTAAACATTCTATATTTTAGTCCCCTAATAATAATATTCATTTGGTATTTTAAGTACCAAACAATATTCCACAATTTTTGTCTTTGTTTTGTATTTATTCTTCTACCAGTCAATCATCAATTGTAGGTTTTTTTTCTTGTACTTATTTTACAATCTCTAAAGTCCCCTTAGTGATTTCTCCATGTTATTGAATAGGAACTTCAGTTGGCCTAGTTTGTTCCTTATCATCTTTGGTGTGTTCTAACTTTAATTCTTCAGAAGTTGTACCTTTGAATAATATTATGACTTCATAATAGTATTCTTTATTTTTAATTGTAATGTTTTTTTTATTCAAAGTGATTCTAATTCATCATCTTCTCCTTCTTCATTGAGGCAAAATTCTTTCACAAAGTCCTTCCATCTTAAGTTTACCTTTTGTCTTATTGTAGTGTGTCAGTGGTTATCTATCCTTCAATTATTTTATTCATCGTCATCTAGAATCTATAGGTTTTTGTCGAGCTTGATATTACTTGATCTTCTTCCACATGATTGTGAATTCTCTATTTTTAATATCTATCAATGTCTGTCTATTAGCTAAAAATGGTTATCCCATGATCAATGAAATATTTTGATCTTCTTCCATATCATGTACAACAAAATCAATGGAGAAAATAAATTTATCAATCTTTACTAACACATCTTCAATGATTTTCATTGGAAACTTTATTGCATAATCGACCATTTGAAGCAAGAGAGAGATTAAAGCAATCTCACTAAGATTTAATTTTCATACTATAGATAATAATATTTTATTCACACTTAATCCCAAGTTACATGGTACCTTCCAAAAAGTATGCTCTCCAATGATACATGAGATTATAAAACTTTTTGGATCTAAATCTCGGACAAAAGTCATGTTGAATTTTTTTTTTGGACCTTAGAGAAAATGAAAGGGCACACTAACTATGTTAGGATGATAGACAAGATAAAATGTAAAAAGGTATCCTCATTACAAGTAGCTAGTATACCACTCATGGTTTGATGATTCCCTCTTCGAGCGGGGTTAGGCACACACTCTCTTACTAATCAGTATTCAATTGATCATATTTTGTTCTATAATATATTAGATATGTGCACTATACCTAAGAGGGAAATGGTTTGTGTAGTTAATGAAAAGTATCTCACTTCACTATCTTCATATTGTAAGCCAATTCTTCCATCCAAGTACTTGAGGATCAAATACTCTGGTAGAATCATAGTTTTGTTGAAACTGCTAAACTAGTATGGATCTCTTTCTAATGCTTTTCCCTATAATTTAGGTTATAGGTTGCCTCCAAGTTTCATAGATATATGTGATTACCATTATTCAAAATGATGTATATTTCCATTTATGATTCTACTACTAATTGGTAGAAGTTGACATCTTTTGATCTTTCACTTCTCAAGTTGTAAACAAGATATAAAAATTAGAAGAGATAATATTTCAAGTTCATGTAAAAGTTGTTAACTAGGAGGATAATATCTTTTAAGGAACTTGACTAATATGGAATGCAATGTGAGCTTATGATGCAACTTTGGATGAAATAAAAATGAGTCATGATGGCTACAACTTCAATAATGGATGATAAGTCTTACTCATAATAAGTGTATGCTAGGGTGGAGGAAGCCTGGGTATAAGCTAAAAATGTTTTATCCCATCTAGGGGATTAAAGAGTTTCTCCTTCTTAGTAGTTATAAAGTATTAAAAATGACCTTTCCAAAAATAGGGCTACAAAAAGAAGAGGTAAAACTAGAACTCCAAAAAGATTTTAACATGGGCATTATAGAAATATTTCTAGATGGGTATGGTTGTTACATGTTCTACCATGAAATATGCAATGACAAATCTAATATCTCACATTAAATGCTAAATTTAGATCAACTATTTTCACTTGAATTTTTTGTCGATCCCAAAATTTTTTTTGGTAGGAAGGTGTCGTTAGTCCATAATCCAAAAGTAAGTGAGTGACATCCACATATTATGGATGACGCTCTTCCTTTAATTTGAATATTTGGCTCTCATTGATGTGTCATTCTGGATTACCAAATTATTTTGAATGTTTGTAGCATTACTTATCTGTTAATGATTCATATAATTCCTTGTCTATTCCTTATAAATTATAGATTTTTGTCACTTTTTTTGTATATGGGATAAGCTACTAGTTAGCCTAGGAGTAGCTTCTTATCTAGCTATTTGGAAGCCTAAAAGTAATGTTTCATCTGGTCAACTGCATACCAATTAATCTAAATATAATTTTTATTTGGTTGATTGAATGTCAATTATCCTAAATGATTTGTTTTATCTAGTCATTATCATGATATCTAATATAAATGTATTTGTTATTCAATCTTAAGTATATTAGTCATCTAGAATATAGTGTTTTATCTAATCGATTTAATTCTAATTAGCCTAGATGTAGCTTCCATTTGATCAGCTATATGTGGAGGTAAGCCTAGATATAATATTTTATTTAGCTAGCTATATACCATTTAGTTCAAGTATTATTTATTTTCTATCGATTAGTTGTAGTAACTATAAAAGCAATTTTTTTTCTTGTCGATTGAACACTAGTCATCCCACATGCAATTTTTATTCGGTAGGCTATATGCTGATAGGCCCATGTATAATTTTTTAATTGGGCAATTTCAAGCTAGTTATCCTATATGAATTTTTGTTTAGTTGGTTTCATACTAATAAGCCAAAAATCAATAGAATGTTTTATTTAGTTGACTATGTGCAGTTAACCAAGAAGTAATTTTTATGGAACATACAAAAATTTAATAAGGTTTACTAAGAGCTTCGTAAAGCTTTAGAAACAATTTGCTAATAATACTTCTTCAAGTTGTTATGTGACACACTTTTTGGATTGTTATCCCATTGAGCCTATTTTGTGCACATGATATTGTTTTCCCCACTTTGGCTATATGTATGGACCTTCTCAATTTTCTTGTAATTTATAGATTATTAGGTATGTACTAATTTTGAAAATGCATCTTAATGCTAAGTTTTTGAGACAAAGTTTCCAATATTTTTCATCTTTATTATATCAAGTAGTTTCCAATCCGACTCCCAAGTTAAAATATACTAGATGACTAATTTATAGTTATCTAACCCAAAATTAGGCATCCCTATCTTTAAGGGTAAGAATGCTTCCATTCCATACATCATTACAAAAAGAAAATTTATAGTCTACTTCCAACTAGGTTGAGCAACATTTTGAAAGGACTGTGGGTAGTACTTCAACAATTTTTGTCACCTTTTATGTATTTTTTAATGTTTTGATCCATATCTCGTTAGAAGCTTTCCTTCTAACCATTACTCAATGAAAGATGGTGTTCATTCTTAGATATGGTAACCTCAATCAGAAAATGATGTACATTTACATGATGCTGATGTCATTTTTATCTTTACAACTTGCAACGATTTCTTCTAAGTGATACTATTTGCATGAGCTCTATTATATTCATCCCTCATTACATGAATGGCAATGGATAATAAATTAGAGTCAAATGCTGGTATTGAAACATAAAAAATTAAAGCTTTTCTTTGAAAGTGATCATAATTTTTGGTGTGATACATTGCATCACCTTTCATAGCTAGCAAATAATTACCTAAGGTGCATATTCCATGGTCGAGAGGGCATCTACCATATTGGTTTCTGCATATCTCATCAATTAGCTTAGTAAGAACATAATAAAAATGTTAACTTTCCAAGCATTTTAGTTAGAGCCTTGAAAATGATCACTTGTAAAGTTTCCCATTGATTATAAAGAACCAGACAACCTTGAATTGCACCTAATGGCTTTCTTTAGCTTCTAGTGAAAGTGTGGCCATGTTCGAGTATCAAATTATTAAAAACATCCATCCATATTCGACCAATGCAACACTGAATGATTTGATGAAAGTAATGGATGGCAATGCTTGATAACAAATAAGTAATATTGTTATTTTTTTTTGAAGAGGAACAATGGGCACTACTATAATGAGGGCATAATCTCACCTATTTGTACTTCTTGTAATGTGACTAATTTTCTAATAATTCACAACCTTTAGATGGTCCTTTACATTGGCCAAATTTTTTTATGTTGATGTCTTTTGCTTTATTGTTGCCTTGTATATCTCTAATTGAAAACTAGGAATCATTGTATATAACTATTTTCTTGGTGGCTAGAGATAATGAAAACTAAGTTCTAATTGAACCAATCAAAAAGACTTTATTTAGTCTCATAATTAAACATATTTTTCCGATTAGATCCCAATGTTGTGGTGCTGTTCTAGGTAGAGATTATTAACCACTACTATTATGTATGCTTGGAAAATAAAGGTGAAGTTTCTTTGTAGCTATGAAAAGGACAATAGCTATTTGTTCTAGTTGAGTATATTAACCACTACATAATAAGCTAGTCTTTGGATATTTTCAGCCTTCTCTAAATAGAGTCGTGCCTACTATCATATGACATCTCCAAGTAGATCTATAGTTGCTCCAATAAAAATGGACTACTTAACAATGAGTGGTTCAATTAGATAAAGTTTGTTGTCTACTAACACCTTGATACATTCACATTTCTACCTCAAGTTCTTGGTTATTCATAGAGCGTCAAAGATTGGGTGGATATGGTTAGTTGAACACAAGAAATAAAAATCTCAAGGCAACAAGATGGCTAGTTAGCAATTATATTTCTTTTTGGATTGAATGTGTCAAATATTCTATGGTCAACTTAACCTATTCCAAATTAGTTTTGATGCCCTTCTAAGTGAGTTTATACTTGAAAACCCCTCGAAATTAATATAAAATGCATGTTTTTAGGGGGTTGTCTTCATTACATATTGCCTAGATAATTCTTGGATATTAGTATGATCAATTCTTACTTTTTATGAGTATGTCATCAGTGTACAATTCCATGACCTTACGAAGTAAAAATTATAGTATTTTGGTAACAAACCTTTATAGGTGGCTCTTACATTCTTTGACCCGACTATTATCATTGTCACATTATAATAAAAAAGCTTGTTTAAAGTGACGAATATGATCTTTTTGGTGTTAGGTGACATGCTAAATTTTGATGATTAATAGAGATGACATGTAGGAAAGCGAACATATTGTTGCTAGTAGTGACTCCATAATATGATCCATTCATGGCAAACAAAAATTATTATTTAGATAGGCTTCATTCAAATTCACATAATTGAAATCCAAGTTTTTTAGGATTAACTATGATGTTCACACAACTAGTTGGGATGCCTAATCTTGTGAATGAAACTAGCTTCTTAGAGATTGTTAAATTTATTCTTCATGATTTATGGATATTAAACACAAAAGTATATAATTTTTTGTGGGACCAACTATTAAACAAGGAGCATGGTGGCTTTATGGGAAACCACTGAAATATATATTCCTAGTACATTTGAACATTACAAAACATATATGTATTTGTTTTCTAATAAGACTTATTTCAATTATAATTGTTTGATAGTTCCAAAGAGTCCATTTATATTGATACTGCTTTTCTACATGGTATTAGTCTAGGAATTATGAAGGCTATTGCAAGCTAGACTTGGATGATCCAACCTCTATTGTGATTGCTTCCTCTAATATTTTTGCAATAGTAAGTATAGTATTTGTGGTCTACCAATTAGGTGTTATGGAGATCTCCTTGCCGCAAACTAGTTGGGTAACTAAAAATTTGATGATATGTTGAGAAGACAATTTTCATGACATGTACTCATGTTTGCCCCATTATTGTATTGTATACCTAGGATCATTGAGAAATGTACTTATTGTGCAACTAGAATATCTTTTACATAAAATACAACATCTCTCGAGTTCATTTTGATGGCCCCATTGAATCCAACATGATTTGGCTAGGATATTATTGTATTCTATGGCATGAATGACACTTTCATTGGCTCATACACCATCATTTGTAGCAAATTCATCATGCAACCATGATCCATTAGTATTCCATAGACATTGAGGTTGTTGATACATAGGGTTAGCACCATATCATTTTGATATGGAATAATGACCTAGTTGTGGTTCAATTAAAAAAATGAAATGGGCATGTTAGTTATAGTTTATTAATCTAGAACACTAGATTCATTTTGATATTGGAGCATGATTTATATAATTGGTGGTAGAATGATATTTAGATTAAATTGTTGTGTCTTTGCTGAAGTTCTTGTTCATTCAATTTTGTGGGGATCACCATTAGGTTCAACTCATAAGTAGCATAGACATCCAAAATAGTTTAATTCTTTAATAAAGGATATTAGGCTTATGCATTTCTCAATGGCATGGCCTAGTTTACTCTATTATTCATAATATCTTCTATCTCTTTTATATAGATCAATATGGATTAGTTTAGGCAACTTGAGCCCCAATTTATTCTATTTGATGAAAAATGAGTACTCGAACGAAATATTGAGGCATGAACTACGAAAAATGTCTTACTTAGGAAGAAATGATTAGAGAATATTCAACAAAAATATTGGAGGGCTTCTACATTTTTAATTGCCTAGCATATCATCCCCAAAAGGCTTTCTCATTGTCTTAAATTTCAAAGTGGCTATTCTCTTGTTGTTTTCTAGCATGAACAATTTATCTACCCACCCATAGGGTGTTTTCATGGTGATTGAGTGTTTCATAGTTATTGAATTAAAAAAAAACTTGTTTGTGATGCAATGTTTTTGTCTACAAAAACATAAAAAACCATCCACACTTCATGTTTCCCCCCGTTTCACGGCTGAACCAAATGTCTAATAATAATGGTGTGAGGATTCATCATAATTCATCATAAAATTTTGTAGCGAGCAAATGACCCGCCTCTACCACACTATAGATGAATGTTGGGAAACATATACTTCACACAAGTTGTGTAAACAATCTTATTTACAACTGGACATAGCCTTTTTTAAATGCAACATGTGATCATAGGGATCACTAATCCCATTGAACAAAAAAAAAAAAGAACCACAAATAACAATGGAACTTTGCAATTAAATTTATGTGTGGCGAGTGTAGATGAGAATATTTCAACTATCTTGGCAATAAAATTAGTTGGCCATAAATTGGTTGAGCCTATGTCTATTTGGTGAAGGGGTAATACATGTATTGATTGGATACTAAGCTAATAATTCATTTTGTCAAATTACTTGTAGTAGCATTGTCCATATTTGTGTTTCCTCATTTGACCAATAATCCATATTTTTTTTTGATGAGTGTTTTGCTCATGATTTCACTTTTGTGTTCAAAGATTGAATTATTCCACTAGAATATAATTTGTGAACAAGCACGAGAATAAGGTACAAGGTAAAATAGATGTATTAGAGCCACTAGAATATTTTGTATTATCAGTGAAAGGGTCAAATCTTTCTAGGTAAGCATGCATTTTCCTTTCAAATGAATATGGAGCTTGGTAACTTTTTGAACATATCATGTAGTAATGACTTGAATTTTTAGGTGATCATATTGGCATTGCAAGTATTTGATATGATCTACAAGATCTCTTATATGTTGTGCTAGTTTCTATTGCTTCTTGATCTCCTCTTACTATCATCCTTAGAGCTTGTTGTTTCTAAATGGACTTTATTTTTCATTAAATTTGTAGAGATTAGTAGAAGGTCAAATGACTTTAAATTCATGTAATTGAGAAGTCATGAACATGAAATATTTTTTTGAATCAAGATTAGAGCCTCACAATAGCTTTAAGCATGTAAACTTTTAGTTATATGATTTCCACAAATTGAGTCAAATTTTGGAATATGATTCTTGGAACCACTAATATTTTAGATCTTTGATTTTAAGACTTACAATTCATGGAGTATTAGATTATTTGATCTTCTAAATCAGATGCCTCCAAATTTTGGATTAATTGGACATCATCATTTTTAGTATTCTTTTTTCTTTGATAGTTTATGGATTTCATACAAGAATAACCTAGCTAGACTTTTTCTATGATTCCAAAGTCAATTTCATGCATTGATAATATGATGTCCAAATCCCATACGAAGTTGAAGATGAAAGGAGGTAAAAAAAGATAGAGAACCGAGGGAATTGAACCTCCCTTACATCTCTTGTTATTCCATTTGTACTCTAGTTGGTGAAGATTAACCCATTGGGTTTCTCTCTTTTATAAAGAGAGTATTAATCTTATCAATTACTTTGGCTAGTTGAATATCAAACTATTCGAATGGCTTTGAATGTAATTTTTTGGTAGATGCTTGAATTATTTCTAGCTAGTAGTATCGAATTCGCTATTCTACCTTGTCTAAGTCACATGAATGCTTTCCCATATTTGAGTGAGATACCATTGTTAAGCATAAAATGTCTTTGATAGGGACAAAGTGTCCTTAGTTGGACTAGAAGCTCATGATTGGGATTGGGTGTCCTTGGTTTGGGTTACATGCCCTTGATTGGGGCTATGTATCTTTGTTTGAGATAAATGCACTTAGTTGGGAGTGAATGTCCTTATTTGGGGCTATATGGTCATAAATGCGAATGAATCCCCTTGGTTGTGGTTTGATGGCCATTGTTGGAGCTAGATAGCCTTATTTAGGGATAGATTTCATATATTAAGGTTTGATGTGTGTAGATATTTTGGGTATTCTACCCCTTAAATAAATAAGTATGTACATTTGTTATTTTTGATTTAGTTAAGGTACCCATAATATGTACATTTTACATTTTACAATTAAGTACAATTTACAATTAAGTATATATAGTAAAAAGATTTTAGTTTTGCATATATATCATGAATCAATTTATGTGTGAATATTTTGTATATTTGATAATAATCACTAGTTACCACTAATTCTATTCTTGATTCACTTCATATTGTGATTTCTAAATTTGATGTTCATTCAACACTACTTCAAAATGTTTGAGTGTATTATATGCCTTTAACAAAATGTTTTAATGATATGATGATTATTATACTTCATTTCAATTTGATCATTTTGTGTTCATGTTCATTCTTATGATGCTTAATTGAAGAGTTTATATCAAGTTCATTGAGCTTTTGAAAACAAATTCACAATTTTATATGCTTTTCGATGATGATTAATAGAATAGTTTCTATCAAGTTCATTGATCAATTAAAACAAATTCACAATATTGCATGCTTTTCGATAATGATTAATTGAATATTTCATAAAAAAATGAAGCAAGTTATTAATAAAAAATGAATGAAATGTTTAATTTCAATCAAAATTGCTAATAATTTAGTAATTTTGTAAAAAAAATTAAAATTTGAAAATGTTAAAGTAATTATGACTATCAAGACAATAGTTTGATGAAAATTATATTTGACCGAATTCATATCGTCAATAGCATCTAGTGAGACTTAAATACTTTGATGATATAAAGTAAAAACGAAATGTTATTCTAAAATAAAATGCAATTCTTTTTTTTTCAATATTCATGATTTGAGGTAACAATATTTAAATAACAAAACATTTAATAAATGATTTCAATTATTTCTATGTTGAAACATCTAGTAAGGATGGAGTTAACATACTTACCTTACAACAAGATTAATGATAATGAACTTATCCTCCACATCAAGTATTTTTTTTTTTTTTTGATAATTAGCTTCTCTATTTGTGATGATTTTCATTTTTTTAGTCGTCTTATTTTGTTGGCTTATCCCAAACTTATTCCATGCATATCCTACTTGCACATATGTTATATTTTCTAACATGTACAACACATCTTTTTTTTGGTATGTGATACACAATCTATTTCTATGAGTTTAACCATGACTCATCCATATAAAACCTAATACAAGTGTAGGACAAACTTGCCACTAATTACTAGTCGATTTTCACATAGAGGACTACATGTTTATTATTTCTCACAACTACATTCTTTCATGTTACTTTAACCCCATTATCCTTGTTACTCTTCAATATGTTCAAATTAATTTAATGAATAGATAATTAAAATATTTCTTGGTAAAATAACATGCAATTATTCTTTTTTTTTTTTTTTGCTAAAGAGCCATTATGTTTAGAAACTTCGTGCCATTTAATAAATCATGAAAGAAGGATAAACCTCAAAAAAAAAAAAAATCAATGAAAAGATTATTGGAACACATTATGCATCCCAAGTATTATTATGAAATCTCAATCAATTAATCTTGTATGGCGTTGAAGATTTCACTATCATAGTCATTGCTCTTGAATTTTTTTGATCTCATATGATGCGAAAAAGCATAATAATTTAATTATATAATAGAATCTTCAAAGCATAAGTAATATTCATGTGTATGTCAAATATAAATACTAAATTCTTAATGACCACAAAACCCATTATTACAAATGATTAATTGCATCCAAAGTAACAGTGCATAATATATCACAACAAATATTTATCAATAAGATTGCCCTATTCATGCGTAGAATCAATTAATGTGAATTTTAGGTGAATCAGAATTTTGGGCAAGGTAATTTCTAATAATCTTTAGTTATTCTTCATAGTGGAAAGTTAGTTTAGCCAAAGATGATTGATATTTTATTTTGAGAAGTTTTTCAAATTATTTTTTTGTCTCACTTTATGATTTGATTTTGTTAAATGATACTTGATTGAAATTATTAAAATTATTAAAGTTATTAAAATTATTGAAATTATTAAAATCTACTTGTAGTTTACCTATTTTTTATTTTATTTTATTTCAGTTATATTTTATGGATGAGAGCACTTAACATCTAAGTCTTACCAATCCAAGTTAGGTTTATATATTTAAAATTCCTCTCATAAAATTTTTTTTTGTATTATGGAGTGGTTTTTAATTATTTGATTTTATATTTCACATGGTATCAAAAGTTGGGAACCCTAATTAAAAATCAGGGTTTTTTGAAAAGAAAACTATATGGTTTCAATATCATCACTAGCCACTTTGTGTTGATGTTGATCACAAATACACCACATTAGCACTACCAACTATCGCTACCAAATACTAGCCACCTCCACTATTACAAAATGTGTTTTGTCCCTTAGTGACACCAAATTTTCTACAAGGCACTGATGTCATTTACAACCACTATGCATATAAGTTATTTTTATGCCCTCATCAACTTTATCTATGGCCTATGTGTGTTTCTCTTGATGTCGCAAGAATGGGAAATTCACTTTATACATTTTAGTATGTGCATTGTGTATGCACATGCAATGTGTAGTGAATTGTATGCACATACAATGTGTATGCACTTTATACAATGTATACTGTAGTGTGGATAGTGGAAGGAATGTAAGAATGTAGTATTTAGTGCATCATGCACAAATGTGTAGTGGGTGTAATAATTGAGTGTGTGCGCATTGGATTGTGGGTAGTATGTGTTAAAGATGCAAACCCACTATAAGAATCAATGGAAAGCATAGTGATATGCCACTAGTATATAGATGCAAAAAAAAATTTCTAAGTGTACATAATTTAGATAAAAATATACATACTAGAAAGATGTGTTAATAATTATTTTCACAAAGAAAGCCAAGAGCATTATAAGATACTGACAGAGATAAGTTAATTATGAGAGTCATTGATGGTGATCATAAATTCTATTATTATGATACTAGAGATGAGTACACAAAAATCATCTCTGAGCTAGTAATAGATATTTTTCATCTACAAGGTACTACAATTCTTTTACCTCATTTTCTTACTTCCGACTCCTAGGTTATTGACAGAAGAGTCAATAGTCACATCACAACTAATCTCTCCTTATTCATTACTTAACTACCTTTTTTTCTTGTTCCAAGAATGCTTTGATAACTAATCATAAACCATCAAATATCCTTAGTTATGATAATATTCAAATTAATTTTTTTTCTCCATATATATTTTTTATTCATCAAAGTCATATTAGTCATCTATTTATGAGTTGTATTTAAAGGAAATTGTACTCCAACTTTATTTAATTTTCCTATGATGTTGTTTTAAAATGAATAGAACATATTGATGAAGTCTTTCTTTGAGATTGAGAATGGTGGACTTAATGATTTTTTGTATATGATCAAGTATCTCACTATGTGCATCAGTATCATTAATTCATTGCTTATTTAGTCTATAATTGATCACCCAACTTGGGAAAACTATGAATATTGAATCATAGTATTAGAGATATCTCTACTATAGTGTGAGTCTTTCTAGTTAAAAATCATGTCAGAGCTTCATATTTTTTTATGATACTCATGTTAGAAAAGACTCATTTAACTTGATACATTTATATGTTTTAGGACCTTGAATTTTTCAATTATGTCATAAAATAACAAAATCATAAAAATTATTATGAGTGCTAATATACTAGAAAAAATTTCAGAAAGTATATGTACTTATTAAGCTAATCATAAAATCATGCTCCAATTTTTTTTTGCTAGCAAACTTCAACATTGTGAGGTTGCAAATGGGATAACAAACATTTAGTTGAGATATTTTGGATACTCCTCTTTTGTATATGTGTTCTAAAGAATATTTGGAGAGATTCGATTTTAAGCAAAAACTACTTCGATAATGAGATGCTCTCTTTTATCGGTGCTCTTTCATATTGTACATACTAGATAGAGATTATTTAACTTACCTCCTAACTTTTAAAGGAACACTTGTGTTTAGCTTCGTCCAATATGGCATGACACGATGGCATCTAGGGGGATAAATTATGTTTTTTTTTATTACTCTAATACCTAGAACTATTCATCTAAGACTCATAGAGTATTAGTGAGTATTCATGTTACATTCTTTACCAAGACTTATTCATTTGGGCTAAATCCATTATGTTTTTTTTTATTACTCTAGTACCTAGTAACTAAATACATTAGATAAGTGCACCAAAACATTAAAAATTTAAGTTTTGGTACACTATAAATATCAAATACAAATTTACCCTTAAAGTTATTAAAACAATTGAAAATGGTGGTTTTTGAATTACATGTGTTAACATATATATATAATCATAGATATATAATTCTATATATAGACATATATGTTAACATATATATAAATATGTGTCTGTGTGTGTGAACATATATATATATATATAGTTATATAAGTATGCACACGCACGCGCACACACACACACACATATATATATATATATCACTACAAGAAAAGAAGCAATTAGAAATGGAATCCTTATTAATTTATATTTTTAATGATAGAAATTATTACCATCACTAAATGTGAAATGTCTTACCCATTCATCACTATTTGATTTTAATAAATTGAGCGATAGAATTTTATTCCGCCGCTAATTTAGAAGCGAAAATAAATTTCATCACTAAATATGATAATTAATTTATCAAAAACATTTTGTAACTTTGAAAAAAAATTAGGGTTTGGGGGTTTTTTAATTTTGATTCTGAGTTTGTCCAATTTGTTTTTTAAATTGATTTCCTCTAATTAGTGTTCAAATTGCTAATTATACATAATTAAGGTATCAAATTTAGTTTTTAAAATTTTTCCATATGTATGGTATTCATAAATTGTATTTTGTGTGCATTTTTTTGTTATCTATAATTTTTTTTTCATGTTTAATGCCCTCAATTTGTCTCTCTTATTATTTTTTTGAATTTATACCATTTTTTATTGATAAATTATATATTTTACATTTTTGGTAGATACTAGGATTTCTTAAATTTTTGGGTTACAAAATTGAGGTATGAAATTTTTGTACATTTTGTTATTTACCTATAGTTTTGATCATGCTAATTAATGTGAACTTAGTTTGCTTATTATGATTTGTTGAAATGCAATAATTTTTAAATGAATAACTTATACTAATGGTGCAAATTTAACTATATTTAATTTATAAATATTTTAACAAATTTTAAAAATTAAAATGTAATAACAATGAATAACATAAAAAATGTTGAAGGTATGCAATTCAAAGATTGTAACATAGCAACAAATTAATAAATAAATAAAATTAGAACCTCATTTCAAATTTTATAGAGTTGTTTGATTTACACTTAACTAAATGTGCAATCCAATAAATAACACCTCCTAGTATTTTATATATTTTTAAAAAAATACATATTAGATCTCACATACTTCATATGTATTAGTAAATATCCATATTAATTTATTAATGTTCTCCAACACTAGTTGATATTTTTTTGTCATTTTTTCATTGACATATTTTAAATGCATTAACATTTCAAATTTTTTAGGATTTATATTAAATAAAATACATTTTTCTAATTAGTTAGTACAAATTATTAATTTTGAAATCTTGAATTATTACAATGTAGATAAATATCTAAGAGATTGAAGCATCCTATCTTATCTCATTTTAATCCAAAATTATCTAATAATGATCTGACTACATCTTTTTTATTAGAGTTATGTAATGTATTAAATATGTTACTATAACTTTTTTACAAATAAATCTTTATCTACATTATTATAATTCATAATATGTTTTTGTTATGTGTTATAAGGATAAAAGAATATTATATGACCTGATAGTCAATGGATGAATATAAGACTAAAAGATGAGGTTTTGACTAATGAGTTTATAGAGGGGATAGAGGAGTTTATTGGTTTTGCTGAAAAATAACCTGAATTTATAGATAAAAAGAAAATAAAATATCCATGTAATGACCGTAAATGTCAAAATTAGAGTTTCCAAAATATGGATGCAGTACGATATCATCTTGCAAAAAATAAAAAGATGTATTGCATTTATATTTTTCAATATTTATATAACTTGATTTAGGTATGAGGGTAACCATTCAAGTGGTTGAGGATCTCGAAATGTGGCCAGGGGTAGAGGAAGTCAATTTATTATTCATGAAGGAGGAAATTTACATGTATTCAGTGATGAAAACACTACAAATATCTCTTTGCATTCTTCTACTTGCATAAAGGGTATGTCGGCATCATTTCATCATGACACACATAGATTGAATACCACTAATATGTCATCTTTGTTTCATCTTGTAACGGAAGGTTCTGTTGGTTCCATCCCACCTATCTTAGGAGGGCCATATGTTGGTACTACAACATCGATATTGGCTGGATATTCATAATCGTTATTCAGCTCACAATTGACAATAAACAACACGTAGCTTTGTTAAATTTACTACATGAATTTAATTAACATTTTTTATTATTTTTGTTTGAACAAAATGTAATTAACAACTATGAATGAAAATATACGTAAACAATATCATTTACAATTAATAACAAAGTATGAATTAAATATGATAATTTCAATAAATAACAAAGTATAACAAATTATAAGTAAACAACTATGAATTATTATGGTTAAAATATGATAATTTCAATTAATAACAAAGTATGATTTTGCTACTTATCGAACATTATCATTTAGAATTAAAATAATATTTGTGTTAGGAATTTTTGGATAAAAAATAAAAATGAATTAAATATTAACTAAGTAGCATAAAAATGGGTGTATTTTATTTATATGTATATGTACGTCCTGATGTTAATTTACTTAAAAGTTTATTTCTTCTGCTTCTTGTATAATTGGAATGATATTTAAGGACAATCTAGGTGCTGAAGGTATAAAGTAGAGCAGAGTGCTCTCAAATATAAAAGAATTTTATTGGGAAGAATTTGAGGTTTAATTTTCATGCATTTACTTAATTTGCAATTTGGTCTAATATGAAATACTCTTAAAATAAATACATTAAATATATTTTTGTTTTATTTGGTTTTTGCAGAAAAAATATAAATGTGCTTTGGTGGTATCAGTGAAGGATTCATGAAATATATATAACTAGTGTGAGATACAACAACAAGCTTGGAAAATAGAGAAAAAGTATGATAAAGATGTAAAGCCTAATAGTGTCCCCCTTAATGTTTGTATTAAGTAGTGGGAATACTAGAATAGTGAGAAGTTCAAGGTCTTATCCCAAATGACCTCACACAATCATTGATTAGAGAAAGCAGATAAAGGATCAGGATCTTTGAAACATATTGGAGGTTCAAAGGTGGCCTATCAATATTCAGTAGATTTGGTAAAATTGCCTTTCATAAATTATTATTATTTGAATTTGTTAATGCAAGTGATAATATATGTGTGATAATGTATCATGTACCTCAATTATAACTATTATTTTTTATAAGGCTTAGTTGGGATGTCCACCAATATTATTTGAGGTATTTAAGCAAGTGCACAATATTATTTATGAGTCATTCCAAACTTCAAAAATATTAAAAAATTCAAATTTTAATACTTAAATTAAAATAATTAAATAATTTTTAATTAATTAAATTAATAAAACATAAACAAGAAACATCTAAAAACTAACAAGTAACAACTAATAACTCACATGTAAAAACACGTAAGAATTACAAAATAACAATTAACAATGTGAGACCAAGATTGAATAATTTAAAGATAAAAAATAATACATCAAAGATAAATTCATAAATATAAAACATGAATCCAATGCCAATCCCATAAAAGAGTGTCTGAATAATAAAAACATAATAAATAAAAAAACAAGCTCAAGCCTCAAAGTAAAATGATAAAAAAAAACAAAGATAATCTAAAAATGATAAATGATAATGATAAATTTTGTTAGTATATGATTAATGATGGTATCAGTATTAGTGTATCAATAACAGTAGATCATAGGCTGAAAAATAAGCTTAAATGCTCAGCTCAATCATTAATACCTCAATCTTATATCAGTCACAAATCATCAGCAATGTCCCACGAATCATCATTAGTAATCAACTCATCCACTTTTACTACAATTAGTGGTGTCAAACGGGTCGGGCTAGGCCGGCCCCACCTAGTTTTTTTGGGAACAACCGAGCAGGCATTCCATGCCAGGAACATCACAGCACAATTTGTTGGACGTTAGACTCGGTATGGACCCATGGCCCAAAATCCTCTTGGGTTTGGGCTGGCTCGGGTCGGGCCAAAACCCTAATTTTTTAAAAAAATTAGGGTTTGGCACTGCGCTGCCACACCACCATCACCCTATCGGGGCTCGTCAAGCCTCAACCATCAGGTGTTGGCTCGTCATTTCCATGTCGTGACCATGCTTGGTGCGTGGTCATCCGTGTCGTGCTTGGCACGACACGTGGACCAAAATTCCTCCATCCGACATGACAAGACTAGTGCTGAGGGTGTGCCCGGAAAGGGCTTGAGCACGGCACTGTAGCATGCCGTGCTAGCCGTGCCTAGGCCAGCCTAGCCCATTTGACACCTCTAGCTACAGTCTCATTACGATCTTGGATAACCAAGCTCAAATCCTCCAAATCCTTCATGCATGCTAATGCCTCGATAATATCTAGTTGTAATCTTGATTTCCTATCTGAAATTAAATTTATTGAAATAGAAAAAATAGACTTAATAATATGCTCAACACTAAATGAGTCAATAGATTCTGTGTCATCTTAGAAAGTATGGGATAGGTGGATTAATATGATTTCCATCACTAAAAAATATCAAGATTCTTATTATCAGAATGTGATAGGATTGAGCAGTAATCAATATCTAAGTATTGAGAGAGCTCACTTCTATTCAATGGTTTACCCTATCATTTCCCCTCACAAACTATATGAAAAAGTCATCATCTCCAAATATGGTATCCATGTCTATACTTAGAGTCTCATTAGTGATACTACCATACCTAGTATCATAGTATGCAAAAAACTCAGTTAACTTCTTGTGAATAAACTCTTCAGGTTGGTCTTCCTGGCTAATGTACGAGGATATGTATGACAACATTATCTACCCCTTCCACCTTAATCCTAGGGTCCATGTAGGCAGCCAGATAATAAAGAGATAAGGTGGTGGACCAGTACTTTAAGTACTTGGTTTCCATCTCTGCAACCATATCGCTAAATGTCGGGTCATCTCTAAACTTTCTAAACGTGCTACTAATGTTGCAAATGCACCTTAGTACAATGCAAGTTGTGAGAGTATATAATTGAAGAATACATATTCGTCGTGTCATAAAATATCTTTAAGAATTTTAAAAATGAAATTTTTATAGCCTAGTCAGTTGTCAGTATCGTCAATAATAAGTTCATCACTCTTACTATTGACGTAATCAGATATCACGTATTCGTATCCAATGCATGACTCCAATATTAGGTATGTATAATTCCAATGGTATCTCACTGCTGATTAGAATTTCTTTTCTTTAGACCAATAGACAAATAAAGACTACCAAACTCCTATTGTCTACAAGACTTATGAAGAAATTTTAGTAAGTTAAAATATGTTTTATAAAGTGGGGGGAACAACCTTCATCCCTATTTGTACTATGAGATTAATGACATGATACATTCAATCTAACGTAGAAAATATATTCTCATAGCCCATTTCTAATAGTCCTAATAAAAATATTAACGTAGAAAATCTATTGTATGATACTATATATTTTATTTTGAATATTACATTCTTTAAAGATTCTCATAATACACTCATAAATAGTCATGCGCTCATGAGAATGGAGAATCTCTGTGAATCCTAATATTTTTTTTATTTAGTATCCATTTAGAATCAACATAGTGGGCGGTGAGGCATGCATAAGATGCATCATCGTGACTAGTCCAAATATCGGACGTCACGGACACCACACAACTATATTTCCTAAATTTATTAATTATAATTAATTTTACCAATTTATAAGTATTTTAGTATGTCTTTCCTAGATGTGGACCTAGGAATCCTACGAAGACTCATTGTGGTGATCATTTTGATCATACCTTTCCTTCCTAACTCATTGAGGTATATTGATGGGGGTCAACATATAGGCTGAACTAGATCTAGCCTCAAATACCCCACCATTGAGTTATGTTTGCCTAGGATCTAATATACCATGTTTTTTGGTACATTGTTCGGCATGCCTCTTATGGTACTCAGTCCCAATAAACTATTACTAGTTAGTATTTTTTTTTATAATATTTACATTTTACTAATTCTTCATTAGTACTCCTAATATTTTTATTTTGTATAATATTATAGTGAGCACTAACTATTGGTTTTTTTCTCATTTTTACTTTTTAGATGTTTGGGTCGAGACCATGGGAGAAAACAATGTTTTGGTAGCCTTGAACCTTTCCGTAGGGTTATTGTAATCTATATTAAAATTTTCTATATTTACATTAATGTTAATTTCGTTGTCATCATTAAATTTACTATTTGTTAATTTTTATTTTTATTAATTTATTAATTATATTCTAAATTATATTTTTAAATTAAATATTAATTTATATTAAACTATTAATTAAAAAAAATAAAAAAACTAAACAAAATTTTAAAAATAATACTCGTAAAGCATAAAATTCTATTTGCTTGATGATGTGCATCATCTAATAACCAATCTCCGTATCGTAGTCCACACTCAAGTCTTAAAATGAGATATAAAGAGAGATTATATGAGAGAGAGAGAGAGAATGATAAAATGGATTAGAAATATAATATATATTTGAGAATGAGAAATTGTATATATATAAATTTTAAAAAAGTAATTAAAAATAATTTTTTTAAATATATTATTTTGATATTTTTTAATTTATTTTTGGGCAGAATCCCAATAACCATCAATATATGCCTCTAGTCATTGGGGATGAATCTAATAGCTAAAAAACACATTTTGTTTGAATTATTTTTGACCTTTGGGTAGGTTCGAACCAATGGTTCTAGAAACTTTGGCTTCTAGGCTCAGGCTTGGGTTGAGCCCAATGATCGGGTGGTCAGGTTTGGATTGCACCTGAACACCAGCCTAATATCTAGCCATCCGGGGCATGGTTCAGGTCGGGCTAATGAAATGTGTCATCAGGCCAGGCAATCATGTCGTGCCTAGCCCGACACGAGGCTTGGGTGAGCTCGGCACGGCACGACACAAACCATGCCGAGAGCCTGCTCTGGCATGGACCCAGGCATGATTCTTGACAATGTTGGGCCAGACACGGCTCAGTGGGCCATGTCTCGGGTCGGGCCCGAGCTGCCCGAACCACTTGACCCATCGAATCCCAATCGAATTTACTACCGATCACCATAGATTTTTCCTAAAAGGGAGTTAAAATTGTCTCTTCTGGTTATTGGAATGCATGGTTCAATTTTCCTCCTTCCTCTCATGTCTATTCATATTTCTTCATAGTATTATTTTTATATTTTGGGGATTCATGAAATAAATTATCTATCCACCATTACTTTTTTTCATCATCATCTACATCTCCCAAGATATTAAAAGATTAAACTTTACTTGTTACTTACTGGCATTGAGAGGGCACTCCCCTTTCTTAATATTGATCAGGGCTTGTCCCATAGATAAAAATAGTCATCCCAATATTAATAGTGCATAGTTGTCCTCCATATCTAATACAATGAAATCCACTTGAAAAATAAAAATACATATCTTAACTAATATATCTTTGATAATCACATCCGGGGAGACTTGATAGTCTGATCCACCATTTGGAGTGAGAGAAATGTTGGATTAATTTTGCCAAGATTCAATCTTAATGCAATTAATCGGGGTATCAAATTGATACTTGCTCCCAAATCAAACAATATATACCTTGCAAAAGGTATGATCTCTAATAATGCAAGTTATAGTAAAACTTCTAGGGTCCTTCAATTTTCTCAGAAGTTTTATTTGAATGATTGCACTATATTTCTCTTTCATACCTATGGTCTCATACATCGTCAACTTCCTATTACTACTCATTCTTTCATTTAACTTGGTATAGTTTTTTTTAGATTAGAGTTTCAATAAATAATATTTTCACTTCTAACTTCCAAAATATATTGAGAAACTTCTCAAATTGTTCGTTTAATTTCTCCTTTCTAAATTATTGTGGGAATAAACTATTCATTTGAAACTTACCCTTAGCTTGATTAAAATTTATTTCTTTATTTTCATTACTTCGGATAACCTCTATTCACTCATCTATTTTTTTATTTCTCTTTTTGCATCTTTGAATAAAAATTGGGCTTGTATTTTTATGAAGTCGCAACTTTATTAGGTTCAATAGCCTCGTATCCTTCATTCGTCTAGTTTTCTTTAGTAGAGGCCACTTATTCTTGGAAACTTTTATTCAAAGCCATGGATTTTGGGAAATTCATGACACTATCACCTAAAAAAGTTCTAGAATCTTCTTATTCAATATGCCTTTATAGCTTCCAAGCCATGACTTTTAAGAAAGTTATGGTGCTATCACCTCCAAATGTTCTATTATCATCTTGTTCCAAAAAATCTTTGTAGCTCGTTCATGCTTCTAAGCAATATGTAAATGCAATTTTCTAGATTTGCTTCTATATTACTTGAAAGTTCATTTACTCATCATCTCTTCATTGATAACGCCAATTGTCCAAATTGAGTCTCTCTATCCCTCATTACCAAATATGTTTGATCCATTCTACACCTCACTTTCATAGCCTCCATATAAAAAATTCTTTGATTTCTCACATTCAGATGGTAATATGTATTGGAACATTATTGTTGATTTGAAACATGTACCATCTCCTTTACACTTGGTGGGATTCTTCCATTTGAAAAATGAGATCCAATTCTATTACTTTATATGGCTGTAAATTGACGATCTCTCCCAAAACTCTTTGCATTTCCTCTTTGGTGTCAAGCTCCCTTAAAAGAGCTTACATGGTGGTTTTAATTATGGTGAACTAATCCAACTCCAACATTCTAGTTTGTTTGCTCCCAAATGAATGATTTGTTGGAGTTTGATAGTTATTTTTTGCTAGTTCCTCAAACAAATAACATACCACTCTTAGTGATTTATTCATAATTGATCCTTCATTGGCCGCATCAACTATGTATCTCATTGTATAATTTAGCATATTGTAAAAGGTTTGATCTTGGAACCACAACTCAAATCTATGTTGAGGATATCTTCTTAAAATGGGCCCAAGTATCAGATGGAGTCTCATGCTCATCTTGTCGGAATTAGCTTATCTCACTCTATAATTAAGATGTAATTTGAGGAAAAAAATATTTAGTGAGAAAGACACTCATTAATTCAACCCATCTCTTAATGGAGCTTCTATGTAAACATTGGAACTAATTCTATGCTTTATCACTTAATGAAAAAGAAAATAAATGTCACTTTTTTTGCATTGAGGCTAATTGCATTCTTTTTTACTATTTTGTATAGCTCTAAAAATATTACGACATGCCTATTAGAATCCTTTACTACTTTTTTTCTATATTGATGCTATCAAACTATAACTATAAGACTCAACTTTAACTCAAAGTAGTTGGCTTTTACTAGTTATAATTGAATACCTAGATAATTATCTATTATCATGGGCATCTAATAATCTCCCAAGATATGGTGGTGGATATGCAATTGTATAACTTTATTATTAACACCCTAGGGCTCTCTATTATTGTCAATGTTTTTCATAGGCTCTTTATTATTTATTTTGATTTCTAGGTCCATAGGGGTTAGCTCAGTTTCAGTTCTTTGGTTCATAAAAGGGCGCTAAAAAAAATAAAAAAAAAGGATATTAACAAAAACAAAAATTTAACTATTCACATTCCAAATAAGTTGACAAGACTTAACATTTAGATTTGAGAAGATTTATCAAATTCAATGCTATCTAAATTACTAAAAACAAATTATCCTTTTATAAGTATAATTATGTCAACTCACATTAACTAACTAAACTAAGTAATCTACAGCAATGACACCAAAAACATATTGTGACTTTGTTACACTACTTAATTTTATTGGTTAGCCAGTTAGGTAATATACAAAAGCTTATTACTGAGAGTATTTCATCAATAGCGATCTACAAGTACATAGGTCATATATATAACTTTTATTTAGATATTGATCCCCTATGAATTATACTGGCAATTTGATTATTCAATAAATAGATAACTCATTTCTAGTAAAATAGATATTTGAATTGTAAGATAATCTTAAGTCGTTTGATTTATTCATTTAATCTTTGTGATATATATTTTAATTAGCTCAACTTATATTAAGTTTGGATACAATATGAAGGTTAGAGTATTGTACAATGACTCATTGCTCTTATGACATACAAGCTGGTTGTTATCATTGAACCCATGCCAATGGTCCTTTCATGCTATTCTTTTAGTACATCACCATAAAGACAATGAATCATCTCTACATGAGAATTATTCATAATTCATTATTTTTTTAGGCAACTTTATCAACTAGCTATAATAGTTACTTTGTATACATACTCTTATTCTTCTACCACAAGTGTTAAAAACTAAAATTTGTGAAGTTTAAGTGTTTATACTTTTGGCTTTGTAAGTATCATACTCACATAATTAATATATGTTTCTCTTAAATTGTACAAGTGAGAACCATATGAGTGAAAGTAACTCACAAGAGCTATCACCACATTGTGAGAGTAACAATATATTTGCACATGTCTTGAAGATTTCTTGTCATGGTCCTCCTTAGTGATAATGCGACTCACATAGTAAAGGTAAAACCATTGGAAGAATGTTCTATATAACATCAATTCAAATCGAGAACTATTTCTTAAAGACATGTACACTGGATTATTATATAAAAATATCTATAATTTTGGCTTCATAAGCACCATACTCATAATGATTACCATATTCATATTTCAGGTTTTAAGGTATAGGTTTATCTTGTGTATCACAATCAAAAGGGATATCACTTCCTTCCTATTATATATGTGAGTGAACCTCATTATTTATCTATCAATATTTACCATGACAATTTCATAGAAACTTACTAATAATCAAAATCCTAGTTCATGTGTTATTTAATCATCCATCCATCAATATTCATAATACAATATATATCAAACACATTCATTAATAAAAAAAACTATTATCACATCATATAAATCAATTTACACAACCCCTAGACAACCTGCTATTTTATTATATTATCTGATTTTATCAGATAGATGATATCACAAAAGCTTGTTAATGAGAATATCTCATCAATAGAGATCCACAAGTGCATGTATCATATAATTAGTATATCAGGCTTTCATCTAGACATCGATCCTAATCAAGAACTATTTCTTCTAAGACATGTATAATGAATTGCCATATAAAATAATTAGTACTTTCACCTTCATAAGTGTCACACTCATAATGATTAACATATTCAAAATTTAGGTTTTAAGATATAGGTTTATCATGCACATCACACTCAAAAGTGCTATCATTTTTTTTATATCATATGTGTGAGTGAGCCTCATTGTTTATCTATCACTATCCACCACAAAAATCTTGCACAGACTCACTAATAATCAAAATTCTAATTTAAGTTTTATTTAATCATCCATCCATCAATATCCATAATACAATATAAATAAAACATATTCATTAATACAAAAAACTATTTTCACATCACATAAATCAATTTACACGAACCATCAACAACATGTTATTTTGATAAAAATTCTCGAATATACCCTAGAGGGAGAGGGGGGGGAGTGAGAGATTTTTATTAATTTATCTATGTCCACATTTAGACTTGGGCAATTCTACATTACTCTAAGCATGAAGTCATATCTTTTTAAAAAAAATCATACTTTTGGCCATTATTTTTTGAGCTTGAGGTTGTGACTCTTGAAAATAACCTCAAATCTGTAATGCATCCTAATCATTCTATAACACAAAGTCATAATGATGAGTAATGACCATGATTTGGGTCTAATATCTCTATAAAATAATGTCGAGATGTTATGAAGTGGCCATGAATTTGTGCATTTTCCTATTTTTTTTTCATAAGGGGCCATGGCACAAAGAAAGGTCATAACATGGAGAATAGTCTCTCATATTGTTATATGGATATGGCTCTGTGAAATAGCTATTACTTTCGCATTGATCTTTCTTGATTATTATATTGATGTGGCACTAGGAAATAGTCATGGCACTAAAAAGATATCTCTTGTGTATTTTGTGGTTGAGGCACTAGGAAATAGTTGTGACATGAAATTTTCCCTTCATATATCGAAAGTGTCTATGGTACTATGAGTGGTTGTGATACTGACATTCACTTCCAATGATGATACAAGGTGGTTATAACCCTAGAATCTTTCATAGTACCATAGAGTAGATATAATACAAGGTTATAACTACCTTGTATTCTAATGTGATACTAACATTCACCTTGTATATCATATCACTATGGTGCGGCAAAGATGTTACAATAGTAGAAATTAGCCTATATGTAAAAGGTGCAGCTTTTCCTCCCTTTAAGGACTATAATCACAGCATTGAGAATTTAATCATATTTGAGTAATATTCTCTATAACATCTAGGATCCCAAAAGGCATTGTTCAAAATAATTTCTATTGCTTTATCCTAAGAATTATTGGCTATGTAATTTTCTATAGCTCAAAAGTCATGGATTTGTAAAAAAATATTGTAGTTCTGACTTTAGACTATCGAGCCATATTAAAGATAAAGTCATGACACTTGGACTTGGGCATAACTTTTTTTAGTAGTAAGGTATTTGGGTGTTGCGACATATAATTAATATCCTAACCATTTAAATTTTATTAGTTAAGTATGATTGTGACTCCATGATAATATCACAACCATAAGAAATGTGTCATATAGTGGAATGATTATGCTAATGAGATGGTATGGTCATGTCACACAAAAACTACTATGACCAATTAGGTATTGTTTCGACCAAGAATAAATGTTGAAACTATGCAAGACCCTATATCTTATCCCCTCATTTATTTACCTCCAAAACCTATTGATTTAATGACTATTCATCAAAACTCAAAAAAACTCACAAGTCATGAAATCAATTCATAATTTCTATTTCTATGCATACACATCATCATAAATCATCAAAACATATATGAATATTCAATAATTTGAGCACCAAACAATCTCTAGTTTTCTTGTTTAGCATCTTCATAAGTCTACAATTTTTTGGTTTATGTGAAGTTTTCACCTGAAGACAACTTCTATTGAACTCTCTGAATGCCTCAATAACCTTCGTTCAAAGAACTTCAATGAGCTTCAATGTTCTTATATACTATTTTGAGTCAAATTCTTTATTTCTTATATTTTTACAACTATTAGGTCATACTTATTAGTGAGATAGATAAGTAATTTCTCTATCAATTTTTTTTTGGAATCTCTTCATTGTGCACCTTCAGCAGGTTGATTAGGTCATAACATTGTAGAGAAATCACTTAATGGATATGAATCTTTCATCTTCATGTTTTTATATCTATTCTAAGGTATTGAAGCTAGATTCTTTAAACTCTTTTATATTTCTAGAACTCCTTTTGTAGTAGGTCCTAAAACTCATTAGCTTTAATAAACTATAATATATTTGGGAAGAAACTATTTCTTACTCCGTATTGGATAAATAATAATACTATTACATCTAATTTCTTTAACTCTTTTTCCTAGATTTTATAGTACTTTCCAGAGCTGAGGAGCCTAGTGGTTTTACAAATCCATCTTTTACTAGTTCCCAAACATCTTATGATTAAAAATTGTTTTTTTTTCTTCACACTCCAGAAGTCATAGTTGTTTCCCTCAAAAAATAGAATTGAAGTAGAACCAAGACTAGAACTAAAGATATTTGAGAAAGATATTGACTATAATACCAAATCTAAGACTTTGATATGGGGATCTAGGTCATAGATAGTTGTATGACTTAGATATACTTAGGATCTAACACTATTACTTTTAGATCTTGTAGATCTATATTGTAATCTTATAGCTACACTCATTTTAACTCAAATCTATTCCAAAAAAAAATATCACTTCTATAAAAAAGATTTTGTCGTTTTGATGACCCGACAGAAACAAGAAGAAGGAGAATGGGTATAAATTGAAGAAGAAAATAAATACTTGAATGCCACTAGATTTCATGGTCTTATACTATTTTTTGAAGCTTTGATGATCACAAATTGCAGAGTTTTTTGCTCTTGGATGGAAATGAATAATAATCAAGAGGAAGAATGAGAGAGAGATAGACATGTAAAAATGAAAAGCATATTGCTTTAAAAGATCAACTAGAGTGATATTGTTGGCTCCCAAAAATTATAGACTCAACATAAAAATAAAAAATGAAATAAAGGAAAAAATAAAGAAAAGAGACAAAGAAATGTGACATCTTCATATGTGCACATATGTGAGGGTCCAATAGAATATTAAAATAACTTTAAAAAATTACATTGACCATAACATACCTAAAAAATCTAAGAATAAATGAATATCTTTAGTACGAACATATTTTAAGATAATAATAAAAATTATAGGGGTATTACAAATTTTTTCAACATATATATATATACATCTTAACAATTTATATACTTTTAAAAGTACTAGTGGCATTGGACACCTTAAAAGATATGCCAAAAAATACACCAAAAAATATGATCTATTAGATCTTAAATAAACTCAACTATGTGACATGATTATTAAATTTGGACTAATTTCAAGTTCAATGACCCTTATATTTACCACCTTGAGTTTGTAAAGAAAGACATGACTAGGTTAATTGCTACTATGAGTCTTAGTTGTGACATTGTTATAGTGTCAAACCTTATGATCTAAGATATAAACCTAAAAGATTATTTTATGATTGATTTCGTCCAATAGAGATCAACAAGTATATGAGTCATACAAGTAGTAAAAAGGATGTATGTCTAGATATTGATCCCATAGAAATTATGTGACTAATTTGAAAAACCAATAGTGAACTAATAGTTACTCGAGTTAAGTAGATAAACATAAGCCTCAAAAATATACTTAAACTCTAGGGTTGACTTACTTTCTTATGCATGATAAAACTTCTTTAGAATTGTGACAATATTATATTTGATTGTTTAATGAATATTAAATTAATGTGGATGTCATTTCCAAGTGATAAACATTGCCCTATTAGAATACAAGGTGGTTATAATCTTTTGACCATCATTTCCAAGGATGATTCATTTGTATTTGTTCCTTTCATATTTAATCATTGAAATGATACTTGTTCTATTAATGGGCCATCCACACATCTATTCCTTTTAAGCAATATGTCAACTTCCATTGATGCATACTTTGAGTATGTATTTCTATTCTCTGACCTCTAAGTCATAAAAGATCTGAAATGATATAATAATAATTAAATTTATACTTTTGGCTTCATAAGAACAAAACGCATGTCAATTAACATTCATCTTTCTATGAGTTTCAGCTATGAAACTCTAGAAAAAATAATTGGTAGGGTTATATCAACCTTATGAAATACCTCTACTTGCATATGTTCTATGATTGACCTATTGTCATCTATCACAACTAATACATGACTCTCTCACAATGACAAAACCCCTAGGATAGATGTTCTACATAACCTATACATCATTTGAAAGCTAATTTTTCTAGAATATATATGATGAAATGGTCATAAATTCATTTGTATTTTTGACTTCATGAGTGTCATACTTGCATTAACTAAACTCATAAACATTTAGGATTTTCATGCATAAGTTCATCTCACAAGATAATATTTGAAGGGCTATCACTTTCTTCTTGTTAAATATCTTTAGTATGTTTCATAACTTACCTATCACCGTCTACTATGACTAACATGCATGAGTTCATCTCATGAGATAATATTTAAAGGGTTATCATTTCCTTCATGTTAAATGTATTTAGTGTGTCCCACGACTTACCTAGAACCCAAAGTCCCTATTCTAAATAATATTCATATCCATCAACATCAAAAAATAGCATTATCATAACTCAACATGATTCAAATTCAATCATTATACATACATATATAGAATAACCCTATATCCTCTATTTAGCATACTATTAGAAAATAATTTGGTGTTTTGTCTCATCAAATCAATGGTATTCATGATAATCAACATGAAGATTTAAGTCTCATACCCTATTTTTAATTAATTTTTACTTGTGTTTAGAATAATTTATTTTTAACTAAAGGATGGAAATCATGTTGTTGTGATTTTGTTTCAATGCCTAATTTTTATAATTAGGCAATATCCTAAAAGCTAATTGGGAAAAAGTCTCTTGTTCAACATTGTTCCCCAAATATATAAGTTATACAAGTAGTAAAGTGGACTTTCATCTAAATATCAATCCCATAAGAATTATGTAGAAAGTTTGATCAATCAATAATTACTCAACCAATACTTTAGTTGGAAGGATAAAATTGAGTTTTTAGTAAGACTTTTAGATTCGAGGGTTGCTTCATTTCATTATGCATAATAGTCTATCTAAATTGCATGGTTATTATTATTCTTGGTTATATAATAAATATTGGATTGTTGTGAAAATGTTCTAGTGTAATACTGATTAACATAGTGATTATCACTTAATGGGCCCTCTTCAATGATGGTCCCCTCATAATTGTCTATTCAATATACCAAATACTAAATAATACTAATTATTTTTATAATTATGAATGATGTATTTGTATAAAAAAATATTTTAAATAGAATATATTTACTAAATTGTAGTTTTGATGGTTTATGATAAATAGAAGTAAAATTTAATAGTTTTCATCTAAAATATGAGACTTGATGGATTTTTTGATAACTAGGAAAGCAAAAAGTAATGTAAAATCATATCATTCTTTATGTTATGACTTTTTTACATATCATTGAACTTATATAATATTTTTAGCATCAATTCTTTGATGAAACTCTACACTAATAGTTGTGATAATTTTCGTATATTATGGCTCTAGAACCTCATTGACATAATCATTTCAATATACAATACATTCTTTTGACTACAAAATTTTATAATAGTTGCTGCCTCACTAGCTAGTAATATTTTTCATGGTGATAATATTAATTTTGTATCATAGCAACCAAGTACCCAATTGGTGCTAAAAGCCATGTCATCCTCCAACACTATGACTTTCTCATATTATAGCCACCAAGGCTAATGTAAAAGTTGTGATTCTTTTCTAGCATAACTCTTTTTAGGTATAGAGAGTTTTAGAAAATATTTACTAGAGTCATAGTCATTTCTAGGTCCATGACTAAAGTCCCTATGAATGACTCATTCACATTACCATTATCATTCTTAGTGTCATGACTTAGTATTTTCAAAGAGAAAATACACAACCATTACCATTTCTAGCACTACAACAATTTGATGGAAAAGCAAGATCAAAGTTGAGGGTTATTCCCAAAGTCATAACTTTGTTTTATAGAGACAAAATGTGTAGTCACAGCCATTCACAATACTTCTGAAATCTAAAGCATGAGAGAGATCAAAGCTATGACTTATTCTCAATACCACAACTTTGTCTTATAGAGATGAAAAGATAAGGCCATGATATTCCTAAAATTCATGATTTTCTACTTAGAATTCACTCACATCCATTCAATTATAATAGTCCAGAACGAGAGATTTTTGAAGATATTTTCGAGGCCACAAAAATAATGATTAAAATGTAGGGTTTTGACTGCACAATTTCTCTCAAACCTAGGGGAAATCTATGAGCAAAGATATGATGCAAGGCATAAACATAAACATTAAAGGAGAAAAAACATTTTGAATCCTACCTAGGGGCAAATACAAGGTGCAAGAATAAGAAGGATAGATTTAGGGTTTGAGTCATAGACACTTATGAGGAGTGTCATTGGGAACCCAAAAATCCATAAGATGTATCTCAAATTATCTCATGTGAACTCCTCCCAAATTTCAAGCTAAATTGAAGTCTAGAGTTGGTGTATTTCATTTCATGTGATAGATACTTAATTTATTAATTTTCATGTATGGATTTGTTGTGGTTTGGTTGTTGATGGATATGATATTTATGTAAAATTAAAATTTGGATTTAACTATTGATATATTTGTGCATATTATCATGATAGATATTTAGTTGTAATTCATGAAGGGCACTCGTATTAATAATAGGAAGGAAGTGATAACTCTTATAATCATGATGCACAAGATAAATTTATATGTTAAAACTTGATGTTGAGATAAATTTATTTGTGAGAGTATGATAGTTATGAAGCCAAAGTATGAATACGTTTATTATCCATTTTATTATGCATATCTTAGTAAAACTAACTCTCAATTGATATAGACATTTTATAGGATATTTTTCCAAGGATTTCACATTTAGTATGGGAGTTAAGTATCATCGTGATGAATGATGATAGAGAAGTAATAAAACATGCACGAGTAGAGGTGACTCATAAGGTGGTGATATTCATGTGAGTTAGTTTCTATTGTTTGATTCTTATCGGTGAGGTTTAGGGGTAAAAATGCTAATTATGTAATTATGATACTCATGAAGTTGAAAGTTAAGTACTTTTACTACAATATTAGTTTAATTTTAAATGACACACGAGGTCATAGAATAAGAATGCACATATGAAGTAATTATCAAGGATAATTGATGAGTTTCTAAAAAGGTATGGACTTGTGAATTATCCTTGTGCTGGGATGATTTGTCAATTCAGTGATAATGTACCAAGAGCATAACAATGAGGTGACCATCATTAGGGAGAGCCTAATACTTGATAATCACCTTGTATGCCATTAGAATACTAAAGTATTTCCACAATAGTCTAACTTTCATTCTATAACCAAACATAATAACATACAAGCTATTTCGATTAAACTATCATGTATAATGAAATAAATCAACCATAGAATCTAAGAGTATTACCAAAAACTTAGTCTTATCCTTTCAATTATAGATTTTTATATGAATGAAAGTATACTTTATTACTTGTATGACTTGTATACTTTTAGAACTATGTTGTATGAGAAACTTTCTCCCAATGAACTTTTGGGATATTACCTAATACTAAAAAATGGGTATCATAACAAAGTCACAATAAGTTTTTGGTACCATTAGTGAAAATTATCTAGTTTGATTAGTGAACTTTAGTTAACATAACTATCATTGAAAAAAAGGTAATTCTATTTTTAGTAGTTTGAACAACACTTTCTTTTTGTGCTTAGATTTTCATTACTTTTCTTGTGTTATTTATATTTTTTTATTAGTATTTTTTTATTTTGTAGCAACCACATTTATGAACAGAAATTTTGGGATTGATGTTTGAGGTTTAAACAATTGAGAATTTTTATGTATTTTGGTAGTTTATTATATTGTGTATGCATGAAAAGTGAAAAATTAGGGATTAATTTCATGATTTGGAGTTTTGGTAAGTTTTGATGAATAATTATGAACTCAATAGAATAATGTAGTTTTGACATCTATTCTTAGCTGAAATTCTACTTAAATAGTCATCCCAATCCTTTTACTCCATGATCATACCAAGTCATTAGCATAATATTTTTATTATGCAACACATTCTTAATGGCTACATTATTATTCTAGAGTCTTAGCCATACTTATCTTGTAATATTTAAATAGCTATGACTTTAAATCTTGATAGCATCAAATAAGTACTCCACTAGTGCTCAAGGTCATAGCCAAGGCCCAGCACCATGATGTTATCTTTAAAATGGTTCGATGGTCTCAACTTATAGACATGGCCTTTTTACATAGCCATGAATTTTGAGTGACAAGAAGTTATAGAGCCAAAATTACTTAAGACAAAACCATGATAATTATTCAACACTATAACTTTTGGGACACAAAATACTATAAAGGACATTACTCATGTATGATCATTCAATAATGCCATGACTCTTATTCTCAAGAAAAGGCAATGGCATGACTATTACATATAGGCTAATTACCAATATTGAGGCATCCTCACAATGCTATGGCTACATGATATATGAGAGAAGTGAAAGCCAATACCATGACCACCAACAGCACCGCATACACTTGAGATATATGAAGGGTAGATTTTGTGGCTTGACTATTGCTCAATACTACAACCAAGGATACACAATAGTGGCAAAGACTATTTAAGTGCCACAACTATTTTTCAATGCAATAGCTATATAATGATCAAGAAATACTAATTTCAATATCATGATAATTTTACAATGTCGTGGCCATATTACAATATGAGAGGCCCTTTAATATGTCGTGACCTTTCCTAGCATTATGGTCAGTTAAAAGAATAGAAATACAAATGCACAAAGCTACGACCACATCACAATGTCATGACTTTATGTTACATATATATTTGGCCCAAGTTATGGTCATTGTATAGTGCCTCGACTTCATGTTATACAAAGATTGAGATGCATTCTAGAGTCACATTTTTTTTCTAGAGTTATGACCTCAAGCTTAAGATATGAATGATAAAGTTATAAATTTCTTATAAATATTACAACTTCCTACTTAGAGTAATGCAAAATTGCTCGAGTATACACATGGAAGAGAGAGAAATTCATAAAAATTCTCAAATTTTTATTTCTTTCCCTCAGACAAAAAGCAAATCTACAACAACTATCAAACCCTAGAAAAATATTTTTCACTCCATAATGATTCCACAAGAAAGCAATAGACGCGAGACTTAATGTAATCCCTAGAGTTAAGAGGCAAAGCTCTTACAATTCCTTATCTAGGATTGATTCAAAAATTTTTACCAAAATAGCATGGTTTCATGGTTGTATAAATTGATATATATGATATGAAAATAATTTTTATTTATTAATGAATATGTTTGATTTGTATTGTGTTATGGATATTGGTTGTTGGATGATTAATTAAAACTTGAACTAGGATTTTGACTATTAGTTGGTTTGTGTGAGATTGTCTTAATGGATGGTGATAGCTAAACCATGAGGATTACTCTTGCATATGGTTGGAATGAACTAACACCACATCTTACTATGATGCATGACATATACTTATGTGCTAAAACATAAAATTAAGGTATGTTAATCATTATAAATAGTATACTTACAAAGCTAAAAGTGTAAATACTTTTACATGATAATTAATTGTACATATATTAAAAGAACTAGTTCTCAATTGAGATGAATATTATATATAATATTCTTTTAAGAGTTTCATATTTAGTGTGAGAGTCACATCATCACCGAGGAGGATAGTAAAAATCAATACTTACGACATGCATGAGTATGTTGAGACTTACAAGATGGTAATAATCCTTGTAAATTATTTTTTCTCATATGGTTCCCATATGGTAAAACTTTAGAGAGACACATGTTAATTTTGTAAGTATGATGCTTGGGAATCCATAAGTACAAAATTTTATTAACCATACATTCCTTTGTATTTATAACACTTGAGGCTAGATAATAATAGTGTGCATACAAAGCAACTATGATGGGCAGTTAATAAAGTTGCCTAAAAGGTATAGAATTATGAATGACTCTAGTACAAAAATGATTTGTTGTCTTATTGGTGACATACCAAGGCAAAAACTATGAGAGAATGGTCATTGAAATGAGCTCATTGGTGATAATAACCTTGTATACAGTTAGGAAAATGAGTCATTACATAATATCCCAAATTTTATTTTGTGTATAGACATAGTATAAATCAAGCTAATTTAAACATATATCACTTTGATTAAATGAATAAACCATTTATTTCAGATAGTTCAAAATCCAAATATAATTTTACTAGAAATACATTATCTCACTATTAAATAGCTAAACTACCAATATAATTCCAGTGGGATCGATATCTAGTCAAAAGTCATATTTACTACTTATATAACCCATGTACTTATAGACATCTATTAATGAGATATTCTCATTAATGAGATTTTATGAAATCACATAACCAAATAAAGTTAGGCTTCATAATAAAGTCGCAATAAGATTTTGATATAACTAGTAGAGATTATTTAGTTTAGTTAGTTAATATGAGTTGATATAAATTTTCCTTGTAAATGGATACATCCTTTTTAGTAATTTAGATATCATTGAGTTTGATAAATTTTCTCAAATCTAATTGTGAAGTCTTGTTAACTTGTTTGGAAAGTAAATAGATATATTTTGGTTCTGCTACATCTTTTCATTTGTTTCCTTTTAGCACTCTTATATGAGTCATTGCTTTGTGATTGATCTAGCCCCTCTAGACCCTAAAATCAAAAGAACTAGAAGAGAAATTACTAGGAAAATAGCTAATAAAGAGCCTATGAAGGGCACTTGCTATAACAAAGAGCCTCAATGTGGTAATGAGCAAGTCGTCCAGCATCCCATACACTACCTTACCTTGGGAAACTATTAAAGGCCTATGATGAAGGACAATTATTTGGATGTTCAATTGTACCTAGTAGAAGCTAACTACTTTGTGTTGAAGTCAAGTCTTATAGCTATAGTTCATCAACACTAGTATCTTGAAAGAGCATCAGGAGATCCTAATGGACATGTATCAATGTTTTTGGTGCTATGTGACATGATAAAAATGAACAGAGTTAGCACCGATGCAATATGGTTATGCTTTTATTTCTGTTTTCATTAAGTGATAATGCATAAAGTTGGTTCGAGTATTTACCATGAAACTCCATTAAGAGTTGTGATGAAAATGTGAAATTCTTTCTGACTAAATTTTCCTAGCCTCAAATTACATCTCAATCATGAAGCGAGATAAGTCAATTCTAGCAAGATGAGCATGAGATATTATATGATATTTGAGATTATTTTAAAGAGTTATTAAAACAATTTTCTCAACATGAATTTGAATTGTAGTTCAGATACCAAACCTTCTGCAATAGGTTGAATTATATGATGAGGTATACGATTAATGTGACTAATAGAAGAGATCAATTATGAATAAATAATTGGATGAGGCATATTATTTGTTTGATGTGCTAGCAAAAACTAACTACCACATGCCAATGTATTTCTTAATTGGGAAAAGATAAGCTAGAATATTAGAGTTAGATTGGTTCACCAAAATTAAATCGAAGATAGAATCTCTATTAAGGAAGCTTGTCGACATACAAGAAGAAGGGATATATATCGGAAGAAATTGCTATTTAACATCAACATGAATTGGTGGATTTGGATCCTATTTTTCAAATGGAAGAAGACAACCAAATGTAACGTAATGGTTATATGTTTTGACCCAACAATAATATACTAATGCACTACTATTTGAAGAGAAATAATGATAATTTTTTTTATTGAGGCAATGGGGGTGGGCTATAGAATATTGATTAATCTTCTAGAAATGTTAGGGGTAATGTGATGAGCCATAATAATTAAAGTTGCTTAAGCTTTAATTGTCAGCTAATACGAAGAGAAGAGAAGCCAAATCTAAAAGAAGGTATGCAAGCTATCTTAGTAGAATTGAAAGTGAAAAATGATATCCAAGATAACCAAATAGGAGTGCTTGAAGTAATAATAGATCAAATGAGTTCACTGATAAAAAAAATATAAAGACTCAACTTGGATAATTGGTATTATCAAAGAAGGGTGGAAGAACACACAATCTACCAACTGATATGGATGTAAATCCAAAGAATTGCTCCTCTATATTACTTAGAATTGGGAAAGAATTACAAAGATAATTTGAACAAAAAGATACTAGAACTTTTGAGGGTGATAGTACTGTGACTTTCTTAAAAGTCATGAATATAGAGCTATAAAGATACTTTGAACAAGAAGATTCCTTTTCTTTTGGGGGTGATAGTGCAACGACTTTTCCAAAAGTCATGGCTCCTACTGAAAGTTTGAAAGAAGCCACAACTCTTACTAAAAAGAAATGAAATAATGAATGATATGAGGTTATGACATTGAACAAAGACATGACTCTAGAATAAGTGTAAGACCAAAGTTTACCCAAAGATGCAAAAAAGGGAATAGAGGAAATAAAGGAGCAAATGGAGGTTATCCAAAGCTATAAAGATATGAAAAAACAAATCATATTGAAGCTAAGGGTAAGTTTTTGATGAAACTTCCATTCTCATAATGATTTATAAAGATGAAACTAGATGAACACTTTGATAAGTTTCTTAATATATTTTGGAAATTAGGAGTGAACATACTATTTGTTGAAGCTCTAGCCTAGGTACCAAAATTAGTAAAATTTATAAAATACATAATGAGTAATAAGAGGAAGTTAGAGATGTACGAGACTATGGATATGACCGAGAAGTACAGTGCAACTATTCAAAATAGACATCTGAGAATATTGAAGGGCCCTAGAGGGTTCACTATACCTTGTACTATTAGAGGTCACACATTTTAGAAAGTATTATATGATTTGGGATCAAATATCAATTTGATGTCACAGTCAATTACATGAAGATTGAATATTAGCAACATTACTCAAACTTTTTCTCACTCTAAATGGTAGATTGGAATATCAAGTACCCATATGACACTTGGAAAAATAAAGATGACTACTATGAGGTCGTGACATTCTTCAAAAATTAGACATCAAAAGAATCTTGTGTTGACAGCTCCAAGGAAGCTAAGGAAACATAGAAAAAAGATATAGATGAAACAAAAATTATGGAGGAGCCAATCAAAATCATGACTGGTGTTATAGAATAAAAAAAACTAAAAAAAACTTGAAGATAAAGTCATGGCACTATGCACAACTATTTCTTTGTCATTGATTTGCTCCTCCATTATTTTTGTCTCATCTGTCTTTCTACTATGTTCCCTATTGTATATATATTTTATTTTGATAAACTACTTTGTATATCTAAAATATTTTCTATTTCAATATTTTGTTAAGTGCAATAAATAAAATATTGAAAGGTTTGGAATACAGCAATAACATAATAACGGGGGTCCCACTGCCCAATCAATGGGATGAAGAAATTTTTGGAGTAGAACCTGGTCCATCCAAGTTATCCGACTCACTCCATTATTGTAATTTGCTTCTGGAACTATTCATCTCTATTTTCTCCTCTCTACGTGATTTTTTTCATGACTACTTCTGATCACAAATATGTAAGACTTATTTTGGTTATAATATGTAAATGTATAAGTATTTTCTGGTGGATATAGCTGGTCATGCTGAATGACTAGCGAATCATATTATTTTTTGGATTGTGGTTGTGGATATATATAGTTTGCTATTTTTTTCTATTTTCTTCTTTTTCTAAATCTATGAAATTATAAACATGAAAGTGGAATTGCCTAGCAATTGGTATCAGAGTGGGTTGTGGAAGTTTTCGAGCAATTTCTCCATCGGAATTTGTGATTTTCTATAAAATGATATTCTGTTGAAAAAGGCTGGAACCTTGAATACCACGATCGAGAAATTTAATGGTAGAAATTGTTTCAATATGTGGTAGATTAAAATGCGAGCACATTTGAAGAATTCTGATATCTAGAGTCCTCTTGTTCAAGGTTTTAGTCCTAATACTACAGCTGCTCTTGGAATAACAGAGGTAGATGCATGAAGACGTGAAGAAAATGCTCACTCCACCATTCTTCTAAGCTTGTCTGATTGCCGAGGTAGTAGATGAAAAGTCTGTTTCAGGATTGTGGCTCAAACTCGAGTCACTATACATGACAAAATCGCTTACAAATAAGCTTCTATCAAAGAGGAGGCTGTTCACATTAAGGATGTAAGAGGGAACTTCTTTAAGAAAGCATTTTGATGATTTAACCAGCATTCTCATGGACCTAAAACATGTGGATGCTAAGGCAGAAGATGTGGATGCTGCACTTCTACTCTCATTGTCACTTCCTACTTCCTATGAGAATTTCATAGAATCACTAATAGTGGGGAAGGAGGAGATCACTCGAGAGGATGTTCGGTCTACCCTACACTCCAGAGAGATGAGGCAGATGACTGCGGTTGAACGAATTGAACAACATCCTGCTGGATTGGTGGTGACAAATAAGAGGCCACAACCTGTTTCATTCAAGAAAAAGGGCAACAAGCTTTAGAATAGTTCCAAGGAGGGTGACATTTGTCACTATTGCAAACAAAAAGGGCAATGGAAAACTGAATGCCCAAAGAAGAAAGCAAAGCTGGAATAACAGGGTCAGCCTAATCCCCCACCTGTTGTTGCTATGGCTTTTGATGACTTGGATGATGAAGAAGATCTTATGTTGGTAACCTCTACAATGGTTTCAAGATCATATTCTTGGATATTGGATACTAGTGCTTCCTTCCATATCAGTACTCACTTGGAGTGGTTCAGCATATATGACTTGAAAGAAGCTAACCATGTGGTGGTGAGAAATAGCCAACCATATAAAGTGGTTGGAATTGGCACAGTCAGACTGAGAACTTATGATGGCTGAAATTTCTTACTATCCAATGAAAGGTATGTCCCTGAAATGACAATAAATATCATTTCTCTTGGTATTCTGGATAATTAGGGATGTTCATTCAATGGTGGTGAGGGAACACTAAATGTTCACCGAGGAGATGATAGCATACTAAAGGGATATAAGAGTGGAATGCTATACATACTTATAGGTTCCACGGTGACAGGGGCTATTGTTGTCACATTCGAAGAGCCAGTATCTAAAGATGAAGTTGATCATACCAGACTGTGTCATATGCGGCTCACACATATGGGAGAGAAAGAAATGAAAATTCAATCTGGTTTAACCTTCTAGTTGGACATAAAATTAGTAAACTTGATTTTTGTGATCATTGTGTTTTTGATAAGAAACATAGAACTAGGTTTGGTAAGGCTATACACTGCACAAACAATATTTAAGATTATATCCATGCTGACTGTTGGAGCCCTTCTAGAGTCACATCTCTTGGGGGTGCTAGATTTTATTTATGTTTAGTTGATGATTACTCCAGGATGTCCTGGGTATTCATGATGAAACAAAAATATGAAACTTATATAAAGTTTAAAAAGTGGGTTAGCTTAGTGGAAAACCTGACACAAAAGAAGGTTAAACTGTTACGAACAAATAATTGTTTATAATTTTGCTTGTCAGAATTTTAGGAATTCTATAAGGACAAAGGTATAGCCAAACATAAAATTGTTAGGGACACTCCTCAACAGAATGGAAATGCTGAAAGAATAAACCAAAGCTCTTCTGGAGAGAACTAGATGTATGTTCTCTTAATCAGTCTTAATAAGGAGTTTTGGGTTGAAGCTGTTAATATAGCATGTCATCTGATAAATAGATCACCACATAATAGAATTAATTTTAAAATTCCATTTGAGGTGTGGACTGGTAGACCTGCAGATTATTCCAATCTAAAAGTATTCGGGTATGTTGCCTACTATCATGTAAATGATGGTAAACTCAAACCACAAGCAAGAAAAAGAAATATTTGTAGGATATGGTGATGGAGTCAAGGGATTTCGTATCTGGTCACCATCGGAAAAAAGAGTAATTTTTTATAGGAGTGCCACCTTTGATGAAAGTGTCATCCTAAGACAAGTACACTGTCCTATCCAGTTACTTGATGTTCATCAAGTTGAACTTAAGGCGGAGCTAAAATCTAAATCCGTAGCTCCAAGAAGGATGCATGTTGTCTCTAGACAAATAATAGTTAATCATGAAAATGATGCTAAGTCTATTACTGAACCTGATCCTAAACCTACACTTGAAGAGTCTATTCCCTACTGCATTGCAAGGAATATACCAAAGAGGGTGAATGTAGGTCCTCCTTTGAGATTCGGCTTTGATGAATTTGTAGGGTTTGCCCTACAAGTTAAGGAAGAGATTGACATTCATGAACCATTAGAGGTGTCAAACAGGTCGTGCCGGGTCAGCCTGGCCCATTTTTAGTGTGCCCGACCGTGCTTCTGTGTCGGGCTAGGCACGACATGGTTACTGTTTCGTGTCATGCCTGGCTTGACACAGTTTCTTCAGGCCAGGCCTGACATGACTCGCCAGCATGGCTGGTTATTTTTTTGTGGCGGGTCAGGCCCGTATGGGCCAAATCATGCCCACACGAGCTAGTTTAAAAAATTAATTCTTTTTTTGTTTTTAATATTTATGTATTTATAAAATATATATTAGTAATTAGATTAAATAATGTTTAAAAATATTTAAATTGTAACTTGAAAATTGTTGAATAGTTATAAAGTTTAATTTTTTTTAATTATGTTTTAGTTTTAACTTTTAATTAGATTCATTAAAAGATTTAGATTATAATTTATTAGAATTAAATTATATAATTTTTAATAAACTTTTAAAACACAAAAATAAATTAAACACAAAATTTCTTTAACAAAAATTATAAAGTCACAAAGTCAAATGCAACCCAAACGTCCAATCGGCCAATCCCAAACCAAAGAAAATACAACGTAACGTAAATAAAAAAGTGTACAAAACAAAATATTAAAATCAAAAATCAGAATCAAGAATAATACAAAACTCATAAGCATAAGCATAAATATAACATAAGTGTTGCGGTCGAGTGTCGTGTGTTGGCATGTCGCAAATCACAATCCCGCATTCGTCAACCGTAAGACATCAACATCAAGTGGCAATGGCATGTGGCGTGGCAACGGGCAACCTCATAAATCATACATCAGCATATCATGATCATTCTCAACCACAACATTAAAATCACTATCATATGGATCATCATCATCATCGATCAACTCCTCCGCTTTCGTTGCGGCTGTAGTCCCTGTCCCAGCATGATCCTAGATCCTAAACCTCGAATCCTCACAGTCCTTCATACATGCTAAGGCCTCAACAATATATGGACGTAATCTCGATCTCTTATCTGAAATCACATTCACTATAATAGAAAAAGTTGACTATGATGCTATGCTCAACACTGGATGAGTCAGTAGATCTCATGTCATCCTAAATATCACGGAAAATGTGGACTCATATGATTTTTATCATTATAATATATCAAGATTCTTAGTATTATAATGTGATAGGATTGAACAGTAATTGGTATCTAAGTACCGAGAAAACTCGCTCCTATGCGACGGTCCACCCCGTCATTTCTCCCTCGCTAACTAAATGGAAAAATGGTTATCTCCAAAGATGGTATCTATGTCCATACTCACAGTCTCACTATAATAACCACCATACCTAGTATCATAGTATGTGAAAAGGTGAGTCAACTTCTCATGAATGAACCCTTTAGGTCGGACTTACAGGTTCATGCACGAGAAAATGTAGGTCATGGTACATATGCAACATTAGCAGCATGTGCAATGCAAGTCGTGAGAGTATAAACCGACAAACACATGTTCGTCATGTCATAACAAACCTTTTATGAATTTCATAAATGAAATTCTTGTAGCTTGGGTCACTATTGTCAATAAAAAGTTCATCACTCACACTATTGACGTAGTCGGATATCACGTGTTCATATCTAACACAACTTCAACTTCATGTACGTGTAATTCCAACGGTGTCTCACACCCAATTAGAATTTCCACTTCTTAAGATTTGCAGACATACAACGACTACCAAACTCATGTTGTCTGCGAGGCATGCGAATGTATTTTAGTATATTACGTATATTATCCACACGGGGGAACACACCTTCATACTCACTTGTACAATTAGGTTAATCACGTGACACATGTATCTGATGTGGAAAATCTTTCCTATTGGTGCATCTCTAATATTCCTAATATACATGTTAATCGCTACTCCATTATTAGATGCGTTATCGAATGTGATACTAAAAATTTTATTTTGAATTTTATATTCTCTAAAGGTCTTCATCTTACACTCAAAAATAGTCGGGCCATCATGAGGATGAATAATCTCAGAAAATCCTTAATTTTTTTTATTCATTGTTCATTGAGAATCTACATAGTGGGCGGTGAGACATGCATAAGATGAATCATCATGACTTGTCTAGATATTGGATGTCACGGACACCACTCTACTATATGCCATAAATTCATTAATTATTATTTGTTTTTCTAACTTATAATATTTTAGTATGTCTCTCCTAGATGTGGACCTAAGAATCCTATGATAAGTAGGCTGAAAATATGTCTGCATGATGCTTACTACCATTGGATCTTTCAAAAATCTGATCGGAAGACCCTTCAATGTAATAAGTCTGGTCATGTCTTCCCTACCCAACTCGCTGCAGTATATGAAGAGAGTAAACTTTGAGACTGAACTCAATCTAGCCTCAAAAAATGCACTGCCGAGTTGGGTTTACCTAAGATCTAATGCACCATATTTTTTGGTGCATATTTCGGCATGTCTTTTAATATGCCTGGTCTCAAACGAACTCTTACAGGTTAAATTTCTCATACAATATTTACACTATGTCATTTCTTCTTCCTCACCCCTAACATTTTTTTTGTTTTATTATATTAAAATGAGTCCAAAGTACATAAGTCCTCCTAGTTTTTTTTTTTTAGATATTTGGGTTGAGACGGCTGGAGAAACAAAAGTTTCAGCAGACTTGGACCTTTGTGTAATATTTTTATTTTCTAAATTTAAATAAGTTTCATTAGTATTAGTCATTTTTTGGTGTTTTTTAGACAAGAATTAGAGCCTAGATGATATAAATAGTTTAAAGAGTAGAGACTAGAGAGAGAAAGTAAAAAAAATACTAATTATTTTTAAATATTAATTATTAAGTTTAGAGTTTTGGTTAAATAAAAAACAAAAATTAAAAATACCCATAAAGTAGTAAGGTAGAGGACATGCACCACAGTCTGCACCAAGATTCAAACTTTCAAAGCTGAGCCCGAGTTGCGAGTCCCGAAAAGCTGAGCTGAATGCCAAATCTCGAGAGAGAAGAGATTTAAGAGAGTGAGAATTTATGTTTTTGAAAAACATAAAAATGATAGAGAGGGGTGGGGAGCTTTTGTAGATTATAGGAATGATTTTTTTTTTAAGTAATTTTTATGTTTTTTTTTTAATTTTTTATTGATAATTATGGGGCAGAATCATGAGGGCCTTCGGATTCTGCCCCTTAGCCGTTAGAGATGAAATCTAACGGATAAAATTCAAATTATTTTATTTTATTTTTTTTTAATATAAAACCGTTGAGGGGGGGGGGGTTGGGGGTGGGCCTGTGGGTCGGGTTGGGAGGGGTGGAGTGGAGTGGATTCGGACCCGGGCCTGGACGGTTTCTAGAAAGCTGGTGCCGTCATCGTGCTACTGGTGCTGGTGTTGGGTGAGATGGTGGGTCAGTGTCTCAGGTTGTGCCGAGTTACCGTGCAAATGGGCCACGGAATCATGCTGAGCCAGGCCAAATCATGTTGTGCCTCGTGCTGGCCCGGCCCGGCCCTGTTGACACCTATATGAACCATCCTCCTTCAGGAATGCTATTAGATTTCCGGAATTTGAGTCATGATTAGTTGTCATGAATGAAGAGATTGAATCTCTTCATAAGAATGGTACTTAGATTATTGTACCTAAAGCTAAAGAGAAAAAAATAATTTCTTGCAAATGAATTCTCAAGAAGAAAAATGATACCTCTATGGCTGGTGGTGTAAAGTTTAAGGCACATTTAGTTGCAAGAGGGTTCAGTCAGAAATAAGGTATTAATTACAATGAGCTATTCTCTCATGTAGTTCAATATACCTCAATCAGGGCGCTTCTAGCATTAGTGTCACATTGGGACCTTGAACTTGAGCAACTAGATGTTAAAACTACTTTTCTTCATGGAGATCTAGATGAAGAAATTTATATGAGCCAGCCTAAGGATCTTGAGATGTCAGGTAAGGAAACCCATTTTTGTAAGCTTTTGAAGTCCCTTTAAGGACTTAAGTTGTCACATCATCAATGGCACAAGAGATTTGATGGTTTCATGACTACTCATGAATATAGTAGGTGTGACCATGACTACTGTGTTTATTTCAAAAGGCACAAGGAAGAGTCGTATATTTACTTACTCTTGTATGTAGATGATATGCTTATTGCGGCCAAAAATAAATCTGATATTTAGGAACTAAAAGATCTCCTCTGTTCTGAATTTGATATGAAAGATCTTGGAGGAGCAAAATAATTTTTGGGTATGGAAATATTCAAAGATAGACATATAAGAAAGTTGTTTCTTTCATAGAAATAATATATTCAAAAATTTCTATCTAGATTTAGAATAGCTTCTTGTAAGTTTATGTCCATACTATTTGTTTCTAACATCCATTTAACATTAGAATTTTACCTCCAATCTGAATCTGATAAGGAACAAATGTCCAAGGTTCTTTATTCTAGTGCTGTCGAGAGCCTCATGTATCTTATGGTGTGCACCTAACCTGATATTGCTCATACATTAAGTACAGTGAGTAGGTTTATGATAAACTCTGGTCAATAGCACTGGAAAGCTATTAAGAGGACACTTAAGTACCTCAAGGGGACTTTTGATGGTGGTCTGATTTTTGGTAATGAATCTGAACTCATGCTGGTAAAATATTCTGATTCTAAGTAGAGGTGTCAAATGGGCCAGGATGGGCCGGGCCGGCCCGTTATTTTAAGGCACGATCATGCTTCCTTGCTCGGCCCGACACGGTTTAAAAAAACAGGCCCGGCACGGCCCGCAGGCACGGCGGGCCGTGCCGTGCCTTGCCGGGCCCGCTCGGGCATTCCTGTCCGAGCGGTTCGGGATACAGGGGACCGCATGTCGGGTCGAATCAGACCTAACCCGCGGTCTTTTTTTGTGGGAGGGGCATCATGGGGTCGGGCTCACAGGACACCCGGCACGTGCCCGGGCACAGAATTTTTTCTTGCCTGGCCGGCCCAGGCATGGCTGAACCGTGCCGTGCCTCGTGCCGGTCCGGGCCGGCTCGGCCCAGTTGACACCTCTAATTCTAAGTATGCAAGAGATGTTGATAGTAGACGGTCTATGACTGGTTATGTCTTAACTATATGTAGTTCCGTAATTAGCTGGAAAGCCACACTATAATCTTATATTACTTTATCCTCTATTGAAGAAAAGTATATGGCTCTGACTGAAGCTGCGAAGGAAGAGATATGGTCGATAGATTTTCTCAAGGATATTGGTCTTTATGAAGAGGTTGCAATAATTTTCTGTGATAACCTCAATGCTATTTATTTAGCAAAAGATCAAGTGCACCATGAGAGGACAAAACACATTGATGTGCTATATTATTTCTTTCAATCTGAGAAGAGGGTACAAGTAAAGAAGATTGGAACTTCTAATAATCTAGCTGCCATGTTTACCAAACATGTTACGCTGAATAAGTTAAGACACTGTCTTGACTTACTAAACATATCAAATCATATGTAGTCTTGTTTTGGTTATAATCTATAAATGCATAAGTATTTTCTAGTGGATATAGCTAGTCGTGCTGAATGACTAGTGAATCATGTTATTTTTCATGTTTCTGCTATGGTTTGATTTTGTTTCTCATAGTTTGTTGGATTGAGGTTGTGGATATATATTATTTGCTATTTTTTTCTATTTACTTCTTCTGAATCTATGAAATCATAAATGTGGAAGCAAAATTGCCTAAGATTCCATTAGATTCACTTAGATTCCTTGGAGTTACAAAAAATGTAGAATGTGGAACAAGTCTCAAAATTTTTTGGGAACAATCCTATGAGGCATAATAATAAAGGGGAATCGAGTTCACATTACTAATATTCAAAGAGTGAAGAAAAGTATTTTATTAATGAAAAATTGATAGAATTGTTGATAGAGATGAAATGAAGAAATAACCTTAAAGAGGACTATACAAAAAGGATTGAGTTGAAGTTGGAGAACGTGAATGTGGAAATGAAAAGTATAAAAAATCAAATCACACATTTGACACAATCATTGAAGTGGTAAAGCTTCAATAAACTACCAAATGATACTAAGCTAAACCCAAAGAAGTGCTTGTCAATTGTACATAGAAGTGGGAAGAGACTGAGGGGAAACATTTGGAGGAAGTTGAAATAGAGGGAGCCAGAATTGATAGTACTATAACTTTTTCAAAATTTGTGGCATTCACCATGCTATTTTCAAAAGCTGTGACCCTTAACATCATGACATTTTCCAAAACTGTGGTGCCATAGGAATAGAATACTAAATTCAACCCCTAGTGGTAATAAAAGAAGAAGTATTAGAAAAGCGAATCAAGATTACCCGATGCACTGGAAAGATGAAACATGAAAGTGATGACGAATGATAAAAAAGGTAATTTTTGCCCAAACCTTTCATTTTTGCAATATTTTAGAAATGAGAAATTGAATGAACAATATGAAAAATTTCTCATTTTCTAATATTTTATCTCAAGTGCTAAAATATGTAAAATTTATATATAATATTATGAGTAGTAAGAGGAAGTTAGAGATATTTGATATGGTATATATGATTAAGAAATATAATATAATTATTCAATGAAAAATCTTGAGAAAGTTATAGGATGATACTATGTATCATTGGGTAGCAAACATTTTGGAAGGTGCCATGCGATTTGGGATAGAGTATCAATTTAGTACACTTGGCAATAGTGAAAAAATTTAACCTCATCAAAATTATTTTAATTTTTCTTTCTACAAATGGCTGATCAATCGACGAAGTACCCAACATGTATTATGAAAGATATGTTAGTTAATGTTAGTATATTTATTTTTCCTATGAATTTTGTGGTGTTGGATATGAAGGAGTACCAAAATGCTTCTTTGATTTTGTGATGATTATTTTTAGCCATTGGACAAGCTCTCATTAATATCAAGAATGGAGAGTTCATGCTTTGCTCAGGCAAAAAGTAAGTGAAATTTAGCCTTTACAAAGGCATACATAGTCCAAATGATGAAAAGAAAAATTATTGGAGCATAGATAACATCTTATTACTACAAAGAAGAAATATGAAGCAATGAAAGTAAACTCAAAGTTATGACAACTATGAAGTCATTACATTCTTCAAAACTCAAAGTTATGACTTCTAAAGAGTTTGATGAAAAGTACTTTAGAAAGGTGTAAAAGGAAAGCAAAATGCTCAAATTCTTTTTACAATTTCATGGAGAGAATGATGTAGAGAATTCATAGAATATACCAATAGCAAAAGCATAAGAAAAATCTCAACTAGTGTTTGATGAAATAATAGAGGATGACACAACTTTATCAAAAATTTTTTAAGATCTAAAAGAAGTGGAAAAATAAATAGAGGCAGTAATAAAAGTTATGAGTTTGACCAGTACCACATCTTTGGAGATACAAAAGCTAGATAAGAAAGCTATAAAAACCCCAATGCCATGACTTTGTAGATCTAGAAAGAAAAATTCTTAGTGCAGACAAACAAAAAGTCATGGATCTTCTAGGTACATATGTTAAATGTATTGTATCTTGGGAGGCAACCCAATAATTCTTTTTCTACATGGTGTGATGAAACAAATGCACCCTCTCACATAAATCCTTTTACACTCATAAATTTAGTTGTGGAACTCAAACCATGTTTTGATTCATTTATATGTCCCAAAAAGAAGTAGTCCCACTATTTAGACAAACTATGTCACTCTAACCTAGTCATAATAAGTATTTATGGAACATGGATGGAAAGTACAATTTTTTATATAGATGCATAGTAATTACTCAAAGACAAGAAATTACTTTAAAACATGAGTTTGTTCAATATGTCAAATATCAAATAATACTAATTATTTTAGTGATTATACAAGATGAGTCTGTATAAAAAAAGTCTTTACATAGAATAAGTTCACTAAATTATAGTTTGATAGATTATGACAAATATTAGTAAAATTTGTTGGTTTTTATTTTAAATGTGAGATAATGGATTTGTTGGCCAAAACTTAAATATAGGTGGAAAGTAATTACTCAAGGATGAGAAATTACTTTATTACATGAGTTTGTTCAATATATCAAATAATACTAGTTACTTTAGTGATTATACATGATGTGTTTGTATAAAAAAGTTTTAAATATAATTATTTCACTAAGTTACTTTAGTACATCAGTTAGGACTTTGTAAATCTTATCGATCTTATAGGAAAGTTTTGGCATCAATTCTTGACTGAAGCTTTATGCAATTAGTTATGGAAATCTTTGTATGCCATGACTCTACCCCTTAATTGATTTAATTATTTTATTATGCAACATATTTTTTTTGGTTATGAAATCTTCTTGGAGTTATAGTCGGACTAGCTCATAATATTTATTATGGTAGTGACATTAATTTTATGACATAGATATCAAGTACCACACTAGTTCTAAAAGCTATAGCATCCTCCAGTGCTATAACTTTTTTTATTTCAGAGCCATTAATATTAAAGAAAAATTCATGAAATTAATCTAATTTTGGCCATTTACATACTTATACATCTTTTAATAGCACCACAAATATAAAAGAATATTGGATAGATTACATACTTAACTATTGCTAATATATAATCAAATGTTCAAAAGAAATTATTGTAAGTGTGTTAGTCAAAATTAGAAAATTTATCTTCTTTACTAATTTTTTGGTGCTAGACATGGAAGAAGACTCATATGAACCATTAATTTTGTGATGGCCCTTTTTGGTGAGTAGACAGATTTTGATTGATGTAAAGAAAGAAGAATCCATATATAAAGAATTTGCAAAGTTTCACCTTTATGAAAGTCTACAAATTTTAAATAATGATGAGAAAAATTACTAGAGAATAGATGGCCTCATCTACATAGCCAAAAACATGAAGGTAGAATTCAAATTGAAACATTCCATAGATAGTTTATAGACTAGAGAAATGGAAAAAGTAAAGGAGTAAAAAAAGTTTTAGAACAAGAAGTCACAACATGCCTCAAAGAAGAAACATGCCATGATGCCATGACATTTCTCAAAGCCACAACAAAAATAGAATATAAGATAAGTTCTAAAGGTGTTGTAATATTTCCATGTAAAGATAATGGAGAAACTAATTTGGGACTCCTTAAACTATAGAAGCAATATAATTGAAAGAAGTCAAGCTATTGATTGATAAAGTGCCCAAATAAAAGAGATGAGGCTAAGAAAAATTTCAATGAAGACTTGAAGGAAAAAGATGTTGAAAAGAAAGAAGAAACATTGTATAAGAAAAAGGTCAAGGTTGACATGTAGAAAGAAGTTGTGACATCTAAAATAGTCATGCCTATTATGACGAGATCAATGAAGAAGGAAGAAGTCATGGCTGAAGCTTAAGAAGTTATGAAATTGATGTAATAAAAACTACATGAAGAAGACATGATATTTCTCTAAGTCATAGCACAATTATTATAGATGTCACAAGATGATGTCAAAATATTTTTTAAAGTCATGCCTATGAACGAAAAGGAGATAACACACAATGATGCTATATCATTTAATAAATTTGAACCATTCAAAGATATACATTTAGCATGAAAAAGGTTATTGATGACCATAATTCAAATATATACATTCAGTATAAAAGAAGATAGCACAAAGAATAAAAAGATTCATTTGGTTTTCCATTCAGAATCAACAAAAGAAGATGCACAGGATAGGTGATGTGATGAAAGGGGGTAAAATATTATATTGAAAATATATCTTATATTGTTATAGTTGTTTATAAAGAAACTAAACCAAAAAATTAATTTAGCTAAGGATGTTAAAGGTGATGCTTCTTGTGAGACAACCTAAAAGTTTATTCTTTTCACTAAAAGAAACTTTATTCTTGTGATTGTATTTTTTTGTATACATTTCATTGACTCATACACGTTGTACATACACTAAAAGAAAAGTTTGCAGCACTTTAATTTCACTGCAATAATTATTTATAAGACTTTTCATCCACTAAAAAAAAGTCACGGCACTCAAACCCCACTGCAACATTTCCATGTGAATAGACTATGTCTTAAAGTTGTGACACTCAAACCATGTTGTGACACTCAAATTTCATGTGAATACACTTGTACATATAATTAGGTTATAAACCACACTTATATTCAACAACACTTATTCTTCTTCCACCATTTATCAAACTCTCTACAATAAAAGAAACTGTGATTTGACACTATGACGAATGAAAAAAATATTTATGTCGAGGTTTAGAGGAAGATTTGAAGAGGAATAAAGTAGTTGAAAGGTAAAAGGAAAGCAATCCAAGTATAACATTGACGTGACTGCCACCCAATTCATATTGCTTGATGTGTTGTTTTTCATGGAAAACATGAGGAATTAGATGATCACTGCCCTGCAAATAAAAGTTTTATAAGCAAAAGAAATTTTGGAAAAATAATCGTAGCATTCCAAGAGATAATCAAGAAGTAGAATTTTGAGATTTTGTGCTGACTTTTTGAAATAGGCAACATGATAGTCATGAGGGAGTTCTAATCGAACCCCAATGTTATGCAATAAAATAAATTTTATATATGAAGAGTTTGAGTGTATTTTGATCGAGAGTTCAATAATGAGAACTTACAATTGAAAAGGGTTATGAAAAGTACAACTTTCAAACCCCTAAAAAATGCATCCCAATTACAAATTAATAGCCAAAACTTTAATGGGTAGCAAAGGCAAATGGATGGGTTCAATGAAGAGTCTTTATGGACACATACCAATAAGAAAGATGATTGAATAGAGTAAGATTTGAATTTATTTTTTGTGTTTAATCTTACAGCCTACTTTCCACTCTTCTACCATCAACTATGATAGGATAATTTTGCTATTTTCCCTAGAGAAGAGTTATGGAATGAATGTTGAAAAAAATTGGAGAAATTGATTATTAATTATCATGGATAAAATTTCTAGAGACATATTATTTGAGCCTACCTCATTACCATTTTATTCCATGCTGAGGGAGTCCCAACATATGAAGTTATGGATGATATTTGCCAAATAATGTTTCCCATGACATTGGATGGTTTAAAAAAGGACTTGAAGGAGCTAAGAAAAGGAAACTAATTCTTTAAGGGTAAGAACAAATATATATTGGGAAAAAAGTGTCAACCTTCACTAAAATAAAAATTAAAGAAGATGATAGAATTGATGAGAACTCAAAAGAGGAATCATTATCGAAATATTGAGTACCAAAAAGAGATGAGGGTAGTAGACATGGAAGAAGTCATTACTCTTCCGAAGAACATGAAATTAAAGGCCAATGATAGATAAATCTAACTAAAAGGAGAACTGTAATAGATGCACAATTCATTAGCAGCAAAGCTAGAAAGGAGAGATGGCCAGTGGAGAGAATATGTGAAGAAAAATTGAAAGAAAATCAAAGTAAAAGTAGAACAACATGATGCTTTATGAATAATGAATGCATCTCGACAAAAAAGAAGCACTTTTTGTGTTCACCCAAGAAAAATTTGAAGAGAGAGATAAAAAAATTGGAGGATTATTCTGAAAAGAATGGAGACATGTATGATGGGGAGTGCTTAATCATTTGGCATAATCTACTATTCCATCTCCATTGAGTTGCATTGAATGATGAAGAGTTTTAATTTGGTTTGAATGATAGAGAAATAAGTTGGGTAGATGATTTAAAGATGTGCAACACAAACCAAAATAATATGTACTTTACACATGGATATTTTGAAGAGACCCCCAGTCCAATCAGGAAAAGGCAAGATGAGCTATGTAGTATTTTTTTTCTATGATGATGAAGTGGGTAGTGAGCAAAAAGGAAGTACAAGGAAACACTCCATATCCATGCTACTATTTGAGCCATCTAAAGCTCAATTTTTACGAAAGGTGTTCGATGAAGATAAATAAGCAGCCACCCTATCTTCTTCATTTCTATAATACATTATGTTTTTTGTGTTCTTCCTCCTTTTACTAGATATAATATTTAAAACTGAGGTAGATTCTTTGCTAATGGACAACCAAATACTTATAAGAGTATGAGTTTGTTTGGCATTCAAAGTATCAAGATTTTATGATTATTATTTAGCTTTATCATGATGTGTTTGTACCAAAAATGTGCTTAAATAAAAAGCCTTTCATAAAATTGTGATTTTGATGAATTTTTTTGATTGATAGTGAAAACCAAAAATCAAATACAAATGATAAATTTGATAGAAAGAAAAGTTGAAGTGCATAAAAGGGAGATGAAGTCATTATATTTTCAATCTTGACTTTTTTATAATGGCAGATATCTATGATGTAATCATGTCATCTTTATTTGGCGATAACTCTATAAATAAGTTATGGAATTTGTTGTATACAATGACGAACCACATTGTTGCAACATCTTTCCAATCACAATACATTCCTCATGGCCATAATATTATTTTGAAGTCACGACCATATTTTCTATGAACACATTTTCAGTAATGACATTATTTTAAAGTTCAATAGCTAATGCTTGATTGATATATCAATTTGTGGCTTATTTTGAATTTAGTGACATAACTATTTCATACCCAACATCACATTTTGTGAAGTGATTGTAAGTTATGCTGTTTCTTTCCAACACAAGTTTATTACTTCAGGTGAGAAAATTTTGGAGTCATGGTACCTTTTCAGTACCATTATGTTAGGAATTCTACTTCCAAGGTTTGTAATTTTATAGATTCAAAAGAAGAAGAAAACATTAAACAATATATCCACAACCATAGTATATATATGTATATCAAACCATAGCAGAAACATGAAAATAACATGGTCCAATAGTCATTAAACATGACTAGCTACATCCACTAGAAAAATACTTATGAGTTTATAGATTATAACCAAAAATATTCTCATAGTTTGTGAGCAGCAATCACGAAGAAAATCACATAGAGAAGAGATACGTAAATGAACAGTTTCGCAGAAAATGCCAGCAACCAAAAAACAAAACAAAATAATTTTTATATTAAAGTTTTTCAGTATTCAATAACGTAGCAGGTTGGATCATTTGGATGGACCGGGTTGTGCTCCAAAATTTTCTTCGGCCCACTGGCCGGGAAGTGGGACCCCATTATTGTGCTATTGATGCATTTCCAATCTCTCGATATTTTTTTTCCTAAACTAACATTAAAAATATTGAAACATAAAATATTTTGGTTATACAAAATAGTTTATAAAAACAAACTATATACAACACAATAAATCATTCTCACTCATACATATTGAAGTCATAACATTTTTAATGAAATTAGACATTCACATGACAATCTAGAAGTGATTGGAAGGCATTGTTTGCCATGATTTCAACCCAATAACATGACATCGAAATCATTAAACACTATAGTAAATGTTGGGACTTGAGCATATAAAAATTGGACTTAAATAATTTCAAAATTAATATTAGAAATTAGAGGGTGAATGAAGAACAAAATAGAAATCAACAAGGTACAATCGTTGCCATAATTAGGAGGTCTTTCAAGTCGAACAAAAAACAAAGTAGATTGAGAACTGAATTTGAAACCTAGATCCTAATGGTGACTATCCATGGGGACACCCAATTTGACAAGATTAATTTCCAATCTCATCACTTGAATTTTTCCCCAATATTAGGCTAATTATTAACTAAATGTTAGTATGTGTAATTGTGTATGATCAATGAATTTTTGTAATGAATACTTGTGGGTTTTTATGCATTGAATGTTGTTGAATATGGATGTTTATTATAAAGTGGATTTAGGGTTTCATCATCTTTTGGATCAATGAGTGTTGGTATGGTTGATGGTGACATGCAACTAATGAGACATAATACATGAAATGGGGATCAATATAAAGTGATTTCTTTCCAACTCTTTTCTTTTTGTGATGGGTCCACATGTGAAATTCATAGGCCGATGTAAGTTTATTTGATATGAGTATGGTTCTTACAAATCCAAATGCATAAACATAATTATGACCATACAATTGTGTATCTTTTTGCAGGATTGGCCCTAGAATGATTTGAGGGTTTGTAAGAATGTCTATCCTATGCATTTTCCCAATCTATGAAAGATGCGGGTTGGCTATGGTAGATAGTTATGAGTAAGCATTGAGACACATTGAAGGGGATATGCATTGACATGAAGTAACAACCTTATGATCATGTATGGTTTCCATAGGTACAATTTCTAGGATGATGTATATTTAATTACTACTAGTATGATGCTCACAAAGCAAAAACTCTAACACTATTATGAGTACATCATTATATGTAATTTAGTATAATTGAGGCCATACAATAGAGATGTACTGCCGAAGTAATCATCAAAGATAGTTAACAATTTACCTAAAAGAAGTAAGATTATGGGGGTGGCCAATAGATAGGTATATGTGGAACTTCATCATACATGATAGGTATATCAAAGGCACAACCACAAAAGGAATTCCACGATGGTGACAACCCATATTTTATAACCACTTTAATGCTATCAAGGTGTGAGAGATCCCATAGTTATCTACCATTTATCGAAGAAACTAGTATGACATTGCCATAATACTAGAGAATATATCCTTATTCACAAGAAAGTAAAATAATCATTGAATCTATGTATACCTGTCTGAGACCCAATTATATTTTCTCAATTAGAGTAGTCAGTTAATTCATTGTTACTCAATCAAATTGCTATAATAATATTTATATTATTGATATCTGGGCTTAAGTTGACTTTATTACTTGTATGACACATATTTATAGAATTTTATTCGGTGCTCACACATGTCCAATGAGTTTTTTGGTACGGTATCAATAACCATTGACTATTTTGGAATCATAGCAAAGTTGCAATGAGGTTCATTAAAGATATTCTATTAGCACATATTTTCCATTTTAAGTGTAATTATTACATAATAAAACTAATAGTATAAGATGAATTAAAAAAATTCTTCTCATTAGAATAACTATGTGATACATTAAAATATATTTACTTAGTAAACTACAAGACTTTTATATACTATGTAAGTTATTATATCTAAAAAAGAAGAAAATATAACTATATGTCAAACATCTTTGGAATTCTACATATTCGATATGAGATTCATATGTTGGCTATGTAAGTTGATATATGGGCTATCAACACATAATATCTGACTATGTAAGTTGTAAACCTAAAAAAACATTTATTGATGAATCAGATTAGGACATTGAATTTTTATTTTTTAAAAATGATAAAAATCTTTTTATGATATGGTAAACATGTATTTGTCATATGACCGACATTGAACATAGGTGTATATACAATATTAGTGTCTTAATCAATATAGAGAATGCCCATGTTTTGGTACCACAGCTATTGAGATGAAAAATAAGTATTTAAAATATCAGTCTTATATTTCATCTCGTTATTGCTTAGCTACCTAATTGGATCCTATTAGAATTTCCACTCGATAGTGATTATATGAAACTATTAGATCGTGCAAAAATATAAACAATGCACACCACAACAATCAAACACTAATTTTAATGTAGTTCGTTAGCCATTCAGCATGATTAACTATGCCCACTAAAAAAATGCTTAGAACTTACAAATTAATAACCAAATGTTATAGTATAAAATTACAGAGAGAGAGAGAGAGAGAGAGAGAGATGAAGAATAGAGTGTGCTGAACAAATTATGCATACAACAATTTTATAGGAAAAACAAATATGGTTTTATAAATGGAACTAGTTGGATCAACATAGTGGGTTGAGTCACACTCCAAAAATGTCTCCAGCTTGATGCCTAGTTAGTGAGGCACCCATTACTATCCTAGTGACACATGACCAATCTCTCAACATATCAGTACCCACACCTTTTATTAAAATATATAAACAAGAAAATAAATGGTTAAATAGATAAAAAAACAAATTATATACTATAAATTCTAGGGTTAAGATTGGAGAAATAAAAAATACTATAAAATACATATCTACTTGAATAAACTAACCATGACAACTAGATGATAGAATTTATGAATAATTAGATAGCCTATTTAAAAATTCTAAAATTATGTTTGGTATTTTTAGTGAGCCTTTGAGTTCAAAGATGCACATTATATTCTAAGTAGAAGCTAAATAAGTGAATATTCGGATTTTATGAGATCTTTCATCCTGATGATGACCCTTCCATATATGAGTGTCTATCGGGTGTCACTAAGGAATATAAGATACAAAATAATATATTTTGGATAATATTCAATAATACTTCAAATGATGGTATGATAATACATATTTTTATAAGAACCATTAGAGATGGTCCCTTAGTTGAGACTTTTTATTAGGTATATATGTTAGATTCTAAAAACTAATATTACAAACCTACATTAAAATAATTTCTTGTTGTGACTTTGCTAGTGTCAAATCTTATTATTTATAATACAGTCCCAAAAGCTCATTGAGTAATTAAATTTGTCTAATTGAGATCGATATGTATATGAGTCATACAAGTCGTAAAGAAGACATAAGTCTAGATATCGATCTCATAGGAATTGTATGAGTAAATTGGCCAACCAAAAGTGAACTAATTGCTATTTGAGTTGAAAAGGTAAAATTGGGTTTCAAATAGATAATTAGACTCTAGGGTTGACTTACTTCCTTATCTATGATGAGATTTCTTTAGTATTGGGACAATATTATGTTTAATTTTGGATGAAAGGTAGATTGATATAGAATTACCCCATTGCCCTCTTGACATACAAGGTAGTTATTAATCTTGGATTTTTTCTATCATGGATGGTTTTCCCATAGTTCTACCTTTATTATTGCACCACTAAAACCATACTTAATTTATTTATAAGTCATCCACATGTTTACTCCTTTTAGGTAATACATCAATCATCCTTCATGATTACTTTGAGTATACCAATCTATTTTTTGACCTCTAAAGTCATAAAAGACATGAAAAGATGTGATAATAATTATAAATATACTTTTGGATTCATAAGCACTATACTTGAATCAGTTAACATACATCTTCAAATGAGTTTCACCTATGGAATCATACAAGAAGAAATGATTATTAGGGCGATCACAACCTTATGAAATGCCACTACTTACATGTAACCCATTATTTACATTGTCAATCATAACCAACATATAACTTCCATACTATCATGAAACCCCTTTGATAGGTTTCTACAAAATTCCCACATCATTTGAATGTCAATATTTTTTAGAATATGCACAATGGAATGACATAAATCCATTTATGCTTTCAGCTTTGTGAGCATCATATTTGCATTAATTAAACTTACATAAATTTAGGTTTTCCACACATAGGTTTATCTTACCAGATAAAAATAGAAGGACTATCACATCCTTTGGGTCGAATCTCATGAGTGAGTTTTGTAACTTTCCTATTACTAACTTCCATGATCAACATGCATAAATATATATTAAATTAGAATCTTTTAACTTTATTTTAAATAATATCTATATTAGATGCATTTAAACCATCACTAATGCACTAGATCTCATAAGAAAGTTAAATGTGCTTGGCCATGATCAAGTGATTCTATTGTATCGCTCTTCAAGCTAAAAGTTGTCACTTTAGGTTGAAGCTATGACTTTTTCATGCCTTTGAATATTCTCTAGAGTACAAAAGTCATGGTAGAAAAGGAAAGCTTTGACGTGGGTAATCCTTCCATGGAAAAAATAGTCACAGCAGTAATAATGATAGTGATTGATAAATTTATTTTCTAAAATATAAAGTTAAAGTGACAAAAATATCATGACTGAGGTAATTACTCTTTTAAACAAATAATCACGATAGAAAGAATATCACAATTATAGAATTTCCTATTAAGAATATAAAGTTGAGGCATAAAAGTATGCAATGACTAAAGTATTTGTTCTATAAAACATATTGTTATGACAACAAAGAAAGTTGTGACTAAAAATTACTTGGTATTGAGTGATTTTTGGTTCTATAACAAATATATCATGACACTTGGTTTCCACAACATGAAAATAAATTCTTAGCTGAAATTTTATTTTAGAACTAATGCGGCTTTGATTCCAAAATATTGTTGTGGCCATGAAGAATATGTTGCATAGTGAAAGAGTGTGACTACTAGTGGTAGAGTAGTGATGCACAAAGATTATCACCACTTTTTTTAGAGCTATAACCAAGAAAGGTTACTACAACTTCTCAATAGATATGAGCTAGTGCTATCAAGTTGTGATATTAAAAATATCATGATTTTCCTTTTTTGTTCCACACTCTAATTTAGCTTTCTACCAAGCCCACCAAATCTACTTAATTTACATTTGATTTCATTATTATTCATGCAATTCCATAAAAATCATAATTTAGTGAAATTCTTTCATTTAGTGCTCATGTTCAATACAATACATCATGAAAATAATAGAGAATAACTCCCAAAAATTAGGTATTTTGAGTGCTTAATAAACTATCATAATAAAAATATTGATCATCCTCGAGCAAAGTGATTTCCTTTGTCTATTGAAAATATTATAGGACAACAACGAATGGAGAAAAATTATGACATAAATTAAAAGAAAACAATCACACACTGCATCAGTAGAGAGAAGAAGGTGGATAATGTTATTTATCATTTGCATCCAAATCCTTCAATAAGAATTATGCTCAAGAGTGCTCAAATTTGGGCATAGATATGGAAAGTCTCCATGTATCTATCTTATTGTTCATTGGTTAATTTAATCATCTTTAAAATCATACTGCATAATACATCTTATCTTCTCTAAATTGAGTTGATTGAATCTTTAATGAAGCTCCATGAAAACTATATTTTTTTTTTGGTTCTCATTGCACTTCTTTATGTCTTTCATCCACTATTTTTTTATATGCTTTACATTATCATCTATATCTCCATATTTTCCCTTCATCATCTTCTGCCACTCATTTGTGATGAATTATAGATCTATACAAAGGCTTTAGCACTTCTCATAACTCTAGTTTCTATTCTTTAGTTGCCTCTTCAAAGATCTTTATAACATGATTATCGAATATTTCTTGGGAGGACAAAAATAAGCACTCCTTATTGAGATGCATCTCTCACAATATATTATATTTCTTCACTTTGATTTTGTCTTCCTCTTACTTTCTCTTCACATTTTCTTTCTATTTGTATATTTTCTCTAATTCATCAATACTAGCTTTGCGCTCAATACTAGCTTTGCGCTCAATACTAGCTTTGCGCTCAATCAAATCTCTCTATTATCGGTCTCCAACTTCATATTCTTTAAAATAGTGAGGACTTCTTCTAAGTCTCCTTCCCAACTACCCATAAGAAAACCATATCTAAGTAGTGATTCTTCATCGAACATCTCTCCAATTCTGTTTATTTCTTATACATCGACTTCAAGGAAGGATGACACTTATTTCCCCACATCAATTGATTTTTCCCAATTTAAAACTAATTTTTTATTCTTATCTTTTTAAAGTATTTGCTTCGTACTGCCAATGCTAGGTAGATATTTGTGGGTACCATTCATATATACCTTCAAAAGTTGGGACTATTTTGGTTCATAATAGCATCATAATTAAGGAGTAAATTATGTGGCCTAAGAATTTCTTTCCTTGGATGTTGAGAATTAACTTCTCTTATGGATCTTGTACTGTCTTACTAGGACATGGAGCAAGATCTTCCTATCTTAAATAATAGTAGCAAGGTGGAAAGTTGGCTACAAAATAGAAAACAAAAAGTACAACAAAATCTTGTTTTATTCTATTAATTCTCCCATCACTAAGTATCAATAATTACTTTTTGATGAAACTCTCCAAATTTTCTTACTATCCATCAATATTTTGGGAATTTATAATTACCTTGTAGTTTGGTTGCATCTTTTGGGTTTTGAAGGAAATATCATCAACTTCCCTTTGCAGTCCAATACCTAATTTTTAAAGTTCCTATCAAAATATACTCAAATTCCTCATATATAACACCTCTTGTCTTACATGTCTTCAAGGTTAAAGTAGAATTCTCTCAAGATAGTTGCATTTCCCCTTTCCATGTAGGTGCAAAATTTAACCCAATTCCTCCTCTCTATCTTTAGTTGGAAATATGGGATGAATTCTTCAAATTCCTACTCAGCACAAATCTCTTCTTTTCTAGAGTAGATGTCATCCATCTCTTCCACTTTTTCTATCAAAAACATGGGTTTTGATGTCATGGCTTAGTATGAATTTTGGCATCATGTTTCTTATGTTGCTTCCTTTTATCCTCATGATTCATTTCAATAATCTATCTTTTTCCCTAAGATTTGAAATTAGTGTTTCTTTCTCCATTATAGCTTTGATCTTTAAAAATGGGTTTCACAATGAGTTACATTGGAAGAGGAAAATAAGAAGATGATTTTTCACAAAACAATTAGGGTTAGTGTGTTTTATAGGGTTAGAGTTTTAGCTGTAGCTAATACAAAATAGTTGTGACTTTGTGCATGGTCATGACTTTTCTTTAAAAATATAGTTGTAACTAGGTTTTGGTAATATGACTTTTTTACTCATATAAGAAAGTCATGACTAGGTTTAAGTGATGAGACTTTGTCATAAAAAAAGTCATGACTATGTTCGAGAGTCATGACTTCTTTGAGTTTTCTCCCATGCAGCATTACATCTAACAATTTAAAATAAACTAATTTTTGATATATATTTCATTCAATAATTTCAACTATCTAGAAATATTTTTAATATAATCCTTCTTCATAACATATCTTCTAAAATTCTCTTTCAATATTGGGCCATCTATAATGTTCCTTCCTTCATGATGTTCCTTAGTGGATGTTGTGACTTTATGAATAGGCATGACATCTCTGAGTATGCTCCTCTTCACTAATGTCATAGTTTTTTATGTAGTTGAGACATTGATATTTACTCTCTGGAATAATAAAGTCATGACAATGGATAAGTCATTGCTTCTTTATTAAGCTTCTGTTTCATCAAAGTCGTGGTTTCACATTATTTCATTACTCTTTCTTTCATTGATCCCCCTTGTATAGTCAGGACTTTGGCAAAAGTCATGAATATTTTCTACATAGCAACTTTTGCTTCTCCTTTCTTATGATGTTCATTGATAATTGTCTCCACTTCATCTTTCTCTCTAAGTACATTGATAATCAACAATGAACTTTCCTCCTCTTGTGTTTTTCCTACAATCACGAAAGTTCTTTTTATCAATTCATTATGTTCTTCAATTGGAAATTTGTCATTTTAGCTTCTTCAATGTAGTTTGAGTTTGGTCTTCTATTGTCATGACTTTGAAAAATATAGCAACTCTAATATAATTTTTTACATAAAAGTGTATTACAACATTTTCTTCATCTAGAATTGTATCTAGTTCATCAGTTTTTCATCTTCTTTGGGCCAATAATCATTCAAGAATTTCTCTCATCTGAAATATACATTTTGTATTTTAGTAGTATGTCAGAAGCTATCTATTATTCAACAATTTTTTTTATCATCATCTAGAATCTACAAACTTTTATATAGGTTGAATTTTACTTGCTCTTTGTCCACACAAAGTATAAATTTACCCTTCTTGATATCAATCAATGACTATCCATTTGCTAAAAATGGTTGTCTCAAGATCAATGAGTTGTACCAGTCTTCCTCAATATCTAGCACAACAAATTCAATAGGAAATATACACTTGCCAACTTTTACTGGCACATATTTAATAATTCCCCTCAGAAATTTGATCGATTATTCATTCCTTTGTAGCAAGAGAGAAGCTTAAGTTATCTTACCAAGAATGAACCTCCATACTATGAACAATAACATCAAGCTAACTCTTACTCCCAATTCATATAAGGCATTTCAGAAAGTATTCTTCCCAATAACAAAAGAAATTAAAAACTCTTTATTCCTGATATCTTTGAATTTTTTTTGGGAGTTTATATTGAATGATTATGCTATACTTTTTAGTCATGGTTAATATTTTGTATTTTTTTTTGCTACTCATGATATCATTCATAAACTTCACATAGTGAGTTATCTAGGATAAGACTTTAGTGAAAAGAATACTAACTTCTAACTTTCTAAAGATATTGAGTAAATTTTCAAATTTCTCATCTAGATTTCCCTTTCTAAACCATTGAGGAAAAAGAATATTATGTTGGAGAGTTTGTTTACCATTTCATATTCATTTTTTGGCATGTCATTTTTAGTTCATTATTTTGGTTAATCTATATCTCCTTTTTGAATTCTATTTCTTCATTTGTGATAGTTGGTGACATGAATTGAATAGTGGGATTTGGAAATGCCTTGTCTTTAGTAAATGTCATTGCATTGGATGTCATGGTGTTGATCAGCATGATTTTAGAAAAAGTCATGACATAGTTTATTTTTCAAATTATACTTTTGTATTAAATCTTGATAAATTAGTGATGACATCTTATATGATAAGCAATGCGATTGCAAAAGTGATGCACTAGCTGGTTGGTGATTAATGTTTGCTTTTGCAAGGTACACATACATGACACATTATTTTTATTTCACTTCTATATAATAGAGTTATTAGAAATAATTGGACATTCTTTTTTAATATCTATTAATTCTAATAAAAATAAAATGTATCCTAATGAATTTAATGAAAGTGATATTAAGATTTTAGATGAGTTTGATTTAGTTAATGATAAGCCAACTGAACGATCTAAAATTACTTTTCCTCCTAGCCTTAGGTCTCCCCATACACATATTAACTAACTAGTGGTTTATTTGTGTATTAGATCCTAGACAAATTTATATAGTTTATACTTAGTTTAATATAACTTAAAAAAATATTAGAAGAGCCAAAAAAGATTTTTCACAATGTAGATACTGTAATAAAATATATAGTTGCAAAACTAGTGGTAGGACTGGATACCTAAGGAGATGCATCAAATAATATACAAAAAATGTAGTGTTTTAGATCCTAGACAAAACTAACTTAGTTGTGAGATCATTGAATCTTTAGTAAATCCTTTCATTTACAATTATGATTACTAGAATGAGTTTTCTACTTAAATTTATAAAACATCCTAGATCAACACATAGCATACAAAAATATTTCAACAATATATCACAAGATACCTTGGGCGATGTGCATAATTGATATTATAAAATATTTTAAATTTGATAAATACTTAATGATTGAAGATTTTAAAAACATGATGGGGTGGTGTTAATAATATCCAATATATGAACTACTTAGAATGATATGTATTTTGCATGTGTTATCATACTTAATGTTGATTCTAATTAGAAACTAAATAAAAAATTATTATGGTTGCATGAGATATTTCATCCACATGATGACTCTACCATATATGTCTATCTAACAAGCTTCTTTAGAGAATATGAAATTAAACCTAAAATACACAGTATCACATTTGATATTATTACAAATAATGATGCTATAATAATTTTATTTGTAATAACCATTAGAGAGGGTACCATGACTCAAGTATTTCATGTTAGATCTATATAATGACACATTATAAACTTAAAACTACATGCCATCTTAAATTAGTGTCTCACTCATCAGAATATAATAGAAATTAAATAAAATTTTTTAAAATGGATAGAAAACAAATATTATAGGTTATAAAAGTCAAAGGAATAGAAAAGAAAAAAATTCAACTTGATGTGCAATATCATTGGAATTCAACATAGCTTATGTTAGATTTATGTATTGATTATTCATATTTTATATATAATTTTGTGAATAGTAAAATTATGAAGTCATAATAAATGAATTTGATTGTGATATGATATTCATTTTACAATTTTAAAAAAATATTTTAATGGTAGGACAAATTCTTGTGCATCAGTATATATTCACAAAAATTACATTGACTTTAAGTACATATACAACATGAGTAGTATTTTTAGATAATATATAGAACACATATTTTAGTGACATAGCTATCTAGATGGGATACAAGTATGTAAAATATTAGTTGACTATTCTACCATTTAATTGTTTAGATGTTTATATGGAACCTACAGTAAAGGTCAAAGTGGAAACAAATATTGTTAGATTTAAATGAAATTATATGAATGAACCATAAGAATCAGAAGGTAAAATTTATGAATAAGTATAAAATATATATATATATATATTATGAAAATAAATATGATAGTAGTAGTGAGCTTTTGATTAAGGAGACTAAAACCATAATCATAGATGAAATTTTTTGATATGTACTAGTTGTCATCTAGACTTTGAATGACATGAATATAAGACATGACATAATCATTAGGTTTTAGTATGAAGATGCATTTATTTTTTAGAATAATTTATTTAGATAAAGTTACCATATCATAAGTCTGGTTAGTATGACAAGACTCTATGTCTTCTTGGATTTTTTAGAAGTCATTTTTTTATATTCTCAAGAGAGATAGCATTCTAAAATGTCTCGAGCTGACCAAATTTAATGAGGAATACATAATCATGGAATCCATATGATACACATGAGGTATGAAAGATCTTTTCAACTCAGAATAAGATGCATCACCAAGAATAACTAGGTTTTACCTTGTTCTACCTATAATTTTATCCATTACCTCTAAAAATGATGAATCATGTGACTCATAATCAACAATTCAATGATCGATTTCATTCAATTGATCTATCTAATCTATAGAATGAAGACACATTGAATCAATGTGAATAGGAATCACTGAAGGTTAACTCTCCTCACTGCTCATATGATTGCTACAGATTAATTGGTCTTCTAGAAAAGTCACATTTTACTTTAAACAAGCTTCCTAGCTATTAAGTCTCATAACCTCAACCTAGACTCCTCAAGTCCATACTTAAAGAAGATGCATGGATGTGCAATTCCATCCAATTTTAATCTTTTAACATTTGGGATATGAATGTAGGCCTTGAAACCAAATTCTCTAAAATGATTATAAGATATATCTATAGTTTAGAGTCACTTTAACATATCAAAAAATAAAAATACTAGGGGTGTCAATGAAGAATTATAACAATGTAAGTATTATAAAAATATATATACAGATATGAGTGTATGTGAGATTAAGCACCTAAAGAGACATGCTAATCAATACACCAAAAAATATAGTGCATTAGATCCTAGTTTAGCTTTTTAAAAACTAGATCTAGGTTAGCTTCTTTGACCCTATTCATATACTGTAATGACTTGGGAAGGTAAAATATGATCAAATTGATTGCCAACATGGGTCTTCTAATTAGATTTTTGAAGGATCCTAGGGTTATCAATATCATAAGATAAAATACTGACATACTTCCAGCCTACATATCATAAGATTTCTAGGTCCACATGTAGGAATAATATTATTAATTATTATAAGTTAGAAAAATAATTAATAATTACTGAATTTAGTAATATAGTGGTGTGTTATCCATGATGTCCGATTTTTGGACAAGTCATGAGATGTAACTTTTGCATGACTCACTGCTCACTATGTAGATTCTAAATAGAAACTTAATAAAATGATTTTAGGATTTTTAAAGATTCTTCATCCTCATGATGACTTTGTCATATATGAGTGTATGATGATAATATTTAGAGATTATCATATTCAAAATAAAATATATAGTATCATATTTGATAATGTATATATCTAATAATGGAGTAGCTATTATTATGTTTGTTAGGATCATTAGATACAAATCATTAAATGAGATTTTTCACATTAGATGCATTTGTCACATTTAACTTGATAGTATAATAGGAGATGAAGATTGTTTCCCCCACATTAAAAAAAATATGAAACTCACTAAAATATCTTCAGATGCCTTGCAGACAATAGGAGTTTGGTAATCTTTATTTGTCTGTGAGTCTAAAGAAGAAGAAATTCTAAATGGACGTGTGACACAGTTGGAATTATACATACCTATTATTGGAGTACAATGTAATGGTGGAAATCATGAATCCACCATGCGGTCTAAGATGACATGAAATCTACTACCTTTTATGGTTTTGGGCATAACATTGGAGTCTACTTATATTCAATATTATTTCAGATAAGAGATTGAGACTGTGGCCAAATATCATTGAGGTACTCGCAAGCATGAAGGATTGGGCGTATTCGAGTTTGAACATCTAGGATAGGGCTAGAATAAGAGCACAAGAGTTGCTAGTAGATGATGATTCGTGGTACATAGAAGATGTTGAGCTCACCACTAGTGATACTATCATATATTTACATAATGCTTATGATCATTTACATACTAATACAGATTGGTTTTGAGATTGAACTTGATAATGATTATGTTATGTTTTTCTTGGATAATAGATTTTTTTGTTATTTTTATTATTGAAATTTTTGTTAATCATTTTATTTTATTATGTCATTATTCATAATGGATAACTTAAAATTTACAAATTAGACATTTTAAATCAAAAACTAGCATGACATAGCTCCAGGCATGACTAAGCATTACCTGGCATATCCCAACATGAATAAGCCCAATTATGGCCAGACTCGTGTTGATCAAGCCATGTCGGGCCAACACCACACAATTCATGCCGTGCCGAGCACGACATGACAGCCTTACTGGGCCATGCCCAACATGGTGGCCCGATTGGGCCACCAAAAAATAAGTTGCGTTAGCACAGCACGATTCATTTGAAAGCTCTAAATAAAAGGTATGAGTGATTTTGAATAAGTGGGAGAGTATATTTATAATTTTATAGTAGTATAAATAATAATTAATGTGTATTATGGTGCATATAATTTATATTGGAAGTCCAAAACTTTATTTAAGCCAAGATGTCTTCCAAAGCTTAATTTAATGCTATAAGAAACATTTAGAATTCTAATTAAAGAAATAGTTTATTTATTTAGAGTATGTGTATGTATAAAATTAGAATAATTAATTTGATTGAAATTATATTGATTAATTGATATACATTAAAATCAAATTAGTTATTTTAATATATATATATATATATATATATATATAATGTAATTATATAACTTGAATACATTAAAAAGGAGACATGTCATATCGATTTTTGAATATATATAATTTTATTCATTTTGGATTTGTTGGCAAAAAGACATGTAGCCCACGCTATCGTGCAGCTTATTCCTCATGATGGTAGAACAGACAACATGAAAGATGAGTCTAGAAAACTCTAACATCATGAACAATCAAGGTGTGTATTAAACTATTCTACTTTGATCTTCATCATAGAAGATTAAAACATAAAATGAATCAATTTACATGCACTAGCTACGAATTAATTTTAAAAAATTCCAACAAAAGTATTAGAGCTAAGTCTATGATATTGCGTGCAATGAACTGGGTTTTAATATGGATAGAGGAAAAGATAAATGTCCTTGATTATAAAAGAGGCATTCTAACCTTTGGTAAGCAAAAAAAACCACCCATATTTAGGTATTTGGATGTGCATTTTGATGCATTTGGAGGTGCGTTTGGATGTGTTTGGTGAATTGATGCTTGTTAATCATAGGGTTGTAATTGTGCATTTAACCTTGTGTGGTTTTTATAATCATATGGGCTGTAATTATAATTAATTTCTGTAAGGATGTTAGTTGATTTTTTGAATTCCTTTTGAGGAGGTATAGATTCTATAACTAAGAAGAATGGTAATCATTGTGGAGCATGTAGTGGCAAACAATGACTATAATAGAGCATATAGTGGAAAATGGTGATAGTGGTGGAGTTCACAGTGGAAAATGGTGACAATTATGGTGGACATTGTAGTGGACATTTCAGTGGAGAAGGGTGACTATGGTGGACATTGCAGTGATGAACTATGATCAAACTGGAGTACATAGCAATTAATGGTGACCAAGCTCCTGATGGCGAACACTAATTATGGTGGAGACCATGACAATTTATTTTTTTTTATTTTTTTTTTATTTTATTTTAGTTTTCTGGGTGCTGCCCGCGAATCCTTACAACATGACTAGGCAAGATTGAATCTTGCAAGGACACTGATCCAAAACCCTGGCTTCCTTGACAAAAATCCTTAGTTAATGTGCTTTAAGACTAAAATAACTAGGCTACAGAACCTAGGAGTTATGTAATGGTTTGATCATTGCATTGTTGTGGCATGAATGCATATCGTGACATATTCTCATGGATTTATATAGATGTTTCAAGTGACCCAAGTAACCCGGGCATGACATGAGGCATGACCTGAAATGGCCATGCTAGGCCTACTTATCCTGGGCATGGCTCATGTTGTGTTGGGGTTGAGTTGGTCATGCCTCATTCAAGTCAAGCATGATCCACATGCATGGCTTGCTGTCACTACCCACATGCAAGGTGATCCGTGATCGTGCATGAATCAATCACAAATCAAGGGTCACCCCTCATCGAGTAACCACCCGATGAAGTTAGGTTAAAAAAACTTAACCACATAAGTCATGTTTGGCTTTCGTGGCCTCCCTATTGCATTTTCATTCAATGCAGGCACCAACAACAATAAGGACAGACATGACATGCTAGTGTCACTATCTTAAAATAATAAAAAAACAAATGATTTTTTTAAATTCGTAGCCATAGATTTATTCCAATGGCAGCACATAATAAATTCGATAGCTATTAGATTTCTAGCCCAAAAAATTGTAAACAAAATAAAAAAATATATGTGGTTTTTAAAATATAGAAAAATCTCTATAAATAGAGATTCGTAATTTAGAAATTTTACTCTCACTTATGAATGTCATTCTCTCTTCTCCTCATTCTCTCTTTGTTCTCTCCTCCTCTAAAGTTTTGGTATTTTTTGCAATTTTATTATTATTTTTATATTTAATTTATGCATGTGACATATATGGTGCAACTTGTAAAGTATAACTAGAAATTCGAGTTGAGGTCACATTCAAGAGTGGTGTATTACAAAGAAAAGTATTTTACCAAAAAATAATTTTGATACATTTTTTTTATATTTTTTGTAAGATTTTAATTAGTTTTATTTATAAAATAAAAATATTTTAAAAAATGACAAATAGTAAATGTAATGATAATTAATTTGAAATTGACATAGATATAGATAATAATGATAATCCTACCAAAATATCTGAGACTAAAACTAAGTTTTCTCTAATAATCTTAACCCTATTGAAAGGTGAACATTAGTAGTATGGATGTACTTTAAAATAATAATAAAAATTTTGTGGTATCAAAATATAATTAATAGAATTTATATATTATCAAAAGATATATACATATAAGAGTAGATGTGGTACTAGCCACCTTAAGAGGCATACCAATGACTACACCAAAAAATATGGTATATTAGATTCAAGACAAACATAACCGAGTAGCAAAGTCTTTAAAGTTGGATGTAGTTCAACTTTGTTGACTGCTTTCATTTACCAGAATGCTTTTGGGAGTGAATGCATGACCAATCTAATTATGATCTTAGATCTTCTGATTAGATTTTTGGAGTATCACAGGATAATTAGTATTATCAGACCAACTTTTAGCTTGCTGATTGTAGGATTCCTAGGTCTACTAGTATGAATGACATAATAAAATATTATAAGTTAGGAAAACAATTAATAATTAATGAATTTGTGAAATATAGTGGACTAGTGTTTGTGATATTTAATATCTAAGCTAGTCACGATGATGCATCATTTGCATGCCTCACCGCCCACTATGAAAATTCAAGATGAAAACTTTATGAAAAAAATTTTGGATTTCTTGAGATTATTCATCCTCATGATGACCCTACCATATTTAATTGTATAATGAGGATATTAATAGAATATGATATTTAACATAAAATAATTAGTATTATTTTTGAAAAAACTTATAATAATAGAGTTTATTATTAGTATATTTGTTAGAACCAATAGAGATAGAATATTAGGTGAGATTTTTTAAGTTAAATGTATGTGTCACGTAATTAACTTAATAGTACAACCAAGAAAGAAAGTTATTTCTACCGTATTAGAAAAAGCAAGAAAATCATTAAATTATCTTAGGATGCCTAATAGACAAAAGGAGTTTAGTAGTCTATGTTTATTTGTGGACCTAAAGAAAAAAAATTTAAATTAAATGTGAGACACTATTGGCATTACACTTACCTTATATTAGAGTCATGTATTAGCTACCGACATATGATATATGACTTATTAATAGTAAGAATGATGAACTTATTATTGATGATTTAGACTAAGATACAGAAATTTTATTTATGAAATTCTATAAGATTTTATATAACATGATGAACATGTGTTCAACTGTATACACTCTCACTATTTGCATTATACTTGAGTGCATAAGTAATATTATTAGCATATTTAGCAAGTATATAGGTCATCTTACATTTAGTATCATGACTATTGAGATGGAAATCAAGTATTTAAAATACTAGTCATTCATTCCAACTATGTATTGCTTGGCTACATGTATGAATAATAGAGTTAGGGTGCAAATGATAGAAAACATTGACATACATATTCACATGCATGAATTAGGAATACCAACTTGAATGTTTTATTCATGAAAAATTAGTCAACTTGTTTATATATTACATTATTATGTATTTAGCTATAATCATGCTCTGAGTATGAACATGGACACCATATTTGGAAATAATTACTTCTACATTCAGTTAGCCAAGAGAAAATGATAGGCTTGTCTTTCAAATAGGAGTGAACTATCCTAGTACTTAGATACTGATTACCTTTTCATCATATCACATGATGATAATAAGAATTTGAATATTTTACTAAGGTAAAAATCATACAAATCTATCTATCTCATACTATCTAAGATGATGCATGATCTACTTACTCTCATAGTATCTAGCATAGTATCAAAGTCCATTTTTTATATGATAACTAATATTATTTTAAATAAAAGATTAAGACTATGACCGGGTATCATAGAAGCACTTGTATGCATAAAGGATTGAAAAGATTTGAAGTTGGGCATTCAGGATAAGGCCCAAGAGATGAAGTTGGATGATGATTCATGGAACATGGAGATCAATGATATTGAGGCCACTAATAATGATACCTTCAGATGCATACATGATGTTGATATGTATCGATATATGTACTATCATACCATAGATACCAATTGATAACTCATGTAGTCATGTAATTTTTGATTTTTTATGATACTAATATATCATTGTTTTTTTATTTTTGTTGTTTATTTATGTCATTATGATTATTGTAGTATGGGCTATTGCATTTATTATTACTATTATGTTGGATGATGATTCATGAAACATGGAGATTGATGATATTGAGGTCACTAATAATGATACCTTCAGATGCATACATGTTGTTGATATGTATCTACATATTACTATCATACCATAGATACTAGTTGATGACTCATGTAGTCCTGTATTTTTTGATTTTTTTATGATACTAAATTATCATTGTTTTTTTTTATTTTTGTTGTTTATTTATGTCATTATGATTATTATAGTATGGGCTATTGCTTTTATAATGTTATGAGTTATGCTTCACATCATAGAATATTATAAATGTTAAATATTATTTCTCATATTTTGTTTTTAATTATGAAATAATGAAATTAAATAAATTTTTTATTTGAGGTAAAATCGATTAGATTGCAAATTTCAAAATTTATTAATTATTTATTTTATTTTAATTCTTTGAAATATAATATTTTTAATAAATATTTCAATAAAATTTTTAATATAAAATTAATTTAAATTTTATTTGAATTTTTATTTTCTTCCCAAAAGAAAACAAAAAATCCAAAAGGACCAAAGTTGACATGGCCCAGTTCCAGGTACAACATGAAATCAACATGCACTGACATGGCTCAGTATGGCCCAACATGACCCGACATGGCCCGACACTATTATAGATCAAATGGGTCATGCTTGGTCTTGTGTTTTGTGACCATGTCGTGCCCGACATAGCATTGTGGCACCACTCATCCACACATAAATGGGTTGTACCTACATAGTATGGCTTATATAATACCTCTAGATTTATATGATAAATACTATGATGGCATGTATAATAGAATGTGAACATGTGAATGATTGATATATGTGATAATTTGTATGATAGTTGTGTGCAAATAATAAATATTTAATGTAGTGCTAATACATAGAAGTATTCATATTACAAACCATTATTTTGATAAGGAAAAAGAAATTAAAACTCCTATTTTAAGATAAATATTTTTGATGAGAATTGATAATTTTATTTTTTAAGCCCTCAATCTTTTAAAATACTTAAGTGGATGAAGCAATCTATCTAGAATGAATCCCATGATCTCTATTACTAGTTTGTGAGTAATGGAAGTCATTTAACATGTTTGTCTTGTTACCTTTTCCCAATCGGACCAATTGACTTGTAGGTGTACTCAGCATTAACTACCATGAGATAATTCTGGTAACTATTAAAATGAATCTCTTCACCATTTAAAGGATTCATTTAAAAAAAATCAATCTATAATTATGTGATGATATATATTTAGCTATAAATAACAATATCCTCCATCTTAGTCACTACTATTATTTATAGAACTAAAACAAAGTCATTTGTTTAGTCATGTTATGTATGACTCATTGCATGGACAATAAGATTATTATGAATTGGTCTGTCTAAAAAATTATGAATAGTAGACATCCTCTCATTGTAGTATGCTATTCACAAAATATCAAACTAAAAATGAATTTGCTCAAGAATTGGTAGAGGAAACTAATACTTGAAATAGAATTCAAATTTAATCGACTCATTATATATTTTTTAGTTTTTTAAAGAAAAAAGATAACTTTCAACCCTCTCACCACTATTCTCAAAAAAAAAATTTATACAACCAATTACATTGGTTGGAAGAGGAACCTCGACATTATTTTGATTAAAAGAACTACAAGTTTGTACTCATAGATTTTTGCCCAGATAAATCTCCAACATCTTATTGTCCATATTTTTTTATTTTTATTTTTATTTTTTCTTTTTATTTTTTTTAATATAAAAAGAAAACCTTATAAGAAAGGCAAACCTTATAAGAAATCAGTAAAAGCTGAAAAATATCAAGATGTTAATATTTTTATTTTTTTTTAATTATACTCCAACATCAACATCAATCCATAACTACTATCTATTATATAATAGCAAATCTCAAAGAATATTTTGGAATCAAACTCGTTCTACCAAATAAAAAGTCATGAAGAATGTAATGAATACTACAATGGCGGAAAACATCCTAGTAAGAAATTATTTTCTAAAAAAGATTGGCTTTCTGAATGAATTAAAGATCTTTGAAGTTGAAATTGATGAGGATTCCCATATCAATATCATTCTTCAATGACAGCCAAATTCATATAAGAAAATTTTTCTAAACTATAATATGAATGAACTTGATTGAACACTAGTATAATTATTTAAAGAATCAGTATCAGGTAAGAATCTTATTAGGAAACTATCTCAAGTCTTTGTAGCTGAAAAGACTTCTTCTAAACTGAAAGAAAAGAAGAGAAAAAAATTTCAAAAACATGTTAATGTTCTCTAGTCAACTCCTAAGTTACAACTGGGAGTGAAACAACCATAAGGTAAATATTTCATTATAAGCAGTGTTTATTTTATCATAGTAAGATGAATAATCAAGGTAAATCTCATTTGCTAGTGGTTGAGATATATTTAGAAGTAGTATCTTTTGATACCTGGTATGTAGATATAGGTGCCGCTATGAAGGTGGCAATGATTATGGTGAGAGATTACTATCTTCATTTTGAGAGAGATACAATTTTAAATTTAAAAGATCATCTTTATGTACTTTCTATTAGAAGAAGTTTACTTTTTTTTGCTAGTTTGTTTAGGGATGAATATTCATTTTTATTAAATGATTCTATAACATTCTATTTGAATAAAAATTTTATCTGTTCTAGTTCATTAGAAGAAACTATTTATATTATTAATCCTAACACTCCTTCACTACAATGATATGAATTGAATAATACTAATATCTTGTCATGTAAGAGAAAACAACCTTCCCAAGTGAACCAAACATATCTTTGACACTTGTGTCTAGGCAAATAAATCTAAAATAGATTTTGAGACTGATTAATGATGGAGATTTAGATTCATTGAAAGTGGAAATACTTCCAATCTATGAATTTTGCTTAGAAGGAAAAATGGCCATGTGACTTTTTATGATTAAGTGCTATAAAGCCAATGATCAATAACTAGAAATGGTTCATTCTTATTTGTGTGGACCCATGAATAAGCAAGTGAGAGGTAGTTTTGAGTCTTTCATCATATTTATTGGTGATTACTCAATGTATGGATATATTTATTTAATATGTCATAAGTCTGAGTCCTTTGAGAAATTCAAAGAGTATAAGGTAGAAATGGAGAAACATATTAATAAATATCTCAAGACACTATGATCTTATCATGTTGGCGAGTACCTCTTAGGGGAGTTTTAAGACTACTTATTTAATCATGTGATTACATCCCAGTTATATATACATGATATTCTACAACATAATGATGTGGTAGAAAGAAGGAATAAAATTATTATGGACATGGTGAGATCATCAATGATGAGTTATTTGGAAATGCTTGATTCTTTCTGGGGATATGCATTACAAATATCAACTCATGTTCTGAACTTGGTACTATAAAAGTCAGTACCTAGTACTCTAACTGAATTATGAATTAGGTGTACGCCTAGTCTGAACATATTCACTTATGGGGTTGGCCAGCACATGTACTAAAATAGAAAATAAATAAGTTGGAACCAATATCAGAAGTTTCATAGTCTAATGGATCATAAAGTTATTATTGATGCCAATGCCTAATTTCTTGAAGAAGACTGTATAATAAGCCACAAGCTTAGAAGTAAGATTGTTCTAGAAGAATTGAGAAAAAATAAACCAGCCTAAATTCATTTAATACTGGTGATATAAAAATAGGCTTAAGAAAATATTCTAATTATCTCATTACCTCATCATAGTGGGAGAATTCTAAAGGAAAGTGTTGATGTTGAACATTATAAACATATTATTGATATGTCAGTTACACAACTAGAGGGTGATGATCATAATGGTTTATAAGGAATAGACTACATTGGGTACCAATGAAAGTATACAACTGAGTGGAATATCTTATTATAGTATACACTCTTGGGAGAGTTTTTTTAAGAAATTCTTGATGAGATATATACGAATCCTAGTAACTATGATGAATAGGTTAAAGATAAAGATGTAGCACTTTGACAAAAAATAATGAAATCAAAGATGTAGTTCAATGCACTTCAATCATGTTGGGGATCTTATAAAACTGCCTAAAGGGATAAAACTCATCAAGTGCGGGTGAATCTATAAGAAAAAGAAAGAAATAAATAGTAACATTTAGACTTATAAATGCTAGGTTTGTTGCAAAAGGCTTTACCTAGAAAGAAAAAATCAATTATGAGGAAATCATTTCATTATTAGTGATTCAAAATTCTATCCTAATTCTTTTATGTATTGTAACTCGTTATAAATATGAGATTTAGCAAATGGACATAATAACTACATTTTTAAATGAACATCTTGAAAAGTGCATGTATATGATACAACCTATTAGTTTCATAGAAAAGGGCCAAGGAGGTATGCTGTGTAAATTTAAAAAGTTCATTATGGATAGAAACAAACACATTGATTTTGGAATACTCATTTTGATCAAGTCATTAAGTCTTATGACTTTTATCAATGTCTAAATGAGTATTATGTGTATAAGAAATGTAGTAGAAGCATAGTGGTACTCTTGATATTGTAGGTAGATAACATATTGCTCATTGGAAATGATGTGCGAATGTTATCTTTAGTCAAAGTCTAGTTGTCTAGTCTATTTTATATGACAGACTTTCAAAAAACTAGTCATATTTTTGGGATTAAGCTTTTACGAGATCATAAACTAAGAATGTTGGGCTTATTTCAAGTTGTTTATATTGGCCAGATATTGACCTATTTTAGCATGTATGATTTCAAGAATGGTTTTTTTCTTTTAGATATAAAATCACCATGTAAAAAAATCAGTATCCCAACACACCTAATACAATAGAGAAAATAAAGATGGTTCTTTATGTATCTATAGTAGGAAGCCTAATGTATGTAATGTTTTGTACTAGACCTAACATCTGCTTTGCCATAGGCATGATCAATAGATATCAATTTAACCTAGGGCAAGAACATTGGACAATTGTAAATGACATAATTAAGTAAATAAAAAGGAATAAAGATTATATGTTTGTATACCAAGCAAACAAACTTGTACTTATAGGGTATATAGCCTTAAATTTCCAATTAGATGAGAATTTTAGAAAGTCTACTTCATATTATATGGTTACCTTGGGAAATAGAACCATAAGTTGGAGGAGTATCAGATAATATTGTGTTGTTGATTCCACCATAGAGGCTGAATATGTGGCTGCCTCGGAGGCATCCAAGGAGGTGGTAAGGCTCAAAAACTTTCTAATGGATCTAGGGTCATTCCTTCCTTGAAATTTTCTATTATAATTTATTATGATAATAGGGTCATTCCTAAATTTAAGGAACCTAGAACCCATAGGAAGAGAAAATGCAATGAGCATAAAATTATCAAATAAGAAATATTGTGAAAAGTTGAGATATAAGTGGTGCTCAAAGTAATATTAGTGGACAACCTGGAAGATACTTTTATGAAAAGCATACTAGATTAGATCTATGAAAGGCATGTGAAAGAAATGAGAGTATGATTTGTGGTATAATGACTTTAAGTCTAAGTGAGAGATTGTTTGAACCATTTTATACTATAAGCCCTTTTCAATTGTTTTCTTTTGAGTGAGATTGGATTCATTTTGGTTTTCTTATGAATCACATTGAGTTGAGATTATATTTAAAATAAATATACAAGCATCATTTATTCTAGATAGTAGATAATATGGTACGTAGAGTTTGACTTATACATGAAAGATTGAATAATCAGTTCTTGTAGAATATAAGTTTTTTGTTCAAAATCTAGATGAAGTTGGATACTCTATTGATAAGATTATAGCAAATAATTTTAGTAGGTCAATATTGACTATGGGGAATGATGAAATTCTAACTTCTTTTTCTAATACACTTATGTGTATTGAATGAGACTACAATGATATAATTATTGTATACGAACTTGTAAAATAAAAATATAGTATCTTTATTATAAATATTATTACTCTTATTCTTGAAATAATTAATAAACATGAATACTTATTAATAGTTTTCTTGATTCATAATGGGTGAGATCTATAAATAAATAAATAAACTCAGTGAGTTGAATAACTTTATCAATTATATGGTGAATATTAATTATTTTTAAAATTCATGTTCTATAAAATGGATTATTGATGCTCCTTGAAGATTCTTATAAGTTTTGATGTAGCCAAACCTTGTAGGTGGATTTTGATCCAGCATATCGAATAAGTTAAGTGAAAGGTATTGAGGTAATATATAAGAGATTGATTGAATTAAATTGTAAGTAATTTAATTCAATTGATAAGTATATGTAATCTTAATATATTGAGTTAAATAAGTAATCAATAGCAAAAGGCATGAGTTTTTGATTAAGTAATAGAGTAAAATTATAATTTTATAGTAGTATGAATTATAATTAATATGAATTATTGTGCATATAATTTATATTGAGAGTCCAAAATATTATTTATACTAGGGTCCCTTCGGCAACTTAATTTTGTGTCATGAGAAAAGTTTAAAATTATAATTAAGATTTTGTTTATTTATTTAAGTATGCATGTGTATAAAATCAAGATAATTAATTTGATAAAAATTATATTGATTAATTTTATTAATTAATATATATTAAAATCAAATTAGTTATTTGATTATATATATATATATATATGTGTGTGTGTGTGTGTGTGTGTGTGTGTGTGTGTGTCCGCTAACACATGGAAGACAAGGAGGCAAAAAAATAGAAATGAGTTTTGATGAATACAAATAGAAGACCATAGATGGAGAAGTTACACATTTAGTTAAAAAAAAGAGGTAGACTTGATATTGAATGAAAAGATAAATTCTAGTGGCAAGCATTAAATCATATCAATCATGAAATGATATTCTCTTTCTAAAATTATATAAATACAAAACTTTTTGTTATATCATTTATAAATTCAATTCGTGATTATATTGTTGTTTTCGAAACTTTTTTTTGTTGATATCAAAATTTAAGTGATATGAATGAAGGGTTGACTATTAATCAATCTTTATGTTTTTATTTTTTTTTTTAAAGGTAGATTTCTGATTTTAAATTGCTTTCAAAGTATTCTAGATTAAAATTTTAAGAATTTTCTAATACTAAGAATTAAATTTTACAATTTAAGAATTAATAGTAAATTAATTTTTGCTATCTTGTATTTTTTGTAAAATAGACTCACTAGAAATTTCAAAAATTATCCTAAGCATTATCTTTCAAAAATTGATTGAAGATTAATCTTGGCTAACAAGAGTGTATTTTGTAATAACAACTTATATTTTTCAAAAATTTTAAAAAAAGATATAATTCGATAGTTGATTCATATTTAGATAATACTTTCTAGAATGTTTTTATAGTTTTGGTGACTAAAAAAAGCTTTGAAAGGCTTGTGAACTATTATTATTCAAGTTTTGATTAAAAATAGAACTTCATTTTTTTGAACAAATTTTGAAATGAAGCAGCAAAATATTTTCCTTTGTACATTTAAGTGTTCTTCAATAGTCAATCAAAAATTAATCTTTGCATTCTAGGACACATTTTTAATGACAAATAAGTAGATGTTTTCCAAAATAATTTTAATCTTGTAATTCTAAAATCAATCAAAGTGGGATCTTTGTATTATAGAATAAATTTATCATAGAAAACTCCATACCTTCTTCTATAATTAATCTAAAATTCATATCGACCAACTAGAATAATTTTACACCTAGAGAGAGTTTATAATTTTGATTTAATTGATCTAAATTTAATGCTATCCTACTGAGACAGTTTCAATCCATGAATTATTTTAAATATTAATTAGGTTAATTATCACATCATGGAAAAATTCGTCTTTTTAATAACCCCAAAATATGTGCCCCCCATTCTCATACTTCTAATTCTCAAGTTAATCAAGAGTAATAAGAAATAAGAAATGTTATCACGAGGTCGTGATAATTTAAAAAACTAACATAGAGATTGAGAACTAACCAAATCTATCATTTCAAAAATAATAATTGTTCAAGTTAGTAAATGAGTAAATATTTAATATAAACTTAACACCATGACACACACACACATACAATAATAATTTGAGCACTCATTATACAACAAAAAACTAAAAATAATAGGACTCAATATCTACGAACTTGTCTCTAGTGGCATGTAAGCTGTTATGATAAAATACTCATGCATCTTATCTCAAATGAAATGACATTCTATCTCATTATGATTTGTCCACTTCCATAAGAGAAAATTGGAAGAATATGGTGTTCTGACTAATTATTATGAAACAAATTAATTGATCTTAAACATAGAAGCTTAATATTCTCAAACAAGTATCTACATTGGAATTTTCACACATAGAAGCTTAATATTCTCAAACAAGTATCTACTTTGGAACCTTCACACATAGTATCATGATTATGTACTTTACTATATAATATTTAACTTATAAATAACTACTTAAATTTGGGTTTTTATGAGACAAGAATGCCTTTTTATGGTAATAATTGGAGCCCTATTGGAGTCTAAATAACCTACCAACATAAGAATATGTTTGTCTACATGTGGAAGAAATGTTAATTCCCAACAATTTTTCCCAATATTTAAGTATGCAAAAATTAATATAAGAATATATTTATCTGAAAGAATCTAGAAAATTATCAATTATGCTGACAACATAAGTAATCTCTACTCTAATTACTATTTGATAGCTTAAGTTTTTCTAAAATTTGCTCATCTTTCATAGAATCAACTAGCATGCCTATGTATGGAAAAAAAACTTTACACCATGATTAGGGTGATTATCTATTGGTTTATAAAAGCATTAGTAATCAGAAAAACAAAATATTTATCTTTAAAAGAGTGAATATAAATGATTCAACCAAACTAATCTTTCTTTATATTGGCTACAATAAAATTTAAAGATTATGATGAAGCCTCATACAATTGGCTAATCTTATCCTAATTCATAAAAAAATTTAACCAAGTAATTGAAAGATCATACAATTGGCCATTTGTTTGTTATCAAATTTATGCCATTCTTATTCTATCCTCATTGTCCACTATTATCAGTCGACGAATCTTATGCCACATGATCAAGCATCCCTTGATTCAATGACCAAATCCTCAATGAGGGAGCCCATTAGATATTAGAAAGATTATCCAACTTTCAGTGAGTGATAATATTCACCTAACTTTCAATCATAATCATCATCATAAAAAAACATATGATAATAGACAAGGAGAGATGAAGAACCCATAAAAAAATAAATCTAAGTCATCTCAACTTGGGCAACTTTGGGCCTAACTATTAATGTCCCAACCTGATCTAATAAAAAAAATTGATCTAATTCAAATCTAAAAATGAATCAAATCAGGAGGACTAGAATATTTTTACCTCTTAATGTATAAACTACTCTAAGTCAAATTAATAAATCTAAAACATAGAAGAATCAAACAAATAACTTCCAATCAAAATAATAATGAAGAAAAAAAATGAAGAGGTGGAAAAATGAGCCTAAATAGCATTAGTAGTGGCGATCTTCATCAGAAGTAGTCCTCATCAGCTAGAAGTGATTACTCTAATAAATAATATTTTGATATGATGTTCAGATAAGAAAATGTGTAAAATTGTAACTTTGATTTTCATTATCATGATATACAATGACAAAGAATTGAAAGAAAAAAGAACAAGCTAGATGTGACCACTTATTTGTTAACTAGGAGCTCTCATTATACAATAAGAAGAAGAAGAATAGTGATGGTAATAGTAATAATAATAATAATAATAATACAACATTATTCAATAATAAAAAAAATTAGCATTTATCTACAACAAAAATTGAATTTCTTAGTGAACAAACTTATAATACTATAAATATCAAGAATGATATTGAAGTTGTTTTGAAAGAGTTTCTAGAGTTTTTTCATTTGGATACCAAAACTCTTCATTCAAAATTATTTTTTATAGATTCCTCACAAGGTCAATTTTTCTCAAATGTAATTCACACAAATGATTTTATCACTTATTTATTTCTTTTTTATTTTATTTTATTTTTTTTATTTTTTTATCTTTTTTTTATCTTTTTTTTATTTTTTTTCACCTTTTTTATTAAGTTGCTTCAATTTAATTTTTCATATGAATACTTCTTTTGGAAAATAATATTTTAATGAATGTTCAACAATGCATGGGTATTGTTGGAACATAACCCTTAAGAATGCAAATCTATTGTGTTTTGGATATTCTAATCCATGATGTGATGATTCTTAGATTTTTTGATCTGTAGATCATAAATCTCCTAACTTTGGAGTGAACACGCACTAGTCTTCTTTACTATTTCTTTGCCATAATACTTTAAGAATTTCTTATAAAAAATGACTTGACTAGGCTAGTTAGAGACTCCCTTCGATACCAACGTCAATTTCTTATAAATATACTAACATTTAAATCCCTAAAGAAGTGAAACATCAAACGACATAAAATAAGAGAACCAAAAGCATCAAATCTAATTTACATCTTTTTTTATACCTTTTTATTATTTTTTTTTGTTATGATTCCAATGAATTTTATAAATTCATCTTGACCACTTACATTACATAATTGGTCCTCTTTAATAAAAATGAGAATATTTTTCTCGTCAATTACTTTTACTAGTGAGACATCAAACTACTCAAGTATTTTTCAAAAGAATTATTACGTATTTTCTATGAATGCCTCTGATTGGGAGTATCATCTCGAGTGCTCAATGATATATGGGATTGGTGAGGAGCTTTGGTATTGGTGATCATTTCTAAGTGAGATTCTCCTTCCTAGGGATGGATGCTTTTGAAAGCGTGTGAGTATCCTTAGTTGGGAATAAATACCATTAGTTAGGATTGAACATTCATAGATGGATTTGGATGCACTTAGTTGCTGTTAGATATTCTTTAATTGTGACTAATTATCTTTAGATAGGGTGGAATGATATTCTTTGAGGCTAGATACCCTTAACTACATCTAGATGATTTTCATAATGGCTAGGTGCCTTTACTTAGAGGTCCGATGTGTCAAGATGTAGTGCAATGATTAGACTTGACCAGGCATGGGAAAAATATCTACCAGGCGATATTCTTTCAAGAGCGGTGAATTTTGCTTTTATTTATTGTACCATTTTTAGAAGATAAATCATTTCTATTAAGTTTTAGTTTTCACACCTTTGTTTTTCTTATTCATATTTTATGTGTTAAGAGGATAGGAAGAGGCTTCTGCTAGACAACTCACATTGAAAGAGATCCCACCAAGTTTTAGCCATCAATTAGTTGCTAGGTATAACTAGAAGGTAGGATTAAGTTCTATTAAATGACCTAATTTATAGACATTTTTTTTTAATTCAGACATTTTTTTGCACTTATCAGATGAATCAGCCAAGTCTTCCAAGGGTGTCATTAGATGAGTTATTTATTTCACTGAGTAGTTTGTCGTAGAGTTATGGTTTCCCATGTTGACCTCAATGATGGTTATTATTCTTTTATAGGATCTCCATAGCTTTAATTCATTTGAATATTAGGATGTGTTGATTACATAATGTGTTTTGAATACTCTTTATCAACTAGACATTTGTAAGTACATTTTTTTTATTCATGCCTTAATGATTGAGACTGATGACCAGTTTCAATGTCCACATAATGGCTTAAGCTATAAGTGGTGATTGGTGTATCTAATTATCTAAAGATAGAGAATTGGAAAGTTATCTAGATGATAGCTACTAGAATAAAATATTAGGGTAGCCATATCTTCATTTTATGGCCCATCACTCATATGATGTTTCTCTTGATAGATCATTGTTGATTTCTCTGAGCACATAATGCAAATAAGAGTGGATGAGGACCCTTGATGATGTGGGAAGAGAAATGATCCATGGATATGCTAAAAAGGCTATGTTAGATTAGCAATGGAGAATAATGACACCATCTCCTTGTTACACAGGGAATTTGGACACTATGTTTCTAACCCCTACTCATGTTGTCCCCATAATTCTCTAGCAATCTCTTCATGACATTTTAAAGAGTAAGTAGTTTTTAAAGGGCATGATTGGTTCTAATTTTGTGAAAGTATCCAAGTGTTGTAGGACAATTGAAGTAGAGAAAGGAGAAAGGCATGAGCTAACAAATAAGAAATTTTCTCCCATTTAGCTACTAATTTTGGTGCATGAATGCAAAATAGGACATTTGATGTTAGAGATTAAGGATTTTCTATTGCAATAGTCTCTAGAGATCAGAGGCATATATGGACTTCTTTCTAGGATAAAAGGGGAGTTCCTAAACTAGTATTAGAAATTGAAGGTCCTTTCCAAACTAGTTTCTGTAGTAGCGGCTCAAGCTATTGGGAGAAAGAGTCATAGATTTCTAGGCTAAAGTTGTTTTAGTTTGTGCTCATCTAAGTTGGAAAAGAAGATTGTTGAATTGTCTCAAAAGTCCTTGGAAAAAATGCAAACATAACACCCACTATAGTAGGATGTTATAAGTGATAGATTTGATGAATAACTTTCAGCATGATTCTACCATCATTTATATGCAAGAATTGTATCTTATACTTAAAGGATGTAGGTTTGATTAGTTAATAAAAAATAGTCTACTATGTTTCCTATATACCTTTCAGTTAAGTCATATGGCCAAGTACTTGTGGACAACATACTCATTTGAAATCACACTTTTGACAAGACTTCTAAATTAGCAAGGATCCCAATCTAAGGTTTTTATCTAAAATCTAGAGTTTGGTTTACCTCAATTTTTATTATACGCATGTAAACACACAAGTTACAATATGATATATCAACAAGTAGAATTATTAGTTTGTTAGTGGTTGTTGATATTTTATATGTGTACATCATGGAAGCAATGGAGAAGAGACTTGAAGGTTATAGTTTTTAAAGCTCATGTAAAAGCTAGTAGAGAAGAAGGCCTTGAGGGGTACATCGATAATACTCAATACTGAGAAAGCTTGTGATGCTGATTTTTTATAATACAAAGTCCATGATGGATGCAACTTCGTCTATGGATGTTATGCTGCCTAATTTTATCAGTTAGGTGATGTCCTAAAACCTTCTTAATTAAATATATAAGTGCATAGGTCATACAAGTAGTAAAGTGGACTTCCATCTAGATATTGATCTCATATGGATTATATTATTAGTTTGGTTATTCAATAGTGAGACAACTCATTTTCAGTAAAATGAATATTCAAATTATTAGATAATTCTATATTCATGGGTGTATTCATTTAATCCATGTAATTATGTTTAAGTTGCTTGACTTATATTATATTTGAACATAGAACAAAGATTGAGGTATTAAGCAATAACTTTTTATCCTAATTACATATAAGGTAGTTGTTGCCATTGTGCTAATCCTAATGGTTGTACCTTCATAGTTGTCAACATGGTATGTAACTATGGAGACAATAATTAATCTCCACTCGAGAGTCATTCATAATCACATACCTTTTAGGAAACTTCATCAACTATCCTCGAGGATTATTTTGTATGCACACTCTTATTCTCTAGTCTCAAATATCATAAAAACTGAAGGTTGACATATTTTGTAAGTATTTATATTTTTGGTTTCATAAGTACCATACTCACACAATTAAACTTATACTTCTACTAATTTCTCTAATAAGAACCATATGAGTTAAAACAACTCATAGGGCTATCACCACCTTGCTAGTAATAATATTCTCAAGTATGTTCTGATGATTGCTTGTTACTATCCTCCTCGGTAATGATATGACTCATGCACTAAAGGTAAAATCCTTAACAGAATGTTTTATTTAATATTCATTGCAATCAAGAATCAGTTCTTTTAAGATGTGTACAATGATTTGGTGTGTAAAGGTGTTCATACTTTCAACCCCACAAGAACCATAATCATGATAATTAACATACTCAAATTTTAGATTTCAATGTACAAGTTTATCTCACTTATCATAGTCAGAAGGGTTGTCACTTCTTTCCTACCATATGCACAAGTGAGCCTCATGGTTTACTTATCATTTTCCACTTTGTTAATCTCGCCCAAACCTACCAATAATCAAAATCATAATTCAAATTTTATTTATTCACACATCCATCGATATCTATAACACAAAATAAATCAAATACATCCATTCATAAATAAAAACCAATGTCACATCATATATAGCAATTTACACAAATCCTAGATCCATACTATTTTGGTAAAATTATTGAATCTACCCTAAAGGGGGAGGGTTGAGAGTTTTGCCCCCACCTATAAGAATTGTATTAAGTTTTGCATCCCTTGCTTGCTTGTGGAACCCCTAGATAATATAAAAATTGCCCTAGGGTTTGGTTGTTTCACCTAAATTGGCTTGTTTTGTGAGAGAGAGGAAGAAGAATGAAAGATTTCTTAGAATTTTTCTTATTCCACTTTTATACTCTAGCAACTTTGTATCACTCTAAGTAAAAATTTGTAACTTTCAAAATGAAGTCATAACTTCAGCCATCATGTCTTAAACTTGTAGTTAAGACTCTAGAAAGCAACCATAACTCTGAACTACATCATGATCTTTTTGTAACACAAAGTTCTGACACTGACAATGTAAATGACTTGGTGCCTAATATCTTTGTAACATGAAGTTGTAGTGTTGTGAAGTGGTCATTGTTTCATGCATTTGTCTTCTTGTTTTTAATAAAGAGATGCTATGCTAGAAAATGACTGCAACATGGTAAAGGGTTTCATATATTTATATATGATTACAATGTTGTGAAGAGTCCTGCTTGATTATTATATGATCATGATATTAAAAAATAGCTATAGTACTAAGATCTCTCCTATATATCATATGGTTATGGTACTAGGAAATTCTACATCACAAAATTTACCTTTCATATGTTTTCAAATGTCCATGATACTATGAGTTTCCACAACTCTAAATTTTTTTTTTCTTTCATATAGCATGTTTCTACAATACTACAAGGATGCCACAACACTAGAAATTAGCTTAAGAATAATAGTCATAGTTTGGTCTTTCTTTGAGGACAAAAGTGATAGCATTGAGAAATGACCATGCTCAAGTAATATCCTTTATAATGTTTAGTGTCTCAAACATTGAAGCACTGAATAATTATAATGGATTTGGTCTAAGTAGTTTTGGATCTTTAACTTTTTGAAGCTCAAAAGTTACAAATTTGTAAAAAGGTTGCTACACTAACTTTAACTATTGAGTCATATTAAAGATAAAGTCATAGTATTTAGACTTGGCTGTGACCTTGAGCATTAGTGGAGCTTTGGTTACCAGGAGATATAATTAATATCATAGCCATTTAAATTTCATGAGATAAGTATAGTTGTGACTTCATGATAATATCACATCTATTAAGAATATGCCACATGATGAAAGAATTATGACATACAAAGATTACCATAACCTTATAGATATAGTTTCGACCAAGAATAGATGTCAAAACTTTGTAAGACTCCACGTGCTACTCCTTAGCTAAACACCTTCGAAAATCAATCAATTTCTCATGACTATTTATAAAAACTTACCAAGACATTAAAGTCATGAAATTAATCCATAATTTTCTTAATTCTATGCCTACACAATATCACATAGCACTAAAATTCCTATGAATATTTGGTAGTTTAAACATGGAACAAACTTACTCTCTAAAACAATTACTTATCCCTGAGTAATAACTTATCCCCTTCATGATAAAAAATCTTTATTATTTCTAATCATCTATGACTAGGTTTGAATATCATAAAGTCTAAAAATTAGTGGAGCAACTTCAAGCAAACATATTGATAGTCATAGTGGGGTTTGAGTTCCACAACTATACTTGTGGGTCATTGGATATTCCATTCATTTATATAATAAATATATGAGTTTACTACATCATACATGTGAAAAAATTAGATTGTCATGATTTGTCCATGCTATATGAGTTTATTACATTCATTTTTATGACTAGATCATCAAAGCCTATTTTCTACCATTAGAGATTTTTGATGTCCATGATATCTTCTCAATACAATATTTTTTTAATTGTTTCTTCCTTTAGTCTTGCTTCAGCTACACCCCCCCCCCCCCCCCCCCCCCAGGGTTTTTTATCATTGATGCTATGACTTTAGTGAATATCATGACTCCTTCTCATGTGTTGGTTTGCTCATTTTTTTTATGGATCCCAAATTCATGATGTTAAGTATGACCATGACTTTGCCATTAAGCTTTTCATTGCTCATTTATTCTTGTAACTACAATGTTGTGGCATTAAGTGAAGCTATGGCTTTTCCTTAAAGCTTTTCCTTATCCTTATTTTATTCTATAACTTCAAAGTCATAATGATGTGCGTAGCTATGACCTTGTCTTTAAGCTTCCGATAGACTAATTCATTATGTATCCCCAAAGTCATGGCACTTGGCACAATCGTGGCTGTGTCTTCATGTTTTTCTTGGTTATTTTCCATCTATAATACCAAAGCTTTTATACATCAAGAATTTGTGTGATATTTTAAGTTGAAAGTCATGACACAAATTGAGGTAACAATATTGTCATCTCTTTGAATCTCTTCTAGAGCACAAATATCATAGTATTGGGAATGATTGTGACTAAAGCTTAAACTTTCTATAATGCAAAGTCATGACACTGGAATGATCATAAATTTGGTCTTAACTTTTTGAACAAAATGTCATGGCAATTGTATTGACATGATTGAATTAAATACTCTTTATAACATAAAGTCATGGCTTTGGTATTTTTTATTTAGAGTACAATATTACATCATTGAAAAATTCCATGACAAGAGTAATTGCTCATAGGAATGAAAAGTCATAGTAAGAAATTGTTGTGACCCACATCTCTTGATGTCTTGGCTCTATCTTGAACAAGTCATGAATAAGAAATTCACTATGACTACTTGTATCATTGAGATAATCAACTACCATGACATAAACATAATATCATGACTATTAAGTGGTTAAAGCTAGTATGACTATAACTCTAGAAAAATATCATGATCATAATAATAATATTGCATAGTAAAATGGTTGTCAACTTGGAAGTAATGTTGTGGCATACAAAGAAGAGTATGACTATTTTGATAGAGTTACATCTAAGAAAAGATGTCACAACTGTTTTAGGCTATTATAGAAGGTGTACATAGGTTTTAGCAAAAGAATTATCATAACTCTCCATTATTTCTCTCTTCTACAAGCTTTATCTTCACCGAGTCCACCATTTAAATTAAAATTCACTTCAATTTCACTAGTATTTTTTAAATCCTTTTAAAATCTAAATTTAGTAAAATCTATTCTATACATACTAATATACATGAAAAACATGTCTAATCTTACGTCCTAAATGATATAATTTATTTTAAATTTTGAGTACCGAACAATAAATCATGGAACACAGGAAAATGGAAAAAACTCATTTGGTAGTGATAGCTCTATGAGTCATTTCCTCTTTTATGACTTTCATATGTAAGATTTATGAGTAAATCTATTTCAATTATCACATGTATAGTACTTATGAAGCTGAAAGTACATATACATTTAATACAAAAGTAATCATCAAGGGAAGTTGACATATTATCTAAAAGGAATAGACATATGAATGACCCATGAATAGAATAACATGTGGTCTTAGTGATGAAATGCCGAGGGTATAACTATGAGAGTATCATCCTTGGTGGTGATAATAAATATCATTATATTCCTACACTAATATGCCAAGAGGGAAAATGAGCATTTTTATATTAAACCTTTCTTCCAACATATGAACATATTTTTGGCTAAATAAGTAAGCATCATTGTACACACATGGAAGTGAGTCAATCCTAGAGTATAAGTATTCTCCCAGAATTACAAGTATATCTACTCAACTTAAGTAATAGTTAGTTTACTATTGGTTAATCAAATTGACTACATAATCTTTATAAGATCGATATCTAAACTTAAATCTACTTTATTACTTGTATGATCCATATATTCGTGGAACTCTATTAGATAAGAGAAAATCACCCAATAAGCTTTTGGGGACCTTGTAACAAAAAGGTTTGGGCACCATAATAAATTCGCAACTCACAACGCCCACAAGTTCAAAATATTTTGATAATCAATTCTTTACTATAGTGAATGATTGTGTATGTAGTAAATATACTATATTATTGTTTCCTGATTGTGAATAATAGTCATTACAACTTGGAGAGTATTTACTTGCCCATTTGTATTTCTTGGTACATGATTTATTTTCTAGTCATTCATTACATCTATATGGTCTCTTAACAGGGCTAGATATTTAGGCATGTGATCATATTTTTCTTCATAATTTTTCATTTATTTAGTTGATCGCCAAAGAGAATCACTACATATAACTATTTTATTGGTTACTAGAGATATTGCATGATGATGACCAACCATAATGACCTCATTATTATTTTTGAGAAAGTCCATGTGGAATTATTTATGCCACTTGTACTTCACCATCTTTCGATATAATAGATAATTGCTACTAATGAGAAATTTTGAGAAGCATGAGCTATGATAGTATATACTTTAAAAATCACTATTTCATCATTGTTAAAAATCTAGTGTTATGAATTTGTTACAATACCAATAACTTATTGTTCTTAGCACATCACCAAAAGCTTGTTAGATTAGTATTTATGATTTATATAAATCTACAAGTATATAAGTTATACAAATAATAAAGTAAATGTAATATTAGATATTAATCTCATAAGAATTGTTGTGCATGTTTGACTAACTAATAGTGAATTAGCTACTATTTAAGTTGAGATGGTGTATTTGGGTCTCAAATAGATTCTTAGACTCTTATGTTGTGACAATGTCATACTAGTTTGCTGGATTAAGAGTTGAAATATGTGGTATTTGTCATGCCTTATTAGCATTTAAGAGGTTGACATCCACAGGCTATCACCATTATGGATGATCCTTTAGTGGTTGTGTATTAATATATCTATCACACATGTCGAAGCTCCATGTATACCTTCCATTTGGCCTGCTACATTCCTACACCTTTTAGATAATATTTAAACTACCCTTGATGGTTTTTTGACTATACATCTATGTTCTTGGCCTCTTTGTCATCAATAATTGCAATGTTATAGTAATAATTTTGTTTGTGCTACCAACTTCATCAATATCATTCTTAGATGATATAAGATATGTCTTTCTAGAAATTTCATCCATGAAAGTCATGCTATAGTAAAATAATTATAGTGTTGTCAATATCTTATTAAACATGTTTTCTTATGCGTGACCCATAACTTACTTGTCGCTATCTGCCAAATTCAACACGTGACTCCCATAATTTAGTGAAATCCTAAGTTATACATTCTAATAACCTCCACATCATTTGAGGTTTAGTTCTTCTAGAAGATACATAATGTAATAGCTATAAATATGTTCGTGTTTTCATTTTTGTATGCATCATACTTACATAAAGTAAACTGATATAAATCTAGAATTTTTACAAATACATCCATTAGATGAGGAAGAAACCAAAGAGATATTACTTCTTTTCAATGTTGACCTTGTGCATCCCTTGACTTACCTATCACCAAAGAGATATACCTATTGAATAGTGAAACCCTAAATCTCTTACAAACAATTATATTCATCAATATTCAAAGCATAACAATACCACAATTATTCAATGCAAAATCATGTTCATCATACATAATTACATATACTAACCATAAATTCTTAATTAGCATAATATTGGAAAAAATTTCATTCAAGGTGATTGCAAGATCATCTCTACCCTATCTATCAACATTCAACTATATATATATATATGTAGATTTATATATATATAGGCTTGTATAGATATAAACCTATATATAAACACACACACATGCGCACATATAGTTATAAGAATTTACATATATAAATATATATACACTACAAGAAAATATGGGATTAGAAATGCCCAATTCTATTTCTAATTTCTTCGCAATTTTAAAATAACGACATAATTAGAAACATAAAAAATCTAGTTCTAAAGTACTCCTTTCTAAATTTTGAAAAAAAAATTAGGCTAGGGCATTTCTAAAATGTGTGGTGGATATTTTCCATCGTTAAATTTAACGATGGAAAAAAAATCTTGGATTCTATTGATATTAGCGATGGAATAGAAAGAAATGCAAGATTTGTTACTAAATTAGAAATAGATTTTAAAACATAATTTTCCATTTCTAATTTCTACAACAAGAACATGTCTCATTTATGATAGTTTATGTATGCTATATATAATATACAAATACATACACAAACCATATAACCAGCAATCAAATAAATACAAGAACACATTATTCATCAAATGACATTTAAATAACATCTACTTTAGAGTAACATGTTAAATAAAAAACATAAAAGTCCATCAATTACAGTACACAACCATAACTTAATTAAAAAACAATAACACAAAAACCAAAATTTCACAAAAAAAATTTTTGTTGCAAAAAATTTATAACATTTCACAAACAACTACTAGTCATTGTCAAGCAATTTTTTTGCAAACAATTTTTGTTGCAAAAAATTTTTGAAGATCTGGATAGATCATCTTCAGAATGATGAAAAAGAGAAGAAGTCCCTGCTAACTTGCACATTATTTGATTCATCTTCAAAATCTTCTATTGCATTTTTTCCTCTCTTTTCATTCTTATCTCCTCTCTTTTCATTCTTATCTCCTCTCTTTTCATTCTTTCAGCCTCAATTTTTTTTTATTTTTTCAATTTCCTCTTTCATCACTTTATATTTTGTTGTATCTCTTTATTCTTTTGTTGTATCTCATCATTTTTCCTTTGTAATATATCCTGAATTTACTGAATCTCATGGTGCAACCTCTCATCAAATTTGTTATTATAATTGGAAGATGATGATGAAAAACTCCAAATAAAACCAAGATAAAATGTAAATGCATTGATACCATGACCATACACTCACCATTCTTTCGGCTCCACTCTAACATTCTGAAGCTAAATATGTGCAATATCAATCTTTAGTGGCTTTATAAAAGGATCTGTCAATTTTGAAGTAATGACAATAATATTCTTCGCAGCTTCCTGCAATTGTTAAAATACAACATTACTCATCATTAATATATCCAAATAAAATGAATACTAGTACATGAAACTATCATCTCCCTACTAAAAAATAATATAAAAATAAAGTTAGTTATTATATTTAATTAGTCTATATATACTAACTCAGAAGATATGGTAAAATAAATTGCTTGACTTTGCATATTAATTTTAATGAATATCAAAAAATAATTTTTTTATATTGTTATCTTTTATTAATTGCAAATTAAATGTGACACTACAAGTATATATTTAGAAACTCATATTAATATCATTTGACCCAAACTCGACCCGAACCCTTCTCAAATCAGCTCAATCCAGCAAGTCTAGGCACGACTTAGCCCAAAAAAGTTACAAACTAAGCTGGTGGGCAATGTTGGGCCAGCTCTGCTAAAGCCGTGTCGAGCATGAAATGATGGCTCAATTGGGCCACCAAAAAATGGGTATGGCCAGCCTAGTCTGGCCCATTTGACACCTCTACCTATATCGTGCTATCTAAGATGGTGCTCGATGTATTAACTTTTCTAGTATTGAACGTAACATCAAAGTCTACTTTTTTTGTTGTAGTGAATGTGATTTCAGATAGGAGATCGAGATTACAGCTAGGTATTGTTGAGATATTAATATTAGTATGTATGAAGGATTAAGAGGATTCGAGCTTGGAAATCCAATATCATGCTACAACTACAATAAAAGCAGAGGAGTCGGTGGCTGATGATAATTCATGGGACTTTGATGATAACTAAGATTGAGCCTATTAACTACGACCTACCGCTAGTGATGCCATCATATGCCTAAGAGATTAATCATGTTTAGATTGTCTATTGATTTTTACATTTGATTTCGTTGCTTTCATTGTTATTTAGTTCTTTATTTATTCAAATGCTTACAGAATTAATGTTTATAAATGTATGTTTGATGTATTGATTTTTATCTTTTAAACTTACTTTGTTATTTTGTAATTTGTACTTGTATTAGGTTATGAAAATGAAACCATTATAATTTATAATATTTGTATTATGTTATTTTTTTGAGTTGAGAGTTATGACTTGTGATTATAAATTTGTTTTTTTTGTTGTATTAATTTACTTAATTAATTAATTAATTTAATATTAGATTGTAAAATATAAAATATATTTGAAGTTAGGAATGACTCAATTCTGAATGGGCTGAAATGGTAGTCCCGGCACATCCCGATATGACCCAGCACCACCTGACACGACCCTGCATAAAACCCACTAGGCCCAACACTACCCTACATGAAACCAACTAGGCACAACATGAACCAGCCTGAATCTGGCAAACTCGAGCCAGTCGGATCATGCCAGGCTTGACTATTTCAGCCTGAGTGGACCACCAAAAAATGGGCCATGGCGGCCCCATCATGGCTCATTTGACACCTCTAATTAGGATTATAATTTTATACTTATATTTTCACTTTAGTATTCATTGAGAACCTTTAAATCCAACAGATGTCTCTCAATATATCTCTTGTAATTTTTTTTTTCGATGTATGACTAAATGGAGATATATGGTCAATGAATATACTTGTGTTGTGATTGATTAATGATTTTATAAGTTTTATTTGTATTTATGTTGTTATTTAGATATTTATGAATATGGAAAAAAATTAGAACTAAAACTTAGGATTTTCATGAATGCGTTAGTTTATGCATGTTGACTATCGTGGATGGTGACAAGTAAGTTATGAAACACATTCATTTGATACACTCATTTGATACATTCATTTGATTCCCAATGAATGCCCAACTAATTTCTAAGTAATAAACCCTATTTCTAATCGATGTTGCTTCTTGTTCACCATGATTTTTTTAAATGGTTCAAATAGAAAAAAGTAACACTTTTTCTAATCTTAATACATGGAGTAAACAATCATGTGATAACCCAAAAATAGTAATTTAGAAGAACTAGCCCTATCCATTATTTTACCTTGGAGTTGGGAATCAGGTGCTAACTATGGTATACAGTGATATTATAACATAAGACATATGCAAGTGGGGAAGATTCATATAGTAATTACAGTCCCATGAATCATTTCTACTCATATCACTTTCATGTGTAAGATTCATAGAAATATATATATTAATTATCATGAATATGATACTTATGAAGTTGAAAGTGTAAATCTGTTTAGCACCACATTCTTTCATGTGCTCCAGATAATTAAAGAATAAAGAATAAAAGTATGTACTTGAAATAATCATCAAGTGTAGTTGATATATTTACTAAAAAGAGTAGATGTGTGAATGACTTTTGCACATAATGATATGTTACTTCAATATTGAAATACTAAGAGAATAACTATAAAAGGATCATTCTTGGTAGTGATAGTATAATAGATGAAAGACACCTTATATGCCTAGCGGGCACATGGGCATTTTCAAACTAATCTACCCTTCATTTAATAGCCAAATATTATATTGGCCAAATACTAAAAAATATCATCATGCACAAGAATGTCGACAACACTAGAGTATAAGTAATACTATAGAATAATAAGTACATTTATTCAACTTAAATAGTTATCAATTCAGCATTGATTAATTTAACTATCAAAATAATAATAGTATAATTGATATTTAGACTTGCATCTAATTTATTACTTGTATGACTAATATACTTATGGAGCTACATTGAAAAAGAGATCCTCACCAACTAGGTTTTGGGAATGTGTCGATTAACAATGAGTTTTTACATGCTCAAAGTCATAATACTTAGACATTTGTCTCTAAATCACAAAATCCTAGTGAATGATTACAACTTTGGTGTTTTCTCACTAGAGCACAAAGTCATGGTGATGAAAATACTTTGACTAGCATAAATGCTCTTTAGAATAAAAAGTCATGATGGATGGAAATGTCATGATTAGAGTAATACTCTCAAGAGCATAATGTCATGGAAAATAATATTACAGCAACTAATTTTACTTAGTATTTTTGCTATCTATCGATTGAGTCATGGCACTACAAAATGTCATGACTTCTTGTATTAGTGAAATACTTGATTATCTTGATATGAAAATAAGATCATGACCAGTATGGTATTTTATAGATAGTATGGTCATGACTCCAAGAAAATATCACGGTAACGAAGATTATGTTATATAGTAAAAAGAGTATGTTAGCTCAATAATAGAGTCATGGTATAAAAAGATTGTCATTACTAGTTTTATAAGTTATAACTAAGAAAGGATGTTGTAACTACTCAAAAGGATCATTGAAGGTGCAACCAAGTCATAGCATGGAAAATAACTCTTCATTACTTTTCTCCCCTCTAAAATATTATTCTACTAAGTCTACCAATTTCACCAAAAATAACTTCTATTTCATTAACATCTATCAAATTGACTCAAAACAGATATTTTAGTGAAATCACTCCAATTAATGCTCAAATATGCATAAACACTTAAAATATATATATATTGAATCGCCCAAAAAAGGTGATGTGTGGAGTCCCAACTAACTTTAGTCCCTAGAAAACACAAGTTTCAATTAAGCAAAAATGTACCAATTGATGAAGACTCAAGCTAGAAAGATTAAATTAAATGACTATGTTCTTTCCTAACAAAACTAATCCAATCTGAAGAAGATGTGACTTTCCCCAATTATGAAGTTGCTAAAGCATCAAAGTTAGTATCATTGAATCATATTATTAACACCTCATCTGAATTATTTTATCCTCTATTTGGTATTCAATTATTGAATATTCTTATATATTTTAGTGATTTGCAATGATGTGTAAGCATGGGAATGAGATATATATATGGATCATTTTCATGACTTTGGAGCTTTTGTGGGTTTTAATGAATAATCATGAAATTGATAGGTATTTGGAAATATTTGGCGGAGGAATATACCTACTCTTTCTCTCTCTATCTTTCTATCTAAGATTATAATAATAAAATGTATCCAAAGGTTCAAATAGGTTAGATAAATTTTAAATGGCAACTTCTTTACAAAACAAGCATGCAAGGAGGAGAGAACAAAGAGGAACAGCTTCCCCCCTCCTATGTCAAAATTTAATTTTTGCCCAAGAAAAAAAGTAAAAATCTCATTGTGCATAGTTGAGAAGATGAGAAAAAAACTAGTTGCTTACTACTTTTTTTTTGTTTATAAAGTGGGTTTGATGAGGGCACCCCCCAACCCAAGAGGCACCTCACATACCTCTTATTAAAACTCAGCATGTTCACATTTTTCATATTATTTCCTTTTTTTTTTTGAATTTTAGAATATGTGAAATTCAGAAAAATAACCATTATATTTTTCTCTTAAAAATAAAACATAAAAGCTAAAAAATAATAATTATATTTTACAATTAAAATAACCAAATGGGAACTAAAGATATCAAGTGGGATAAGAGGCTCGGGTAGAGCATGAGGCATGGCCCGATTCAGCATTGCCAGGTCTAGTAGGACATGGTCCATAATAATATGGACCATAATCATGGTGGCCATTAGCATGGTTCATGTCATGCTAGGCTAGGGCCAGATGAACCTTGTGTATATGTTAGGCATGGCTTACATGCTTGGCATGCCGGCATGACCCATGGCATGGTAGGTTTTTTTAAAACATCCTTTTTTTTAAAAAAAATGATGCTTTTATTGTTGCATGATTGGGCTATAATTAAAAAAATAAGTTTTTTTTATATTTTTTTTTTGAGCCATCAGATTGTATTTGAAAATGGCTCGTTTGCAAAAATTTGGTGACTATCAGATTTCTACCTAAAAAATATTAAAATATAAAAAATATATTTTTGAATACAAAAAATCTATAAAATAATATATTTTATAGATATATTAATTTGTAATCTCACTGTCTCACCTCTCTCTGATATTTACATTGTACTCTATTTCGTGCACATTTTTAAAAAATAAAATTTTAATTTTGTGGAGCATCAATCTTAACTTGGTGATTAGTTCTGACTTTCAGGCAGAAGAATACTAGTTGGAGCATCCAAAGTATCTTTTACATGCATAAAGTTAAGGTGCACATTTCAATTATATTGGAATTAATTTATTTTATTTTGTAATTTTAGATTAATGAATAAATTAAAAAATGACTAAAAAATTAAAAAACACTTTTCTTCTCCAACATCTGGTACAGTCTTTTACATTAAAAAATGATAAATAATAAATATAATAAAAATAAATTAGATATAGACAAAGGTAATAATGACAACCCGACCAAAAGATTCAAGTCCAAAACTAGGTTTTCTCCAATGATTTCCACCTATTTGCCTAAATTACTTAAAAAAGCGAACTTAAGTATTATAGATTCACTCTAACATAATTAAAAATAAAAATACTAGGAATATTGAAGAAGATTCGATATAATGTATGTATTATATATATATAGTACTAGTGGTAATGGTCACCTTGAGAGATATGCCAATCAATGCAATAAAAAATATAGTGCAATAAATCTTTAAAAAAACTTAGTGGAAGGATCTTTAAAGTTGTATCAACTATAAGTTAATTGTCCCATTTTATGTATCATAATGAATTTAGGGGGAAATGAATGACAAAATTGATTAAGTGCATGAGTCTTTTAATTAGAATTTGAAGGATCCTAACGCAGTTCATGTTATGCACACCTTCTTAGAAAATATAGTAGAGTTATCTTCATGACTTCTAACATCTAGATTGGTTCTGATGATACTTTATTTTCATATCTCACAACCCACTAAGTAGATTCTAAGTGAAAACTAAACAAAAAAATATTTAGGATTTTCTAAGATCATTCATCCTTATTATGGTCTCATCATATATGAGTGTTTGACAAAAATAATAATGGAATATGACATTCAAAATAAAAGTTTTGGTTTTATATTTGATAATGATTCAAATAATGATGTTGCAATTAACATATTTATCAAAACTATTAAAGATGGGCCCTTAGTTGATATTTTTTACATTAGGTGTATATATCATATAAATAATCTATTAATACAAGCAAGAATGAAAGTTAATTCTCCTATATTAAAAAATATAAGAAATTAACAAAAATACATCATGATACCTAACAAATAGCAAGTGTTTCACCCTCTATGTTTGTTTGTATGCCTAAAAAATTCCAAATGGATATTAGATGCCATTAGAATTATACTGCTTGATGTTAAATTCACATGTTGACTAGCAACATATGATATTCGATTATAAGAGTAGCAAACTTATTATTGATGATTTAGACTTGGAGACAAGAATTCCATTTTTAAAAATTTGAGATTTTTTATGAAATGACAGACATGTATTTGTATGTGTATATTCCTACCACATGCATTAAATTAAGGTACACGTACAACATTAAATGTATGTTTAGCAAGTATAGTTGATATCCTAATTGTAGTATCATTGCTATTGAGAAGAAAACAAAGTATGTAAAACACTAGTCCTCCATTTTATCTCTGTATTACTTAGCTAGTTGTATGGATATTAAGGGTTAAGGTGGAAGGGGTAAAAAATATATTAAAATATATATTCAACTGCATAAATCAAGCAGAAGAACTAAATGGTTGGATTCACAAAAGATTAGATAACATGTTTCTTATTATGATACTAAATGTGGTAGTCATAGGCTCTAAATAAGGACATGTACATCATATTCATAGATGGTGACTAGAATATTCAATTAGCTAGGTGAAAATATTGGGGTGGTATATTGAATAGGAGCAAGTTGTTTTGGTACTTAGATACAGATTACTACTTTCATTATATCACATGATAATAATAAGAATTTTGATATATTAAGTTGATGAAAATCAAATAAAACTACTTATATTGTGCTATCTAAAATAGTATATGATCTCTCCTCTAGTCTCTATCATAGCATCAGAGTCTACTTTTTCTATGGTTGTGAATATTATTTGATATAAGGTATCCATATTTCAAGTAGATATCATCAAAGCATCTTCTTGCTTAAAGAAAAAAAAGATTCAAGGATGAGTATTAAGGATAAAGTTAAAGAGTTGATGATAGATGATGAATCATATAAAATCAAGGATATTGAGGCTACCACTAACACTGCTAGCTTCATAATCAAACATGATGATCCAAACCAAGGATTAAAATATCGGTTTCTACAGATATATCGGTACTTGGATTTTACGGATATATCGGATATATCGAAGATATATCGGTGTGTATTTATATATGAGCACCAATTAAGGATAGATATATCAGTCTTAATGAATATATCGATACTTAGAATTTATGGATATATCGGAGATATATTGGTGGATATATTGGAAATTTTTATCATTGATCCAAACCAGACTACAAACACATCTTAATTGTAAATAGTGGTCATAAAAGGACAAGCACCTGATGTGTGTTTTTGTTATTGATGGTATTGCTGACTTTAAAAAATTTAATTTATTATTATTTTTCATAGCACAAATACAAAAGATATGTATTTTTTTTATTTAGTTATGAATTTTATTCATTTTAATTTATAGTTTATTATAGTATAATTTTAATTTTTTTAGAAAAAATAAAAATTTACTATAAAGTTTTACTTAAAAATAAAGGTTGTACTTGGGCCAGGTATTGGGTGCACTATTCAGCATGCTAATTACCAAATAATACCAATCATTTGGTTTGATTTTCATGTTATAATTTGCTAGAAAAAGGATTTTATTTATAATGATTTCACAAAAACTTAGTTTTGAAGGATTCTGATGAATATTTGGAAATCAGAAATTTTTAGTATGAAATATGTAGCTAGGTGGAGTTAATGACTAGAAGGGGAGAAAAAATTCATGTAAGTCATAACATCTTTGATTACACCTTTGAGTACTAATAGAATGGTTTCATCATTCATTCTTGCTCGCAACTCTACACACATAGTTGTGATAATCTCATAGGTTAGGACACTACCATTTAATTAACATAATTTATTCAATGTGCAACGTATTTTTTTGAAAATGAAGATTTCTTAGAGTCGCTACCAAATTAACTCAAAATAACTTCATGGCTATGACATTAATTTTATTTTGCAACAATTAAATATCCCAATTGTGATAAAAACCATTGTTGCCTTCATATACCATGATTTTTTTTTACCAAACCATAGAATACTCAAGGTAAAGTCATAAAGATGGTCTAGAATCAAGACTTTTGGCTATAGAATATTACAGAGATCCAAACTCGAGTTATGGTCAACACAAGTACGACAACTCTTGGTTCAAGATAGAAACTAAAGGCACAACATTCTTCAATATCACGACTTTGAGTTATAGAAGTGAAATACACAAATCATGGTCTCACTCAGTGCCACAATAATGGGTTATAGAGACTAAAGTTACAAGCCAAAACTAGGCTCTAACATCACAACTTTGTGTTACAGAGGTTAAATGAGTAATCATGAATTTTCCAAGTATAGCAACCATCAAGTAGAGGAAAGAGACTAAGGTCATGGCTTGTACCCAGCACCATGACTTTGTTTTACAAAACTAAAAAACCAAATCCATGACTTTTATTCAGTACCACAACTTTTAATTAATATACTATGAAAGGCACAAGGAAGATGACCTAAGGAGGCCTACAACTTTATTTTTTGGGAGATCCATGAGTAATAAGTATGATACAGTGCACAAACATATATACTAAGTGGCAGGCAGACATTTTGACCCCTCCTAGGGGCAAATCAAGAAGAAATTCTTCTGCTAAAAATTCATGGTTGTATGGTATAAAAATTATTGGAATTAGATGAGAAAATGTATGACGACTTCTACTCTCACTATTCGATTATATTTCTCATCTGTGCTAGGGGTATACCTGTCATAGTGAATACCTCAAGCATGTGTTCTTATTCATTGGTCACAACCTTTCTAAGATACACTATGTACTTGAGTAGCAAAATATATACAATCTGACAATTCATCAGCCACCTAGCATAGTCCTTAATTATGATGAATGTCATGAGTGTGTAAGCATGTTCAAGTCATCCATGTAAAAAGTTATCCACACATGTATTCTTATATTATGTTACCCTTCTAAGAGGCACAAATGTATGTTCTTATTAGCTATCAAAATCCTAAGAATCATGCATGAGTGTGATTATTGGATTTACTAGACCATACAAAAGGTAATTCATCATTTTCATGGATAAACCATATCACAAAATTATTCTCAAGCAATACTCATCTTAGCACAAGAAGTTGATAATTCCCAAAGGCATGACAAGATTCACACTATAATTCCATGAAATTCAATATATTACAATACAATAATCATTATACATAAATCCAAAAACCAATCTTACATATACATTCATCTTAACATCTAAAAATAAATTTTATGAGGCATAAGATCTATTTTCATCTATGATCTATAGAAGATGGGAAAGATTAGAAAATGAAATGGATCTACATCTTGAGAAGGTACTTCTAATGTTGAGTTTTCTAAGATTGTTGTTCTAAGCTCAACATAGGTTGATGTTGCATTGACATCATTTAGTTATTCTATTCCACAATGTTTGTTGGTTCTTTCCTCTCTTTTTCACCTCCTTGAAGAGGTGCCTTGGTTCACCTTTTATAGCCCTAGCTTATGGACTCCAAAAGTTAGAATATAATATGCTAGTCCAAATGTTTAGTATTACTAATGTGGGTCATCTTCCAGTTCATGTATATGTATCAAGTAGGTCAGGCAACCTAGGCATGATCATAGGCATGGCCAAAATAGCATGCATGGTCCAACATGACATGGTCCAAAATCATGCCTAGATTGAGGTTTGAGGCATGCTAGTGTGAGGCATGGCTCATGTTGGGCTAGGCCATGGGTATTCATGTTTCAAGCTGAGCCAGGCATTACCTGTGCATTTTCCCAATAGGCATGGTCCAGAGGTACATGACCCATGACTCGAGACCATGCTTGGGTCATGGGTCCCAAGTCATGGTCTAATGGGATCCAGCACAATTTTTTTAAATAAAGGGCTGCCCCATTGCCATGCATGTTATGATTTCACATAATAGGCACCAATACAAAAAGTAATATGCATAGAGTGTTGCTTTAAGTGTCGACAGAAAGAGTAATTTTTTTAAAGATCTAATGATCGGTAGATGTGAGACTAGTTTTCAATAGCTAAATTAGAAATCTAATGGCTATCAGATTTCTGCCCTTTTAAGATTATAAAAAATTAAAAATATTTTTTTTTAATATAAAAAAATTATATAAATTTAGGATAGAAATTTCTAAAATTTCATTCTCTCATGTCCTCTCTTATTTTCTATTTCTTCCTCTCCTCTCTTTGCTCACATATATCTTTGACCTATTATGATTTATGAGGTTGTGAAAAGTGGTGTTATGGTAGAAAGTTGAATACAACTATGGGATGTGTGCTTTTACTCAAATAAATTAATATAGTGTTGTGGTGATGATACACAATTTTTTAAAATATTTAAATTTTGTTACTACATCATAAAATTTTAATTATAAATTAAAAAAAATCATAAATAGTGAGTTGCATAATAATGAATTTAATATATATTTAGATAATAATGATAATGGATACTCCAATTGAAATGTTTGAGGCCAAGATTGTGTTCTCTTTAATTACCTCGACCTAAATTCATTTACCTAAAAAACCTAAAACAAGGCAAACTTCAAAAGTATGGACTCACTTTATGATAATAAAAAATAAAAATAAACATTTTGAAGAAGAATCAACACAATATATATATATATATATAATAAAAAAAGATACATAGAGTGTATGTGGCACTAACTACCTTAAAATGCCTTTTCTTCTTCTTCTAATCACCAAGCAAAATCCAAGCACAACAACTAAATTCTATGGGAAATTTTCATACTCCCTAGGGGCTAAAAACAAGGGATACAATACATAATATAAACCCTAGAATTGGAGGGCATAACTTTCAAACTAATCTGTCAATGGTAGATTTAAAAAATTATATCAAAATAGCATCTAATCTAATATTTGTGTAATTTTTATTATGTGATGTAGAATAGTTTTAAAATTTATGAATGTGTTTTGAAATACATTGTATTATGGAAATTAATGGATAATAAATTAAATAGAACTTGAATTAGGGACTTAATCATTAGTAGATTTGTGCAAGCTATCATGGTGGATGATGATAAATAAATCATCAGGTTCACTCATACATAAGGTATGAAGAAAGTGATAGCCCTTCCGACCTTGATGCATAAGAAAAACCTATATATTAAAATTTTTTATGTTGGTATATTAATCATTGTGAGTATGTTTCTTATGAAAATAAAAGTATAAATACTTTATATGATATCAGTTCTTGGCCTTGATGATACTTGAGGTTGAAAAATAATAGCGTACTTATGAAGTAACCAACAAGGGCAGTTGATGTGTTGCCTAAAATATATGTGCTTATAAATAACTCTTGAGTATAGATCATTTATTATTTTGATGATAAAGTACTAAGAGAACAATTATGAGGGGATCATCATTAAGATGGCCTAAATGGTAATAACCATCTTAAATTATATGCCATTAGGGCAAAAAGTTATTACACAACAACCCAACCATTTATTCTATATTCAAACTCAAAATAATCCGAACTATTTAAATATATATCACATAAATAAAATGAACAAATCTACAAATCTAAGATTGATACTAAAATATGAAATATCTATTATACTTTAATTGATTTGTCTCACTATGAATTGACCAAACTACTGATATAATCTTTATGTAATTGATATATGGATGAAAGTCTTTTTTATTACTTATACAACTCATATATTTGTCGATTTTTATTGATGAGATTTTCTTGTTAATAAATTTTTGGGACATTGTCTAATCAATAAAATTAAACACATAGCAAAGTCACAACATAATACAAATTGTCATATATTAGAGATTGATTAGTTGATGTTATGTGAGATGGGCATGTCTAAAGGAGATTTCTATCCCATAATGATAAAACTAGATCAACTTTATAGAGATCAATAAAGGGTAATAAATTAGATGATTGGATGCTTTTTAATGCTCAATTCTTAGTTCATTTATACTAGTCTATTGATAAGAGTATTGAGTGTTTTTGATTCTTATGCCACATGCAAATGAATTTTAGATGAAGTTGCATTATTGTATTCATCCAATATGTTTCATTTTTTTAAAAAATATGATTTAGATGTTGGTTGTATGCTCAAGATGTGTCCATTCATTGCATAGTTTTTTGAAATAGCAAATCAATATTTTGAATTGTTCCTCTTTAGGATTAAATTAATGAGAGCAAATTGGGCATTCTTGGTGATGATAATTCTAATGAGAAAATATATCATCTGGAAGTCATACATGTTATGAAAAACTTCTCTTAGACTTAAATTGCTAATAATTGAAATATTTATTTTCTTTAATAGGCAATATAACTTAATCCAGGTTCATAATTGTGAAAGGTACACATTAGTCACACCAAGGCTTGTGCACGAGCAAAGCCATTGCCTAGCACCTCATCTAATGTCAAGCATTGCTCCTTCACAAAGGCTTTATGGTGCCTTAAGGCAATGAATGTCTAGGGGATGTATTCTTGCCTATATTTTAAAAAAGATAATACATAATGTTTTAGATTGTTTTAAAAAATAATATTTAAAAAAGCATTTTGAAACTATCTGAAATGTTAATATATTCAAAATCTTAGAAAAAATAAATTAATAAAATTAGTAGTTATAATATACTTTTTTCAAAATAAATTATAGAATATGATAATTATATTAGTTGTTATAATATAAATTGTTTTTTTCAAAACAATGTTATAATGAAACAAAAATATAAAATTATAGAACTTAAATCTTTCTTGTCTAGTTTGGCTGGAAAAAGAATAAGGTGCCAAATACTAGTGATTTTTTTTTAAAAAAATATGATATATACCAATTGGAGGTTCTAAGATGTGAATATGAGCTTTACTTCTATCTTAGAACTATAAATAATGCACGTTGTTAGCATGTATGCTCTTCAAATTTGTTTAAATAAAAAGCTCAATAATAATTTTTGAAATTCATTAGAAATGTTAGCTCAAAAAATTTCTTCTACTAATAAAAAGTTCTTAAGAAGAAAATTAAATGGCCATGTAAAAAAAGATTATGTATCAAAATTTTATACAAGTGAAACATTTAGAGTTCAAAACAATAAGAACATTTTTATTTTTGATTTTTCTTTAACTTATGATTTTAAGATTGTTAAATGTTTTTATAATAAAATAAAATTTATTTTTGATGATCTATACAAGTGAATACAATAGAAGTCGACTTGATTATTTTTTTGGTTAGGATGTAATTGAACAATAAAATTTATAAACTTATATCAAGAGAGATAAAAAGAAAAAATAATTATATAAAAAAACAAATGGTATAGAATGGTGAGATATATAAATTTATTAGGTAAAGGAAAAAAGATACTTTAAGATTTAATAAAAATAAAATCATAGTCACATTGTTTTTGAAAGAACACTAGAGAAATTGAGAAGTAAAATAATAGGAGATGAAAAGAACATATGCTAATTTGCATTAAAGATTAAGTGTTAGAGAATAAGACAGATATATATTTAAGGTACCTAAAGTAAGGATATGAAAGACTACAAACTTAAGTCATGTTAAGTATGTAAGAATGGGAATGATTAATTATTAATGCAATGTAAAAATTACTTCAAATATATTTAGAGATTATGTCACTGATTATGTGAATGAGATAAATACATATGTAAAATTAAATCTAAAGTAATTTACATCTCAAAATAAAAATATATTGTGTTTCATCCTAGAGTTAGTACAAAAGAAAAAAAAATTAAAAATATAATATAGCTTGAAATTAAAACAGGTTAGGTTTTTCTTTTATTAATAAAGCATTTAATATTATTATCTTAAAAAAATAATAAAGAAAACTTTTGTTAAAAGTGCATCAATATTCCATCATATGGTTTTAATAAAATATGATATTTTAAGTATCTAGATCTTACAATAAAATTTAAAAAATTAAATATGAAAAAAAATTTAAAAATTAAATGTAGAAATTAAAAAAAACTGGTAAGAGTTAGAAAATTAAAAATGAGAGAAATGATAAAATGGTTTATATTTTGAAATTTCATATTGCATAATACAATAAGAAATAAAAAAAATGAAAGATAATCTTTAGGAGATGAGTTGATCAATCGACCAAATGAATGGTTCCATAGACTATTGACCTATAGCGTAATCATAGCCTTGGCAAATAATGGGCATACAAAACCCACCCCATAAATATAATAGGATTAGGTAGAAACATGAACATCTTGGCCACTCGAATAGGCATTGAATGGGGGCAAGATGGATCAAGTCAAAGTGATTATTGGGTTGAGTGTGACCCCAAATTATACCTAGGTATTTTCAGTATGATTTGGTGTCATTATTGAGCTAACATATAATTTTAAAGCCTCACACAAGTGCATGTGGTTAATAAGTAATATAGTAGTGGATAGAATATTATCTCCACATTGATTGAATATGTATAAAAAGAAATACAAAAAAGAATAATTTTTAGTTAAGAGACAAAGTATGTTCAATTCAAGCTGCAAAAGGTGTAAAACTAATTTAAGATTAAACTAGAAATTCTATGAATTGTTGAAAAAAAGAAATATGGCAACTAAGAATCATGAAGATAAAAAAATAAATATTAAAATAAGTTGGAATTAATAAATCCCTTTTAGTTGTTTTCTTACACAAATGTTATAACATTGTTGCTACATTACAATATTAAAATATTATCAATTAATCAAAATTCGAATCTAACATATAAATTTTCCAAATGCAACATTTATTTCACTATTTTTATTCTAAATTAAACATATTCTTATATTAATTCAATGAGAAGAACATGAATGAAAGTATCAATCGTAAATTTTGTAAGGTGAGTAATATATTCCTATATTACTTATAAATCAATAATCTCAATCTTTTTAGAAAAAAAATTGACAAATCATAATTTAACTTATATCTACTAATCTCAATATTTCCAAAATTAAAATTAGCATTAAATTTCACACAAAGAAAACCAAGATTCCCATATTTAAATAACAAGTAAAAAAAACAAGTACAATTGATTGAAAAGGAAAGTTTACTAGATATTAACTTTAAAAATTCAACACAGCTTAAAGTTCACACCAATAATAAATTAATAAAATCAGTTCATATTTGGATCTAAACTAACTTAAGAGTTTAATTTATCCATTGTTCAACAAATTAATAATAATTTAAAAGAAAATAAAACACAAAGATGTATAAAGAAAAGAAGGGATAAGGAATACTTAGCAGGGCTTGGAGTTTGCTATTACCTCCTTAACTAAAATGGATAAGATATACTTATCCATTTTAGTTATTCTCTTTCTTTGTGTTCTCATTTTTTCCAAACTATTATATTAGTTTTCTTTGATTCTACCTTCTCCATGTTGTTGCCTTTTGTCATTTTCCTTTTGTTTTTGATTCTACCACATTCTTGATGTTTTGTATTTTGTGTGTTCACCCCCTTCTATTCTCTTCATGCATGCTCTCTTTTCTTGAGTTCATATTTCTTTAATATTTTTTTTTATTTTCCTTACATGTTGTCTTATTGTCTCTCCCTCATTATATCTATTGAAAACCTATATATATTTGTTTCACCCTCTTATGTCATGTTTCCTTTTGACGCCAATGTTTTATTTTCTTTTACACCCTTAGCATCATTGTTTTTCCTTCTTAAAACCACCCCCGATCTTAACTTTCTTCTTCTCAAGCAACTTTGATTTTCTACCTATCATTCATTTTTTAATGAACAAAGATTATCCGCTTAGATAGTCAACTTGGAGGTTCATGTTTTTGGTATGCCAAATACAGAATACTATTAGTTCTTTTGATGAATATTTTTGATATGTTTTGTATGAAAAAAGCTTTAAATATAATAATTTAATGAAATTGTAATTTTGAATGATTATGATAAATAATAGCAAAATCAGATAGATTTTGGGTGAAATATAAGACTAGTATATTTATTGAGTAGGAATGGAGGAAAAGTCATTATTTCTCATATTATGGCTTACTTACACCTTCAAGAGCATATAATATAGTTTTTATATCTATTTCTAGTCAAAGCTTTATAAAATTAGTTATAATAATCTTTATAATACATGAATTTACCACCTCATTAACATAATTATTTCATAGTACAACATATTTTTTTTCTGAAAAACTTTCATGGAGTCATAGGTATAGTAGCTCAATCATACTTAATTGTATATGACATTAATTATATAACAAAGTAGTAAGTATCCTACTAGTACTAAAAACTATGATATTCTCCAACACTATGACTCTTGGATACAGATAGTTATATTGGGCATTTACTTGAGTTGTAGCCATTTCAAGAGCTAAAACCATGAATATGCCCATTTTTTAGAGAAATGCATAAACCAAAATCATTCCTAGTGTCATGATTTCATGTTACAAAAAGAAAATGCATGAATCATAGTTATTCCCAACACCTTGACTTCATGTTAGAAAAGACAAATAAATGAGCTAGGATTATTTCTAGTGTCATGGTAATCTAATAAAAAAAGATCAAAGTCATAGCCATCCGTAGGGATGCGACTTAGTATTATAGAGAGGCAAGGCTAAATCCATGCCCATAACTTTACCATAACTTCCCACTTGAAAACACACCTATACATGTGAGTATAAAAGTGGGACTTAAACCATATATATAGACAAAAAGAGGTGGCAAAACCAAGAAAGAGAGGGGATATAGTTCATCAAAGAAATAAAAGCTAGGAGAGGGAAATTCCACCAAACCATAGGTGGGATCCACAAGCAAGGAGGCAACACAAGACACAAGATTAAAACCTAAGGGGAGGGGGAAATTTTTGACCCCCACTTGGGGTAGATACGAGGTGCACTAAATAAGAATTGTGTGTTTAGGGTTTTGAATCTATGATTTTCTTGAGGGATTTCATTAGGAATCTAAAATTTCTAAAGATGTATTTTAAATTAACACATATGAATTCCTCCCCAATATTAGGTAAATTGAGGTATGGGATTGATGTATTTTGTTACGTGTGATGGATAAATAATTGATAAATTTAATATTTAGATTGTGTTGTGGTTTGATTAATGATTAAAATAGTGTTTATTTAGAACTCAAATTAGAATTTTACTATATGTAGGTTTGTGCATGTTATTCTAGTAGATGGTAACAAGTTAGCCACGACTCACTTATAAAGGTAAGAAAGAAGTGACAGCCTTTCTGGTCATGATGTGTGAGAAATACATATACATCAAAACATAAAATTGAGATTAAGTTTAATCATTATGAGTATGACACTTATGAACCAAAATAACAAATACTTTAAAAAAGTCAATTCACTTAGATGAACTAACCCTTAATTAATATGTGAATTTTATAAAATATTTTTCTAAGGATTTCACCTTTAGTGTGTGAGTCTTATGTCATGTCACCATGGTAGATGATGATAAGTAAACCATGAAACACATATGAGTGGAGGTGACTCATAAGGTGGTGATAGCATTGTGAGCTACATTCTATCATATGACTAATACTAGTGAGATTTGAGGGAAGACATATATTAATTATTATGAGTATAATACTTATGAAACCAAAAGTATGAATACTTTTATATATATATCAACTATGCATATCCTAGATAAAATAACCATCAATTGATGTGGGGGTTTTATATAATATTTTTTTAAAAGTTCCACCTTTAGTATAGAAGTTACATATCTTCATGGTGGTTGGTGAGAAGTAAGTCATGAAACACATATGAGTATATGTAACTTATAATGTGGTAAATGCAAGCTACTTTCTTTTGTATGACTGTTACTTATGAAATTTAAAAAAAACATATATAAATTGTCATGAGAATCGTGCTTACAAAGTTGAAAATATTAATACTATTAATATCAAATTAATTTATGTCTTTATGATAGGTAAGGTCTGAGAATAAGAATACACATACGATAACCATTAAGGACAATTGACAAGTTGCCTAAAAAGTGTGGACTTGTGAATGATCATTGAAAATGTATGATATGTTGTTTATGTTGTAATATTTTGAGTGGACATCTACAAATGGACCTTCATTGAGGAGGGCCTAATGGATAATAACTACCTTGTATGTTAGTAGGGCACTAGAACATTATTAAAATTATCCAGCCATTATTCTATAAATAAGCACAATAATAACTAAGAAATTTAGACATGTAATTATGTGTGATGAATTAGACTTACCAATAATATATGATTTGTAGCAAAAACTTAATTTTATCCTTTTGAATAGAGTAATAAGAGACTAACTATGGTTGATTAAACTACATACACAATCCTTGTGGGATCAAAATCTAGATGAAGATCCACTTTACTATTTTAATGACTCATCTACTTGTATAATTATGTTGGATGAGAGACCCTAGCTCAACAAACTTTTAGGACATTGTCTTTTCCTAAAAATTAGGATCATAATAAGTCACAATACGTTTTTAGCACTATTGTTAAAGATTATTTAATTTGGTTAGTCACTTTAGTTGACATAAGTATCCTTGACAAAGGATAGTTCAATTTTAAGTTATTTGGATAATAATATCTTGATTAATATTCTTAGATTTGTATAGCTTATCTTGTGTTTTTTTTGTGTTTATTGGTGTAGTTGTTAGTTTTTTTAATCATAATTTCTATTAGCATACACTTTATGATTTAGCTAATATCTTTAGATTCAATAATTAAAAGAACTAGAAAAATAATTTTGAGATTGAGAGCTAAGAAAGAATAGATAGAAGAAACTAGTTGTGAGAGAGAAGTCCAAGGTGATAAGTGGTATTCAATATGCCAAATACTAAATAAAATTAGTTATTTTGGTAAATATTCATTATGTTTTTGTATAGAAATGAACTATAAAATGAAAATTTTCACCAAATTATAGTTTGTGTCTAATTATGACAAACAATAGTGAAATTGTGTGATTTTTATGTGAAATTGAGACTTGATGGAATGTTGAGGAGGGGAGCATGAGATAATCATGCATAATGGTAGGAAGGAAGTGATAATATTGTTGATTATGATACATGAGATAAACTTATACATTAAAACCTAATGTTGAGGTATGTTAATCATATGATTATGATAGTTATGAAGCTAAAAGTGCAAATGATTTTATTATTTAATTCATTATGCATGTCTTAGAAAAAATGACCCTCAATTGATATGACCATTTTATTTATTATTTTAAATGTTTTACTTTTAGTGTAGGAGTCATATGTTGTGGTAGATGGTGATAAGTAAGACATGAGACATACATGATTGGAGGTAACTCATAAGGTGGTAATAATCTTATAATTATGTGATTATGATACTTATAATGTTGAAAGTACACATACTTTTACTACTACATCAGTTTATATTTATATAATATATGAGGTTAGAAAATATGAATGTATATATGAAGCAACTATCAAGAGTAGTTGATGAGCTTCTTAAAAGGTATAGATTTGAGAATAACCATTGAGCATGAATAATTTGATATTTCAGTAGTAAAGTATCAAGTGGATTGCTATGGGGGGACCATAATTGGGGATGACCCAATAGTTGATAATCATCTTATATACCAATAGAGCACTATAATAATTCTATAATAATTCCATATTAATTTCTCAATCAAGGTCAATTATATTTAAACTATTTCTATAAGTCACCATGTGTAATTCTTAAAAGGTCGATTATATTTAGTTAAGATTCTTATATTAGAATATAAGAATCTTAAATAAAACTTAGTCTTATCCTCAAAACTAGAGCAATATCAGACTAATAGTTGGTTGATCAAACTACTCACATAATTTATATGGAATTGATATCTATTCAAATAGTATACTTTATTACTTATATGACTATATACTTATGAAACTTGTTGGATGAAAGGCCTCTTGCCTAATAAGGTTTTGGGACTTTTTAAAATTCTAAAAATTATATATTAGGGCAAAGTGACAACTAGTTTTGTGTCTATTATCAGAAATTATTTACTTTGTTTAGTCAACTTTAATTAATATAACTATCCTTTAAAAATTATAGTTCTATTTCTAGTAATTTTGATATCAATATCTTACTTTTGTGCCTTGATTTATATTACTTAAATTTCATTACTAATTCATATCTTTTTATTAGTGTTTTTTATTTGGTTTGTTTCCACAATAACTTATATAAGTAGAAATTCTAGGCCTAAACTAACACCTCTAGACTTAGAGATTGAGAGAACCAAAATAGTATTTTCTTAAGAAAGAACCCATGGAAAAAACTGACAAAAACATAGATGTCCAAAGAGGTGGTAGGCAAGTTATCCAATAGTCATACCATCACCACACCATGAGAGATTATTAGCAGCCTATGATGATGGACAGCTACTTTGGGATTCAAATACAATAAGTAAAAATTAACAAATTTGAGTTGAAGCTAAGTCTAATAGTGATGGTTTAGCGGCATATGTATAGTGAGAGGATATCAAATGATCTAAATAGGCATGTAGAAATATTTTTGGATTTATGGTACACAATTAAAATGAATGGAGTTAGTCTAGATCTCATTAGGCTACATGTATTCATTTTTTCTTTAAGAGGCAAGGAATAAAATTAGTTATAGTACTTATCTCGAGAATCGACCGAGAGTTGGGATAAACTCGTGTAAGTTTTATTAATAAAGTTCTTTTTATCTCAAATCACTTCACATTTATAGAGTGAGATAAGTCAATTCCATCATGATTAGTTTGATGCTTGGTATGATGCTTGGGATCAATTTAAGGATTTATTTAGGAGATTCCCTCAACATGGGTTTTTGTTTTGGTTTCGAGCCTAAACCTTCTATAATGAGCTAAACTACATGATGAGATGTATGATTGATATGACCTCAAGTATGTCGATTATGAACAAATAACACGAGTAAATATATTATTTATTTGAGGAGTTAGCAAAGAATAACTACAAAATTCTAAATGATCATCTCTTTAGAAGAAAACAAGTTGGAGTGTCAAAGTTAGATAGATTCATTATGATGGAGGCCAAGATGAAGACATTTCTGAAAAGATTGGAAAGCCCAAGAAAGGAAGCAAAATTAAATAGAAGAAATTGCCATTGTGAAACCATAAGAGATGATGACTTTTGATCTCATTTATCAAGTAAATGAGGCTAATGGATCACAAAGAAAATGGTACATATTTTGACACAATATGAATATCCCAACACACTACCATCCAAATATGAAAAATAATGAAAATTTTTCTTATGTCGGGTATGGAAATGGGTAATAGAATTTTGAGAGTTACTTGTTAATTATCCATATTCTATGAGACATAATATTCATGCGTGACCGATTTCGTATTATCCATATTCAAAACCCAAAAAGAAGTCATTCATCAATGCTAATTGATAGAATTGCTAACCAAGATGAAACAGAGAAATAAGTTTCAAGAGGATTGGATGGAGAGACTTGAGAAAAAGTTGAAACAAATAAAATATGATAATGAGAAGTATAGAAAATCAAATCAGATAATTAGCACTATCTATGAATGGAAAAAGTATTAATAGACTATAAAATAAACATGAAACAAATCCAAAGAAGTACTTGTTAATTATACTTAGAAGTGGGAAATAAATTGAGAGACAACAAATGAAGGAAACTAAGTGCTACAATTGATAGTGTTGTGACTTTCCCCAAAGTTGTATCTTTCACCATGTTATTCCCAAAAGTTGCAGGTTCTGCCATAACATTTTCAAAAGTCACGGCTTCTAAAGGATAGAATATCCAAATTTACTACCTAACTATGATAGAAGAATAAAAAACATTAGAAGAGAGAGTACTCGAAGTACTAGAAAGACAATTAAGATAGACAATAATGCTAAAGATAATTTTGCTCCTATTTTTCTTTCTAATAATTATTTAGAAAGGAGAAATTAAACAAATAATTCAAGAAATTTCTCAATATTTTAATTAAGTTAGAAGTCAATATCTTATTTACCAATATTTTATCTTAATTGCCAAATTATATAAAATTCATGAAGAAATTTATGAGAAGTATGAAAAAAATAGAGATATTTGGAAAAATGAATATGATGGATAGAGGTGTCAATTAGGCTAGGGGGCCTAAGCATAGCACATGGTACAACATGGTTCAACCATGCCTAGCACTACACGGTATGGTTTAGAACCATGCTTGGACATGCTATAGGTCAGTCTATAGTTTGGCTCATGCATGCTTCTAAACCATGCTAGGCCAACTGTTTTAGCACATTAGGCAAGACATGACACGACTCAGCATGATAGCCCATTTGGGATGGTTTTGGCATGGTTGGGCTACAACACACTTTAGACTATCTTGGACTGACCCAAGGATAGCCTAAAATGAAACAAGGCTAGCATGGCCAAGCCTGGCCTAACTTGGCATGACCCTACATAACCTGACCAAAATGTATGCCAATGGTCCATATCAGGCTACCCATTTTCAGATCTATGTTAACATGGTATGACTTAAGCTAAAAACTATGTCATGCCCAACACGACATGGTGGCATAGATGGGTCTAAAAAAATAAGTCATGTCAACACAACACAACCTGTTTGATATCTTCAATAATGGAGAAATGTTGTATAATGATTTAATTAAAACTTATAATAATGTTGAAAGATCTAGAAAGTTTTATGATATTATATATAATTAGAGAGTATACTTTCTGAAAAGTACTATGTGATTTAGGATCAAGTATCACCGTGATATCTTTGTTAATAGTATAAAGATTGAACCTAAATGAGATTATTTCAACCTCTCTCTCACTATAAATAGCCAATCAATCGACGAAGAACCCAATGAATATTATTAAAGATATTTTGGTTATGTTTGGCATATTTATTTTTCATATGAATTTTGTGGTATTGAATATGGAAGAAGACTGACATGATCCTTTTATCTTTTGATGACCATTTATATCCACTAGACAAGTTCTCATTGATATCAAGAAGTGAGAGTTCATGCTTCTCATAGGCAAAGAAAGAATGATATTCAACATTTACAAAGGAATGTAGAATTGAAATGATAATGAAAAAAATTATTGGAGGATTGATAACATCTTCCACATTACAAGGCAACAAAATATAGACTTTTGGTGAAAGGAATTTGTAGAAAACTATTGGCATGACAAAAATAAGAAGGACGACATTAAAGAAAAATTATGAAACTATAAAAGTGAAGTTGAGATTGAGGAGAATTGTCACTACAGAATCATAATATTCTTTAAAGTTGCAAAAGTAGAGGCAAAATCTCAATAAGTAGATGATACATTGATATAGAAAGATATAGTTTCAACACTTCTAGAAGATATAAGAGAAGTAGAAAAAAAATGAAGGAAGTAATGAATGTTGTGACTCTGACCAACACTATGACTTTGGAGATGTAAAAGCTACGAAAGAAGTCATGTTAAGGCCCAACAACATGAATTTTGAGTTTCATGATGAAAAAACTTAATGTGCAGCCCAAAAAAACAATGACAAAGCTTAACATCATGATTTTAGAATTCTAGAAAGAAAAAGCTTGAAGTATAGCCTAACAAAAAATCATGATGATCCTAACAGTCATAGCATCCAATGAATATAAAGCTATGACAATCCAAAAAGTTATAGTATCCTAGGAAGGAGAAAGAAATGAAGAAAGTCTTGATAAAAAAAATATAGAATATGATTCAATGATGAAAGAAAATTGAAGAAGAAAAGAGAAAGTGAGAGATTATATGACAAAGCTAACTTAAAAAGCTTAGATCATTGATGGATGTAATAATTTACTGCTAACCTAGCTATGAACATTGAACATAATATTAGTTGGGAGGCAACCTAATAATTTTTTTCTACATGGTGTGATAAAATAAATGTACCAACACATACATATCCTTTTACTTCCACGAAACTTAATCAAGAAATTTAAACCCCACCATTACTCATTTATATGTTCATAAAAAAGAAGCTCCACTATCTAGATATACATTTTCACTCAAATCTAATCATAGCGAATACTTATAGAGGACATGTGGAATTCAAATTTTTTTTAAAAGGGGGTGTAATTGCTTCGGGTGAGCAATCATTTTAGTGTTCAAGTCTATTTAGTATACTAAAACCCAAATAAAACTAATTATTTTGGTGAATATTCTTGATATCTTTGTATAAAAATAAATTTTAAAATGATCAATTTCACTAAATTATGGATTCTGATGGATTATAATAAATAGTAGTGTAGGTGCATGTTTTTTGTATGAAATAGAAACTTGATGAATTATTGAGAATGTAATGAGTGAAAAGTTATATAAACTCATAATATTCTTTGTGTTATGATTTTGGTACACCTCGTTGAACTATATGATAGTTTTGAAATATATTCTTGGTCAAAATACAATACAAATAGTTATGATAATCTTTGTATGTCATGGATCTATCACCTTATTGATACAATTATTTTATTATGCAAAATATTTTTTTTTCCATGAAACTTTCTTGGAGTCGTAGCCATATTATTTATATAAAGTTTTAGATGTTTTATGAATATATTTAATGTTTATATTTTGTTGTGATTTGGATATTGATAAATGTAGTAATTATGTAGAACTGAAATTAGAGTTTTACTATTAGTAGGATTATGCATGTTATCATAGTGGATAATGATAGGTAAGCTACAAGGTACACTAGCATATAATAGTAGGAAGAAAGTGACAACTCTACCAATCATTATACGTGAGACAAATCTATATGTTAAAAACATATAGGTTTTTCTATTGAGGTATGTTAATCATGTAAGCAATATGCTTATAAAGTCAAAAACATGAATACTTTAGTATGTGAGTCACATATTAACATGATAGATGATGATAGGTAAGATATTAGATATTCGTGATTAGTAATGACTCATAATGTGGTGATAGTTCTGTGAGCTCATTTCTATTGTATGACTAATATTGATGAGATTTAAGGAAAACATATGTTAATTATATGAGTATGATATTTATGAAGATGAAAGTATAAATATTTTTACAACCACATTAGTTTATATCAATATGACATTTGAGGTCGAAGAATAAGAATATATATACAAAGTAAACATCAAAAGAAATTGATGAGTTGTCTAGAAGATATGAACTTATAAATATCATTGAGTAAGGATGATTTGCTACTTTGGTGATAAAGTATAGAGGGGTTGACTACAAGGAGACCATCATTGGAGAGGACCTAATAGTTGATAATCACCTTGTATTCTAATAAGGTACTAGAACATTTCCACAAAAATCCTACCTTCATTTTGCAATCAAGTCTTATAATATAAAAACTATATGGATAAGTCATTGTGCATCATAAAGTATCAACCCTAGAATTTAAGAATCTTACCTAAAGCTCAATCTTATCTTATTAACCCAGTTAGTAGTTGACTAATAGTTAATAGAAGGAACTACCTATACAATCTCTATGGGATCGATATATGGACAAAAAGTTTACTTTGTTACTTGTATAACCTATTTACTTGTAGGATTTGTTAGATGAGAGACATTTGCCTAACAAGATTTTGAGACTTTTTCTAATCCTAAAAATTGAGCATCATAATAAAGTCACAATAAGGGGTAAGCTATCTAATAGCCTAACCATCAATGTACCTTGTGGGACTATTGGTAGCCAATTATGATGGACAACTATTTTGTGATTCATATGCAACTTGTTGAAGCCAATTACTTTGAATTGAAGTTGATTTTTATGGTGATGATTCAACAATATTTGTATAATAGAGGGATATTAGAGGATTTGCATGAGCATGTTCCAATGTTCTTAAAGTTGTGCAACATGATTAAAAAAAATAAAGCTAGCCCAACTGTCATCATGCTATGTTTATTATTTTTTCCTTTGGAAGACAAGATACCAAGTTGGTTCTAGTACTTAACTTGAGAAATGATTGAGAGTTGGGATGAACTTGTGCAAACCTTCCTCATAAGTTTGTCTCACCTCAAATCACCTAATAGTTGAAAAATAAGATAAGCCAATTCAATCAAGAGGAGCTAAAAACCTTATATGATGTTTAAGACTATTTTAAGGAGGAGTTGTTGAGGAGACGTCCTCAAAAGGTGATTGAGCAGTGGTTCCAATTCCAAACCTTACACAACAAACTAAACCACATAGTTAGGTGCACTATTAACGTGACCTTGGGTGAGTTGATTATAAACAAGTTACTTGAAGAAGTATATTATTTGTTTGAAGAGTTAACAAGGAACAACTATCAAACTCCAAACTATCATATATTTGATAGAAAACAAGCCAGAATATTATATTTTGATAGATTTACTACTATAGAAGCAAAGATAGAGACTTTTTAAATAAGCTAGAAGCCCAAGATAAGAAGCAAAAGAGATTGATAGAAATCACCATTTTATAATAATAAGAAATGGTTAACTTTAAACTTATTTATCAAGTAGTGGAAACTAATAATTAGCAGAAAAAATGGTAAAAGTTTCTACCTAACATTGATATTCCTACACATTATCATCTAAACATAAGAAATCATAAAAATTTTTTATATTAAAGCTATGGTTGTGGGCAACAAAGTATTTATCATGAATTTTGTGAATAATTTGATGAGATATGATATTCAGGGAGGATAAAGCTCAAATCATCAACATTCAAAGAGAGAAGAAAAGTCTTTTGTCAAAGATAAGTTGATTGCATTACTGACAAAGTGATAATAAAACAAACTCAAAGAAGTGCTTGTTGATTATATTTTGAAGCGGAAAAGAGCTAGAGTAACTAGCAATAATTGGAGAAAGTTGAAATAGGGAGAGCTGGCCATCGACAATGCTACAACTTTATGTTATAAAGAGGGGAGAGATCCATGAGTATGACTTCTACCAATAGATAAAAGGGGATCATGAAGCTGAGAAAAATGTATAAAATAGCAAATTATTCTAAGTCCTAGGAGGGATCCATGAGTGAATAAGTAACACAAGACACAAGCTTAAGATAAACATTAACATCAAATTGGGTGGGTCAGAAGCTAAAGACCACCATTCTGATCATGTTAATGCAAAAGCTTCTATTCTAGAAGCTTTTGCTTCTAGATTACGGTCTCAGACTTGGGTCTGGGGGGTGCGGAAAAAAACTGTGGGTTGGGTTACGAGCCCGATGGAAATATCAGATCCATCGGGAATGGCTTCGGGTCAGGGACCTGGGGTTGGGTCAGAGCACCTTTCAGCTCGTGCCGAGATACCGTGCCCACGACCCATTGTGTCGGACTGTGCTCGGCTTGGCATGTGGCTCGGTTGGCCTAGGCACGACATGACACGAGACGTTGCGTAAGCAGGCCCAACATGGGTCACTCCCATGCCGAGCTAGGCATGACTGAGTCGTGCCATACCTCAGGCCGGGCCTGGGCCACCCAGCCCGTTTGACACCTCTAAGTGAAATAACTAGATAACTCAAGTTCAATATGGATAATATTGATTATAAAAAAAGTAGCATCTTATTACAAATCCTAAGAGTTGGAATTTGATAGACAATTGTTATAAAATAATGAACTAATGATGAACATTTCATCAAACCCTAATGGTTTGTCAAGTATCATTCATTCCATATAGAATTTGAAACCATGATTACCTTAGATGCAGCATCTAACTTCATCCTCCTCAAAGAAAAATATGAGATCAAGCTATTAATCTCTTGTATGTCCAACCTTGGAGGTGAAAGTAAGAGGTAGAAAAGTTGGAAAAAAGTAACGAAACACTTTTTGTCTTTGTTTTGTTCAATAATTTAGCTAAAAGCCCAAGTGAGACTTGTATCTATCTTTTTTATGCTACAATTATATTCTCCACATATTTATAGGTACATTGTTTTATAGAAAAGGTTAAAATGTATAAAATGATATGAAAATAACATGATTTTCAATGTCTTATATAGTTCGCAATCATTGGTAAAAATTTGGCAAACACTATTGAAGTCTTCTTTCTAGTAGATATGGTTTAAGCAAATTTTCAAGTGCATATCAATTACCATTGTTTTATGCCCAATAGATATTTTCCAAAAAAGTTTGCAAGTGCTTATAAATTTTTGAATGTGTTGTTTAAGTCATTTCTCTCTCTCATGTTTCTATGCTTTTATGTTTATTTTTGTTGTGATTATACTTGCACTATATTTTGAACTTACTATAAAGCTAAACTACTTCAAAAATGCTAAAAACGCACACAAAATAGAAATATTAGAATATAAGACCAATAGCATTCTATTTGAGTTAATTTAAAATAATTACTAGTCAAAATCGAATAAAAATCATCACATTACTCTATACTTTTATAGTAATAATCACTTATTCATTTCTAAAAATTCTTTAATTTTTATATAAGACCCCAAAATGTTACATAGAAACATTAACATATCTCCTATCTTGGATTGCATATTATTTAATATGATAGAAATTTCTTGATTTCTATTGTGATATGTAAGTAAACATCAAGGATATGAAGTTTAGATAACATAAATTTCATGTCCACAATTACTCCAAATATCAGAATTAAAGACAAAAGTTTTGAATAACTCATTTCACTCGTTGGAGTTGCTAAATGATACACTATTTGTTGAAATTAATTGACATAAAAATTCACAAAAATGTCTACCAATTAGTGATTATTGACAAAATATAATTTCTTAAATAATCTAATAATAGTTGAATTAATCAATCAAACAGGCAAAACATTATTTTTATTGATGGGAAAAAATGGGTCAATCATTACTTGACCTAATATTTGGCTTGAAGGACCAAGGTTTTTTTGTATGTTGGGTTGGGTTTGTGAGAAATAATTTTTCATATTTTGGGATATGCCAAATGATCACCAATTTTTCCATGTATTCCTAATTAACTTGAGTTTTTTTTTTGGATGACACAAGACTTGCTCAAACTAGGATATTGATTGGCTCAAGCTAATGTATTTTGTTTTGACATTCTTAACATTTTGTAAAAAAGATGTTATCATTCATTCTTTACAACTCAAAATTAATTATAAAATTGATGGTTGGATTAATTTAATGGCAATTGAATATACAAGGAAAAACTAGATCAACTAATATCCTACTTGATGTTTGGTCTGACTAGCTCAAGTTTTTTTATATGTTGGGCTTTGCTAGGTTGGTTTACCAACTAATAAGTCCTCACATTTTAATGATGCCAAATGGCTATTATGTATCCTAGATCGATGAGTTTTTTGGCTGGCTAAGGACTTTTGTATCACATTAGAGTTTCAATGCAATGCCATAGCCAATATGGTACCCCATCATGAACCCACCACGTATTCAACCATTGCACAATATCAAATATGAGCTCTATATTGAATTAATTTTGTCCTACCATAGACTTACTAGAATAATGACTTTAAATCGTGACCAATTCATATATGATTGGCCAAAACTCTCATTTATTGTTAAGCCTGCTACTTATGAGAATCTTTCCAAACTCAACCAAGTTTGTTATTTGAACCTTTGAAGAATCACACTTATTGATCACACATTATCTTCTAGAGCTTCCCCAACATATTAATCATGAGAAGGATCTTTGTACTTAGTGATGGACAGTATAATTATGAGTGTGATAATCTTTTCCACCCAATCCATTACACATTCTCATACAATTTTCAGCATTTCTTTTTGAATATAAGCCATTATACACACTAACATCGATGTCAGTTCTCAAAGGCCAAAGGGACATCATCCACCATGAGAATCACATGAAACATTTTTCATCATGCTACTTGATTAGGCAACGTACTTATGTACTAATAAAAATTCGCTCTCAAAACTTGTATCCTTAGTAGGCAACATATTTATGTATTATTAGAATAATAAATAATACCACCTAATTTGAAGGAACCCACCATTACTCACAAGTCATTTTGTATATAATGTTGATTAAGAGGATAACGACCATATTTGAACCACAATTATTTATATTTTATTGGTCATTTGTATTGTTATATAGATATATTAGGCATTAAGCATTAAGATCACAAGAAAAATCTTCATATTCTCATTGACACTTCTATCTCTGATACTATTTATCACAAGTATATAGTTTCAATACAATGATATAACATGTGTGACACAACTTCAATAATTAATCACGGGTTTAATTTTGTGTAATAATAAGTACCAACTTCATGTTGAACTAGTTTCATCTTATTAGAGCATTTTCAACGAGCTAGTTATTTATTCACTTTTAGCTATTTTAGCTAGCCAAACACAAAAAATATTCTTTAACTCATTCTCTATTTTACTCTCTATTATCTAATTTACTTAAATGGCTCAACAAATTTGAAGAGTCATTTGAATTTTCTAAATTTTCTCTCTTTTTTTTTATCTCTTTATATATGTATTCTGACTTTTTTAAAATTATTATAAGTTGTGTAAAATATAGAGTGTGGTTGGAATGTATTCTAAAAACTTCCTAACTAAATTAGTGAATTTAATATTTAAATATATTTTGAGTAGCTATTTTGTTAGATATGATTGGAGATGCTCTTATAAGCTTATTAGATGAACAATTCTATATCTCAACCAATGTGTATGATTGGCTAAAATTATTCTTTATTATTATTAATTTCTACACTTCAATATTCCCAAATTAAATGACCCATATAGAATAGAGACATCCCAATATTAATTATATAGGAGTCAAACAGCCAGCCTGACATGGCCCGATTGGGTTTTAGGCCGCCCAATTGGGCTATCGTGCCGGGCCGTGTACGAACCCACGGCCCAAAAACTGTCGGATTTGGCATGGTTAAGATTAGACAAAACTCTAATTTTTTTTAAAAATTAGGGTTTTGGCGGCCCCTCACTGTTCCGCCGTGCTTCTTTGCCCTTTTGGGGAACAACAAGCATTGTTTGTCAGGTATTGGCTCGTATTGATCATGTTGTACGTGGTCATGTGTTTTATCCACTTCCAGCTCAGCAAGGTAGCATAGCGTGCCAAGCACGGCACGTTTGAGAACTCTAATTAATTATAGGAAAATAATTTCACAAGCCGATAGTGCTGCCACCAATAGTCCAGGACACTTGCTGTGCAGCTGTGGACGAACATTAATTTCTGATCATAACTTGTCTATAGCTTCTTCTCGCTGCTCGGTACTGGTAGACTCCGGTAGTAAGAGGCAGCAATCTTCCATAAATTCCCGTCATCTATGAATGAACAAAATACAAGTCTGACTAGATGCTCAATCCTTGAGTTGAAGAAGGTGATGTTGGTGTGCTTATCTATATGAATGGCATATCTGCATTCGCTTGTTTATCATGTGCATTATTTGAATATCTTTACATTTGTAAAACAATTCAATTGTATTCATTGCGTTGTCTTGACTTGACATGCAATAATTCACAAAATAATTCATTTTATAGGTTTCGATTAGAGGTGCAAGTGCAAAGGAGATTTCGCGGGATGCCCTTCTAGAGAAGGTTTCGCAGGAAAGAGAGCATCGGAAATTTTCAAGACTAGCTGCTATCGCTGCGCTTTTTATTCAGGTTCATATTATTTTTCTGTTTTTCATTTTTCATGAATTCGGTTAAATCATAGTTACCATTTGTTGGTTCAGTGAAATTTATCCATGATAAATTTATGTGTAAATTATATTTTGGGACGCTAAACATAAAATATTTATAAAAAAATATTTATATTTTTAATAACTATAAAATTTTTAAATATTTAAGTTTTGGTATGTTCAACATATGAATTCTTAATATGACAAAAAATATAATAAATGTTATATATAACATTATAGATGAATATATAAACTAGTTTAAAAACTTATAACGTGTTTATACATTATAACTCATATAATTATAACATATAAACTTGTTTATATACAATATTATAAATTAGTATTTAAAAAAATATTTTTTTAATGCCTTGATGCGTGCCTCAAGGCGAGACGTTTGTAAAATGACTCAAGGCATTAAAAAAAAATGAAACTCTACGGAGCTCCACGCGAGCTCCGTCGAGCTTTCCGTGAAGCAGGGGAGAGGGGCGATGGCGAGGGTGAGGGAGAGGGAGAGGAGCGAGGGCGAGAGAGAGGGGCGAGGGATAGGGGCGAGAGAGAGGGGCGAGAGAGAGGGGCGAGGGAGAGGGGCGAGAGAGGGGCGAGAGAGAGGGGCGAGGAGAGGGGCGAGAGAGGGGCGAGAGAGGGGCGAGAGAGAGGGGCAAGGGGAGCTCCAACGAAGGAGTGTCTTAAAAATATAATATAAATTATAATATAATATAATTTATAAAATATTTAATACTTATATTTATAGTCAAGGGATATCTTAAAAATATTTTTAAAAATTTTGATTTTTTATTTTTTTATGTATGTTATTTTATTTTATATATTTTAAAATATTAATTAATTATATATTAGGATGTTCAAAAAACTTAAGCCTTAATGTCTCGAGGCTTACGTTTTACCTCACGAACACAAAAATATCTCTTTTTATGCTTTTGCCTTTTAAAACATTATTATAAATGAGCTTTTAACTAGTTTATACACTTATAAACTCATTTATAATATATAATCTTATAACTATTTTATATATAACATTGTATATAAGTTTTAAAATTCATTTACAAACTAGTTATAAGTTTATAAAAGAGTTTAAAAACTCATCTATAATATTATATATAAACTCATTATAACTCATTTATAAAAGTGTTTTCGAGTTTATATATAATGAGTTTAACTCATCTATGTTGAATCATGATATAATGTTATTTATATGTGAACGCAATATAACTCATTTATAAATGTGTTTTTGAGTTTATATATAACAAGTCAAACTCATCTATAGAAACACCTTATAATGTTATAACATTGTTTATATGTAAACTCATTATAACTCAATTATAAATGTGTTTTTTAGTTTATATATAATGATTAAACCCATTTATATTGAAACACATTATAATGTTATAACATTATTTATATGTAAATGTTATAACATATTTAAATGAGTCATAATGGGTTTATATATAATGTTATTGATGAGTATTTAAACTCATTTATAAAATATATTTTATGAGTTTAAAAACTCATATATAATGGTATATATAAAATAGTTAGAAGTTTATAATTTATAAATGAGTCATAATGTATAAATACATTATAAGTTTATAAACTAGTGTAAAACTCATCTATAGTGTTATATATAACTTAATAATTAGATTATAATATTATATAAATGAGTTTATAATCTTTGTATATCAAGAATAAGTTTATAGATGAGTTTACACGCTATAACTCATTTATACATGTTATTACATTCAAACTCATTATGACTTACTTGTAAACATTATAAGTTTATAAATAAGTTATATATAAATAAGTTTATAAACATAATATTGTATAACATTTATGTTATAAATATTTATAATTAAAATATAAATAAGTTATATATAAATAAGTTATAGTTTATCTATACATGTTTTTGAAACATGTTATATAAGTCTTTTTTGAAATACTATTTATGTAAAATAGTATTTCGTATAACATTATATATGTTTTGTCTTATGTTAATGGTTGAGGGGTGGGGTATATTGGGGTTTTAAGATTTGTATGTACTAAACTAAACTTAAATATTTCAAGCTTTGGTGCACTTAATTTAGAAAAAGATACACCAAATAAAAAATATTTATGTTTCGATATAATAAAAAAGAAAAATCCAAAAATACCATTACTTACTCTATGTCAATATTAAAAAAAATTAAAATGGTATAACTATAAGGCTATGACTTTTTTGTAAATGTTATATATATTTATATATAATTTTTATATAAACATTATAAATGTTAAATGTTTTATACACATAATGTAATATATAAATATTTATATGTTATGTAAATGTTTATAAATTTTATTTGTTTATATAAATGTATAATATTAATCGATAAACATGTATATGGTTATATAAATATTTATAAATATTATATGTTTATAAAAACATGTAACATCGTATATACATGTTTATATTTTTATATAAAATTATCGTGTTATATATAAATATTTATACATTTATATAATCGTATAAAATTATATACAATCATTTATAAATATTCATATAATATATAATATATGGTTGCACTATATGTTAGGCTAAAAACTTATAATGTAAATTTTTTATAAATTTTTAGTATTAGATCCAATATGACCCATCATTTTAATGCAAAATTTTAATTTAGAATATATAATAATTTAATTGTATTAATCAACTAAAGTGAATTACTAATCTGAAAGTTGTATTCTTTGTTCTAATGATAAATTTATTACCAAAAGGTTTCTAGTATGCATGTACAAATTTTTTTGTGATTATATTTTGTTCATTTTTGTCTTTCATCAATCACACTATGTCTTTACATGACTTTTCAAAGATTCTTGGATCTAGGTGTATTTATAATTATTTTGTATCATAATAATACTAAATTCAAAAAATATTCAGCTAAATTCAAATGGTGATGAAGTTGAATATTTCCATTTCTTATCAATTATTTTCATGATTTTATTATAATAATCTTTTTCTTTATTTTCATGACCGCTAAAATATAGCTCATAGATAACATCTTTTTATCATCTACCAAGCGAAAAACACGTACAAGGCTCAATACTTTCAAACAAAATATTATAATGTTCCAAAAATGAGACATGAATATTATATTGTTATAATTTTTTCTATCTTGCTCTTTTATCCATTTATTATTTATCAAATCTAAACTAGTAATTATTGTTTTTAAGTTTTTTTTATTCATTAAATTGAGATAAGATGCTAAATACCATTGCAAATTGAGCCTTTGTAGGTTTTAACAAAATTTTTTCCTCAATAAATTATCTCATCATGTTGAGTAATCATGCTCTATTATAAATGTAGCTGCTTATAGTTGTAATAATTCCTTTTGTCATTTTGATATGTGATAGTTTTTTAATATTTTTTAATATTAAGGCAAGACAATGTGCAACACATGGTATTAGATACAAATGTGACATTTTTTATTCCAACAATCTTTCTAATTAAGTTAAAGTTAATCACTTGTAAATGTGCAACATATGATAACATTTGTATATCATAAATATACAAATGTGATACTTGTCATTACTCATTACATGGCTTGAATCACTATTTATTATAACTTGAACAATATTATTTTTACTAATTTCTTTTAATTACCTGTCAAATAATTTAAATGGCCTATCACATATCTTTATCATAGAAGTATCAATCAATTTCATGAACATGGTATTTCTTGAAACATTCATCATGAAATTTAGCAATGTTCTTTCATTCTAAAGATGTCAAATGAGTTGTGTCATGTTGGCATGACCCAACCCTTAAGCTTGTTTGTACCATCGTGTTGTGCAATGTCAGCACAATTCTAAAAAAGGGCAATTTAGCATGGTTCGTTGGCATGCCTTTTTCCTGAGTCATGTCGAGTCATGCTGAATCATTCCAAACTGGGTCATACCTGGCCAAGCTAGCCTAGGAAAGGCCAGGCTAGCCTGGTTCATTCTAGGCTAGCTTGGATTCAATCTAGGCTAACATGGTTCGTTCCATGCTAGCCAGGGTTAGGCTTAGGCTAGCATGTTTGGCTAGTTGGGCTAAAACCTATCTGCACGAGTTGTGTAGGGCCATACCATGCCATGCCTCTTGTGCCAAGAACTCTAGCTTGGCATGACTTGAGCCACACATCCATGTCGTGGGCCGAAGCAAGGTTGGTCTAGGTATGACCCTGAACTAGGTTGTGTCGTGCCAGGTGCAATTGAATCGTTTCGTGCCTCATGCCATGGTCGTGCTCCCTGGTCCATTTAAAATTTTTATTTCTTTTATATTAATCCATCTATCTGACATAATTAAACATTCATTTTATTTTAATATTTTAAAAAACGTAATCGAGGCGCACCTAAGATCGTGCCTCAGGGTGAGGCGTGCAAAAAATGCCTCGAGGCACATTAAAAAAAGGCTACACACAAGATAGGCGTATGCCTCTTTTGTGAAGCATTTTGAGGTGCGCTTTGAACGTGTCTTTCACGCCTTGAAGAAGAAAGCATATGTCTACGAGGTGTCATTCAAAAATTAAAAAAAAACTTATTTTCATAAAATTGAAGCAGTGCCGATCATTTTTTCGGTGCTGCTCTACAATTTCAACACTGAAGCCATATTATCTTCACTATAAGATTTTTTCGATGCTCCCCAGTCAAAAATTCCGTGTGCCGACGTCGATGCTGATGTAGAACTCAAATTATGGCAGTTCACATCTCGATATTTTTGGTACTACTTTATAAGTATATTTTTAATCTTTTATATAAAAAGTTATATATAGTTATAAATTTAGTTATATACAATTGTATTGAGTTATATATACTTATTCAGCTTAATATAAATACTTATATGTATTTTTTAACATATAGTTATATATGTTAATGTAAAAACATAAATTATAGATATAATATATATAATTATAAATATTTATACATATAGTTAATTAGTTATATATAGTAATACATATAATTATAATTAGTTATATATAGTCAAACATTATTGGTATTCAAATAATTATACATAATATATATAGATATGAAGATAGTTGCATATTAATTTATATAATAATAAAGTTATATAAAGTTAAATATGTGATTATGTATATTATTAAAAATAATTATATATAGATATATAGTTTGTATATAGTTAATATTATATTCATATATATATTTAAGGTATGGATAATTAATTCATATAATTTATGAACTAAATAGTATCATCCCAAAAAATATATATGAATACTCATATTCATTGGTATTTATAATCAATTCGTTGAAATCCTACGAGTTTATTTTTTGATTAATATTTCTTAACATTGTATACATTAACATTTATAAATTTTCATGGTTTTTTTAGATTTAAAACAATTAAATTCAAATTTTAAATTTTAAATTCTTTTAATTATGTATTATTATTTTTTAATTAATTTTATTATTATATAGAAATGTGAATAATTAAATATTATTATTGGTATATTTTTCAAGATGAGTTCTTCTGATTCAAAAAAATCAAGAAAAAATTGTGTGAACATATATTATTGAAGTTTTTGTGAATCAATATTTGAGATATATATTTTGCAATTAAAAAATGTGTGAGATGGGTATATAGATTAAAAATCACTTAGCTGGAACTTATCATAGTATGAAACTATGTTCCAAAGTTAATAAAGATATTAGATTGGAATGCATATAGGCATTGACCAATTATAAGGATCAAAAAATAAAAAAAATGAATTATTCCCAAGAAATTGATATGGGTCTATCTTCAATGAATGAGAGTACCTTATCCAAAATGAGAGTACCTTATCTTCAATTATGAGAGTGAGAGTGGGTGTCAGAGTGGGAGTGAGAGTGGTAGAGGGGAATCTATTCATAGGAGACTCATTGATAAATTAATCATTTCACAAACTCATCAAAGTACATTGAATTCAAGGTGAAAACAAGAAGAAAAGAAGGAAATGTGTAGAAAAATTGATAAGTTTATTTATTCAAAAGATTTCTCATTTAACACTGTAAATGATTCTTATTGGATTTTTATTATGGATGTTGTTATAAATTTTGGGCTGGGGTTTAAGCCTTAATTTATGCATGGATTCAGGATATATATTCTTAAAGTAGAGGTGAATGACCTAAATATTATTATGGAAAATTACAAAAAAGCTTGGAAACAATATAAATGTTCAATTATGTTAGATTGTTGGACAGATGAAAAGAGTTGGTATATTATCAATTTTTTGGTGAATAGTTCTGTTGGTACTTGGTTTATAAAATTAATTGATGTTTTTGATATAATAAAAAATAAAGAAATGATGTTCAAATATATTGATGATGTGGTTGAAGAAATTGAGAAGGAAAATGTTGTGTAAGTTATTACTGATAATGTCTTTAATTATATGAATGCTGGAATGAGGCTTATGGAAAATGAAGAAGATTACGGTAGACTTCTTGTGCTGCACATTGTATTGATATGATGTTGGAAGATACTAGAAAGTTAAATATTCATGATATTATACTTGTTCGAGCTAGGCAAGTAATGAAATTCATATATGGTCATACTTGGGTTCTTAGTTCGATGAGAACATTTACAAAAAACATGAACTTATTTGTTCAGTAATTATATGATTTGCTATTTTATTTTTTACTCTCTAAAGTCTTTTTAAGCAAAATCAAGGTCTTATAGCAATATTCTCCTTAGAAAATTGGCGTCCAAGCAAATGGATTAAAAAAGTAGGTGTGAAAGCTCAAATATAGTGTTGTTTGATTCAAATTTTTCGTCACATATAATTTTTTGCATTAAGACCATTGTTTCATTAGTTAGTGTCTTTAGAGAGGTTGATTCAGAGGAAAGATTAGTCTTGGGTTATATTTATGAGCTGATAGATTTTGCTACGGAGAAGATTGCATTTAATTGTGGGGGCATGGAGAGAAAATATGACCAAATTTGGAGAAAAATTGATGCAAGATGGATTCCGCAACTTCATCGGCCTTTACATATAGTAAGTTACTATCTTAATCCTCAATTATGGTATGAAGATAAGTTCTTTAATAATGATGAGGTGAGGAAGGGATTATTTGAATGTATGAATATGATTTTGGATTATCAAGAATATTTAAAAGCTGACATTCAGTTCGACTCATTTGACCAAGTAATGGGTAAATTTGTGACTCGTATTATAATTGATTTTAGAATATTAAGAAATCCTACAAGTTGGTGGATGTGTTTTTCCCCTTGATTTTTGTTGGCTTCAGGATGATGAGTTATTCAATGTTGATGTTATTAGAATTGTGTCATTCAACTCCCAACAAACTCAAGTATTATTGGATCAAATAATTTCTTCACATTCTTATAAAAAGAAACGTAATGAAGTATTAAGTATGTATATAAAAATTAAAGTCATAAATTTAATTAAATTTAATAAAAAAGCTTATAATATTTATACATAATTATTAATTTATATATTTTACTAGATATAAGTGGAGACAAATACAAAAAGAATGAGTTCAATTTGACATCAACTGATTAAGATGAAGATTTAGATAAAATGTGGATACATGATAGTGAACATTTTTCTATTCTTGATATATTGGATGAGAATGATGATGCTCTTGAAGAGGAGAATTTAAATTGAAACAATTTATATTAGTTCTTATTTTATGACTTTGTTATAGTTATTTGTGAAAGTAGTAAATTAGTATACTTTATTTTTATTTATGCTTTTTTATTTTATATATTTTAAAATATTAATTAATTATATATTGTGATGCTCAAAAAATATATGCCTTAATATCTCTAGGCTTACGCATCACCTCGCCTCACGAACGCAAAAATACCTTGCCTTATGCTCTCGTCTTTTAAAACTTTATTTTATTTTTATTCGGTAAAATAATTATTTATTAAATCTTTTGTAAGAGTCAATTTTTTTTAATTTGTAACTCTTACTTCATGAAAATTTGATCCTTTATATCCAAAATTATATTGTCTAATTACCTTGAGCTTTGATTGAAAATTTGCATAATATATCATATTAAATAGTAGTGCGGTATCATACATTTATTTATAAAATAGAAAATTAATTTTTTCTTTGATTTTTTTTCTTATTAGTATTATTGAGAGTGATTTGAATTTTTTCCTTGTTTTGAATAATCATATCTGGATTAGAAGTAAAGAAGTGATTCATAAGATATTTTTGTCTTGATCTCTTTAAGTTACAATGACAATCATTTCTCTTTATATTACTACCACAAATTCATAATATCTTTTGATTCCATTTTACTAGTAATCTTTGTGTCCTTGTTAATTTTATCTTGGAACCTAAATAAATTATCATTCATATTATGATTTTCAAAATTTATTTGATTTTTTTGAGTTTTTTTTGGTTAATTTATACTCTTTTATTTCTTTCCCAATATGTTTGGGACACCTATACTTTTTGATATAAGAGGGATTGACTACAACACTCTTCTAGTGATTATAAGCAAGGAAGCACGAATATGGTTCACTATAGCCGTGTCCATGTGTAAACACGTGGACACGGTACGGACACAGCACGGATACGTGACTGATATGCCACGTGGCTTATTATTGATCAATTCGTATCTGATACGCCACGTGGCGTATTGGCGTATCAGACGAATGCGTCGGTATCGTATTCATGCTGACAATGCCGAGTGGCTGACATCCGATGACATTGGGTGGCCTACGTTGCCCATGACGCCGAATGGCTGATTTTGTGGTGGGGGTGGACTCTATTCTGTGGGGCGATGGGGGGAGCAGGGGGCGGGCGCGAAATGTGAGAGGTAGGTGGCTGGCACGATTTGTGGTGAGGCAGGTGGCGGGCACGATCTGTGGAGAGGTAGTGGGTGGGTGCGATTTGTGGGGAGTCAATGGGCGAGCGATTTTGTGGGGAGATAGGGCGTGATTCTTGGGGGGGGGGAGGCGTGATTTTTATAATATAAAATAAGATATTTTTATTTTATAAAATAAAAAAAATATATATTTTCATATAATATAAAATAATTATAAATATTATTTTATAAAATAAGATAATAATAAATATTATCTTATAAAATAAAATATAATATTTTTATTATATAAAATAAAAAAAATATATATTTTATTTAATTTTATAACATACTTAATGTTTATAAAGAAAATAATTGTTATTTTTAATTTTATTTTTTTTACGATGCCGTATTCTAGTCGTATCTATATCCTAGTTTTTTAGAATTTGTCGTGTTCTCGTATCCTGTCATGTCTTATCTCTGTGTTCGTGTCCGTGTCCGTGCTTCTTAGATTATAAGGTCAAGATAGGATGGATTGACTACATCATCTTGCTCATTGCTAGACTTTTTTTTTTCTTTTTTTGAAAAGTTTGTTTTTATTATTAATCATCTCTTTTGGCGGAGTAATACCGTTTTTACAGCCTACTTACTTGCTACCCATTTCTCTTACACCCTTTCTTTTCTCCTATTTACTGTTTACAAATTAAAAAGCGCATTTACATGATTTTGTTCTTTGTTTTTGCTTGCTATTCGAAAATAGCGAGATACTGAAATCCTGAAGGCCTTTTCCTTTGCTTTCTGCCTCCCCATTTCTTCTATTGATGCCTCTTTATAGACTTAAGCTTCTATCTTGTACTGCAGCGGCATAAAGCTCTACCTACCCTTTCCCACCCCTTAACACATTGCCATTTGTTCCAAAGTAAGGCAGAAAAGAATAAAACAAAAACACAAAGGCTTGCATCCCTCCATGCTCCTGCTCTTCTTTGCTTCCGTCAAAGCTTGTTATTCAGCTTTTTCCTCTTGTTATTTACTGCTGTTAGCCTGCATATAGAAACAGAAATATCTATGCTTCTTGTCATATTCACTTCCTTACCCTCTCCTCCTTCCTTCCCCTTATCAGCTTCCATCAAATATACAAATAGTGATCAAACTATCCCCCCCCCCCCCCAATACACAACCCTTACAGACTCAACAAACACTCCTAAAAACAAATTAACATCACGCCAGCGCTCCTCTGTCTTTTGTCCCTCCTAGCAGCATTCCGCGAAGCTCATTGTCTCTCATTCATTAAGTGATCTTCCATTCCTGCACCAAAGAAAAAAACATAAGCACAAAAATAACCAACCTCCACCCTCAGCCCTTGAGTCCCATTCCCTTACATTAAAACCACCATTCCCCCTAACTAATACTAATTACATAAGTGAATCTAGGAACTTGGGCCTCTTGCAGAGCTCCTTCCATTGCTTCCAGCTGGACATCATGGGCTTCTTGCTCCTCCCCCCCATTCCTTCCTCGCCTTGCCTGCCACAGCTTTGGTGTCTTGCAGCTTGCAAGTATCAAACAAACATCCCTATCCCATGTCCCACTCAGTTCCCCACCTACCTTCTCCCACCTTCCTCGCATTTACCCCATCTAACCCTCTCATTTCCTCTCATTTTCTTGCTGTGCTACAGCAGCCTCCTCACCTCTTCTCATTCTGACATGCGAATATGCCAGTTTATCTAAATTAACTATTCCTTTAAAATTAGCCGGAAGTGACCTCCCATCAAATTCTTACTCACCTTCACGAATACCCTCTCTTGCTAACTTATCAGCTAGTTGCCTAGTTCATTAGCCTTCCTGTACGTATGTTTAATTATGACATTTCGTTTGTTCATTAAATCTCTAATTTTTCATATCTCTTCTTTGTATTTTCACAGTTACCTTTTAGAGGCTAGTCCAACTGGTAGACTCGAATCCACTTGAATCTTGATGTTCATAAGTTCAAGCCTATCACAAATTTGCAAGCCTCTTAGTAAGGCTTGAATATTTGCTTGTAAAGCCGAGCATGCCTTACTATTCATTGTGAAAAATCAGATTATATTCCCGCTTGAATCACTAATGCCTTACTACCATCTGTCTTAAGTGCTACCTAGCCAATAGGCAGTTTCTCTCAAGTAACACTTTTCAAGCCCAGCCATCTTTCTTTTCTTAATGTTAAATACCATTTATTTCCCAACTCCTTGCAAACCTCTATATTCACTCCTCTAACCGGATTAATAGTAAATATTATTGAATTTTTTTTTTAAATATCTTCCATGATACTCTTCATTTTCATTTTAATGTTATCAAATCTATTCTTGTTTCTAGCTATCAATATACTCCACACTATTACTGGAGGGAGATTTTCTATAAGCCAAGTACATGCTCTATTTTCGGATTTGAATCTCTCCCAGCGTAGAATTCTAGAACCTAAGGTTTCTTTATTATGCTGGGAAGGGTCAAGCTGTCTCCATACCTCTTTTGCTATATCACCTGTCGAAAAAAGGTGATCCGTGCTCTCTACTACTGAAAAACAACATTCGCACCTGGAAGCTATCCTAATGCCTTTTTTCTGAATGTTCGTATCTATCGGGATGACATCTGAGAGCGTCTTCCATAATCAGGTTTTCATTTTTTGCAGGGTATCTCCTTGCCATATCCTTTCAAATATGAGTTGAGGCTTACTCTTTTTTCTTATCAATTCTTTTGCTGACTTGAGAGTAAAATTATCTTGTGCATTTAAGGTCTACTTTCAATCACTTCTATTAAGTCTTGAATGAGATTCTACTAGCTCTTTGTGCTTACACATAGCCTTCCAAGCGATTGAAGCTTTCTTAGCATTTTTTAGAGACTTTTTTTCCCCACCATACTTACCACGGATGAATTTTGCCCAAATACTCTCGTTCTCTTTCAATCTCCACCAACTCTTACAAGCCCATGCACTGGTTGTATCTGTTAGACTTGTGAAGTACAGGCTAGCATCTTCTTTAGGTCTACATAAATCCTCTCATTTACGCCAGTATAATTTTGGCTTACCCTCCTTTTTTCCCATAAAAAATTTGTCATTTCTTTTTCGAATTCTTTTATAACCTTCTTCGGCGGATGCATAACCGACATAATGTGCGCAATAGAACCATGCAGCACATGCTTGAATAATGCCGCTCTCCCCCCATGCTTAACAAGTTTTCTTTCTAACCCGCTATCTTTTTCCTCAGTTTTCCTACCTGAAAGCTTAAATACTCTGCTTTTAGCCTGCCCTCAAATATCGGGCAGCCCAAATACATCAATGCTCTTCTTTTTTTAGTAAAGCCAGTGATATTTCTAACCCTCTAACTTACCCTATTCGTGGCTTTTGCTGCCAATATAAATTGACATTTGTTCGTGTTTAAAATTTGGCCAGTTTCTTCACCTAAGGTATTTAATAAGTCTATGAGACTGATAATTGATTTTTTACTTGCATTAGTGAAGATGATCACATTATTTGTATATGCCAAATAGCCAATATGCATGGTATTCCTTAGCTGCCTAAATGTTAATATTTTCCTCTCAAACATTTTTTCTTTTAAGTTAAGAAGAAGCATCTCTAAGTAAATATTAAAGAGATAAGGAGATAGCGGATCTCCTTGCCTTGGACTTCTTATTGGCTTAAATTTCTCACTTTTTCCCCCGTTTATAATTATTCTGACCCATACGCTAGATATGCATCTATATATTAAATTTATCCAAAACTCCGAGAATCCCATTCTCCGCATAACGTAACATAAAGTGGACCATTCAGCCCTATCAAAAGCCTTAGATAGGTCCAGCTTAAGAGCAACATTATGGCCTCTAACCTTTGCCCCAATATCCCTCATCATCTCTGACGCCAAACTTATGTTTTCTGCCATTAATCTATTCCTAACAAAATCAAATTGTTCTTGTGAAATTATATCTGAAATAATATCTTTTAACCTATTTTGTAATAGTTTAGCTAAAATTTTCTATATGACATTACATAAGCTAATCGGCCAAAAATTTTCGCGTCTTTGTGGATTATCAGTTTTCGGAATAAGCATAATAAAAGAATTTACCCATGATTTTGTAATTTTTGCGCCTTCAAATACTTATTTAATGGCCTGTACTAGCTATTTCTTGATAATTTGCCAATCTAATTGAAAAAATGCATTATTCCATCCATTCGGTCCTGCCGCGCTATCTTTATTCATGCTAAATACTGCTAACCTTACCTCTTCCTCTTCCGGGGGTTTCGTCAATTTGTTATTATCCTCCTCTGAGATTTCATTCCTAATTACCTGTAATAGGTTGTTCCCTGCATGCGTACTATTTTCACATAAATATTTTTTCAAATATTGTTCCAGATGTGACTTTATTTCATTCTCTTTTAATACCCATTCACCTTCAGAACTTTTAATACTGTTAATTCTCTGTTTCTCACTTTTAATTTTTGTCATTGAATGAAAAATCTTGTATTATTATCTTATTCTTTAAGCCACTTTATTTTTGCTCTTTGCTCCCAGAAGACCTCTTTCATGCTTTGTCTCAGTCGTAGCTCTGCCTCAGCCTTACTAAGATCTTGTCTAGTCTCTTCTTTTTTGTCCATTTCATATTTTATTTCACACATCTTTACTTTTTCTTTCGCCTGTAAAATCCGTGAGTGTATGTTTCCATAATTCTTTTTATTTCATTTAATTAGATGAAACTTTAACCTACGCAACTTAAGGGCTAGAACCTGTAGTGGATTCCCTGTCACCGGTTCATACTATGATTCACTCACAACCGATTCAAATTTTTCATGCATTCCCCACATATTCTGAAATACAAAGGGGGTTACAGGCATATGTTTTTCTTTACACGTTAACAAAATTGGGCTATGATCCGAACAGGTCCTACTTAAATACATGTAGCTCATAGAGAAACTACCCATTTTGAATTACACAAGAATCTGTCTAGTATTGTCCAGATGACGTCTCTTTTTCTTCAGTTATTACACAAGGTGAAATTTGCTCTAAGATAATCAATTTCCATTAATTTAGCATTAGCAATTGTCTCATTGAAATGAGACAGCCTCGGCATCATGGCTCCTACCTCCTTTCTTCTTGCTGGGGTTCCTGATCACATTGAAGTCTCCCCCAGTCAACCATGGTAGGTCATTAGAAAAGACCTCCGACATTTCTCGCAAAAGAGTTTTCATTTCCTTCTTTGAGTTTTTAGCGTAAACTGCAGTTAACAACAGATCTGAGAGGCCATTGATTTTTAAATGAATCATTTGTTCTGTGTCTTTTATTACCGTGACATCTAATTTATTATTCTATATTACCAAAATCTTGCCATTAAGGTTTGCTATAATATTATCAAAGCCCATAGACTTTTTATATATTTTCAATCTGATTACTATCTATCATCGGTTCAGCTATCACGACTACTATAGGTTTATGAATTCTAACCAACTTTTTAAACCTAATTAAAGAGGGTGTATTTGCCACCCCTCTTATGTTCCAGTATAAGTGCTGCTCCTTACTAGACTTCTATGGTTTGAGAAGGTCGAGTTTGTCTTTTTCTCATGGTATATGCTATAAGTCCTGAGTGATCAAATTAACTATTTATCGATTCAATATGAGTTTATACAGGTGCAAACTCATGGAACATTGTTTTCTCTCTCTCCGAATGAGATCTTTCTATTCTAAAAGAGACTCCACTTTTTTAGAGTAATATGATGACTCCAAAAATTGAATGAGAGTAATATATGCACTCTTTTAGAGTAGATGTGTCAAACGGGATGTGCTGGGCTGGCCTGTCCCATTTTTAGCCGGCCCGACCATGCTTTCGTGCTGGGCCAAGCACGGCATGGTTATTGTATCATGTCGTGCCTGGCCCGACATGGTTCTGTGGAGGTCAATCTGACACAGGCTCATGGCACGAATTTGGTGGGTTCGGCCTAGTCGGGCCGAACCCTAATTTAAAAAAAAAATAGAGTTTGGTGGTGCACCGCCACACAACTAGCCGCCCTTCCGCCGCGATGCTTCTTCACTATTGGGGGTCGGCGAGTTTCGCCTGTCTGGCTCAGCTTCTGTCGTTGGGGAGGTTTCTCGGCTCGTGCTGAGATACCATGCCAACAGGCCACGGTATCATGCCGGGCCATGCACGGCACGAGGCTCGGTTGGCTTCGGCATGACACGACACGATTGGTGTCATGGGCAGGCACGGGCACGGGAAATATCTCTGTCGGGCCAGCCCAGGCATGACCGAATTGTGCCATTCCTCATGCCGGACCGGGACGGCTCGTCCCGGTTGACATCTCTATTTTAGAGTAATATGATGACTCCACTCTATTATATTGTGTTCTTTAGTTTGAGAAACTTTGTTCTCTTCTGATTTAACATGTTTTGAATTTGTTAGTAGATATTACGACTCTATGAGAGTAATATTATACTGAGTACTAATATAATAATATATAGTTAATGAGTGACCCACTCTACTAACTAATGGTCCAAGAAGGGTTGCAAGCAAGATAGGAAATGTAATGCATCCAGGTGCAACAAATAGATTTATATTATTCATAGGCTTATTAAAAAATATGTCAATGGTTAAAAAAGATATTATATGTATTTACTAAAATCTTAATAGTTTTTGATGAGATATATTTTTATTCTGTTTGGGTATTAGAGTATTTAAAAAAAATATATCTCAACGTGCTAGATATCAATGTCTTATTTTGGAGAATGATCGAAGATAAAATAAATACATTTAAAAACTCAAAGAGACAATCTAAATATTCTATCTAGGATGTAGGATTTGAAAAGGTATACATTGAGAAGGAACAGAAGAGAATGCCCTATTGATGTAATAAATTATGATTATAAAAATATTTTGTTATATTCTTTTTAAATAGGAACGTTCGAGTTATATCAATAAGATATCTATTTTTGCTTTTAATAATTCTATTTTGTTGGGATGTGACAATGCATGAAGTTTGGTATATAATTCTATGATATATATAATAACTAGTAAATTGATATAATATATATTTTAATGTTGTTTCTTATTAATTTTATAATATTTTTATCAAATTGAGTTTTTATTAATTTTTGAAAAGTCTGAAAAATAGAAAAAACTTATAATCTTTTTGGAAATAGATGAGCCATGTATGTTTTGAGTAATCATTAATAAAAATGATTAGATTCTTAAATTTTTTTCTGGTTGCATCTCTACTAGCCCCTATATGTCTGAATATATGAAATTGAATTGGTTCCTACTCAAACTAGATTGGTGCATAGAGTAGGAAGCTCTGGTAAGATTATTTAACTAATATATTTCATATTCAATGATCAAAATATCATTAAGATAATTATAAAATATTTTTAACTTGGTTAGTAATGAATAACCAAGTTGAAAAATGCTCAAGTGACGGGTCCAAAATATTTAAATATTAAGAGGGAATATAACCATTGAAGAAATATCATATAATTTAGTATGCTCAATCCCAAATATGGTGTTGCTCATAGTCTTTCAATCATGTAGATAAATATCAGTGAAAGTAAAGATAAAGTCAGAATTGAGTTATTTAAAAAGATAATTCATAAAGAGTAAATTAATATAATAATCAAGAATAAATATAACATGTGAAAGTAACAAAAATTAGAAGGTGAATAGTATCATATTCAATGGATTTTGAATATTTATCATTGATAATAATAATATATATAAAACAAGAAAGAAGATAAAAAATAGGATACAAATATCAACGATGTGAATATTTGCTTTTATTTTGATAATTTAAGAGTTTAAGTGAAATAAAATAAAATGTTCAGTAATATTTATAAGAAGATAAAAACTACTAGTCTTAGAGAGGAGTTTTGTTATCTCCTCTCTAGTAAGTTTCACTTTGGATCAACCCTGTGAGGATCCTTGGATCAGTAATATTTGTTTCCCTTAAAAATAAAGTTATATCAAATTCTAATTTTTGCTTGAGTTAGCATTTATTTATTTTTTTAGTTCAGCCAAAAAGAAAAAAAACTTAGTTAGGGTTTCTGCACATAAAGATTGCCACATGCTACCACGTTCACCACCTTGCTTTCCACAATACTCTCCATTGTGTGTACCACCATGCTCTCCACTGTGTGCATCATAATGTTTGCCATCATGCAGACCACTTCACGCCTTTACTCGGCTTAGATTCATTATAGTGCATGTTTACTTTGTACCTGTGTGCATCACAATGCACATCTTGTCTGCCTGCACGTACCTATAATGTGCTTTTTTGCACAAACAATTTTTTTAAATAGTACACATTACATCTACTATGTTTGTATAATACACTTCTCTCTAGGATTTTAAAATTTGCTCTGATATCATGTTGAATTTAATATTCATAAATTAAAACAATATAATAATACTCATGAAAAATCCATATAAGATGATTTTATATAATGAGTAGAAATAAGGGGCACAAACCAGAGGTAGGGTGCTCCCAATAAAATGTAAAAAAAAATAATTTGAATAATAAAAAACTACTACACTTGGAAAGTGAATTATTCTTGAGTCTAGTTTAGTTGGTAACTTCAAAGTCTATTTTGATCTAACTCGAGATGAGTTGTGCATATAAAGAATTAATTACTCTGAATTTAGAATTTATTCTAAGAGAAAGGAATATGCACAATCTGCTTAGAGCAATTGAGACTTTTAAGTGAAGTCATATGGTCATGCAATTGACTTTTCTGATCTTGATCCTCATATTACTCTCTAAAAAAATATATGAGGTATGCTTAACATGCCTATTTCATAGGTATTATTGTACTCACGCTTTCTAATTTTTTGTTGCTATTAAAATATTCAAATCTTTTTGTATGTTATTATCTCATCTAAAATGATATCATGTCATGTTGGAAGAGATAATGTAATCAACTCTAATAAGACTTGAGAATTAATACCTTGATTTTTATGAATGTTTGATATTTGTTATAGGTGAGAGTTTAATATGAAAATTGATCCAGATGAAAAGGTATATCACATGAAGTTAAGACTTATTATAAAGAAATTTAATTAGATATTTGGAATAAATTACCATAATATTTTTTCTCTAGTGACTATGATGACATCAGTACATATACTTATATATTAGTAATATATCATAGATGAATGATATACTAATAAAAGGTAAAAATATTTTTTTTTCATGTAATATATCAGTACATAGGTATTATTATACTCACGCTTTCTAATTTTTTGTTGCTATTAAAATATTCGAATCTTTTTGTATATTATTATCTCATCTAGAATGATATCATGTCATGTTGGAAAAGATAATGTAATCAACTCTAATAAGATTTGAGAATTAATACCTTGATTTTTATGAATGTTTGATGTTTGTTATAGGTGAGAGTTTAATATGAAAATTGATCCAGATGAAAAGATATATCACATGAAGTTAAGACTTATTATTAAGAAATTTAATTAGATATTTAGAATAAATTACCATAATATTTTTTCTCTAGTAACTATGATGACATCAATACATATATTTATATATTAGTAATATATCATAGATGAATGATATACTAATAAAAGATAAAAATATTTTTTTTTTCATGTGATATTGGAGATGATGTGTATATGAAGTAATTGCTTGAGTTTCAAGCAGTACAATCATATTTAATTTGTAGATTACCAAAAATATAATATGACCAAAAAAAATTATCATATGCTTTTTACAAGGTTTTTATTGAAAATTATTTTTTTTTGTTTGTACAAGTAGATTATAGATTATTTTTTATTTTATTAGAGTTCACATGATAAATTTATCTTATTGATTGTGTATATAGATGATATTCTTATTATGATAGAAAATAAGTATGTAATGTTCAAAGTTAAGGAATATATTTAATCACTATTCAAGTTAAACAATTTTGAGAGGCTCATATTTTTTCATGAGATAAAGTTAACATATTACATGAGAGGTATTGTGGTGTTAGATGAAATATATAGTTCATACTCTCTTAGATATTGATTGTCTTAATTGTGATCCAATAGATATTTATATTGAGTCAGATATTGATCTTGTGTCTGATGTGAGCCTTCTAATTGATTAGACTACATATATGAAAATTATATGAGATATTAATTATTTGATTATTATCAAACAAGATATAATTTTTGTTGTTAACATAATTAATTATTTTATAGATTTTTCATTACAGGATTACGCAGATGTAATTCTTCGCATATTGAGGTATGTGAAAACAAATCTTTGGCTCTTGATATTCATTTCAATCATCACTGACACATTTTGTTAGTTGATTTTTTTAGATTTTAGTTGGGCACTACATTGCATCAAGATTAAGTCTATTATAGAGTTTTATTTTTTTTCCTTGGAGGTAATCTTGTCTTTTAGAAAAATAAGACATGATTATCCTAAGATTCAATACATAAATGAAGTTTATGACGATGATAATAATCACTTGTGACATATTTTATATTAAATACTTTTTTGAGGATATTGAATATCACATACTACTCTTACTACTTTTTAATATGATTGTTAGACAAAAAGATATAATCTCAAATCTGATTCTTTTACAAGTAGATTTAATTAGTTTTGATGGATTATTTTTTTCTCAGAAAGATGATCCATGATGAGTCAATTGGTATAACCAATATTCTTATCGTGGATCATCCAATTGATATCTTCACGAAAACTTAAAAGTACTCTCAGCTTATTTCTTTTCTTTTCAGGATTATTGTTATGAATATTTGCAGATTATTTTGATGGGGCATTGTTATGATTTGTGTTTGTTTTTATTTTTTGAGGTTATTGAATACAACATACTCCTACTAATATTTACTATGAAAGTTAGACTGAAAGATTTACAATCTCAAATATGATTATTTCAAGACCATAATAAATACATTTAAATGAATTATTTTTTTCTTAGGAAGATGATTCATGATGAGATAATTGATGTAATTAATATTCTTATCGTGGATCATTATCGATTTCTTCATGAAGACTTGAAAGAGACAACTTATATTTTTTTTCATGACTATTGTTCTGAATATTTATACACTATTTTGATAGGACAATGTTATGATTTGTGTTTGTTTTTGTTTTTTGTCATTTGGATGTAAACATCCAATATTTGTATTGTCCCAATCTTATTAGTTTGTTTTTATAGAATATTTTTGTTGTATATTATTATGATGAAGTCTATATATTTTTTATGATATGGATAATTTTTTCACATAATCTTTAATAATTATAAAAAGATATTTATATTTCTTATGAGTACCATACTGGTTGAGTTTCCACAAGCATGTATGAATCAAACAAAATATATCCGGACTAATATAAAAATGACATATCAAATAGAAACTCCTATTTTACTTTCCTAACTAATTAATGTCACCAACATATGGTCAAATGTAGTTGAACATCCAGGGGGTCTCCTCAATGTAGAATAAAATATGTAAAGATCATGTTGCTTGGTTTCAAAGAATGTTCTTCAAGAAGTTGCTCGATCTTACTCAACGATATTAAATAAAAAAGTAGTATCAGAATTATGTTGTTTTACAACACAATTCAAAGATAATATTAGCTGTAGAAGTTTGATAACTAGATTACTTCTATCTGAATACTAAATAATTATTACGAATGTGCCCAATTCTTTCACAGTCTTAAAGTCTAAACTATATACATCGAGAGGGAATGCTCAATAAGTATCAGTGTTATAATGCATATTTATTTTAATCTTATATGGTATGTGTTTCATGCGGATGCATGGTATTTGCTTGATTTTTGTAGAGCAAGCTGAATGCATGGTCAGATTACTAATTTTGTATTTTCTTTATTCAACACCTTTTTTTTTTGTTTACCCACAAACAAAAACATGTGGTGTTGTGGATTGAACAGCTCATACAAGACATCCCAGTGCTACTCTTTACTTTCTGTCACGAGTTAAACGAAAAATAATTTTATGTCCAAACTTTGTGATAGTAGAAAAAAACTTATAATTTTTAAGGCAATCATTGAGTGATTATCAATTGCATCGGTTTCTTTACATTTCTGCAGAGGGTATGGAGGTGCTATAATGTCACAAAGAAGAAGGCAATTCAGTTTCAAGAAGAATGGGAAGGAATGATGAACGACAATGAAGGCTTGGTATCCGCCAGCTTGATTTCAAGCTGTGTTTTACGACCATTTATTTTCTTTGTTAGATGTTTGTCAGCTCGACATAAAAAAATTCATCTCAGAGATGCAGTCTGTGCTCATAATTGCTTTAAGTTCTTGTTGCAAAGCATACATTCTAGTGGTATGTCTGGTTTTATGTGATGTATTCCTGGAATACATTTGATTATTTGATCTCTGTTTTTTCTGAAACAAATATCAATCTTAAACTCATCTAGTCCTCCTTAATATCTCTGTTTGAATTTCATTGGTTAAATGGATCTTTTAATTTTAATGAGAAGTGTATCGCCCAAGTTACTATGGTGTGGTTGAGGTGTCAACCGGCAGTGCCAGGCTGGCCTGGCCCATTTTTAGTGAGCACAACCCTGCCGGGCCAGGAACGACACTATTATTGTTCCATGCCGTGCCTGGCCTGGCATGGTTTCTTCAAACCAGGCCCGGCACGGCCTGCTGGCATGGCGGTAATTTTATCATGCCGGGTCAGGCCCGTACGGGCCTGTTTAAAAAAAATTCAATTCTTTTTTGTTTTTAATATTTATGTATTAATAAAATATATATTATATTAGATAATGTTTAAAAATTTTAAAATTATAACTTGAAAATTATTGAATAGTTATAAAGTTTAATTTTTTTATTATATTTTAATAAATTTAGATTATAATTTATTAGAATTAAATTATAGATTTTTAATAAAATTTGTAAACACAAAAATAAATTAAACACAAAATTTCTTTAACAAAAATTATAAAGTCACAAAGCCAAACGCAAACAAAATGTCCAACCGGCCAATCTCAAACCGAAGCAAATACAACGTAACGTAAATAAAAAAAATACAATACAAAATAAAATATCGAAATAAAAAATTAGAATCAAGAATAATACAAATCGTCAACTGTGTCCGTGAGGTATCAAAATCAAGTGGCAATGACATGTGGCGTGACATTAGCAAATGACAACAGACAGGAGCAACCACATCAATCGTCAATTGACATATCATGATCATCATCAATCACAATATCAAAATCATTATCATATGAATTATCATCATAAGCAATCAACTCTTCACTTTCGCAATAGATACAGTCCCGTCCTAGCATGATCCTAGATGCTAAATTTTGAATCCTTCCATTCCTTCATGCATGTTAAGGCCTCAACAATATTTGGACGTAATCTCGATTTCTTATCCAAAATCGCATTCATTGCAACAGAAAATGTAGATTTTGATGCTACGCTCGACATCGGAGGAGTCAATAGATCCCACGTCATCCTAGATAGCACGGGAAAAGTGGACTCAATTGATTTTCACCACTATAATATATCAAAATTTTTAGTATCAGAATATGATAGGATTGAGCAATAATCGATATCTTAGTACTGAGAAAGCTCGCTCCTATGAGATGGTCCACCCCGTTGTTTTCCCCTGATTAACTGAATGAAAAAATCATCATTTCGAAGATGGTATCTATGTTCGTATTCAATGTCTCACTATTGCTACCACCATACCTAGTATCATAATATGTGAAAAGGTCAGTCAACTTCTCGTGAATGAACCATTCAGGTTGGACTTCTAGGTTCATGCACGAGAAAATGTAGGTCAAAATACAATCTACCCATTCTACCTTAACCTTAGGGTCAATGCATGCAGCAAGATAATAAAGAGATAGAATAGTAGATCAATACTTTAAATATTTGATTTTCATCTCTACAACTATATGACTAAGTGTCGTGTCAGCTCAATACTTCCTTAAAAATGCTCCTAATATTACATATGCACCTGAGTGCAATTTAAGTCGTGAGAGTATAAACCGACAAATACATATTCGTCGTGTAATAAAAAATCTTCAGGAAATACATAAACAAAATTCCTGTAGCCCAGTCATTATCATCGATAAAAAATTTGTCACTATTATTATTAATGTAGTCAGATATCACGTATTCGTATTCAACATATGACTTCAACATCAGGTAGGTATAATTTCAACGGTGTCTCACATCTAATTAGAATTTATTCTTTTTAAGATTCGCAGACAAACAGCTACTACCAAACTATTGTTGTTTGCAAGGCATGCAAATGTATTTTAATGCATTATGTATTTTATCCAACGCGTGGGAATACACCTTCATACCCACATCTACAATCAGGTTAATTACGTGACACATGTATCTGACATGAAAAATTTTTTCTAATAGTACTTCTCTAATATTCATAATAAATATATTAATTACTACTCTATTATTAGATGTGTTATTGAATGTGATACTACAAATTTTATTTTGAATTTTATATTCTCTAAAGATTTTTATCATACACTTAAAAATGATCATACCATCATGAGGATGAAGAATCTCATAGAATCCTAAAATTTTTTTATTTATTGTCTATTTAGAATCTACATAGTGGGCGGTAAGACATACATAAGATAAATTATCATGATTTGTCTAGATATTGTACATTACGGAAATCCACTCCATTATATGCCATAAATTTATTAATTATTATTTATTTTTCTAACTTATAAAATTTTAGTATGTCATTCCTAGATGTGGATCTAGGAATCCAACGATAAGTAGGCTAAAAATATATTTGCATGATGCTCACTATCCTTGGATCTTCCGAAAATTTGATCGGAAGACCCATCAAAGTGATAAGTTTGGCCATATATTTCCTACCCAACTCGTTGCGGTATATGAAGGGGGTAAACTTTGAGGCTGAACTCGATCAAATCTCAAAAAATGTACTGCTAAGTTGAGTTTGCCTAGTATCTAATATATTATTTTTTTGGTGCATATTTCGACATGCCTCTTAAGGTGTCCAGTCCCAAACAAACTCTTATAAGTAAAATTTTTCATAAAATATTTATACTGTGCTTTTTCTTCTTTCTCACCCCTAATATTTTTTTTTATATTATATTAAAATGAGTCTAAACTATAGAAGTCCTTTTAGTTTTTTGTTTTTTAGATATTTAAGTTGAGACGACTAGAGAAACAAAAATTTCAACAGCCTTAGATTTTTGTGTAAGATTTTTATATTCTAAATTTAAATATATTTCATTAGTATTAGTTATTTTTTTGGCTTTTCTTAGACAAGAGGTTGAGTCTAGATGATATAATTAGATTAAAGATTAGAGATTAGAGAGTAGAAACTAGAGCGAGAGAGAGAGTAAACAAAAATACTAATTATTTTTAAATATCAATTATTAAGTTAAAAGTTTTAGTTAAATAATAAATAAAAATTAAAATTACCTGTTAAGCGGCGAGGTAGATCACATGCACCATAGTCCACACCAAGATTTAAACTTCCAAAGCCGAGTCCAAATTGCGAGTCCAGAAAAGCCAAGCTGAATGACGAAATCCAGAGAGTGAGGAGATTTGAGAGAAATTTGAGAGAGTGAGAATAAATATTTTTAAAAACATAAATTTATAGAGAGGTGGAGGAGGTTTTATAGATTAAAGGAATGATATTTTTTTAAAAAATAATTTGTATGTTTTTTTTAATTTTTTATTAATAATTAGGAAGCATAATCATGAGGGCCATTGGATTCTGCCCTTTAGCAGTTGGAGGCAAAATCCAACGTCTAAAATTTAAATTATTTTATTTTATTTTTTAGAACCATTGGGGGGCACGTGGATTTGGGCGGGCCCGCTGGTTGTATTGGGAGGGGTAGAGTGGAGTGGATTCGGAGTTTGGATTCGTGTCTGCGTAGTTTCCGGATGGCAGTGCTGCTGTGTCGCTGATGCAGGGTGCGACCCTGGGTGGGTGTCTCGGGTCGTGCCGAGTTACCGTGCCAATGGGCCATGGAAATGTGTCAGGCCAGATACGGCACAAGGTCCTGTTGGCCTCGGTACGGCACGGCACAGGCTCGGGCACGGGAAATTTCCATGCCGGGCTGGGCTAGGCACGGCTGAATCATGCCGTGTCTCGTGTCAGACTAGAAGGCCCGGCCCAGTTAACACCTCTATGGTGTGGGAAGTGAAGTATATGTTGGTTCTCATGTGTGATTCACAACCATGAATTTTAATATGTCGAAATAAATTTTTAGAAACTATGTTTAGATATAATTGTTTCTTATATTAATAACAATTTAAATAGTTACCATTAATGTGTGTGTTTTGCAACGTAATATTTTCTTTTTCATGTATTTTATATTTTTATAGTGTGGTGTGGTGTCATATGATCTTAGGTTGCTCTTAATAAGATGAATTACATTTATAGTAAAAATATAGAATAATCGGGTTTCATTAATTTTATAAGTTAGTTAAAGTGAGAAAATAAAATATTAGAGATTTGATTCATATTAGATATATTAAGAATAAAAGTGCTAAATTATCTTACAAAATAAAATTATATTTGAGGAAATACAAATATTATTTTGTAATTATTTAACAAAATACATATAAGAGAGTTAAATATGAATGATTTAATTATAAGGATAGAAGATACTCAAGTATGTCATTGTAAAGTTAATATAGGAGAAATTTTCAAAATAATGAAAGTAAATAAAATACTTAGATGTAATGAGATTCTAATTGATACATGAAATGTTAATGATAAATTAAAATTTAACATTTAATTATATGTACTATTTAATAAGTTTTTTGATTTTAGAAAAAGATATACTCATGAAGTATAATATTGTGATATTGATTTATAAAAAATAATATTTAAGACTGTTTGAATTATCGAGAGATAAAATTATATCATAGAATTAATTTAATTTCTTACCGGTAGATCTAAGTTAGAAATTATATTCTTGTTTAGATAAATTATAATAAAATATAAAGAAAAATAAACATATTCTTATATAATATTATCAATTTAGAAAAAAAAATATTATATAATTTTCTTAGAGTTATTTTGGTATATGTTTCTTGTTATTATATTAATTTCATTAAAGATATATATAAAACCGACATAATAAGTATTTCCTCCATATATGAGATTTAAAATTTAAATTAATTGTCATTCTTAGTATGATTAATATTAAATGTTAATGTTAATTTTTTTTATTATTTTATTCATATATGAATTTACAACATATCTTCAGGAATATGTACTCTATTGCCTAATAAAAGTTTAGGTTGAAATTGGATAAGTGATATAATGCATTAGAATATAATATTTCTAAGTTGACTAAAGACCTAATATCTTGTTCATGCTTACTATTCTGGAATTGAATTAAGATGGAAAGATAGAGATCCATGATGTCGTGATCTCATAATATAATTTTTTAATAATTTTGAATTTATAATGTAAAAGAATATTGACATTAAAAATAATATTGACTAAATGTTTAATCTTAAATGATGACATCAAAAATTTTATCTAATAGGAAAAATATTGTAAAGATCTCTAGATATTTAGTCTATATCATTTTAAAGGTCATAATTCTTTTACATTATAAATTCAAAATATTTTAAAAATTATATTAAGCGATCTTGCTGTCATTATTATCTTTCTTTCTATCTTAATTCAATTCAAGTTAATAAATTTAAACAAAATATTTAGTTTTTAATCAACTTAAAAATAATACTTTCTAATGCAATACATAACCCATTTAATTTCAAGCTAAACTTTTATTAGTTCATTAATTAGAACGATATCATCTATAAATAACATATACTAGAGTACATTTTTTTGAAGATGTGTTGTTAATTCATATATGACTAATGCGATGAAAAAAATAATAACATTAACATTTATTATAATCATACTAAATAATATTTAAGATTATTTGAATTCTGGAGAGAGAATTAATATCATAGAACTAATTTAATTTCTTGTATTTTATTATTAAAATAATAATAATTTAATAATAAATTATTGTTAATTTAATTTTTTATATTTAAAATCATAACCAATATTTTATTATTAAAATAATATATACTATATATTTTGTATTGAACTATGACATTAAAAATCTTATTTGATAGACAAATATTAGTTATTCAAAAATCTAAATGATAAAAATCATTAAATAATTATTATACTATATATGGTTTATAGATGATATAGTTCAAATTAATGACCTAGTAAAAGTCTAGGTTGAAATTAGATAGGTGATATAATACATTATAAAGAAATAATTTTTAAGTTAGTTGATTAGATACTAAATTTTTATTTTATTCTATGATTGAATTAAGTGGGAAAGACACAAATATTGAAGACATCAAGATCTTCAAATATATAGACTAAATGATTAAAATTAGTTATATGAATGAATAATAAAATTTATAATTTAAAATAATAAATTTTAAAATGATATAGAGTAAATGATTAAATTTAGTTGTATGAATGAACAATATTGTCAAAAATCTTATCTGACCAAAGATTATCGGGTAAGCTAAAAGAAAAATATGATGAGACAATTGTTAGGTTAACTAATTTTTATGATTCATAATATTAAACTATTACAAGATAAAATATCTATAAGATGATCATAGTAGACATATGTACATTATGATGAATATCAGAATATATGAGAAAACTCATAAAAATAAAATAAGAAATGGTATAACTAGGAAATATCTAGATATCTCACTTGTAGAAGAGAAAGTTAGAGAGACATCTTGAATGGTTTAGGTATGTGAAGAGGGTATTGTACATAACTCTTACTAGTCTTGTGATTTTGGTATCGACTAACTTGGTATCGGATACATCTATTTTGTATTAAAAGTGTCGCTCATCGGAAAATTCTGAGATCGTGGTGTTTATATATAGTTCACCCGTAAATGTTTAAGTCTACAAAAATCTCATGCTCAAGATGTTTAGCATCGGAATTATGAGGGTGTGTTAAAAACGTCCCACATCAAAAAATTCTGAGTAAATTGTGGTGTTTATACCTGGTCCATGTTCTCTCTCTCTTTGAGTTAACTTTTGAGAATAAGTTCAGCAAGTCTAATTTCTAATAAAAACTAATCTTTATTTTGATGTTTATTATAATATCTTTAAAAAAGTTTTTATGAAGTACAGAATGACATATTTTTAACTCGGCTAAAAATAGTTTATCTTTTCTTTTGAGGTTTATTTTTTGTTTGGATATATTTAAGTGAGATTAATTATAGAAGTGTCATATGCTTTTCTTATATTCCATAAGTTGTCTGAAATAATGTGTTATTTATCATTTGAAACTGTTAAAATGAATTAAATTTCAAAAGTGATATGAAAGTTGAAACAACATATGAGTTATTAGTTTGGATGAGTTCAATGAGATAAGTTTAAGAAGTGGCTGAATATTTTTGGGTTCCTCTTGTTCAAATGTGTTTGATCAAAATAAGTTTCAGAAGTGGTTTGAAATATTCATTTTAGTGTTGTTTGGAACTTTCAATTTATATTGATTCAAATGCGTTTGAGTGAACTTTGTTACAGATATGTTGAAAATATATCATAAATTTTGTTTAGATTATTAAGTAGTTTGCTTGAGTATGCTCGAAGGATTTGGGTCAGATATGTTTATAAGTCCTTTGATTAAAATTATTTCTATATATAACCTCCTCTCTCATTTTAAGAAATAAGAGAGAGGGTTATAATGTGGACTCATACTTAAAGTGAGAAGGTTACAATGCAGTCACATAAGCAACATCTAATAAAATATGACTCTATAAGATTATACTTATAATGTGGACTGACAAGTTCATGTGTAATTATCAATTGATTTTCTTTGCTAACTAATGATCCAAGTGAGACTATATGAGAAAATAAAAACATAACGGATGTAGATGTAACCTATGGACTCATACCTTGTTTGTGCTCGTTAAAAAATAATTCATGTTCAAAAAAAGTTATATTAATACTCATTAAAATTTTATTAGTTTCTTGTGAATAATATTTGCATTCTCATTGGTACTATAGTATCCAAGAAAGGAATATCTTAAGAACCTGAGTGCTAATTTATCTCATCTTAGGGAGAGATTATGTGCAAAGCAAGTTTAGCCAAAAATTTTGGGAGGTAGTCTAAACAATTTTTCTTTAGAATGTAATATTTAAAATGACAAATACTAAGAAAAGATAGAAGAGAGTATCTGATGGATGTGATAGTTAGCATGTTGGTGGGAGTGATAGAGACATTTATCCTTTCAGCGACTTCATTATGTAAGAGTGCTTTGACATATAAAACCTGATATATAATTCATAATCCAAATAATAAGTATTGAATCTGTCTATTATAAATATTCTTATTAAATTATTTTTTTATTATTTTATAATTTTTTGAAATATAGAAAATATTTGTAATCTATCACGAAAGAAAATACCCAAGTATTTTTCTAGGTCTGTATGTTGTTACGTGTATCAGATCAAATGAGTCCTTACTCGTAATAGCCTGGTTAACAGGATAAAAAATTTTGGTATGCTTTTATAATTAACATGTCTCATATTCTAGGATAGAAATATCATTAAAATTAGGATAAAATATTTTAACTTAGTTAGTGATAAGTGATTAAGTTGAGAAAATACAAGTAATGAGTCAAACATATTCAAATATCTAAAAAGAAATTTTACTGTAGAAGATAAGACATAATCCATATTGCTTAATCTCAAATGAAATATATTTTTGAGTCTTCTGATGGCACAAACAAAAATTCTTAGAAGAGAAAATAAAGTTAGAATAGAATTATTTGAAAAGATAACCTGCTGAAAATAAACTAATATGATAATTGAGAATAAATATAAAATGATAAAGAATTAAATGACTAAGTTGAATAATGTCATTTTCATTAATTTGAGCTTTTATCATTGACTATAATAATATTTAGAAAAAAAGAAAAAATATAGTGAATAGAAAACAATTACTAATAATATGAGTATTGACTTTTATATTGATTATCTAGATATTAGTGAGTACAAGTTATAAAACCATTAATATCTAAAGAAATAAAAGTTGCATGTATGGTTTGGGCATGACTTGAGTACTTTTTGTCGCTCTGGCAGAATTCAGCTCTGACATGCTAATGCATTAGGTCTTGCCGTGCCACATGATTTTTTGGTACCTAGTCTGACTCACTTGGTCTAACATGGTTTTTCTCAGTCTAAGCCATAGGCTAGGCTGTTTGATTTACACTTCTATGTATGGATCATGAGGCATGACAATGTCAATGTCAGGTCTATTCTTTTGAGATGAGTTTTTTTTTGTTTCTGAGTTTTATTATAATTTATTTTTATTCAGTTATTTTACAAAACAACAAAAATATCTCGTTTTTTCTTTTTGATATTTCTATATAATATTGATGGACTTTGTAAATGTCTTCTTTGAGGATTGAGCGGGATAGATTGTTTATATTTTTCTTCATACTCAAATTACTCTCTCAATTGAGTCGTTGACTCAATTACATAAAAAAGAATTATAATAAAGATTAATTATTTAATAATATTTAAACCAAATATAATTTGTGTTGTTAGTATAATTAGTCATTTCATAGATTTTTTAAATGGTCACATTAAAGTAACTTTTCGCATGCTGAGATATGTGAAGAAATTTCTAAGCCTTTAAATTTTTTTAGTAATCATGGATAATTATAGTCAATTAAAATATTTAAATTTTAGTTATATACCATCTTATTTTGAGAGGAGATTAATTATAATTTTTTAAATTTTCTCAGAGAATATTATCTATTAGAAAAATAATAAATTAAAAGTTATTTAAAGATAAAATATTAAGGTAAAGTTCAGAGTGTTAATGATTGTAATATGCAAGATATTTTTGATCAGAAACCTTTTTGAGGTGACCAAGTATATATTTTCTTCTTATATTATTTATTCTCTAATATGATATTTAGATAGAAAGATATAACTTTCAATATAATATTTTACAAGCTGTTAAAATACATACAAGTTAATTATTTTTTTTTAAGAGAGAAGATACATATTGAGACTATTACTTATGCTTACATTTCTATTGCAAATCAGCTAACGTATATATTTGTGAAGGTCTTAAAGATATTTTAACTTTTAGTTTCTTAATAATGCATATGGATATTTACATATTAGCTTGATGGTGAGTCTTATACCTTATGTTTATATTTGCTATACATAATTTTTTTTTTATTTTTATGCTTTAAGGATGTTAATACCCAATATGCGGGTTGTCCAAATTTAAATCCTAGTTTATATATATTCTCATTGTTCATTGATGAGATTATTGAGTTTTATAATAAGATAGTTCACATGTTAAATAAATTATTACTTGGATTGGGATAGTTCATATGTTAGGTATTTTCATTTATAAAGTTAAAATAACAAAAAAATAAAAATAAAAAGATCATAACATAAACCCTAATATTAAAAATTAAAAAAAACTTAGAATAATAAAAAATGGAAGAAAATTATAACAAAGCTAAAATATGTGGCTAGTGGGCTTTGGTCTTTGGCTCATGCTCCTTGGGCCATGGGTCACTAACCATGTGTCCTGGCCCATGTCCATTGCAACTGGTGACTGCTCACTGGGTATTGGCCATGGCCATATGTTAGTTTTCAATGCAAGTGCCACTGTGCTAATGGTCTATGGTTACTTCTTAGGGAAAACTAGCAAGGGGTCATGTGACAAGCCTAAGTCACAAGGGCCATGGGTCATTTTTTATGGGAAATGGTCATGCCAGCTTGACTTAGCCTAACTTGCTGTCTCATGGGCAATCTTGCCGTGTTGGGCTGCCTCGATTTTGTGGTGTGCCAGGCCGACACGACTTGTTTGACACCTAATGTATGGGCAACTTATTTTGTTATTTTCATCGTTAATTTTTTAATATTATATATGCTTATCTTTGTCAAAAGAATTCTCATAAAAATTAAATGTTATGTATTTTCATTAAATAAAAAAGCTTGACTGTATTATGATAATAAAATTATTTGAATCAAATGATGTTAACTTTGATTATATCTTATGATAATTTAATTCTAATTATTTTTGACATGAGATAATACATTGAGCATCCTATGTAAATGTATCATTCCAAAATAATATTGATGAAGGAAATCAAATATTTGATTGTGATTGTTAAAATAATTTGATTTTATAATAATTTTGCTAAACACTTTTAAAGTATTGTAGATCTAATTGCAAGTTACTTGATTTTGTAGAAATAATTATTTATTTATTTATTTTCTGAGTTCCACATAAATTACATATTATTGAGTGAAAGTGTTGTTTATTATCAAAATTTTTTGGATATATTTATTTGTTCAAGACTTCAAGGATTAGTTGAACATTAGTTTGTGACTATGTTATTTGATTTAAGATAAAAAATTCTTTAGAATTTATCAATAATGGATTATTATGAGAATTTTTAGGATTTTTTAAAGATTTCTTAGCAGAATTTAATAACTCCGAGGATAATTTTTAGGAGATTGAGTATAATTGACAATACTTATTTTACTCAATTCTCAAAAAATCACATATATTTGATTATCATATATTTTTTCTTTATTCACTCTCAACTTGATAATTATTTTCATGTCAATTAAAAACTCATGAAATTAAAGATAAATGATACTATTTTAATTGTTTTTTATATTTTATTATTTTATTAATGATTTTATTTGTTTTACATGAATTTTCTTATTTAAGGAAAGTGCATCCATATTTTATATTTTTATATGATTTTATAAAATGTGTGTGATTATAAATACTAATATATTATATCTCATAAGAAGTTTAAAATTAAATGCATTTGGCGAGAATAATGTTAATATGACCGATTACCTGGGAAGTCATTATGTTATATGTATATCATAGAGTTAATGTCTTGTTGCAATGATAAGTGACTTTATTCAAGGATGATAATTTTCGAATTTGAAACTCATAATACGTAGTCTCTCTAATTTTCATGGGTAAGAATGTTGTGATATTAGTTTTTGTAAAATCTTTTTTTAAAGCAAGAGCCATGTGCACTCTGTCCAATCACATTTATAAAATAGCTAAATGCAATTTGATGATGATATTCAAAATTTGAGGAGTGCTAATTTTTTTGAGTGTACTTTATGAAAGTTTATCTCATTAATTAAGAAGAATATCGCTGAAAAAAAAATAAATACTTAGATGAGATGACTAAAATATTTTTCTTACATAAATATATTGCTAGGTCTTTTTTTGAGGTTAATAGTTTTATTAACAAATTGATCTATCAAATTAATGACACTCGATGAAGAATTTGGATGATAAAGTAAGCCAAATTGAGCATCATTGAATGTTTCTTTCTGAGCTATTGCAACATTTAATAGTGTATATGTATGTGTATATTATATATATATATATATATATATATATATATATATATATATATAAATTGATAGTACTGATATACATGATTACCTGATAAATTTTTATATTATTTGCATGTATTAGAGTTCAAGTCGTATTGTGCAGATAAATATTTTTTGTCCAAATATAGTTAGTATTAGGTTCGAAACTTATTAAATATAATGTCTCTAATTTTTATATATAAGATTGTCAATGTATTAAATTAAACTTTCTCAAATTTTTACTAAGCAAGAACCTAGTGTACAGGGTGCAATCTCCATCTCTATATATGTATATATATATAACTAATCTTTTTTTATGTAGGTGAGTAATTATTTGTATTGATGAGAATTTATTTGATTGTGACTTTTTTGTAATGATTCACTCTAAGGTAATGATATAGAAAACACCTCAGTTGCTCTTGTTTTGAGTCTCATTGGAACTTTTTTGGAAAATTTATTGATACTTGACATTGTGTCTTCTACTATTACTTAGTCTATTAAATTTCTTTTTCAAAAGATACTTACTTTGGAATTTTTGGTTGATTTATTAAATTTATAGGTAGTAGAACCTAGAGGTGTCAAACGGGCCGGCCCAGCACGGCACGGCCCGTTTTTCACGTGCCCAGCCGTGCTGCCGTGCCATGCCGGGCACGGCACGGCACGGTTTTTTAAATTCGGGCACGGCACGGCCCGTGGGCACGGCAAGGCCGTGCCGTGCCGTGCCGGCCAGCTCGGGCACGGGCGCACGGCAAGGCAGGGCAGGCGGGGCGGGGCGGGTCGGGTCTGTTTGGACCCGACCCGCGGTCTTTTTACCGGGGGCGGGGCCCGGTTGGGTCACGAGTCACGACTCACGACTCAGTGAGTCGTGACTCGTGAGTCGCGACTCACGAGTCTCGACTCAGGCACGCGGGCCGGCGTGCCGTGCCAAGGCACGAGCCGTGCCGGGCCAGGCACGGCTAGGCTCGTGCCAGGCACGGCACGGCTCGTGCCGGGCACGGCCCGGCACGTGGTTTGTTCGGCCGGGCCCGGGCACGGGCCCGGGCACGTTTTTTATCGTGCCGGGCCGGCCCAGGCACGGCCGAACCGTGCCGTGCCTCGTGCCGGGCCGGGCCGGTCCGGCCCGTTTGACACCTCTAGTAGAACTAGAACCATAATTTAAGGAGCATAGAGCAATAGTTAGGCATGATATCTCACAATCTTCGAGTCCCATAGAGATCAATGACTAATGTATTGAAATATATCAAAAATGTGGTACTATCCAATAATGTCAGAGTCATGTTATGGACTTGTTGGGACATGAGCTAATAAGTTTGGTCTACCTGATTTGTGAGTTTATACGATCATGTTGATCTACATCAATCCTCATCATAGTATCTTTAAGTGTCAGTTTGATTCATGGGACATGAGTTAATAGGGTTAGTTAGCTTATTATTATTTAATACCTAGCCTATTAAATTATTTTTAGAATATATTTTCTTTGAAATTCTTGGTTGATTTATTAAAAATATAGGTAGTAAAAAATCTAAGAAGCATGGAGTGATATTGAGACTTGATATCTCACAATCTTTGAGTCCCATAGAGATCAATGACTAATGTATTGAAATATATCAAGAATCTGGTACTATCCCATAATCTAAGAGTAATGTTATGAACTTGTTTGAACATGAGCTAATAGGCTTGGTCAGCCTGATTTGTGTGTTTACATGAACGTGTATATCCACATCAATCCCCAACATAGTATTTCTAGCTGTCAGTTGATTAATGGAGAATATCAATATGCGTCTTATGATTTTTCTATGAAAAAAGACAACATAGTGTGTCACTCAATAACTTATTTCCTAGGTATTTCATTATTCTTATATAAGCATACTTCATGTTTGTTTTTTTATCTTCATTTGATGGTAATGATTTTTTTTTGTTTCTACTTTAAAAGTTTGAGATTATTCAAGATGATGAGAAACCATGATGATTGAAATTTGTCCAATCACCTTTAGTTTGATTTGAGATTTAATACCTAGTCCTCTAGGAAAGATTGTTTAAAAATGCAAATAAGTATTTCATGTGAAAATTAATTCTGATGGAAAAATCAAATTGATTAAAAGTTGGACTTGCAATGAGACTCTTTACTCGGACTCATAATATTAATTATTATACTATCTTTTTATATATGATTATATAAATACTAATATATTGAATCTCAAAAGAATTATAAAGTTGAAAATATTTGAGCAAGAATAATATTGAAATAGTTAATCACTTGAGAAGTTTTTGTGTTGCATACATATATTAGATGTCATGCCTTGGTGTGATGACAAGTATATTCATCCAATAATTGTTGGTCTTAGGTTTGATACTTATTAAATATAGTTTTTTAAATTTTTAGAGATCTAAATATTAATCTCTCATAGATTACATATTAAGCAGAAGTCTTATACATTGACTATAATCTTCATCATATTATTTACTCATGTTTAGAGGTGTCAAATAGGGCATGCCATGCCAGCTTGATTCATTTTTTCTTGGTACTGTCGTGTCATTGTGCCAAGCTGTGCCGTGCCATGCCGTGCATGGCTAAAATCTCTTGTCATGCCGCATTGTCCACTAACCCAACACGGAACGGTGGGCACGACAATGTGTACAGTCATGCCGATCGTGCCCGAACATTAAAAAAATGACCACATGGATAGCCAATTACAATCGGCCATATGATCAAATTTTTTTAAATGAATTGCCCTGTGAAAGGACGGTCAAATTTAAAAAAAAATAAAAATAAAATAAAATTTAAAATTTTTTTAAAATAAAATTTAAAAAAAAAATGGCCACGGGGATCTCGTTGGACTATCACCCAAGCTGGTTTACCATGCAGTCGGGCCAGACACATGGGTCATGTTAGGTCCAGTACGAGGCATGACTCATGCTGGCCTAGCATGACATGAACCATAATAAAGGGTGATACAATCTATCTCGAGGCATGGTTCCAGATCATGCTGGGCCAGACACTGCTGAATCGGGATGGGCCATGCAGGAGCCGTTTGCTCGTTTGACGCCCCTACTCATATGCTTCTCATAGTTGACTAATTTATCAATTCGACATGAATAATTTATTTTTTTATGAGTGATCATGAAATGCTGCCTATATGAAATAATCATCAAAATTTTTATTTTAGTATAAATAATGATTGTTTGTAGATTATGTAAGATATTATACAATGCAAATTGAAATATTGTCTAAGAGGTTGGTTCTCCAAGTTATCCTCTGGCATTATTATATTTGAATTTTGAAAATATATTTTTTGATAATTCTTGTTTTAATAAACTTTATTTATATTTAAAATTTATTTTTAATATATATATATATATATATATATATATAAACAATATCATTACTATAAGTGATGATGAATTAAATATTTTCTAACTCAATTATTTTAGATACATAAATTTTTAAATGAAAGATCATGATAAATTCTTATATTTTTTAAGAATTGAGGTAATTATTCAAGTGATAATATTATTTTTTTACTTTCCTTAAAATTTGTTATGCTAAACAATAATTTCGGATCACAAAAAATAATATATTATAATTCTTTTATGTCACCATATATGCTTTTTAGTTGTATTATTTTTTATAGGAAATGAAATATATTTTGTATTCTATGTAATGTTTATGAAATATTTTAACAACTATAATAAATGGATGTCGCACCTTATGCATAAGGTTCTTGTTTATTTGAAATATATTAATATCTCTATAATCTTATCTTCAAGAATATAAGTTGTTATATCTGATTAATCTTGGATTCGAGACCTATCACCATTGAATAAATATACTTGCTATTCGTACTAATACATGATCTCTAATATAAATGTAAAATGAGGACTTCATAAGTGATCAACAATCATAATATTATTATCACTCAAATACTCTTAATTATGATAATCTTATGAAATCAAGTATATGTATGTTTTTGCACAACTATAATAAGTAAGAAATTAAAAGTAATTTAGAGAAATTATATGTTAGTTTCTTAACATTATTCTTATAATTTTTTTTTGATAATCATGAATGTTTGGCTTAATTTGTTTGCACCTTAAATATTTTTACGGAGTGATGGACCTTCTTCTCTAACCTAACCTCTAGGTAAGTCTAGGTGTCATTGGATTTGAGATTCGAACTTTGGATGTTATGCCACATCAAATCAACCAAACTAAACGTGATCTGACTAAATTAGTTACATAATTGATAAATACATTGTTTTTAAGTGAAATACCCATAAACTATGTCTTAACATTATTAGTTGCATTGTTCTTGATAATTCGAACTCAATACTATTTCTTTATTATGGAACATATGTTTGAAAATACATCGATCCACTCACATGTTTAATGTATCTTTATGTTTATAGCATGTGCTATGTAATTATAAAAATGTAAGAAAATGCCACATTTGTACATTGACACCATGCTCTATTTATCTTTCTACCAATGTAGCACCTGTCTTATTTATGGAAAATTGGTCTTGTATCTTATGTGACAGATTCAATAATGAATTTTTGCTCGATGGCATTGGGTTCAAACGAAGAGAAGAGAATTTGGGTATATCAAGCAAAGCAATTAATTTGCCTCTGTTTATTTATTTTGGTTCAGTATGGTAATTCTCACTCAGAAAGTCAGGATCTTTTTGTGGTGACTTCCCTGGCAATGCGCCTGCTTATAGCATTAACTGATCAGAAAACATGGGGAATCATTGTGGACAATGGCAACGTGGAAACTGTTGCGGCAGTGAATGACTTAATTTGGTTTATGGCTAACCGTAGATGTGGTCTTTACATGTCTATCAGAAGATACATCAACAAAATAAACCCTATGCTCTGTTCATCATTAAACAATGATTTGCCAAAAGATAATAAATTGTTGATTACTGCAAGTGTGATAACTTTAGCAGTACGACCGTTTCATGTGCTAAATTTGAACTTAATGTGTTCCCCTCATTCATTGGAGATTGACTGTGCCACTGTGCAATACTGTTTGCTTGTACTTACTGTGCCGTGGCTGACTCTGTGCCTGCCAGCTGTTCTTGTACCCCCACTAAGACACAAATCTGTTCTCTTGCCATGCCTCAAAACTATGCTGGTAAGATTTAGTAATTTTATACTAAAGATTATTAAGGGTCTTGATTTGTGCTAACATTGGTTCCTTTAGGATGCTACTGCTGAATAACTCTTTTTTTGTTTTCTATGCTCTAGCAAATGATATCTGATATGAACATGAATTGAGAATATAGCCATTAAAATGGGCCTTCTGACCTGGCCCATCCTGGATCATTGCCTGGTTGGATTAGCCCAGTTGTCTTGTCTTCCCAGTGAAAGCTGTGTGCCTATCTGGGCCAAGGCATCTGGGTCTAGAAAGGAAAGCACAATCTTATGACCATGCAAATGATCGAAAGACTGCTTGGGGTAGGTGGGTCAGGCCAACCCAACTTGCAGGCTGCTGCTCTGGGCTTGGCAGCTACTCCTCACAGTAATGGGTTGGCCTGGTTAGCTTGACCCAATTTTATATCTTTTAATGAAAATGTTGTTTTTCGTCTGAGATTATTGAAATATTTAAGTGATAATCCTTATATTTATAAGGATTCACAGAACACATAGATGAGGAACATAAGAACAGAAAAGAAGATGAATTATTGAAAGAAAGGAAGAAAATAGTCAACAATTAATAAAAATGAATCATTAGTCACAGCAAATCTGAGATATGTGATTAATATATTCCACTTTTTAATGGATGATAAATCAAATAAAATTAATAGTATCAGAATGGTCTGATGGTGCATACAATGTGTTTAACTTAAATATGAGTTTGAATAAATTAGCCTGGTTACCAACTGATATGCTCTACTTGATTAGTGAATTGGATCCATTCATTTTCTAAATGGTCCATTTGGCCCGCATTTTTTCTCATTTGGAGAAATGAATGCGAGTCTCAGCATCCTTTGATAGTATATGTGCTTGTCCTTGTATAATTACTTTGTAAATATATCTGCTATTTATTCTTCAAACCTACAAAATTATAAATTAATTTCATTACTTTTAATAATGTCTTTAATAAAATAATACTTTTGTCCTATATGTTTAATTCGATTATGCAATATAACATCCATTGCTATGATAATGATGGATTGATTATCACACATAATAATAATAAGGCTCATTTACTATTTTATCCAAATCTGTTAATAATTTTCTCAACTATAAAATACGGGAGGTTGCCACTAAAGCAAACACATTCTAGTTTAGTAGTGAACAGAGCAACAATGGTTTATTTCTTGGATAACTAAGAAACTACAGTAGTGCTTAAGGAGAATGCGTATACAATATTATTGTCTTTTGGATATTCTTTCCAATCATTGTCGTAATACTCTATTATTTTAGTATGTTCAATTCTAGAATATTTCAAGCTAAGATATAGAGTACCTTTGAGATATTCTACTATCCTTATTGCAACACTAAGATGTTGATGATTTAGTATATGCATAAATTTAGATAATAACTTTACTGCATGGACTATATTTGATCAAGAAACTGAAACATACACCATGTTTCCTATGAGACTTCTTTAGGAGTTCTCATTATTTGGTTTACCTTGGGTAGATTACAACTTTTGATTTGTTATAAGGGGAGTGAAGATTGGTTTATAGTTTTTTAATCCATACTTCTTTAAAATGGATAATATGTACTTGGATTGGTTTATTATCACTCCAGTAGGATTTTGGAGTATTTCCAAGAAATGCTAGAGAGATTTCATATCCTTTATCTCTTTCTTTCTAAATGAATCTATTAATTATTTTATTATTTATAAATATCATACATCAATATAAATTGAGATAATTATTAATCTAGAGTTATATTTTTTTAATATACTAACTTATCCATGCTTTAGTTGAATCCTTAGTTCAAGAGATATAAGTTAATTTGATTATACTAAGTATGAGGTGCTTGCTTCAACCAATAAAAAGTCTTATTTAATTTATAAACATAGTTTTTAATTCTCTTTCTAACAAAATCAGGGGGTTGGTTAATGTATAATTTTTCCTTTAATTAATTAATTAGGAAAGCAGACTTAAAATCTAGCTAAAATAGACATCATCATTTTTATCATGCTAGGGCTATTATAAGTATTATAGTCTCCAATCTGGCTATTAGTGCAAATTTCTCAAAGTAGTCAGATCTAATCTTTTGGTAATAGTCTTTAGTTACCAATTGACCTATTATATATATGTGTGTCTTACTATTTATTAGGTCTTTAATTTTAAATAACTATTTAACTCTTATGTAATGTTTATTTTGAGGTAGGTCTATTAAGATCTAAATATTATTCTTGTCTATGGTATTTATTTCTGCCTTCATGGCTTGGACTCATACTTAATGTTGAATTGTTTCTTTAAAGTTGAGTGGCTCAACTGAAGAAGTTACATCTACATTACTATTAGATCCTATTTCAGATTTAGAAGAGGTGGATACATACATACCTTTGCTGATTAGAACTGGCAGTGTTTTCCATTGATATTTCTTGTTGAGGTTCTTCAATGTAAGAGTATTATTTACATGCTATTTGCTTATAGTTTTTTTTTTCATTTTATTTATTCATCAAACAATACATTTCTACTTATTTGAAATATATTTGTTTTTAATGAATATAGTCTATATCCTTTAGAATGTAGAAAAGTCTTTTTATTTTGGGATATGAGAGTAATAAATACTCCTAAATATTCTTAAGTGATGTATACTTGGTTTTCTTCTACTCCAAGCCTCTAATAGAGTAAGATTATATAATGCAGAGGTCAGACACCTATTTAGCAGATAAATTATTGTATTCATAATTTTTGTCTAAAAATACATAAGTATAAATTTCTCTACCAATAATTCTTTGGCCATCTTCATTATTATATTGTTGTGGTGAGTAAGATATGATTAATTGTCTTCAGATTCTCTCATATCACAAAAGTGATTTAACTTCTGAGAAAGGAACTTAGTTTCTCTATTGGTTCTAAGGATTTTGATAGTCATTCCTGAGTCTTGATTGTCTCTTAACCATGTATAAGAACTTCTCAAATAGATTAAAAGATTGTGATTTGTATCTTAAGAAAATTTCACAGATCATCCAAGTGTAATCATTAACAAACAATATAAAATAATCATTTTTTGCTAATGCTAGAACATATATATGACCATAGATGCATGCATGGATTAAATCAAGAGGAGTGATTGATTTCTAGACAATTTCTTTTGGAAAGAGTTATTTAGACTGTTTGTTTAAAGTACACTTCTCACAAACAGAAGTGGATGTGCTAAGGCTAGAATCTAGATTACTTATTAGCCTTTTTTGAGTAAGAAATTTTAAACTTATGTAGTTTAAGTGTCTTAAATTCAAGTGTACTATAATCTTGATCATTATAGTACACATATTATTTTCAAATAATAGTTTATATTAATTCTTTATTAGTTAATTCATACTTATGAGATTTTGGTCTAATTTTGGAATTAATAGTATATTACTAATAATTTTCTCTAATGTAGATAGGAAAATTTGATCTTGTTTTTTCCTTTTACTTTGACAAGATCTTAATTCTTTATCTTTACTTGTGAAATTATTGAAGATTATAAATTCGAAAATATCTCATAATTTTTAGACATATAATTTGAGTAATCACTGTTTAGAAATCATGTGTTGGGAGATATGATTATAAATTCTCATAATTCTTCTGAGAATTTTTCTTTAGTATAATTAGTATATTGTGTGTTTGTTTTAATCTATAGTCCTTACTCATTAGAAACATGACTAAACCTTTTATAGTTCAGATATTATTTCTTGGACCTGAATCAATAATTTTTCTTTGTGTGATTATTTTTTACATACATTACATGTGTAATAAAAAATCCTCGTTAAAGGAGTGTTGATTTTTATAGAAGAAGTAAAAGTGTTTATTTTTGTTTCTTAGTTTATTTTTATGTACATACATGGTTGTCTTATAGATATTTTATTATATTTCATTTGTATGATTTTCATTTCTTTTCTCTTTTACATGTGTTATTCATTTAGTTTGATAACTACATCTATAAACAAGATGGAAAAATTATTAATAGAATATATATTTTTCTTTTTCAGATTCTAAAAATTCTTTCTCAAGGAATGGAGCAGTGCTCCTTGGTTTTTCTTCCCCATAAAGCTCTTTTCTAAGTAGATCTCATACATCTTTTGCATTGATACATGCTAATAATTGAGAAAAAATAGTATTGCTAATATCATGTTGGATGAATAGTAATTTTTTAAAATTTATTTTTTTAGTTCTATTGCTTTATGTATCTTTTTTTCATTCATAGAAGATAGATTTTTTGGCTATGATTAACTATCATAAACAAGTTATCAGGTGTCTTGTGATATAAATAGAATTTTTATTTTGGCTAATCAATAATTATAATTTTCTTCATCAATCAAGGGTATAGTTATAGTCAATGAGCTTGATGAGTCGATATTTGGTATTGTCATAATGTCTATCTTTCAACATAGATGAATAATTTTAAATAGTAATTTGGTGATCTTGTTTAATAAATATTATTTTGCACAAGTTAACTTTAGATATAAATAAATGTATACTAGATCTAACACATCCATGTATTCTTGTTTCGATTTGAGTAAGAAATCAAAGAATAGTTATGATCTGGAGAAGAAACAAAAGAATTTATTTGAAAAAAACTTCAATCGGATAGCAAAATCACTCATTTGATATCAGATATTGAAGTATTTAAGTAATAATCCTTGTATTTATAAGGATTCACCGAGTACATATATGAATAATAGAAGAATAGAAAAAAAATGAACAATTGAGAGAAAAGAAGAAGAAAACAATTGACAATTAATAAAAATGAATCAATGGTTACAACAAGTCCAAGATACGTGATTTATATATTCAACTTTTCAATGTATGATAAATCAAATAAAATCAATAGCATCAGAATGGTTCAATGATGCATGCAACGTGCTTAATTTAAATATTACTTTGAATAAATCAGCCAAGTTACCAACTGATGTGTCCAGCCCGATTAGGGAATTTGGATCCATTTATTTTTCAAATGGCCTTTTTGGCTCATAGGGATACTATGTTCTGGTTAGTTCAAGGTGAATATTTGATTAAATATATTGCATTGAGATAGAAATATAGGGAGGGAGGCTTTTTTATTGATTCTTAATTAATAAGGACAACAAATACATTGATGTTGAAATTGATGAGCAACTTGAATGTGAATGCGAAGTTTGTTACTTATCAAAACATTATGAATGCTAAGTATATTCTAACAACTGTTGTTTAATAGTTAAACTTCAAGCTATTTCTGCTACATTGCTATGACCTGCCATAATGAAAATTGATATTTTTTTGTGACTACTAAAAAGGCAATAAGTAGGCATACAATTAATGTTACCAATGTATTTCCCCAGGAAAAACATTTTTGGTTGAAAGGAGAAATGAGAATTCTGATACTTCATTCCACATGCTAAGCACTAACTATTTGTCCCAAGTTAGTTTGGGAATAAAACCACAATTTTAAAAGACATACTTTAGGCTTGACTAGGAGAGGTGTGATTTATAGGTGCACATGACACCTCTTCCAATTTGTATTCCATCAGACGAAGCACACATTTTTATTAAAAATATATTATATAAAGTATTCTAGTAGTTCAAGTAAACTTTATATTTTTTATTAAAGTGACATTAATTTATAAATAAGAGATAATTTAGTTATGTTAAATAATTTTTTTCTTTCGATTCATCATATTCTTTTGTTTATTTTCTTAACATTAAGATTTTCTAAGAATGTCAAAGAAAAAATAAATTATTATTGTGAAAAAATGAATATATATTTTTTATATTTTGAGTAACAAAATTTAATATTTTAGTTTAGATTTATAATTTTTGATAAAATGAATTGTGATAGAGCAAGTTAAGTGAGATGCGATCTAAATAAATAGTGATACCCGCCTAATCATTGGCTCTAATTTAAACTATGTTAAATTATCAAATATATATTTTCTTTGTAGGAAGAATATCTCTATTTGAATATCCTATTTTAGTGTTAAGAAAATAATTATGCTTTTCAAAATTTTTCATAAAACAGTCTTAAAGAACTATTTTTGTTAAGAGATATTTAACTGAACATTATTAGTAATTATGATATTTTCTACATATATATCATGAATCAAATAAGTTTACTGATTGATTTATTTTGACAGAAATAAAAGTAATTAGAAATGTATATATGAAATTCAAATGAACTAATTACAAAATAGAATTTGCTGAACTAGAGGTGTCAAATGGGCCATGCCGGGCCGGCTCGGAATGGTTTAGGCAGCCCGACCATTCTTTCATGCCGGGCCAGACACGACACGGTTACTGTACCATGTAGTGCTTGGCCCATCACGGTTTCTTTAGGCCATGCCAACATGGCCCGTCTGCACGACCAGTTGTTTTACTGTGTTGGGTCAGGCACGTACGGGCCAAATCAGGCCCATACGAACTGGTTAAAAAAATTAATTTTTTTTTGTTTTTAATATTTATGTAATTATAAAATATAAATTAGATTAGATAATGTTTAAAAATATTTAAATTGTACATTGAAAATTATTAAATAGTAGTAAAGTTTAATTTTTTTATTTGTTTTAATTATGTTTTCATTAGATTAATAGATTTAGATTATAATTTATTAGAATTAAATTTTTTAAATTTTAATGAAATTTTTAAACACAAAAATAAATTAAAAACAAAATTTCTTTAACAAAAATTACAAAGTCATAAAGTCAAATACAAACCAAACATCCAATCGATCAATCCCAAATCAAAGTAAATACAATGTAAATAAAAAATCATACAAAATAAAATATTGAAATCAAAAATCAGAATCAAGCATACCACAGAACTCATAAGCATAAGCATAAGCATAAATATAATATAAGTGTTGTGGTCAGGTGTTGGCGTGTCATTATTCCGCAATCGTCAATCGTGAGGCATCAAGTGGCAATGGCATGTGACATAGCAACGGGCAACCTCATCAATCATCCATCGGCAAATCATGATCATCAACCTCAACATCAAAATCATTATCTTATGGATCATCATCATCAGCAATCAATTGCTCCACTTTTATTGCAGCAGTAGTCTTTATCCCAACACGATCTTGGATGCTAAATTTTGAATTATTTCAGTCCTTTATGCATGCTAAGGTCTTAATAATATCTGGATGTAATATCGATCTCCTATCCGAAATCACATTTACTGTAACAAAAAAAGTAGACTCTGATGCTACACTCGATACTGGAGGAGTCAATAGATCCCATGTCATCCTAGATACCACGAGAAAAGTTGACTCATATGATTTTTACCACTGTAATATATCAAGATTCTTAGTATCAAAATGTGATAGAATTGAGCAATAATTGGTATCTAAGTACCGAGAAAGCTCGATCCTATTTGACGGTCCACATCGTTGTTTTCTCCTTGCTAATTGAATGGAAAAATTATCTCCGAAGATGGTATTCATATCCGTACTCACAGTCTCACTATTACTATCACAATACCTAGTATTGTAGTATGTGAAAATGTCAGTCAATTTCTCGAGGATGAATCCTTCAGGTTGGACTTTCAGGTTCATGCACTAAGAAATATAAGTCAAAATATTATCTACTCTTTCTACCTTAACCCTAAGATCTATGCATGCAGCGAGACAATAAAAAGATGGAATGATGAACTAGAACTTTAAGTACTTAATTTCTATCTCTACAACTATATGGTTAAGTATCGGGTCAGCTCGATACTTTCTAAAAATACTACTAATATTATATATGCACCTTAGTGCAATGTAAGTCGTGGGAGTATAAACTGACGAACACATGTTTATCGTGTTATAAAAAATCTTCAGGAATTTTATAAATAAAATTCTTGTAGCTCAGTTACTATCATCAATAAAAAATTCGTCATTCTTACTATTGACGTAGTCGGATATTACATGTTTGTATACAACACATAACTCTAATATCAGGTGCATGTAATTCTAGCGGTGTCTCACATCCGATTGGAATTTTTTTTTTAAGATTCGCAGACAAACAGAGACTATCAAACTCTTGTTATCTGCAAGGCATGCAAATATATTTTAGTACATTATGTATATTATCCAACGCGTATGAACACACCTTCATACCCGCTTCTACAATCAGGTTAATCACGTGACACATGTATCCGACATGAAAAATTTCTCTTAATAGTGCGTCTCTAATATTCCTAATAAATATGTTAATTACTACTCTATTATTAGATGCGTTATCGAATGTGATACTAAAAATTTTATTTTGAATTTTATATTCTTTAAAGATTTTTATCATACACTCAAAAATGACCGGACTATCATGAGGATGAAGAATCTCAGAGATTCTTAAAATTTCTTTATTCATTTTCCATTTAGAATCTATATAATGGGCGGTGAGACATGCATAAAATGAATCATCGTAACTTATCCAGATATCAAATATCACGGACACTACTCCACTATATATTATAAATTTATTAATTATTATTTATTTTTTTAACTTATAAAATTTTAATATGTCGTTCCTAGATGTGGACCTAGGAATCCTACGATAAGTAAACTGAAAATATGTCTGAATGATGCTCACTATCCTTGAATCTTTCGAAAATTTGAATAGAATACTCATTAATATGATAAGTTTGGCCATACCTTCACTATCCAACTTGTTGTAGTATATGAAGGGGATAAACTTTGAGATTGAACTCGATACAGCCTCAAAAAATGTACTGTTAAGTTGGGTTTGACTAGGATCTAATGCACCATATTTTTTAGTATATATTTTGGCATACATTTTAAGGTGTTCAGTCCCAAACATACTCTTACTAGTTCAAATTCTCTTACAATATTTGCAGTTTACTATTTTTTCTTTCTTATTCTTAATATTTTTTTATTTTATTATATTATAATGAGTCTAAATTATATAAGTTCTTTTAGTTTTTTATTTTTTAGATATTTGGATTGAGACGATCGGAGAAACCAAAATTTCAGTAGTCCTCGGACTTTGGTGTAAGATTTTTATTTTCTAAATTTAAATAAGTTTCATTAGTATTAGTCAATTTTTTGATTTTCTTTAGACAAGAGATAGAACCTAGATGATAGAAATAGATTAAAGAATATAGATTAGAGAGAGAGAGAGTAAAAAAAATATTAATTATTATTTTATGTTAAGAGTTTTAGTTAAATAATAAACAAAAATTAAAACTACCCGTAAAATAATGTAAAGGTAGAGGACATGCACCACAGTCTCACCAAGATTCAAACTTCCAAAGATGAGTCCGTGTTGCGAGTCCATAAAAGGTGAGTCGAATACTGAAATCTCGAGAGAGAGAAGAGATTTGAGAGAGTAAGAATTTATGTTTTTGAAAAACTTAAAAATTTTAGAGAGATGAGGGGGGTCTTTTATAGATTACAAGAATGATTTTTTTTTAAAGAAAAAGTAATTTTTTTGTATTTTTTATTGATAATTAGGGGGCAGAATCATGAGAGCTGTCGGATTCTGCCTCTTAGTCATTGGAGCCAAAATCTAAAGGCTAAAATTCACATTATTTTAATTTTTTTAAATATCGAACTGTTGGGGATTGGGGGCAGGCTTGTGGGTTGGGTGGGGATGGGTGGAATCGGACCCGGGCCTGAGCAGTTTTCGGAAAGCTGCTGCCACTGGTGCTGGGTGGGGCGGTGTCTCGGATTGTGCCGATGTACCGTGCCAATGGGACACAGGACCATGTTGTACTAGGCACGGCACAAGGCCCAGTTAGCCTCAACACGACAATGCAGGATTGGTTCCGTGGACAGGCACGGGCACGGGCATGGGAAATTTCTGTGCCGTGCCGGGCCAGGCATGACTGAATCATGTGGTACCTCGTGCCGTGCTAGACTGACCCGACCCATTTGACACCTCTATGCTGAACCAACTTTTAGGAGATTACTTCAACTTATATAGATCTTTCCATAACTTACAGACATAATCTATCATACTTGATATAGTAAAATATGATGAATATTTAATATAAATATTTTTCTTAAGATTATCATGAAAAAATGTATGCCTCACGATTTGTTGAAATATCAACTGTATGTGTGAAATAATAAGAGACAAATATTCTTATTGAAGCTATTGAGATTGGGGAGAAACATTTATTATTCTTGCTAAAAACAAACAAAAAAAAGTCATATGTATTTCTAAGGTTGGGATAACCTAAATGTTGGGTGCTCTTTTCCTAGAAAAAAAACTAGTAATACAATAAATAAAATAAAATTTAATAAAATTAATCTCAATATTTTTTTTCTAACTGATATGCACATATCATAAATATCTAACTTAGAGAAAAAGAAAGATGCTTGTAGTTTTCTCAGCAAATTCATGAAGATATCTACAATCTGATTACGTGTAAACATATAAATAGATATAGAATTATTTTGGATTTATTCATAAATTAAATAATAAATAATTTTGAAATGCTTTGTTTGCTTGTAAAATATTAAATTTATAGTAATGTGTTGAGCTGTCTAGCTATCATATAAAATTATTATTGATCCTTGTACTAATAAGCTCAATTTCTTCAAAAAGTGAATGATTTACTAAAATTAACAAGTAATTAATTATATAACTTTGTAATTAATTTTTATTTACATGGTTTGTCACTTATATTTCAAGAGATACTATGATTTCCAAAAAAATACTAAACTCGATGATACATCTTTTTTGTGATTAAAAATATTTTAAGCTATTTTTAGATATCTAAAAATCTAAAGAATTGGGTTCATATAAATTTCTCTAAGAAAATATTAAAAATGATTAATTATATTAATAAAATAAGTGAGTTGATATTATAATTATTTGATATTTAATTCTTTCTATAATTCTATTGTATTTGAAAGAGTTAACTGAAGTATCGATATTTATGGATAAATTTATACTCGGATCAAATGGTTAGTTGACTAATATATATCCAATCATTCCAAACTCGAATAAAATATCTGCAATATATTTCATATAAAAAAATTATATTTTTTGAATAAGCAACTTTAATGCACGAAGAATACTTGAGAAACTTTAATTTCATTATCTAAAAGTTAGTTTATAAGAAGAATTTCAATTGTAATATACTCAATTAATTATTATTTGTGTTATGATTTTTTAGTCTTTTTTATTATTATATATTTTTGTTGAAAGCACTTAACATATGAGTTATCCTAATTTTTTTTACCCATTTTACATGAATGTGCTTGTATGATGTTATTTTAAGAGTGTTATTTTATCTATTTTTAAGTATTATCTTGTAACATAATTTCAAAGCTAAATCTTAGGGGTTTGTGTATGAGTTTTATAAACCTTAGGTGCAAAATCACAATCATTATACCAATACAGTGCAGACATGCATGTTCTAGAAAAAGGGTGCACAATCACTGTGCATACATGCCACTGGCTGAAAGTTGGAGATTGTGATGGTTGGTAGTTGGAATTTGTGGAGGTTGGCAGCGAAGGTATGCAGTGGTGGCAACATGCACACATAGTAGAGTGGTAGTAGGTGCATGATTAGTGGCCATAGGTGTGTGCATGATTGGTGGCGATAGGTGTACAAACGATTGGTGGCCATAGGTGTGCGCAATTGGTGGCAATAGGTGCACACATTAATTCCAATAGGCAAGTCAACTTATTTTTAATTTAAAAAATCAATTTAGAGTTTACTATTCATTTGAGGTGGTAAATTCATTTGGTATTATAATTTTTTAGTTTTTTTATTATTATATTCTTTTTCTTGATGAGAACACTTAACATGCGAGTTATTTTAATTCTTTTTACTTATTTTATAAGGGATTGCTTGCATGGTGTTATTTTGAGTATGATTATATTTATTTTTTTGTTTTATTTTGTAATATGGTATCAAAGTCAAATCCTAGGATGTTTGTGTAAGAGTTTTGTAAACCTTAGGTACAAGATAACATGCATTGTACCAATACAGAGCAGACATGCATGTCGTGGAAAAAGGGTGTACAATCACTGTTCACACGTGCATTTAATGGAAAAAGGGTGGACAATCACTGTGCACACATGCCACTGGTTTGAAGTTGGAGATTGTGATGGTTGATAGTTGGAATGTGTGGATGTAGGCAGTGAGGGCGTGCAGTGGTGGCAACATGCATACATAGTAAAGTGGCAGCAGGAGCATGATTTTTGGCAATAAGTGTGTGCACGATTTGTGGAGGTTGGTGTGCACAATTGTTGGCAATAGGTGCACACATTAATTTCAATAGGCAAGTCAACTTCAAAAAAAATATATCTAGGGTTTACTATTCATCTGGGGTGATAAATTTATCTTGTTCCAGCAATAGTTTTTTTGGAAAGCTTAATTTCTATTGTTGCATTGAGTAAGGAAAGAGACTATTGTATCAACATTAGGTAAAAGAAAAACTCAATTTAGTTTACACATTATAGGAAGATGAGTCATACCAAAGGATGAACCTAGAGGTGTCAAATGGGTAGGGCTAGCCCGGTCCATTTTTTTGAGCCCAACCGGGCTAGCATGCTGTGCCAGGTACGGCATGCTTTAGTACCAAGCCGTGCTTGGCACGACACAGTTCCTTGGACGGCAGGCTCGACAAGGTTTGTGGCCTAAAATCTTCCCGGGTTCGAGCCGGTTTGGGTTGGGTCAGACCTTTTTTTTTTAGGAAATTAGGGTTTTGGATGCCTCGTAGCCGTCTCCCATCAGGTGTGCTAAGCTGTCGCCCGTTGAGCTATCTCTCGGTGCGTGGTCACTTGTGCAGTGCCTACCATGGTTTTTCAGGCCAAATATCCTCTGCACGGCATGACATGATTCACGTCGAGGGTGTGTCTGACACATTACTCTAGCATGCTATGCCGGGCTAGACACTCCTGAACTTTGCTGGGCTTCGGGCCGCACGACATGTTTGACACCTTTAGATGAATCACAATAGAGGATGAGTCAATTTTTTTGTCATGCTAGTTTATTCTTGTGAGTGTCTTTTGGTATAATTTTATTTTATTTTATTTTTATTGATATTTATTTGTAAGATTAAGAGATTTAGAGACAAATTTATTTGTGATTTAGTAGTGTGAATTATATATTCTCTCTTCGATCAGTAAGATCTATTTATAGTTGTTTAATTGTGTTGGATTTCTTGTTTGTTTATTTTTTGTTTGGTCACTTATCATTGATTAAGTTGAATAAATTTTATCCTAGTCATAAGGATATTTCAATCTTAAATTATGAAACATATCAATAAAAAAGCTTAACAAAACTTTCCATCTTATACATTATCATGTTTGAGTAGAAATTAATTCTTTCTGATACATTCAAATATATGAGAACCTATGAGATATGTGACTAGAGAATGAATTAGATATTTGATTATTTTTATTAATTACTGCTCTAGATATATATAAATATTAATTTTTTAGATTTTTTTTAAATAATAAAAAAGTTAATTGATAAAAATATTAACAAATTAAGAAATAATAATGTATTAAAATATTTGTCAGACTAATTTAATATTTACCATATGAATCATATGATTATACACTAAATTTCTTGCATAGGGATATATATGATAGAGATGACTATTTAACTTGTCTCATTGACTAAGACACTCAATTAATATTATATTCCAAAATTTTTTTGGAAAGATATAGCTTTAACTACAATATATCTCATCAATCGGATAATCTTTTTTGATATTTCTCAACTCATATTCTTTTAGATTTTATATCTTGTATATAAGCTATCTAACATGTCTCATTGAGTTTTTAAATGTAATTATTTTGTCCTTGATTACTTTTAATAATAAACTCTAAATATGATAGTATTCAATTTTGTTCATAGTTATCAAAGACACACTTCAGGGATGCTTACAGAGCATGTGCCACCACTCATGTTAGTAGCACCTCAGTCTCATGGGAAACATCTCACGTTAAGCATTTTCAAGTTTTTTTTTTCTTGTCATTTAGACTTATATATTTTTTTTATTTTTTAATAAACTAAAATAATATTATTATAGATAAGTTATTTTAATTTATCCAAAATGGTATCATTTTGAGTTGTAACTTTAATTTTTTTAAATAAAGCTTTTTGTGCACCAAAATTATGTATTTGGACATGAAAGAGCCAAAATGACTTTGTTTTGGTCTCAGATGTCTTATTTTTGAGATTTCAGCATTTCTTCACCTCATTTTTATCATCTTTTAACTCAAAAATGCTCAAACTCTTTGTTATATTGTATAATTGTTATATTAGAGTCCAACTAATGTATAATTCTTGTAAAAAAAAATCAACTAAAATATTTAAGAAATTGTGAGAAAATCATATAAAATAGGGAATAACAATCATAAAAGTTATAAAATATATTTGACATATGGTTACCTCACTTAAAAAAACTCACACTTCAAGTATTACTTGTGTCTCGTGGCTTCAAGAGGCTTTTGCACCTTAGTGTGCCCAATGTCTTAAATAATTATGGTTTAGTTCTTCATTATTTTTTTGTGTCATATTTATTTAAGATTATCTTGTTAATTTATTTTATGTGAGTTATTTTTTTAGATAGCTTAATTTTAATTTTATTTTTACTGTTGTTGATATTTATTTGCATGACTAGAAGACTTTGATGATAATTACCTTTACTATTTGGCAGAGTTGATTGAATAATTTTTCTTTTAAAGTAAGATTTTCTTCTAGATATTTGAATATGTTAGACCTTATATTTATATATTCGCAGTTTGGTTATTTATTATTGTTCAATTTAAGAATATATTATTTTAGTCTTAATGATTTTTCTATTTTAGAGAGTGAAGTATGTCAGTTTAAAAAATATATTAGAGTTTTCTATTTTACATATTAGTTTAATATAAGTAATAATTTAAATATTCTAATATACTTAGTTGTAGGAGTACCTAGTATAGACATGATCAAATATAGTTTTTGATAATTAATTAATTTTATTGATGATCACTCATGATATATGTAAATATATTTTTTTGTGATAGATTATTTGTGATTTTTTTTTACATATTTTATAAAATAATAAAATTAGAAGTGATAATATATTAAAGTATATATTAGGCAAATTCAACATCAATTTATAGATCATGAGATTATACAACATAAATAATGTGTCTGAACACACTCATAGATTTATATTGATGAAAGAAAGAATTACATCTAGTTGAAATATGTCGAACACTAATATTTGTGATAGATATTTTTAAATATTATTGGGGAAATATGATTTTAGCTATAATATATCTTATCAATTAATTTTTTTATCATTTTTTAGTATATATCATTTCAAATTATGTTGGATGGAGTGATATTGTTTAGGATGTCTCTTAGAGGTTTTGAAAAAATTTATTTTGTCCTTGATTTCTATTTAGATTAGGGTAAATTATCATTCATGATCTTAACATATTATTTCCTTGGATATTTCAATTCTCAAGGGAACATTATTATTTTTATTAAAAATTAATTGGATTTTAGTGAATAATAATGTTATTTTTTTTGAGCAGAAATCATTCTTATTGAGTCTAGGAAGAGTTTGAGCTTAAAAATTACATTCGAACTCATTACTTATTAGAGAGTCATTATTCGGTTATATCTAAACTTATTGATACACTCTATGATGTTATTCCTATAGAATTATCATATTTATCAATAAATACAGATTATTAGAGCAACCAAACCACATATTCTCGAATGTCTTGAAGAGTCTCAAATTTTTACTTTTCTCTTCAAACTTACAGTTTTATCTTCACAATTTTTTTGTTGGTTGTTTTTTATTTTATATTGTGTTATTGATTGGAGCACCTGACATGTCCCAACCAAATTTGTCATTATATAATGACATTTTTTCAAAAATAATAATACAAATTAATCTAATAAGAACGATCAATTGATCTTGCTTGTTATAATCGTTGAGCTTGACTTCAGTCTGATATGAAATACTGTCCTACTTTTTTATCTGAAGTTGATCAAAAGCAACCTATATAACCACACTCTTTTTTGCATAAAATATATGAACTGATAAATATCGCAGATGATGACAGTTTTGGAGAGACATTTCACTGGAGATCTCAAAAATGGACCGGTCAATAATTCACCATCCATCAATGATGATCTCTCCTGCTGGCTGGGCCCTTGCAAATATTATTTCCTTGACTGCAGAGTGGGAGAATGGCTTCATTCCTGTTGGTTTCTGCCAAAATCTGGATTATGCCCTTTATGTCCATGCTGTGGATACTCTGGCAGAGAATTTTCTGTCGTGGCTATGTGACAGTGAGTTGGTAAAGGAAAACCTGGAAAATGAATATTGTGCCTTAAAGATGAAGTTCACGGACCAACTGAAGCCTGTTTGCCAGCAGTGGCATCTTTTAGAACTTGTGAAAACCACTGGGATAAATTCTTCATGTGCTAATGAAGCTTTCACAGATCAACATCAAAATGATTCTGGAAAACTCCAGCTGCTTGATGTAGCATATTTCTATTCGAACATGCTTAGGATCTTCTCTCTCTTGAGACCGGAAGTTGGCTCATTGCCAGTCCTTAACATGCTGTCATTTACTCCTCAATATGTTGTCAACCTTTGGGAAGCCTTGGGAAGTGCACTCTTTTCCCAAAAGTGGCACACTCATATCAATGGTGTTATCTTTGAGATGAATAATCATGATCATGAGGAAAAACTTGCGGTCATCAAGGGTGGGGGCAATGCGTGGGCAAACATATTCCATAAAGTTTCTGGCAAGTCGCAAGAAATAGTTGGTTGCTCGAGTTCAGACCACCAATCTTCTAGCAGACAGGCACGCCACGATTTGCATCACCTCTCTGATATGGAGGATCATCTATGCTACAGTCTGCCGATGATTTCAAAAGATGCATTATGTTTGCTTCATTTGTTTTGTGCTACATATTCACACTTGCTTTTCATTCTGGATGATGTCGAGTTCTATGAAAAACAGGTAGCATGTATCACTTTTTACATTTGAAAGATTATACCGAACGTATTCATGCATTCACTCTGGTTGCAATCTGAGTTAGGTTCCATTTATTCTGGCACAACAACAAATAATTGCGATGGTGCTCAATACGTTGGTGTACCATGGCCTGAGCCACATCGCTGGCTTTCAGAATAATCATTTCATGGGCCATGCCATACGATGCCTGCATTCGATGTATGAAAGGGATTGCAGGAGGCAATTTTGTCCTCCTTGTTTATGGCTTTCCCCTTCCAGAAAGAACAAGCAGGTGGCTGCTTCTGTCAGAACTGGAAGTTATCTTTCCGATTTTACATTGAATGATGCTTTTGCTGGGCCAACCATGGGATCACTTATCACCGTCATTCCACATGTTTATCCATTTGAAGAAAGGTCAGTTCTGGCTCTTTCATCGTTCTTGTTTCTTGTCCAAATCAAATTGCAGCAACCTGAAACAGGGAAACTGTTCCTATTCTTTTTCTTTATGACTGTTATTCTTAGATACGCATAGTCACTAATCTTTTGGTAATTTATCTCTATTTCATTGGCGAGGAAGTGAGGTGTGTTTTTATTTTGGTTATGATTATTGTATTTTATCATTCATTATGGTAGTCTGGTTCTCTTCCTTGTCTCTTAATAATAAAACCCCACATCAGATGTGTCCTATCTATTTTTGCAATCAGTTCAGCTACTTTTGATAGGAACATGTCCTATCCATTAATTTTCCAAGATAAATCTTCCCATATATTTTATTATCTTATCATGTTTTTGATTATATCAGAGTTTACCATAAATAAATTGGAGTTCTCAAATCTCACCAACTCTTAAACAAATTTAATTTGATATAACATAATTAAAAACCCATACTTAAATAAGACACATATATATAAAGAAAATTTATAAATGTATATATTTTATAAATCAGACATGTATATTCTAATCATATAGATAAGCAATAGAAATGATTAGAGCAACTCAAATGTTCTGATGCTCCTTTTAAGTAGGTGTAAATATTTAGAATATTAAACTTCACACAATAAGAAATAAATTGATATTTTTTTATGTTTTCGTGAATATGTTAGCTAGTTGATCTATTGTGTGAATATATTCTTTCTTAATGGTTACATTCTAAAATTTCTCTAAGAAAAAAATAGTATTTCTCTATTCGCATGTTAACTTGTAGAATGTTGGATTAGAAATTATATATTTTACCATTTGACTATCATAATACAACATGATAAGAAAAAATTAAAAATTTAATCTCATCAAATAAATGCATGATTTAAAAAATTGCATAGGTAATTATAATTATGTCCCTATATATTGTCTATGTATTAATTTTAGAAATTTCTATTTGTATTTTATTATTTTCAAAAAAGTGCAATAAAATGTAGTAGGTCTCTTGTATGTGTCAGTTGTTACCTAATTAGAATTTGAATATTTGGCCAATTGAAGATGCTCATAATTGGTGAATGTAATACCAAGTCCTAATTTTTTTGTATATGCCTAAGTATGTGAAAAGCAACATTTAAAAAAAGTTATCATGAAAATTCTTGAATATAATTAATTATATTGACCGTATAAGTTATATCTATTTTGTTAATAATCAGATAGTTAATATTTTATATAATTTTAATGTATTTAGTCGAATCAACAAGATGATTCATTTCAAAAAAATAATTTGTACATAACTCAATAGTATTTTTTGTGTTGTATAACTCAAAAGATGAATATCTAAGAAAATATCCAATGCATATTTTATCTGTAATAATGTAATATATTTGATGTGATATTCTACTTTTCTAGAGCCTTTATAACCTATACATTGGATTTAAAAATTCTATTTGTGTTCAAAAATTAGGTGATTGTTTTATATACATTGCCTCTTGAAAATTATTATGAAGAAAATGTGTTTTCTCGTCTCATTGATATATTATCTATTTGTGAGAAGGAACAAAGGATATGAATATCCATACTGAGATCATATTGATTATTAGAGAAAATATCTTAATAGTCAACTTCAATTATTTGAGTGAACCTCATAGCAACAAGTCTCACCTTAATGTGACTTTTTTACCATTAGGATAAGCTTTCACAATGATATCTACTTATAACCATCAATATATATTTTTAAATGTTGAGATACTAGCTCTCAAGCACCATTATGGTGAAGAATATTTATTTCTTATACTATAATATAATATTATCCTTGATGAAATAACATATTTTGAAGAGATTTATATTTCTTAGTACGATCAAAAATAGTGAAAAACACATAACAAGGAGAAATGATTGAGCACCATAAAACCTATTAGATAAGATACTGAGTATAACTAATTTATATTTTTTTTTGGAGATCAATAGAAAAATGAATGCTATATGAGAATTGTTTGCAAGTGTTTTTTTGCTTTTTTTTTGGAGATTCTTCTTCATTTTAAAAAGATAGAATGAGTTTTTATTTTGGAATAAACAAGAAGACCTGAGTGATCAAGTCTATTTGATTTTAACTAATTTAGAGCTGGGACTAGAATAAAATTTAGAGGTATTATCTCATATGAACTAGGAGAAGATAAAACATCTCATCCTCTACATCAATACTAGAAGCGACTTTTGTACTTATTTGTACATATGATGATTCAAAAGAAGAATTATAATAATGTGATCCAATAAGTTTATGAGATAATTTCATATAATTGCAAGCACAAAAGAGATTTTAGGAGAGTAACAAAGAGTAAGATATCTAGATAAAAATCAATGAATTATTGTCTCTAATGTCATCTTATTAAGTCTTGGAGAGGTTTTGAATAATGTGGGTATTCTTAAATATTTTATGAGATAAATTAAATAATTTTAATTAATGGTACAAGATTTGAAAAAGCAAATGATGAGAAAAAGCTAAGAATAATATTTGATTGATTAAGTATTTAATAATTAAAATCATATTTCTATAATAATATCTTGTAATATTTTTATCATAAAGAAGTGTGATAGATATTTTAATTAAACTCATTTTTTTCATTTTGGAAATCTTATTTTGTGACAGTCTATTAACACAAAAGTTTGATAAGTAATTTTGGTCAGTATATTAAATAATAAATCTATCATATATATGTTTAATAGCATTGTTATTTCTTGGTGGGTAATTGGGTATGATCATCAATAAAAGTTGTTACAATTTAAAAGCGAACCCTTTGTTTTTTTATTGCTATTATGTTATTATTGATGTGAGTGTCCAATATATGAGTTGCCTTAATTTGAAGGCTCATTATATAAGAATATTATGTATTGTTGATTTTTATTAAGATTTTTTAAGTTTATATTTAATGTTGGTTTATGATTTTACATACTATCATAGACAAAATCTTAAGGGTGCAAAACCTAAGGTTTCTAAGGGATCACATGCATTGTATCAATATTGTACACATGCTTTCATGTGAATTAGAGGTACACAACCATGTGCATTCTCGTGAGTGACATCACACCCCCATTGTGTGTGATGAGCGTCGACACCCACTACGTCGAGATTGGGAGGTGATGGTGGCACCAAACAATTAAATAAAATTTAAAATGATTTTTAGTAAATTCATTTGATTGCCTAAAACTCTAATGTTTTTGGGTGGGAACATGCATACATCTTTTTGGGCCTAAAATTACATGCAATTGAGTGATAGTTGGTTGCAATAGGCGACATCTAATGATTTAGGTTGTGACCCTATTTTTCGGGGGGTGATAGATCCATAATTCCTAAAATTAGGGTTATAAATTTGGTAGCAATAAATTGAGCTTTTAAAAGCCAAATTTGTGGGTAGTAGATTTGGAATCACCAAAAATTAGTGTTCTAAAGAAAAAGCAAATTGAACCTTCAAAACTCTAATTTGAGGGTCGTAGATTTGGAATTCCAAAAAATTAGGGTTCTAAATTTAGGCCGCAATAAATTTATCTTTAAAAACTTAAATTTAGAGTGTTTTTTGATTCATCTTTCTCTTGGATGATATATTGAGTAAGATGAAAGATTCTTGTAGTAGAGAAAGATGTATGAGAATCTTATTTTAATATGCACACTGCAAGTGAATTTGTCATATCAGAGTTAATTATTAAGTATTATTTCAAAAAAAGAGGCCAAAAATATTATATAATATTGAGACAGATAGATAGACTATTGAAGCTATTTAGGAATTCCCATAGAATCTTTCTATAATAACCCCTACTGAAGTGGATATTTGAGATTCTTTTCCAATAGGGCATCAATGTGTTTTTCATGATCTCAAGTATTATAATTTTTTTCTCTCATTCTCTCACTTGATGTATTTTTTGATATTGCAAGTGATCATTCTTGTAAAATTCTAAGCTCATACTAAGCATAAATGGGATAAATCTCATGCAAACAATATTCTTATATAATAGACAAATCTACTAAAGTGGCCTACAAGTTATGTGTACACATCAATATCATAATTAAAAAAATACAACCAAAATAAAGAGATTGTAAAATTGAAAATTATAATAATTCTCTTCTTACCTTCTTTTATTTATGTTCCTTGAATATTATGTTAGTTAATGATAATTTTTTAAAAGTTATTGGATGCAATAATATTTAACTTATTTTTTTATTTCTTTCGCATATTTTTCTTATTTATTTTATTATTATTCTTTTTGTGAGTTGTATTTTAAGGGAACTTAATTTAATTTTTTTATAATGTTTGTTTGTAATTTTGGAAGACTCTAGGAAAGTTTTTCTTAAATATTGAGCATGACGGATAGTGGACTTTATGATTTCTCTTATATAGTAAGATTTTGTAATAGGTATTGACTATCTTAGATCATTTATTTGTGTATTCTTAAATTATTCACTAATTATTGATCATGTTGGAAATATTATATTATATTTAAGAATGACTCTATCCTAGAGTGTGAGATATATTAGTTAGGAAAATTACTTGCACTTTCTATCATTCCTTTCAATTTTGTATGAGTAATGATTCATTCGATTTATTATAATCTGATGTATGAGGACCAGAGATAGTTTTAGATATTTGATTATTTTTATTGATTACTAATTATAATATTTATGATATTTTTTTCTTTTTCAATTACATATATTTTTATCTTTTAAATATTTTATAAAATAAAAAATATATATTTGATAAAAATATCAAAAAAATTATAATATATTAGAATATATTAAACATATTTTATTATTTATTATATAGATAATGAGATTATATACCTGACTCACTATACTATTGATTTGTTAAATGAGTCAGGCCATGTTGGTCTGACCTATTTTTTGGTGGCCCAATCAGACCACCATGTTGTTCCTGACTCGTACCTAGTTTAGGCATGGTCTAGCTTGGACTTTCTGGGTCGGGCCATGTCGTACTTAGGTTTTTCAATTTTTTTTAAATTCAGTTGGATCCCTGAGCTGGCCAGGCATGAGGCACGACTCATGTTGGGTCGGCACGTCACAAATCATGCCAAGGGACGGCTCGGCCCAGCCCAAGGCATGGTTTCAAACCGTGTTGGGCCAGGCACAACTATATTGGGCCAGGCCATAAGCCATGCTCAGCCCGATCTATCCGACCCATTTGACATCTCTACTATACTGTCATTTCTTTATAGAATTGAGTGATTAAAAAGAAAAATAAATATCTGATTGAGGTGACTTAAATCTTCGACTTGAGAGGAGTGTTCTGAAGCATTTTGAGGAGAAGTAACTGTAAAATTATTTTACTTGCCTCCAAGTGTATTTTGGAGTACATGCTTCCTCTATGTTCTCTCTCCAAGATAAGTTGATACACAAGACTTTGAGATAAATTTTTCTTGGATATTCCACTATTTAAAGAAGATACGAATATATTTTACTAGAGAATGATAAAATTTTAATGAGTGCTAACACTATTCTTTTTGAATATGAGTTATTTGTTAGTTAGCATAGAATTTGTGACAATTCATAAGATATATTTTAACCTATCATTTTTCTTTGCTGCTTAATAATCCTACTTAGATCTCTAGTTAAGAGAGAAAGTTACTCATATACTACATATGAACTTGTTTGTTTACATTGTGATGATTTTTTTAAGTTATTATATGTATCAATAAATATATATTTTATTGACTTTTGAGAGAGCGAGGTTCTTTATAAAGAAAAATTTCCCTCGAGTCTAGGTAACATAAAAAGCTCACAAATCTATTCAAATTCATGCTAAAATGGTAAGAGATTGTAAAACATGACCACCAATGACTCAGCACATATATAATATACTCAAATTATAGACAAGCCTATCAAATAGTTAGATGATCCTACAATTGACTCTTCTAATCTTGATATTTTGATTATTTTTTTAAAACGAACATATAAGTTTCTAAGATATTATCACAAATATTAGCATCTATTCTCACATATATTGTTTTATATATATATATATTCTTTATTTTATTTTTAATTATTTTTCTTGATGATATTAAAATATTTAAGTCTTTGAGATATTATTTTACTTAGGATGATATTAAGTCATGTTGAAAGAAATATATGTCATCCACTTTAATGAGACTTGAGAATTAATATACAACTTATAGGAAACTTTGTTATTTATTATAGGTTAGTGTTAATTATGAAGATAAGGCCTTATCAAAAAGTTTATCACCTTAAGATGAGAATTATAGTGATATAATTTACTTAGACATTTAGTATGGATCATGAGGATATTTTCTTATCAGTGTTATAATGTGTTTAATTTAATGTTTGTGGATGGAAGTATGTAATATTTGGGTTACCCCAATCCAAAATTTTGCTATGAATCCCTTGGTATATTTAGTATTGTTATTGGGTTTTTAATTATGTTAATTCTTTTACGAGCTGATTTAATTGATTGTCATAGTAAGGAAAGAACTCTTCATTTATTTTGAACCCACTTGGCCCATGTACTTTTTGTGGGAGGTTTGATGTTGGTTTTCCTTGTCTTGACCAACAAATGAAATCCTTATTATTTGTATTCCCTAAGAATTTTGACTATCTTTTTTTTTCTAACTAAGTTATTTAAAGATAATAAATCACACTAGTTTGTATTTTGCTTCGAGATTATCAATTTCCAAGAAATACAATAAAATAGACCCAAAAGGGTACAAATCACTTGCAAGAAAGTCCAACCAAATGAACTATGTTTGGATCAAAACCAAGTCAATCCAATTGAAAGGTACAACAAAATGTGTGCCTGATGAACACCATCAATTGGCCATGGTTGGCAGAAATGGAAAGCAGAAAATCTACTCCATCCGGTTAGAATTCTGTTTTTTTAGCACAAATAAAGGGATGCAAATGTGATGATAGTGGCTGTAACAGTGGTTATGGCTCTATGTTGAAATTTTATGGCTGATAGATGTTAATGGAAGGACATAATCATCACTTATTAAATTGTAAGAGTACCAGTGCACACATCTGAAAAAGTATCTGAACACCTTGATCAGAATGGATGCTTCTTTTTCTATTTTATAATTGTGTATAAAAATATGCAATAGCGTAAACTAAAATAACCATTGTTGAAAAAACAAATTAAAAGAAAATTAATATAAGGAAATCACACAAACTCAAAATATATAGAAGCCAAGCTTCAAAATGTATATAAGGGGCTAGTTGAATTAGAAAATACCACAAATTAAACACTCATCCAAAATATGTAAATTAGAGTTGGTATTTCTATTAAAAGAATCAAAAAGAAAAAAAGCATGAAAAACTTAACAAACATTTAGTAAATGATTAATTATAATGTTGTTTAGACTAAATATATAATAATGATAATTAGATAATTAATATTTCATATGTTTTTTTATAATTAATTGAGTTAATTAAAAGAGTCATATTATATAAGAAATTTGTATCTGAATCAATAGTAGTGTTTGCTGGAGCATCTCAAGAAATTAATCTCTATAAAAATATTAATAATATACTTTGTTTTTGATAAGGTAAACTTTTTTTTGGAATAAGTTGTCTTTATTATGAGAAAATATTTGAATCTTAAGGCTTTTGTTTAGAATTATGATTGTAAGTATTTTATAAGCTTGATAATTTTTAACTCGTTTCTTGTAATTAAAATATAATCTACGTAAATAAGAAGTAAAATCATAATGTTATCAAAATTCATTTGGAAAAATAAAGAAAAATCTATAACACGCCTATGTAACTAGAAGAAAGTGACTGCATATGAAAATCACGCAAATTAGATTCATGATTATTGCTTCATGTCATATATATTCCATTATCTATAAATCATGTTTGATTGTGTTGTCCGAAATCTAGGTGACTATCAATATTTACATTCTCCTTAAGATAACAATGAAGAAAATTATTATTGATATCTACCTGATATATCTTTCATCTATAAGAAATTAATAGTGAAATAAAAATTTGTTTGGTAGTCATGTTGACTACTAGAGATAATATTTTAGTAATATAAACTAAATATTTGAATGAATTCCCTCACCATAACTTCATGTGAGAAGACAATCTATCTTCTCACATGAACTTATGTTACGAAACTCTACATGTAATTAATTATAAATATTCTTGTAGGTCGTGATATTAGTTTTTAGGATTTTTTGGAGTAGTTGATATCTATCTCTTTCAACACAGTATGATATTATTCTGACTGATATAATATCTCATAAAGAGACTTGAGTATCCTAATATCATCAAGAGATATAGAAAAATAAATAAAAGAAGAAAGAAGATATTTTTATGATTACTTATGAGATCAAATATTAAGTACAACTTATGTTTTTTGGGAGAACGAATGGAAGGTCAAGACTTGATGAGTTAGTTGTAGAATTATTTGATACCTTGTTAGACTTATTTTTTGTTTGACATGACTGTGCATGTGCATCTCTTCCTAGTATATATAGTAAGTCTTAGATGATTAAATCTCTTAGTCTCTGGTTCATCATGAGCATGCACTATAATGGTCAAATGTCATCTAGGCTCAAGGGAATTTTTTTTATTTGGAAATCTCATTGTTTTCAAAGTTAATAATATGTACTTATTAGTACATATACTGAATTTGATGGAGTGTAATCATAATGTGAACTTATTGGTTCAGATATAAAATATGAGCGACTCTTGTTTCTAGTAGAGCTGAGAATATGGGTTGAGCCCGACGGGTTTGAGTGGGTAGACCCGAAAATTTAGGGGCCGGGTTCATAAAATGAAGGCCCAAGTAAAATTTTGGCTGTTTGGCCCAGTGTAAATATGTTAGTGTGCCAATCGAGTTCGGGCCGGACTAGCCCACATGACCCATTTTTTATATTATTATTTTTTCTACCATATAAATAGTATATTTGTATAAAATTATACAAATCCTAAATTTGATTATTATTTAGTTATTTTACTATTTATTAGTTTGTTTGTTGAATATGACATTAGACTATTTGGTTGTTATATATATATATATATATATATATTAAAATACGTAGTGTTGAAGAGTGCAATTTTTTGCTTGTTTTAGTTTTTTCTTGTTGATAAAAATAAATTTTTATTTAAAAATATAATTGCATTTAGTTTTCTCTTATTTTATGTTTTTTTGCCTATTTAGCCCGTTTTGGCCCACAACCCATGTAGGGCTGGGCTGAGATTGCTAATTGCTGCTCCGAATAAAAATGAGCCGAAGTGGCCTGATTCATTTTGTCCCACGGCCTGAATGGGCCCAGCCCGAATGGGCTGGGCAACCCATTTCTCAATTTTAGCTTCTAGTTGGAGGCTTAAGTGAGACTATTGAGGAATAAAAAAGAATAATAGGAATATATATATTTTCTGGTTTTTTATTCTTCCTAGACTTGCTAAAAAATAATTATTATTTTTTAAAAAATAAAATTAGAATTCACTAATATCTTATTAATCTTTGGTGAAAAATACTTGCATTCTCTTTGGGTATTAAAATATGCAAAGAAAATAAATATCAATGTATTTGGTTCGAACTTGTTCTGTTCTAGGGAGTGATTGTGAATATCTCAAGGCAGACTAAATAATTTTTCTTCAATATATAATATCTAAATGAGCACACGCTAAGAAATGATAGAGAACTTCTAGTTGACGTGGTTAAAATGTATCTTTACAAAAATTCTTCAGATTAATTCTCAGATAGGAATGTCAAAGTTCTTTTAGAGGTGTTAATTGGGCAGTGCTGGGCATGGCTGTGCCACCATGCTGTGCCAAACATGGCACGATATGATCCATGTGCCATGTCAGGCAAGGCATGAGAATCATCTGGCTGACAAAGCATGACACAGTAGCACGATCGAGTGAAGGAGCTGTGTTGGACTATTTATGCAGAACCCATTGTGTGAAAATACAAAGGGTGACCAGCTTACTTGACAAGTCAATTGCAATCGGCCATGTAAGTAAGATCTGGCTTACATGGTTGGATTTTTTTTTTAAATAATAACCCTCTCCATCGGGTGGCTACCCAATGGAACTTGATTTGTGTCTCTTAGTCAGTCCTAAGTCTTTGGGCTGGTGGATCGTGCTATTGGGCCAGACACATGGGTCGTGCCTAGCCTGATATGAGCCACGGCTCATGCATGCTCTGGCCTGGTACAAACCGTGCCAAGGTATGGCATAGATCGAGACTAGGAATGGTTTCGGATTGTGCTATGCTGGGCCAGACATTACTGAACTAGGTCATGCCTGGGCTGCCTGGCCCGGTTGATACCTCTAAGTTCTTTTAATAAAATTTTTATTCTCTCCTAACTATCCTATTATATAGAGGTGTGTCAACACAAAATGTTTAATATATAATTCTCTGATCTATATAATACATAATGATTTTGTGTTAATATTTTCAAAATTAGTCACTTTTTTTATTGTTTTTATTAAATTAATTTTTAATTATTTTATGAAGTATTTAAAAAATAAAAATACATATGATCTAATACGAAAAAAATTATCATGTATCTAGCTAGTAGTCATCAAAAATAATTAAGTACTAAAAGTTTTCTTTGGTTATATTTTTTCTAGGTTTATATATGTCTAACTGTATTCTTATTCACGCCAATTTGATGAGCATATATATAGTTATACTATATTTTTCTAATTGGCATATCTCATATGTTAGGATATAAATACCTTTATGATTAGAGTAATATATTCTTAATTTGGACAATGATCGATAACAAAATTGAAAATTTCCAAGGCACCCAAAAATTTATAACAAAATTTTATCATAGGATAAAAGATATAAAGTCCATATTTCTTAGTTCAAAAAATCTTTATTAGAGTTTGCTGATTTTAAATATAAATTATTGGAAGAAAAGAAAATAAAGTTAAAAATGATTTGTTTGAAAAAGTAACTCGTAGGAATAATACTATTAAGATAATTAAGAATAAGTAAAACACGTAGAAGAAACAAAGTGTCATGCTGAATACTGTATTATTTAATAGTTTTTGAAGGATTGTCATTGATTACCATCATTTTTAAGAAATAAAAAAATAATTTAGTAAAAAGCAAATGATAATCTGAAATGTAAGTATTGACTCCCAAGCCATTAATCAATGAGTATAAAATAAAGGAATACGATATAAATGTTTGTAATACCTATTGGTTAGGAAATACCTGGTATTGCCCCATTGAGTAGGAATCCCTAATGCCTCCATTTAGTAGGTATAAGGCTTATAGTAAGAGGATTCTATGAGAACTACTGATTGGATTAATTAGTGAACACATTTTTTTTAATTATTTGCTGTGCTTTCAGCCTCTTATCTAAAAATAATAATTAATAATAATCTGTAACATGACTTATCCTCTTATAATATATACTCTTAATTAAGGCTCTTTTGTTTGTTTATGCTGTGACTATTTTTCTCCATATTCAATACATTATCTAAGAGAGAAATCAATCAAAAATTATGCCCAAATAAATTAAAAACCTTTTGGACTTTTCCTAGATTAGAAACCCTAATTTTGGGGTTTTCCGAATATTCCACCCTCGAATTTTGGGATTACTGAGAAATGATGCTCGAAGAAATAAGATTTTCAGCTCCAAAAACGTGGCTGCCACTAATTGCTGCCTAAAAAAAGCTACTCCCACTTGCTGCTGCTGGAATGAATCTGCTACCACCTGAAGAAGTTAAGGTTTAGGCTAAAATTCATGTACTGCCGTCCAAAACAAATATTTAACTTTGGCGCCACCTCGACTGTGCACAATGATTGTGTGACAATTGTAATTTTTGGCATACACTAAAATCATGTACGTCCATGTGCACTGTGCTGATATTATACACATGCATGTGCATATCTCCCTAGGGTTTTGTATCTTTACATGCCCTCGGGTTTTAATCCTCTAGGGTTTTGTCTTTGATACCATATTAGAAAAGATAAACTAAAATAAAAATATTATAATGAAATCACACCAACTCAGAATATATTCTTTCTAACCCTTTATATAAGGATTAGTCAAATTGAGGCATCTCACAAGTTGAGTACTTGCATCCATTATGCATAAATAAATAATAAATAAATTAAAATAATAAACTGAAACAACCATGATCTGAAATCGTGTTTGAGAAGATAGTTTCACAGAAAACATATATGTCTGCATATGTGTCTGCCCTAATAAAAGGGGACTGATCATATAAAATCTGATACTGTTAATGTGACTTCCTTGATAAAAATGATCATCTTATCCTATTTTCGTAATACAGTGGAATACAGTCAAAACAAAATAAGTAACTCTTAATACAAGTTGAGTACTGGCATTTTGTCTTGTTTGCAATTCCTTGTCTTGACTTCTGACATCATTTTTGATCATGCCAGAGTTCAAAAGTTACGAGAATATATTAACATGGACAAAATATCTCAGAAAAAGGCTGGAGAATTTAGTGGACCAGGTTCACATGTTCTGGAGGTAGTAATTCGCAGAGATCATGTTGTTGAAGATGGTTTTAACAAACTAAGTTGTCTCAGATCAGGATTGAAGTCTCCAATTCGCATTTTGTTTGTTAGTGAACTTGGTCTTCAAGAGGCTGGTTTGGACTATGGTGGATTATTCAAGGAGTTCTTAACTGATATATCAAAAGTGGCCTTCTCACCGCAGTATGTTTTGTGCTGTGTTACCTGTAAAAGTTGTTACTAATACACCTTGAGTTCAATTTTTCATACATCAAAAAGTTTTTGAAAAAAAAGAAAAATTATTTCTTGAATATGATATGTTACAATATCACATTTGTTATTTTTTGTTTTTTATGCTTTTATTCATATGATATATGTTTTTATGGTTTATTTTATTCTTTTTATGTTCTCTTGCCTTTTTATTTTATGTCGGGAGTATCTAACATGTGGGTTGTCCTACTTCCATAGTTATGAAAGGCGCGCCTGAGGCGCGCCTAGAGCTCAGGCGCCACTCCCGGGAAAAACGCCTCGCTTTAGGCGAGGTGCAGGCGGGTGAGGCGCAGTTACAAAACCTACTCGTCGGTTACCAAACCGACGAGTTTTTATGATTCTGACGTGGCTAACGAGGAGGGGAGAGAAGTTGGAAGCTGAGGACGAGGAGCACACCGCCGAGGCGCCGACAGTACCTAAGGTAACCTAATTCTATAATCTGTAGCGGGGGGGGGGGGGGGGGGGGGCGTTCAAAGTATAATTTTAATTATTTTAAATACAGTAACGGGAGGGGGCATGGGTTAGAGGGTTTAAATATATATTTTTTATATTTTAATTATTATTGTCTGTTTAATATATATGCAAAATATAATAAACAAATAATTTATTTTAATTTTAAATACATGATTTTAAGAATAATAATAAATATACAAAATGAAAATATGAAATATATAAATATGAATACTTTTGTAGCATGTAATATTTAGTAATATATAATATGTAAGTATAATAGTTTTTGTTATATAATTTATTTTAAATAAATTAATATATTATGTAAATAATGAAAATATAATAAAAATTGTATTATAGTATTGATGGAGAAAAAAAATTAGATTAAATTAATTTTGAAATAATATATGATTATTTAAAATGCATAATTTTTTTTCATGCAGAATTATACAATAAAATGAGTGGTAATATTTGTAAAAATAATGTTTGAGCATTTAATTTATTTATCTAAATTTCTGTTAAAGGATAATTTTTGTATTTGTTTTTTTTTCATGCCGTATTCTAGTCGTATCCGTATCCTAGTTTTTTGAAATTTGCCGTGTTCCCGTATCCTGCCGTGTCATATCCCCCGTGTCCGTATTCATGAAAAAGGTGAAGGAAATCATCATCAAAGCTTTAATGAGAATGAAGAGAAGTATAGGGAAATCATGGAAATCATTGATATGAGGTGAGGAGTTCAACTTCATCGGCTTTGCATTCAGCTGGGTATTTTTTGATTGATGGGAAGAATGGAAGATGAAGGTGTTGCAGAACATGATTTGGTGTTTGAAGGTGATGATCTAACATGATGTGATGTTGCAAGAGCTAGTGGAGCCGAAGAGCTTAGTGTTTATACAAGAGCTAAACCAAGCAAAACACAAACACCAACACCAAAATCAAAGTCAAGACCATCTAGCTCTAAACATACTCATACTCTTGTTTTGATTGATGAAGATGAAGAGATGATCTATTCATCGGGAGAGTAAGATGAAGAAGAGGGAAAGTGGAAGATTGATGATGAGGATGATATTGATGAAGACTTTCTTGATTTAGATTTAGATGTAGATACATGAGTGTTTATTTTGTTTTAGAACTTTGAATGTTTGTTATTTTGTTTTGAAACTTTGAATGTTTGGATGATGGGAGCACTATTAATATTTGATTTTTATCTTTGATGTTCTTTAGTTTATTATTAGATGAAAATTAAAGATTATATTTAGTAAAATATATAATTTTTATGTGTATTAGGCTGGGTGCGCCTCAAATAAAAAAGTCCGCACCTCAAGTGCGTCTTGCGCCTTAAGGCCCCAAAAGTCTTTTGTGCCTCAGTGCGCATTGCGCCTCAGTGCGCATTGCGCCTTAAATAACTATGCCTAATTCAAATTAGTGATTGTTTATAGGGGTTTTTCTTGTGTATATTTTATGAATAGTTCATGAATTTTAGTTTTCATTCATTTTTCACTTTTATATGAATTTTAGTATCACTTTTATATAGTTTTTCTTTAGTTTTCATTCATTTTATGAATTTTTCTTGTGTAAGAGAAGGATTAGTTGTGTGTGTCTGCAATACCACAGATGCATGTGAGTGTTATGTGCACAACAATTGTGTGCAGATAATGTGTGCTATGATACCAACCTACTATTGGCATCAAAATGTGGGAGTGTGGTTGTGTATCCCACCGCATGGCATTGCACAGTGGTACATGTGTCTGAGTGGCAGTGTGGAGTGGTGTGCATGTGGTGTCGTGTGATGTGTGGTAGTGCACATTGAAGCATGGGTGTTGTGGTAATGTGTGCAATGCGCATTGGGTGTGTGATGTGCGTGTTGTGGTAGCAATGTCGAAGGAAAATAATAATAAAATAATGGAGAATAGTGCATTGAGGTGTCTCTTTTTGATTGAATGTGCAAGTAAAAATCACTTTTATTAATTTTATGAAGATGCAGACAACAAAATTAGATGTAGTTGACTACTAGAGTTTGGATGTGATTTTGTTGTCAGAGTAAGATGAAATACTTGATGAAAGAGCATTCAATATATATTTTATCCCAATCTAAATTAATTATTATTTGTATGAGATCCACTTATACACATTTTATGACAAGTTTATAGATTTTATATTTTGTTTAAATGTTTTTTATTTTTTTTTATTTATGACTAGAGCATCTAATATGTAAGCTACCAATTTTATTTGTGTTACGTTGAGCTTTCATTATATGTAATCTATCATTTTTTGAGTATTTTTTTTGTTTCTAAATGGTATCAGAACCAAATTTTACAAACCCAAGAGTGGTGTGCTATGTGTGCTGTACAGGTGTACAATATCTGAAGTGTGCCTTATGTGTGGATGTTCTGGTGTAGATGTTCGGTGGTGCCATGAACCATGGTACAATATGTGCAATGTGCAGGTGTCATGGTAATGTATAGTGTGAGTAGTGTGCAGATATCATGGTGTTCAAGTCCGTGTGCAAGCGTGCATCATACTTGGTGGTGCTGTGAGCATGGAGTGCAAGTGTACATTGTATGCGTATGCCAACCTTAGATGCGCAATGCAGGTGCACAATGTAAACATGGAGTGCATGCATTTAGTGTAGGCATGTGCAAAACCTAGATGTGCAGTCCAGGCACATGTGTGTGGTGTATGTGCATTGTGTGCATCACAGTGTAGTATGGTGTATGATAATGTGTGTGGTGCAAGTGTGTGCAACAATGTGACAGTGATACAGAAATGGGCATAAAAAATGTGTGGGGCAAGTGTGTGCATCACAGTGTAGTGCAGGTACACTATGCTTTGAGACTGTCTTGGGGATCTGATGTTTCCTTTTTTTTTGTCTGCTACTGCGAGCCTTAAATGGTTCTATAATGTATTTCTTCTAGTGCTGTTGATGTGTATTTTTATTATTTTTGATGATCTTTCTTTGTTGAGTAACTACTATTATGCTTAGATAGTCAAGTACTTGTATGTATGGATAGGTAAAGATCTTATTGAAAAGATATTTGATATTGCCCATCAAAGAGTTAGATGGGATACCAGTTGTGGTAGAGACAAATCCGGGAGATCCTTGATAGTGTGCACACATTGTATGATGAAATGTCATGCTAGAGAGAATTAATTAGAGTTTTTTTTTTCTGATGGTTACCAAAAATACTATTGATTATTGAGAGAGATAGGTTATGGTGTAATTCAAGAGTCCTAACAAAGTTCATCCATAATGACTATTATTAGGAGAAATGTGTATGATTTCTCACTAGTGAGATAATAACGAATATTTTTTATTCTTTAGATATTATAATTCTGATCATTCGTCATCTTTTTCTTCACTCATAAGTAAGCGATTGAGGAGTAAACGTTCATATCACAAATAATTATTTCTTATTTATTATTTTTTTTCTCAGTTCTCTTGATGTTGATATAATTAATGATTAAATATCTAAAGTCCTTGGCTATGATAAAATTAAATCTTATAATTTATTTTTGTTTAAATTTTTATTAATTTTTGAGTGTTCCAATAATTTATTAACTGAGTTATCTTGTGAAACAATTTAAATAATGACTTTGTTTGAGTTTGAGCTGAATATTTTATTTGTTTTCTTTTTTACTCTTAGGTGTTTTAGGTATTTAAGTGTCATTTGTTATTTATTCTTGATTTGGTCCATCATCTTTGAATAATATGTGTTTTTTTTAATTTTAGTATTATTGATGTTTTTTGTATTTCATTAAGACATTTGTTAAAAAAGAAATATATTAGAATTTAATATTTTATTTACTTGAATTGACTTTGTTTAATTTTGTTTTGATTTATTCAGATGTTTGGTTATCTATTAGAGTTGAAGTTTGAGATAACTTTAAGAAATTTGTTATTTTCATTGATAATTATATTTTTTTATAACTTTTAATTTTTGCAATATAGTTCAAATTTTTTCTATTTTTAATTGTTTTTTAAATGAATTAAAAATTAATTTAATATAAATATAAAAATTATAAGAAAATGATAATAATTTAAAAATTATAAAAATTATAATTGTTTTTTATAACTTCAACATTTATGCTAGAATAATTCCACATCATAAGATTGTAGAAAGTCTATGTGTTTGGTTGTGATGATTAGAATACTTTTCTATGATACAAGTGTCTGAAATATATCCTTGGAGATATGTGATTTTATCCATAAATTACTAGATTAATTGGATATTTTTTCTTTTATTTTGTATCGTGTCCATTTTTAAAATTGTATATTATTGAAAGAGATTATTTAGCTTATTTCTTAAAGTTTTTGGGAGCATATATCGTGTTTATAATCTATATCATGAGCATAATAATATGACGTTCAAGGTGATAAATATTATAGTGTATAGCTTTTTCTTTTGCTTATTTATTTTTTATTATTATTTTATTGCATTATTGATGGAGCACCCAACTTGTGGGATGCCCCAATCCGAATGACCCAATATATAAAGGTCTCTCATGTAGACATCTTGTTATTGAGTTGTAAGAAGTTTTTATTTGATATTTTATGAAATTGTTAGCTTATTTTTGTGCATTATATTAGAGTGAAAATCCAATAGTGCAAAATCCTAGGTTTTCTAGAAAGAGAACACGTGCAATATAACAACATAATGCACCATTACACATTTATGGTAACAACTATAGTAAATGTGTATCTATAGAGACCTATTGTTAGTGTCAAATCTTTGTTTGTGACACCAACCAACAATTGTTGTCAATTAGAGATAATTATGATGCAATATTAGTATGCAAATGTATGAGATTGTTCATACAATTTACATATTATAGGAATAATGTACATACAAGAGAGTGATATTGATAATTATTTCTAGAGATAAAGTTGAGAGTACCAAATTGGTTGAAAGAGACAAGATGAATATCAAAGTTATTTAGAGGTTCTCATAGAGTTAATCCACCATGACACATATTAGAGATTAATATTCAAAATTCCTCTCTAAGGTAATAATAGATACTTTAAATTTTTTATGTATTATTAGTTTTATCACTCGTTTTCTTATTTTAGACTTATGAATTTTCAACATAAAAGTTAATATTCATATTACTAGCAATTATTTTCTATTTATTATATTTTTTTTCATATTTTTGAATATTATGGTAACCAATGACAAACTGACATAAGTCATTGGGTATGATAATATTCTACTTTATTTTTTTATTTCTTCATTATGTTGTGCTTATCCCTAATTATCTTTTTAGTTTTTTTTAGTGTATTATATTTTTAAATAATTTAATTTTAATTTTTTTTATATAGATATTTACTTATAAGATCCATAAAATTTTAAGAAAATTTTTATTTGTATTTGAATAGGATGAATCATATATTTTTTGTGCTATGTTAGGATCTCCTACCAAGTATTTGAGTCTGTTGAACTATTTGCTCGTATATTCTTAATTTAATTGCCAATCACTTATTAAGTTGGAAATATTTTTTTTAGTCTTGAGAGTATTTTTATCCTAGAATGTGTGTCATATCACTTATAAAAATATATTAGAATTTTTTATCCTGCATATCAGGTGGTGTGAGTCATCGGGTATGATAGTATTCTACTTTTTTTTTAATTTCTTCATTATGGTTTGTTAAACTCTATTTATATTTTTAGTTTTTTGAGTGTATTGTGTTTTTAGATAATTTAATTTTAATTTTATTTGTTCTTATATAGATATTTACTTATAAGATCATAAGATTTTAAGGAAATGTTTATTTGTATTTGAGTAAGATGAATCATTTGTTTTCTGTTCTATGTTAGGATCTCCTACTAAGTATTTGAGTATGTTAAACTATTTACTCGTATATTCTTAATTTAATCACCAATCACTTATTAAGTTGGAAATATTTTTTCTAGTCTTGAGAGTATTTCTATCTAGATTGTCAGTCATCACTTAAAAAAAAATATACTAGAATTTTTTATCCTGCATATCAGGTGGTGTCAGTGATGGCTTATTTGATCTGACATACTTAGATTTATGAAAACCTAATAGTAAAGGTGTCAAATGGGCCGTGTCAGTCGGCATGGCCCATTTTTTGGAGGCCCACTTTGGTTACCATTATGTGTCAGGCATGACATGGTACATGAGTTGTGTCATACCTGGCACAGCTAGAGGTGTCAACCGGGCCGGCTCGGCCAGGCACGAGGCACGGCACTATCGGCCGTGCCTGGGCCGGCCCGGCACTATCGGCCGTGCCTGGGCCGGCCCGGCACTATCGGCCGTGCCTGGGCCGGCCCGGCACTATCGGCCGTGCCTGGGCCGGCCCGGCACTATCGGCCGTGCCTGGGCCGGCCCGGCACTATCGGCCGTGCCTGGGCCGGCCCGGCACTATCGGCCGTGCCTGGGCCGGCCCGGCACTATCGGCCGTGCCTGGGCCGGCCCGGCACTATCGGCCGTGCCTGGGCCGGCCCGGCACTATCGGCCGTGCCTGGGCCGGCCCGGCACTATCGGCCGTGCCTGGGCCGGCCTGGCACTATCGGCCGTGCCTGGGCCGGCCCGGCACTATCGGCCGTGCCTGGGCCGGCCCGGCACTATCGGCCGTGCCTGGGCCGGCCCGGCACCATCGGCCGTGCCTGGGCCGGCCCGGCACCATCGGCCGTGCCTGGGCCGCCCCGGCACCATCGGCCGTGCCTGGGCCGCCCCGGCACCATCGGCCGTGCCTGGGCCGGGCCGGCACCATCGGCCGTGCCTGGGCCGGGCCGGCACCATCGGCCGTGCCTGGGCCGGGCCGGCACCATCGGCCGTGCCTGGGCCGGGCCGGCACCATCGGCCGTGCCTGGGCCGGGCCGGCACCATCGGCCGTGCCTGGGCCGGCCCGGCACCATCGGCCGTGCCTGGGCCGGCCCGGCACCATCGGCCGTGCCTGGGCCGGCCCGGCACCATCGGCCGTGCCTGGGCCGGCCCGGCACCATCGGCCGTGCCTGGGCCGGCCCGGCACCATCGGCCGTGCCTGGGCCGGCCCGGCACCATCGGCCGTGCCTGGGCCGGCCCGGCACCATCGGCCGTGCCTGGGCCGGCCCGGCACCATCGGCCGTGCCTGGGCCGGCCCGGCACCATCGGCCGTGCCTGGGCCGGCCCGGCACCATCGGCCGTGCCTGGGCCGGCCCGGCACCATCGGCCGTGCCTGGCACCCCATGACCCCCAGCGCCAAGACCCCAGTCAGCCAGTTCCACCCGCACCGCACCACATCTCCATGCCCACGATCCATGCCAGCGCCGGCACGGGTCTAATCAGACCCAACCCGTGCTCCCGCCTAACCTGATCCCCCCCCCCAACGGGCAAATGAAAAAAAAAATTTGAAGCACAGCCATTGGAACTCACCTCCAATGGTTAGGGGGAAGAATCCGACGGCCCTCATGATTCTGCCCCCTAAAATACTATAAAAAATTAAAAAAAAATATTTTTAAAAAAAAATTATTTTCTTTAATCTATAAAATTTCCCCACCCCTCTATAACACTTATGTTTTTCATTAATATTTATTCTCAAATCTCATATTTTCACTCTCTCAAAACTCTTGCTCTTCTCTCTCTTGGGACTCGGGATTTCGTCATTCGGCTCGGGTTTGGAATTTTGAACTAGACTGTAGTGCATCGTGCACGTGATTGACCTCACTGCTTTACAAGGTAGTTTATTTTAAATTTTTTTTACTTTCTCTCTCTCAGTCTCTCTCTAGTGACAGTCTCTCTCTCCAGTCCTAAAATAGTAAAATCTATCATCTAGTATCTACCTCATGTGTCTTGTTTAACAAAAATTTTTAAAAATGACATATACTAATGAAACATATTTTAAATTTAGAAAATGAAAATCTTACATAGAGGTCTGAGGCTGCTGAAATTTTGGTTTCTCTAGTCTTTCTCTCTAACCCTTAAGAGGTATGCCGAATTATGCACCAAAAAACATGGTCCATTAGATCCTAGGTAAATCCAACTTAGCACTATATTTTTTGAGACTGGATCGAGTTCAGTCTTAAAGTTTACTCCCTTCATATACTCCAGCGAGTTGAGTAGGGATGACATGACCAGACTTATCACATTGATTGGTCTTTCGATCAGATTTTCGAAAGATCCAAGGGTGGTGTGCATCATGCAGACATATTTTCAGCCTCTTATCGTAGGATTCCTAGGTCTACATCTAGGAATGACATACTAAAATTGTATAAGTTAGAAAAACAAAAAATAATTAATAAATTTATGGCATATAGTAGAGTGATGTTTGTAACATCCGATATCTGGACAAGTCACGATGAATCATATTATGCATGTCTTACTAGCCACTATATAGATTCTAACTGGATAATGAATAAAAAAATTTTAGGATTCTCTGAGATTATTCATCCTCATTATGGCTCGATCATTTTTGAGTGTATGTTGAAAATCTTTAGGGAATTTAAAATTTAAAATAAAATTTTTAGTATCACATTTGATAACGCATCTAATAATCGAGTAGTGATTAATATGTTTGTTAGGAATTTTAGAGACGCACCATTAGGAGAGATCTTTCATGTCAGATGCATGTGTCACGTTATTAACCTGATTGTTCAAGCGGATATGAATGTGTGTTCCCCTGTGTTGGATAATATACATAGTGCACTAAATTATATTTGCACTTCACGTAGACAACATGAGTTTCGTAGTCTCTGTTTGTCTATGAATCTTAAGAAGAAGAAATTCCAATCGGATGTGAGACACCGTTGAAATTACACGTACATGATGTTGGAGTCATGTGTTGGATACAAACACGTGATATCCGACTACGTCAATAGTAAGAGTGACGAACTTATTATTGATGACACTGACTGAGCTTCAGGAATTTTATTTATGAAATTCCTGAAGATTTTTTATGACACGACGAACATGTATTCGTCGGTTTATACTGCAACGACTTGTATTGTACTCAGGTGTATATGCAATATTAGTAGCATATTTAGGAAGTATCGGGCTAACCCGATACTTAGCAATATGGTTGTAGCGATGAAAACCAAATACTTAAAGTACTGGTCCACCGTTCTATCTCTTTATTCTCTTTTGCATGTATAGACCCTAGGGTTAAGATGAAAGGGATAGATAATACCCTGACTTATATTTTCTCGTACATGAACATGGAAGACCCAGCTGAAGGGTTCATTCACGAGAAGTTGACTAGCCTGTTCACATACTACGATACTAGGTATGGTAATAGTAGTTGTGAGACTGTGATTACGGACATGGATACATTCTTTGGCGATGACGATTTTTTCATTCAGTTAGCAAGGGGGAAACATCGAGGTGGACCATCACATATGAGCGAGCTTTCTCGGTACATAGATATCGATTACTGCTTAATCATATCACATTCTGATACTAAGAATCTTGATATATTATCGTGGTGAAAATCATATAAGTCCATCTTTCCCGTGCTATCTAGGATAACACGTGATCTACTCACTTTTCTGGTGTCGAGCATAGAATCAGAGTCTGCTTTTTCTGTTGCATTGAATGTGATTTCAGATAGGAGATCGAGATTACGTCCAGATATTTTTGAGGCTTTGGCCTGTTTGAAGGATTGAGAGGATTTGAGGTTTAGCATCACTGATCGTGCTGGAGCTAGGACAGAGAATGCATCTGCATCCACTGCGAAAGTGGATGAGTTGATTGCTGATGATGATGATCTGTATGATAGTGATCTTGATGTTGCGATTGAAAATGCTCATGATATGCTGATTGATGATTGACTTGGTTGCTGATTTTCCCTGCCCGTTGCCTAACACTAGTTGCCAGTGCCACGCCACGCCACGCCAGTACGCCACGCCATATTCCAGTTGTCATTGCCACTTAATTTTTATTTTTGATGTCTTACGGTCACGGACACAGTTGATTATTTTTATGATTTATTATTGATTCTGCTTTTTGATTTTGATGTTATATTTTTTATTGATTTTATGTTTTTTTTACGTTACGTTGAAACTTGTATTTATTTAGTTCGGTATCTATTGGCTGATTGGTCATTTCTCATTTGGTTTGGTTTTTTTTTTTTGACTTTGTAATTTTTTTAATGAAATTTTTTGTTTAATTTATTTTTTTTTTAAATTTGCATTTAAAAATTAAAACTCTATAATTTAATTCTAATAAATTATAATCTAAATTAAGTTTAAATTATAAAAAAAATTAAACTTTATTAATATTTTCAAGTTAGAAATTTTTAATAATTATCAATTTACCAATTTAAATATTAAACTTTGTAATTTATTTATATTATATTTTTAATAAAAAAATTTAAACTTTGTAATTTATTAAAATTTTAACAATTTTTATTTTATAAATTTATTATATTATACATTATCTATATATAATATAATATATATTTTATATAAAGTATAATAGAAAACTTTAAATTTTTTTTTTTTTAAAATTTTTATTAAACCAGGCCCGTACGGGCCTTACCCGGCACCGCACGGCCCATCGTGTCGGCAGGCCGTGCCAAACATGGCTTTGATAAATCGTGCTAGGCCAGACACGACACGGTACAGTAACCATGCCATGCCTGGCCCGGCACGAAAGCACGGGCGTGCTCAAAAAAATGGGATACCTCGGCCCAGTACATTTGACACCTCTAGGCACGACATGACTCAAAAAGGTAGACTCAGCATGACTCGACTAGCTCGAGTTTATTGGATTCGGGCTAGTTCATGCCAGACCTTGTGGGTTTCATGTCGGGTGGTATCGGGATATGCCGGGAGTTGCTATTTCGGCTCGATTAAAATTGGGTCATCTCTAATTTCTAAATATTTTAAAATTTAATACAAAATCAATTAATTAATTTATTTTTAAATTAAATATAACAAAAAATAAAATTAGAATCACAAGTTTAAACTCACTACTCAAAAAAATAATATAATATAAATATTATAAATTTCCATCATTTTATTTTCGTAACGTAATGCAAGTATAAATTACAAAATAATAAAGCAAGCTTAAAAGACAGAATAATATATCAAAGATCAACTATTAATTTTGTAAGCATCTGAATAAATAAAGAATATAATAAAAATGCAAGTAGCAAGCTTAAAAGATAAAAATCAAAAGGTAATACAAAAATGATCAATTCTGAACCATATGATGGTATCACTAGCGATATGCCATAGGTAGTAGGCTCAATATCAGTCGTCATCAACATTCTACGAATTATTATCAGCCACTAACTCTTTCGTTTTTGTTGTAGTTATAGCACGATCCTAGATGCTTAAGCTCGATTTCTCCCAATTCTTCATGCATGCTAATGCCTCAATAATATCTGATAATAATCTTAATATCTAATCTGAAATCATATTCACTCCAATAAAAAAAGTAGTCTCAAATACTATGCTCGATACTAGATGAGTCAGTAGATTACGTATCATCTTAGACAGCACTAGATAAGTGAACTCATATGATTTTTATCACGATAAAATATTAGAGTTTTTGTTATCAGTATGTGATAAGATTGAACGGTAATTGGTGTTTAATTACAGAGAGCTCAATCTTATTCGACGGTCCATCCGGTTATTTTCTTCTTGCTAACTGAATAAAGAAGTTATTATCTCCAAATATGATATTAATATCTGTACTCGAAGCTAAACTACTATAACCACCATACCTAGTATCGAAATATATAAATAGCTTAATCAATTACTTATGAATGAATCATTTCGGTTAGTTTTCTTGGTTCATATACGAAGATATGTATGTCAAAATATTATCTATCCCTTCTACCTTAATCCTAGGGTCTATGTAGGTAGTCAGATAATAAAGAAGTGGAGTGGTGAACCAATACTTTAAGTACTTGGTTTCCATCTCAAGAGCTATGTCAAAATATTCGAGTCATTTCTAAATTTTCTAAACATGCTTTCAATATTAAACATGCACCTAAGTGCAATGTAAATCGTGAGGGTATAGACTGACGAGTATATGTTCGTCATGTCATACAAAATTTTTAGGAATTTTATAAATGAAATTTTTATAGCACATTCAGTGTCACTAATAATAAGTTCATCACTCTTACTATTGATGTAGTTGAATATCATATGTTCGTATCTAACATATAATTCCAACATAATGTATATGTAATTTCAATAGCATCTTATATTCGATTAAAATTTCTTCTTCTTTAGACCCGCACACAAATAAAAACTATCAAATTCCAATTTTTTGTGAGACACGAAAAAATTTTAGTGAGCTATATATATTTTCTAAAGTGTGAGAAATAACATTCATCACTGCTTGTACTATGTGATTAATGACATGACACATGTATCTAACATAAAAATTTTTTATTAATGGGTTATCTCTAATAGTACTAACAAGTATGCTAATAGTTATTTAATTATTGAATATATTATCGAATATGTAACTATATATATTATTTTGAATTTTATATTCTTTAATTATTCTTATCATGTACTGATAAATGACCGAATTTTCATGAGAATAGACAATCTCTGAGAATCTTTATATTATTTTTATTTAGTATCCATTTAGAATATACATAGTGGGCGGTAAGGAATACATAAGATGCATCGTCACGACTAGTTCAAATATCGGACGTCACAAATATCATGTCATTATACTTTCTAAATTTATTATTTATTATTATTTTTTAAACTTATAGTATTTTAATATGTTGTTCCTAAATGTGGACATATAAATCTTATGATATACAGACTGAAAATAAAATATATATTTGATATTGATTTCCCTTGGATCTTCCAAAATCTAATAGGAAAATCCATCTTGATTATTAAGTCATGTCTTTTCTCCATAACTCATTATTTGTACTTATTTTAGGAGAAGGAAAGTCTCTAAAAAGAGATTTTTTGATTCTTATGATCTTGATTAATTGATTATTCTCGAAAACAAACAGATGAGTTGTATTTAATATCTTATTTCATATATTTTATTATATATTTTTTTCATTCTTTTATCTTTTTTTATTATTTTTATTTGTGATACTAGGATATTCTAGTCTCATTTGAGATATTATCTTATCCATAATGATATCAAAAATATAGTAAAAGAGATAAATGTTATTCACTCTAATGAAACTTATGAAATGATATCTTAATTTTTTTAAGGTCTATTATTAGTTGTAGTTGAGTATTCTCTGTAAAGATTGATATTGATGACTTGATTGATTACTTGATAATCAGACTTGTTATCAGATGATTTTTCAAACTTTTGAAATTTATTATTATGATATTTCTTTAATAGTTAAGATGGTCTTAGTTTCGATACTCATATCTCTTATAGTTTTTTACAAATGAATGATATATTAGTTGACATTGAAGAATATTTTTTTAAGATGATATTGAGGAGTTGGTGTTAATGAAGAAGCCATGTGATTTTAAATCTAAGACAACCTATTTAGATCTAGTTTGCAAGTTGTGGAAGACCTCATAAGCTCTTTTGTTCATCATAGGTTATTTTGTGGAATTTTCAGTCATTATTATCTTTTTTAATTTATATACATATGTTACAAATTATTTATAATTGTTGTGGTTTTATTATTGTGTAAATTTATTTATTATTTTTCTTTTATATTATTTGAGAGCACTAGACTTTTATGTTATCTTAAACTATATATATGATTCTATTTTTGATTGTATTAATTAATGAAAATATATTTTTTGATTATATAAATACAAACATATTTTTTTTAATTATTTTTCATCCTCCCCCAATCCCCCCTCATTATATTTTATGTATATGTTGAAGGTTATATTTTGATGTTATAGTAATTGCCTTTGTCCAAGAATAATAGGTTTAAAAAATTGGTTTCGAGACTCATTTAATGTAGTCTAATTGATTTTTTTGGGGGGAGGGTGGGACTATTGGAATATAAACCTTTTTCAAACTATTGAGATAATAACTATCAAAATGGGATGTTTGTGCACCTGGTACAACACCCACCTCCAATAAAACTATTTTAGGCTTTTTTCTTTTTTTCATTCTTCCCCTCCTAGAAAATACCAAGGGCCAAAATCTTAATTGAAAATTCACATGGCACTAGAGGCTCCCTCAAGCTGATAAAGCTTGGCATTGAACTACTTGGGTGGTGGCATTCCTTATGTCAATGTTGGTCATAGTGTGCTCCAATGGTTGGCGCTACCAATGACAACTCTAGCTCTTGAGGAGGTAGATTTATGTGTTTTTTTTGTTAACTATTGGGTGAAGGGTGGTCATTGGTCATGCAATTAAGAGATCCTAGTTATTTAGAGGAAAATGATAGTCCATATAACATTTGGCATGATAGTTGGCATGACATCGTTGGTACATCTCTAGTACAATTTTGACATAGTGCTTTGTATGTAATCAAAAGCGTGTGGGGCTTATTAGTTTATACAATTTGGCGGGAAATGATTTATGTGTTTATGCTTATTTGCCATTTTTTCTTAACTTTCTGTGTGACATTCTTTAAGTGTAAATGGTTGGAACTAGTATAATACTACTGAAAATATCTTAGTGAAAATTAAAGATAAATATGAAATCCATGTTGGCTACTTATCTGAGAATTTGGTTTATGGTTCAATATATTGTGGTTCACTTGTTGAAAGAGCAACTATTAGTTGAGTTTGAAAATAGATGATAATTGATGTATAATTACTAATATATCTCTGCTAATCGATTGTTCCTAGTGTGCCCAATGTATTTGATTCTTGCAACACGTACAAGATGTTTTGAAACTAAGTTGCATCAATATACTCGTTAGAGATATTTTATTCGTATAATAATATTACTTAGTCGCTAGTATGTAAAGTGATTGTTTATGACGAGAATATTAATTATTTATTTGGATATAATCGTGAGAGATAATTGTTGAAATGATACTTATGTTGATAGATTAGATAATATTGAGAAAAGTTTATGATCAAATTTGTAATATTCTTTATATGTTTTTTTTTGTACTTGGTACAACGTCCACCTCCAATGAAACTATTTTATGCTTTTTAATTTTTTTCATTATTCCTCTCCTAGAAAATATTAAGGACCAAAATCCTAATTGAAAATTCACATGGCTCTAGAGGCTCCCTCAAGCTGATAAAGCTTGGCATTGAGCTACTTAGGTGGTGGCATTCCTTATGTCAGTGTTGGTTATAGGTGTGCTCCAATGGTTGGTGCTACCAATGACAACTCTAGTTTTTGAGGAAGTAGATTTATGTGTTTTTTTGTTAACTATTGGATGAAGGGTGGTCATCGGTCATACAATGAAGAGATCCTAGTTATTTAGAGGTAAATGATAGTCCATATAACATTTGGCATGATAGTTGGCATGACATCACTGATACATCTCTAGTACAATTTTGATATAGTGCTTTGTATGTAATTAAAAGTATGTGGGGCTTATTAGTTAATAAAATTTGGCAGGAAATGATTTATGTGTTTATGCCAATTTGACATTTTTTCTTAACTTTCTTTGTGTGACATTTTTTAAGTGTAATTGGTTGGAACTAGTGTAATACTACTGAGAATATCTTAGTGAAAATTAAAGATAAATATGTAATCCATGTTGGCTATTCAGCTGAGAATTTGGTTTATGGTTCAATATATTGTGGTTCACTTGTTGAAAGAGAAACTACAAGTTGAGTGTGAAAATAGATGATGATTGATGTATAATTACTAATATATCTCTGCTAATCAATATTCTCAGTAGTTTATGATTCAACTTTCTTTGTGTGATATTCTCAGTAGTATTACCCTAATGTGCCCAATGTATTTGATTCTTGCAACACGTACAAGAAGTTTTGAAACTGAGTTGCATCAATATACTTGTTAGAGATATTTTATTCATATAATAATATTACTTAGTTGTTAATATGTAAAGTGATTATTTATGATGAGAGTATTGATTATATTATTTGTATATAATTGTGAGATATGATTGTTGAAATGATACTTATGTTGATAGATTAGATAATATTGAGGAGATTTGATGATCAAATTTGTAATATTCTTTATATGTGTGTAATGCGAGGATGGCATACAATTTTGTGAACTCATATTCTTGGAGAAACAATGTTTTTATTTCTCTTAGAGATTCATTAGAGGGTGACTCATACATTCACAACTACACATAGAGTTGAATGGTAAGATTAGTCAGGCCACAATTGTGGCTCCACCATGTAGTGATAGTGAGATAATTGGTATGGATACTCTTTATGGGAGGAAGCTAGTGGTGATATGTTCTTTCTGTTGGAGACTGAAATATACTCAGTAGAGGTATTTGGCCAATGCTTCCTAAGTTATGAGTGAGTTTTTGAGGTTGAGAGGCTATACAACTGACTATTGGATCATTTATGAGCATATTTACTAGTCTTATTATACTTACTCAGGATCACATCCTCAATAAGCACTTCTATTTCTCTCACTTTATTTTTACTATTTCAATTTGAATTCTTACATCATAGATTCAAGAGTTAATATCCATGTCACAGTTAGATACTTTTTTTTATTTTTATTATAGAGTCTAATGTTTCTAATATTGTTGTAATTAATGAAATCATTGTACGGGCTTGATGATATGACAATGTAAAAGTTGACTTTTTTTTGTTGGTATTTTTTTTTATATCGACATTTTATGATAATTTATTCTTTTAGTTATTTTACTAAGTAATAAGGTCGTGCTATTATTTTTTTTTCTTATCGCATTTCTATGTATGATTGATGGATTAGATAGATGGTTTTTTGGGGATTGAATGAGATGAACTTTATTTGCTTTTCTCCATCCACATGAGCATATTTTATTGTTTCTCTACTATTAATCTACGAGTGGTACACACTCGGGTGGGACATTCATAATAGAATAAACTGATGATATTTGAGCTTAGCATCAAGAGAAAGAGAGAGATCTATTGATTGTGAGATAAATCAATTAGAAAAACATATTGGATTTTCTTATATGACTAATGATACGTCAGAAAATACAAGGAGAGATTCATTTCATTTGATTAACTCAGATATTTAAGGATTGTACAATATAATTACATATGATAACTTAAGATATTTTGTTATTTTTATTGATATTTATGTTTGATATATATGGTTATTATTATTTAAAAAAAATCAAATTTTATTTATTTTTAAAAAAATTATGAAAAAATAAAAAATCATTTTGTTTGTAATTTTAGAATGTCGAGAAGTGATATTGTTATATGTAAAATTCCAATGTTACAAATTAATCTCATAAAACTTAATTAAAAATAATGTATATGAAAAATGATTATATTTTAGCCAAAATTAATTGGGGTAACTCATAAATTCGGTGCTACCAACAAGAGTGTAATAAAGTAATAAAAATCTAAAAAGGAAACTAGAAAATTATACTTTATTGTTATTTGGAACATCAGAAAGGTACTATGAGAGACATATTCCTTCTGATTTGCTACGTTATTTAAGAATCTTATAGGACTATCATATATGATAGCTTAATACAGTAGAACCTCCCTAAATTGATATTCTATAAATTAATAACCTTCATTATTTAATGAAAAATTAATCTACCGACTCCGTGGAATGTGTATAATTTAATAATTCTACTATCTATTATTTAATGCAAAATAAAAAATATCCTATGTAAAAATATTAATCTATAGAATCAATATTCCTTATAAATCTAAAAATACTATATATCATAGATAAAATATATTACTTCGTAAAATTAATATTTCTTACAAAAATACATATCTAAAGTAGTTTATTTTTTTTAATAGTCGGTATCTCAAATTGTATGTTTCTAAGTACGTACCTTATGAGGTATAACATGATTTGGATTTGAAAGATCAAGAAATGAAATACAAGAATGAAGAATATTTAATTTTTTTTTTGCTGATATAGGAAGATTTTCATCCATAACTTCATCATCTTCCTCTTCTTCTTGATCTTGAGACGACGAAAGTTTTATTAAATCTTCATCTGAAATTTTTTCATGGGTAACTTGTTGCTCTTCCTCGGGATTTATAAGCTCGTGAATAGATATTGAGTGACTAATTGGCAGTTAATTAATAATATTTTTAAGTTCATTTTCTATATATTGTTCTTCCGAACCCACTTCATTTTCTATATATTGAACTTTGCAAGCCATTCATTTGAAAATTCTGGTGTTCTCTCTCCAAGTTCAAGTTGTCTAGCAAATTGACAAGCATTTTCCTTGATTAAATCACCTGATAATGCCACTCGACGTGCTTGACATTGTAAAATCCAATTTGCTAAAACATTATCAAGTTCAGGATGCTTCACAACTCTTTGACGCTTAGATGTAAGTTCAGTTGAGTCCATGTTTTCATATTGTTGATGCTTAGCAAGGATGTTGCTGATGGTTCATTGTGTTGAGACTTTTGAAAGCTTAAATTCTTGCATTACCCAATTTGCAAGAGCTGATTATTTGATGGATGGATTTGTTGCTTTATGATGACAAATTTTAAGCAATTGATCATTACTCAGAGAAGATGATGACTTCATTTTGGAAGAAAAAAACAAAAAAAAGGACAAATTATAACTTAACTGTTGTATACATTAGCCTTTATAATTCAAGTGAGGAACTTTTGATATTCCACACCTGGAAAATTTTTATGGAAACATGGTCATCACATTTGGTATTTTAAAATTTAAGTTGATTAATTTAAGCACAATTTTTAATTTTCGAAATTGATGTTAAATTAATTGAGGCTTGCATGGATTAATCATGCAATATCTTTGATATATTTTCTGATATTTTAGGTAAGGTTCTTTAAATTAATAACCTCCGTTAATTAATAATTTTTTGTGCTACGGATCGTATTAATTTAGAGAGGTTCCACTGTATATATTTGTTATTTTTATTCATAATTATACTTAATATATTTTATTGTCAATATTTAAGAAAAATATCAAAATTCTTTAATTTTATTAAAAACTCAGTTTGAATGTTATATTAGAATATTAATAAGTGATAATATTTATATAAAACATCAAGGTCACAAATTAAATTTATAACACCCCAGCAAAATAATGTACACAAAATATTCTTATTTAATGTGCAAAATTGATTGAGGTAATCCACATGTTGAGTGTTCTAAGCAATTGTGTAAGAAAGTAAAAAAAAAAACTAAGGAAATTGTAAAGCTATAAATTATAACTCTCTTCACCCCCACCCCCAAGCTAATTCTTAAAGATACAAAATATTAAGTTTGAAGAAGAGAAATGTAAGAGAAATGTAAGTTGAGATCTCTTCAAGATTTTCGTGAAGTTATGAACTAGCTACTCTGCAATTTGAATGTATATTATAATAATAATTTTATTATTGATCTTTTTTCTAAGAGAATCAACATTTATGTATTTTACCTGTTTGTAAAATATTGAATTAAAAATAATGTCTCATTGCATATTTTGTTATATTAAAGAGTAGTAGGGGTGGAAAGTGGATATTCAATATTCCCAATTAGGTGTTAAATTTAAAATATCTAATAGGTGACTATTGCCAAACATCTTGAAATTTGTCTCTATATTGAATCTCAAAGATATCATCTCTCTTATGTTTTCACAAGGCAAGATTGCCTAAAAGAAAAAATAGAAAAAATTTTTATAGATCTCCTCTTGTTGCAAGCTGATTGTCAACTCAAATTTAGCAATTGGTTAATTATAAGTATCTATGAACATTGAAAGAGTTGTCAAGGTGAACATGTCTGTGAGAATCTAGTATTTGACTAATTATATTAATTATATATGTAATATCTAGTCAACTAATAATTTGGTAATTAATATTTTATATGATTCTCATGAGTCCTAGAGTCAATTGAATGAGTAACGTCAAAAGTAAAATTAATATTTAGATCACTATGAATATATGATGAAGCGCAACACAAAATTTAAATATTCGTAAGAGTATTAAATATATATCTTTTATGTGACAAGACAATACTCTTTATAGAATACACTAAAAATATATTAAGAAAATATCCGAGTCTCCAATGATTTTTCATCTAAAATTATGACGGAAGATACTCGTTAAGTTGAGTGATTTTTAATTTTTTTCTATTATTTATAAACTGTGTTTGATCGTGTTGATCGAAACTCAAGTATTCTTAAAATAAAAAAAAATAAATAATATCATAATTGAAATGCTTAGTAAGATAATTGATACATAAAATACTGGGAAAACTTGTGAAAATAATACCATTTGTGTAATAATGTAGTTAGGCTGATATTAATATAATCATATCTAGTAATTCTGAAAATTATCATTGAATAAAATATAATATAAAGTGTCAGACTAAGATGAAGTATTTAATAGCGAACAATTACATCTGACATGATTGTTAACCTTTGAATCTGCCATTCATATGTTTGAAATAAGTTTTTAATGAGGTGAAGTATTCAACATCATTATAAGAAGATACGATAGTCTTAGAGTGCTTTGCTATCCTCTTCTCTAAGAATTAAAAATAAATTAGTTGGTGAATTATGTGAGGATTCTCAAGTCAGAAAGCAGTTTATCTCATAGCCCTTCTATGTGGAAGCATGCTCTTCACTTTTGTGACACAAACCAAGTAACTTTCTTGAGCAGTCATGTTTTCTCATGAAGAAAGCTGAAAGCATACTAAAAGTGACCTATATTTCCCTTTCTATCTTTTCTATGTGAAATGAAACTATAGCACGACTAGCTATGTCATGTCTATTCTGTTGAGCCATCAATGTCGAAGTCTATATCTAATGATATAATTTTGACCATGTATAAAAAGTCAACTCACTGAAAATATGTATAATAATAATGAGATCATGTTCTATTATTATGTGACAATAAAAGATTTCAATCACCACATAGAAAAAATCAAACTTTAATTTCTTTTTTTGTTAACTTTTCCAAATTTTTTAGTTTTCCGATGGTATTGTTTATATGAAATATAATGATGTATGTGAGGAAGTTACCTTCCTCAAGTTTTGCTACAAGTAGTGTAATACAAAAATACTTTTGATTCATTGTGCTCTTTAGATTTCCAAATAAGTGATGAGAGCTTTGTATGCATCGCAAAATCCTCTTGTTCATCACTATTTGGTGATCTCAAATATGGTTAAGTTTCCTTTGATTAGTAATCATAGTTTCGCTAAAATAGTCTACCATAAGTATATCCTATTCATCAATGTTTACAAGTAATGTGAAGAGATAGTGGGCATGCCAAGTTATTTAATATCAACTTGAAAGTTTCTTAATCAATAATAATTATTGAAAAAATTGTCCACAATACTTTTTCTGGACAATCAGACAAATTTTTCCAACCCAAACCTGGTTAGCAATAAGTCATGATATCCGGATAAACAATTGAAACACATATAACTCGAACTTTCTCAATTTTATTTATATATTTTTTTAGATAAATTTGATATGAGAAATTATATTCTTGATGGTGTAAGGATTGGAAATGACATTGCCATGGGTATCTGTGGATGACTGGATGCAATGACGGAGACATAAATGGAATGAACGATGTAATGATAGTATTTTACAACTTTGGTACTATGTTAAATACAACTAATTGAATTATCATAATAAATATTGTAAATGTCATGATGTATGTACAAGTCATAGCACTATGCATTTATAAAATATATAATTCTTATATGCAATTTGCACTCTAGCATAGCACGTAATATACATAAAAAAATCTACATATAACATGTTGTTGGTATCTCAACACTACCAATTATATTTTTATGCATATTATTTAGTTTTATTTGTAGAATTTTTTTTTTGTAAAAAAATTACTTTGATAAAAATTTGTATTTATTTATATATTGTATGTATACTGTTTATCTGTGTACATGAATGTATATTTTCGAGGCAATGGGTAATTATGCTGCTTATTCATGTAGATAAATGTGAATTTCTCTTTATATAAAATTAATGTGGTCTATACTTTAGCAAAGAGAATTTGGTTGAATTTTTTGTTTGTGTACATGAATATAACAACTCATGTTTCTTGGTTATTTTTATTCAAGGTATGGTTTGTTCTCGCAAACTTCTATGTCGGACAGGCTATTACTTCCTAATGCAGCTGCAAGATATCTAGAAAATGGTATTGAGATGATTGAATTCCTTGGTCGAATTGTTGGGAAAGCACTTTATGAAGGAATACTGCTGGATTTTTCCTTTTCACCTATTTTTGTACAGAAGTTGTTGGGCCGATATAGCTTTATTGATGAATTGTCAACTGTTGATCCTGAGCTGTATAGGAGTCTCATGTTTATGAAAGTAAGATTTCTAGAAATGCTTTTTTTTTCTTCTTTTTTGTTCTAGTGCATGTGAGTATTGCTTTTTGAATTGATGTTGGCAATAAGAGACTAAATTATGCTTTGATCTTGCTAATGTATCTTATCATATTTGTAGATTGCTATTGGGGTTTTGTGAATTAGAGAGAGGGAGAAAGAGAAAGAGGAAAAGAGAAAGATGAGAAAAAAATATTTTGTTTTTCATTAACTAGAAGACCCGGAAATCACAACAGTATATGTATTCAAGTTGGGGCAATCTACTTGGCGGCTACTACCATGCATACCAGAATAGATATAGAATAAAATAAATTAATAAACTAAATTAAATCTTCCCACTTTCTCTCTTTTAAGCTAATGCGTACATGTCATAAATACTTAATTTTAAATAGATAAATTATAATGTGGTTCTTTATGTATCTTCCTGAAAATAGTTGTAATCTGCTCATTGGTAGTCACATATATAGTAATTATCGAATTATTTTAAATCTTCTCACATATAAAATGATAATTGATTTTACTATGTTTAATTTACTCATGAGGTATTATATTGACATTAATATTTTGAGTTATCTGATTATCATAGTAAAATATTATCAGTCTCTAAACTTATTGGTTAATTTTCTTCAAGAAATGATTGATTTATTGAATAATTTATTACATAACTTATTGATGATCATAGTAAATGTTTAATTTACTCACAAATAATTTATGACATAACTTAATACTTTATCCAAGTGTTTGATCTTGAAACAATGAGTTTATACATACTTTTTCATTAGACTTTATTATCTCTAAAAAATATAAAATTTGATGGTTGATCTTTTATATGTAATCACTGGAGTCAAGCTAAAATATTAGTATTTTTCCAATTATGCTCATGAACTTTAAATGAAATATGATATCTTGGTATCATTTTCTTATACCTAAGAATTTGAAGAACTAAATTTATATAAGATTGTTTGAGAGAATTTATGAAATGATTATTTATATTAACAATATAATTAATATATGATTTGATCATTGTTAAGCAATTTAACTTTATATGATTATCTTGTATCTACAAGAGTCAACGAGAGAGCTAGTATTTTTCGACAAGTCTATACTTGGATCAAGTGGTGAGTTGACTGCTACTCATCTCATTGTTCACAGACAAGTTAAAATATTATATGAGAGAAAAATCAAAGCTTCTAAGTATGCAATCTTAGTGCCTAGCAAATATCTAATTTGTCCCAAATCATTTGTCAAAAACTTAGTCTGTAAGAATATTTTTTATTGAAATATACTTAATTTATTATATATAATAATTAGAATATCATTAATATATATTAATAATATCATGTATTATCTTTATAATTAATATTATTAGAAATAAGAATAATTCAATACATATTTTTTAAGATTAAATAAAGTGAGTGTTAAAGGGATCTTGTTGAATCATACTCTAGGAGATTATTTCATGTAATAAAAAATGTCATGTATTCTACACACCTTAATTGCACTATCTATAATGAAAAATTTTAATAGCTATTGTATAAATATCTTTTCCTTTAGATCATCGTTACAAAATATATTTTTTATGTCTAATTGATATTTTATCTACCTGTAAGAAGTAATAATAGAAAGTAATATGTTGATGGTGATTATGTTGGCAACATAGAAAAATATCTCAATAATTTATATCACAAGTTTGTGATCCTCTTCCTACCAACATGAAATTAAGCTGATTATTTTTTCTTAAACTCTAAACTTAATCATGATGTTAACTTTCATAGGATATTGCATGTCATATAAGATGAGAAAATATATGTCAGCTTCCACAGTATACTCATACATCTTAATTAAAAAGTGAAAGTTTGTCTCTAATCTTTTCTTATTCCTCTTATTGCCAAGTAATTTAATTGTCAGCTGGTAAATTATTTCTTGATTTAAAAATCAAGTCTGAATTCTTGTTTTCCATTATGAATAATTTTAATTTACAAGCTTCCATAGAGTAATAATTGGGATTATAACATTCTCCATAATAAATAACAAATAATCTTGTGCATTGTTGATATGGTTTTAGTCATTGGTGCATTTCAGGAAAGGGTGAGAGGGGTAGAGGATGAAGAATGAAAAAAAAATATTATTTTTTATTAATTCATAAAATAAGAAATACAATCATATATATATATATATATATATATATATATATATATATATATATATATATATATGGTTTGGTGCACCTAACAAGTTTTTTATTCACAAGTTGGTTTTGATTGCTGAAGCACCCACCTTAGAAGCAAAAAAAAAATGTGTTTAAGAGAATTCTTGAAGATATCTGCAATATGCTAGATGGTAGGCATCAAGATAATGATTATCACATCTTTTTGGATCTTCTCTTGTATATCCCGATATATTTTGCTTGTTCATAAAATATATGAATTAGTTAGTAACACTCTTCTAAGAAGTGATTGATCCACTAAATCTTTTAGGTAACTTATGTCATAGTTTTGTGCTGTCTCTGTGCTGGACTTGAAAATAATAGTTTTTAATTATTTTTTTAGGAGATAAGATTGTCTCTATGAAAAGTATAAAATATATCATCCTTGACCAATTACTATATTATTTATCTTTTCTTTTCTCCTATTAATCTTTTAATTGTATCTAAGGGAGAACTAAGATCTTGACTTATCATTGTACTCTAACCTATTATGCAACATCTTCCTTTTTTAGTCATTATGGCCGACAATAAGTTTTCATCAATGCTCTCTATCTCTGGCAAGATAACTACCAGATCTGGCAAAACAAAATTAGAGATTCTCACATATTTTTTAATGGAAGATTTCTCCAATTCTTAGTTCACTCACCATTCAGATCACTTATATTTGATTTTAATTTCTAGGTTTTTAAATTGAAACAATTATTTGGCTTGGAAAAGAGCTATGATTCTAGCTTTAAATTTCAAGAATAAATTGGGTTTTGTCAATGGCTCAATCAATATTCCTTATGAAGAAATTGATCTAGAAGACTATGCAATTTGGTTATGATCATAGTTATTTAAGGTGCAAGGCTCATTGAGGTGCAAAAGCCTTTTGGGGCCTTAAGGCACAAGACGCACTTGAGGTGCATATTTTTTTATTTGAGGTGCACCCAGCCTAATACACATAAAAATTATACATTTTGCTAAATATAATCTTTAATTTTCATATAATAATAAACTAAAGAACATCAAAGATAAAAATCAAATATTAATAGTGCTCCCATCATCCAAATATTCAAAGTTTCAAAACAAAATAACAAATATTTAAAGTAAAAAAACAAAATAAACACTCATGTATCTACATCTAAATCTAAATCAATAAAGTCTTTATCAATATCATCCCCATCATCAATCTTCTACTCTCCCTCTTTTTCATCTTCCTCTCCCGATGAATATATCATCTCTTCATCTTCATCAATCAAAGCAAGAGTATGAGTATGTTTAGAACTAGATGGTCTTGATTTTGATTTTGGTGTTGGTGTTTGTGTTTTGCTTGGTTTATCTTTTGTATAAACCCCAAGCTCCTCAGCTCAACTAGCTCTTGCAACATCACCCCATGTTAAATCATTACCTTCAAACACCAAATCATTTTCTGCAACACTTTCATCTTCCATTCTTCCCATTAACCATTCATTGCTATTATTTATTTCTTTCAAAATAATGGGATCAATGGTATGACGCTCAGTGTATCTTTTCATCAAGGTTTGGTTGTATTTAATGTACACCAAATTATTCAAGCGTCGATGGTCCAACCTATTTCTCCTCTTGCTATGAATCTGAAAAAACAAATAATTTTCATGATTATATCTCAATGTTTTAGTTTTGAAGAATCTAAGTTGCTTTAAATAATGTTGTAACTTAAAGACACAAATTCAATTGCATGTAATTGTTTTAGTAACTTACATTCTTAAAGATACTCTAATTCCTTTCACAACCTGATGCACTACATGTTAGGTTGAGAACCCTCAATGCAAACTTTTGCAAACTTCTAGCACTTGATCCAAATATACCTCACCATTCAGCTACAATTAATATAAATAAATTATTAGTTGAACATTTTACCTATTTTAACCAAACATATATAATAATTTCAATGCACTAATTCACAAAACTAAAGGACTAACCTGGAGGTTTAGTCTTCCTTGTTCTAATGGCAAACTCATTACCAAAAAGGTCTCTAGCATGCATGTATAAGTCGAGTTGTGATATAATTTAATCTTGTTCATCTCTGTTTTTTACCAATCTCGAAATATAACTACATACATCTTCAATGATTTTTGAATCTAGGTCAATTCATGATCCTTCTGTATCATAATAGAATTGTGGGTTCAAAAAATACCCAGCTGAATACAAAGGCCGATGAAGTTGAACCTTCCACCTCTTATCAATGATTTTCATGATTTCCCTATACTTCTCTTCATTCTCATTAAAGTTTTTGATGTTGATTTCCTTCGCTTTTTTCATGGATGCATAAATGTAACTCATAGGAGGTCTCTTTTCACCATCCACCAAACGAAGCACACGTACAAGATGACCTGACACCTTCAAACAAAACACTTCAGTATTCCAAAAAGATGACATGAAAATTATATTGGCTATATTTTTTCCCTTTTGCTCATTTGCCCATTTACTTTCCGTCCGATTTGAACTAGTAAACATCTTCCTTAAGTTGTTTCTTTGTTCATTGATACGAGATAAGGTGATAAATACCATTGCAAACTGAGTCTTAGCAGGCCTTAACAACTTCCTTTGCTTATTAAATCACCTCATCATGTTGAGCAAACCCGTTCTATTATAGATATAGCTGCTTATGGATATGACCCTCTCTATTGTCTTCTTGATGTGTGATAGTTTTCTAATATCTTCTAGTATCAAGTCAAGACAAAGTACGACATATGGTGTCTAATATAAATGTGGTCTTTTCATTTCCAACAACCTCCATACATAATTTAAACATATAATAAATAGATAATAGATGTCATCACTTACATAAATAAGTAAATGAAAATTTGAAATTAAATTATAAGTACCTGCCGCCACATAATTTGAAGCATTATCTGTTATCACTTGAACAACATTGGCTTCACCAACTTCCTCGACCCAACTGTCTAGTAATTCAAATAATTTCTCTTCCGTATTGACTATAGAAGAAGCATTAATAGATTTCATAAACAAGGTCCCTCTTGAAAAATTCACCAAGAAATTCACCAAGATATTCACCAATGATCTTTCCTTCCTATCAGTCCATCCATCTGACATAATTGAACATCTATTTTGCTTCCATTCTGTGAAATGAACTTCCATTGAAGTCCTTTGTGAGAGTCAATTCTTTATTAATGTTAGTAACCCTTACATCATGAAAACTTGGTCCATTGTAACCCATACCATATTGCCCAATTGCCTCAAGTATTGGTTGGAAACTAGCATAGTTCACTGCATTAAATGGAATCACAGCATCATACATTCATCTACAAAATAGTATATCAGCTCTCTCATTGGCTTCTTTCTTGTATGTATTGTTGATAGTAGTTTGAGTAATTTTTCTATTTTGAATAATCATTTCTGGATTAGGAGTAAAGAAATGATCCATAAGATCTTTCTGCCTCATTCTCTTTATGTAACTATCACTGACACTACTACCACTTCCCCTTCTATTGCTATCACCACTAGAAATATCATTTCTTCCCCTTTTGCTAGTAACCTCCGGGTCTTCATCATCTTCATCTTGGAACCCAAACATATCATCATTCACATTATGACTTCCAAAATTTATTTGATTTTTTTGAGTTTTTTTGGCTAGCATATAATCTTTTATTTCTTTTCTAACATGTTCAGGACATCTTGTACACTTTTTCGAATTTTTAAACCATCCAACAAGGTATTGCTTTTGTCTATAAATATCTCCTTTTGTTACCTTATCACAAAAAATACAAATGAGTGTACATGTATCTTTCTCATTTAATAAATGAGCATATTTTCATCCCGGATCTTTTCTTCCACTTGAGGTATATACTTCAACTTCAATCTATTTGTCTATTTTTATGTATATTTACAATAAATCTACAATAAAATGACAAATATATTAAGAAAAAAATGAAAACATATAAATAATATATTATATATTATAAATCTATAAATTATAAACATACTCAATCTTTGCTAAACAACTAAAATTATTTATAATTTTTGTTCTAATTGTTTCATAATTTTCATAATTTTTTTTATGATTTTTTTCTAATTTTCGTTAATTTTCAGAATTTTTTTCCCTTTTTTCTGCATTAGTTTTTTGAACATTACATATTTTTTCAAAGTATTATTCAAAAAAAATTTCCCTAGTTTTTAAGTATTTTTTGAATATATTTTTTTACCTTTTGAAGAATTTTTTCACAATAGAAATAGGTAAAATGAAAAAAATATCTTTTCAGCATATTCTTCTTCTTCTCTCCTTTTCAATCCAGCCTTAAGAGTGTTTTGGGAGGGTTTTTTTGAGGATTTTAGGGTGTAACCCGAGAAAGAGGGGATTTTATAGGGCTTAAAACGGTGTCGTTTTGGAGATAGCGTTTTTTTATTTTAAATCAAAACAACCCAAAATGACGTCGTTTTGGGTTGGTTTTGATTTTTTTAAAAAATATAACCCAACCCAAAACGACATCGTTTTGGGTTGGATCAGCCGAATATATCGTCTTCCTCGACTCGCTCCTCCTGTGTTTTGCTTGGTTCCGCCTCTTGCCGCTTCTCCCGCCGTTGCTTTGTCCTTCTTCTCCGACGAAATTTCTTCATTTCTGACGGTGAATCCGGCAAAAAAAAAGAAGAGGAGAAAAAAAGGAAGAAGGAGAAGAATGACGTACCTGGCTCGACGCCTGCCGCCGCCGAAACTGGAAGTCGACGCCTGCTGGGCCTCACCCGCCTGTGCCTCGCCTAAAGCGAGGCATTTTTCCCAGGAGTGGTGGCGCCTGAGCTTCAGGCGCACCTTTCATAACCATAGTTATGATGTAATGATATGTTTCATTATTGAATTGTTAATAGTCTCAACATAGAAATTAAAGATGCTGTAATCTATAATACTACTGCTCATGGAGTTTGGCAACATTTTCATAAATGATTTTCTCAAAGCAATGCATCTTGCATCTTTGAAATTGAATGAGCTATTGCTTTTATTTGACAAGAGCAACATTTTGTCTTTGCCTATTACATGAAATTAAAAGACATATGGGATAAACTAGCTTTCTACAACTTTCCAGCAAATAGGGTACAACAAAATCAACAAAAATTAATGTAATTTTTATGTGATTGAATGAATCTTATAATGCTATTTATAGGCAAATCCTCATGATGAATCTTTCCCTTTCATCTGCCAAGCATATTCTTATTTTTCTCAAGAAGAAAAGCAGTACTTCCTCACTTCGATGAACATAACAGCAAAATCTATTTCAATTGCTGCTAAGACTATGTGCAGGAACGACAAGTCTTCTGTCGCCTAGAGGAATAAAACTTATTAATTTAAAAAATGAAGGAGCCAACTTACTGCCCCTCTGGTTCTCAAAATTTTCGGGCAAATCAGCCCTTTCAGGGACACGTTGATTGCTTTATGATTAAGGTAGATGCTACATGAGTTCTTGAAGAGGAAGCCTCGAGTGCTCGTGTTGTGGAGATATAGGGTCATTGAGTCCAAAATGTTTTCTATTAAATGGATATCTATCAATCTATATAAAGCAAGTATTAACTAAGACACATTCAAATTAATATAAAACCCTCGAGTGCTCGTGCTATGGAACACAAAAATTGTCATATTTTACAAGTCGCACAAGCTTTGGAATGTTATGCTCAACTTCTCACTCAATTTTGTGGGGATTATGCTCTCATTGCCATACATATGATCAATCAATTACATTTACTAGTACTATCGTTCAAAATTTTATTTGACTTGTTTTATTCAAAATCACCTTTTTACTCATATCTCCGTGTATTCAGATGATTTGTTTATGCCTCAAACATTTATACCTTTCACAATTTTTACTACCATGTCATACTATCCATCTTAATAGGTTATCCCAATAGTCAAAATGATTACAAATCATTTGATTTATCGACCAAAAATGTCTTTGCTATTTGAGATGTCAAATTTTATGAAAATATTTTTCCTTGTGTATATTTGATGTCCAATTCCGCTCTTCATTCATTGATCCATGATTTTGGCCTAATCCTTAGATGGCCTATGACAAGTCTTCCTATGTTGATTCTTTTTTGTCTCCATTCTCATGCACATTTCTTGACTACACAAGCACATTGCATCATACCATAGAGAATGATGACCTCCTCTCTCATTAAGTTTTCAAACCTGCATGCTCTTCTCCAACATCAGCATGTATGCCACTCTTTATTCTTTGTGCATATGGTGGATGCTCAAAACCTTTCTCCCTATTTATTATGATTTTCTTATTATTTATTTTTTTTTAATTTTTGATGGAACCATCCAACTAATATGTTGTCCCAATTATTTTTCTCTATTATATTAGTGAATTTAATGTATATTGCTCATATGAGTGTTATTGTATTATTTTAATTTATATACTAAATTTAATATGATATATGAGAGTTTCAAAATCATAGAGAGAGAAAGTATATGTACTATATTAGCATAGTACATGTACACTTGTATTATTTGGAAATAACATTGTTTGTGCATGCAAGCACATAGTAGGCAAGAGCAAGTGCTTTGTAGGCATGCAAAAATGCACAAATCTCACACTGTGGTGCACACAAATGCACAATAAGCACATGAGGTGGTGCATCTAAGCTAAATAGAGGTACATAGTGGTGTGTGTGGTTGTGTGCATGGTAGTACGCATGGTGGTGAACATGGTGGCATGTGACAATCCTAGTTAGCAGAAACCCAATTTGATTTTTTCTTTTTGATGGAAGAAAAAAAAGAGATTAAATTCTAATTTAGTTTAATAGAAATTAGAGTTTGATGTAACTTTATTTTTTAGAGGTATCAATATGAATTATCATAGTATAGATAAATAGAGAGCCTATGTTCAGTGTATTCATTATAGGATGAGAGAAGCCGACTACCAAAGTCATCTATGAGTCCTTATAAAATTCATTCACTATGATACTAGAGAATTGTGTACAAAATTATTCTATAAGATATTAATAGATTATTTTATTTTTATAAGTATCATATATTATTTTATTTATACTCTTATTTTTGACTCATGAATTATTGACATAATAACTAAAATTCATATTATTGATAATTGTATCATATATTTTATATGTTTTTTATTTTGAAAATATTATTATAATTAGTAACACATTTTTGAAAGTTAAGATATTATCTTATTTTATTTTTATCTTTGTTACATTCTCATGTCATGTTTATTTTTGATTTTTTTAATTTATTTTTATAAGTTATATTTTCAGATAATTTAATTTCAATTTTGTTTTTACTTTATTTGAAATTTATTTGTAGGATTGAGAGAGACTTTGTGAAAGACTTTATTTGGTATTGAAAATATTGAATTGCATATTCCCTCTTCAATAATAAAATATATCTTTAGATATTTTAGTTTTTTTAAACTTGTGTATTTTTAGTTTGGTCATTTATTATTATCACTAGTAAAGTTGAAAATATTTTATCATAATCTTAAAGATATTTTGATCATATAGGATGAGATATATTAGTTTGAAAAGCTTACTAAAGTTTTATATCATTTATGTTAGTTTGGTTTGAGTTATGAGTTATGACCCATTCGATATGTTGCACTCAAAGATGTGACCCAAAAGGATTGTAAATATTTGATTATTTTTGTTAAATATTGCTTAAAATATATGAATATGTTTATTTTATGATAGATCATAAGTTTTGTTTTTATTTTTAGATTCTTTATAAAATTTTAAAAGTTTAATTCAATAAAAATATTAAAATATAAGAAGTAATAATATATTAAAATATATATTAAACTAATTTGTAACTTATTATATAGATCATAGAATTATATTCTAGAATTTTTATTTTGATAGAATCCAATAGAATTGAGTTACTAAAAAAAATAGACATATAATTGAGATGACTGAAATACTTCAAATGAAACATTTCAATTTAAAAATATGTTTAGAAATATTTTTAGTGAGATTCAGTTTTAATTATAATTTATCTAATCATTTAGATATCTTCTTTTACTATTTATCAATTTATATATATTTTAGATTCTATATCTCGGAGAGAGATTATTTAACTTATTTCTTAAAATTTTTTGATACACTTGTTTTTCCTCGATCCCTTTCAAAGATGAGACAAGGTTGCTTCTAAGGCCTTAACATATATTTTCCTTGGTTACTCTAGTATCCAAAGAGGGTATAGATATTTTTTATCATATATTTGTAGAATTTTATTGTGTGAATATTATATTTTTTAATCATTACTTGTTTTTTAACTAGGTTCGAAAGAATGTGAATCTAAATATTATATTTAGATTCATTACCCTTTTTTCCTTATTTAGATCACTATTTAGTAGATACAGTCACTTATCAATTATATTTGATCATGTTGAACCCCAATATTCTATTCTATTATTTCATCGAGTTATTATATCTATTAACAAATTCTGATTATGTTGAGTTTGAAAAGAGAGATTTTTGGAGTTGCAAGATCTTATTTAAATTTAATAATGTAGTAATCAGCAAGTCTTCACCAGTACAAATTTATAATGAATTGGTAACTAGAAGATTTGACTACCTAAGATTTAGATATTATACTAGGAGAGAGAGGAACATATAATTGAAGAGTCATGATCTAATAATCAATCTTTCAAATTTTGACCCTTTGATCGTATTCTAGAAGAGATGAATGAGCATTACTCAATATATAATTTTATATATTTTTTCTTACTTTCATCTTTTTCATTAATTCATTTTTTGTTATTATTATTTTTTGATTGTACTAGAATATCCAATTTTATTTTTTGAGACATTATGTCATTCATGATTGCATTAGCTCATGATAGAAAAAATGCATGCCTTGCACTTTAAAGAGACATAATAACTAATACAAAGACAATAGGGAAGATCTCTTGTTAGTTGCAGGTATATATTCTCTATGAAGATAAATCTAATATATGTTTTTCATATAAATATTATTCTATTATTTCTATTTATGTATGTTAAATTTAACTCTATCAAATTATTTCACTCTGTTGACCCCATTCATCCCTTCTACTCCTCCATTTGAAATGCCTCTCTCTTTGTCAAAAACATTCTCACCCAAACCCACTTCTCCACTCCATTGCTTGATGATTATATCTTCTTCCATGTTTGCTCTAACTTATCTTCTTCCTTGACTCTAGGTTTGACCAAAGATACATGCTATTCCCTAACCATTTATGTTTTATTATCACAAATATAAACTTGCATGCAAATCTTTTGGTGATGAAATCATTGTTGTCATATAACATAGGTCTTATTCGGAAGCTATTCCTTATCCCTAGGTTGTATGGTGCAATGCATTTTGCACTACTGACTGTCCAAGCTAATGACAGTTGGTTTCTCACTTCACTTTTGATTAGTTGTTGATGATTATATAAAATTAAAAATTATTTAGGTGGGTCAATCAATCATTATAAAGCATAATTTGTAGTGAAGGGCTTCACTCAATTAGTAGGTGTCAATGATAATATATTTTTCTCATAGTTATTTAAAGGATGCCTAAAGTCGAGATGCCACTAGGTATAGGAAAAAGTGTCTCTGTTCACCTCGTTTTAGATTGCCACTCACAAAAACCTTACACAAATTAATTATTCTGAAATCCTCTCCAAAAATCAATTATTCTGTGAGTCTTTTTATTTATAAATTATATTATTTGCAAAGCTCTCCTTCCTACCATTCTAAAAATTATAAATAATATATATGATATTTTATAATTTTATATTATCGATTATTAAAAATTTATTATTTTATTTTAAAAATTTGAATGTTTATGATAATGTGAAATATTAACAATACTTATTTTTTACATTTGATATTATTTATTTGATTGTATCTTATTAATAGTTAAAATTTTAGATAATATTTTGTAAAAATGTATAATATATAAATATATAGTAGAGTGTACCTTATAAATATATTTACATCTTAATTGCGTCTTGTTCCTCAAAGCCACAAAAGATTTATGTACCTCAATGTTTCTTGCACCTTAAATAACTATGTTTTTTTTCCTCATTATTAAAATTATACTAGTATGCTGCTGGTTTGCATGTCTGCAACCCATGGCTTGTCTCTCCATTAAAAGAATGCAACGATGTCTTTCTTTATGGTGATTTACATAAAGAAATATATCTCTTCTGCTTGCTCTTCAATGGCAAAATGTGGTAAACTTGGTATGTCATCTCTATAAATCACTATATGGCTTGAAACAAATATTCTGCCAGTGGTTTGCTAAGTTTTTAGAAACTATTCACTCCACTAGTTATGCATAATCTAGAGCCAATTACTCTTTGTTCACCAGAAAATAAGGCAAGTCTGTTATTGCCCTCTTGATATATGTTGATATAATTCTAATTATTAGAAATTCTTTCGTCAGTATTGTTGCAACTAAAAAATATTTGTCTAGTCATTTTCATATCAAAGATCTAAGTGATTTTTTCTTAGTATCGAGGTTTGTACTTCTAAAAATGAGATTTTTATTTCCTAACATAAGACATGAGTATGCATTAAAAATTATGGAGGATTGTTGTAGTTTTATAGCTTTATAGTCTTTTTATTATTTTTTTAATCTTGTACTACATTATTGTCAGGAGCATTTGTCTCTGTTAATTTTTATTTCTTAATCATATTTACTTACTATGTAAGAGTTTAGTTTGTATATTAATTATCGTTGAGAATATTGATTTTTCATTTCTACATGATATCAAAGAAATATTCTAGGGAAAATAAATTCTAAAGTTCATGTGTGGATAAAATTTATTGTAACTATGCATGTACAATGTACCAACTTAGTGCACACATGAATTCTAAAAGGAAGAGGGGCACACAATCATTGTGTGCTACCATTTGTAGTTGTAGCAAATCCATTGTATGCTTAGAGGCATCGTCATCCATTATTAACTAGTGCTCTTGAGATTGCTTTTGGTCATAAATTTTTTTTCATAATCTACACAATAAATTGGTGTTCCCAAGAATAATAAAATTTAGTGAAGGTTATGTAGAGTATTTTATTAATTCTTTTCATAGAGCAATAAGAAGATCCGAGTCATCATTCTGAGCTATTTCAACTGATATGATAGGATATTCATCTAGAGAAGGTTAAGGATAATATGTATAGTATATACTTTTAGGTTGAGATTATCAAATTTCTCGACTTTTATCTTCTTACTTGGAGGGGCTAACATCATGTATCTATTGAGACACCTATATTAGACTCATCTTCTTATCATAAAGATCTAGGAAGGGTCCCATTACTTTCAAGAAGATAAATCTTGCTATTTTTCTCAAAACTAGACATGTTAGTAGTATTAGGTGTAAATACATAAGCAAGAATAGGTGTAGTTGTTATTTTGTTAGGAGTAACAACTAGACACGAGAATGATCTTATAACAATGATGTCTAAATGTGCGTTCTCTTGAATTAAGTCCGTTAAAAAAATTGTTCTCAATGAATATTACATCAACACTTGTAATAATTTTTGTAGTCTTTAATGAGTAACAATTATATGTAGTAATACTTAGAAGAAATATAAGTCTTTAATAAATATTTATATGTAGTAAATCTATCAAAGTTTTCTCAATTAAATATTTGTTTTTTTTATTAGGTATCTTATTTTCTATAAATATTTTAATATATGATGTCTAATAAATTATTTCATATTTCTCAAAAAAATTGTTGAACAATCGAGAAATGTATTATAAAATATTATTTCATCTTAATATTTTAATATTATAACCAAATAATTTTTTTTCTTTAATTATCATCATCATCAATTAATTATTATTCTAACTATTTGAGATCAATCATATCAATCATATATTTTCAATCTATTTTATTAAAAAATATATTTACTCATATCTATTTAATTATTAAAACTTTATTTACTATTTCTACTTATTTTTTCCTAGGCCTGTCTGTAATTATTTTTCTTCCCATTCTAATAGTCTCACATTTTCTACTTAATGCATCAAGAGATCTATGTTTGGACTTGATCAAATCTCTATTAAACTTTATCTCTTGTCATGTATATTAGTTATTCTAATTGTCTTCATAATAAATTTTTATTTTTAATTTTATTATTCATTGTCTTGCCTTAGATCTAATTTATTATCCTCATCTATGTTATATTTATTCTGTATATATGGCGTATTTTGTTCACTCAACATTCACATTCTTAAAGCATGACTAGTTTTATGTTTATTCTAGAGAATTTTGTTTTCTATTTATTTGGTACTTGTGTATCACAAATAGCTTCTGAGATAGCTCTATATTTGATTTATTCAATTGTAATCCTATGTGATATATTCTTGTTATTTTCTCCATCTTTACTTAATATAGATCCTATATAGTTTATATGATAATCATTAATATACTTTACTTTCTCATTTTGATTACCATATCATAATCACTCTTTATGTAATTAAATTTTTATTTCAAATACTTAGTTTTGTTATGATTAACCATGAATCTCTTGGTCTTAAGTTTTATTTTCTAAATTTTCTAATTGCCTATATAATATTTCTTAGTCTTGACAACTAATTTTATGTTATCTTGAGTTTTATTATCTTTTTAGAGAGTTATTATTAATTCATTCATAATTAACAAATAAATATAATGATTGAGTGATGATTATTAACGCTCAATAGTTATTGGAAACTCGCTAGTAAAACCTCGGATATTATTCCATCATATATATATTTGACTAGTTCAATATACATGCTTGAGAACATTTTTCTTAAATAATGCTCAACAAATTAAATCTCTTGTGATTATATCATAAACTTTTTTATTTTTTTATATTTCTCGTTTAATTATCCTCCTCAATAAATAGTCTTCATCATAGATATTTCTAATATAAATTTAAATTAATTCTATGAAATTCTTATTTCTCTTCTTATTATGTATTTGATTGCTATTTACTAAAGTTTTGTAGTGTGATTAATGAGTTTAATATCTCAATAGTTATTTTAAATTTTTTTTTGTTCTTATAAATTAAAATTATAATATTTTGTTTTAATTCATTCGATATCATTTTGGTTCTCATGATCTTATTACACAATATAGTTAATTACATAATACCTTTCTCACTCATGATTTTTCAAACATTAATATGAATATCATCGAGCCATAGAAAATTTCTTGTCTTCATGTTTTTGAAAGTTTTTATAATCTCTGAGTCTTATCCTAGTTATATATCGGAAACTGTTTAGCTCTTTATTATCCTTTATACTATAATATGAATTTGTGATTTTATTTAAAAAATTATAAAAATATACTTCATCTCTATTTGTTTTTTTTTATTTTTTATTATAATCTATTTGTTTTTATTTTTATTGTATTTTATATGACTAATATTTTTATTCTTTTTTTCATTCATTCTAGTTAGTTTATAAATATTATTTTTATCTTTCTTATTTAGTAGTTTATCATACAATTTATCATATGTCTTGAACTTAATTTTACTCAATTTTCTTTTTTCGTTTTTTGTACAACTATAAGGTATTTTTATTCTTATTCTTTTGTATTTCTTTAAAATATATTTATTTTTTCTTAATTATTTGTTGTACTTATGTTTTTACTAATTGGTTTTATTATTTGAGTAAATATTTTTCTTAGATACACATACACATTTTTTAGATATTTTTTATATAACTAGTCACTTCATTTCAAATAGTATTTGCATCTTCTTTCAATAAATAATTTATTTTATTATTTTTTTAAATACTCTCATTTTTTCTATTTAAGTTTTACTATTTCGTTTTTGGTCATTTGTTTGAAGTTATTTTATGATTGTACTTTTCAAATCATAGATCTATTACAATTAGTCTATGTTGAGTGTTTTGAGTCTTATCTAGTAGTTTTATAGTTTTTATATAATATTTTATTTTATTTCTTAATGAGAAAAAATATATTTGATTTTTATTAAAATTAATTTTGAATATCACCAAGTATTTCTCATTTTTTTAAAGTTGATAATTGCTATAGCAATGTCATAAGCTGAAATAAAATTTAATGTTATTCTTATTTTTTTTTCCTCCAAACTCATGTAACTCGTAATGTTTCATATTCTTCATTATTTATTTTTATATGTTCATTTAAGTCCTCAACAATTATGATTATTTCTCTTTTTAGTATACTTTGCATTAATCTATTTTTTTTTTCAACTTTTGTTTTTAATTTTTGATCATCTTGTTCTTGTGGAGCATAAGTACTGATCAAATTTATAATTTTTCGCCTATTACTAATTTGAGTGTTATGTGGCTTTGGCTATTATTAGTTTTTTTTTTTATTTTTATAATATTAATTTTTAAGCTGGCATTCATGATTATCTTCACATTACTTGTATTTTTTTTTTTCTCAAATACTAAAGTTGATAATTTAATTTTTTAGATTTTTTACTCTTTTACTTGGTTTGTTATGCTCTACCTTTTTAATAATTCATTTTCAACATCCATCTTATATTTACTAACTATTGTTAACTTCTTTACCTACCATCTTTTAAGAAACTAAGGGAACCTTTTCTTTTATAACATTATGATTGGGAGGCATCGCAATGGTTTTTTCCAAGCCACTACATTCGGACAATGTATCACATTGCTTAAAATGGATTATGTTCTAGCATTAATGCATATTAATAATTCATGTTACATATTAAATTAGTGATAAGTTTATTAAGACAGGTTGTTTACTTGACATTACATTCCTCTTTTGTTAGGATTTATGATCAGCAATGCAATGATAACTCACACATGTAATGGAGTAAAACGCACAAACACATGCACACGCACACGCACACGCACACACACGCACACACACACACACACATACGGGCACACACACACACACACAAGCACACACTCCTACACATACATATACAAAAATATTGACAAGTTTATTAAGATCAATTATATACCCGACACTACCATATCTTTTTATCAGGAATTATGAATAGATATGCAATGATAACTTATGCATGCAAGGAACTAAAACACATACCTCTATGCACATATACAAAAATATAGAGCCACTTGGAATGCCTAATTGATGACTTTGATAGCAGGGGTTCTCATTTAAATTTTAGTCAGTCTCTCATTCATTCATATCTAACAACTTTGATGAAAATAGAAGTGTCATCGGGCCGAGCTGACCTAATTCGGCACGAGGCACGGCACGATTCAGTCGTGCCTAGGCTGGCCCGACACAGGAATTTGTCATCCCCGGGCCCGTGACATGCTCGACCACGGCACCAATTGTGCCATGTCGTGCTAAGGCTAACCGGGCCTCGTGCCGTGCTTGACTCGGCACGAGACATGTCCCACACCCCACCCCATCGCCAGTGCCATGCCATGCCATACGGGTCGAGAAAATGTGTGGGAATGGGTCTGAATCCACTCTGACACGACATGTGGTCCCACCCGACCCGAATCCCCCCCAACGGTTACAAAATAAAATTTGAATATTAGCCATTGGATTTCACCTCAAATGGCTAGGGGGCAGAATCCAATGGACCTCATAATTTTGTCCCCGAAAAATCAATAAAAAATTTAAAAAAACATAAAAATTACTTTAAAAAAAAATTTCTTTTAATCTTTAAACCTCCCCCCATCTCTCTATAAATTTTATGTTTTTTATAAACATATATTCTCACTCTCTCAAAATTTTCTCTAAGCTTTTGCTCATCTCTCTCGGGACTAGAAAATTTGTCATTCAGCTTGGTTTTTCGGGACTCACAATGCAGGTTTGAAAGTTTGAATTAGACTGTGATGCATCATGCATGATCTACCTCACTGCTTTGCGGGTATTTTAATTTTTGTTTAGTATTAAACTATAACTTTTAATATAAAAAATATTATTTAAAAAAATTAAGTTTTTTGTTTACTTTCTCTCTCTCTAGTCTCTCTCTCTAATCCGAATATCTAAAATATATCATTTAGGCTCTACCTCCTATTTAACAAAAATCTAAAAAATGACTAATACTAATGAAACATAATAAAATTTAGAAAATAAAAATCTTACATAGAGGTGTGAGGCTGCTGAAATTTTGGTATCTCCAGTCGTTTTAACCCAAACATCTAAAAAATAAAAAATTAAGACTTCTGTAGTTTGGACTCATTTTAATATAATAAAACAAAAAAATTATTAGGGGTGAGGAAGAAGAAATGACATTGTGTAAATATTGTATGAGAAATGTAACTTATAAGAGTATGTTTGGGATTGGACACCTTAAGTGACATGCTGGATTATGCACCAAAAAATATGATGTATCAGATCATAGGCAAACCTAACTTAGCATTGTATTTTTTTGAGATTGGATCGAGTTTAGTTTCAATGTTTACTCTCTTCATATACCGCAACGAGTTGGGTAGGGAAGACATGACCAAACTTATCATATTGATATGTCTTTTAATCAGATTTTCAGAAGATGCCAAGAGTAGTACACATTATGCAGACATATTTTTAGCCTGCTTATCATAGGATTTCTATATCCACATCTAGGAATAACATATTAAAATTTTATAAGTTAGAAATATAAAAAATAATTAATGAATTTATGACATATAGTGGAGTGATGTCTGTGACATCCGATATTCAGATAAGTCATGATGAATCATCTTATGCATGTTTCACCGGCCACTATATAGATTATAACTGGACAATGAATAAAAAAATTTTAGGATTCTCTGAGATTCTTCATCCTCATGATGACCCAGCCATTTTTGAGTATATGATGAAAATATTTAAAGAATATAAAATTCAAAATAAAATTTTTAGTATCACATTCGATAACGTATCTAATAATAGAGTAGCGATTACCATGTTTGTTAGGAATATTAGAGATGCACTATTTGGAGAGATCTTTCATATCAAATGCATGTGTCACGTGATTAACCTGATTGTAAAAGTGGGTATGAAGGTGTGTTCTCCCACATTGGATAATAAACGTAATGTACTAAAATATATTCGTACTCATCGCAGACAACATGAGTTTGATAGTCTATGTTTGTCTACGAATCTTAAGAAGAATAAATTTCAATCAGATGTGAGACATCATTGGAATTACACGTACCTGATTTTGGAGTCATGTGTTGGATACGAACACATGATATCTGACTATGTTAATAGTAAGAGTGACAAACTTATTATTGACGACACTGACTGGGCTTCAGAAATTTTATTTATGAAATTTCTGAAGATTTTTTATAACACGACGAATATGTGTTCATCGGTTTATATTCCTATGACTTGCATTGCACCTAAGTACATATGTAACATTAGTAGCATGTTTAAGATGTATCGAGCTGACCCGACACTTAACCATATGGTTGTATAGATGAAAACCAAGTACTTAAAGTACTGGTCCACCATTCTATCTCTTTATTGTTTCGCTGCATGCATGGACCCTAGGGTTAAGGTGGATGGGGTAGATAATACCTTTACTTATATTTTCTCGTGCATGAACCTGGAAGATCCACCAGAATGGTTCATTTACGAGAAGTTGACTGACATGTTCACATACTACGATACTATGTATATTGGTAGTAGTAGTGAGACTATGATTACATCATGGATACCTTCTTCAGAGGATGATGATTTTTATTCAGTTAGCAATGGGGAAACGACGGGCTGAAGCATCACATATGAGCGAGTTTTTTTGGTACTTAGATACTAATTACTGCTCAATCATATCACATTCTGATACTAAGAATCTTTATATATTACAGTGGTGGAAATCATCAGTCTACTTTTTTAGTGCTATCTAGAATGACATGAGATCTACTGACTCCTCCAATATCGAGCATAGTATCGGAGTCTATTTTTTCTGTTGCAGTGAATGTGATTTTGGATAGGAGATCGAGATTACGTTTGATATTGTTGAGGTATTGACATGTTTGAATGAATGAGAGGATTCAAGGTTTATCATCAAGGATCGTGCTGGAGCTGAGACATGAATTGTATCCGCTGCGAAAGTGGAGAAGTTGATTGCTGATGATGCTAATCTAAATGAATAGTGATTTTGATGTTGCGGTTGATGATGTTATTGATATGCCTATTGACGTGATTGCCGGTTGCCCTTGCCCGTTGCCAGATGTCATTTGCCAATGTCACGCCACATGTTATTTATCATTATCACTTGATTTTGATTTTTGATGCCTCATGGTTACGGACACAGTTGATGATTTATGTTATTCTTGATTTTGATTTTTGATTTCGATGTTTTGTTTTGTATTGATTGTACGCATTTTTATTTACGTTACGTTGTATCTGCTTTGGTTCAGTATATATTGGCCGATTAGACATTTGGTTTGTTTTTGTTTTTGTGACCTTGTAATATTTGTTAACAAAATTTTTTATTTAATTTATTTTTGTGTTTAAATTTTTCATTTAAAATTTTATAATTTAATTTTAATAAATTATAATCTAAATTTATTAAAAATTAAAAAAAAAATTAAACTTTATTAATATTGTATATTCAATAATTTTCAAGTTATAAATTTAAAATTTTTAAACATTATTTATATATAATATAATATATATTTTATATATAGTTTAATACAAAAATTTAAATTTTAAAAAATTAAAAATTTTTTATTTTTTTAACCAAGCCCGTACGGGCCTAACCCGGCATGGTACATATACTGCCGGGCTGGCAGGCTATGTCGGGCTTGGCTTGAATAAACCGTGCCGTGCCTGGCACGACATGAAAGTACGGTCGTGCTCACAAAAAATTGGTTTGGCCGGCCCGGCACGTCCCGTTTGACACATCTATATGAAAATTAAGATATAACTGCTGCTCTTGCACTTTTCTTGGATGTCTCTGCTGTCTCAATCTCTATTGCCTTGGCTTCAATTTTCAGCCTCTCCTCATTCAACTATTTTCAAAAAACAGCATTTTGGAATATATGCACGACAACAATTTTTTGAACAAATTATCTGGAGATTGCACAAGTTCTCGTTCTTGATGATGGGCTAAAATTGATTTTACTCCCCACCAACATTTTTACAGTTAATGATATGGCGGTGGAAGCTAAGGTTGCTGGTGGGCATTCATTTTGTTGTGAGGACACAAAGATCAAACAAAAAGTTTGTTTGAATTGTTTGCAATTGAGGTTCAGCCCATTTTTCTACCTATTACTTTTTGTCCTGCACCTTTTGAATTGCCCCTTCCAAAAGAGGCTTTCAATGCGCATCCCAATGTGCATAACAATAGGACTGATGATAAACAAAATATGGGGCGAGCCAAGGTGGAAGCCATGCATCTTTGACCTCCAGTAGTTCTTTAGTTCTTGAAGAAGTTTCAAGATTTACCTTCATCAAATCTTCCCTAGCAACTTTGAGTGGATGCTCCTTTTTGTGAACTTAATTGTTTAGTCCATAATTAATTTTGTTGAGACTATCAACCTCCAGGGTCAATTCATTGACTTTTTCCATTTCTTTGTTTGCTTGATTCCCTAGGCCTTCTTTTTCCATGTTTTGATTGTCTATTTCATTAATTTTTTGTTCTTTAATAAAAATTCATAAATATAGATAAAATTTGTCTTTTTCCTTAAAAATTAATACCAATGTATATTGAATATAATCTTTAATTAAAATGATAAAATATATTTTTTTATTATTCGTGATCATCTTACCGTGCCACCAAATATCTTAATAAATCAGATGAAATAAATCTCTTATAATATATTTTTGAAATATAAATAGTAAACCCTAGTATGTTTTTATAATTAACATGTCTCACAAATAATAAATATCATTTTTTTAATGCTTGATTCTAGAATTTTTAATTTATCAAATGATTGATGTACATGCCAATAATATATGATCTGCGGATCACTGGTAGTCAAGCATCTAGAGGAGCTCTCGTCGGAAGTAAAAAATAAATAAAGTTCATCTCGTTTAATCCTCAAGAAAGTCATATGTTTGGTCTGTTAATCTCTTACAAAAATATCAGAAGATAAATAGACATTATAATTCAATTGCTTAGTAAAATAAATAACTAAAAATAAATTATGACGAGACTTTGAAATAAAAGAAATCCAAGTCAAAAAAAAAAGACTCAACATTGACATTGTTCTATACCTTAGCCCATGCAATGGTGCCTTTGGTCACTTCAATATCAAAGACTTTAGATTCAACAAAAAAAAATTTAAATGCTATGATCACTTGTGATATAGGTATTATGCCCCGACTTTATAATCCACGAGGTCAGAGTGTAGTTGTGAGAGGAAAAAATCATAAATGTAGTAGTGTCTTGGCTAGAGTTAATAATGGCTAAGGAAAGAAATTTATAATTATTCTTGAGTAAGTATAATAAAACTATTAGGCATATATATAGAAGACTTAGTAGTTTCTTATATAGCCTTTGAACCATGAAGCATCTTTGATGAGTATATTAACATAACCAAATCTAAAATTTTTTTGCAAGTATCATACAAAATAAATATGTTGGACATACTAAAGTTAATTGATCATCATAGATGCATTAGTAATTGTGTATCAATCACCATTCACACTCAACTGACTTAGTTTGAGGTGATTCATTTAATAGGTACCTCATTTAATTTAAAAATCATAATGAAAATATATTCACTCTTAATTTTTATTTGGTTATTCCCTATGGTTCCATACTTATCATGGTTATTTTTTTTTATGACGGTCACACAACAATAATAAGACTATGCCCTTAAGGAAAATTTACAAAAAAATTGTACAAGAGCATAGGTTGCTAAACTTGCAGAACATAGGCATCACAATCTAAACCACAAAGAATATATTGTACGCGAGTATTATCAACATAGTCATTTGAATTGTTGGGGAAACCGTTGTTTGAGCCTCCTTAGCTTTGTTAGACCACCAAAGAATTATTGTCAGCCATCTAATGGCTATAATTACTTAGCCGCATACATAGAAGACAAAAGAGCATCCTACCAGAAATAATCTGCTTTGGGCTTTTTTTTTTTAAGGTTTCTTTTATTATTAATAATAACCATTTCTTTTGGCGGAGGAAAATTATTTTTACAACCTACATCTACCCTTATCCCTTTTACACCCGTCTTCATTTTTAAACCTACAGACTAGTATCTTGGATTTTTAAAACCTTATTATATATTTAGAATTACAGCATTTGTTTTGTGCAAAGAGTATATCTGGATACTGTTTTATCCCGTTTTATCTAAAATAAACTTAGGTTTCCGCATTCTTTCTCCTGTTTTATCTGGCCCATATTTTTTATTTCTGAATGCTATTCGGCCCTTTTGTCAAACTTCTAGGCTATATTCCACGTTTCTTAACCAGCTCGTGCATTATGTCCACCCGACCTGAATTCTTTCTCATCTTCCTCGTGTATTCGTCAAATAGCTGTCTTCTCCCACTTTCACTAACCAGTGGTCAAACCTGAAATATACATAAAAGACGAGCAATCTCTATTGGCTGCCCCGCCTTAATACAACAAGCATATCTACCCAATACCCCTTGTCCCTTACAGTTCTGTTACAATTTATTACTCAAAATTACAGACTGATATACCAATTGATTTATAGCAAAACAATCATTATCCTTCTAGACTTCTCAATCTCTTTCCTTCTTTATGTGCATCCCAATTCCTCCCTCTCTCTGTGTCACGTCTTCGGGCTAGCATTCTATCATTTTTTGCATCTTTTATTCAACTGCAGCAGAGAGTAATTTTTGCAAAACTCAGCAACCCAATAAAATTATCTAATAAAACCAGATAAATCAAGCCCTATCGAATGCATTTATCTATCTGCATCCCTCAGGACCAGGGTGATGAATGTTTTTGGATAGTTATACTGCACGGCTGCTGACCACCCCACAGGACTAGAGAGATCTACCAAGCACTTGTGACTTGCTTCTTTTCCCTGATAAATCGATCTTTCTGCACCCCTCTGGACCATGAAGTTATATGTTTTTCATATATGCTGTTCACCCCACAGGAATAGGATGTTCTTCCACTAATTTGTGTCTCTGTACCTAAATAATTCCCATACTCCAGAAGATACACAGGTTACAACAGAACCATATACACAAGCACTTATAAATATAATTTACAACAGCAATTTACAACAATCAACAGTTTATAGACCAAGATAAGACGTGATCTATATACTCACTGGACCAGGATAATATGTGTTTTTTGCGTGCAAGTCATGCAAAGCTGCTGCTCACCCTCCAGGGCCAGATTGAATCCTCCGAGAATTGCTTGCTTTCTAATCCAATAATTTACTATTATATTCCCCCCTCAGGATCGGGGGGCTCTATATGAACAAGTTGCTCCCCCTAGATCAAGCTTATTTTTATCAAACATTATTTATTCTAATATATGGGTAACTTATCTTATCTAAGTTAATTATCCCTCTAAATGTCTCTGGTATATTCATTTCTTGAAATTCCTTACTTTCTCTCCTAGCTTCTTCCTCAGCTAATTTATCTGCTAGTGTATTAGCCTCTCTAAAGATATGTTTTATCTCTCCTTTCCATTCTACTAATAGCTTTTTTATTTTTTCAATTTTCATTTCAAATTGTCATAATTGTAATTTATCAGATACTAAGTCTACCAATAGACTCGAATCTACATGCGCTTGCATATTTATATAGCTGTTCTCCTTTCAAATTTGTAGACCTTTATGTAAAGTATTAATTTCAGAATGTAGTGCTGAAAAAGTTATTTCTCTCATTATAAAGGCTTTCAGTACTTTACCTGCCTCATTTCTTATCGCTCCTTCCATCCCCTGCCAATCCCATATCTTTTTTGAAGCTCCCGTCTGTATTAAGCACAAGTGTTTCTAGAGGGGCTTTTCCCAGCTTGTTATTTTTATTATTGACAATTTTTTTTCACAAGTTACTAGGCCATATGCCTTAATATTATGATCCTTTAGGCTTTTTTTCCTAGTTTTTATCGGACTATAAGCTGAAATAAAAGAAATTTCTCTCCTAATTTCTTCTAGAATATAATCTACATTCATGGCTTTACCTTCAAATCTACTAAGATTTCTAGATTTTCACAAGCACCAGAACGTTATATCCGGAATATATTCTCTTAATCATTTTAGAATTTTATTTTTCACATTTTTATTATTCCAGTTTCTTAATCTCTCTTCAATGTTACATGTTAGTTCTACTGCTCCTACATCTTTATTGAGAACAAACCAAATCTTTCTCGCTATTTTTCTCATTGAGAATAGATGATTCGTGGTTTCTATGTCTTGGTAACAGCATTTACATCGTGATGCCAGTCTTATGTATTTTTTCTGAATATTTTCATCAACAGGGATGACATTAGAGAGTAATTTCTACATAAATACATTTATTTTTTGTGGTATCTCCTTTGCCCATATTTTCCCAAAATATACTGATTGATTAGTCTTTTTCCTGGTCAGTTGTTTCGCGTTGCTTAGCGTGAATTTTTCATGTGGGGTCAGTGACCATTTCTACCCATTGCTGGTTAATATTGAATGCTTCTCCACTATACTTTGCTGTTTGTGCATTATTTTCTAAGTATTTGAAGACTTTTTTGGGTCTTTAAGCACCTTATTATTTATGTCATACCTAGCCTTGATATATGATGCCCAAAGATTATTCTTTTCCCTCAGTCTCCACCAGTTTTTGCAAGCCCAAGCATTGCTTGTATCATTTAAACTGGGGAAGCCTAAGCCTGCTTCCTCCTTTGGATAACATAAATCTCTCCATTTTTTTCAATGTAACTTATTCTTTCCTTCTTTTTTGTCCCATAAAAATTAGCCATTTCTTTTTCTAATTTGTTTATAATAGTTTTAGGAGGCCTGATAGCCATTAAAATATGAGACAATGAGCTTTCTAATACGTGTGTAATTAGTGTAATTTTTCCCTGCCATGCTTAGCATGTCCTGTTTCTAGCCCGCAATTCTTTGCTTAATTTTTTCCACGAGGAAGGTTAAGTATTCCTCTTTTACCATTCCTTCATAAATCGGATAGCCTAGATACACCAATGCTCCTTCTTCTTGTGCAAAGCCCGTAATATTTTTAATTCTTTGCCCTATTTTCTATGATGTTTTTTTGCCATGATGAATTGACATTTCTTTTTGTTTAACTTTTGTCCCATCTCTTCTTCTAACATTTGCATGAGTCTCATTAAATTTTTCAAGGATTTGTTACTGGCATTTGTAAAAATAATAACATCATCTGCATATGCCAAGCAACTTATGATCGGCGTATGTCTTGGTTCCTTGAAGGCTAAGATATTGCCCATTCTTATCTTTTCTTTCAGATTAACAATGAAAAGCTCTAAGTATAAATTAAATAGAGATGGAGAGAGAGGGTCACCTTGTCTAAGGCCTTTCGCTGGTTTGAATTTTTCTCCTGCCCACCCATTGATTAAAATCTTTACCCATGGGCTAGCAATATATCTGTGCATTAGATCTATCCAGTATTTCGAGAAGCTCATTTTTCTCATAATATAGCACAGTGTGTTCCACTCGACTCTGTCAAATGCCTTTGGCAGATCCAGTTTAATTATTACATTGCTCTCTCTTATTTTAGCTCATATTTCTCTTATCAATTCTGCCACAAGATTGATATTTTTCATCATCAATCTATTCTTTACAAAACCTGTTTGTTCTATTGAGACAATTTTTGGGAGTGCTCTACTTAATTTGTTTTGAAGGATTTTGGCTAGAATTTTATATATCGTATTACACAGACTAGTCGGCCTAAAATCCTCAACTCTTTGTGGGTTAGTTTTCTTGGGAATTAATACAATGTATGAATTTGCCCAAGCCTTTGTGATATCCGCGCCCGCGAAAATCTAGGCGATTGCTTTACTTACATTTTTCTTAATAATGAGCCAGCTACATTGGAAAAAGCCATTGTTCCAGTCATCCGAGCCTGGAGCACTATCTTTGTTAGTCTCGAAAATTGTCTCTTTTATTTCTTCTTCTCTCGGGACTTCTTCTAACATTTTATTATTCTCTCCCGTGACTTTTTTCTTTAGCTTATCTATTAATGTATTTCCACTGTTCCTATTTAGTTTGCATAAGTGATTTTTAAAAGATTTTTCTAATTCGTACTTTATTTCCTCTTCTTTATCTATCCATAATTCTTTATTGTTCCTTAGATTTTTTATTTTAAGCCTTTGATTTTTACTTTTGCCTATAATATTAAAGAACTTTGTGTTTTATCTCCCTCTTTTAACTATTTAATTCTTGATTTTTGCTTCCAAAATACTTCTTTCATATGCATTTTTAGCATTGGTTCTGCTTTTGCTTTGCTGAGTTCTATTCTCACCTCCTCCTTCGAACTTTTCTCATATTCTATTTCAAAAGCTGTGATTTATTCTTCTGCCTCTTGTATCTTTTTGAAGATATTTCCAAATACCTGCTTATTTCATATCAATAACGCAAATTTTAAATTTCGCAATTTTTATGCTAATATTTGCATCAGGTTACCTGCCACAGCTTTGTCACATCTTTCCCTTACGACTCCGTCGAAATCTTTATGCATTCCCCACATATTTTGATATCTAAAACCATTATATTTTCCTTCACTTCTATGTGATGTCATTAAAAGCGGGCTATGATCAGAGCAGATCTTATTTAAGTGTTTGACTATTAAGCCCCCCAACTTATCTAACTATTGTATATTAATTAGGATCTGGTCTAGTCTGGACCAGATAGCCCATCTTCTCTTCCAGTTATTACACCAAGTGAAGTCTGATCCTAAATATTTTGTCTCCATGAGATTAGCCATAACAATGGCTTCGTTGAAGTGAGCTATTGCTATTGGGTCAGGTGGTCTTCCTCTTTTTTTCTCTTTGAGGTTTCTAATCACATTAAAATCTCCTTCTATAACCCACGAGATATTATTTTTTGTTATATTTTCCATTTCACTCTATAAGCACTTCCTACCTTCCTTCGTGTTTTTAGCATATACCGCAGAGTATATGACTTCAATTTGGTTTACCATTTTAAAGTTAATTATTTGCTCTGATTCTGACAATATTTTAATATCTATTGATTTGTTCCATATGACCCATATCTTTCCATTAGAATTTGAAAAGGCTTTATGTAGTCCTATCTTATTTTTATATTTTTTCAATAAATTATTATTTACTATATGTTCCATTAAAATTACTATTTTTAAATTATATATCTTAATTAAGTTTTTAACTCTATTTATCGACAGAGAATTAGCCACCTCTCTTATATTCCAGAACAAACAATTGTGCATTTAAGAAAATCTAGCTTGTGCTCTAGTGATACATTTCAAGTTATATTTCTTACCTGTTAATTTATTCGTATTTCTTGGTGGCTTGAACTAGGTGGTGGTAGGTCTAGTTTTTTTAGTATTTCAGATTTTTCTAAGGTTCTTGCCATATTCTTAATTTCATGAATGACATTCTGCCTGTTTTGAATTTCAAGCAAGGGCATAAGCTGCTCCTCCTGTCTAAATTCATCTAATAGTATATTAAAATTATCCTTTTTCTTACCACTTTTTTCAGCATGCTAGCTCTTGATCTCCCAATCCAGGAGGTCATATTCCTTCCAATCGTATTCAGCTGCATTTATTTTTGGAGTTATAATTTCTGTTACCCCTAGCTTCCTTCCTCTATGTCTTAATATTTTCTTAACTTTCCAGCTTCCTAATCCTGCCTTTTCTGCTTCAACCTTTATATCCTCTAACCACAATCTAATTTCTTCTTTCTTATACAGCTTCTGTTCTTCCACCTCTCTAACCTCACTACCTTCCATGCTCTCTTTACTTTGTTTTAATTTATCTTCTGCCTTTTCTTTCAGCACCTCTTCTATCTCATTTTCCTGCACACTTACCTCTCCCATCGCCATTCCTTCTGCCCTACCAGTCTTTCTACTGCCTGCCGGAGAGACCTCAACTATCTCTCCATTGCTCCTCTCCCCCTCCTTACCTCTCTTCCTGACCCATTCTTCTCTCCCTCTCCTAGGCCCTTTATTATCCTCCCTCTCTTTCCCCAAGCTTCCTACCATACAGTCATCTAGAGTATTTCCTTGTTTTGAACAGCTAAGGCAGTAAGCAGGGATAGATTCTGCAATAATCTCCTGCCATAAACCTTCTTCCATACTACAGCCTATCCAAATTCTATGTGGGAGTGAGAGTTTCAGGTCAATCTCTACACATAGTCTTGCAACACTTGGCCTAGTAATGCATGTTGTGGCTTCGTCTAGTAGCCATGGCTTGCCCAAGCTAAGGCCTATGGCGTGAAGAGTCTATTTGTTAAAGAGATGAAGTTGAAGTCTGGGAAACAAGAGCCATACTAGGGACTTCGAAGATTCAACAGAAGGAGAAAAGTCAGGCGCCCATTTGAAGATTCGTATTGGGTAGCCTGCTACATTCCACGTACCTCGGAGCCAAATTCTGAGGAAATCATCCTCATCCTTGAACTAAAACAATGTGTGCTTCCCATCGAAATTCGCAAGCTTCACCATTTGCCGAAGCTTTAATGAAGCCACGAAATCATATAGTGCTTTGTATTCCGGTCGGCCGTGTGAGAATTTCTCTATAAGGGTGAAGCAGAATGCGTCTGTGAGGTTTTTCATCTCTTTTGCTTTGAAGATGACTGCTGGCTTACTATTTTTTGTGTCATAATTCGGAAACAACTGTGCAATCTGTTTAGAAGAAGAGAAGGAATTTTTTTGCAAAGAGCGAATTGTTTTTATCTATTTCAGCTTCAAATCAAGCTTTTTTGTCCAGCAACTCCCTTTTTCTCGAGTTTCTGCGTTTGTTGGCAACTGCGATTTGAGAAGATTATCAAATACCTCCCTGCTTTGGCCTTACTTTACTTGTATGTGTGCTCTAATATCAAGTTTGAGACTTATCATATCATATGTAATCTCTTTGATTTTTGAGGGTAGAACTATCGAGATATTATTTTCTTCTAGACTTCATGCTAAATCATGAGCTTTGTGTACTGGGAATGATCTTCTCCATTTGGTGCAATCTACATGCTGGGTGCTCCAAAATAATAAAAAAGTAAAAAAAATAATAAAAACAAATAAAAATAAACAATAAAATAAAAACCAATAGTTATCAATATGACACATTTAAGAGAATTAAATTAATAGGGATTTGATTCTCATGATGAAAGATTTGAGATATCATAATCTATTGACTAATTTTATGGTACCACATGTTTGTTTTACCTATTGTGAGTTATTAGATGTTATTATTCTTTGGCTTATTATTTAAGTTGGTTTTAGAATCTAAACCTTTTGGGAGAGGAAACCCTATGGTTTGTAGAGGGAGATATCTGCATTGTACCAGTACAGTGCACACGTCCATAGTTTTTGACAAAGGAGGCATACATCCATTGTAGGTGATGCATGATGTGGTGGTTTGGAGTTTAGGTTCGACAGTAAGTGACATGTGAGTTGGGGTCTAACAATAAGTATTTATTTTAGGCAACAATACCTTGTTTCTTGGCAATGCAATGCGTGAAATTTTTTGGGTAGCACCTTTCCTATTTTGGATGGTGCATAGAAATTGCTCTGTGGTGCAATTAGGATTTATTGTCCAAACCTTGTTTTTGGTACAACACTATGTCATGTCTGTGTGTTGCTTGTTGATTGTATTCATTGGCAGGTATGTTTTTAGTATTTCGCAATCAAATTATGAGTGATAGTTAGTTTCACAATAAACTAGAGTTTATTATTGAGCAATTATTCTCAAAGTTATTTTTCATAAATCATATTATTTCCAAAGTCTATCTCTTCTTCATTCTTGAAAATTATAGACAACATATTAAATTTTTTTGAGTTTTTTATGTTAGATAATTGAAATTTTATTATTTTGTTCATATTTTTTAAAGGATACTTTACCAATTCACTTGGGGAGAGGTACGTTATGAGGCTCTTGCCAAGGTGCCTCACTTGGGGAGAGGCGCCTTGCTTTGTCTTTCTCAAAAGATACTTTACCAATTCACTCCATATTTTTCTCTGTACTTTTTTTAGTAACCAAAAATATAGATAGTATAATTAATATTGAAGTAGACTTCTCAAATGAAATAAAAGATCAAACATAAAAATATGTCTACCAACTTGATAGAAATGATCAAACAAAATGGGATATTTATAGACAAAAGAATATACAAAATATACAAAATAATTCAAACATTATAGGAAAGAATTGGAAGAATATATGGTAGTCAAAAAAATTCAAAAAAATTCAAAAAAAAAAATCAAATGAGTATTGAGAGGCATAATATGAATAAAGATTTAATTGAGTTCCATGATGAAAGCGATAAGGATGTAAATGTTATTAGTAAAATAGGATCAGGGAGCATTTGATGTCATAATTTTATTTAATATGGTAAACTTTGTTAGTTTTTATTAAAACTTGAGATAATTGAGTAATATGATTTGAGATATAATAAATTAAGTTTTCATGATCTGAGAGTTACTAATCTAAAGAAAGAATTGACTTTTATAAATGATTTGATAAAAGATTATTTTTCATAATGTAAATAAAATAGTTATTTAATTATGTTGGATGTATGAATTGTAAAGGTGTCAGATGGGTCGTGTCTTATTGGGAATGACCCAGTATGACAATTGTGTTATGCCTGACACGATACGACTTGAATAATGCTAACCTAGCATGACATGACTTGAATAGTACTGACCCGGCATGGTAGGACTTGAATAGTACTGGCCCGACACTACTCTTCTGGCTTGAGTTTGGGTAAAGTCAGGCTAGGCTGTACCGGGTCATGCCCTGAGGATGATAGCATGGTTTACCGGTCACTAGTTCTAGTTTATAATTTTTAAATTTTTTTTGCAATTTTAAAATATTAAGTTATCCATTAATTATTATGAGTTATGACCTACGATATTATATTATTTCACATAAATCACAAAAAAATAAAATCATAAATACAAATCACAAATTACAAATTTTAATAATTAAAAATATCTAAAAAATATATCCATAATCCAATCCAAAAAAAAATAATACATCGCAACTCATAACATAAAATGATAAAAATCATCAATCATAATCATGCAAGCGCAATTATCAATCTTAATGCCAATTATTATAAGTATGCAATTAATCATTATCTCTTAAGTATTTGTTAGTATCACTAGTGATAGACTCAACATCCTCAAAGTCTCATGAATTATTATTTGTCAATAATTTTTATGCTTTTGTTATAGCATGATCTTGGATGTCTAACTTCAAATTCTTTCAATCTTTCATGCATGTTAGTATTTTAATAATATCTAGATATAGTCTTGATCTCCTACCAAAATGATATTGATTGCAATAAAAAAAATATACTATGATGCTACACTCGATATCATAGGAGAAAAATTTGATATTTATCTCTTGTGCAACATATTTATATAATTATATGTGTCATACAAATAGTGATATGAACATAAGTTCAGACATCAATTTCATGAAAATTGAGTTGGTAGTTTGAGTTATCAAGAGTAAATTAACAACTGCTTGTGTTGAGTCCATAAATTTGAGTCTTGCCAAAATACTCATACTTTAAGATTGACTCACTTCATTATTTGTGAGGATATTTATTTAGAATTTGGTTAATGTAGAGGTGTCAAATAGGTCTTGTCGTGCTGACAAGCCTCATAAGTGTGCCCCATGACTTATTTGTCTTAATTCATCATAATCGACATGCATAAAACTTTGATATAACAAAAATTCTAAATTTCAATTTTATAATATTTTCATATCTATCAATTTTCCACAACATAATATTAACACAAATATAAGTAATATAAAAGTTTTGTATCCATCATACACAATTACATAATCAAATATCAGATATCAATTTAACTTAATATTAGAAAAGATTTCACACAAGATGTGCTAAGAGGCATCTCGTGCGAAACTTGGGTTTTCAATGAAATCTTTGATGTGAATCTAAGTGCTAAAACTTAAACTTAATCAAATATTATTATGTTCTGCTTGAATATGTCCCTAATTGGGGGTTGAAGTTACGCTGACTTGGGTTTCATGGCGACGTTACTTTAACTTAATCAATTTTTCTCATTTCATTTTGGTTTTTTTCTAAATATTGTTTAAATATTTTGGGGCATCCGATAATGTTTAAAGTTAGAAGTTACAGCTTTGACTTGAGGTCATTATTTTCACGTCTTATATGTTTTTTTCTGGAGTACCAATATTGTGACAGAAATGAACACTACAAATCATATAACTCTCCTCTAGACATAATGACGTGACACTATGAAACATTATAATTGAGATAATTTCTTTTTGCAATAAAATATTATGATACAAATATTGATTGTGATTGATATATTTATTTCATGTTACTCAAAGTCCTGACATTAAAAATAGTCATAATTTTGGTGATTTTTCTTTGTAGTACAAGGTTGTATCAATGAACAAAGTTGACTAAAGTAAATATTCTCTAGAATCAAATATCATGACAAAAAATAATATTGTAACTCGTAATATATAATATTTTTTACTTTGTAATGGATTATTTTTTGGTGCTGTAATTTGTTGCAAATATTTGTGCTAGTGGAGTATTTGTTCTCGTGATGTGAAAGTAATATAATGATATTAAATATTTTAGAAAATAGCATGGCTCTGACTTCAAGTTAATGTCATGGTCACAAAGATTATGTTGTACAGTAAAAAGATTATGTTAACTCAATAGTAGAGTCGTGGTGTATAAAGATTATCATGACTAATTTTATAGAGTTACAATCATGAAAGGATGTTGTAATTACTTGGTAAGATAGTAGAAAGTGAACTCAAGTCATGACTAGAGGTGTCAAACAAGTCGGGTCGGACCAGCCCATTTTTGGTGGCCCAATAGGGCCATTGTACTATGCCCTGCATGACCCGGTACAGTAACCATGTCGTGCCAAACATGATATAGCTTGAGAACTGCCAGCCCGGCACAGTCTGGCTCTTACCTATTTTGGGCCAAGTCGTGTCTGAAATTGCTGGGTCGGGCCACAACTCTTTACATTAGTCACAAATATTGTAATTATCCAATTTTGAATAAATATGATCTTTTTCTCATCCACTTGTATCTCATGAGCATTAATGATGAAACCTAGAAAAATATGCATACCCATGCAAAATAAACAATTTTTGATTCTTGTAAATAATTTCTCTTTCTTCAAATTATCGAAGACAAAGTTTCTTTGCTCAAGATGCATATATTGATTATTATAATAAATCAATATATTATCAAAATACATCATCATAAGTTTTCTAATGAAAGCTTGCAAAATATGGTTCATAAACTTTGATCGTATCTAGTTTTTTTAGCTAAATTAAAAAAAATAGTTGGGTCCCTGGGCCAGTTTACCATGCCGTCGGGGCTAGGCACACAGACTGTGCCTAACCTGTCACGACATGAACCGTGCCAAGGGTTAATTCGACTCGACCAAGGCATGGTTCCAAAATGGGTTGTGCCCGGGCCCTTGGCCGGTTTGACAAAATAGTCATGACATGAGAAATATTATAACTTTTTATCGCTTTATCATTCTCTCCTCCAAGCCTTCACTTAACTAAGTCTAATAATTTTTTTCTAAAAAGTTATGATTTTGCTAATTTTTATCAAAATCTCTCAAAATTAATAAAATTTTTTCAAAAAATCAGAAATATATGCAAACATACCAATAAATACATACTAAACCACCTAAAAAAGTTTGTATGTGGAGTGCCAAACAAATTTAACATAATATTACTCGTCCTCAAATTATTAGGGTTTGGAATTTTAAGATTAGTCATTTTGTAAGAGAATTATGAATTTACATACTAACTATTCATAACTTCACCCAAAAACATAGCTTCACACCAAAAGTTATTTAATTAATATTCATTAATATCTCTCAAAATTAGTAAATTATTTCAAAAAAAAGTAGAAATATATGCAAATATACCAATAAATATATATTAAATCACTCAAAAAAGTCTATTCGTGGAGTGTCGAGCAAACATCACACAAAACATTACTCGTCCTCAATTAATTAGGGTCTGGAATTTTAATTGTCATTTTGTAAGAGAATTATTTATGTATGAGTTCATTCAATTAAAATACATAAAAAAAATTAATATTCAAAGCTAGGCCTCCTTGGATTTTCAATTCAGTCTGCTATCTCAATGGTCTATGCAAGTTTTTCTGTATAAAGTTTTTCTTTTTGTATTTTAGATTGCTCTTCTAACCTCAAGTAATCATCCAAAATAGTTTATTTAGGGCATTTTTCTATTGATGCAACAACTTTGGAAAAAGTCGAGATATTATTGGCTATGATCTTCTTTAGTAGCATCGTGACTTGTTATGTAGTTGTGACATATCTAAATTTCTATGTAGATCATATTTGTCTTGACTTTGAAAGAAGTTGTGACTTTGTTTTTAAACTTCTGTCTATCCTTTCTGGAAAATGGATTCGTCGCTTCGTCATAAGTCATGATTTTTTTTTGTTACAGTTATTCCATCTTCATATCCATTCGGATGTCCTCTTACTAAGTCTTTCTTGTTTTAATCTTCTAGTAACCAAACAATCAATTGTAGAATTCCTCGTGCTTGTACTCTTTTTGAAATAATGAAATTTTCCTCAAAAATTTTTCATATTATTGAATTGATAATTTTGTTAATTGTCTTTTTCTCTATATCCTTGGAGTAGTTTAAATTGGAATCTTCATAAGTCATGAATTTGAAAAATATAATGATTTTATAATAATTTTCTTTTTTTATCACTTTCATTATTTTTTTCAATCCACAATATATCTTATTTGTTATGTTCATCTTTATCAAGTTAATAGTCTTTTATAAAATTTTTTTATTTGAAGTTCATCTTTTGTTTCATCGATATGCGTAGGTGACTATCTATTCTTCAATAATCTTTCTTGTCCTATTATTGATTTTGCTAGTTTTTATAGAGGTTGAATTACTTGTTCGCCTATAAGAAGTTTGAATTTTTTTTTTTGATATTAATTGATGTCCTACCCAATGGCTAAAAATGATAATCTCAAGATTAATTGAGGACATTGATTTTTTTTTTCATATCTAACATAATAAAATTGATCAGAAAAATAAACTTACTAATTTTTTCTACTACATTTTAAATAATAATATTTGAAAACTTTACTAAATGTTTGGTTATTTTAAATGAAAGAGCAGTTAAAATACTTTCATCTAAGTTTACTTTTTACATTATTGACAATGACATCAATTTCATACTCAATCCCAAGTTACATAGTAATTTCTAAAATAATATGTTCCCCAATAATACACGGAATAATAAAATTTTCTTAAACCTTTAACCTTTTTGCTAATTAATATTGGATGATAGTGCTATACTTTTTGATCATATATATCATTGCATAATTCTTTAACTTCTTATTGTTAGTCATTATATCTTCCATGAAATTGCTTAATTATATTCATCTTTCAAAAATATTATGAAAAAAGAAGATTGAAAGGAAGAGATTTATCTTTTGCATAAATTATTCTCTTGTATATGTTTCTGAGCATCACTTTGAGTCATGTGTATTTCTTTTCCTTTTTCTATTTTTTCAATGAGCTATGCATTAAGTTTTGTGGATGCCATGAGTTTGGAAAATATTGTGGCATCACTTTGAAAAAAATTGATTTCTTCAATTATAGTTTACTGAATTGTTTCAGCTCTCATTTTTACTTCCAAATTTGCTTGTTGCCTTTTTAATTTTTTGTTGTTTATGAGTATAATGAACATGTATTTCTTAGGATATATCTTAGTATAGCTCGGTAGTCCTTTCATGTTCATCTAATTTATTGATTGTGCTAATTGTCTAATTTGATTTTTAATGATTTTTATTGTCGATTTGTATGTTTTATCTTTGTTTCAATTTAATATTTATAGTTTCCTAGACTATTATTTTTTTTCTTGGTCTTCATGAGCATGACAAATATATTTTTTTCAGAGATGACTTTCTACTCAATTTGGGTTAATGAAATTTGTGCTAAAAGTTTCTTAAAATTGATAACTTATTGAATTATTCCTAATTTTTTTATAAAATAGGACCACATTTTTTTTTTCATTCCTATAACTCTTATATGTTAGTTTTTCATGGTTTCTCATGTTTTAATGATAATGTGTTAAATCATTGTTATTAGATCAAAATATATACCTCTTGTTGTGCAATATATTAGTTTCTTCTATTTGATACACAAGGTTGAAATTTTATGTTTAATGCTATCGCAAAATAGGAAATCATCGCACACTTATGCGCTTCTTATTTTGGGATCAAAACTTATAGAAAAATATATCTATTTTTACATTTATGGTTATTAATCTGTCTAACTCTAATATTTTAGCTTGTCTTCTTCCACATGCTCAATCATTCAAAGTTTGGTGAAAATTTTTTGTTAGTTTTTTAAATAGATAATATATTTCCTCAGATTACTTCTTTTTCATAGAATCATTCGAGTTCATATTAATGGTGCACATTATCATATAGTTCAATACATTATAGAATATTTGAGCTTAAAATTATTGTTAAAATTTGTGTTGTGGGAATCTTCTCAAAAACTATTAAAAGTTGTCCAAAGTGTCATACGCCTATTGCTCCTCTTGTCATAATTGGCTTTTCTCTCCTTGTGATTGAGAGATAATTTCATGTAGAAATAACTGAGGAAAATTTATATAAATTCTTCCCAACTCTCAAATGAACTCCTGGATAAACACTGAAATTTATTTCAGACTTCGTTTCTCAAAAAAATGGGAGTAGACATATTCTTATCATATATATGCTAATTTCATTCATCTTTATTGTGTTGGAGAACTCCAAGAAAGTGGTAACAGGATTGTTTGAATCTTCTAAAATTTTTTTATTTTATTGATTTTGTTACTCCATAGTTATCTGACTCAGGTTCAACTTAAAATAATTTGCTTGCACAAGTTATATTTGAATCTCAGAGTAGTTGTTTATTATAGTGAGCCGTCAAAAACCGTTTAAGGTATGATGAGAATAGAGTTGTTGGACATCTTGTCCTTCATTGCCTTGTGAGTTTTTATTGCTACAAGTTTCATTTATATGCTCTCTCTCTCTCTTTCAACTTTGTATCTCAGTAGTATTTGTGTTAATTCTTTAACTTTTAGGTTCAGAGGTATTAATCCAGTCTTAACTGCTAATGTAAGTGTGGTGCTTACAACATAAAAAAAATAAAGCAAAAAAATAAATCTAAAATAAATATGAAATGATAATTATATCCAATTAATTAGAAATACAATTTTTTTTTATTTTAGTTATGTTAATTCAAGTTGATTAAGCAAACTATAATTATACAAGTTATTGTTGATTTTGCTAAATTTTATTGTTGATTGATACTATCATAAAATCTCATTGAATTCAATATAGTCCTATAAATATACAAGTTATACAATAGTTGTAAGTCTAAATATTAATCCTATAAGGATTGAGTTATTATCTTGAGTATTTAACAGTAAATTAACTTCTGCTTCAGATGAGTTGATAAACTTGAGTTTTCGGTAAGATACTTAAATTTTAGGGTTGATTCACTTTCTTATGTGTGAAAATATTTCTTTAGTATTTGGTTAATATTATATTTAATTATTGAACGAATAGTAGATTATTATGAAAATGCTCTAGTACTCTTTTTCCATATAAAATGACTATTATCGTAGAAAAGTCACAATCAAGATTGATCTACTCATAGTTGTTATCTTGGTATTTTATTACCGAATTAATATATTGTTCCATTCATGTGTAATTCATATATTTACTCTTTTTAGGTAAATTATAAAATGTATTTGATGATTAATTATAATATATATTCTTATTCTTCAAAGTCTAATGTTTTAAAGATGTGAGATAATATGATAATAAATATATTTATATTTTTGGTTTTGTAAGTATTATATTTGTATTAATTAACATCTATTTTCTTATAAATCTTACATATAAAAATCATATAAATGAATTTGACTCATAACTTTATCACTATCAAATAAGCCACTTTCTCTTGCGTATATCTTGTGATTTACTTGTTATAACTTTCATATTATATATTCTATTTAACTTATATATTACTTAAGATTAATTCTTCTAGAATATACATAATTAATTATTCATAAGTGTGTTTATGCTTTTTGATTCGTGAGCGGCATAATTATAATAATTAAACTTCTCAATCTTAAGTTATCATACATAGATTTTTCATGCTTTAAGGTTAGAAAAATTATTATTTCTTTCTTATCTAACTATATGTGTGTGTCCCATGATATACATGTCATCGTCCATCGTAGTTGACACATAAATTTATGATATAATAAAATTCTAAATTTTATTTCTATAATATTTCCATGTCAACTAATATTTTACAACACAATATTAATATAAATATTCAATAATATGAAGTCATATCAAATTTATTCTCTCGTCTTGAAGGAACCTTAGCGAGGAACCCGTGTCTTGAAGGAACCCGCGCCTCCTCTTCAAGCTCCATTTCTGCTCAAATCAAGCTCCATTCAAGGGGAAAATGGAGCAAAGTGACTTATTATCAAATAAAAAGTCCTTTGCATCAATATTGAAGGAAACCGCATCTCCTCTTCCTTCACACCCCGCATTTATCTTCTCCACGGAGGAGATACAGAGGCTTACAGAGCCATTCGAACACACGCTTATTGGGAAATTCTCCCACGGCAGACTGCGAAACAATTCTCGAGTATGTGTGGAGTGTAATTTGCTTACACTGCCACCCACAAAAATATGGATAGGCAGTGGAGAAGGTGAACTGAGAGAGGGGTTCTAGCAGAATGTAATACCTGAGAATCTACCAAATTACTGCTTCGCATGTAAAAGGCTAAGACATGATAGGGGTGAGTGCAGGCTGGGGGCGGAAGAGAAGGGGCAGAAGGGTAGAGAAAGAAAGAGATGGATTAGGAAGGAAGAAGGAAATCAGAAGGATAGCGATAAAGAGAGGCAGGAGGGAGGAGAATCGCACACAAATTTAGTAATAGAGGAAGGCCAAGATAGGAGTAATGAAGATAGAATAGTAATAGAGGAGGGAGGAGTCAACAGAAATTTGGGGGCAGAAATAGAGGTAGGAAAAGAGGGGGGAGAGGAGAGTGAAAAAGAGGAAGGTTGGGTGGAAGTAAAAAGAAAAAGAAAATGGAGAAAAAGGTTTAAATCGAGGAGGGTTTTAAAGGAGAACATGGAGGATCTCAGCTGGATGGATGAGGATCTTCTGGACTTTCCAGAAGAAGATTCGGACGTGTACAGCTGCCCTCCACTAGGAAGGGAAGAAGGGAATAGGGAGGAAGAAACTAATAAGTTAAAAGATGATTTAGAAATGTATAAAGAAGATAAGGGAATAGGGACGTGTCAAGCCATGGAAGTCATAAAACAAATGGCTATGCAACTCGGACAGCAGTAGGATATAAAGAAATTATGCAAATGACTCCTAACTTATACAAGTCCACAAGGAATAGGAAGAAACATCTAATTAAGACATATGAGTCTAAGCGTAAAACGAGAGCTCAAGCAAAGTCAGGCTTTAATGGATAAATGTCTCTACTGAAACATTAGGGGGGTGACAAATAATCCTTCAATAAATAGATTAAATTATTAATAAAAGCCCATAAAATACCCCTAGTAATTATAGCGGAACCAATGGTTTAGAAAGAACAATTAACAAAGTATAGTGAATTATTAGGATTTAATAATGCATATGCTAACATAAACAGTAAACTTTGGATTATGTGACATAATTATATAAATATTGTAATAATAAAATACACGGATCAAGTAGTTCACTTTATAACAAATCAAAATTCAGATGCAATAATCTTGGTAGTTTATGCTAAGAATGCAAAAAAAGATAGAGTTGAATAATGGAAGGAGATGCAAGAAATATCTAAAAAAGATACACCATGAATTATAGGAGGAGATTTTAATGTAATTAGAAGTGAGAAGGAAAAGAGAGGAGGAAAAACTCCAGATAAAGTTGCTATAACACAATTTAACGATACAATTGTGAATGTTAATCTTATGGAAGTAGATTTTACAGGATCAAGATACAATTGGTGTAATAATTGACGAAAAAGAGAAACAATCTGGGCAAGATTAGATAGAGTCATGTGCAATGCAAAGTGGATAGCCTCTCAAGGAGCCACAAGGCTGAGACACTTGAACAGGACTTTTTCAGATCATAGTCCTTTGCTCATAACAAGCCATAAGAGTCAGTGCATGACATGTAGTTTTAAATTTCAAAATATGTGGGCAAAACACATAAAATTTGAAAATGTGGTGAAAGAGTCCTGGATAGAGCCAGCAACAGGAAAACCTATGCAGGCTCTATCGTTTAAATTTTATAGATTAAAAAAAGTTTTAAAATCATGGAATAAAGAGGGTCTTGGAGACATAAACCAAAAAATAAAGGAGATGGAGGAGGAAGTTGAAAAATTAGAATTAGAATATGAGAATACTCAAAATGAAGATATTAGAAAAGAACTAAGCAAAGCTAAGGGCAAATTGAGACTTAGACTACATATGGAAGAAATTTTTTGGAAGTAGCACGCAAAGATTAAATGGCTTAAAGATAGTGATAAAAATAGAAAATTTTTTCAAATTGTGAGTACAATTAAAGCTCACAAAAACAAAATAAAAGGTATACAAAACAAAGAAGGAATCTGGGAAGATAATGAAGAAAAAATAGGAATCCTTTTTGAGGATTTCTTTAAATCTCATTTATGCGACAAAGGGCAACATGAAGGGGATTCTCTAATGAATGAAATTAAAACTACTATTACTAATAAACAAAATAATAAGATGGAGAAGATTCCAACTGAAGAAGAAATTAAAAATGTTGTTTTTGGACTTGACAAGGACAGTGCATCAGGTCTAGACGGCTGGAATAATTACTTTTTCTAGGTCAGTTGGCATCTGATTAAAAATGATCTCATTACTGCAGTTGCAAATATTTTTGTAGGCGCGGACATACCCAAGGCATGGGCGAAATCATTTATTGTATTAATTCTAAAGAAGGAATCACCACAGAAATGCAATGACTTTAGGCCTATTATTTTATGCAATGCTCTCTATAAAATTCTAGCTAAAATATTATAAAATAGGTTAAGTGATATAATGCCACAAATAATATCTCAAGAACAAACTAGTTTTGTTAAGAATAGGCTAATGATTGAAAATATAAAACTTGCATCAGAAATGATGGAGTTAGCTATAAAAACAAGAGGGAAAAATTTAGTAGTAAAATTGGATTTGTCCAACGCTTTCGACAGGGTGGAATGGGACACACTATGTTTTGTTATGAGAAAATTTGGGTTCTCTGAAACATGTATAGATCTAATATATAAGTGCATATTCAGTGCTTGTGTTAAAGTTACTGTAATGGAAAGATAGGAGATGAAATTAAGCCTAAAAGAAGTTTAAGACAATGAGACCATTTATCTCCTTTATTATTTGATATTTATTTAGAATTACTGATACGTAATTTAAATAAAAGAATGACGATAAGGAATATTATTCTATGCAGGCAAGTTAATAATACTCCGAGAATAGGTTGTCTAGCATATGCAGATGACCTTATAATATTCACAAATGTTAGCAAAAAATTATTGAGCAATTTAATGGAACTTTTAAAAGAATTACAGACAAAAACGGGACTATTGGTAAATAAAAAGAAAATCCAGTTTTTGTTAGCAGCAAAAACTACAGAAAAAATTGTAAGCAAGATAAAAAGTATCACATGTTTTATTCAGAATAAAGGGGCGTTAGTGTGCCTAGGCTGCCCAATATATGAGGGTAGATTAAAAGAGAATTATTTAACAATACTTCAAGACAAAATGAGAACAAAAATAGCTGGCTGAAAGGAAAATTTATTGGGATTTGGAGGAAGGATCATGTTAATTACACATGTACTGCAAAGCATCTTAGTACATATCTTATCAGTCATTCACTCTATTAAGAAATTTATTAGAAAATTGGAAATGAAGATGACTAACTTTTTATGGGGGAAAAAAGATGGGAGGCCAAAGCTTCATTGGAAGAACTGAGAGGATATCTACCAACCAAAAGATAAAGCATGATTGGGCATTTCTAGTCTTTAAGACATAGCCATAGCATGGGACTGTCAAAGCTCCTGGAGACTAAAAGAAAGTGACAGTCTGTGGGCGAAGTATATGAGAGCTAAATATGAAGAGGAAAAAGTCAAGAGCTTGCAGAGGGCCTCGAAGAATTGAAAAGCAATGGAAAAACAAAGAGAATTAGTAGATTCACACTCAATAATGAAAAAAAGTGGATGAGGATGGACACTAAATCCGCAAGGTAATTTTACTCTAAAATCGGCAAAAAAATTAGTTAGAAGGAAAAAACTAGTTCAAACAATATTTAAATAGGCTTGGAAGACAAATATTTCACAAAAAATGTGCTCGTTCGCATGGAAGACTCTTGTCAATGCTTTACCACTTGATAATAACATTCAAAAAAAAGGCATAACAATGGCCTCTAGATGCGACTGCTGCTTTGATGCAGTAGAATCTATTGATCATTTATTCTCCGAATGAAAAATAGCAGCAAAAGTCTGAAATGAGCTAGAAGAAATAAATCAGATTAAATTTAAAAAAGAAGAATTAATAGAAATAATTAAAAATGGGAAAGAGAAAATTCGCAAAGCCCTATTAGAAACTGGCTAACCCAAAATCTCCCACATGTAGTTATATGGAGCCTATGAAAAGTCCGAAACAAAAGCAGATATGAGGGAATAGAAATGAACACTGTTGAAATAGTAAAAGATATTAGAAGGGAAATAAATAACATATCTAAGTCAAAGCCTATTAAAGTTGAGAATCTAGTTAAAGATAGAGTAGTAAAAGACACATGGTCACTTGCCACTAACAAAATTATGACATATAGAGTAAGAAGTATAAAATGGAATAAGCCCCCTGAAGGGAAGATATCACTTAATACTGATGGAAGTTTCAATAGGGATATAGAGGCGGCAGGAGGAGGAGGAGTAATAAGAGATTCTCAAGGAATGATTATAAAAACATTTTCTATATGTGGTGGAGCTTCCTCAGTCCTTCACTCGGAAATAAATGCTTTGAAAAAAGGGCTATATGTCTGCAAAGACATGGGAATTAAAAATTTACTAATTCAGGTAGACTCGAAGTTGATAGTTGATTTGGTTTTTAAAAGAATAACATTATGGAAGTTTGAAGAAGAAGTTGAGATAATAATAAATCTCATTAAAGATTTAAATACAAATATTTTTCATATATATAGGGACGCTAGTGCACTAGCTGATGGTCTGACCAGAATAGGAGCGGATAAAGGGGAAAAAGAATATGACGAGAGAACGATATCAGGTAAATTAAAAGGTATAGCAATGCTAGATAAGTTGCTTTCCCTTATCTAAGAAAAAAAAACAAGGAAATAGGGAAATAGGCGGGAAATCCTAAGGATAGTAAACCTTAATAATTGTTAAAAAAGTTACTTATTTAATATTTAAATAAAATTTGATATTATGGGGTAAGGTGTTGTATAGTAGTCTGTGCAAGGGAAGTTATTATTTTGTTGTATGTAAAGAAAGATGTTCAAATAAAGAGCAACAGTGATGGAAACTGAAAGAAAGGGGGGAAATTTTTCTATTTTAATTTTCTGGATGTTTATAAGAGATGTAAACTGCTGTCCTGAATGAGTAAAGCAGAACAATGCTGCTGCTCAGGAAGCATCAGATGGAGGAATTAAGCTGCTGTCATGCTCAATAAAGGAATTAGTGCTCGAAACAGTAATCAAGCTGGCAGAAAAGCGATAGAAGATCGGTAGTAAAAGCTAAAGAGGCTGGTTAGGGCTGGCTGTTAAGTCAAGTGCTTGGAGTGGGTAAAGGTTGCCGAGCTAGGCAAGGAAGGGCAGTCTGCAAAGGGAGAGGAGGCATGTTGTTAATAAAATGAAGTCTGTCTAGTGTTTGTAGAAATGTTAGAGTCAAGTCAGCTGAGTTTGGTAAGTGAGGATGGTCAAAAATTTAGGTAGGTGAAGAAAGGGAGGCAGAGGGTAATGGAACCCGTGAAAATGCAGTTGGTCTAGTGTACACACAAAAGTAAGCAATAATAGTCAAGAGAAGTGTTAGAGTAAAGTTAGAGGACTGCCATTCCTATGAAAATAGGTAGGCATCAGCGGAAAATAGCAAGGCTTCCAAAGCCCAGCACATAAATCAATCCATAAAAAGTATAGAAGTAATATTCCATATGTATTTTGTTTTATTTTGTAAAGAAATGGTGTAAAGGGGGAAATGGTAGAAGTAAGTTGTAAAAATGATATTCTTCCACCAAAAGAAAATGCTATATTAATACTAAAATAAATTAAAAAAAAATATTCAATAATATAATAATAACATATCCAACACACATAAATATATAATTCAATCATAGATATCAATTTAGCCTAATATTAGGAAATATTTAGTACAAGATGTGTCGAGAGACATCTTGTGTGAATCGCGAGTTCCCAATATATGACCAAATATGAATCCGAGTGTTAAAACCTAAATTTAATTAAGTATTATCCATGCTCACCTTAAATTTGTCTCTAATTGAGGGCTAGAGTCGCATTGCCTTGGGTTTGTACTAGCTTTTGACTTAAAATTTAATTTTCCTTTTTTTTTTGATTTTCTTTTAAGCAATGCTTAAGTATTTTGAGTCATCTATAAGATGTTTTCAGTTGGAAATCATGACATTGTTTGAGATTGAGTTTTATGTCTCATCATATCTTCTCAAAAGTACCAAAGTCATGGCAGTAATAAATATTGTGACTCAGGTAACTCTCTCTGGAACACAATGCGGTGGCATTGGGAAGGGCAATGGTTGAGAAAATTTCTCTATGGAATAAAATATTATAATATTAGGAATGATAGTATTTGATTCATTTATTCTCTATAACCTAAAGTATGATTATAAAAGAGTAAGAAAATGTAAAGATCCCATATGCGTCTCTTAGATTCTTACTCTTCATTGACTCATAGAAAAATAAGTCATCAAAAAAAGTTACATTTATACTCACATGTTTTATTAAATTTTGATATAAAATATTTATATATTTTTTAGATGCTAGAATAATAAAGAAAGATATATTCCAAAGTATTAAGTATCATCTTGTTTTGTATTAGAAAGAGATTATGAACTAAGAAAGTATTCTAAAAAAAATCTTAGAAATAAGATAAAAAATCTCTCTAAGATCTATGATTTGAAAGTGCTCTTAGTGAGAAAAATAGAAAAATTTTTAGTTGTTCAGGTTGTTAATAGTTAATACTGTATCATACCAAAAATACTTTGAAAAATTTATATTAAAGAAGGTTGTCATATGTCTCAATTAAATATTTATTTTTTCTTTCTACAAACTAATTCTATAATAATGTGTTAACATATGAAATATGGTATATGATATCATGATCAATACAATATGTATTGAAGTTGTCTGATTTATACTCTAATATATTATTATTAATTTTTTATGTTTTTATTAATTTAATTTTTGATAATTTTATGAAATGATTGAAAATAATAAAAACTTATCTATTACAAAAAAAACACATAAACCATGTACATAATTAATAAAAGTAATAAAGTATCTAAATCTCTCTCGGATCTCATTACTACTAGGTCTTTATATGTTTGTATGTATTAGAATGAATGAGTCCTATTTATACCTGTCTAATGAACATTATATTAAATTTTTATATGTTTTCATAACTGATATATTTTACATTCTTGTGTAATGATACCTCTAAGAGTAGGATATATTATTCTTAGTTTGACTAGTGATACTTGATAAAATTATGAATATACAGAAAATGATCAATCTTACTCTTATATCTAGTGAGATGTACCTCTAAAAGAAAATATATAGTTTATCTTATTCAATTTCAATATCATTTTAGTCATTAGAGAGCAAATATTTTGATAGCCTATGCTAAATATCTAAATGAGTTCTCTCGCTACAAGTCTCACCTTATTATGATATATCTTTTTATATAGATATATCTTAATAGTGAAAAGCTACATGCAACCAACAAATTTTTTTTCGAATGTCATGATGATAGTTATTAAGTCTTATCGAAGTGGATGATATGTATTTCTTACATTATAGTTTGTTATTATTTTGGATGAGATAATATCTTATAAAGAAACTTAAATATCTTAGTATTATCAAGAAAAATAATAATAAAAAAAGAAACAAATAAGTGAGTGTACTATGAAATCTGTGAAATCTTGTGTTAAATACAACTTGTATATCCATTCTTGGGTTGTCAAGTCTTTCAGTTTCTCACTCAACGTGAGCATGTACTAGGAATATCGCATGGATTGTGTCATTTGAGCTTGAAGGAGATTTTTATTTTCAGGTTGCTCACGTCATTTTATGTGGCCGGTAATAGTAGTCTCACATTCACTGTGTGCGATGGGTATTGATGCTCACTACATCAATGCTGTGGGAAGAATAGTAAAACATCATTGGAATTTCATTGATAGTAAACAAAAGCTTTGGTAGTGCAATTAATAATTTGGGTTAGGGCCCACAATCATATATCATTTTGATGCATCAATTTTAGAATTAAAGGATTTTGATTTTTTACTTAAATAAGTATTTTGGGAAAACCTAAAAATTAGGATTGGTTGTTCACTTGGCAGCATATTACTATTTACCTAAATTAGGATTTGGATTGAGAAGAAATCTTAATTTTTAAATTGTTAGACATATATTGATACTCTTTGGGAGTTGTGAGGTGACATTGATAGATAAATAGTGAAGATCTTTCTTAAATATATTATAAACAAAATGATGACACTAAAAATAATTTTAAGATATTATTTCTAGAAATGAGACGTTAAATTTTATACAGTATTGAAAAAATATTAGTTGACTATCAAAGTCATTTAAGGATTTTTATTGTAAAAGACATGTGAGATTGCTTGATTGCTTGAGTATATTTTAGTTTAACTATTTAACTCATACTTATATTTTAGTTTGCTTGAATATCAACATATGAGATAATATTTACATTATTAGAAATTATGTGATATTAATTTTTTTTTTGTTTTGAAAATATTATTGTAATAAATAATATATTTTTAAAATTATTAAATATGATATTATTTAGTTTGAATCTTTATTATTTCATCATTATGGTTATTTTAGATTGTTATGTTAGATTATTTTTTGTGAGTCATCTTTTTAGGTAACTCATTTTTAATTTTATTTTAATTTCTATATAAATCTTAACCTATTTATTCATGGTACATATTTATTTCTTATATTGTGTTTTTTATTGGAGTTATTGTTGATTTTTATGGCTTAATTTTCTATATTCTACCTAAAAGTGTTAATTTTGTTAAAACTATTGTTCCATCTAGCAGCATTATAATGGTGATGTCAGGGACTTGTCCTTAGATTTCACTGCTACTGAAGAATTATTTGATAGGAGGCTATCTATCGAACTCAGACCTGGCGGCAAAGATATCTGTGTGACAAATGACAACAAGTTACAGTATGTTCATGCAATGGCAGATTACAGACTCAACCGACAGGTGTTTTGCTTTTTGTTTTGGAGTTCTGTTATTACATGGTTTTACACCAACGTTATCTTGTTTTTTTGCAGATATTACCTTTTTCTAATGCCTTTTATAGAGGTCTGACAGATCTTATATCACCATCATGGTTGAATTTATTTAATGCAAATGAATTCAATCAGGTAATACCTCTAATACATGCTATTATTGTTTTAGATCTGGTGTGCCACTACAGAATATGGTATAATAATTATATTTGTTAAAAGAAACAGAAATAGCAATTCATATATTATCACAAATCATGATATACATACATGTCCACTATTATGTGGGGAGAGGCATTCCAGGAGCAATGACAAGCCTCTCCCGTCTGCATATTCCAGATGGTGGAACTCATTTTGTTTTTGAAAATTTATATTTTAATAATGTCAATTTACTATTTTAATTATTAAAATATATTTTGAGCAATATCTATGTATAATATATAACTTATTTATTTTTAATAATTTCTCTTATCCATTGTACTATTGTAGATAATGTTCAACTTTAAAGTGGATGTTTCATTAAATAGGACTAGCTAATAGATGGTCCTATTCAGCCTATGATCAATATATATAATAGATAATATATCAGCCTATGAGAGTATTATTAATGAAAAAGAAAATTTTGTAAATTTATGTGAGTAATATTTTTATATTATTTGTTTCTTTTTATTGTATCATGCATTTGTATTTGTTTATATTTCATATTTCATAATTGTGCGTGATTATATAAATACTAACATACCAAAAAAAGTTCAGGGTATCAAAAATATAAAATAAACAAATCAATTTGAAGTTGGACAAGCTATGTTGTACGGGCACAGATACGGACACGGGGATACGATACGGCAAGATACGAGGACACGGCAAATTCTAAAAAACTAGGATACGGATACGGCTAGGATACGTCATGATAAAAAAAATAAAATTTAAAAAAAAATTATTAATTATAAATATTAGGTATTTTAAAATAATTAAAAATACTGTATTTTAAAATAATTTAAAATTCTGTATTTTAAAATAATGTAAAAAAAATTTAAACCCTCTAACCCCCTCCCGAACCTTTTCCCCCCCTCCAAAACCCCCCTCCCGAAACCCTACCCCCCTCCCTCCCGAACCCAACCCCTCACCCGATTTTCGAATTTTGAACTCTCTCCCTCCCGATGCAGATTCCAAAACCCACCCCTGGCCTATCAGACACGTGTCCGACCCGTGTCGCCGTATCCACGTGGACACGGTAGCACTTAGGCGTATCCATGCAACACAGTGGACAAGAGCCAAATGATGGACTAGCTAAAATTAATTTTTCATGGAAGACAATAGAAAAATCAAAATACTTTATTGGTAAAATTAGGGAGAATGATGATAGAACAGAACAAAATATTCCTCCCTAGTCAAATTAGGGAGAATAAAAGTAAAATACCTAAGAAATATTTTTTCATAGTCAACTTATAATGATTAATGGTAGAAAAATTAAAAAGAACTCTCTCCTAATTGACTTAGAGAGAATAACAGTAGAATAATTAAAAAATTTATGTTCTTGATGATTTAGGAAGAATAAAAGCAGAATAATTGAGAGATATTCTTGCTTAACCAACTTAGGCAGGATAATGATAGAACAACTGTAAAACTTTTCATTAATCAACTTTGGAAGAATAATGATAAAAAAATAGACAAACCTCTTTTAGCTGAATCTTGAGGGTCTTTTTACTAATAGAAAACTAGGGAAGAAAGGAAAAAGTTGAAACTCCCCCTTCCCAAATTGGGCGTCTTTAAATTTTTCCTTACTATTATAATTTTTGTTGATTTTGCTTTATGTAGCTCATCAACATTTCTCCCACATCATGTATAACAAATACCAATTTCAAAAATAGCCAAAACATGTTTGAAAATAACTTAAGAAAGGCCAAACAATAACACTTGCATACATTTATTCTTCATGAATTGCAGAAGAACTTGTAGAAACAAAGAGGTGGAAGATGAAGTGAGAGAAATCTCAAAAAGCAAAGAAAACAAAATAATTTTTTTGTGTTTACAAATGTGCATCTTTATATACAACAAGAAAAAAATATTATAAAAAACTAATGAATAAAAAAATATATATATATAATGAAAGATTGTAGCAAATGCACAAAAGAATTAAACTTTTTCTTTAACATTAACACTCCCCCTTGATGTGTTTTTATAATAATGAGGACATTCTCCTCAATTATGTCATAGTAATCATATAATTATATGTGTTATTTTAAAATATCTTAAATCAAATTATATGATTTCTTTAAAATATCTTAAAACATGTTTAATAGTTCTCAGATAAAAATGAGTTGGAGAATGCATGAAATTGAATAAGATATTTACAAAGTAAATAATATTGAGTCTGATTGTAGAGAGATACAAAATATTTTAATTAGACTTATGTATAAGTTTTCATTAATTTTTTTACTACCAATTGCCTTCGATTTATGATTGGTTATCAAATGAATGAATACGGGTTTGCAAGTATTGTTTATAGGCCTTTTTAGAATGGACTGAATGTAGTTGGATTATTTAATAGCTCTAAGATAGAAATGAGTTGGAGAATGCATGAAACTAGATAAGATATTTACAAAGTAAATAATATTGAGTCTAGTTGAGTGATATAAAATATTTCTAATTAGACTTTTGTATAAGCTTTTATTAATTTTTTTATCACTAACTACCTTCAAATTTTGAATGGTTATCAAATGAGTGAATACTAGTTTGCAAGTTTTTGTTCTAGACCTTTTTGGAATAAATTGATGGTAGTTGGATTGTGTGTTAAGTACTCTATAAATATCTTGTATTATATCTATTCAAAGAAAATGATGAAGAAGACCCAAGTTAGACAATTCATATTTTTTTATCATATTAGCTTTAAATTCTATAATTAAGTTTTTATTATTATTTGAGAAAATTATGTCATCCACATTTATAGGTATAATTAAAATGTCACAAGTAATATTTTTTAATAAGTATAATATAGTTTCATTTAAACTATTAATAAACGCATGATTGAATAGACACAAGTAAATATGTGTATCATACTCGTGGTGCTTGCTTAAGATCATATAAATCTTTATTTAGTTTGTATACATATGATTCTGAATTTTTTACTATAAAACTAAGGGATCGATCTTCATATATTTTTTTTTTTTTAGTTTTTCATTAAGATAATTCGACTTAATACCTAATTGATATAGAGGTCAATCTCTTTGTCCAACCTAGACTATTACAAGTCTTACTATTTTTAAGTGGGCTATTGATGCAAATATTTCTTGAATAATTTATTCTAAGTTTTTGTGTGTAATTTTTATGAATCAATCTTGCTTTAAAGAATGATTTGCTGCTACTTATTAGATTTTTTAGTTTGAGCAACCACTTGACAATGGCAAGTTTTTTGTTATTGGGTAGTTACACCATTATTAAAGTTTTATTTTTAATTATAGAGTCAAATTATTTCTCTATAACTATTATATAGTTATTATGCTGTTTAAAATCATCAAAGTACCAAACTTATATAATAGGGAGGTTATATCTTTCATAAATATTTTCTAATAATTTATACTTGATTGATATAGGAAGTGAATTTAGTGAGTGAGTTTTAAAAGAATAAAAAAATATAGAATCAAATTCATGAGATTTATTTTCTAGTCTTGATGGTTTATCTAACTTTGAGTTTGTTTCAATTGGTTTATTTTCAACTTGGTTTATTTCATTCAATTCACAAAGAATTATGAAGATTCATTTAGATGTTACCAATCAGCATCTTTATCAAGCAATATATTTTTGTTGATCTGAAATAAATTGTCATTCAAGGTATATAATCTCTAATCTCTAGAGTTTAGGCTATATTTTGCTAAATGAATCTTTGATTGATTGAATCTAATTTTTTTCTATTTTGTTTTGGTACATGGGAATAACAAGATCATCAAACATTCTCAAATGGTATAGTAATGGCTTTCTTCAAGTCCAAGCTTGAATGAGTGTGATGTTTCAGGACAGATGTAAGACATATATTGAGCAAATATATATTAGTGTTCACTGCTTTTGCTAAAAAATATTTGAGATTATTTTTTTACTCAACATAGTCCTAGTCATTTCTCTCTCAGTTCTATTTTATTCTTTCAATTACATAATTTGTTATAATGTGCATGAAATAATTAATTTGTAAATTCTTTTGAGATGAATTCACTTTTCTTATCTCTTTAAATATTTTTTAGTAATATTCTAGATTGTTTTTCAATGATTTTTTATAATTTTATAAAAAAAATTAAATACTTTCGGTTTGAATATTAGGAAATACATGCATATCATTCTTGAATGATCATCTATAAGTAACATGAAGTATTTATTGCTTGCAAGTGATAAAGTTGATATTGATCCATATATGTCTGTGTTCCAAGTCAATAAGATGTGGTGATCTCCAGACAATATCCTTTGGAAATGACTACCTAGAGTATTTTTTTTCATCTCATATTTATCACATATAGTTGATGGTATTTTAATCTTAAAAAGACGAATCACTTACCATATTTTAATGAGGAATGAGTTGTAAGTTTTTGTAGTTTATTTGTTCCAATCTTGTCAAAGGCAAGAGAGTTGTTATACTTATATTTTTAATGTAATGTGTAGATTGTGTGAAATATTAAGAGTAAAGCTCTTACTTCGTGTCATTTTGTTTTTTAGAGGGGTTTTGGAGTTTTTATCGAATATGATACAATGAGTTTCTTTAAAGATAAGCTTTTAACTTTTTTGGATTAGTTACCCCACACATAATATATTTTGATCTAAAGAAGGAATAAGTACATCTTTAATAACTTTTCTTTTTATTTGAAATAATTATTTTGAATTTTTTCGTTCCATTTACTTATATAAAGTCATAATTTTCTATTTTTATTTGTAAACTTATAAATAAATGTAAATTCACAAATGAATTCATATTTTTGAACTCATGTCTTTGTTTCTTTCTTGATGCACATCTTTTCTATTTTTCCAGTGATTTCTTAAAAATTTAATGACTGGTACATGTTTGTTTGTTTTGACTGGAAGATAATTTTTTGTTGAAGTTTCAACATATTGTAGGAGTATTTGTTCAAATAATTTCAGAGAGCTCAGGAGCTCTTGCACACTAAGGGGTTGTTTGATAACGCACTTAAAATCTTCAAACTATTGAAAATTAAAATTTTCAATGGTTTGAAATTTTAAGTACGTTTGATAAAAAAAGTTGGGAGCTATAAATTTAAAATTTTAAGTGAAAATTCATTAATAATTTTAAGTAGGTAGAGACTTATTTAATATTAAAGGTTGAAAATTTTCAACAAATATTTTTTTTAAATTATCAATTTATTTTTTTTTTTATTTTTTTTTTCATTTTCTCATTCATGCTACAGTTCAGTTTGTGAATCTGTTTTCTCCTCCTTCTTTTTCTATCACTATAAATCATAATCCTAATATTTGTTTATGATTAATTTAAGAGAGAAAATAGTAAATTAACTAGTTGTTCTTTAATTTTTATTTTTATATTAAAAATTTAGATAGTTTTAAAGAGTTTAGATTTTATTAGTTATTTTTTTAATATTTTTAATTCTTTTTTAAATATATGATTTATTTATGGATATATTTTTAGGGATTTTTTTTAATAAAAAAAATTCATTAGATTTCTATTTATGTTGGATAATATGTAATATAATAATAATAATGATTAATATGTAAAATATATTATTTTCAGCATTCAGTATTTACAGTTATCAAATGATATGTTTATATTCAACATTTAATTAATTGTAATTTATCAAACAGTTTTTCAATACAAATTCAATACTTATAAAATTTAGTCTTAATTTTTCAGTACTTATTTTTCAGCACTTAATTTTTTTAGTTTTATCAAACGGGCCTTAAGTTGTGTAAGATCTAATGTTTTGGAAGGCAAAAGTGTTATGCAAGATATTTTTATACTTGTGAGGCGATGTGTAAGCCTTGAAGCATTGAGGTGTAAACTTTTGTGACTATAAATATAATTAATAAATATTATATAAGATATTATAAAAAAAAAAATAGTATAGAATATTTTAATAAATATTTAATAATATATTAAATTTAAATTTATTTTTCCATTATAAATTTATAATAATTTTATTATTCTAAATTTAAAAATTACTTAAATATAATTTTATAAAAATAATTATCAAAAAATAATATGAATATATATATTATATATATATTTATTTATTTATATGTATGTATGTATGTAGTAGCCAATTTTTTTCGTATTTTTTTGTCTTTTTTTTCTTTTTTTTATCATCTTCTTTTACTTTGTGCTATTTTTTTAGTTTTGTCTTATTCTCATTTTTTTGTCATTTTTTTTCTTTAACTTGTTGTCTTTACCTCCTCCTTGCTTTCCCTCATACGCTGCTTTCGTCTTCCCCCTTCTTTTGTCATACATTGTCTTTTCTTTCCCCTTCTTCTGTCATATGATAATTTTTCTTCCCTCTTCTTATTCCATTTCTTTTACAATGTTGATGCCACTCTTTTTTTTCTCTTTCTTTTCATCTTTTTGCTCTCTTTTTTTTTACCCAAGCACAATCTTTCAAAACTAGCTTTCGGATTTAGATTTATGTGGTAGCAAGCAATTAGTTCCCCGTCTTCTAGTCCACACCATGTTTTTTACCTCTATTTTCAACAAAATTTCGGTGATATCTCACCTTCCTATGAGGCGTATGCCCCTTCTAGGTTAGGCAAAAAAAGTGTATGTCTTTGCGCCTTCAAGAAGTCTCACTAAAGAAAGCATATGCTTTCAGTGTGTTGCACATTTATTTAGATGCTCTGAGGCTTTTTTAGAACGCCTCGCGTTGAGATGCATTTTAAGGCACGCCTGAAAAATACTTTTTAAAACACTAGTACTGAGATAGCTCGTTCTTTTCGATGATCCACTCTATTATATTCTCATTGCTAACTGAATAGAGAAGTCATCATTTTCAAATATAGTATCTATATTTGTCCTCGGAGTCTTGCTACAACTACTATCATACATAGTATCGTTGTATGTAAATAACTCAGTCACTATTTTGTGAATAAACCCTTCAGGTTGATATTCTTAGTTCATGCACGTAAATATGTATGCTAAGTTATTCTCTATTTTTTTCACCTTAACCTTAGGATCCATGTAGGCAATTAGACAATAAAGAGATAGAATGATAAATCAGTATTTACTTAATTTTCATCTCAATAGACACGTCATTAAATATCTAGTCATCTCTAAACTTCTTAAACATGATATTATTATTGTATATATACTTGAGTGTAATGCAAGTGGTGAGAGTATAAACTGACAAATACATGTTTGTCGTATCATAAAAAATATTCAGGAATTTTATAAATGAAATTTTTATATTTTAGTCATTATCATCAATAATAAGTTCGTCATTCTTACTATTGACGTAGTCTGATATTATGTATTTGTATTCAACAAATAACTTCGACATCATGTAAGTATAATTTCAATGATGTCTTCCATTTGTTTGGAATTTTTTTTTAGACTCACAGACAAATAGAGACTACCAAACTCCTGTTGCTTGCTAGGCATCCGAAGATATTATAGTTAGTTATATATTTTTTTTAAAGTGGGAGAAACAATCTTTTTCTTTGCTTATACTATCAGGTTAATGATATGATATATACATCTAACGTAAAAAATTTTTCTAATTAGCTCATTCTTAATAGTCCTAACAAATATATTAATGACTACTTCATTCTTAGATGTGTTATCAAATATGATACTAAATATTTTATTTTAAATATTATATTCTCTAAAAATTCTTATTATGCACTCATATATGACAGGACCATCATACGGATAATGAATCTCTAAAAATCTTAAAATTTTTTTATTAGGTGTTCATTTAAAATTTATATAGTGAGCGGTGAGATATGCAAAAAATGTATCATCATGACTAATCTAGATATTATGCACGTCCACGTGTGCCTGGTGTGCCACGTGGACGTGCTCAGCCAACCACATGGAAGGTTAATTAAAAAAACCTGTCATGTGTACCAGGTGAGACATGTAGATTTTTATGAATAAAATAATAATTAAAAGAAATTGTGCGGGGCGGGCACCATCCTATTGGACCACACTCGCAGTATGAGGTTCGAGGCATGATACCTATGTTGTCTGACCTTGCTAGCCAGGCCAAGCACAATTGAACTAGGTCATTTCCAGGTCATCAGGCCCGTTTGACATCTCTATCTGGGGCAAGACACCATGATTTCCGAAAGGTGCTGGAGGCAATAGAAATCATCATGTTTTACCTCGCTGGATTAAGGCATGTCTCCTTGGAATAAACTATCCAAGCTAATTCGTGGAACGGACTGTCCAAGCTTGTTCATGGAATGATCTATACAAGCTCATTCATGGAACAAGCTTTTGCATCTCATTAGTGGACCTAGCTTTTGTAGCTTGTTCCTGAAATTAGTTAGGATAGATCATTTATGAAATGAGCTTGGACAGCTCATTTGTGTATATATATACATATAGTCATATATATTTATATGTATATACATATGCATATATATTTATATGTATATACATATGCATATATATATATATATATGCATATATACATATATGTGTGTGTGTTTAACTATATAAATATATGTATGTAAATATATGTATTCGTTTGTCCACACACACACACACACACATTATTATATCCATAAATATTCATACACACACATTATTATATCCATAAATATTCATACACACATGCACACACTTGTCATAGTTATTTGAGACACAAGGTGTATCGAGGTGCAAAATACTTTGAAGCCTTTGTATGCTTTTCGTAAATGGACATAAAATTTATATCCATAAAAAATAAATATGACTTGGAAAAATAACAAGGATTCATATTGAATAGTGCTATATATAATGGTTTTTAAGTAATGGTCATTTTCTGTAATAATATTTTCAGAATAAGAAAATAACATAGAAAATAAGATTATTTATCAAGGATATGAATGTTCGCTTGTGTATTCATAATTTAATAGCCTGATTTGAGAGTATGAGTGAAATAACATTTGATATTTGAAAGAAGGGAAGATTTATTGTTACTTTTGAGAAAAAAATTTAATATATTTTTTTCAATAAAGTTTTATGGTGGATAAGTTTTATAAGGATCCCTAGTAGACTAGTAATTAGTATGCCTATTTAACAACTACATAATTATTTGTAGGTATTTTTGGTTCACACTAAAATAACTTTAAGTATACGAGTCAACAAGTAATAAAATGGACTCTTAAAGCTTGGATATTGATTCTACAAGAATTTTTGATTTTGTATGTGATTATCTTGATTTATAATCAAGTATGCAATGCAAGGGTATCTAGTGGTAATTTACTTCATTATGTATGTGATTGTCCTTTCAAAACATCCATGGTAATGTAGTCTATTAATTGTTTGAAGTTGATGATAAAATATATCACTTCTACTCTTGCTAGTCAATCAAATTTCTCATACGTGCTAGAGGTATACCGATCACAGTGAATGCCTCAAGTATGTATTCTTATTCATTGGTCACAGTTCTTCTAAGAGTCACATGCTGTCCTTGAGTAGCATAATATAGGATTACACTTTGACAATTCATCCATCATCTAGCATAGACCTTGTGATAAATGTCTCAAGTGTGTAAGCTTGTTTCATTAGTCCATGTAGAAAGTTATTCATTCTTTTACTTTTATAGCATGTCACCATTCTAATAGGCATACATGTGTGTTCTTATTACTTGTTATTATTCTATGAATTACATATGAGCATGATTAATAGATTTACTGAATCATATTGGAGGTAATTCATTGTTTTCATGATTGGATCATATGATAAATTATCTTTAAGCAATATTCTTCTTGGCAGAAGCCAAGATGTTGATAATTCCCAAGGATATAACATGTTTCATATCGTAGTTTCACAAATTCATTATATTATAACATAGCAATTAATTTACATAAATACACAAACTAATCCTAGATGAAATTCTAGCTTAGTAATGGGAAAGAATCAAAATAAATGAATTTAATAAATATCAATTCATGAATACAAGTGAATACTTAAAAGATGTTAGAATTTGATCCATAATAATTTGATCCTTGTTGGAATGATTTTTCTAGCAATTGATGCTGTTGTTCAACTTAGGGTGATGCATCTGCTATCACTCTACTTTGTAATAGTACAATCGGTAGGATTGCCTTTTATCTTCCTTAAATCTTTAGTTTTGTTCAGTGTTGTGCCGGACTATCTCCTTTTAGTGTTGTTTGGCCTATTCTCTTTTCTATGCGATCATTGGGACTCTATCTAACCTATGATTCCCTTTGCTTTTCTCCTCGTGTTTTAAGTTTCTTTTTTATAATTTTTTTTGTCAGGTAAATAGTAAATTTAATTATTTTTTATCTTTGTGCTAGTTCATGTGAGAATTTCATTTTTTGTTATGATGACTGGAGAGGAGTAGCAACGTGGCTTTTGTTGTTATGCCTTCACAATTGCTCATCAATTTTATTTGATGTTTCTACTTGGAAAGATGATGTCGTGACATATGCATATTGCAACCCATAAAAATCATAGTGCGAATCATTTTGCCCATACCCAAAATATTGCTTTCATGACTTGATAGATTGATGTTTCGACTTTAGAATGTCATGATTCTATAATTTATTGGCATAGAATGTATAGTTTTATTGTACTTGAGTTTCTTCACTTATTGAGATCACAACATAGAAATGTTGTGTTGTGATCTTGGAATGTCATGATTCTAATTCTTTATTATCTCTGAGTATAGTGGATAAATAATTCTTTAGATTTGCCTTAGTATTACTCGATAATATTTTTTTGCTATTCTTATTCTTCGATAATGTTAGTTGTCTAATTTGATTTTTAATGATTTTTTATATTATGATATGCAATATATCCTTATTTTAATCAGTTTCATTAGATTTTCTTGATTGTCATTTTCTTTCTTGGTCTTTTTTGTGCCAGACAAATATTTTCTTTTCTATTGATAATTTTTACTTCTTTTAAATGGTTAAAATTTGAGTTGAAAACTCTTTGAAATTGATAACTCATTAAGTTTTTTCCAAATTTATTCTAAAATTATTTCATGTTTTGTTCTGTAAAATTATTCTCATAACTCCTATACATTAAGTTTTTGTGATTTCTTACTTTTGATTGATAATGTATCAGGGCATTGTTGGTAGGTAGGAATATATATTTTTTATTTTGTAAAATATTGGATTTCTTCACTTGATACGTAAGATCGAAATTATATGTTATTCCAAAGAAAATAGATGTCAAATTGTAGAAGAATGATTCTCTTTTAATGTCAAGAATGCTCTAGGATTTTAGATATTTTTCAATGATCATGAGCTTTTAGGATTGGTTCATTTTTCTTCTGAAGTTGCTGCTTGTGCTGAAGAGCTGCAATTATGTTTTGTGGTGTCATGACTGGATTAAAGTTGGAATATATGTTGAGGAATCGTGACCATCTTTTGTGGTATCATGATTGGATTAAAGCCAAAATGTGTATTGAGGAGATGTGACTGGACTAGAGATAGAATATCTATTGAGGAGTCGTGACTTTGTTCTATGGTGTTGTGATTAGACTAAAGCAGAGATATCTGTTGAGGAGTTGCAACCATGTTCTGTGGAGTTGTGACTAGACTAAAGCTGTAATATTTGATGATGAGCCATGATTATTTTATTTATTTATGCTCAAAACATCCAAAACTCTCAATTATTGTGAAACTTTCATTATTTGCATTTATATCAGGCATTCTCCATATAATTTATACCAATAATAGCCCAAAGATATATATATATTTTAGGCATATCAATATTTTCGGTATTTTCTCTATAAATAATATTCAATAAATATTTTTGATATGACTTATATTTCTGTAATGAGTACATCGTATTGAGATTCTTATCAATATATCTTTGTTGTGATAATCAATATTATTTACTCCAAAACTTTATTAAACTTGAATTAAGATTTATTCTTTTTCTTCATTTTTTTTACTTCTAACATAAAAGAGGAAACTCGGTTAGGTTTCCTTCCTCATGCCAACTATGCTCACTATTGTGCATGCCATCACGCACATCATCATGTGCCTCTACTCATTTTGGATGCACCATCACGCATACCATCAATTTAGGCATACCATCCGCACCACTGCGTGCTTACTGGTGCCAACTGTGCACGTGCATGCACTTTGCACTCATCTGCAATAATTTTTTTTAACAGTACATGTTTACGTGTACTGTACCAGGTACAGTACACATATACATGTATTGTGCTGGCACAATAAATGTATTTTATCTCTGCAACTTTGAATCTTCTCTATGATACCATGTTAAATATAACAAACATAAAATATGATAATAACATTCGATAAAAAATAATATATAACTCTGGCTCTTATATAATAAGTTATATAATATGGAGAAGTAACATAGATAAAGTTGAGTGATTTTGTCAGTTAACTACGAGATACTTTGGATATGGCACGTGTTCGAGGAGATAATGTATTTGATTTGTTCTCCAATTACTTGTTATTATTACAATCAGGAATAAGCATAATATGGGAAAGTAAATTGAAATTAAGGTGAATTGTAGCTTATCTCATGACTTGAGTATTTTCTATTGTAGTAATGTTCTAAGAATAAGAAAAGAATGTAAAGAATAAAGTATGATTATCAATATTATAAAAGTTAATTTTCCTATCAATAATTTAGGAGTCTAAAAATGATAATATGGGTAAAATAATCACTAACACCTAAAAGAAAGGAATGAACTATTGATGTATTAGATATCAATTTTATATACTTTTTTTAGTAAGTATTACAGTAGATAAACACTATGAGCACATCTGGATGGTTATGATAGCTAGCATATCTCTTTTATTATTACATTATACTATTAGTTTTCTCTCTTGAAATAATATCTAATAATTATATTTAAGGGTGATATTTTTTTTGAAATAAGTATATTGAATTGTGATTCTTTTTCATCTACATTTTATATGATAGTTTATACATGCCACAACAATGTGGTTCTTCCAAAAATAACTATACCCAAAACATAGTTCTTTACAAATTTTTGGGAATCTTAGGGTTTTTGTCCAAAAAAAATATCGTTTGCCGCTTTTTGTCACCGAGTGTCACTATGGCCATTATGCACGTCCATTTTTCATGGTGATCAAAATCTATTTGTCGCCATTTGTCTGCTATGGTTTGCTCAAAATTATCGTGCACGATGGGTGAGCCGCACACTTTTTCTCGTGTCTATTGTTGGTAATGACCTATGCCTTTTGCCCAAAATATGTGTGAGCCTATTTCCCAAAATATGAGTTTCATGCACATGTGCATACTTTTGTGTCCCTATGCCTCTACTATGTGTGCATGTATTGTGTGTGCGCCTCCACATTCCACTTTTATCACATGCATAATTATGGTTTGGATAATATATTATAAGTTAAAAATCTTAATATTAATTATAATCATAATCATATAATTAATCTTTCATAAAATTCTTTTATATGTAATATAATCAATTTAATGTGTTGCTTCAGAAGTGAAATTAATTTCTGAATTAATAGGAGTATATGCTAAAGCACAACCTAAAAGACTAATCTATACAAGTGTATCGAATATATATATTTTTTATGAAAAAATAAATTCTCTTAGAATAAGACTTTTCTATATCAAGAAAATATTTGAGTCTTTATGATCTTTCATCAAACATTTTATCTTAAAGTACTATTGGAGTTAGATGATCTCATACTCATTATTTCTCATAATTAAAATATTATTTATATAAATAATTAGTAATATTACCTTGTCATCAATGCCCTTCTAAAAAAATAATAAAAAATAAATATATCATACTTGTGTTACATAATTAAGGTGATCAACTATGAAATTTCATAAATCAAGCTCTTGGTGACTCATTTTGGTCATATAAGATCTTTTGTAATTTGTAAATTAGATAAGATTATACTGCTCAAAATCTGTGGCTGCTACATGTACATGTATATTCTCCTCAATATCACCATAAAGATATATATTTTCATATTTAAATAATGTATTCTCCAACTATGAGATGCACAAGAGAAATAAAAATATGTATTAAAGTTATTTTGACCACTAGAAAGAGTGCCTTGATAGTCGATATCAAATGTCTTAGTATATTTTTTTAGCTATTAGTCTTCTCTTAAGGTAATGTACCTTTTCATTTTGATCTGTCTTCATAGTATCATTAGAGTTGAGGGTATATATTCATTCTATGATAGTCTAGCATCATATTGAATGAGATAATTTATAAGAAGGAGACTTAAGTATGCTAGTACCATAAAAAAAATAAAAGAATTGAATACAAGAATAAGATGAAAGTATTGACAAAATATATGAAATCAAATACTAAGAATAACTCTTATGTTCATTCTAGAGAGCAATTGGTAGATAAAGATTAGAGAGTTTGGCTGCAGAATTATCTGGCTCCTCGGTAGGCTTATCTCTGGTTTGAGAAGGCTAGACATGCCTCTCTATCTCTTTTTCTCTCTCTCATAGTATTGACAAGTCATGGTTAATAAAGTTTCCTAGTTGTCATCACAATATGAGTTTGTATTTGTGCATACCGCAGACTCTTGTATTATTATGTCATCTAGATTTGAATGAGTCCTCATATTTGAGAAATTTTATTCTCCTGATTCCATATGATTTGAATTTGTTAGTAGGTATGATTACTCCATGAAAATAACATCAAAATAATATCAAATATAATTGATGGATGACTTTCTCTACTAACTTGTAGTTTATACAAAACTAAAAGTAAGAGAGGAATGGTGATGAATCCAGGGATAACATCAAACAAAGTATGATTACACAATTTGATGTTAGTCGGTATAATGACTCTATGAATCCAGGTGCAACATCAAACTATAAGAGAGGAATGGTGATGAATTCATATTCAAGAAATCTCATTCTCTTCTGATTCAATATGATTTGAATTTGTTAATAGGTATGATGATTCAATAAGAGTAACATCAAATTGAGTATCTACATTATCAAATATAGTTGATTGATAATTCTCTCTACTAACTTGTAGTTTAGGCAAAACTATAAATAAGAGAGGAATGATGATGAATCCATGTGTAATATTTGGATTTTATTCTTCCTATGCTTGTTAAAGAATAAGTCAGTTAAAAAGATAACATTCATAGTTACTAAAATCTCACCAATCTCTAGTGAAAAATATTTCTATGCCTTTTGAGTATTAAAATATTCAAGAAAAATATCTCATAGCCTATAAATACAGAATAAATATATTCAAAAATTTTATAAGTCAAGCTAAATAATTTCTTTTATTAAGATAGGATCTGGAAATGCATACAATAAGAAAATGTAGAAGATGATATCCAATTAATTAGATAAATTATAATAAAATTTATTTCTTCCCACAAATGCATACAATAAGAAAATTATTTCTTTTATTGATATAGGATATAGATTATGATACAATAAGAAAATGTAGAAGTTAAATAATTTAGGAGTTTTTAAATCATCTCAATTAGATATTTATTTTTTTTATTAGCTACCTAATTTTATTACGGTGTATTCACCTAAGATATTTGGTGTATAATCTCATGTTCTATATAATATATCTTATATTAGTCTGACATATATTTTGATGTATTATTATTATTATTATTATTTAATTTTCATTTATTTTTATCTTAGTTAGTTTTCATCATTTTTTGAAAAATCAAAAAAGAAATTGAAAAAAAATTATGATATATAATGAAAAAGTTATATCTAAATATATCTTGCTTAATAATTAATAAATATAATCATATATCTAAATTATTCTCTAGTTTTATCACTATTAAGTTCATATATATTTGTATATATTTGATTGAATGGGTTCTTACCCAAATCAAATTGGTATGTAGAATATATAATACTAATAAGTTTTTCTATCTGACATGTCTTATATCTTGTGGTTGAAATATTTTTAATACTATGATAAAAATATTCTTAACTTGGCCAGATGAGTGTCCAAGTTGAAAATGTACAAGTAATTATTCCAAAATATTAATATATTTAAATGATATTTTACAATTAAAGAGAAATATTTAATTCAACTTGCTCAATCTCAAATGAATTTTTTTTAGAGTTTTCAATATTACAAATAAATATCAGTAGAAGTAAAATAAAGTAAGAATTGAATTGGCTGAAAGACAACACATAAATAATAAATTAATAGGAGATTTATAAATAAGTATAACACATGAAAGTGACAAGGATTTGAGCTGATTTATACTAAATATGATGGCTTTCGAGAGTTTTTCATGAGTGACAATAATATTGTCAGAATAATAAAAAAACATTAAAAATTAAGTATGATTATTAATGATGTAAATGTTTGTTAATTTTTCATTAATTGGGGAGTTTAAAGTTAGAATAATAATGAAATAATCAGTAATATCAAAAAAAAAAAATCAGTTATTATCTTAAAGATGAGGTTTGTATATTTCTTTCTAATAAATATCATAGTTGATAGATTCTGTGAGGATCATTGAATGACTATGACAGTCAACTTGTCTCATTATTGTATAAGGCTCATGATCTTATCTCTTAAAATAATATCTAATAATTATCTTTACTATGACTTATCTTCTTGCAATGGTTACGAGAAGATAAGTCAATAACTTATTTTTTTTTACAGATCTTGTAATAAATTGACTAAGATTTTTTTATCTATCTTTATTATGATAATCTAAATGTACCACAAAAATATGATTCCTTCAAAATATACTTGTATCAAGAACATGTTTTTTACAATTCTTCAGGAACTCAAGTTAAGACTTCTGTACAAAAACATTGTCTACCACTTTCGAAGGCCTTGCATCAGCTAGGATTTGCTATAAATTACTGTGTGTGATGCATGCTCCGCGGACCTCTTCTCGCATCTACTGTTGCCAACAATGTGCACCCGCCTGCTGCCCAAAATATGTGGGTGCCGTTCAATGTGTGTGTGCCTTTGTCTCCACTGCTCGTGTCTCTGCCTTCACTCCCCATCCCTGTGTGCACTGCACATCCCACTCTTATCCACATGTATAATTATGACTCTGAAATTTTGTTACAAGCTGAAAATAAAACATTAAATTTGAACGACAGATACATGTTATTCTTATATAATAGGCACAAATGATTGGGACAACTAATAGTTTAGATACTCCCATCAAACAACATAAAAGAAAAAAAAAAGCTGAATAAAACCATAACAAATTGCATCCTTCATGTCGTTGGCGACAGCCAGGGCCAGGCCAAATGGCTTAATTTGTAACCCACTTTTTCCGCTCTGCCCAAACTCAGTCCATCCTGGATGAAAACTGGGCTGTGCAATAATCAGGCCTTGTGTGACTCAGGTATTGCTATTAGTCCGGGCTTGGTCACTTTATTTTCCAACTGGGCTGCGCTGCACTACTGTCCCAAGCCACATGATATGTTAGCCGGACAGATCTGACTACATGTGACAGCTAGGGTTGCAACGCCTGTCATGTGTTTTGCAGTCCTGCTGCTGCTGCAAAAAAAAAAAAAAAAGACCATCTACAATTTTTGTTGTATGCAGTTTTAGGTTTTCATTTTAATTACTAGGAGTGGGCCAAGCCAATCTGGCACTGTATATTCATGGACCTGGAAAAGGATGTCCTGAGACTGAGAGGACTGCCCTGGTGGGCTGAGTCCTATTTTCTGGGAGTCAGGTCGGCTGGCTCTGTTTGCATCATTTCTGAGCTGGGTTTTCCCTGCTCATTTTTTTCTGGCTGCCCGATCTAATCCGCCACCTCTACTCGATATCTTCAAAATTTTATAATTTTTATTCCAAAAAATGGTTTGACATTGTGCAGAAAACTTCCAAGCACTTCTTGCGTAGGGTTGGTTTAACATCCTTTTTAGTGCAAAGAAATCAGAAGAAACTCAACAACAGTCCCATGCGAGAAAAACACGTTGGTCATTTAGAAACAGATGGATGGCTAGAGGCCCCCTTCTTTCTGAAGAATGAAAATTTGCACTGGGAATTATTGCCAAGAGGCAGTGACCATGATAGTGATGATGATGGTGGCGGCAGTATTGTGTTGCTTCTTTTAAGTTTTAACTATGTTTTCATATCATGTAAAATTTTTATAGAAATCAATTTGGCACTTTGTTCAAATTTTTATCAATTACGAAAAGGGTTCAAGGACGACACAACAGGTACAAACTCGCTATGAGGACTCCAGTCCTCAATGAGCAATCCACGAGGAAAGCAAACACAGCGCTTTGACAAAAAAAAATTGTTTTACTTTTAGCAATCATAGCTATTACCATACATAAAAAATAAAATAGATTGATCCAAGTTCAGTTCATCTAAATTCTTGGGTGTTTTAAATTGGGTAATATTTTTTGTTATGATTGTGAGCATCCTCGAGTCAAGCTAGGCGCCTCAGTTTTATTATCACGGAGAGGGAGAGATGGGTCTCTATGTTGATTCATTTTTGCTATTGTGGTTGCCCCCGTTGGTTGTTTCAATTTAACTGTGAAGTCTTGAGTTTGAATTGCACTTCTTTACCAGGGTTTTGCTTGCAAAACTGACTGGGAGGTGAACTAGGGGGAAGGACTACCTCTGCAGAGCAGTTGGCCCAATTCATTTTTTGTATTACTTATTGCTGATCCATAATCCTTTCTTTAGTTGCTTTCAGGTGGTGACCACGACATTGATTTTAATGATTTGAGAAAGAACACGCGTTACACTGGTGGTTATACTGAGAAAAGTAGAACTGTTAACTATTTTTGGGAGGTATATTTTCTTTTTGAATCTCAGTTGGTCTTATCTAACTCTCTGTTGCAACTTAGTATTTGTGTTGCCGCATTCAGGCACATGTATGAAAAAGAATGCATGGATGCATTCATTTATCTATTCCTAATGCGAAATTTCATTTGCAATGCAAAAAAAAAATCATGCAGGAACTGTTAACATTGTGGAGTGGTCAGCTAACTAAGTTGTAGAAAAAAAAAATCATGCGGGAACATCTTTTGTTTGCAATGTGGAAAAAAATGTTACAATAATGAAATATTTGTATTTGTTTGTATGTCCTCGAAAATGGATGCAGCTTCGAAAGCAAGACTAAGGCAGGAATTATTTTGTCAATCTGTGATCCATAAGTATCATTGTCACTATCTTGATCCTCTTATGCTGCCTTCAGCTTTGTTTCAGCACCAGATATATTGCCTATAGATACAACAGCATTCTCTTAATGTTATTTGAGTGATGTTTACATTCTTTTTAGATTCGTGCGCCGTAAAGGTTGTTCAGTCCCAACTATTGAGGAGTGGCTGCAACATACCCTCTTTTTTTCTTGTGTGTTTATCATGGTGGCTGGTATTGATATTGTAAAATATAAAGGTCTAGAAGAATAAAAAAATGCATGGTGTGCTTTCAATTATAAAATTATCATGGTTATTTGTAGGAAAACTAGCCCTAAAAAATCTGGCATACAACAAGGTGTATAGCAGGCAGGTTTAGCTATACCTGAAATTTTGGGTTGAGTTCTTCGACCTGATCTGAAACCTAGCCTGGTTATAATGTGGGCTATCCAAGACTTGGTCCAACTAGGCTTGGTCGTCGAGCTAGGGTCGGTAATTTTTTGGGGACCATTTTGCCCTAATCTAACTGGGCCGTCCAGACCCAGCTCAATAATCATGTCAATGAGCCAGGCAGGCCAAATTGTCATGCCTAGGTACAACAAAGAAGTTTAAAATATAATTATAATAAAAGCAATAAAAATAGAGATCATGATACTCCGTCACAAATAGAGATCTTGCACACTCTGCTTGGACGTGAGAAATAATTCTAGATCATTTGAGTAGCTAGATAAATTGGTCGGCAAGTCGGTTACTAGTTGATATGTTAGTAAAAATTGAGTCATCTAGATTTTTTTCCTAGTAAATTGATAATTTATCTTAATATTTATTGTTTACTCCTGAAAGATCATATTGAAAATGCTATATCATGTTGTTTGATTTCCACACAAAAAAAATTGCAAGCCTCTAGGTGAGAAAATCAATCTTAAGTAAATATTTGATCCTCAAAAGTTCACAGGTGATTATTGTTTTAACTATATATTTAGTATCAATGAAAGATTAAGAAAATTATGGGGCTAAGTGTTTTCTTCTCATATATGAGGGTGAAACGAATAATATTCAAATGTGCATTCTTGTGAGAATCAAGGAAACAAATAACTTTGTTAACTAGTACATTATGGGATATCATCATTTCATTCACCTATTGCTAGGTGGGCTTTCATTTCTCTTTAAGCCTCCTGGGTTAAATCTAGAATTATCTAAAGAAGTCCCATCAAAATGAAATTCAATTAGCTCATAGGTAGTATGAGTGGGGTCAAGCACATTCAAAATTTTGGAATGAGACCCAATTAGGCAAGCAATGATTCATTGACAAGAGGCTCCATATAGTTAGCATTCAAAGATGAAACCTTTAAGTGGATTCATGTTTGAAGAAAGTCATATTTGTGCAAATGAAATTTTTTTTTGTTTAATGAGAGTAGCATCTATACCTCTTTTGGGTGCTAGAATAGCCAAATATATATACATTAGTGGCACAAGTTATTATTTTTCTTTTTTTTCTGGAGATATATCCTAACAAAGTACCTACACTTGAAATTTTGAGAGAAGAGTCATGAGTAATATAATGCTTCTCATATATGAAGTAATTAGCACAAAATACACTCTAAAAAAGTGAACAAAGATACTTATCAAATAAATGAGAGTCAAAAATATTTTACTTAGAAATATTTTGAAATTCTTTTATACAAGTTATATTAGTCATCTTAATTAAATATTTATTTTAATTATCTTATTTTATGGTTGCAGTCTCAAATATGTATTGTGAATTGTCACATTATCTCTATAAAAAAATAAATTCACTTGAAGGTTACTCAAAAATGTTATTGCTCCTTAAAATTTCAATATCTTAGATAAATTTGTGTTTTTCCTATTTTATAAATTTGTGAAAAAATTAAAATTATTATAATTTTTAAATAAAATTACTCGAAATACTTTGTTGATCTCTTCTTGGTACTGATTGATGCCCAGCTAGATTATGTGTATTTAATTGTATGTTCAAGATCAATGAAGAATATATTAAGACCAAATGCTTGCTTCATGTAAAACTTTAGAGGTAAAATATAGGCTCATGTATAATGTTAGTATCAATATGTAAATGAAATACATACTCATCTATAAATATAATAAAAATGACTAGGAGCACTCCATACCCTTTATGAGCACCTGTGTCACATGAACTCAAGGTAAAATGTATTAAATAAATATAATCCTAAACATTTTCTTCAAACTAATATGTATATTTCATAAATATTAAATTTTAGAGGTTCAAAAACAAATTTTCATCCCCTCTATAAAATTAAACGCACTATAAAAATAATATATGATAGTGAATACGTATAAATCACATACACAAAATGCATTCTTTAATTTTATACAAAAATGGTAAAATCAATTGGGATAAATTACAAGATGAGTGCTCCTATATTTAACAAAAAAAAATTATAAATATTGTAATATCTCCTTTATGCTAGTGTGTATATATCTAGAATATTATGTTTGGAGATAAAAAAACAATAAATGCAAATTTTTCTAAGATCTTCATAAATATGTTAGCTAGCTAATATGTTGAGATATAAATTATTGTTATTGCCACATCTTGAATATTGTCTTTAAGATAAAAATAGTTTATTTTTATATGTTTTACTTACTTGTAGAACATTAGATTGGAGATTATATCTCGTTGTTGAATGTCACAGTAGAGATTACTATGAGAAGAAATTGGAAATTTGAATACTCGACTAGAATTTGAATACTTGTAGAACTTTTTTGAAAATTATCTTCAAAAAAGTACCAAAACCTAATTATATCTTATGTATGTGTAAGCTGATTCTCAACTAGAATTTGAATACTCGACTGCTTAAAGATATCCATTATTATTTAATGAGATATGAAGTATTTATGATTTTTTCATATATCTAATTATGTGAAGAGTTGCACTAAAATGAGTATGTCATAGAGAAAATATGAAATAATTAACTTTATTGATGGATATAAGTTACATTTGTTCTTTTAAAAATTAGATAGTTAATATTTCTTATAATTTTTTTATATATAGTTAATTCAATAAGAGAACTCTTATCAGATAAAAGGCTTGTATCTAGCTTGATTGCAGCATCTATTAGAGCACAACATAAAAGGCTTTTCTCTGAAAGATTATCCAAGGAGTTTTTCATATTTGATAACATGATATATCTACTATCAATTATCATAATCACCTCAATCGTAAAATATTATTTGAATCTCTCAAAATTTTTTTTCTAAAATTGTGACTAAAGATATTTATTGAGATAAGTAAATTTTAACTTATTATCTCTCATAATGAAGATGTTATTCATATTTATGATCAACAAACTAAGTATGTTATTTGAATTTTTCTAATAAAAAAATAATAATTTATAACATATTTGTGCAAACAAAAAATAATTAAATAAAAATCTTGCAAATTAGGTTTTTAGTGAATGTTTGAGGTTGTATAAGATCTTTCACAACATGTAAATTTGATTTTAAAACTTTGTATTTTCTTCAAAATCACATGGATGTTAAATACACATTCTTAAGATCATAATGAATAAAAATATTTTTCACTCTTAATTGGTGTATTATTCATTTATAAAATGTAAAAAACACGAGTATCCAAACTTAGGTCATATTGGTTGTTAGAAAAAAATTATCCTGATAGTCAATTTTAAAAGTCTAACCGAATGCCCAAAATCTAAATATTCTTGCAATAAATGTCATATTTGGGTGATTTATCTTACCATCAGGAGAAATAGTAAAAAATACAAAAGTCTAGGTGTATAATTTGTGAGATAAAATTTGTGAGATAAAATCTTGAGTATATGATTCTTAATGATTATTTGAGGTTGTATAAAGTATTTCATAATATGCAAACTAGATTTGAAAACTTTATATGTACTTTATCGTCAAGTAGATGTTATATATATATCTTATTCTAAAGATTATCATGAAAAATAGTATTCTCTATGTTAAATAAATGTATTATTTATCTATAAGATGTAAGAGATATAAGTATTTGAACTTGAGTCATATTGGTCGCTAGAGAAAAATTATATTGATAATAAATTCCAAAAGTTTAGGTGAATAATCGAATACCTTTGCATTAAATCTCATGTTTAGGTGATCTACTTTATTATCACTACTAGTTTTTATGATGAACACCTATTTGTAACTAATAACAAATCTTTATAATGGTCAAGGTACTAGGTCATAAGTTTTGTTAAAGTAGATGACATTTATCTATTATAATATAAACTTATATCTTTTTAGATGAGATAATATTAGAGAAAAAGATTTGGATGTACTAGCATCATAAAGAGAAATAATAAAAAATGCAAAAAATTGTGAAATATATGAAAATGTTAGAATTTATGAAATAATATATTGAGTATAACTCATATGTTTCTTTCAAAAAGTAATTAAAAAAGCAAGAATATAAGAATTACTTACATGATCTTTTCATTTCTCTGGACTCTGTTGGGTCTGAATAGATTAAGCAGGTTTTTTTTTTTAGAATTAACACGATGATTTGAGTGATTAAGTTTTTTTGCTCCCAACATATTTAGAGTTGGGATTAGAATAGAAACTAAAACTAGTGCCTCATATGAGCTTGGAGAAGATTCTTTTTCTAAGGAAGTCTCATCCTCTTTATCAAAATAAAAAGTAACTTCCTTTGTACTTATTAGTTATTGCTACATATAATTGTTCATGGGGACAATCATTTTAATGTGAGAAAACAAGTTTAAAAGTGGCAGAAGAGTGATTCTCTCTCTTAGTAATAGCCCAAAGGAAACACTCTGAGGGTAAGGAAGAGCAAAAGATTTAGATGAAATTTTAAAGTTTTTCTTTACTAGTCAATACTTTTTTAAGAATAAGTCATTCTCAAAAAATATAACATCAATTATTACAAGTACTTTATCTGCCTTGAGATAGTAATGCATGTACTTTTTCAAGTACTAAAGTAATTAATAAGCAAGCAATTTCATCACTTTGGTATCATATGATCACATCCTTGAGAAGATTCTTAATAAAGAAAATGTTCCCAAATAGTTTGGGAGGTAAGTTAAATAATTCATTTCAAAATATAATCTATGAAAAAATAAATAATGAGAAAAGATTGAGGAATGAATAGTTAATATTTGAAATTTATTTTGGAAAAATAAAGTCATATAATGAGTATAAATATTAATGAAAATGTTGGAATATTTAAATTATTTTGAATCTCGACATAAATTGATTCTTAAATATTTATTTGAAATAGACTGAATGGATTCTCACTCACACAATTCTAATAAATAGAATATAAAATTCTTGTATGTTTTAATATTTAACAGATGTTTTAGTTTCTTTAGTATTTGTTTTTTATTTTTTTTTATAATGAGAGCACTAACATATGGCCTACCTATCCTTTTTTTCTCATATTAATAGGTTAGGGTTTGTTTGATTTTTATGGGGTGTAAATTATTTTCTTTCCATTATATTGAATTTTATTAAATTTTTATATTCTATCAGATTCATAGTTTGTAAACCTTACAAATTATGTGTATGTACTTGTGGTAGCACTATCCAAAAAGTGTCCACATTGTCTGTGCATGCAATACGTGATGAAGTCTTGGCGTGATAGTGTGCAGCATGGCATTGACATAGTGTTGGTGTAGTGGTTGTGTGCCTGTAACATTGACACAGTGTTAGTGTCAATGTTGTGTAATGACTGATTTGGCAATGTAAATGTAACCATGTCGTAGTGGTGCTGATGTAGTGTTGATCTTTGATGTGGAGTTAGTGTGTGTGGTGTAGAGTGGTGTTGTATGCACAGTGAGCATGGGTGTGTAAGATTGTGTGCTATGTGATGTAATAGTATAGTGTGGTGTACAGTATAGTGCAGTGTGGTGTGCCATGTGGTGTGTGCACATATTTTTCTTATTATGATTGAAGGAGAAAATCTCAGTTATTACTTTGTATAATTACAACACAAGTTGGGCCAACCCGAGTAACCTGAACCCAACTCGAGAATAAATTTGGCTCGGGTTGAAGTTTTATGGAATTCGAATCTGGCTTGGAAATTCGGTTTAGGTTTGTGCCTAAAGCCTAGGCAACCCAAAGGTAACCAAAACCCAAGAAAAAAAAAGCATTGGTTTCTTCTTTTATACATATCTATCATCTCTAGATTTGCTAAAATTTCATTGAGTTTTTTTGGGGCATCATTTTTATTGCAAATCAACATATTTTCAGCTCACATCGAAAATCTAGCAAACAGAGAGCTGATAGATATCTATAAAAGTAAAGGGCAATGTAAAGCATACTTACGTAGATGGGATATCTAGAAGTGGGAGATCAATGAGTTCCATGAACCCAACTTTCCAACCCGATGTTACATAGTTCTGTTTTCTTACATTTTTAAGCTAAACACCATAATTATTCAGCCCGGCCCAACCTGAGCCTAACTCGAGCTCAACCAAAATTGCATAATTTTAGATTGTGTTGGGTTTGAATTGATGGATTTGGGTTGGATCATAATTAGGGTTGATATTTTTGCTTAAGTATCTATTACTTTGTGAAAGCTAAGCTAGATGAAGTATACAAAATGGTTTGCTAAAATTTTGATATAACTTTTCAATCAATAAAAGTTTAACCATTTTACAAATGTCTCTTAGTAATGGCACAAAGACTTGGTTGTCCAATGATTCTCGATTATTGATTGCCTTTTGGCAATCTATTGTGGCTGGATTGTCATTGCTTTTTATCTCTTTTACGACATGTGGGGTGTTATGGGAGCCACCACAAATTGAGATTACTATAGAGTGTTGAAAGAGGCATACTGATTATTGGAGTTGTCCAAGAATTTTCATTGAGTTTTATTACTGTGATGCTTGCTGGAAAGGAGTCCACAAAATTCATCTTTATGATAGTAATAAATACTTCTTGTATTCTTGGTATTATAATTTTTATGACTCATCTTCTTACTTCAGACTTCTGTGTTATCAATTTATAAGTTAATAATTATATTGCATGTAAATATTTTCTTTTCATTATTTTTTTTTCTCTTGTTCATTGAGTATTGTAATAATTAATAACTAATGATAAGCCCTCGAAGATCATTGATTATGATAATATTTAACTTATCATTTATTTTTTTCATGTGTTATGTTTATCCATGGTTGTTGTGTGTCTTTTTTTTGTGAATTATTATTACAGATAACTTAATTTTGATTTTTTTTATTTTGATATTATTTGTGAGATTGGAAGGCTTTGGTAAAGACTACCTTTGGAATTGAACATGATAAATTATATATTTTTTATTTTATGGTAGGATATCTCATTAAATATTTAAATATTATTGAGTCATTGATTTTATATTTTTCACTTGGCAAGCTAAGAAGGTTGTATTCTAATGTTAGATCTCAATGCTAAAATGTTATAACTTAATGTAGGAAGTAAAGAAAATATAATAATGCTCATTAAAATAAAATCATATAAATGCAACCTTATAAAATGAGCAAAATGATTTGGGGTGAGGCAATCAACAAATTGGTGCTTCCTTCAAAAATATAAAAAAAAATAAATAAATTGCAACACCTCTAGTTGACTCAGTGTGTATAAGTCCACAATATCAAATTTGGAAGAAAGAAATATAAGTTAAGATATTTTTAAAGTTTCCATGAAGATGTTTGGATATTTTGCTATTTGAATATATATTATAGTAATAGTTTTATCCTAAATTTTTTTTCTAAGCAATAAGTAATTCACCTCTGTGTGCTTTGTCTAATTTTGAAATATTAGATTTGAAATTATATATTTTATTGTATAAATATTATAGTAAAGAGTAATAAGAGAAAAAAGTGAATACTCAATCTCTTGGTATAGGTGATGTGTCCAAGTAACTCACAAATAATTGTTGGCATCACTCTGAACTCTACCTTTGCACTGGATATCAAAATAACTTTCTACCTTTACTTTTTTCGGAAGAGAGGATTATCTTCAAGTAAAATACAAAATTTTATTATAGAACTTTTGTCAATATATGTTGGTGCTCAACTATAACCCAAATATCTAGTTTATTATAAGTTCTCATGATCTCAAAAAAAGATGACAAGTCTTGAATATTTTTTTTGCATATTGAAATATACAAAGTCAAGTGTATATATAGATCAATAGGAGTATATTTTGGGGTACAACCTAAGAGACTAACATTTGTAACTAGAGGATTATGTTTCAAGAAATTTTTTTTATGATTCTCTTATAAATAGTGAAGCTAATTGGAGTAGTCATATCAAAAGTGAAGTAAATACTAGATTAATATGAGTATTTGTTAAGGCATAGTTCAAAAGAATAATATTTGCAAGAGTTTTATCTCCTCTTTAACAAGATGGTATTCCTTGTAGAAAAAATAACCTCTATACCATAAAAGTGAGTTTCTCTAAGGTCATTTGTTTGAAATGGTGCCTGAAGGAACTTTTTGAATTAGGTGATCCATTATTTGATATTTCACATAATCAAAATATCATTCATATAGACTAATAGCAAAATTATTTGTTATCAATGTCTCTCCAAAAAAAATAAAGAAAAGCCTATAACATACTCTTGTAATATAAGTTAGGTGATTATTAGTTAGGTGGCTCCTTGATAGTAGTGTCAAACGGGCTGGGCAATTCATGCTCAGCATAAGGCACGACATGGTCAAAACTCATGTTGAGCTGGCTCTTGGCATGGCCCATGTTTGGACCCATGCCATGTAAGGTAACTTGGGCCTTGTGTTGGGCCAGACATGACACAATACCATGGCCGGAAGGTACGAGATTTCGGCACGATCTAAACCGTGCCCCCCCCCCCTCCCAAGCCCAAGACCAAATTTCCATTTGTCCCAAACCTGATTGTTGGATTTTAACCCCAACGGCTAGGATGTAGAATCCAACGACCCTAGGGATTCCGCCCCTTAAAATGCTTCAAAAAATCATAAAAATATAAAAAAACTAATTTTTTAAAAAAACTTTTTTTCAATACTATATAATATTTCCCCTCATTCATATTTTATAATTTTTCTCTTTCATCTCTCTCGTATTTTCTTTCCGTCTTTTCTTGACTTTCATCTCTCTCTCTCTCTCAGTCTCTCATTTCGTTTTGAATTTTGGGACTCGGGTGTGGAGTGTGACTTGTATATTATGGTGTGAACAGCGGACATCACAAGGCAAATGTGATATTATGTATTACGGGTATTTTTTTAAAAATTTTGTTTAATTTTTTAATATTAGTTATCTTTAAACTTTAAGAATTTAGTTTTAGTTTAATTAATATTAAATAATATATAATTTTAAAAACATTAATTACAAAATAATTGAAAAATAATTAAAAAATTAAAATGACAACTAGTCATTTTAATTATGATAATGAAATTAATTTAAACGTAAACATAAAAAATTATAATATAAATAATGAAAATTCTATGGAAATGTTTGAGGTCTCTGAAATTTTGGTTTTTCTGATCATCTCGACCTAAATATCTAAAAAATCAAAAAAAAATAGAACATTTTAGACTCACTTTAATATAATATAATATAAAAATATTAGGGGTGTCGACGAAGAAGATGCACAATATAAATATTATAAAAAAATTTTAACCTCTAAGAGTTCATGTGAAACTGGATACCTTAAAAGGCATTCCGAATAATGCATCAAAAAATATGATGCATTAAATCCTAGTCATGTCCGACTCAGTGATGGGTTCTTTGAGGCTGGATCAAGTTTAGCCTCGATATTGATCCCATTCATATACCGCAATAAGTTAAGGAGGGGATGTATGACCAAACTGATTATCATGATGTGTCTTCTGATTAAATTTTTGGAGGATCTAAGAGTAATCAATATCATGCTGACTTATATTTAGTATGCATATCGTAGAATTTTTAGGTCCACATCTATGAATGACATACTAAAATATTATAACTTAGAAAATGAAATAATTATTAATAAATTTAATTATTATAGTGGAGTGGTGTCTGTGACGTCAAATATATGGACTAGTTATGATAATAGATCTTATGCATGTCTCACTACCCACTATGTAGATTCTAAATAGACACTAAATAAACAAATATTAGGATTTTGATAGATTTTTCATCCTCATGATGATCCGGCCATTTATAAGTATATGATGAGAACCTTAAAAAATATAAATATTAAAAATAAAATATTTAGTATCATATTTAATAATGTATTTAATAATAGAGTAGTCATTACCATATTTGTTAGAACTATTAGAAATTAACCATTAAGAGAGATTTTCTATGTTAGATGTATGTATCTTGTCATTAATCTCATTGTACGAGCATAGATGAAAGTTGTTTTTCCTATTTTAGAAAACATATGTAACTCTCAAAAATTTTTTCGTACACTTCACAGATAATATGAGTTTGGTAGTCTCTGTTTGTATGTGGGTTTAAAGAATAAATTTTAATTGGATGTGAGATATCTTTAAAATTACACATGCATTATGTTGAAGTCATGTGTTAGATACAAACATATAATATTCAACTACGTCAATTGTAAGAATGACGAACTTATTATTGACGATACTCACTGGGCTACAGAAATTTTATTTATGATTCCTTAATATTTTTTATGACACGAATATTTGTTCATCAGTTTATACTCCCACCACTTGTATTGCACTCAAGTACATATGCAATATTAGTAGTATATTTAGGAAGTTTAAAGATAACCCGATACTTTACGATATGGTTATAAAGATAAAAACCAAGTACTTAAAGTAATGGTCCACTATTTCATTGTTTTATTATTTGGTTATCTACATAGGCTCTAGAATTAAGATGGAAGAGGTAGAGAATATTTTAACATATATATCATCGTGCATGAATCAACAAGATCAACCTAAAGGGTTTATTCAAGAGAATTTGACTGAGCTCTTTACATACTAGGATACTAGGTATGATGGTGGTGGTGGTGGTGAGGTTCCGAGTACAAACATAGATACCATATTTGGAGATGATGACTTTTTCATTCAGTTAGTGAGGTAGAAATGATGAGGTGGACCGTCGAATAGGAGCAAACTGTCTTGGTACTTATAAACTAATTATTGCTCAATCTTATCATATGCCGATAATAAAAATTTTGATATTTTACAGTGGTGAAAATCATATGAGTCCACTTATCCCATGCTATCTAAGATGACATGGGATCTACTGACTCCTCTAGTGTCGAGCATAGTATCATAGTCTAATTTGTTTGTTGTAGTAAATATGATTTTAGATTGGAGATCGTAATTATGGTCAGATATTATTAAGACATTAATATGCATGAAGGATTGAGATGATTCAAGCTTGGTCATATAGGATCGTGCCGGGATTGCCACAAAAGTGTAAGAGTTGGTTGCTGATGATGATTTGTGAGATATTGATGATGATTGATGATTGATATAAGATTGAACCTTTGATGATTGAGCTAAATGCCCGAGCTTATTTTACTACCTATGATTTACTGTTATTGATACACTGTTATTGATATCATCATTGATCATACGCCGATGATATTTATCATTTTCATTTATTAATTTTATTTATTATATTTGGATTGTCTTTATTTATTTATTTTTTGTCATTTTACTTTGAGGCTTGTTCAAAACACTTATATTTTTGTAATCAACATTGAATTAGATTCATATTTTATTAATTCAGACACTGATATTTTTATTGATTCAGACACTAGTTAGTTTTTAGATTTTAGTTATTTATTCTTTATTAATTTAATTAATAAAAAATTAATTTATTATTTATTTTAATTTAAGTATTAAAATATAAATTTTTTTATAATTTTGAATTTGGGATTAATATTTTTCTAAATGACCCATACCTAGCCCAAACGGGCCATATCCGGCAACTTCAGGCATGGCCCATCCCAAAAAAGTTAAAAGCTGAGCCGGTGGGCCGTCTTAGGCCTGCTCTGCTAAAGCCATGTCATTCAAGGTACAGCATGGTGGCCCAATTGGGCCAGCTAAAAATGGGATGTGCTAGCTCGACACATTTGACATCTTTATTCCTTGATATATATCTCCTTCTCAAAGTCATTGTAAAGAAATATTTTCTCTATATCCAGCTAATATATCATTTAAATGTGAGATATTGTAAGAGATATAACAATCCATGTTTAGATCATCTTGACCAATGGATAGAAATTATTCTAGTTGTTTACACAAAATATTTGAGTATATTTTCTTTTTATAATTTTTACCTTAATGTGATATATCTCATGCTATTAGCTCTTAGTAACTATTAAAATAGAGGACATGTATCTTTAACAACATGATCTGACATCATCTTGGATAAAATAATACTGTAGAAGGTGACTTGGACATACTAATATAATTAAGAGAAATAATGAAAGAAATAATGAAAATATAAAGTGAGAATATGATAAAATTTATGAAAATTAGTATCGAGTATAGTTCATTTATTCATTCCGGAGATCAATCAGAAGATCAAGATCAAAGGAATTGGCTACAAATTATTTGACTACCCAATAAGATCTTCTATAGTATGTGTAGTCTAGGTATGTTTTTTTCTTCTAGAATAGACTTTATCACCAAAGTGGTGAATTCTTCTAGTTATCAATTAAAATAATTGTTTGTTATGATCAAGACTCTTGAACTACTACATCATATGGGCTTGGCAAAATTTTTCAAATTTTGGAAGCTTTATTTTTTCTAAACTCAATATAATCTAAATTTATTGGTAATTATGGTAATATGTTAGGTATAAAATAATACTAAGTATTAATATGCTTAGAAGTGCTTGAGAAGTGACTCTCTCTGGTAACTGATAGTCTCGACTAGGCTACAGATAAGAAAGTAAAAGTAATGAATTCAAATGTAATATCTTTATTTACTTTCTCCCTATGCTTGTATTCGTTAAATAATAAGTCATGTTCAAAAAAATTCAACATTTTCTCTTATTATGATCATGTCAGTCTTTTGTAAAAAATACATTTATTCAATTTGGATTATGGAATATTTAACGAATGCACATCTCAAGACTCTAGATATTATATTATCTTTTCTTTAAGAGAGGTCGAGGGCAAAATACAAGAATCAAAAAACTCTATGAGGTAGGCTAAATAGCCTCTTTCTAGGATGTCAGATCTAAAAGGTATGTTGAAATGTGTCTTGAGTGATTGCTTAAAGCTATAAAAAGTCTTATGCCTTCAATACATCATATATGTATTTTATATAATTGTAAAACCTATTGGCTGTTGCATAAATAGTTTCGGCTTAAGGTCACCTTGAAAGAATTTATTCTTTACATCTAATTGATATAAAGTTTGTGTAAGAAACAATAATAGAGGGCAACAACCTGATAGTAATTATCGTTATTGCAATGAAAAATATATCATGATATAAGTCTTTATAAATCATATGATTACAAACCTAATGTTCAACTAATCAATCTTTTCTCCGGGTATAGTTATAGGCGTCGATTGGATTGGGAGGCTCGGGCACTGCACGAGACAATTCAAAATTGTTCCCGGATGTGCCCATGGACTGACCCGCGACAAGGTTTGACGGTGTCAAGTTAAACATTTTGACATTGGAGGTGCGACACGGCATGACTTGGCATGATGGTTATTCAGGTTGGTTTTGGCACTACTGGCCCGCAATATATTACAAGCTAGCTTGGACCTGACCCAAGCTTACTTGGAATGAACCAAGAAACCAATGCTAGCTTGGAATGAATTGAGCTAGTCTAGCCAAGCTTGACCCTGCTTGGCATGATCAGCATGACTCGACACGACTCATTTTCAGAGTCATGTCAGTATGATATGATTCGTGTTAAAAATCATGTCATGCTCGGCTTGGCATGGTGGTTCAGGGTGTCTAAAAAAATGGGTTGTACAAGCACGACACGACTCATTTGGCACCTCTAGGTATAGTCTTTATTTTGCATTCTCATGCATCCCACTATAGTACTGCTTGAATGATTTGGAACAAGATCTCAAATATGTTTGGACATGAATGTGTTCAATTCTTCTAACATAATTTGTCGCCATATTGAATAATTATCTTGAAAAGAATATTTAGGATCTTACAACTGTCGAGATGCAACAAAAATATGGAATATATAATACCAAAATAAGAGTGAGAAAATATGTGATAATTGGTATTAGGTATAACACATCTTTGGTTTCTTTAGTAGAGAAATGGAAAGGCCGAACCAAGTGACTACTTTGAATAGGGTCAACTAACTTTATAGAGAATTTTTATGTGTGATATTGTAAATGTATTCATCTAGTATATGTCTAGTGGTGGCAAATATATCATGTCAGGCCAACATGACCTAGTTTTTTATGGCCCAGGTAGGCCATTGGGTTGAGTCGATCAATTAGCTAATCTAGCTCACCTAAGCACTAGGCACTAGTCTTATATGATCTATCATTGTTCAAACCTTACAATATTGGGTTTGATCCAGGTTAGTCTAGTTTAGTCCAAACTATTTATGAGTTAGTTTTGTCCTGAGTGGGGCAGTTCCATGAGTCATGTCACTCTACATCCTATTGAGGCATGTGGATCAATCCTCAACCTAGCATGATCCATGCTATGGGCCATTCTTGAGCTAGTTTTCATAGGTCATGCTACGGGTTGTGCTTGAACTAGTTTTCATAGGTCATGCTACGGGCTAGAGGTGTCAAACGGGACGTGCCGGGCCGGCTCTGTCCATTTTTTTTAGGCCCGACCATGCTTTCGTGCTGGGCCAGGCACAACACGGTTACTGTACAATGTCGTGCCTGACCCGGCATGGTTTTGTAGGGTCTAACCTGACATGGGCCCGCGGCACGATCCGTTGGGTTCGGCCCGCTACATTAAAAAAAAATAGGGTTTCGGCGCGCGCCGTCGTGCTGAACCTCTTATTTTAAAAAATTAGGATTTCGGCGTGCCCGAAACCCTAATTTTAAAAATAATTAGGATTTGGGCTCGCCTGAACCATAATTTTTTAAAAAAAATTAGGGTTTTGGTCTCCCCCGTAACCCTAATTTTTAAAAAAATTGATTTCGGCATGGTACCATGCCAAAGGGCCACGGTACCGACCCGGGCCAGGCATGGCATGAGGCCCTGTTGGCCTTGGCACGGCACGGCATGAGCCCGGGCACGGGAAATTTTTGTGCAGGGCCAGCTCGGCCCGGTTGACACCTCTACTATGAGCCTCTTAGATTAGGTTTCTCAAATTTCACAACTTTCATCTCTATTTCCCAAGAAACTCACATCTTGTGTATTGTGGAATGTTCATAATATGCTTTTCCTCATAGCACAAATCTCAAATAGAGGTCTCATACTCTCCTTAAAACTAATTGGGTTACTAGTATCATGAGCTAGATTGGTTGTCTTTTTGCGAGAGTGACTATTGGACAAGGAAATGATCTTATCACTATAATATTCCAATGTGCAACGGCTTGGATCAAATTCTTAAAGAATAATTTATCATCAAAAAAATATTGCATCCATACTCATAATGATCATACTAGTCTTTGATGAGTAGTATAAATCTTTTCTGAGTAGTATAGTATCGAAAATTGGTGCACATGATAGTGCAAGTGGCCATCTCTATATCTGAAGTGAGATCTTGAACAAAATATGGATGTCTAAAAATTTTGGGCTAAAGATGAAAAAGATTATCTCATAGATATAAAAGCTTATATAGGATATGGTCTTAGAGGAAAGATGGTAATATCCAGTTCATTAAGAAGTTGGTGGTTAATATTATTTCTCCCTAAAAATACTTATGAATACTTTTATGTAAAGTATCCTAGTTGATTAAATTAAATATTAAATTTTTTTTTCTGTTATCTTATTCTATTTAGGAGTGGTAGTACAAGATGTTTAGTGAACTATCTCATGCTCTTCAATGGATAAGAAAATTGATAAGAAGTATATTATAAAATATTATTATTTCTTAATATTTTATCATTAGAATTAAAAAGAGTTTATATTTTTACATAATGTTTCATTAATGTAGATATGATTTGAGATTTTTCTTTAAAAATCAACAATCATATATATTTAATAAAATTATTAACTAAAATAATAAAATATTTCATATGAACATGTATGATTGTCCTACAAGATTCTCATATATCTGAATGAATTAGATAGAATAATTTTCTCTTAAGTTTCCCAACATGTCAGATAGGAATCTCTATTATATTTTTTTAATTGACACATCAAACAGTTGTTATAAGCCATCTTGTTGATATTTTGCTTCAAAATTTTTAGCTTATTCAATGATAGATGTCAATATTGAGAGTATATAATTGATGAATCAATAATATTTAAGCATCTAGAGTAACTTCTATGAGTGGAAAAAAACATATACAATTTATCTCGCTCAATCCCCTTGAAAGTCATCTCTTTGATCTGTTGATCTTATACAAAATTACCAGAAAAAAAAATAATGTCACAACTCAGTTTCCTTAGTGAAATAATCAACTAAAAATAAATTATAATAAAACTTAAGTATAAAGAGAAAATATTTCAAAAAAAGACCAAACATTGATATTGTTATACTTTCTAATCCATACAATGATGTTTGTGGTGATTTTAATTTATTTTTTTTTTTGATGGGAACACCTGACTTGTAGGATGTATGAATCATGTTTGACCATTATATAAGGACATGAGTTATATATTATTCATTATTAAATATTTTTATTTTTATATTATATTTGTTTAGTTTAACCTGTTATCAGATTCAAATTTGTAAACCCTAATGTGTGTCTCTTCCTATTATCTTTTTTTTTGTGTTTGCAATAGGTGCACACAAATTGTGAGGCACACCATCATTATTTTGCATGAGAGGCACACCCATTGTATGTGATCAATAATGCACACAAGCATAGTGGGTGCAAGATGATGCACTTGGTGGTGTGCAATTGTGTGCATGGTGATACATAGAAGTGTATGGGTGGGGGTGCACTTAGTAGTGCATGTTGTGGAGAGTGTAGTGGTGAGACTAATGGCAAGATGTAGAAGGCCTAATTGGGTTTCCTTTCTTTTACAAATTCAATATTTAACAAATAAAGAGTGAACCCTAATTTTGTTTGGCATAAATTAGGGTTTGGTGTAGCTTTGTTTTTTGAGGAATTAGTATGAATTATATTAGTAGAGATAAATAGAGAAGAATCTCAATCTAGTATATATATATTTTAGGAGGATAAGTCACATTAAAAATATTATTGAATATTATTTTTGGATAGGAAATCGAGAGTATTATATAATAGTGAGAGAAACATATTAACTATTGGAGTCATATAGGAGTCTTCACAGAGTTCATCTATCATGACACTGAACAAGAGTATACAAAATTCGTTTTTATGATAGTAATAGATTCTTCTCTTATTTCAGATATCATTGATTATTTCACTCATTTCTCATTTTAGGCTTTTTGATTATCCACACATGAGCAGTCATTTACATCACAATTAATCATATGTTATTTATTATGTCCTCTTATTCTAAGAGTATTATTGTAGCTAATGATAAATACTCGAAAGTAATTGGATATAATATTTTTTAGTTTGAATTCTAGTAATTTTTTCTTGTCATATTTATTTTTTAGACTAAACATGTTGGATTGTAATTTTTCTTTTTAATGTGGAGATTTTTTTTTTAATTATTTGAGTATTTTCAATTTTTTCTTATGCATTCCTAACTTGGTCACTTAATACATGCTTAGTTAAAAATTATTTATCCTAGTTTTAAGGTTATTTTGATCTTAGATTCTAAAACATGTTAGCTAGGAAAGTTTTTTTGAGTTTCTTATCGTGTACGTTAGTCTTATTTGACTAGTGGCTCATTCGATTTGATATACCCAGATGTATGAGAACTTAGTAAAAAAGTGATTACGGAGAAATTAAAGTATTTGGTTACTTTATTCATTGCTGCTTGAAATATACATAGATATCTCTCTTTTGTAATAGATTATAAGTTTTTTATATTTTTTAGATTTTCACAAAATGATAAAATATAAATTTGATAAAAATATTTAAAAAGTTAAGAAGAAATAATATAATAGAATATGTCATAATAATTTATCAGGTATTATATGAATTATAGGATTATACTCTAAATTTATTGTGCTGACATACTTTAATAGTATGAAATTATTGAAAGAAGGATAGACACTTATACTTGAAAAGTATGTTCAAAATATTATTATGGAGATATGGTATTAAATCAATCAGCTTCAGCAATCAAATATTTTTTTCTATTATTTTATATCATATATTTTTTCAGATCATACTTCATTTAGAGAAATGATGTATGGTCTGAAAAAGTAAGAGGATCATGGATATTTGCAATTATCATGGTATTTATATTCGATTTTGGCACTAGTATGCACTGAGAGATAATCTACAACATAGTTTTGTATTTTTATTGGATACAACTTTCTCTACTGGAAAAGTAAGACACTCGTACTTGCTTCAATATTTAATGTAGAGGCATAGTTCAAAATGATAACGATAATTATTGGTGAGATACTTTTAATTGCTTATTTCTCATGGAGAAGATTCACGATATGATCAAAACTATAGTATATATTCATATAGTAGAACAATCAGCAAGCATTTTTATTTCTCATAAAGTGACCTCAATTTGCTTTTCTTTTCTTTAAGCTGGGTGGTGTACGTGTATGCACCAACTTGATAAGGAGTTATGTTGTTTTTATTCACATTTATTTTTGTTTTCTTTTTGATTGGAGCAATAGACTTGTAGATAGAGGTGTCAAACAGGTTGGGCGGCCCAGGCCCGATTTGAAACTAGGCACAGTTTAGGCGTGCCTAACTCGGAACGTTGCGGTCTAGGACCATGCTCGGGCTCGGGCCGAGCGGATCCTCGGCATAATTTGTGTCGTGTCATGTCGAGGGTCTTCGGTCCACGTGCCATTCTAGATACGACTCAGGTGCATGACACATGGGCACGACATTGGTGATGATGCGATGAGTGACACACAATGGCTGACACAATGATGCCCTGACAGGGGATGACGCGGCAATGCCTGACGGGCAATAGCTCGGCATGCCTGACAGGCAACAATGGTGCGGCGGCTCAACCATGTTATCCTTATTTTCTATTCTAGGTTAAGAATTATCTTAACCTAGAATACGCCCAACCTGAACTTGAACTGATTTCGGGTCTGCCCTCTAATGAACTATATTGTGCTAGGCACGATGTGGTTACTATAGCGTAATGTGGCTGGCATGGCATGCGAGCTCATATTGGATGGGCCTGAAAAAAATGAGTTATGCCAACCCGGCACAGCCCATTTGACACATGTACTTGTAGACTATCTCAATCATATTTATCTATTATATTATATAGGGATGTGAGTTGTACATTATTCTTTAAGTACTTTTGCTTTTTATTTTTTAATGTCATTTTTGTTACCATAATATTAAAGATTATAGAGTTAATAAAAAAAATAAAAATGGTGCGATCAATTGTGGCATTGGTATTGACTACCGAATATATGATCCAAGAATTTGAAGTGAGGTGGTGAGAGGAAAGAATCATCAAAGTGTGAATATTTCAGCTAAAACTAGCAGTATCCAATGAAATAAGTCTTGAATATTTTTTCAGAGTAAGCATAACCAGACCAATAGATAAAAATATAGAAGATAAATTATAACCTATGTTATAATTTATGAATTTTAAAATATCCTATATAACTTAATGTGTAATATTAAACACCTTTTATAAGTATGTCTTAATTTTTTTTCAAAAAAATAACTTATAATTATGATTTCTCCCTTTTAGAGTATTTCTTTCAGCTCTCACATTGTTATTGTGAGAAAAAGTCATTATGATAATCTGATAGATCATTCCATTTCTAATTGATTTAGGTGTAGATGTATATATATGAATTATCCTCTGATAAATTTTCAAAAAAATTAGAAGTGTTTTCTCATTAAGAATTTGAGTCTATAAAATAGTATATCACTCTCCCAATGAATGCAAGTACAATATAATGTAAATATGATTATACAAGCACCTCAATGTAGTCTTGTATGTCACCATAGGTATCATCCCCATAAATCCTATGATGTAATTTTGTCCCATCTACATGGTAAGTTATCTCATTCTAATTAGTCTGTCGTATGTTATCAATTGGGTAATATTATCATATATGTGAAATATTTCAACGAGTATATCGACATAGTTAACTCCCTAACTTTCTTGTATGTATGACACAAACCAAATATGTTAGACACACTCAAGTCAAGCAAATGTCATAAATGGACTAATAATTATGCATTGATCACTAATTACGTATTTGACCCATTATGATGTGACTCATTCAACAAGTGTCTCACATGACTTTGGCCCAAGGACTAAATCTTCATCAATGTAACCAATAATCAATGTGTTTATCTGTAATTTCTACTTGATTATTTCTAGTGGTCTACACTAATTATGATCATCACCATGACACAAAAATACAATAAAATCATGGTATTCATCACCACCAGTATGGCCTACCACAATAAACCCACACAATCGTAATAAATAGTAGCAGTCACCCCAAGCACCATTTCAACAATCCATTATCATAATCAATGTATTGTGATGGTCTGCTATTGAAACTTTTGTGGAAATAGCAATAAAATTGACAAAATCCATTGAAAATCATCAAAAACCATCTAGAACTCATTTACAAAAGTGAAAAATCTCACAATGTCATTACCAAATATATTCAGAAGAGGCATCACTATTATAGGTACCAATTGTTGACACAAACCCTCGCCTGCACTTATGCACGATGCTCCACCACCTTAAACACTATGCACCATCCTTGGTGTGCCTCCATGCTGCATGATATCATGTAAAAAATGAAACTCATTAGGGTTTTGGCAATAGTCAGATAGAGAGAGGAGGTATATGAGAAGAAAAGAGAGATGGAAAAAAAAATTAAAAATGTGCAAATTTTTTCTTCATTCCAATTAATAGATATTGCAACCTGATCATTTTTTGTTGTTTATTGTAATATGGATGAGAGTTCTTAATTTGTGGCTATCACAATCCAACAATTCCATTGTATATAAGCATCTAATGTATATTTTGATTGATAAAGTTTTATGGCAATGTTTTTTAATGTGTTGTTCTTTACAAGGTATTAGAGTTATAACCCTAGGGAGTGCACGTATCGTGCACTCCTTTAGGTGCAGCAGTAGACATGTGTGGGTGGGTAAAATTGAGGGGTTATGAGCACATATTGTGTTGCTATGGGTTTAGGTGCAGCAGTCCACTTACATACAACAGGGTACACCATATGGTTTTTGTGCACCAAGGGCGATGATGAACCACCTGATAGGTGGGTCATTTGACTATGAGATGAAGGAGAAGTAATTGCAGGAGGATTCTCATTTTTTTTATTGTTTTGTGGTAGTGTGTCGAGTTCAAGCGCTAACCTAAGTTTTTTTTATCTTATATGATATGCAAAATTTTATAAAAGTTAGCAGCATCATTATATTCATCTCAGATGATACGGATATATGATGCAATTACGTAGTTTTTTGAGCTAAGATTGGAAAGGATTAGAGAGATTAAGTAGGTAGCCACTCACTTTACAAGGCTATTTGGTATGATTGTATGTTGCTTATTTTTATATTTTTTTATCATATTTCATTATTTTGTTTTTTTTTTGTTTTTTTTTTTTTTGCTTAGTATCTTTTCAGTAAGTAGTCTTTGTACGTAACTTAATTTTAATTTAATTTTTTCTTCTAATATTTAGTTGTAATATAAAAGATTGAGAAATATTTTCTTTAGATTAAACAGTGTTTATTATATGTTCTTGCTTTTATGGTATGATGTCTCAATAAATGTTTGAGTATGATTGACCTATTGATTATATAATTTTGACTTGCTCATATATTATTGATCAATTAAGAATATTATAGCATTGAGTGTGAGGCATGCTAGTTATGAAAGCATGTCAGAATTTCAAATCCTACATGTCAAGTTAGTATGTATATGGACTTTTTTGATCTGATATGCTTAGACTTATGGGAATATAGTAGAGATGAATCTTGAGAAAAGTAGTAATGCATATCAAGTATATGTTTGACAATTTCAATATTTATTATATACCTTACTTTGTGTTTGCATACTTTCTCATAATAAAGTTATAGAAATGAATAATAAATTTCTAGTTGAGATAATTTGTATACACTTATTTTATAGGAGTATTCCGAAATATTTTAGGGAGATATAGTATAAATTTTAAATTAATTCATCAATTTGATGTCTTTATGTTTTTTTATTATTTTTTAACTCTTACATCCCTAAAAAAATTATTTAGTATATCTCCTAGAATTTTTTCAAGTATTTATTATGTTCATAATTTTTTTTTAGTATGTGATAAGAAAGTATCTAGGGCCTTGAAGTATATCTTTCTTGGATACTTTAGTACCCAAAAATGATATAAGTGCTTTTTATTAGAGTGCATGTTTTTTTTAGGATACTCATATTTTATTTTAAGATATTATCTCATCCAAGATTATGTTTAGTCATGATAGAAGAAATAAATACTCTTCACTTTTGCTAACTAATTCTATAACTTTCTAAAAGATTTGTTATTGGTTGCATGTGATTGTTTGTTCTGTAGATAGTTTCAGATGGGAAAATAGATCATCTTAAGATATTTTAGGTGGATAACCAGGATATTTTTTCTATAGTGGCCAATATGACTTTGGTATGTCTTCTTATTTCACTAGTATTATCTTATAAATGGAGGATACACAAGGTAGACATGAAGAATGTATTTTCTCACTATGACCTTAAGGAGAATGTGTATATACAGCAACCAAATAGATTTAGAGTAGCACATTCATATGTAATTTGTAAATTGTATAAGATATTTTATGACTTAAAATAATAATTTACAACATAGTTTGAGGTTTTCCTAAAGTCATTTCTCTTTGTTTTTATGGTGTTATAGACTTTTTGTTTGTTTTTTTGCATGTCATGATGGCATGATGATTTTGCTTATTATATACATAGATGATATTTTGGTTATGAGAAATAGTACGTTGAGAATTAACAAACTTAAGAAATACCTTCATTAGCAGTTCTATACGAATGATTATGAAGGACTCAAATATTTTCTTAGGATAGAGGTGCATTATGACAAGAGATTATTTTTTTATAACGAAAGCATGTTTTTCTTATTTTTACAGAAATTAGACTTTTAGCTTATGCGCCAATAGATACCGATATTGATTTGAGTAATGATTTTTCATCTAATGTAACTCATTTAATTGATTTTATTATTTACAAGAAAATTATTGAAAATATTATTTATTTGATTATTATTAGATTAGATATAATATATGTATTTAGTATAGGTAGTAATTTCTTAGATTCTTTTTTGCAGATTCATCTGAACATAATTATTCGTATGTTGAAGTTATGAGTCTCTAAGAATTTGGATCTCTTCTAAGATCACAAACATATGTAGTTAGCAGGTATTCAGATTTGAGTTGGACATTTGCTTATATTGAGATAAGATATATGATAGAGTTTAATATTTTTCTTAGAGTTAATCTTATCTCTTAGAAAAATAAAAGGTATGTGATTGTTTGGAAATGTAGTGCATAGGTGGAGTTAATAACAATGGTGATAATCACATATGAGATATTTTGGATTCAATATCTATTCGAGGAGATTGAATATTTATTTTCTTCTTCTATTACTCTTTACTTTAGCAGTCAATCAATGAGTTACATAACCTCAAATTCAATGTTTCATGAACAAGTAAAGCACATAGATATGGACTACTTTTTTTAAGGAAAAGTTCTTAATGGGATCATTACTATATTATATATTCAGATAGTAGAGCTGTCAATAACTATCTTCATGAAAACCTTGAAGATATCTTAGCTTACTTTTATTTTTTTTTAACTTGATATTTTTGACTTTTACTTATCAGCTAGAATAGAAGTATTATAGTTTATAGCCTTTTTTGTTTTTTTTTGTTTTATTATGTAATGGATGAGAGCACCCAACTTGTAGATTATCTCACTATGAATGGCTTAATATATTAAGGCCTCTCTAATACACATTTTATTATCGGGGTTTTTCATGAGTTATATTGATGTATAATGTATCTAAATATTTTTAAAATTTCAATAAGGACTCAATTATTTTATTGAGAAAAATATGGTTTACGTTATGAGAGGTATTGAGTTATCATGGAAGAGATATACAGTTAATATTTCTTAGAGGTTGATGTTTTGGATTATTCTCATGTGAATGTTTTTATTGAGTTATGTATTGACTTCTTATCTGATATGGGTTATTTAGTTTACTCAATTATATATAGGAGAATTATAGTATAGTTTATATGGTCAGTATAATTAGTTATTTCTTAAATTGTATTAGGGGTTGTTTAACTTGATACAGCTCTTCACGGGCGTAGACTTGTGAAAAATCTCTCAATTTACTTTCTCTTTTCGTGATCTTCACTACATGTTATTGTACTTTTCTTAGAGGTATTTTTATCTCTTAGAAATGTAAGAGATAAACAATGATCTCGAGATATAATATAAAGATAGAATTTAAGGTAATAGTAATAGGTTGATAGTTACGAGATATTTCTCATATTACTTTATTATGATAGTCAAACAATGATATATATATATATATAATTTAATTCAATATGTCACGAGTAGATAAAATCTATAAAGATAGATTACTTCTTTCTAAATGAGATGTATGATGAGATTATTGTTAAGTCTATATTCTTATAACAAATCAATCAACTAATATATTGATAAATATCTTGAAATATTTTAACTTATTTTTTGTCTTAGCTTAGTGTTATGATTATTTATGCATTAGTTTGATGTGAAATATTGTGATTTGTATTATTTATTTTTGATATCTTTATTTTTGATGGGAACATACAACTTGTAGGTTGCACATTTATTTTTTATTTTTCTATTTATTTAGGTTTCACTTGAATTAAATGGATTGATAATTTGCATTATTTTTCTCTGAGTTTTATTTTCATGAAGTGGATTAAATTTTATTTACTCTAGATATATGGTTTTAATGTTAATAGAAAGGGGATGCTAACATAGACAAAGGCTGGTTTAACTAAGATAATTGATCTCATAAGCAAGTCTAATTAATATTTTAGCTTCATAATCTTTATCATTGGTGTCTGGTGGTCTTTTTCTTTTGATAAGATCACCCTGCACTTGTTAATTTTTACAGGTGGTACATGGGCTTGAACGTGATGAGCAATGTATGCTGCTAAAATTTGTAACCAGCTGTTCGCGTGGTCCATTACTTGGATTCAAGCATTTGGAACCACGTTTTACAATTCAGAAGGTATGCTCTGTGTCAGTTTTATGGAATTCTGGGCTCACCATCATCACCCTTTTGTTTAAAGCTACACCATATGCATTATATTTTCAAATAGATATGAATCTAAGCAAGCATTAATATACAATTCAAATTGTCCTTAAACTCTTATGCTCGAAACTCATGAATACAAAAGTGGTGGTCATCTTGGCTAATTGATAAATAGTTCATCTGTGATAAATAATAATAATATTAAATAATAGTCTTATGATTATCTTGATTATAGGAGATAAAAATATCATGATTATTTATATCATAGGTATGTGTATATTCTCTGCCTACTCCCCACGTCTTATTCCTGTCAATTTTTCATATAAGTTCTGTATTTATTATATATATTCACTTACATTTTATTATATGTTGGTTGAAATGTTTTGAAATAAAATTTCATATATTATTAAAGGTGATTGTACTTAGTTCATCAAATATAAAATGTCGTCATCTAACATAGTATGTCTCGGACATAGTGTCTGGGATACTGCAATTATTAAGATAAAACAAGAATTATAATATGTAATATTAAAATGAGAGTAATAAAGTAGTAATAAAAAATAATAGATTAAACATATTATTGATTCCTTATGTAGAGCAATTAAATGATCTAAATTGATTTTCTGAATTGAATTAACTAGCTTAGCATATGGTTTGAGAAAAAAATATTGTTGGCACATCCATCTAGTATATTATATCTTTAAATTGTAATATTCAAGTATTTCATCTTAATCTTTTTTTGGGGAGACTTGTAATTCCTATCTTAGGATGCTAAATTTTAATTTTTCTATTCTCAAAAATAATCAAAGACAAAATAAATATATCTAAAAATAATATGAGACAAGGTAAAAAACTTTTCTCCAATATGTAAAATGTGGGCATGTATGCATTGAGAAAAAACAAAAAATAAGACCTGATTGATGAGTTAAATTACGATTAAAGCTATATCTTCTTAAAAATATGTTGAAACACTCTTTCCAAGTAAGAGTGTCTTAGTTATCTCCATCATATATTTATTCTTTATTTTAACTATCTCATTTTACTAGGATGTGGCAGTGCTTGAAGTATGTTGTATAATCTCATAATTCATATAATATATTTTAAATGAATCCAACATATATTCTAATACACTATCATTTTTTTATTTTCTAATATTTTTATCATTTTCTGAAATATTAAAAAAAAATAAAAAAAAAACTTGTGATCTATCACGAAAAAAATATATTTAAGTATGCCTTTAAGAATCATCAAAAAACCTGATTAGATACCTAAATCTTTCTCTAATCGTATTTGTATTAGGTCGCTATACATTTGGATGTATGAGAATGCATGAATCATTATCAAATCAGACTATCATGTGAGATAGGAAGCTATGATAAGCTTTCCTAGTTGACATACATCATATTATATGGTCAAAATATTTTTAAGATTAAGATAATGTAATCTCAACTTGACCAGTAATAGATACTAAAGCTAATAATGCCCAAGTAACAAGTCAAAAATACTCATACACCTAGAGGGAGTTTTTGTTGATGAAGATAGAACATATAATCTAATAGACTTACTCGAAAATGAATTTTTTTTCATAATCTTTTGATTTTGCAAGTAAATATTAGTAAAAATAAAGGTAAAGCCAAAGTTTAGTTGTCTAGAAAGGCAACTCACGAAGCAAATTAATAGGATAATCTAAAAAAAAATATGACAAAAAAATAACAAGGATTTAAGTTGAATAGTAATATATTTAATAGCTTTCAAGTATTTTACATATGTGATAATAATATTATATATTTTATATGTTATCACCTTAAATAAATATATATATATATATATGTTATCACCTTAAATAAATATTTTATATATTTATCTCTAATAAATATTATGGTAGATAGATTCTGTATAGACTCTTGGATGGATTTAACAGTCAGACTATCTCTCTTAGTACTATGTAATATTTTTGATCTCTTATCTAAAAATAATATCAAATAATTATTTCTCGTGTGTCTTATCTTTTTGTATTGTGTACACTCGACTAGGACTGTCCACTATCTATCATTAATACGATAATCTATATGTGCTATAAAATTCTAACTCCAAAACAACTACACTCAATTATTTCTTTTTTTGTTAATTATGTTTTGTTTTGTATTTAACACTAAATTTGGAAGTAGTTTATATAGTAAACTTAGTTAAGGTTTCTGCTTGTCACCACCATGTGAGCCACCACATGAACCATTGTAAGCATAACCACATGCGCCACTTCCCCTAGTCGCATGCACCACCATGTGCTTAACCATGTGCACAACTATGGATCACCATGCACAATTACTATGTATTTGTGCACCACATGCATTCTGCCTGCGCCACTGCATGCACTTTTGGGCTAGCAAATGATAGTCGCACATAGTGGTTGTGCAACTATGATTGACAGAAAAAAAAAGTGGAAAATAATTTAGGGAGTAGAAACACTTCACCTATCTCTGATATCATATTAAATTAACAAATATAAGCTGAATAATAATAACACAATATTAATAACATAATACATGCCGCTCTTATATAATGGGCAAAAATAGTTAGAGCAACCCACAAATTTAAGTGCTCCTGTCAAAAAACATAAAATAAATCATAACAGTATATAATAATCACTTCTAGAATATTAAGATCTTTTCTCTTATATAAACTCTATATCGGCACAACTTGTTTTATCCTTAGTTCTTTCATGGATGCCTTGTGTTCTCTCTATTAAGAATGAGAAGTAAAAAAAAAAATTCTTTGATGTCTTACATACATGATCTTTCAAGGTTAGACATAATACTAGTTTCTTTTAGGACTACAATGGGGTGAGGTTAAGGTTTGTGTTTTTGTTTGTGTTTATTGAAGATTAAGCAAAAAAAACTAAACACAAATATTAATTTTTGTACTTTTATATAATGACTAAAGAGAGCTTGTTATATAAATTGAGTTTCTTAAATAAAGACAAACACAAATATAGAGACTAAAGGGATCAGGGCAGCCCACAAGTTAGGTATTTCCATTAAAAAATATAAAGAAATAAAAAAGTAAAAAAAGAAAAAAAACTTTATACTTAAAAATATAAAGCTGAAAATTTTCAACACCATGCTTCGAGCTGGAGTCTAAAACACCCCTAAGAAATGGCCACGTGCTATCATTCATAGCTCCAAGAAAGAATAGTCTTTTTTAATTTACAATCTTTAGCCATAACATTATGGTTTAGAGATTTCTAGAGTCTTGTTCGCTTATTATTGTTGACTGTCCAAAAACTGATCAATGCCTTTATGTTGAAATTTGTACAATGCCCGCAATGTTGCCAGCACATGGTCTCTAGAAAGCATGGGCTGCCAGAGGAACCTCCAATTGCTGTCAGTGTTTTGACATTAATCAAAGTATTTTTTTTTTATGTTACACTAATGAACGCATTGCTGTAAAACAGTTCTCCCATTCTTTTTATTTATGTCGCACACAATGGGTGCACAATAATAGGAGATGAATCTCTTTCCTCTCTCACAAATCTAGGAAAGATATACTCTGTGATATAAGTCTCACAGAGTATATCTTTCCTAGGACAGCCCACAAGTTAGAGTCTAAAGATTAGGCAGGACAAACTAAATACATATATAGAGTCAAAAGAATTAGGACAGCCTACAAGTTAGATGCTCATATAAAAAACTTAAAAAGAGATTAAAAAAAAACTTTATAATTTCATGAACCATCTGAATTTTATACTTTCATAAACCAGAGGTAGTGTTTTTATTATGTTTCATGAACATTCTTAACTTTCATGAACACTTATGACTATTTTATTAAATAAGTTCAGCAATTAATTTTACTTTTTATTATTGTAGAATATTTTTTTTTCCTCCTCAATAGAACTAATGCCATAAAAATAAAAATGAAAATCTTTGTTTATTATAAAACACTCAGCAGATTTTCTCACTTTAAAGTTAAAATATTGGTTGAGATAGAGAGTAAAAAGAGATGAAGAGAATGAAAAAAATAGGAAACATTTTTTTTTCACAAATAACAATATATCTACTCAAGTTGGGGCACTTACATACTATGTGTTCTCATGCAAACAAAAATAAAAAATTAGTAAATTAAATAAACAAACAATGATGAACCTTAACAACATTCATTTTCAAGCTGATGTTTATATATCACAAATACATAATTTAGAATAGATCAAAGAGACATGTAGCCGTTAGCACATACATGAAGATATCTACAATTTGTTCATTGACAGACACATAGGTGGTAGTTTTCGAATAATCATAAAACTTTTTACATATGAAATTCTTACTGTTCTTTACTCGTGAAATATTGAATTGATAGTAATATGACGAGTAATCTGACTATCATAATAAAATATCAACTTTAAAAGTCATAGACCCGACTTCTCCAAAAAATCAATTATATAGTTGAGTTCATAAGTAATAAATTTCATAGCCTTGTACTCTAAGACTTGACTATATCTGTAAATAATAATCAATCAATTATTTTTTTTAGGAGACAAGATTATCTTCAAAAAAAAAATTACAATTTTACCGATGATCTTTTCTCTGTGATTTGATGATCTTCAAAAAAAATCCAGCTCGAATATGAGTACGCTTTAATTTAGCTATGCCCTAGATCTCTAAGTAAAATCTCGTATCCTTGAGTTTTATTTACATACTTGAGAATCATGAAAATTATGTCTATAGAAATTTATTTGTGAAAAATCTAAGAAATGACTAAACATAATAGCAAAAGTAATATATGATATAGTCACAATTAAATAGTTCAACTTTCTTAAGATTTTCTTAAGATATGATATACTTGAGTTTAACTTTCTTATGTCTAGAGGAGTAAATTGAGGAGATGATAAGTATTGCCAAATCTATATTCGGTTCAAATGCTATATTAACAAATATGCATCTTATTATATCAAGATTATACAAAATATTTAAAATATCTCATTTAATAAAAACAACATACATCTAGAATATACAACCATAATCCCTAGTAAATATCTAAAATATCATAAATTTTTTATTGAAACTTGATTTTTAAGAATAATTTTAATTGAGGTCTATCTAATTGGTTATTTATTTTTCAAGATATCATCAATTTATATTATTAATATCATATACTATATCCTTGATCCGTATTGGTAGAAATAAGAATAATTTAAAAAATTTTATAAGACCAAAAATAATGAGTACTATAGAACTTATTTAATCATGCCCTATGTAATTGTTTCATGTCATAAAATAAAATATCTTAAATAGTCTATACTTCATACCTGTACTCCTCAAAATAATAAAATTTGGACACTACTATATAATCATCTTTACTTCAAGATTATCATGAAAGAATATATTTCATATATTTAAATAATATATAATCTACTTATGTGAAAAAACAACATAAACCAATACTTTTTTAGCAACCATCTTGATTACAAGGGAAAAGATATCCCAAAAATCTATACCATAAGTCTTTGTAAATCCTTTGACTATTAACGTGATCTTTAGTCGATCAATATTTTCTTTAGATTTAATCTTTATGTTGTATACTTATTTGCATCTCATTACAGGCTTATCCAAAGGTTCTGAAACAATATCCCATGCTGATTGTGTTGTAGTTTATAATTTCTTGTTTGATTTTATTTTTTTTTCTGTTTTATATATGAGAGCAACCAACTTGTGGGATGGTCCAATTCAGCTAGCACTTTATATAATGATTTATCTGATGCACATATTTTTTTTGAGTAATTTTCATTTGTGACCACCCCTGCCTCCCCCCCCCCCCCCCCCCCCGACTTGTTTCTCAACATGATATCATATCCAAAGCCCTAGAAAGAATGAACCCTAGTGGTGCATTGTGTTGACATAGTGCAAGTAGGCATGATTGCTATAGTGCATGCCACTAAACACTATCAATGCTCAGCCATTGTGTACGATAGACATCAACACACATTGTATCGATGCCGTGAAAAGGTGGTGGTGCTGGAATCTCAATGGTGGTATGGTATTTTTTGCCTGACAATAACATTCTTTGATTGTGCATGGGGGAGAAATTGGTGCACCTTGGTTTTTTGGTTGTTCATGGGAGTGCATTTTTCAGGCATTACGTACACCATAGTGATTCTGTTGTAATGGGGGGTGAAATTGAAAATTTTCCCCAAGTGAAAATTTAGAGTTCGAAAACCCTAATTTCTAACTGGGTAAAAATGCAGATTATGTTTTCTCAAATTTTAAGGTTTTGGATTAATAGAATTAAAGTTTTTTGCTAAATTGGAGTTTTGGATTGAGAACTCTAATTTTGTTTTGAGTGATAAATTTATATTTTGATATATTTTTTGATTATTTCTTTCTATATAGTATGAAGAATATAAAAAATTTGGTTATTAAGTTTAGAAATCAAAATCACTCATAATTTAGAGAGTCTCAATTTTGTATACATTCTATAGGAGGATGCATCATACCAAAAAAATTGAAAGTTTTTCAAATAGGAGATTGAGAATGTTATAGATAATTGAGAGAAACATACAATCTGCATTATCCATTAAGGGATCCTTATACAATCTTCTTATTGCAACCTTGTTGAATGGGGATATTATGTTCATTCACACTAGTTATTCGAGATTCCTTCCTAACATGGTATCAATAAGCCTTTGCCGACCTCCAAGTACTACAACCCTTGTACCTCATTCCTCAATTTCATGCTCCTGAATAATTAACTCAAGAGTCAATGCCCACATTACATGTAATATATTTTATTATTTTTATATTCTTTTCTTGTTTTTTATTGAGTTATTGTATGCAAGTTCAGCTATTGACAAATGAATGTCTCAATTTCCTAAATCATTTCCAACTAAAGACATAATGCATCTTGCCTAGTATCATCAAGGAAATGACAACTATCATCAATATGGTGATGGGGATCCACCATGATTTCCTTGGTAATGCATACTTTGTAAGGACTAGAACAATTGACAATATTATATTCATATTTTTGACAATGAAAATACTTAGAATATGAACTTTCCTTAGAAAATTCATGCTCAACTCATTTTCTTTTAAGGTCTGATTGAGAAGATTTGGCAAGGGTCTTTATGGGTAGAGATGGGGTAGATTCAGAGGGTTGTATAAAAGCCAAGGCATGTCCAAGGGAAGGATGATGAATTTCATCCAAGTTCTGTATTGAGGCATAAGCCCTTTCCAAGGAATCGAATGCCCAAGCAAATAGTTCAGCTTTCAAATCATGATTGAGGCCAACTCGAAATCACAAAAGAATCTGTATAGTTAACTCAATCTCAATGATGCTATATTGAATCAAAAACATACCAAACATGGTGACATATTTTTTGGCGGAAGAGTTAATTTGTCACAACAAGTTTCACTAATTTAATAATTGAGGATAGTATGGAGAAAAATATTTATATTTATATTTATTAATGATTTTTCATTTGTATTCATACACAAACAAATAATTTATCTCTCATCTCTCTTAATTGTTCACAATTAGACCAATATTAACTTGCCTATTCAATTAATTTCATAAGATTAAAACTCACTTTACATTCTTCTGAAAAGGGTGTACCAAATAAAATAGTAGTTCGTACCTTTAGCCAGTCAAGAAATCATGTGAGGTTGAGTTACCATCATAAGTAGGAGTCTCGACCCAAGTATTTCTCAAATATTAATCTTCTAAGTTTGTTTGATCATATTCTTGTGATTACTTGGTGAGGAGAGTGCAAATGATGAGATCATTGCCCATTAACAAAATTAAACTTATTTTCTCAAGGCTAGCTGGCAATCACATTCTAATTTGGCTGGAAGTTCTTTGATTTCTCTTTGTAATGATGTGAAGTTATTATGGATTACCATAAGATCATCTTATCTGGTAAAGATATGAACAAAGACTTTGTCGCATCGCATTGAGAGTTGGGTTCCATGTCTTGCCGGACTGGTCATTTGACTCAACTTATTTCTACAATAATTATTACCATAACAAGTAAGCATACTACTAGCATTCATTAAAAATATTGAAAATTTTTTTTGAAAGGCCTAATAAAGTGATTATAGTTCTAATTCTTTTGATACTAAACTAATGTTCAAAAATCTTATATTTATTTTAAATGATTCTGCTTATTTAAGAAATTCAAAATGCAAAAAATAGAACTTTGTACCATAACCGTAAATGGCAATCATTGACAAGTTGTGGTGGTCTTTCTATTTCCAAAATACAAAATACTAAGAATAAATTGCTACGAGAACATAAATTGCAACTATGTGAATGCAATTTTTTTATTTTTTATTTTTTTTGTATTTTATTTTGGATCAAACAATCATTATTATTTCATTGATAAAATTGATGATCTTTAAGGTGAGACTTGTGGTGAAATGATTCACTCATATATTATGGGTGGATTATTTGGATACTTTCTTTCATGTGTTGAAGATTATTTTTATACGAATTCTTATATCTCTGATGTCTCACAGATAAAGTATATATTAACAAAATGTGAAAAATATCTTTCTTCATTATTAATATAACCTTGAGGATGATGATGTATATATAAAATAATCATCTGGGATTAGAACAGTACATTCAGATATATGTAATTATCATATTTGGAACACATGGCTCGAGCCCAGCCTATGGCATTGCAATGGCATGGGCCATTACTCCACTGTGATTGGGCCGATCAGTGGCATGATTAGTGTCGTGCTGGGCTTAGCCAAATGGCCTGCATGCCAAAGAATGATATGACTCAGTGGGATGGATTATACCATGCTCAGCATGGCCTGATGGCCCGACTGGCCCTAAAAAAAGTCATGCTAGGCCAATACAACTCATTTTACACCTCTATATAAAGTTGATTTACTATGAAAAAACTATTTTTAGTTTCTGGACTTGTATGCATCATCTTAACATGAGTGTTATTATTTTATTTCGATTTTATATTTTGTTTTATGTTATTTGATAGAAGTATTTAATCTGTGAGTTGTCTCAATTAATTCTGTTCATTATATAAGGACATATATTTTATTATTTATATTGAGTATTATTATTTTTTTCAGATTATATTTGTTAAATTAATTTATCTGGAGGATATTTATGGCATTTTTTTATTTTTATAAAACCATCATTGCCATTCAAGATCCGAAGGATAGGGGCAGGTTGGATTACAATAAATCCCTTTCTCATTTCGAACATGAATAAGGTTTTAGAATCACTTTCCAAATCCATTTGATACCCATCCCAATAGATAGGTATGGGATGGGGCATCACCAAATGTGGTCTGATTGAGTGGAAGTGCAGTACATTCTGTTATATTCTGGGAGTAACAATTCTGAAGCATCACCTGGGGCATCACATGGAGCCTATTTTCCACAATTCCTCGCATCAACACAGAAGTGCAGTTGGACTAACCCAGTTGAATTGAACTGCTCCAAATCAACCACCAATCTATCTCAGTTTGATCCAGAGTCGCTCTTTTTGGTTGTAAATGATGGTAGTCATTGAGATTGAGTAACATATTTAAATGATGAGCAGAGGTTTGTGCAACCAAGAAGTAACATATTTAAATGATGGTAGTCATAGGGGTGAGAATAGAGGTGTCAAACAGGTCGTGCTGTTTCGTGCGCATGCCAAGCATGGCACGTTGCGCGGTCCACCGGCCCAACACGGCATGGTGGGCACAACCGTGACGATCATGTCCTGCATAAAAAAATTAGCCACATGGCCGACCAATTACAATCAGCCAAACGGCAGCATTTTTTTTATATTGGACTGCCTAGAGGTGTCAAACGGGCCAGGTGGGCCGGGGCTGGCCCGAGGAACGGCCTGACCCGGTCATGCCTGGTCCCGTATGGCACGGTAAAGGCATGTGTTGTGCCGTGGTGCCTAAGCCAATCAGGTCACGTGCCGGGCCAGGCATGTCTCGGTACCATGGCTTGTGGGCACGAATTCGCAGCAATAACTGAGTGGTGCCCAAAGTCCCGACTCAGCTCCACCCTGAAGCCCGACGCATGGTCATTTATCCGCAACCCCCAGACCCGAGCCCGATTGTTCCAAAAGCCGAAGCTTTTAGAATTTTGGACCGTTCGGGTTGGTTCGACAGTCGAATCGACCCATTGGTCCAAAAAAAATAAAAATTTAAAATCTAAGCCGTTGGATTTTACCTCCAATGACTATGGGGTGGAATCTAATGGAACTAAGGATTTTACCTATTTTTTATTTAAAAATATTATAAAAAATAATAAAAAATAATAAAAATATGTTTTCGTTATCTATAATATTTTCTCCCCACCCCCACATTATAAGATTTATATTTTCAAAACATAAATATCTCTCTCATTTCTCTCTCTCGGGTTCTTAATTTTGGTTTTGGGATTTTAGAATTTTTTTTTTCAGGACTCAGGTATGGTGTGGATTGTGGTGCTCATGCAGTGTGGACATCAAAAATCCAAAGTTTATGTATTATGACTTATGAGTCTTTTTTTATTTATTAGTTTTTAAGTTTTATAGTTTTAAATCTAAAATCTTTTTCTCTCTAGTCTCTCTCTCTCATGTCCTAACTTCTAAGTCAAATCTAAAAATTTAAAAATAAAAAAATATGACAAATAATAATTTTAATAACGAAAATAAAATTAATTATAATTTAGATAATGAAAATCCTACAGAAAAGTCCGATGCTGCCGATTCTTTGATTTCTCCGGTCGTATCGACCCAAAAATTTTTAAAATAAAAAATTAGAATATCAGTAGTTTATACTCACTTTAATATAATAAAACAAAAAATATTAGGGATGCCGAAGAAGAATCAGCATAGTGTAAATATTATAAAAAATATTAATCTATGAGAGTGTGTGAAAATAAGTATCTTAAGAGGTATGCCGAACTATGCACCAAAAAATATAGTATATTAGATCTTAGGCAAACTCAACTCAGTGGTGGGATTTTTTGATGCTGGATTCAGTTCAGTCTCAAAATTTATCTCTTTCATATATTATAACGAGTTAGGAAATGAAGACATTGTCAAACTGAACATCATAATGGGTCTACCGATTAGGTTTTCGGAGGATCTAATGGTAATCAGTATCATGCATACATATTTTTAAATTACATATCATATGATTCCTAAGTTCATATTTAGGAATGACATACAAAAATTTTATAAGTTAGAAAAAAAATAATAATTAATGAATTTAAAGAATATAATGGAGTGATGTTCGTGACGTCTGATATCTAGACCAGTCACGATGATGCATCTTATACATGTCTCATCGCTCACTATGTAAATTCTAAATCGATACTAAATATTTAAGATTATTTAAGATTCTCGATTCTCATGATGATTCGTCCATTTTTAAGTTTATGATGAAAATTTTTAGAGGATATAAAATTTAAAATAAAATATTTAATATCGTATTTGATAATGTATCTAATAATAAAGTAGTGATTATCATGTTTATTAGGAGTAATAGAGATGAATCATTAGGAGAGATTGTTCACATTAGATATATGTGTCACGTCATTAACCTGATAGTACAAGCGAGGATAATGTGTGCCCATACTTAAGAAAATATACGTAACTCACTCAAATATATCTGCATGTCTCACAGATAACAGGTCGGTAGTTTCTGTTTATTCGTGGGATTAAAGAAGAAATTTCAATCGAATATTTGACACCGTTGGAATTTCACATACTTGATGTTGGAGTCATGTGTTAGATATGAACACGTGATATCCGACTATGTCAATAGTAAGAGTAACAAACTTATTATTGATGACATTGATTGGGATATAAGGATTTCATTTATGAAATTCCTAAAGATTTTTTATGACACAATATATATGTATTCATCAGTTTATATTTTGATGATTTGTATTGCACTCATGTACATATATAATATTAGTAATATGTTTAGGAAGTTTTGAGATGAACAGATACTTAACAATATAGTTCTAAAGATAGAAACCAAGTACATCAAGTATTGGTTCATTATTCTATTTGTTATTGTCTGACTGTCTGCATGGATCATAGGGTTAAGATGGAAGGGGTAGAGAATATTTTGACATACATATCCTTGTGCGTGAACCAAAAGACCCAATTGAAGAGTTCATTCACAAGAAGTTGACTGAGCTCTTTACATACTATGATACTAAGTATGGTGGTGGTGGTGGTGGTGAGGCTCTGAGTATAGACATAAATACTATATTCGGAGATGATTACTTTTTCATTCATGTTGTAAGTGGGAAATGACAGGGTGAATCGTCGAATAGGAGCGAGCTGTCTTGGTATTTAGATATCAATTATTACTCAATTTTATCATATTTGATAATAAGAATCTTGATATATTATAGTGATAGAAATCATATGAGTCTATCTATCCTGTGCTATCTAAGATCGTACGAGATCTGCTGACACATTCAGTATCGAGCGTAGCATCGGAGTCTAATTTTTCTATTACAGTGAATATTATTTTGGAAATGAGATCCATATTATGGTCAGATATTGTTAAGACATTAGCATGCATGAAGGATTGGGATGATTCGAGTTAGACCATCCAGAATCATGCTAGGACTACAACAAAAACAGAGGAGTTGATTACAGATGATGATCCATGTGATATTGATATTGAGGATGATTTGATGATTGATGACATTAAAGATTGACGGAATGAGACACTTATGTCTATATTAACCATACTTATTTATATTGTATTTGTCTTTGTTTATTTTTTTATTTATTATATTACTTTGAGTTTGAAGATTAATGCTTGAATATTAATTTTTTTGTGAATTTACCTTTTGCTTTGATTTTTATTCATATTTATGTTTTATTAATTCATACTCATTTAGTTTTTAAATGTTAATTATTTATTATAATAAATTTTATGTTTGATTAAATTTAATTAAATAAAATTTAAAAAATTAATTATTTATTTCAATTTAATAATTAATTAGTAACATTAACTAAAAACTATTTAAGCATATAATTAAATAATAAATTTTTAAAATTTTATAATATTTTTAACATTCTGAATTAAAATTTAAAATAATTAAAAAATTAAAACCCAGCCCAGACAAACTAGAACTAGTCCAACCCGACACGATTTCATCACAGCTAGGCTGACAGGGTGTGCTGGGCCTGCTGTGATGACATCATGCCGGGCTCGGCACGGCACGCTATAGTGCCATGCCGGCCCGTCGTGTCGTGCCATGCACGTGGGCACGACATGCATGACCACACACCAAACCTGATCAATACTAACCGACGCTTGACAGGCAAGGCTCGCCTAACCCGTAAGGGGCAAGATGCGCGGCGACATGCCGCCGAAACTCTAATTTTCTAAAAAAATTAAGTCCAACCCGACCCGAGCCGAACCCGGTGATTTTCAGGCCGCGTGCCCGTGCCAGGTTAGACCTCCATAGTAACCATGCCGGGCCAAGCACGGCACAGTTACTCTTCCGTGCTGGGCCAGGCACGGCACGATTACTATACCGTGTTGGGCCTGACCCGGCACACTAGCCTGGTTGGTCAGCCTAAAATTGGGTCAGGGGCCAAGCCAGACCGGCCTGTTTGACACACCTCTACACGGCACGGTGGTGGTTGAGCCACCTAAAATTGGGCCGCCTGGGCTGGCCCATTTGACACCTCTAGGACCGCCCCGTGATGGGGCTGTCAAATTTAAAAAGAAATGAAATGACCTTATTTACCATGCCACGGGGAAGCCTGGACAGGCCCAAGGCATGGTTTCAGACCATGCTGGGCCTGGCATTGCTGAATTGGGCCAGGGCTGGGCATCCCAGCCCATTTGACACCTCTAAGTGAAAATGCTAAAATAGATGTGTGATAAGATTAAAAATGATAGAATTAGAAATAAAATTATTTGAAAGATTATTCAATTAATTCTTATACGTGGCAAGATAAGGGACAACTACTGGAGATTGACTTTGAGAAATTTTGTATAAATTATAAATAATGATTTAACAATTAAGAGCAGATATGATTTTTAACAGAAATAATTAGAAAAATATGATCTATACAGGTGATCCCAAAGAGTTATGATAAGGATTTGTTAATAATTATGATGTTGTTTATGATGAGTAAAAATGATGTCTAGTGATCATGAAATCAATATAAGGAAGAGATGCACACACAAAAGTTTATGTTCATATTGTTCTATATATGTACAACAGAATCAGTATATCTAGCAAATGAAATTGGGCTATAGAATGGTAAAAGGCAATCTTATTTGTGTGTTAATGGAGCAGTGCAATTTTGTTCTTAACAACGCAGGTTCCATGTGATGTCCCTTTATGGGCGACAATTGGTGGCCAAGATGTGGAGCGGCTTCCATCAGCTTCTACTTGCTACAATACTCTCAAGGTACACTATATTTGTGCAGCACGATTGAGAATGAGCATCACCAATGTTTTTTTTTGGTTTGGTGGAATGGTATTCAGCTTCCGGCGTACAGGCGTGCAAGCACTCTGAGAAGTAAACTTCTTTATGCTATCAATTCAAAGACAGGATTTGAACTTTCATAGCAAACTTCCAATAAAGTGACACTCAGCTACATATAAGAGCGCTACCAAACACCATTCCTTAATGAAGGTGTCGAGCAAATAGGGTTGCTCGTTAGGTTGATGGGGGGGGGGGGGGAGTTAGGTGGGTGTTGGGTGGGTGTGTGTTGTGCTTTATTATTCTATACAACATTCATATGAAAATAATGTGATTTTACAATTTCAAGTATCATAATTTGATATCCAGTATTTTTTTTTTAATTTTTTGAAGATGTTCTTATGGCATATTATGTGATATGTTTTAAAATATTATTAAATCATAAACGAAATTTAATTACACTTGCATTTATTGGATTCTGAGTCTATTTTAGAGTGCCTTATTAATCTATTTAATGTTCATATGAAAATTGTGTTATTTTACAATTTCAAGGATCATAATTTTATCTCCAGTTTTTTTTTTTTTTTTTTTTTTGAAGATGTTCTTATGGCATATTCTATGATATATTTCAAATTGAATATAAATCATAAATAACTAAATTGATTACACTTGCATTTATTGGATTGTGAGACTATTTTAGAGTGTTAATTAGTAATGTAACTTATGTTGAAGTATTGTGTTAATGTGATAGAGAATAATATATTGATAAGTTCTTATTTGTCAGATATGTTGAGTAATATTTTGATTCTCAAACTGAGAGTTCATAATTTGATCTCCAACATTATATATTATAAATTGTCTTTTGATGATAGAGAATAATGAATAAGCAACATTTTAGAAAAATGTTGCTGATTTGATCTATTATTCTATTTAATGTTCATATGTAAATTGTGTGATTTTACAATTTGAAGTATCATAATTTGATGTTTAGTATTTTTTTTTTTTTTGCTTTTTATAAGATGTTTCTAATGAAATATTATGTGATATATTTCAAAATATTGTTAAATCATAAATAACAAAATTTATTACACATGTATTTATTGGATTTTAAGTCTATTTTTGAGTGAAAAATTAGCAATGTTTAAAATCTCTTTCGTTGGTGAAAGAGAACCATATATTGACAAGTATTTTAAAGAAAAATGTGTTTGAACAATATTTTAAGTCTCAAACTTAGATATCATAATTTGATCTCCAACATTTTGTAGTATAAACTTTTTGTTTGCCTTTTGATGATCTTGAGAATAATGAATTAACAATATTTTTGATATATGTTGTTAATTTGATCTATTATTATATATCAATGTTTATATGAAAATTTCATGATTTTATAATTGCAAGTATCATAATTTGATCTCTAGTGTTTTTTTATATTTTTGAAGATGTTCTTATGATATATTTTGTGACATTTTAAAATATTGTTAAATCATAAACAACAAAATTGATTACACTTAAATTTATTGAATTTTAAGTCTATTTTAGATTGCAAATTAGCAATGTTTAAATTACTTACATTGGTGAAGTGTGGTGCTAAGGTGATAGAGACTGCTATATTGATAAGTATTTTAAAGTTAAAAGTGTTTGAATAATATTGAGTTTCAAACTTGGAGATCATAATTTGATCTCCAACATTATGTACTATAAACTTATTGTTTATTTATTGGTGATCAAGAGAATTGTAAAATTAATAACATCTTCGAGAAATGTTGTTAATTTCATCTATTTTTCTATTTAATGTTCATATAAAAATAGTGTCATTTTACAATTTCAAGTATAATAATTTGATGTGCATTTTTTTTTTACTTTTTTGAAAATGCTATTATGCCATATTCTATAATATATTCCAAAATGTTGTTAAATCATAAACAACAAAATTGATTACACTTGCATTTATTGAATTTTAAGTCTATTTTAGATTGCAAATTGGTAGTGTTTAAATTATTTGCATTGGTGAAGTGTTGTAATAAGGTGATAGCGAATGATATATTAATAAGTATTTTAAAGATACATCTGTTTGAGTAATATATTGAGTCTCAAACTTGGAGATTATCATTTGATCTCCAAAATTATGTACTATAAACTCATTTTATTTTGGTGACCCAGAGAATAATGCATTTTTAATGAAAAATCATTGGTCTACACTTTTGATTTTGTGTTAGTTTCCTATGTAATATTTAATAAACCCATGTGATCTCTTTGGTATTTATATGTGCTTATATAAATGTTAATATATCAAATCTTATATGTATTTTATAGTTAAATGTGTATAATTGGAATAGTATTGTCGTGGTTGATGGCCTGAGAAATTTTTGTGTTGCATATATTTATTAAAATATCATATTTTTGTGTTGCATGTATTTATTAAAATATCATATTTTTGTGTGATAGCAAGTACACACCAATTATATTAAACCATACACACCCATTATATTATCAAATTGCGATGATATATAAAGGTAAAAAATATTAATTGAAAATGATTATGGAAAAATATAATCATTTTTCTTCTTTTTCTAACTTTTCTACTTGTTCTTTTTCTTCATTCTTCTATTCTTGTTCTTTCTTCTCTTCTGTATCTTTTTTTTTCTTCATCTTCATTTGTTTCTTCTTCTTCTATTACTTCTTTTAGTTCTTATTATTTTGGTTTCTCTTCTTAATCTTTTTCTTTATTTTCTTCTACTTTTTATATTTTTTTCAGTCTTTTTTTTTCCTATTATTCTCCTTTCATATTCATTTTCTTCTTCTTCTTCTTCTCCTCTTTCTCCTTCTTCTCCTTATTCTCTTTCTTTGTTTTATTTTTTCTCTTTTCTTTTTCATCTTCTTCTTTGTAGTATTCTTTTTTTTCTTCATATTATTTTTATTCCATCTCTTAGACTTTTTCATCATCTTCTATATCTACTTCTACTTCTTCTACTTTTTCTTCTTCTTTTCCTTTATCCTCTACTCTTCTCATTCTTTTCCATCGTTTTTTACTCCTCCTCCTCCTCCTCCCTCCTCCTCCTCCTCCTCCTCCTCCTCCTCCTCCTCCTCCTCCTCCTCCTCCTCCTCCTCCTCCTCCTCCTCCTCCTCCTCCTCCTCCTCCTCCTCCTCCTCCTCCCTCCTCCTCCTCCTCCTCCTCCTCCTCCTCCTCCTCCTCCTCCTCCTCCTCCTCCCTCCTCCTCCTCCTCCCCCTCCTCCTCCTCCTCCTCCTCCTCCTCCTTCTCCTCCCTCCTCCTCCTCCTCCTCCTCCTCCTCCCTCCTCCTCCTCCTCCTCCTCCTCCTCCTCCTCTTTTTTTTTTGCCGGAGTAATACCATTTATACAAACTAACATCTACTCATTTCTCTTTTACACCCTTATACAAGAAAGAACAAAAAAATCACGAACTATATAACTTTTATGTTTATTTCTTTATAATTCTTTTTCCAGCTTTTTATAATTTCTCTTATCTCTCTGTTTTGAGTCCCCTTACTATCTCCTTGTGCTTTGTCTAATCTCCTTTCTTGTTGCTCTAATGGTTTTGCTCTTTCTTTGACCTTCTTTCTTTAACTTCTACATTGTTAACAATTCCTGCAAAACATACTTGCAATGCATCTAGCCATTTACCATTTCTCATATGTTAACCTTTGTTTTAAACGCCCTCTGCTTTGCTGTTTCAGATTCTCCAATGGAGTTTTTTCTGCCTTTTTTCAGCTCCTCTACCACACCTTTCTTTATCCTTTGACCTCTTTCCTTTAGCATCTCTTGCCTTTAGCTTTTCCAGATTTGAAATGTCTCCTCTACTATTCATAAACTCTACTTATACAAACTCTATTAACTTTTTAACTCCATAAACTAACACATGACTCCTCCTTTCTTTTTATACAAGGTTTCGAATATAAGACTTGTATAATAAAGTTCAAATAAAATAAAATGATTACAGCCTTCAAACTTGTTTGCCATATCTTGTAGATGCTGTCCTTTCTAAGCTTCAAACCTATTATGCTGCTAAGAAAACAAAAAATACCAGCTACTAACTATTATAAGTTTTCTGTATTTTTTTACCTCTTTTTCCTCTTGCTCCTGTTTGACCTGTTGTGTATTCATTTTAATCTGGATCCCTGCCAAGAAGACTTCACAACAAGCAGTAATTTATTTCAAGTTATATGTATTTAATATTGTTATCCACTACTTCTATTATTTATCCCGCTTTGTTCTTGCTTATTCTTAGATAAGGAAATCTCTGCTTATCTAATCTAGCTATTCCTTTCAGTTTTAGCGGTAAAGATTCCTCATCATATTCCGCTGCCCCCTCTTTCAGTCCTATTTTAGCAAGATTATCTGACAGTGTATTCGCTTCCCTGTATACATGTGATATTGATGCATCCAATTCTTTAGCGAGATTAACTATTATTTCTATCTCCTCCTCATGTCGCCACAATACTAATTTTTTATTAAATAACTCAACCAGTAATATTGAATCTACCTTAATTTGCAGATTTATATATCCTAGCTTTTTGCAAATATATAGTCCTTTTAGCTCCCTAATTTCCGAGTGGAGAGCCGAGGAGGATTTCCCAACAAGTGTGAAGGCTTTCCTAATGCTACCCTCAGAGTCTCTTATTACACCTCATCCACCTGCTAATCCTGTATCCATATTGAAACTCCCATCAGTATTCAGAGATAGCTTCCCTGCTGGAGGCTTATTCTAACTTATACTTTTAACCCAATGCCACCTAATTATGTTAATTGAGAGGTTCCATGTTTTCCTTACTTCTTTTTCTATTTCCCTATTATCTGTTATTATAGGTTTTATACAGGATATATTACTAATTTCTATCTTAATATCTTTTAAGATTTCTTCTGAATTCATTTTTATGCCCTCAAATCTGCTTTTATTCCTTGCTTTTCATATACACCAAATTACTACGTGTGGTAAGTTTTGATTTAACTATTTCTTTGTGGGTGTTTTTGGAGTATCCCTCCCCCATCTTTTAATTCTCTCTATTAAAGTTACATTCTTACTATTTACTTGACTAAGACCCTCCATCTCTCTCCATATTTCTTCTGCAATTTTTCCTTCCGAAAATAGATGATCCAAAGATTTCATTGCTTGATAACAGCAATCGCATCTGGATACTATCTTTATGCCCTTTCTTTGAACATTCGTGTCTACAGGTAAAGCATTCACAAGAGCTTTCCATGCAAGCGAGCACATTTTTTGCGGAGTGCCTTCCTTCCAGACTCATTTAAAAAGTGGGTTAATCAGTTTTTTCTTTCGAATCAGATTCTTTACCGTTTTCAGTGTAAAATTACCTTGAGGAGTGAGAGTCCATTTCCATCCACTCTTTTCCATTTTTGAATGAGATTCTACTATTTCTTTCTGTTTTTCTAATGTTTTCCAATTATTCGAGGCCTTTTTCTTATTAATTATCTCATGTTCTAAGTATTTAGCTCTCATATATCTCGCCCATAGACTATTATTTTCTTTTAGCCTCCACCATCCTTTACAGTCCCAAGCAGCTGCCAGATCTTGTAACTTAATTAAACCTAATCCGGCTTCCTCTTTTGGGTAGCAAATATCCTCCTATTTCTTCCAATGTAGTTTATTTTTACCTTCTTTTTTGCCCCATAAAAAGTTAGCCATATCTTTTTCTAGTTTTTTCGTAAATTTCTTAGGAGGGTGAATAATTGAAAGAATATGTACCAATGTGCTTAGTAGGACATGTGAGATTAATGTAATCCTCCCCCCGAAGCCCAGAAGTTCTTCTTTCCAACCTGCTATTTTCTTATTTATTTTCTTCTGTAGTGTTATTTATATTCAAACGTGTGTAAAAGGTCCATAAAGCTCACTAATGATCTTCTACTTGCATTTTTAAAAATTATAAGATCATCCGCATAAGCTAGGCAGCCTATTCTTGGGGTATTTTTTGGTTGTCTGAACGGAATAATCTTTCCTTCAGACATTCTTTTGTTTAAATTTAATATTAACAGTTCTAAGTATATATCAAATAATAAAGGAGATAGCGGGTCTCCTTGCCTTAAGCTTTTTATTTGGCTTGAATTCTTCTCTTTTTTTCTCTTTTACAATAACTTTAACCCAAAGATTAGATACACATGTATATCATATCGATGCATAATTCAGAAAAGCCAAATTTCCTCATGGCATAACATAGTATATTCTATTCCACCCTGTCGAAAGCTTTAGATAAATCTAGTTTAATTACTAAATTATCCCCTCTCGATTTACTTGCTAGGTCTTTCATCATCTCGGATGCCAATCTTATAATTTCCATCATTAACCTGTTTTTAACGAAGCTCATTGTTCCTGGGATATTATAGAAGGCAGGATATCACTTAATCTATTTGATAAAATTTTTGCCAAAATCTTATATATCACATTACATAAGCTTATGGGTCTAAAATCCTCGCATTTCTATGAGGATTTATTTTTTGGGAATAATACAATAAGTGAATTTGCCCATGCTTTAGGGATATCCACCCCTACAAAGAAACTAGTGATGGCAAGAACAAGATCATTTTTAATAATCTCCCAGCATACCTGGAAAAAGTAATTGTTCTAGCCGTCTGGTCCTACCGCACTATCTTTGTCCAGGCTGAATATTGCATCTTTGACCTCATCCATATCCGGGATCTTTTCCATCATTTGATTTTGCTCTTTTGTAACATTTAAAGTAATTTCTTTCATTAGTGAGTCCCCTTCGTGTATAGGCTATCTGCATAGTTGATTTTTAAAAAATTCTTCAAAAAGAGCTCTTATTTTATTATCTTCTTCTACCCATTTTCCTTCTTCATTTTTTATACCTTTAATTTTATTTTTATAAGTTTTTATTTTGCTCATGTTATGAAAAAATTTCGTATTTTTATCACCTTCTTTCAGCCATTTAACTTTTGCACACTGTTTCCATAATATTTCTTCCATGTACAGCTTAAGCCTCAAGTTACCTTTCGCCTTACTTAGTGCCATTCTATCTTCTTCATTATTCGTAGTTTCATATTCTATTTCTAGCTTTGACACTTCTTCCTCCGCCTGTTTTATTTGTTGATTTATATTACCAAAAGTCTCTATGTTCCATATTTTAATACAACTTTTTAGCCTATGTAGCTTTGTTGACAAAACCTGCATAGGTTTCCCCGGTGATGGTTCTCTCCAAGATTCTCTAATCATTATATCAAAGTCCGAGTGCTTAGCCCACATATTCTGAAACTTAAAATCACCTCTAATAGAGAGATCTCTATGAATTGTTATGAGCAATGGGTTGTGGTCTGAACATGTCCTGTTTAAATGTCTCAGCCCCATGACCCCATTCGAGACTGCCCATTTGGCATTACACATGACCTTGTCCAGCCTTGCCCAAATTGCTCCTCTTCTACGCCAGTTATTACACCAGGTGTAATTTGAACCTATATAATCTACTTCCATTAAATTAGTGCTGGCGATAATGTCATTAAATTGTGACATCGCAACTGTGTTTGGGGTTTTACCACCTTTCTTTTCATGAGCACTTCTTATGACATTAAAATCTCCTTCTATGATCCATGGATTATTTTTAATTGCAATACTCTGCATTTCCTTCCATAGATCTAATCTAGCTTTTTTATCATTTTTAGCATAAACAGCTGTTATTATTTCTTCTTTTTTTATTAGTTTTAAAATTAACTATCTGTTCTGTATCTTTTAATATTTCAATGTCCAAATGGTCATGCCACATGATCCATAGTTTACGATTCAAATTTGCAAACGCATTTTTGAACCCTAATTTTTCACTATATTTCATTAGTTGATATTTTTGTACCATAGGTTCAGCTATAATTATTAACGAAATTTTATGAGTTTTTATTAATTATTTTAGCCTATTAATTGATGGGTTATTTGCTACCCCTATAATATTCCAATAAAGACACATATTCATTAATTACTGACTTTGCTTGAGATCTAGTTGTACATTTAGACTCGTAAGTCTTATTCAGGTCTTTCTTCATGTTTCTTGGAGTTTTAGATATATTAGAAAAATTATGCATTATTTCATTGTATTTTACCTGCTGCCCGAGGTGCATAGCCATCCTTTTTATTGATTCCATGGCTTGATCTCTAGATAGCTTTCCCCAATCTTCCTCATAAATTTCCAAATCATCTTTTATCTTTGCTAATGGGCCTTCTCCATTTTCTTCTTCCTCGCTTAGTGAAGGGCAGCTAAATACCTCTGCATTCTCATCTGAAAAATCCAAGAGATCTTCCTCCATCCAGCTGTAATCCTCGAGCTTTTCCTTTAAAACTCTTCTAACTTTGAGTTTTTTCCCCTTTCTCCCTTTAGCTTTCACCTTCTCCCATCCTTCCTCCGAATCCTTCCCTTCACCTTCTTCATTGTTTGTAACTCCCTTGACTTCTATCCTATGACTCTCTAGCACTCTCTCACCTTCTCCTACCCCTTCCCCTTCCACAAGCTTTTCGGTTTGAGCATTGAAGGCTATCTCTTCCTTTCTAACCCATTTTTCTTCACCTCTACCCTTGACTTCCTGCTTATACCCCTTAACCCTCTCCTCTTTTCCCACCCTTCATTCTTCTATCCCGTGACCTATCCTTTTACAGCCAAGGCAGTATGATGGAAGGTTTTCGGGTATGACTGTTTGCCAAAAACCTTCATACTGTCCATTATCGCCATTGCTTATCCATATTTTGCTAGGTGGCTGTGTGAGTAAGTTACATTTCTACACATACTCGAGCAGCTCATGTTCTAGTCATGGAGGATGTTGCTTCATCCCGAAGCATGGGCTTGCCGAAGCAAGATGAGATAATATGTAGAGACTGCGTATTAAATAAAAACAATGGAAGATTCGGCAATGTAATCCATACCAACGCAATGGGAACTTCTTCGAGGGGACTGAAGTTTTTCGTCCACTTCAGAACACGCATAGGGAAGCCATCGACATACCATAGCCCTCTTTGCCACAGCCGATAATGATTATCCTCCATACAGCATTGGAGAAAAATATGTTTGGCGTTGTAATCGAAAAACTTCACGCTTCCTTTGAGCTTTAATGTAGTAATGAACTGCTGTAGTACGTTTGCTCGAGGTCTTCCATGGGAGAATTTCCCTACGAGCATGTATTCGAAAGGTTCCAGGAACCTATGCATTTGCTCGGTGGAGAAGATGATAGCGGGACTCCCATTCTTGGTTTCGAAAGTCCGTGGGTGATGCGCGGTCCCTCTTGTAATCACGGTAAAGGATTTATTATTTAATAATAAATCCTTTTGCTCCATTTTGAGCTTAATGGGAGCTTGATTTGAGCAAAAATAAAGATTTTCTCTCTCTAGAAAACGAGATTTTCTCTCTCTATAATTTGAGAGCGTTTTTTGAAAAAGAAACTCTTCTTCGTTCTTCTTCTTCTTCTTCTTCTTGTTCTTGTTCTTCTTCTTCTTGTTCTTCTTCTTCTTCTTTTTCCTTCTTCTTCTTCTTCTTCTTGTTTAAAAAAAGTTGTTTTATTATTATTAAGGCCCTCTCTTTTGGCGGAGGAATACCATTTTTACAAACTAAAGCTACCCTTATCCCTTTTACACCCATTTCAAAAAAACAAGAAATTAAAATTCCATTGTTGCCTTGAATTGCAATAGCTAGAATTTTGAAAAAATAGATATATTTAAGCATGTATTTCAGGGCCACTATCCTTCTTAGTCGGGACTTTAGGAGCTTCATGTCATTTTCTATCCTCTAGCCTTTTCCTCTTCTTTCACTTGCTAGCTTTCGGAGTGAGTTCCTTAGATGCCTAAAACAACTAGACTCTTGACAGACCACCGGGGAAGGCATAATATACAAACTCTCACTTGACCGCAAACTATATTTATAGCCTTGAATTTTACAGAAATATAACATAAGAGTAAGCAGAAATAAAGGCATCTATATTCTTCATCAATCTAGCCAGTAGCAAGCATTATAGTCTTCGTTATAGGTGATTCCCGTAAGCTAACTTCATGTCTGAAAAAGCATTTGATAGATTGTACTAAAATGTATGTATCTTACCTTGGGTCTCTTGAGAGACTTCCAGGGCATTTCTGGACCGTGTACCTGGTAAGATAGACAATTAGAAGCACAACACAGCAAATATACAGATTTCGTGTCCTCGCTTTATGTTTTACCATAACTTCCTTCAGTTTATAAACATGCAAATATCTATAAAAACAACACAGCAAATATCTATAAACACAAGTAGAAGCACAACACAGCAAATATCTATAAACACGCAAGCTAAACATGTTGAGCTGGAGATTAGGGGGTTAGCTTTGGTCAGTTTATACATACTTCCTTTAGGACCAGGAAGATTTGTAAGCTTTTCATGACCTTGATAATGATTTCCAGCCATAATACTAACCAGCCCACTCGTTCTCTTCGCGTTTAATTGAAACATTCATCATTAGAGGAATAAATTTTTATTATTCTATAGTATGGGAATTCTTCCTTATCCATTTTTGTAATGCCTTTAAATTTATCTGGGAGAAACACTAGATCATATTTCTGAAAAATTTTATTTCTTCCTTCTTTAGCTAACTTGTCTGCCAATGAATTAGCTTTCCTATAAATATGTATAATCGATGCATTCAAAGCTTCTACTAGTTTATTAATATCTTCTAACTCTTCTTCATATTTCCACATGCTATTTTTTTTATTCACTAGATCAACCAATATTTTAGAATCTATCTGTATGTCTAGATTTGATAGATTTTCAGACTTACACACCCGTAAACCTACTCTTAATGCTAAGATTTCAGCATGTATTGTAGATGAGGCTTTAATGACTCCCGAATAAGCAAGTATAAGAAGACCTTTATGGTCTCTTACATCCCCCCCCACCTCCTGCTAAACCTATGTTCCTATCGAAGCTACCGTCAGTGTTTAAGGCTAATCTGCCTTTAGCTGGTTTTTCCCACTTAACTACTATGGCCTTATATGGAGGGGATTTTGCAACTTTGAGATTCCAGAAGTTAAGAGAGTCTATGTCTAGGTAGGAGTTCCTGGCTGTTATCGGATTAGCTTTCGAGGTGATTATTATTTCTCTCTTAATGGCCTTCCATATATCTTCAACTACCATAGTGCGACCTTCATATCTACTACTATTCCTGGCTTTCCATATACACCATATGGTAATATGAGGGATATTATTTTTAAGCCAAGTGTGAAGACTATGATGTGTGTGAGCCAAGCTCCACTTAAGGAGTCTATCTCTAAGAGAAGAACATTTATGTTTAATACCCATTTCAGTTTCTAATCTTTTCCATATCGCCGATGCAATATATCCTTGTGAGAACAAGTGATCTAATATTTCTGTGGCATGGAAACAGCATTCGCACCTGGAGGGTAGTTGTATTCCTTTCATTTTTATGTTTTCATCTATCGGAATAATATTTGAGAGCACTTTCCATGTATTAGTTTTAACTTTTTGACTATTATCATTATTCCAGACCCATTTAAATAAAGGTTGCACAACCTTCCTGTTTCTCACTATGGATTTGAGAGAGAAAGAGCCATCTGCACTCAAAATCCATTTCCAGCCATTTTTGGAGAGCTTGGCGTATTTGTCTACTAACTCTCTTTGATTGAGCATTTGATGCTAGACTTGTGAGGCTTTGCTCTTTCTGCTATCTTTGTTTGTGTCTCCCTCTATGCAATATTTAGATCTCATAAACTCAGCCCAAAGGCTATTATTTTCCTTGAGTCTCCACCATCTTTTACACGCCCATGATTTGGCAAGGTGATTTAACTCAACAAGACCCAGCCCTGCTTCCTGTTTAGGGTAACATAAATCTTTCCACTTTTTCCAGTGAAGCTTTCTTTTGCCATTGCTAGCTCCCCATAGGAAATGGGCCAATTCTTTCTCAATACTTTTTTTAACTGTGACTGGGAGATAAGTAACCATAAGATTTTGCATGGTTACACTTTGAAGCACATGGGTAATTAAGGTAATCCTACCGCTCATGTTAAGTGAGTCTACTTTCCAACCTGCAATTTTATTTTTGATTTTAATATGTAAGAATTCTAAATATTCTGGTTTTAATTTTCCTTCATAAAGCGGGCAGCCAAGATATTGCATGGCACCTTTTTTATGAGAAAAGCCTGTTATCCTATTAATTCTGTGATTTAAGCTTGGTGGGGCATTCTTGACAGTCATGAATTGACATTTTTTATTATTTATTTTCTACCCTGTTTCATCTTCTAATGTTTTTAATAAGTCCATCAGATTATGTAGGGACTTGGCACTACCATTTGTGAAGATTATCACATCATCAGCATACGCAAGACATCCCACTGAAGGGGTATCTTTTGGCTGTCTAAAATGTCCTATTATGTTGGCGTGCATCTTGATTTTAATGTTAAAGATTAATAGTTCTATGTAAATGTTAAAAAGAGAGGGGGAGAGGGGATCTCCCTGTCTTAAGCCTCTAAGTGGCCTGATTTCTTTTCCTAGATCTTTATTGACAAGAACTTCGATCCATGAACTTGATATACATCTATATATCAAATCAATCCAAGTTTCTGAGAAGCTCATCTTTCTCATGATAAAGCATAAGATATTCCATTCTACTCAATCAAAGGCTTTAGATAGGTCTAGTTTTATCAAATCATTATGTCATCTAGTTTTAGTACTTATTTCTTTAATCATTTCTTTAGCTAGACAGATATTTTCTGTTATTAGCCTGTTTTTCATGAATCCTGACTGTTCTTTAGATATGATTTTTGGTAGGATTCCAGCTAATCTACTTTGGTGCATCTTAGCCAAAATTTTGTAGATGGAGTTGCACAGGCTAATAGGTCTAAAATCCTCTGCCATTTGAGGATTTTCGGTTTTGGGAATGAGAGCGATGTACGTGCTGCTTCATTTCTTACCTATCTCAGCTCCACAAAAAATCCAGATTATGACATTTAAGAGCTCATTTTTTATAATAGGCCAGCAGTTTTGGTAAAATTCATTATTCCACCCATCCAGGCCTGGAGCGCTATTTTTGCTCAGACTGAAAACCATAGTCTTTAGTTCATCTTCATTCGGAAATCTTATGGGTATATCATTCTCTTCACTAGTGATTTTTTGTTCAATGTTATGTAGAAGATGGTTTTCACTCAGGATTATATCTCCTCTAAATAATCTTTCAAAATGATTATCAAAGTGATTTTTAATATCTGTATCTCTGTCTAACCATTTATTTAGATTGTTTTTTATGCCTTTTATTCTATGTTTTTATATTTTAAGTTTGGCTGATTTCTGAAAGAACTTAATATTTTTGTCTCCTTCTTTCAGCCATTTTATTTTGGCTTTTTGTTTCCAAAAGACTTCCTCCATGAGAAGCTTTAGTTTTAATTCGGCTTGTGCTCTATTTAAATCCTTTCTAATGTCTTTATTTTGAAGTAAATATTCATCTAGTTCCCTTTTTTCAACTTCCTGTTCTGCTGCAATGATGTTATTATTGATATTACCAAAGATATCTTTATTACATGTCCTTAAATGTTTTTTTAGTCTATTTAGCGTCATATTCCAGATTTGACCTGGATTACATGAAGCTTCCTTTGGCCATGAATTTTTAACCGTATTAATAAATGTGTGATGCAAGCACCATGCATTCTGGAATTTAAAAGAGTTATTTATGGATCTAGACTTTTCTACCGATATGATAAGTGGATTGTGATCTGAATAGGATCTATTTAATGTCTCACTGACGTGGATCCATATGAATCTAACCATTTTAAATTATATAATACTCTGTCTAATCTTGCCCATATGGTCCCTTTATCTTTCTGATTATTGCACCAGGTGTAACGAGAGCCTAGGAAGCTTGCTTCCATCAGACTGGCCTCTGATATAATCTTATTAAAATGAGAGATAGCTTTTTTATTAGGGGGATTTCCCCCTGTTTTCTCGCAGACTTTTCTTATAATGTTAAAGTCACCTCCTATTATTCAGGGTATGTTTAGATTGGCTATTTTTAATATGTCATCCCAGATGGCCCTTCTACCTTCTTTAGTGTATTTAGCATAGACTGCCGAAATTATTTCATCGCGGGCGGGATCTAAGCTAAAGTTGATCATTTGATCTGTGTCTTCTAAAATGTTTATGTTAAATATGTTTTTTCAAAATAACCAAATTTTGTTATTTTTGTTGGAGAATGTCTCATCAAATCCTAAGATATTTTTATAGTGTTCTAACTGGTCCTTGCTTATTATGGGTTCAGCTAATATTATAACTGGAGTTTTATGGATTTGTATTAATTTTTTAATTCTTTTTATAGTAGGGGCATTTTCGATGCCCTTTGCATTCCAGAAAAGATATCTAAACATTGGAGTTAGACTTAGCCCTAGCTCTAGTGGTGCACTTTGAATCATAAGTTTTATTTATGTATTTTTTCATGTTTCTAGTTCTTTTTATAGCACTCGTATCTTCTATTTTCTCCTCTCTCCACTTCCTACCTAGCTGAACGGCCATGACATTTATTTCCTCCATGGCCCATTCTCTATTTCCCATGTTATTATAGGATCTTCCTATGTCTATATCATCTTTAGAGATTTTAAAAGGCTTTGGTTCTTCCTCTTTTTTGTCTAGATTTATTCCACTTCTAACCTCTAGTTCATCTTCTGAGCTATTAACTATTTCCATTGCCCAGCTCTTCCTCACAACTCTCTTTTTTTCTAATCTTCCTCACCTAACTCTTTTATTGATTTCTGCAATTTTTTGCATAAGTTCATGATTTTTATTGTATTCCAATATATCTATCTCTTCTCTCTCTCTCTTTTTCTCTAGGAGGCACATATTCTACGATTTCTAAGCCAGTTTCTGCTACCCCTAGGTTCTGTTCTAGTGTTTGGTGGGGCTTTATTCTGTATTCCTCATTTCCCCTCCTTGTTGCTGTTCTAGAGCCGAGCCATTGTTTGTCTTCTAAGTGCTTCTTTTTAACTAAACATTGGTCACAACTGTGGCCGAGTTTACTGCAATAAGAACAATAATATGGCAGGTTTTCGGAAGTTATTTCTTGCCAGTAACCTTCTCCCTCTTTGGTTCCAATCCATATGCGGTGTGGGATAAGTTGCAGTAAGTTAACTTCTATGCATACTCGAGCAATACTCGGGCGAGACAATGTGGCAGTAGCACCATCGAGAAGGAGAGGGGTGCCCACTGCATGTGCAATATGGTAGAGAGATAATTTATCAAAGAGATGTATGGGCAGCATAGGGAGAAGAAACCAAACCGGTGTTAATGGCGATTCTTGCTTGGTTGAGAAGGATTGCGTCCACCTGAAAGCTCGCATGGGGTAGCCCATAATGTACCATATACCTTTCAACCATACCCTATGGAAATCTTCCTCACTGGATAGTTGCAGAAGAATGTGTTGGCGTCGAGAACGCCTATTTTTGTTGGACCTTTAAGCTTTAATGAAGCATAGAAAGCTAGAATATCTTCAACGTGCAGACGGCCATGTGAAAATTTGCCCACCAGCATGAATTTGTGGGCTTCCGAGAGCATAGCAATATCTGTCGAGGAGAACTCTATCGAGGGTTCTCCATTTTTTTTCCTGTGAATATCCGAAGCTTGCAAATAGTGATGCGCGGTCTTTTTGAATTGTTGGGAAAACGACTTCTTATCCATTAAATAATCTAAATGCTCCATTTGATGCTTGAAATTGCCTTGTTCTTCACTGATTTTTGCTGTTTCTCTCTCTAAAAATCGTGTTTCTCTCTCTATAACTTGAGAGAGAAAATTTTTTTTAAAAACAACAAATGAAAATTTTTCTTCTTATTCTTCTACTACTACTACTACTTCTTCTTCTTCTACTTCTTCTACTACTTCTTCTTCTTCTACTACTACTACTTCTTCTTCTTCTACTTTTTCTTCTTCTTCTTCTACTACTACTACTACTTCTTCTTCTTCTTCTACTTCTTCTTCTTCTTCTTCTTCTTCTACTACTTCTTCTTCTTCTTCTTCTTCTTCTTCTTTTAAGTTTGTTTATTAATTTATAACCCTCTCTTTTGGCGGAGGAATACCATTTGTACAAGCTACTTCTACCCTTTTCCCTCTTACATCCATACCCCATTTTTAAAGACTAGTTAAAATAGAAATTCCTAGTACTAAGTAGCATCTAGTCTTTATTGAAACTATATTAAAAAAATTCTATGCGGGCTTAACTTTGCTCGAGGATACTTCACCCTCAAATTTCCTTAGCACTCCTAGTGATGGGCCATCTCTCCTCTTTGCATGTTTCCTCACTCCATCTACTTTATATGCCTTATTTACCTACAAAATTATAGCAAGATATATCCTATTTTCCTTGTTACCTTTGCACCATGTTGAAGTGTTTTTCCATCATTTAATTCTGCCTCTTTCCCTGCCTTTTTTCTCTCTTTGTATTCCGTAAAGCTTTAAACTTCCTTCTTCGAAGCTTTTTCAGATCCTCCTGGCAGCAACTTTAGCCTTCCCGAACACCTAACCTAGACACTTAACTCTCTTATCTCTTTATGTTTGGGCTTAACACGGACTTCCTCTCTCTCTTTTTTCCCGCACTCATGACTTTATAGATATAAGGAACCATAATGCATGACTTGACAATGCATATTACAGACTCTTATAAAATTTCAAGCTGGATTTTTAAACAGAAAAGCTTGGAATTGGAGCCCCTTAAAGGACTATCCTGCAAAATAAAAAACCAGCAAAACCAAAAAACGAAAGCAAAAATTTCAGACTTACCTTAACCTTCTTTGTTCTTTGCAAGGTGAGGCTTTGTAGAGACAGAAATTCCCCTACAGAGCCAGCTGTCCGCTCACATTTTCATTTAGCCAATATTTTTAAACTGCTTCCTATTTGCTAAGGCTAATCTTTTTTATTCTTACATAAGGGAAGGATAATTTATCTAGTCGAGCAATTCCTTTTAATTTGAGCGGCATGGAATTTTCATCATATTCTAATTCCCCTCTGGTCAAACCTATTCTGGCTAGGTTATCCGCTAGAGTGTTTGCCTCACTATAAATATGTATTAATGAAGCTTTTAATTTAATAATGAGATTTATAATTGCTTCTAAATCCCCCTCATACCTCCAGAGAATTATTCTATTGGTAACTATATCTACTAGTAACTTCAAGTCCACCTGAATTTGAATGTTTCTAAATTCTAATTTTTTACATATTACTAATCCGATTTTCAAGGCTTTTATTTCTGATTCGAAAGCTGAAGAGGCTATGCTAGAAAGAGTAAAGGCTTTCATTACTCTCCCTTTCGAGTCTCTTATTACACCTCCCCCTCCTGCTAATCCGGTATCCCTGTTGAAGCTACCATCTGTGTTAAGAGAAAGCTTGCCTATTGGGGGGGCTATTCCAGCTTATTCTTTTGGCCCATTGTTGACTATTAATTTTAAACATAAGATCCCATGTCTTCTCATCCTTCTTATCTAACTTCTCTTTGTCTATTCTAATAGGTTTTAAAATCGATATATTGGTTATCTCTTTTCTAATATCTTTTATTATTTCTGTTGAATTCATCCTTATGTTATCAAATCTACTTTTATTTCTAGATTTCCATAAGCACCAAATTATAACATGTGGTAGTTTTTGATTGAGCCAAGTTCTAGTGGGATTTTTTGTAGATTTACTTCCCCATTTTTTAAAGTCTGTCTATTAGTCCATCTTCTTTTTTACTTAATTGATTTGCTTCTTCTAGCTCTTTCCAGACTTCCACAGCAATTATACCTTTAGAGAATAAGTGATCCATTGATTCTACAGCTTCAGAGCAGCATTCACATCTTGATGCTACTTTTATCCCTTTTCTTTGTACAGTGGTGTCTACCGGTAAGGCATTTACAAGGGCCTTCCATGTAAGAGAGCACATTTTCTGAGGAACATTCTCTTGCCAAACCCATTTGAATATCTTTTGGGCAGGTTTTTTGTTCCTAACCAATTCCTTTACTGACTTTAAGGTGAAGTTTCCTTGTGGGGTTAGAGTTCATTTCCAACCACTCTGTTTTAGTATAGAGTGCGTGTCTACTAACTCCTTTTGTTTTTCCATTGCTTTCCAGTTATTCAAAACTTTCTTTGGGCTCCTATGCTTATGAGCTAAATATTTATCACACGTGAATCTTGCCCAGAGATTGTCACTTTATTTAAGTCTCCACCAGCCCTTACAATCCCAGGCCTTGGCCAAATCCTGTAAATTCATTATACCTAAGCCTGCTTCTGCTTTAGGGTAACAAATATCTTCCCAGTTTTTCTAGTGTAATTTGTTTTTCCCATCTCTTTTGCCCCATAAGAAGTTGGTCATTTCTGATTCAAGTTTTTTAGTGAAATTCTTAGGAGGGTGAATAACTGATAATATGTGCACCAGTGTACTTTGCAGAACGTGAGAAATTAATGTAATTCTCCCTCCAAAGCCCAACAGCTGTTCTTTCCAACCTGCAATTTTCTTTCTCAGTTTATCCTGAAGAGAAATTAGATATTTTTCTTTGAGTCTTCCCTCATATATAGGGCATCCTAGGTATATTAAGGCTCCTTTAATTTCTGAAAAACCTGTAATTCTCTTGATTTTATTTACTACTTTTACTTTCGTGTTTTTAGATACCATAAACTGACATTTATTCTTATTTACAACTTGGCATGTTTCATTTTCAAATATTTGAATGAGATCCATAAAGTTCATTATTGATTTTTTACTTGCATTTGTGAATATTATAATGTCATCCACATCAGCTAAACATCCTATTCTAGGTGTATTTTTTAGTAGTCTAAAAGGTATTATTTTGCCTTCTGACATTCTTTTATTCAGATTTCGAATTAATAATTCTAGATATATATCGAAAAGGAGAGGAGACAATGGATCTCCTTGCCTTAGACTTTTGCTTGGTTTAAATTCCTCGCCTATCTTTCCGTTTACAATTATTCTTACCCATATACTAGAGATACATCTATATATTAGATCTATGGTTAACTCGGAAGAACCAAACTTTCTCATAGCAAAACATAGAGTATCCCATTCGACCCTGTCGAATGCTTTGGACAAATCTAGTTTTATCACTAAATTATTTCTTCTAGTTTTACTTGCTATCTCTTTCATCATCTCAGATGCCAACCTAATATTTTTTATCATTAACCTATTTTTAACGAACCCCGTTTGCTCCTGAGATATTATAGAGGGTAAGATGGAGCTTAATCTATTCGGTAGAATTTTAGCTAATATCTTATAAAAAGCATTGCATAGACTTATAGGATAGAATCCTCACATTTCTGTGGCATTTCTTTTTTAGGGATTAATACTATATATGATTTTGCCCAAGATTTCAGTATTTCCACCCCTACAAAAAAGCTGGCAATTGCAGGGACTAGCTCATTTTTAACAATATGCTAGTTTGATTGGAAGAAATAGTTATTCCAACCATCTGGCCCTGCTGCACTATCCTTATCTAGGCTGAATACCGCCTCTTTAACCTCAAGTTTTTCTGGAATCATTTCCATAATTTGATTTTGTTCTTCCGTGATGATTGCACTGATCTCTGTCATTAGTGAGTTTCCCACACGCTGTGACTGACTGCATAATTGATTTTTAAAAAATTTTTCAGAGAGTGTACTTATTTGCTTTTCTTCATCCACCCATATTCCCTCTCCATTTTTATTCCTTTAATTTTGTTTTTTTTGAGATTTAATTTTACACATATTGTGGAAGAATTTAGTGTTTTTTACTCCGTCTTTTAACCATTTAATTTTTGATCGCTGTTTCCAGTAAATTTCTTCCATGTGTAGTTTCAATCTCAACTCTCCTTTAGCTTTACTTAATTCTTGCCTAGTATTTTTATTGTTTGTGCTATCTAAATCCTGTTCCAACTTAGCTACTTCTTCCTCTGATTTTTTAATTTCTTGATTAATATTACCAAAAACCTCTTTATTCCATGTTTTTAAACTTCTTTTTAGTCTTAAAAGCTTGACCATAAGGGCTTGTATTGGCTTTCCCAAAGATGGTTCTAGCCAGGACTCTTTCACAAGCCCTTCGAAGCTTGGGTGCTTAGCCCACATGTTTTGGAATTTAAAATTAGGTGTGACTATCTAGCTCTTATGTATTGTAATTAATAGTGGGCTATGATCAAAACATGTTCTGTTTAAGTGTCTCAGCCTGGTAATTCCTTGAGAGGTTACCCATTTAGAATTACACATGACCCTATCTAGTCTTGCCCAGATTACTCCTCTCTTCCTCTAGTTATTACACCAGGTGTATCTTGATCCTATGAAATGTATATCCATTAAATTGGTAGAGGCTATTGTATCATTAAATTGATTCATAGCTATCATGTCTGGTGGTTTTCCTCCTTTCTTCTCACCAGGACTTCTTACTACATTAAAATCTCCTCCTATAATCCAAGGGGAGTCTCTTTTCGCTATGTCTTTCATCTCCTCCCATAAAGTTAACCTAAATTTTTTATCATTTTTAGCATAAACTACCAAAATTATTTGATTTGCTTGCTTGTTTAATTTAAAATGAACTATTTTTTCTGTATCTTTTAATATTTCAATTTCCAACTTATTATGCCACATAATCCAGAGTTTACTATTTAGGTTGGCATACGTATTTTTAAACCCTCAAGTTTCACTATATTTAATTAATTGATCATGTTGTACCATTGGTTCAGCAATAACAACTAAAGATATTTTGAATATTTTAATCAATTGTTTTAGCCTGTTTAGGGTGGGGTTATTAGCGACCCCCCGAATATTCCAATATAGACATCTATCCATTAAAACTTAGTTTAGCTTGAGCTCTAGTTGTACACTTAGAATCATAAACCATATTATCATATTTCTTCATATTCCTTGGGGTTTTAGGGGTATTAAAAATTTCTTGCCTTATATCATTGTATTTAACTTGTTTCCCTAATTCCATAGCCATTCGTTTAATGGCCTCCATAGCTTGATTTCTCGAAAGCTTTTCCCAATCTTCATTGTATATTGATAAATCATCCTTAGCTTTTTCAAGACTCTCCTCTTGTGATTCTTCATCCTTGTTTATTGAGGGACAACTGAAGATAATTGATTCATCTTCTGAAAAGTCCAGAAGATCATCATTTAACCAGTTATAATCCTCAAGTTTTTCTTTTAAAACTATTCTGGTTTTAGTTTTTCTACAATGTTTTCTCTTGTGTTTTACCTCCTTCCATCCATCATTTGCATCCCCATTCCCCCCTTCCTCTTTGCTTATCTCTTCATTCTGTTTTTCAGTCGTGTTAGCCTCTTTATACACGATTTGATCTTTCCTACCATTCTCCTCGAATTCTTCTAAACCATTCGGGCGTTTATTCTCTTCTTCGTGTAACTTTTTATAAATGGTTTCATCCTTCTTTCTTATTCATTTGGTTGTCTTCATGCCTCTGTCTTCCTGCCGAAAAGCTTCTTCCTTCACCTCTACGCCCACCTTACATTGACTTGTGTCATGCCCAAGCCTCTTACAGCCAGAACAGTAAGATGGCAAGCTTTCGGGAATGACTATTTGCCAAAACCCCTCGGCCTATTCTCCTTCCCCACTGCATATCCATATCTTACTAGGCGGCTGAGACAGAAGGTTATACTCGACACATACTCGAGCTTTATTCGACCTGGACATGGCGACAGTGGCCTCATCCCGCAGCATAGGTTTTCCCAAACATGACGATATAGCAAAGAGAGAGTGTGCACTAAATAAATATAATGGAAGATATGGTAATGTAAACCATACCTGGACTATGGGCGCCTCTTCCAGTGGAGTAAAATCCTTTGTCCACTTCAAAACTCGCATGGGAAATTCATCTACCTGCCATAAGCCTCTCTGCCATAGACGATAGTAGTCTTCCAGCAGAGTGCATTGCAGCACGACGTGTTTAGCGTCGAAGTCTGCAAACTTCACCTTACCGTTGAGCTTCAAAGAGGCGATAAACTTTTAGACTTCACTCGCGCGAGGTCTGTCGTGGGAGAACTTCCCGATGAGCGTGTGTTCAAATGGTTCCATGAGCCTTTTCGTTTCTTCGGTTGAGAAGATGAGCACTGGATGTCTGTTTTTGTTCACGTGAGAATGTGAAATCGGCATGGTCCCCTTTAAAATCGAAGAAAATGACTTATTATTAATTAATAAGTTGGTTTGCTCCATTTTCAGCTTGAATGGAGCTTGTTTTGAGCAAAAATGGAGATTTTCTGTCTCTAGAAAATGGGATTTTCTCTCTCTAGAAATTGAGAGCATTTTTGAAAAAAAGAACCATTTTTTTCTTCGCATTTCTTCTTCTTCTTCTTCTACTACTTCTTCTTCTTCTTCTTCTTCTTCTTCTTCTTTTTCTTCTTCTTTTAAGGTTTTTATTATTAATTATAACCCTCTCTTTTGACGGATGAATACCATTTGTACAAACTAGCATCTACCCAATTACCTCTTACACCCTTATCCAAGAAAAAGAAAGTTTCAAATCTAAATAAGCTTTTATGTTTCTATTCTTTAAACACTTCCGCTCCTACTTTATATTTCCCTTTTGTATTAACTTTTAGGTCTCCTTTCAACCCTTTACCCTTTAGACCTTATCTTTCCTTGCTACCTTGGCAGGTTTGAAGCTTTCCTATACCTCCATTCATTGATTTCTCTTATAATTTCCTGCAAAAAAATACTTATAATATGTCTCAAGATTAACTCTATCTCTTTTACTTACCTTTGTTTGTACCGCCTGGGTTATATCCTATGCATTGCTGTATAAGAACTTCTTCCGCTGGTTGTTCTTTTCGCCGTTTTTTAGCCCTCCCCTTCTCCTTTCTTTGTCCTCAAACCTTTAGAGTCTATTGCCTTTATTCCTTCCAAATCTGAAATTGCCCCTTACTTTGCTCCTGATTTAAACTATTCCAGATTCTATCGACCTATTAACCTCATAAATTAACACATGACTCATCCTTTCCTTTAATCAAGGTTTTGAATCTCAAACGATAAAACTAAAAAAGAAGTTTTGCAAAACAAGATAAAGATTGTTCATACTCCTAACGCATCATCCTTTGCTGTCTTTTCTGAGCTTCGAACCTGTTATGCTGCTAAGAAAACATAGGAAACATGCAACAAATAATATTAAAATTTCAGTACATCTTACCTTCCCTTCTACCTCTTGATGATTCACCTGGTTCTGTATATTTGGCTTCTTCCCACAGAGATAGTTCCCTGCCAAGAAAACTTCACACCACACAATAATATTTTTTTAAATACTATTCCTATTTATTCTTACTTATTCTTAGGTAAGGGAATGCAAGTTTATCTAATCTTGCTATTCCTTTCAATTTTATCGGTAAAGATTCCTCATCGTACTTCACAGCCCCTTCTAGCAATCCTATTTTAGCAAGTTTGTCTGCCAATGTGTTTGCTTCCTTGTATAAATGTGATATTGATGCATTCAATTCTTTAGCAAGATTCACTATTATTTCTATCTCCTCCTCATACTGTCGCAGTACTAGTTTTTTATTAAATAACTCAACCAGTAATGTTGAATCTACCTGTATTTGCAAATTTCTATACCCTAGCTTATTACAGACATGTAATCCTTCCTTTAGTGCCCTGATTTCCGAGTGCAGTGCAGAGTAGGATTTCCCAACAAGAGTGAAAGCTTTCCTAATTCTACCTTCTGTGTCTCTTATTACTCCTCCTCCTCCTGCAATTCCTAAATTCCTATTGAAACTACCATCAGTATTCAAAGATAGCTTCCCTTCTAGGGGTCTATTCCAGCTTATACTTTTAACCCAATGAATCCTTATAATATTAGTGGAGAGGTTCCATGTTTTACTATCTTTTTTTTCCATTTCAATATTATCTATTATGATAGGTTTTATGCAGGATATATTACTAACCTCTAACTTAATGTCTTTTAAGATATCATCTGCGCTCATTTTTATACCCTCGAATCTACTTTTATTCCTTGCTTTCCATATGCACCAAATTACTACGTGTGGTAAATTTTGGTTTGCCATTTTTTGGTCGGTGTATTAGGGGAGTCCCTCCTCCACCTCTTAATCCTATCTATTAAAGTTTCCTCGTTATTTATATTATTAAATATTTCTAACTTTTTCCATATTTCTACTGCAATTTTACCTTCTGAAAATAGATGATCCGTAGATTCTATTGCTTGGAAACAGCAATCGCATCTGGAAACTATCTTTATACCATTTCTTTGAATATTTGTATCTACCGGTAATGCATTCACAAGAGATTTCCATACAAGAGAGCACATTTTTTGCGGGGTGCCTACTTTCCATACCCATTTAAAAATTGGATTTATCAGATTTTTCTTTCGTATCAAATTCTTGACCATTTTGAGCATAAAATTACCTTGCGGAGTAAGGATCCATTTCCATCCACTTTTCTCCACTTTAGAATGAGATTCAACTATTTCTTTCTATTTTTCTAATGCTTTCCAGTTATTTGAAGCCTTTTTTTTGTTTACCTTTTCATGTTCTAAATATTTCGCTCTCATAAAGCTCGCCCAGAGGCTATCATTTTTTAGCCTCCACCATCCTTTACAGTCCCAAGTGTCTGCCATGTCCTGTAACCTCGTTAATCCTAATCCGGCTTCCTCTTTTGGGTAGCAAATATTCTCACATCTTTTCCAGTTAAGTTTATTCTTTCCATCTTTTTTCCCCCATAAAAAGTTAGCCATTGCTGATTCTAATTTTTTTGTAAATTATTTAGGAGGATGAATAATTGATAGAATATGCACTAATGTGCTTTGGAGGACATGAGAGATTAATGTAATCCTGCCCCCAAAGCCCAATAGTTCTTTCCAACCTGTTATTTTTATATTCACTTTATCCTGTAATGATATTAAATATTCTTCTTTTAGTCTACCTTCATATATAGGACAGCCTAGATACATTAGCACTCCTTTATTCTGGATAAATCATGTGATGTTCTTTACTTTATTTATCACCTTTTCTATTACTTTCTTTGCTAGCGTAAACTGGCACTTTTTTATATTTATTGCCTGCCCTGTTTCAGTTTCAAATGTATGTAAAAGATTCATAAAGTTTATCAAAGATCTTTTGTTTGCATTTGTAAAAATTATAAGATCACCGGCATATGCTAGATAGCCTTTTCTTGGGGTGTTTTTTGGTTGTCTGAATGGAATGATCTTTCCTTCAGACATTCTTTTCTTTAAATTTAATATTAATAGTTATAAATATATATCAAATAATAAAGGAGATAACGGGTCTCCTTGCCTAAAGCTTCTTTTAGGCTTAAATTCTTCTCCTTTTGTCCCATTTATAATGACTTTAACCCAAACACTAGACACACATTTGTATATCATATCAATGCATAACTCTGAGAAGCCAAATTTTCTCATGGTATAACAAAGTATATCCCATTCTACACTGTCAAATGCTTTTGATAAGTCTAACTTTACTACTAAATTCTCTCCTCTTGTTTTAATTGCTATGTCTTTCATCATCTCAGCTGCCAATCTTATATTTTCTATCATTAACCTATTTTTAACAAAGCCTGTTTGTTCCTGTGATATAATATATGGCAAAATATCACTTAATCTATTTTGTAAAATTTTTGCTAAAATCTTATATATCGCATTACATAAACTTATGGGTCTGAAGTCCTCACATTTTTGTGGGGATTTGTTTTTTGGTATCAAGACAATAAGAGAATTCGCCCATATTTTTGGAATATCTGCCCCTGCAAAAAAACTAGAAAAAGCAAGTACAAGATCTTTTTTAATAATTTCCCAGCATACCTGGAAGAAATTATTATTCTAACCATCTAGTCCTGCTGCACTATCTTTTTCCAGGCTGAATACTATATTTTTAACCTCATCCCTATCCGGGATTTTTTCCATCATTTGATTTTATTCCTTAGTGATATTTAATTTGATTTCATTTATTAGTATATCCCCTTCATGAATATGTTGTCCGCATAGATGTTTTTTAAAAAATTCCTCAAAGAGGGCTCTTATTTTATTATCTTTTTCCACCCATTTTCCTTCATCATTTTTTATACCTTTGATTTTATTTTTGTTTGTTTTTATCTTGCTCATATTATGAAAAAAATTTTGTATTCCTATCTCCTTCTTTCAATCATTTAACTTTTGCTCGTTGTTCCCAGTATATTTCTTCCATGTATAGCTTAAGCCTCAATTTACCTTTTGTCTTACTAAGTTCACTTCTATCTTCTTCCTTATTCGTAGTGTCATATACTATTTCTAACTTTGCCACTTCTTCTTCCGCTTATTTTATTTTTTGGTTTATATTTCCAAAAACTTCTCTATTCCATGTTTTAATGCATCTTTTTAGCCTGAGTAGTTTAGCCGAAAAAACCCTGCATGGGCTTTCCCGATGCTGGCTCTCCCCAAGATTCTCGAACCATCCTATCAAAATCCGAGTGTTTAACCCACATATTTTAAAATTTAAAATCGCCTCTTATTGGGTGGCTTTTATGGATTTTTATGAGCAATGGGTTATGATCCGAACAGGTCATGCTTAAATGTCTTAGGCCCGTAACTTCATGAGTCATTGCCCATTTAGCATTACACATGACCCTGTCCAGCCTTGCCCAGATTGCTCCTCTTTTACACTAGTTATTACACCAGGTGTAGTTTGAGCCAATATACTCCACCTCCATTAAGTTAGCACTGGCGATACTATCATTAAATTGTGACATCGCCAGTGCATTTGGGGGTTTTCCACCTTTCTTTTCTTGTGCACTTCTTATAACATTAAAATCTCCTCCTATAATCTATGGAAAATTTCATTGCAATGTTCTGCATTTCCTTCCATAGGTCTAGTCTATCTTTTTTATTATTTTTTGCATAAACCACTGATATTATTTCTTCTGTATTAGAATTAGTTTTAAAATTAACTATTTGTTTTGTATCTTTTAATATTATAATGTCCATATAATTATGCCACATAATCCAGAGTTTACTATTCAAGTTTGCATACGCATTTTTAAATCCTAATTTTTCACTAAATTTATTATTTGGTCTTTCTGGACCATAGGTTCTACTATAATTAATAAAGAAATTTTATATATTTTTATTAATTATTTCAATCTATTAATTGAATGGTTATTTGCTACCCCTCTAATGTTCCAGAAGAGACACATATCCATTTATTATTGACTTTGCTTGAGATCTAGTTGTGCATTCGTAAGTCTTATTTAAATATTTTTTCATATTTCTTGGAGTCTTAGAGGTATTAGAAAAAGCATGCATAATATCATTGTATTTTACCTGCTGCCTGAGATGCATAGCCATTATTTTGATAGCTTCCATTGCTTGGTCTCTGGATAGCCTATCACATTCTTCCTCGTAAATATCTAGATCATCTTTTATCTTTTCGGTTGAGGCTTCTCTATTTTCTTCTTCCCCACATGTTGGAGGGCAACTAAAGGCCACTGAAACTTCATCCGGAAAATCCAGAAGGTCTTCATCAATCCAGTTGTAATCCTCTAGTTTTTCTTTTAAAACTTTTCTAGTTTTGAGTTTTTTCCCCTTTCTCCCTCCAGCTTTCACCTTCTCCCATCCTTCCTCCATTTCTTTCCCCTCCCCTCCTTCATAGTCATCCTTGGATTGCATTATATTTATGCCTCCCTTCTCTTCAAATCTGCCTTTCACTTCCACTCTCTCTCCCTCTCCTTCCACTTTACTTAAGCTTTTTCCTTGGAATCCCCCTTCTTCCAGCTTTTCGGTATAATCTTTCGGGACACTCACATCCACTCTTACCCATTTTTCTACCCATCTACCCTTACCTTCCTGCATGTTCTCTCTCTCACTCTTTTTTTTCTCACTCGGCACTCTTCTATATCGTGGCCAAGTCTTCTACAGGCGAGGCAGTAGGAAGGATGATTTTCGGGTATGGCAGTTTGCCAAAATCCTTCATTATGTCCATTATCCCCGCTGCCTATCCATATCTTGCTAGGCGGCTGTGTGAGTAAACTACACTCTACACACACTCGAGCAGCACCTGTTCTTTTCATGGAGGTAGTTGCTTCATCCCGAAGCATTGGCTTGCCGAGGCAAGAAGCAATATCATGAAGGGCCTGCGTGTTAAACAAAAACAATGGCAGATTCGGTAGAGTAAACCATACCGGGGCAATGGGGGCTTCCTCGAGTGGACTGAAGTTTTTCGTCCATTTCAGCACACGCATGGGGAGTCCTTCGACATACCATATCCCTCTCTGCCAGAGCCAATAGTGATCCTCCTCCATACAGCATTGGAGGAAAACATGTTTCGCATCATAATCGGCAAACTTCACTCTACCTTTAAGCTTCAATGCATCTATGAACTTCTGTAACTCGCTTGCACAAGGTCGGCCATGGGAAAAATTCCCTGCAAGCGTGTATTCGAACGGTTCCAGGAACCAATGCATTTGCTCGTTGGAGAAGATAATAGCGGGACTCCCGTTTTTGGTTCCGAAAGCCCGTGGTTGCTGCGCGGTCCCTTTAAATATCGAGGCAAAGGATTTATTATTTAATAATAAATCCTTTTGCTCCATTTTGAGCTTGATGAGAGCTTGATTCGGCCAAGAATGGAGATTTTCTCTCTCTAAAAAATGGGATTTTCTCTCTCTACCAGTTGAGAGCATTTTTTGAAAAAAGAGCAAATGTTTTTCATTTCTTCTTCTTCTTCTTCTTTCTTCTTCTTCTTCTTCTGCTTCTTCTTCTTTTTCTTCTTCTACTTCTTCTTCTGCTTCTTCTTCTGCTTCTTCTTCTGCTTCTACTTCTGCTTCTTCTTCTGCTTCTTCTTCTTCTTCTTCTTCTTCTTCTGCTTCTTCTTATTCTTCTTCTTCTTCTTCTTCTGCTTCTTATTCTTCTTCTTCTTCTTCTTCTTCTTCTGCTTCTTCTTATGCTTCTTCTTCTTCTTCTTCTGCTTCTTCTTCTTCTTCTGCTTCTTCTTCTTCTTCTTCTGCATCTTTTTCTTCTGCTTCTTCTTCTTCTTCTTTTTCTTCTTCTTCTTCTTCTTCTTCTTCTTTTGCTTCTTCTTCTTCTTCTTCTTCTTCTTCTACTTCTTCTGCTTCTGCTTCTACTTCTTCTTCTGCATCTTCTACTTCTTCTTCTGCTTCTGCTTCTGCTTCTGCTTCTGCTTCTTCTTCTGCATCTTCTACTTCTTCTTCTTCTTCTGCTTCTGCTTCTGCTTCTTCTGCTTCTGTTTCTTCTGCTGTTTCTTCTTCTTCTTCTTCTTCTTCTTCTTCTGCTTCTGCTTCTTCTGCTTCTGCTTCTTCTTCTTCTTCTTCTGCTTCTTCTTCTTCTACTTCTTCTTCTTCTTCTTCTGCTTCTTCGTCTGCTTCTTCTTCTTCTGCTTCTTCTTCTTCTGCTTCTTCTTCTTCTGCTTCTTCTTCTTCTGCTTCTTCTTCTTCTGCTTCTTCTGCTTCTGCTTCTTCTACTTCTTCTTCTTCTGCTTCTTCTGCTTCTGCTTCTTCTGCTTCTTCTTCTTCTGCTTCTTCTTCTTCTTCTGCTTCTTCTGCTTCTTCTTCTTCTTCTTCTGCTTCTTCTGCTTCTTCTGCTTCTGCTTCTTCTACTTCTGCTTCTTCTGCTTCTTCTGCTTCTTCTTTTTCTTCTTCTTCTTCTTCTTCTTCTTCTGCTTCTTCTGCTTCTGCTTCTGCTTCTTCTGCTTCTTCTGCTTCTGCTTCTTCTGCTTCTGTTTCTTCTGCTGCTTCTTCTTCTTTTTCTTCTTCTGCTTCTGCTTCTTCTGCTTCTGCTTCTTCTTCTTCTTCTTCTTCTTCTTCTTCTGCTTCTTCTTCTTCTTCTTCTTCTAAGAGTTTATTATTATTAACCCTCTCTTTTGGTGGAGTAATACCATTTTTACCAACTAAAATCTACTCATTCCCCTCTTACAACCTTATCCCTTAACAACAAACTTAAATAAAATTGAAAGCTTCTATCCTAGCAAATGCGTAACAATAGTTGTACTTTTATTCGATATGCTTTAAAATCCTTACTTATAGCTTTATCATTCCTTGATATGTTCTATGGAATCCGGTTCAATTCTACTACTTTGTGGGGCTTCGTTTGTTATTTGCTGCCCTCCTAGTCTCCCTTGTGTATGTTTGTTTTATTTTTGACATTTCTGAATTTCTGCAAAAGAAAACAGCATATATAGATACTCAATATTATCTATCATTCGTACCTTCTAGCTTTATTGCCTTCATGTCTTTAATGTTGCCTTTTATTCTTTTATTCTCTTTTATTTCATCCTGAATAGAGCTTAAAAAATTACTCCAAATTGTGTTGCTTCTGCACTCTATTTTTGTCACAATTTCCACTTGCATCGATGCCTCTTTAGTCACTCTTATGCTGAGACTTCCAGCTTTAAATAGTTGCGGGACGAGCCACCTATTCTAGACACTTACAAATCCTAATAATCTATAAACTTTAGTGAATTAACACATGACATTTCCACAATATTCACACATATCAACTTAACCTAAACATTAAAATGGACTGAACACCAACAAAACAAAACAATACTTAACCCATAGTCTGAAAAGGTAACAGCTACTGGATTTGTAAGCACCAGGTGTTCTAAAGTTTGAACTAGCCCCCTGTGTATGATATATTTTTAATCGTGATTAAAAGAGGGTTGTGGTCCGAGCATGTTTTATTTAGATGTTTAACCTGGGTCAAGCCAGCATGCTCTAGCCACTTAAAATTAAATAAAACTCTATCTAATCGTGCCCATATTGTACCTTTATTTTTCCAATTGTTACACCATGTAAATTTTGATCCTAAAAAATTAGCTTCCATTAAATATGATTTATCTATAGTTTCATTAAATTGAGAGGAGGCTCTCAAATTAGGAGGTCTTCCTCCTTTCTTTTATTTGGAATTCCTTACTATATTAAAGTCTCCTCCTATTATCCATGGCTTATTTCCTATCGCAATTCTTTCCATTTCTTCTCATAATTCTTTTCTTTTATCTTTTTTATATTTAGCATAGACTACTAATATTATTTATTTTTCTTCTTGACTTAAGCTAAAATTTATTAGTTGCTCTGTTTCTTTTAAGATTTTTATGTTTAAGTTACTTTTCCACATTATCCAGATTTTACCATTATCATTAGAATACCCATGCTCAAAGCCAAAAATTCTTATGTATTCACTTAACTCGTCTCTATCCACCATCGGCTTGGATAACGTGATTAGAGAAATTTTATGCATATATATCAATTTTTTAATTCTATTTTTTGAGGGGAGATTTGCAACTCCCCTTATGTTCCAATAAATGAAATTATACATTATTTGCGGATTTAGCTTGTGCTCTAGTGGTGCATTTGGATTCATAACTCTTGTTTAAGTATTTCTTCATGTTTCTTGGTTTTTTTAGCGAGCTTAAATCACCTCCCCTCTCACCTTTCCATTCTCTTCCCAATTGAATACCCATGATTTTTATTTCCTCAATAGCTCATTCTCTATTTCCCATTTTATGCTTAAATTTTTCTATATTTATATCATCTTTGGTGAGCTTAACTTTCTGCTCATTTTCTTCTTCCTTAGATGTGAGAAATGAAGAACTTCTCACTTCCATTTATTCTTCAGAAAAATCTTCTATAGCTACTTCCCATTGTGTGTTTTTATTCTTTTTATTTTTTCTTTGAAGCCTAGTTCTTCTATTTAAATTTTCAATTTTGTTAAACATTTCTCTTCTTTTTATATCTTCTCTATTCTCTACTACTTCCTCTACCTCCTCATGCACATTTTTATATTCTATTAGTTTTAAATTTCCTACCTCAATTGCCTCAGTAATCTGAAACTCTGTTAGAGATTCTGTTTTAGATGGCTGCATATATTGAGGCTTTATTTGATATTGAACTATCTCTCTCCCCCTTCTTTCCTCCATTTTCATCTCTTCCATTCTTTGTTTACCTTCTGTTTTCCTCTTGTTCACTATGCAACTCTCTATGTTATGCCCCATTTTCTTACAACAGGAGCAATATGCTGGAAAATGTTCTAGAACTACTTGCTGCCAGAAGCCTCCTCCTTCTTTATTATCTATCCATATACGACTAGGAGGGGGTTATGCAAGTCCACTTCCACACATATTCGGGCAACACTGTGTCTGGATAGTGTTGCAGTAGCTCCATCAAGAAGAATAGGTGAACCGAGTAGGCATGCAATATGATATAATGCAAATTTATCGAAGAAATGTATAGGTAGCAGAGGGAATAGGAACCATACCGGTGCCATAGCAGTTTCTTCTTTTGTAGAGAAATTGGGAGTTCATTTGAAGATTCACTTGGGATAACCCATAATATACCAAATTCCCTTAAGCCATAAACGATGAAAATCTTCTTCTGAGAATAGTTGCACCAAAACATGCTTCTCATCCATGAGGCAAATCTTAATCAACGTTTTTAGCTTCAGTGATTTGAAGAAGGCACGGATATCATCAATGCACATATGGCCGTTTGAAAACTTGCCCACCAAAGTATGTTTGTGAGGCTCGGTGAGCTTCTGCAACTCCTCGGACGAAAATAGTATCGAGGGCTCCTCGAAGTTTTTCGCATTAATGTTCGAGGAAGACAATGGGAGACGCGCGGACTTTTTAATAAATGATGAAAAGGATTTTTTTTTTATTTTCGAAATAATCCATTTCCATCAAAATTAGCTTGAAAACAGCTTCTTCCTCAAAATTTGTAGTTTCTCTCTCTCTCTAGAAGATTTGTTTCTCTCTCTAGAAAGTTGAGAGCATTTTTCAAAGAAAAAAAACTGCAAAAAGTCTTTTTCTTCTTCTTCTTCTTATTCTTTTAAGTTTGTTTTATTAAATTAACCCTCTCTTTGGCGGAGGAATACCTTTTTTACAACCTACTTACTTGCTACCCATAGTCCCTTTACACCCATCTAACAACCTATATACCTCTATCAAATAGACATATGTTATTAAAGACTCACATAATTTTTGATTTTATATACTTATAAGCTTTATTTAAAGCTTGATCTTTGAATGAGCTATGATTTTGATATGAACTTTAGTATGTATTCTTGTCCCTACATTCCTCTTTCATTTAGGCCTCTTTATGTTGCCTCCCCTTTGTCTTTGGTGATCATTTGTGCTAGTCTCTTGGTCTCCCCTTTTGAAGTATCTTGAGTGCATCTTTATTGCCTTTATATGATAGATAATTGTGACCTCTTTTGTTGTTCCAAATAGCCTTCACAAGTGCATCTTTACTACCCCATAATGACTATTCTTCCTCCGCCATCGTGTCTTCTTTGAGCATGTTAGACAGATTCCTCCAAATTATTTCTGCATCTTTCTTCACTTTAATTTTCTGGTAGTGTCCCCTTCTTTGAAATATGCTTCCATTCCCCCACTTTTCTTCGTCTCTTTAGCTATGCTTCCACTTTAGCAGCTTCTAACCTGTAAATAAAACAGAAAATTTCTTTTTCTTTGGAAAGCTTTCTTACCTTTGTCATCCCTTGTTAAAGCTTCATATCTTGTGTGATCTTTGTTGTCCTCTATCTTAGACATGACCATACAAGACTAGATTCTAACACAAATAACACGGACTACTGGATCACATGACTTACATCACAGCACACAATAACACAGACTGCCAAATCATATCCCTATCAAAAAGAATCTACTGAAACAGACCTCTATAACTAAAATTACACAGACTAAATAACATCAGCATTGAACTTCTCTGCTTAATCAACCTTTGCTGTAATTTCCTGCAAAAAATACTATAGCAGTACTGCATTCATATAGATATTAATATATTACCCTACTCAGTGCCCTTTCTTCTTACTGTTTTAAGACTCTCACTAAGCTAAACACAATCTCACCTACACTACTACCCCTATAAAAAAAGAGAAAAAAAGAAAAAAAACAGAAAAAATTCTCTAATAGCAACTTACCGTGAGAACTTACCTTGTGTGTTATGTTCTGTCTTGAAACACCCCTCAGGACCGAGGTGAGATTAGAACGACATGTTTAATGCATATGAGAAAACAAAATATACAGTGACTATAGTAGCAAAGAACTTAATCTTTAATTTTCCTGATATAAGGGAAATTCCTCGCTATCTAACTTTATGATTCCTCTATATATATCAGGTATATTTTCTTCATTATAATTCTGGAATCCTTTATTTTTACCTTCCTTTGAAAGTTTATCCGCTAATGCATTAGTCTCTCTGTAGATAGCTTAATAGTAAAGTCTAATTTATTTATATCTTTCAATATTTCTTCTATTTCATTCTCATATTTCCACATTATTGTTTTTTTCTTGACTAAATTCACTACAATTATTGAATCTATTTGGACATCTACCTTTCTTTATACATATTCTTAACCTTTCTCCTAATGCTAGAATCTCTGCCTGTAATGCCAAGGATGCTTGAAATTTTCTTGTGAAAGCTAATATTAGCTTTCCTTCAAAATTTCTTATTGCCCCGCTATCCTCCTACTGCTCCTATATCTCTATTAAAGCTACCATCCGTATTTAAAATCATTCTTTCTTTCGAAGATTTTTCCCATTTTATTTTTATTATTTTAGCTCTTTTTTGATGTTGAATTTTTAGATTCCAAAATTGTAGCGTGTCCTTATCTATCCTCTCTCCATTTGTGTTTAGGGGACTTGAGTCAGAAATTCTGCTTGTTTCTTCCTTGATATCTTTCCATATATTTTCTATTAGCATGTCATGCCCTTCAAATCTACTTTTATTTCTAGTTTTCCAAATGCACCAGATAGCTATTAACGTAATATTATATTTAATCCATTTCTGTGCCGAATTTGTAACCTTCAATTTAATCCATTTTCGAAGTCTACATTCTAAGGAAAGGTATTCATATTTTATTAACAATTCAGATCCTAATCTATTCCATATTTCTGCTGCTACCTTGCCGTTTGAGAAAAGATGATCCAGAGTTTTCATCTCTTCTCCACAGCAATCACATCTAGAAGCTAATCGAATTCCCTTCTTTTTTAAGTTATTATCCGTTGGTATGATATTAGATAAGACTTTCCACATAAACATTTTAATTTTTTGTGGATTATCATTGTTCCATATCCATTTAAATAAAAACTTGTTCATCTTGTTTTTTCCTAATCATATTTTTAACCGACTTGATGGAAAATGATCCTTCTGAGCTTAGTTTCCATCTCGTTCCTTTTTTAGTATGCTTTGAGTATTTTTCAACTAAGTCACTTTAGCATTTGTGTCTAGGTTTGTGTATTCTTCCTTTTATTTCTAACTTTATTGGTATCAATGTTTATGTAATATTTTGCCCGCATAAATTCCGACCATAAACTATTATTTTCTTTCAACCTCCATCATCTTTTACTTGCCCATGCTTTGGCTAAATCATTTAAATTGATAAAACCTAAGCCCGCTTCCTGAACAGGAAAACATAAATTTCTCCATTTTTTCCAGTGTAATTTATATTTGCCCTCTTTTTTTCCGCACAAAAAGTTAGCAAATTCTTTTTCTATCTTTTTAATAAACTTACCCGGTGGCTGAATAACCATAATGTTATGCATTAAAGAACTTTCTAAAACATGTTTAATTAATGTTATTCCCCTTCCCATACTTAAATATTCTTCCTTCCAACCTGATATTTTCTTTTTTAATTTATATATCAAAAATTCAAAATATTCAGCTTTTAGCTTACCTTCGTAGATTGGGCAACCCAAGTAGATAATTTCTCTTTTTTTATACGAGAAACCGGTAATATTTTTAATTTTATGAATCAACTCAGTAGGGGCCTTAAAAGAGAGCATATATTGACATTTATTCTTATTTAATTTCTATATTGTTTCTTTTTCCATACATTTTAATAAATCCATCAGGTTGTTTAATGATCTACTACCTCCGTTGGTCAAGATCATTACGTCATCCGCATATGCTAGACAACTCACCATGGGAGTATTTTTTTGGTTGTCTAAATATTCCTAATTTACCTTTGAACATTTTATCTTTAAGATTTACTAATAATAATTCCTAGATAAATGTTAAATAATGAGGGAAAAAGTGGGTTTCCTTGTCTTAATCCTCTAGCCGGTTTCATTTCTTCTCCTAGTTTACCATTTATGATAACTCTCACCCATGTGTTCGATATACATCTATATATCAAATCTATCCAGGTCTCAAAGAAACCCATCTTACGCATAATAAAACAAAGAATATCTCATTCCACCCTATCAAATGTTTTGGATAAATCTAATTTTATAATTACATTATTTCCCCTTGTTTTAGTGCCTATTTCTTTGCTCATTTATTTTGCCAAACATACATTTTCCATTATCAATCTATTTTGCATAAAACCTATTTACTCTTTTGAAATAATTTTAGTTAAGTAGTTAGCCAATCTATTTTGTAATATTTTGGCTAGGATTCTATATATAGAATTACATAAAGTAATTGGTCTAAAATCCTCCCCTTTTTGAGGATTTTCCATTTTTGGAATTAAAACTATGTGGAAGCTACCCCATTTTTTTCCTATTTCAGCCCCACACAAAATACTAATTATAGCTTTTATTAAATCTTCTTTTATTATGTGCCAGCATTTCTGATAAAAAAAGTTATTCCATCCATCCAGACTAGTTGCACTATCCTTATTCATGTTAAAAACGGCATTTTTAATTTCTTCTTCTTCTGGAAATCTGGTTAACCTATTATTATCTTCTAAATTGATTTTATTTTCTATATTTTTTATAAGTGCATTTCCATTAAGATTGTTTTTGCCGCATAATTGATTTTCAAAAAGCTTTGTAAATTAGTGTTGTATATCTATCTCTTTATCCACCCATTCATCTTTATCATTTTTTATGCCCATAATTCTATGTTTTTCTTTTTGATTTTAGTTATTCTTTGAAAAAATTTAGTATTTTTATCTCCCTCTTTAAGCCATTTTATTTTAGCTTTTTGTTTCCAAAAAACTTTTTCCATTAACAGTTTCAATTTTAATTCAGCTTGTGCTTTATTTAATGCACTTCTTTTATCTGTGCGCTGATCATTTTCATATTGTAGCTCATTTTTTAGGACTAAGTCCTCTGCTTCTTTTATATTTTTATTTATATTCCCAAATTCTTCTTTATTTCATTTTTTTAGAACCTCTTTTAATCTTTTTAGCTTATTATTTATAATTTGAACAGGGTTTCCGAGAACTTCTATTTTCCATGATTCTTTTACAATATCTAAAAAATCATGATGCAAACACCAAGCATTTTGAAATCTGAAAAAACCACTTTAGAAAGCTATATTTTTAATCGAAATCAATAATGGACTATGATCTTAACATGTCCTATTTAGATGTTTCACCTTGATAGAACCAAATTGTTCTAACCATTTATAATTATATAACACTCTATCTAGTCTAGCCCATATTGTACCCTTGTTTTTCTAGTTATTACACCAAGTAAATTGAGAGCCTAAAAAATTAGCCTCCATTAAATTGCTTTTATTTATAATATCATTAAATTGAAAAACCGCACTCTTATTTGGAGGTTTGCCCCCTTTTTTTTCTTTAAAGCTTCTCACTATGTTAAAGTCGCCACCAATAATCCATGGTTTATTTTCTAAAGCCATTCTCTCCATTCCTTCCCATAATTCTTTCTTATTTTCTCTTTTATTTTTAGCATAAATTACTGTAATTATTTCATTCTCCTCTTGATTTAGACAAAAGTTTATAAATTGATCAGTTTGTTTTAAGATTTTTATATTTAACATACTTTTCCATAAAATCCAAATTTTACCATTTTTATTCACAAAACCATTTTCAAAGCCTAAAAGTTTTTTATATTCTTCTAATTGAGCTCCATCAACCATTGGCTTCGCTAACATTATAAGATTGATTTTATGTATATATATCAATTTTTTTAATCTATTTCTTGAGGGGAGGTTTGCAACTCCCCTAATATTCCAATAAATGTAATTAAACATTATTTGCCGATTTTGCTTGCGCTCTAGTAACGCTTTTAGTGTCATATGTTTTGTTTAAATATTTTTTCATATTTCTAGGTTTTTTTTAGTGAGCCTAAATTTCCTCCTTTCTCTCCTTTCCAATCCCTACCCAATTGAATTGACATTATTTTAAGTTCTTCAATAGCCCATTCTTAATTACCCATTTTCTGCTTAACCTTTTCTATGTTTATATCATCCTTGGTGAGTTATGCATTCTGCTTATCTTCTTCCTCATTTGTATAAAGAGAGATGGAGCTTCTTACCTCAATCTCTTCCTCTAAAAAATTTTCTATACCTACTGCCCATCCTTTATTTTTTTTTGTTTATTTTTTATTTGCATTCTTGTTCTCCTATTCAAATCTGCTATTTTTTTAAACATGTCTATTCTTTTAATTTCTGATATATTTTGTTCTTCTTCATTGTTTTTCTTATGCTCAATTAATTTCATCCCTTCTTGCTCATTATTCTGTGTTACATGCTGCTCAAATAGAGGTTTTTTTTGATATTTTACCATCTATCTTCCTCTTCCAGCCTTCATCCTTCTTTCCTCCACCCTTTGATTATATTCTACCCTTCTTTTATTGACAATACATCTTTCAATATCATGTCCCATTTTTTTACAGCATGTACAATATGCTGGAAGGTTTTCTGGGACTACCTGCTGCCAGAAACCCTCTCCATCAGGGAGACCTATCCATATTCGGTTAGGTAATGGTTTTTGAAGATCAACTACAACACAGATATGGGCAACACTTGGTCGGAGCTAACGAGGATTCCTTCTTTGTGAAGAAGTTAGGCGACCACTTGAATGTCCTCATGGGATACCCCATAATGTACTAGACACCTTTCAACCATAAGCGATTGAAATCTTCTTCACAGTGTATAGTTGAAGCAGAAATTGTTTGTCGTCGATGAGGCCTATTTTTATCAGCGTTTTCAGTTTCAGAGAGCCAAAGAATTCACGAACATTATCAATTCGTGGTTGACCATGCGAGAATTTTCCCACCAGAGTGTATTTGTGTGGTTCCGTGAGCCTTTGCATATCTTCTGCAGTGAACAAAATCAAGTGATCCTCGAAATTTTTTGCGTAAAAACCCGAAGGAGAAGACACTATAGGCGCAGTTTTTTTAATAATATAGGAAAAGGATTTCTTATTCTCTAAGTAATCCATTCCCTTCAAAATCAGCTTAAAAACAGCTTCTTCTCCACCAAAAATTGCAATTCCTCTCTCTAGAAAGCTTTGTTTCTCTCTCTAGAAGTTGAGAGCATTTTTTTTGAAAAAAAAAGACCACCAAATGAAAAAAATTTCTTCTTTCTTCTTCTTCTTCTTCTTTTAAATATTATTTATTAATTATCACCCTCTCTTTTGGCAGAAGAATACCATTTGTACAATCTACGTCTGCCCATTTCCCTTTTACACCCTTTCTTAAAATCTAGCAATAAATGACTTACCTAATACTCTATATTATACATTTTGTTTTCTTATTAATATTATGTATTCGGCTTATTACTTGTAGTACAATCTGAAAACTGAATAGGTCTGTCCCCCTTTCTTGAGTGAAGCATTCTTTTCTCCTTCTTTATTATCATTTGTGTGAGTCTTTACCATGCCTTGTTGCATATATACCACAATATTCGATTCTTTATTCTCTTACATCTTCGTGTGTGATCTCCTTGAATGCAGGACATTTTTGATGTATTTCTTTCCTTCAGTATCTTGTTTGTTCCACTCTTGCTGATTATATTGACTACATGAGTTGTCCTGCATGCAATCAAAGTCATTATATTCTTTAGGATAGTGTTCCCAATTCCCACCCCCCCCCCCCCCCCCCCTCCCCTTCCTTTGCTTTTTTTTTTAACAAAATTTAAATAGTTAAGGAAATCTCCCTTCATGTTATTGCTTGTATCCTTTCGATTGTTCGTGTAATCTAGCTCCATCTTTGCTTTTGTATTCTTTGAATATTTCCAGCCTTAACCTTGTTGTGACAATGCTGCATTCAGTTGTATTCAGTTGATTCCAGTCAGGTATCTTTTGTTTTTCTTCCATGCCACTTTGACACATACTTCTTGACTCGTTTAATCACTTAGAACATACATACAGACCATCTTTAACCCATTTAAACACTTAAAACAGACTTCCTTTAACACAAACTTCCTTAAAACATACATAAAGATCACCTTTAACACAGACTTCCAGATCAACCGACCAATACCAATAATAAACAGACTCCCATGACATAAAACACTAAACAAGTATATGTTAACATGACAAAAATAGTCTCAATCCAGGCACCTTGTTGTTTGTTTTCCAGCTTTGCCTATGTTCTCTTAGACTTTTATCTGCAAAAAAGAAAAGCACCTATATTCCTAACATTTATCTTTTCTATCCCCAATGTATCCCATTACATAGACTACTTATAATACAATAAGACTTTCATAATCATTCTCAATTAGTGGGAATCCCCCCTCAGGACCGGGTATATTCTTTAACAGGCTAGATCATTATCTGCAATGGTTAGTAAGACAAAAGCAACAAACAGAATAAAGTCAAAAATAAATCTTAGTGGTTTTCTACAATCTTCCTAATATAAGGAAGATCTTTGCTATCCAAATTTATTATACCAATATATTTTTTTTGGTAAAAAACCTTCCTTATAATCTTGATCACCTATCTTTTTACCCTCTTTGGCTAATCCATCAGCTAATATGTTAGCTTCTCTAAAATATGTTTTATGTTATAATCTATTGTTTTTAATTCCTACAGTATTTCTTCTATTACCTCATCATGTCTCCAAATTGTGGTTTTTTTATTAATTAAATTTACTAGAATTTTTGAATCTATTTGAATCTCTATTCTTTTGATGTTTAATTTTTTGCATAATTTAATACCTTCTCTTAATGCTAAAATCTCAGCATGAAGTGATGATGATGCTAGAATTTCCTAGCAAAAGCTAAGATTAGCTTTCCTTCAGAGTGTCTAATTGATTCCCCCACCTCCAGCTACTACAATATCTCTATCGAAGCTGCCATCTGTGTTTAGTGCTAGTCTTTCTTTTGATGGTTTTTCCCATTTTATACCCATTAGTTTAAATTGTTTAGGATGTTTCTTTTTTAGATTCCAGTGATTTATAATGTCTTTATCTAAGCTCTTATCCTGTGAATCTATAAAGTAAATTTCCATGATTTTCCTTGTTTCTTCCTTTATCTCCTTCCAGATATCCTCTATAATCATATTTCTACTTTCAAATCTACTTTTATTTCTTGCCTTCCAGATGCACCAGATGGCTATTAAAGGGACATTATTTCTAATCCAATTCTGAGCAGAGCTTGAAACTTTTTGTTTAATCCATTTTTGAAGTCTGCATTTTAGATTAAGGTGTTCGTATTTTATATGTATTTCTAGTCCTAGTTTCTTCCATATTTCAGCTACAATTTTACCATTTGAAAAGAGGTGATCTAGTGTCTCCATCTCAGATGCACAGCAATCACATCTTGATACAAGCTGAAGACCTTTCTTTTTTAAATTTATATCTATTGGAATGATGTTGGATAAGACTTTCCACATAAAAGTTTTAATTTTTTGTGGATTGTCATTTTTCCAAGCCCATTTGAATAATGTTTTCTCTTCTTGCTTATTTCTTATTAAATTTTTCACCGATTTGAGCGAAAATATTCCATATGATGTTAATGTCCATATCCATCCTTTTCTAGTGAGTTTAGAATTATTCTCAACTAGCTCTCTTTGTTTAAGCATTTGAGTCCAAACCTGTGAGATTTTAATTTTGTTTTTTTCATTGTTAGTATCATCTTTTATGCAATACTTTGCTCTCATGAATTTAGACCATAATGTGTTATTTTTTTTAGTCTCCACCATCTCTTGCTTGCCCATGCTTTGGCTAAGTCTGCTAGATTGATAAAGCCCAAACCAGCCTCTTGGACAGGGAAGCATAAATCTCTTCATTTTTTCCAGTGTAGTTTATATTTACCTTCTTTTTTACCCCACAAAAAGTTAGCTAATTCTTTTTCAATATTTTTAATCAGCTTCCAATGAGGTTTAATAATCATGATATTATGCATTAACATGCTTTCTAAGACATGTTTGATTAATGTAATTTTTCCCCCTAAGCTTAAAAATTCCTCCTTCCATCCCGAAATTATCTTTTTTTAATTTATTCAATAGAAATTCTAGATATTCATTCTTGAATTTGCCTTCATACACCGGGCAACCCAGGTAGACAATTTCATCTTTTTTATGTGAAAAACCAGTGAGTTTTAATTCTGTGAGCTAATGCCAGCGGAGATTTATAAGATATCATTTATTGACATTTTCTTTTATTTAATTTTTGACTTGTTTCATTTTCCATACATTTTAATAGGCTCATCAGATTTTGTAATGATCTACCACTTCCATTAGTAAAAATCATTACATAATCTGCATATGCCAGACAACTCACTAGTGGAGTATTTTTTGGTTGCCTGAATGAACCTATCAATCCTTTCTTCATTTTATCTTTAATGTTAACTATTAGAAGTTCTAAATATAAATTAAATAAAGATGGAGAGAGTGGATCTCCTTGTCTTAGACCTCTAATTGGTTTTATTTCCTCTCCTACTTTTCCATTCGTTATTATTCTAGCCCAGGTATTCAATATACATCTGTATATCAGATCTATCCATGTTTCAGAAAAACTCATTTTTTTCATAATAAAACAAAGGGTGTTCCATTCAACTCTATCGAAAGCTTTAGATAAATCTAATTTTATAATAACATTACGTTCTCTTGTTTTTGTTCTTATTTCTCTGCACATTTCCTTGGCCAAACAGATATTTTCCATTATTAATATATTCTTCATAAAGCCTGTTTGTTCTATTGAGATAATTTTTGGCAATAGATTGACTAATCTATTTTGCAGTATTTTTGCTAGAATTTTGTATATTGAATTACATAGACTGATTGGTCTAAAATCCTCCCCCGTTTGTAGATTTTATATTTTTGGAATAAGGGCTATGTGAAAGCTTACCCACTTTTTTCCTATTTCAGCTCCGCAAAATATGTTATTAATGGCTTTATTTATGTCTATTTTAGTTATGTCCCAGCAAGTTTGAAAAAAAAACAGCTATTCCATCCATCCGGTCCTACTGCACTATCTTTGTTCATGCTAAAAATGGTTGTTTTTATTTCTTCATCTTCTACATGTTTAATTAGCATGTTTTTATCTTCTGTTGTTATTCTATTTCTATATTTTCTATTAATCTATTTTCTTTAATCTCTTTTTTACTACTTAACTGCTTTTTAAAGAAATCTGTAAAATAAGTTTGAATATTTATATCTTTATCTACCCATACTTTCTTGTTATTTTTTATGCCCCTAATTCTGTGTTTCTGGTATTTTAATTTAGCTACTCTTTGAAAAAACTTCGTGTTCTTATCTCCTTCTTTTAGCCATTTTATTTTAGATTTTTGTTTCCAAAACACCTCTTCCATTACAAGTTTGAGTTTTAGCTCAGCTTGTGCCTTAATGCATTTCTATTATTTGAACTTTGATCTTTCTCAAATTCTAATTCTTTTCTTAATGCTAATTCTTCTGCATCTTTTATATTTTTATTTATATCTCCAAATATTTTTTTATTCCATTTATTTAATTCAGTTTTTAATCTGCTTAGCTTATTATTTAATACTTGCATAGGATTTCCAGGTGCCTCATTATTACAGGATTTTTTAACAAAATTCAAAAAATCATGATGTAAGCTCCATGCATTTTGAAATCTAAAGGATCCTCCTTTGTTGGCAGAGTTATTAATGGTGATTAAAAGTGGGCTATGTTCAGAACAGGTTCTGTTTAAGTGTTTCACTTTTGTAGAACCATAATTTTCTAGCCATTTAAAGTTGTATAAAATTCTATCTAATCTGGCCCAAATTGTACCCTTCTTTTTCTAGTTATTGCACCATGTGAAGGATGAACCTAAAAATTTGGCCTCAATTAAATTAGTTTTATTTATGGTGTCATTAAAGTGAGTCATGTCTTTCTTATTTGGTGTTTTTCCACCCTTCTTTTCTTTAGTGTTTCTTACTGTGTTGAAATCTCCCCCTATAATTCATGGCTTGTTCTCTTTAATTTTTCCCATATCCTCACATAATTCTTTTCTCTCTTCTCTTTTATTTTTAGCATAAACTATTGTAATTATTTTATTTTCATCTTGACTCAAACTAAAATGTATTAACTGATTAGTTTCTTTTAATATTATTATGCTTAAGTTATTTTTCCAAATTAACCAAATTTTACCATTTTTATTAGCATATCCATGGCCAAATCCTAGCATATGTTTGTAGACTTCTAGCTGATCCTTATCCACCATAGGTTCAGCTATTGCTACAAGATTGATTTTATGCATATGTATCAATTTTTTCAATCTGTTTCTTGAGGGGATATTCGTTATTCCCCTTATGTTCCAGTAAATATAATTATACATTATTTATAGACTTAGCTTGAGCTCAAGTGGTACATTTGGTTTCGTATGTTCTATTTAGATATTTTTTCATATTCCTTGGTTTTCTTAGTGAACCTAGGTTTCCTCCTCTTTCTTCTTTCTAATTTCTTCCCATTTGAATTGCCATTATCTTTAATTCCTCAATTGCCCACTCTTTGTTACCCATTTTTTGTTTGAGCTTTTCTATATTTATATCGTCTTTGTTTAATCTTGTTTTCTGTTCAATGTCCTCTCCATCTGTAAATAGGGAGGTTAAACTTATTGTTTCTAGGTCTTCTTCCGAATAGTCCACTATAGGGACTGCCCAACCTATGTTTTTTTGAGTTTTGTTTTTCATATAAACTCTTGTTCTTTTATTTAGTTCAGATATTTTCTTAATCATTTATGTTCTTCTTATATCCTCTATTATGTTTTCTGCCCTATTTTCTGCTTCATCAGCCTTCTTATATTCAATCAATTTCAATTCTTTTCCTTCTATATTCTGTTCTTCTGTGTGGGCAGTTTGTGTGGCTGGAGGTTTTATTTTATATTTAACTATCATGCCTCTCCCTCCTGCAACCGTTGACATATCCTTTCTCCTTTGATTAATTTCTTCCCTTCTTTGTTTAACTAGACATTCATCCATGCCGTGGCCCATTTTTTTACAGCATAGACAATATTGTGGTAGGTTTTCTAGAACAACTTGCTGCCAGAAACCACCACCATCAATGTTTCCAATCCATATACATGAAGGAATTGGTTTTTTAAATCAGTTTCAACACAAATTCGTGCTACACTTGGCCCGGATAGAGTAGCCGTAGGACCATTAAGAAGAAGAGGAAAGCTGAGTGTGTAGGCAATATGGTATAATGCAAATTTATCAAAAAAATGTATCAGTAGCAAGGGAAACAGAAACCATACCGGTGCTAGAGATGATTCTTCCTTAGTCGAGAAGTTTGTTGTCCATTTGAAAGTTCTCATGGGGTATCCCATGATATACCAGATGTCTCTTAACCAAATTCTATGATAATCTTCTTCGGAAAATAGTTGTAATAACACATGTTTGTCGTTGATGAGACCGACTTTAAACATCATTTTAAGCTTCAATGATTTGAAAAATGCACGAACATCATCAACGCGAGGCCATCCATGTGAGAATTTGCCCACGAGCATGAGTTTATTGGGTTCAGTAAGCCTCTGAATGTCTTCGGCAGAAAATAATATCGAGGGTTCCTCGATATTTTTCGCGTGATTTTTTGAAGGAAATGTTACTGTGTGCGTGGTCTTTTTGTAAAAATCAGAAAAGGATTTCTTATTAACTAAGTAATCCATTTCCTTAAGAATGAGCATGAAATCTGTTCTTCTTCCACAAAATTTGTAGTTTGTCTCTCTAGAAAATTTTGTTTCTCTCTAGACGTTGAGAGCATTTTTTCAAGAAAAAAACAGCAAAATTTTCTTTTTTTCTTCTTCTTCCTCTACTTCTTCTTTATTTTCTTATTCTTCTTATTATTCTTTATCATATTCTTCTTTTTCTTCGTTTCTTTTCCATATTTTTCTTCATGTTTTTTTCATCTTCTTCATGCTTCTTTTTTCTTTCTAGTTCTTCCACTTCTTGTTGTTGTCCTTCTTCTTCTACTTTTAAAATTTTTCTTCTCTTCTTCTTCTAGCACTTTTTCTACTTTTTATATTATTTTTTCTTTTTTTTTATTCCAAGTCTTTTTCTTCTTCTTGATCCTCTTGGCCTTCTTGTTCATATTTCATTTTCTAATTTTTTTTCTACTTCTCCATTATCATCAATGTCATCATCATTATCAATTTTTTCTTTCTCTTATTCTTCTTCTTCTTTCTCTTATTCTTCTTCATTTTCTTCTTCTTAAACATTCATTTTCTTCGATACCTTTTTTTCCTAATACTTCTTATGTTTCTTCTTCTTCATTTCTTCATGTTCCATTTCTTTCTCATATTTTTTTCTTCCTCTTCTTTTTCTTCTCCATATTCTTCTTCTTTTTCTTCTCCATCTTCTTCTTGTTCTTCTTCTTCTTCTTCACCCTCCTCTACTTCTTCTTATTCTTCCTTATCTTCTTATTCTTTTTCATCCACTTCTTCGTCTTCTTCATCCACTTCTTCTTCTTGATCCTCATTTTCACTTTCTTCTTATTCTTTTTTTTCTTCTTCTTCCTTTTCTTATTTTACTTCTTCCATTTCTTTTTCTTTCTCCTTTTCCTCTTCTTCTTCTTCTATTTCTTCCTCAACTTATTCTTTTTCTTTTTGCTCATATTCTCTTCCTATTGTTCTTATTTTTATTTTTATTCTTCTTCTAAATAATCAACATCTTTTTCTTCTTTCTTATCATCATCGTCATCTTCTTATTCTTCATTTTTTTTCTTCTTTTTCTTCAATTTTATATACCTTTTCAATTTTTTTCTTCTTTTTGTTCTAAATGAACATTTTCCTATTATTGTTTTTATTCTTATTCTTTCACTTTATCATCATAATCTTCTTCTTATTCTTTTTGTTATTATTCTTATTTTTCAGCAACTTCTTTTTTTTCTTCTCCTTCTTTATCTTTTCTTTTTTTTCCTTCTTTCTTTTCGTTCATTTCTTTCCCTTATTTTTTTTCTTCTTTCACCTCCTCTTCTTCTTCTTATTGTTTTTATTTTCCCGATTCCTCTTCTTCTTCTTTTTCTTTTTCCTCCTCCTCATCTTCTTTTTCCTCCTTTTGTTTTTCCTTTTCTTCTTCTTTTTCTTCTTCGTCTTCTTCTTCTTCTCCCTTTTCGTTTTCTTCTTCTTTCTTTTCTTCTCTTCTTCCTCATATTCTTCTTCTTTTTATTCTTGTTCTTCATCAACATCATCATTTTCTTCTTATTCTTTTTGTTCATCTTCTTCATCCTTTTTTTCCTCTTCATCCTCTCCATCTAATTCTTCTTCTTATATTTATTTTTCATAATCTTCTTCTTTATTTACTTTCTCATTTTTCTTTTTCTTCTTATTGTTCTTCTTTAACTTTTTCTTCATCATCTTTAAATTCTTTTTCTCTTTTTTCCTCTTATTATTCTTCTTCATATTTTTCTTTTCCCTCTTTTTTTTCTCCTTCTTTTTCTTTTTTTTTTTTTCTTCTTCTTCTTCTTCTTCTTCTTATTCTTCTACTACTACTACTTTTTTGTCTTCTTTTTTTTCTCTTCTTATTTTTCTTCCAAAATTTTTATTTTTCTTCTTCTTTTTCTTTTTATTCATATTCTTGTTCTTCATCTTCTTTCTTTTACTCTTATTTTTATTTTTCTTCTTCTTCCCCCTCTTTATCTTCCTCCTCCTCCTCTTCTTCTTCCTCCACCTCCTCTTCCTCCTCCTCCTCTTCTTCTTCCTCCACCTCCTCTTCTTCTTCCTCCTTCTCCTCTTCTTCTTCTTTTTACTCTTTTTCTTGTTCTTATTATTTTTCTTTCTCTAATTATTATTATTATTATTATTATTATTTGTCTTCTTTTTATTATTCTTCCTCTTTTTCATGTTCTTCTATATCTTCATCAACATCATCTTCTTCTTATTCCTTTTTTTATCCTACTTTTTCTTCTTGTTTTTTTTCTTATTTCTCTTTTTAATTTTTTTAAATTTCATTTTCCTCCTCCTCTTCTTCTTATTCATGCCACCATTCATGTTCTTCATCATCATCTTGTTTATCTTCTTCTTCTTCCTTTTCTTCATTTACATCTTCTTTTTTATCCTATTTTTTTCCTCGTATTTCGTTTTATTGTTCTTTTTCATATACCCCCCTCACCTCTTCTTTCTTATCATCTTCTTCATCTTGTTCTTTTTATTTCCTTTTCTACTTTTCTTCCTATTCTTTCTCATCTTCTTTATTTTCTTCCTTTTCTTCTTTTTTTCCTTTATTTTCATCTTCTTATTTCTTTTCTTCTTCTACTCTTTATTCTACTTCTTCTCCTTCTTCTTCTTCTCATTCTTCTTCTCCTTCTTCTTCTTCTCATTCTTCTTCTCCTTCTTCTCCTTCTTCTTCTCCTTCTTCTCTTTCTCCTTCTTCTCCTTCTTCTTCTTCTTCTTCTTCTTCAAGGTAATTATCTTTTCCTTCTTCTTTTACCACTTTTTCTTCTTCTACATCCTCTTTGTATTTTTCTATTTATTATTTTTTTTCTTCTTCTTTTTGTGCTTGATCTCTTCCTTTTCATTTTTTGTCATCTTTCTCTTATTTTTTTTCTTCTTTTTCCTCTTCTTATTTTTTTTTCTTCATCTTTTTCTACTTCATTTCCTTCTTTTTCTTCCTCTTTTTTTCCAACATCTTTTTCTTCTCATTTTTCTTCTTAGTTTTGTTCATCTTATTTAGCTTCTTCTTCATCTACTCCATACTCTTATTCTTCTTTTTCATTTTTCCTTTTTCTTTTCTTCTTCTTGTTTATTCTTTTTCTTCTTTTTCTTCTTTTTCTTGCTCTTTCTTTTTAAATTTCTTCTTCTTATTCTTCTTTTTCCTATTATTTATCTTATTCATCATCATCATTTTTTTCTTCTTTTACTTTTTCTTCTTTTACTTTTTCTTCTTTTGCTTTCTTCTCATCTTCTTCACATTCTTTTTCTCCTCCTCTTCTTCCTCTTCTTTTTTTTATTTCTTTTCTTTTTTTTCTTTATATTCATCATTATGTTTTCTTTCTCTTCTTCTTCTTAATATTCTATTTATTTTCTTATTCTTCTTATTTATACTTCTTCTTTTTCCTATCATTATTCTTTTTCTCTTCTTTTATTTCTTCTTGTTTATCTTATTTTTATTCTTTTTCTTCATCATATTCTTATTCTTCTTCTATTTAGTCTTCTTCTTCTTATTCATCATCCTCTTATTCTTATTCTTATCCTTCTTTTTCTTCTTCCACTTCTGCTTCCTTCTTTTCTTCCTTTCTTCTTATTTTTTTTCTTTTTCTTCTTCATCTTCCATATCTTCTTCTTTTTATTTTTCCTTTCTTTTTACTTTTCTTCTACTTTACTCTATTTTATCTCCTTTCTATTTTTCTTTTTTCATCTTCCTCTTTCTCATGCTTCTTCCACTTATTCATCTTTTTTTTTTTATTTTTTTATTTTATTTTTTATTAATTTTTTTTTTATTTTATTTTTATTTTATTTTTATTTTATTTTTATTTTATTTTTATTTTATTTTTATTTTATTTTTATTTTATTTTTATTTTATTTTTATTTTATTTTTATTTTATTTTTATTTTATTTTTATTTTATTTTTATTTATTTTATTTATTTTTATTTTATTTTTATTTTATTTTTATTTTATTTTTATTTTTATTTTATTTTTATTTTATTTTATTTATTTTTATTTTATTTTATTTATTTTTATTTTTATTTTATTTTTATTTTATTTTTATTTATTTATTTTATTTTTATTTTATTTTTATTTTATTTTTATTTTATTTTATTTTATTTTTATTTATTTTTATTTATTTTTATTTTATTTTTATTTTATTTTTTTCTCTCTTCTTTATTTTCTTCTTCATCTTCTTCTTTATTTTCTTCTTCTTCTTCTTTATTTTATTTTTTTTATTCTTATTCTTTTCTTTCCTCTCGTTGTTCTTCTTATTATTATTCTTCTTATATATCCTCACATTATTTTTCTTCTTTATTTTCTTCTTATTCTTCCTCTTATTCTTCTTCTTATTCTTCCTCTTATTCTTCCTCTTATTCTTCTTCTTATTCTTCCTCTTATTCTTCTTCTTATTCTTCCTCTTATTCTTCTTCTTATTCTTCCTCTTATTCTTCTTCTTATCTTTCCTCTCATTATTCTTCTTCTTCTTCCTCTGCTTCTTGTTATTGTTCTTCTTGTTTTTCATATTTGTATTCTTCTTCTTCTTCTTGTTCTTGTTCTTTTTTTTTCTTCTTCCTTTTTGTTTTCTTCTTATTCCTATTTTTTCTTCTTCTTCTTTCTCTTTTCTTCTTCATTTTTTTTCTTCTTGTTCCTATTCTTTTTATTTTTCTTGCCCCTATTCTTCTTTTTCTTCTATTTTTTATTGTGCTTAAAATATTTTACTAATGAAATTACATACACTTTTTTTTTTTTTTTGATATACCCAATATCTTTTGGAGTAATCATCAATGCAAGATATGAAATATCTTGCACATTTTATTGATCGAATTAGTACTTCCCAAATAGCATAATGAATCATTTATAATATAAATTTATTTTTTGTATTAAAATTTGTGAACTTCAATCTATGATGCTTATTAGTGACATATTGCTCACAAAAGGGTAACAAAGCATTTTAAGCATGGAAAAAACTCTTGTTCAGTATGAAATTTTATATTTTATTTGGACACAGGATCAAATTATGAGAGATAATCATTATTAATTATTCTATCAAACTTACTAAAACCATATATACTCCGTCTCATTTGAAACATGAGTTTTTACCACAACCGTTATCGAATCATCCTAAAGATAATGATTTTTTTATCCCCTTCACATGTAATTATCATTGGATGATGTATACCATATCATCACACATCTTAATTATGATATTGCCAATACAAGTGATTTCTAAGGTATGATTATCTCTCATAAACACATATCCTCTTGAAATATGTTCCTATTGATGGAACCATTCTTTCTTGAAAGTCATGTCATATTACTCCCAAGTCCATCAATTAGATATCAGTAAATTATTTTTTTATTTTATTAATTATTATTTCACTGTATAAAATTTTATTATCATCTGGAATACTTGTGACATAACCCTGAGTATTTTATGATACATTATTTTATTTTGATATTTTTATCTACCCCCATTCTTTATAATACATTCTTTTTTTAAATGTCCTTGTTTTCCATAATAATATCACTTTACTTTCTTCTAACCCAATGACTTTGTTCTATTCTAATTTTTACTCCCAATAGAGCCAAGTAGTTCTATTGATCTTCCTCTAGAGATAATTAAAAGTATCGATATACTGAGAAAAAAATATATTATCTTTGTTATTTTTATGCATATTTCATTCCTCATGTACAATAAGTGAAACTTCATTAAAGACTAGATTTTTCCTCACAATACCTTTGACCATATTTAAGATGAGATAGTCATATAAATATAGTATACTTTGGAGTAAAAGTCAAATATATTTTTTTCTCTTATATGTTGTGGTCCATAGAGGATGGTTGAGAGAATAAAATTATTAGAATATTGATGTGTTCAGTCATTGAAGCAAATTCATACATTCAAAAAACATAAAACTTTCACTTTAGGAAAATTTTATTGCGTAACGACTTATTTTCAATATAATTTGTCAAAGTATCCCTAATCTTTTTTGCCCACTATAATTTGGATATATTTGATAATACATTACATGCCACTTCTAGATGCTAACTTATAACATCTTCATCATCAATTTGATCTTATTTCTTATTTTAATTATTTTGTTAGTTCTTTTCAATTACTCCTAAGAAATTTTTCTTTCTCAAGATAACTTTTATCTTCATCTTCCATTTACTTCCATTGAAGTTTTCTACTTCAAATTATTTCGCCATTATTTTACTTTTATAGTGAATAATACAATAATTGTAGCAACTCTTTATATTAAATACACTAACAAAGTTCTCAAGTGAGTTGAGGATAAATAATGGTCCCCCTCTTAAAAATCACTTACTTTAAGTCTTTAGTCTCTTATCACCTTTTTGATATGATATTACTAAATATGTATTAACTACATAAGTTATTATCCTAAACTTTGCATCTATTACCATTATTATTGAAATAAAATTCATGGCAATTATTTAAATTTAAAAATTCCACATATATATTGTAAAAAAACAAGACAATAAAATTAAATACAAGTTAAAGACATTTGGAATTGAGGATAAAAACAAATAATGAAAAATCCTCCTTCTTTAAAACAAAAATTAGAAATCCACAAGATTTCTTATGTGTGCAGGGTGAAGTTCACCAGTCACATATGACATTATAGTGTTTATCTAATGTGACTATCAGCTTGAGATATATTGACCAAGAATAGTCTTGTGTTAGAGATGCAAGATGAGGTGCATACTATAATAGACAAAGAAACATTGTACACCACTAATGGAATATTGTTAATATGTGCTAAAATAAATTATTCGTAGCTTGAAGATAACTATAATACATAGGAACTTTCACATTGAGGAGGAATGAATGCAGAAATGCACAAGTGTAATGTTGAAGCAAAAAATGATCCATATTATAAATTTTAAATTGACTACTATTCATGAATGTGAGTTTTGAAGTGTGTTTCCTTTCCTTACGCACTAACTGCAGGCATGCAACCTTGTCATATCTATAATTTTATTTTTTTTTTTTGATTTATATATTTTGTGCAAATTTTAGAATGAAATTTACTCGGATTCTAAATATGTTTATATTGAATTCAAATTTAGAAGTTAATTATCTGTTTTCCCTCCTATTTTAGAAACACACTAACCACTGCCTACCGTACATCATCAGTCCCTACTTGTGTTTCCTTTTTTGTTTAGGTTTCATTAAAATTCAAAAGTTATATGATACACATGTTCTTGAAAATACATACATATTTTTGTATACATTTTTAAACACATATATAGAGGTGTCAACTGGGCCAAACGACCCGGGCCTGGCACGGAGCCAGGCCCGGTTCAGTCGTGTCTGGCATAGTCCAAGACCATGCCTGGTCTACAACTAATAGGCAATGGGCGACGCGACGAACCAAGCAGGTCAGCGAAAGCACCCACTCAGGTTTGGGGAGTGCTGTATCTCCAAATCCTGGCATGAACCGGCCTGAAACCATACTGATTTCAGGGCACGGGACATGACGGGCATGCCCTACAGTGAACCATGTCGTGTTAGGCACGGCACGCAGCCCATTCAGACTTAAAAAAATGGGCCATGCCGGCCCTGCATCGCCCGTTTGACACTTGTACACATATATGCCTGTATAAGTATACATATAAACAATCTTGTATTTATATATTTCAAAAGAATAGGTTTCAAAAAATGTTTGATTTGTATTTACTTTAAAATTTTTTAATCATAACAGGTTTTTATTTTTTAAGTCTATCAAAATAAATAGATTTTATTTTAAGCCTTTTTTTTATAAAATTTTTAAAGTGATGGGAATTTTTATTAAACATTTTCAAATTGATCCACTTAGCATAATTCTCCAAAATGATTTTAAAAAAAAATGTTAAATGGTGGGAATGAATAATAATTGGTGCATCCTCTTAAATGTTTTTTTTTAATGGACCCTAAAAAATAAAATATTTATATTTTTTGGTACGCTCAAAATGAAAAACCCAATTATGCCCATATACTAACACAATAGCTATTTAAAAAGAATTGTGGTTTTGAATTTTAAATTTATTGAAATATCACGAAACTATTTTTCAAATTCAAAAAGTAATTTCATTCTTTAAAATCTAAATTTGTGTGTGTGTTTATATATTCACATATCATTATATAAATGTATATATGCACACACACACACACACACACAATAATTATAGTGTGTGTGTGTGTGTGTGTGTGTGTGTGTGTGTGTGTGTGTGTATCTCTCTCTCTCTAGACACTATAACTATTGTTTGTGTGTGTGCATATATACATTTATATAATGATATGTGGATATGTAAACACACACACACACACACACAAACAATAATTATAGTATCTAGATAAATATGTGTGTGTGTGTGTCTAACAACATATATATATATACACATTTCTATCTATATATATAGCTATATATATATACATACATGCTTATATATCTATACACACACACACACAAACACAACAATTATATTTGTCTAGATATATATATATATATATATATATATATATATATATATATATATATATATATAGACACACACACACACACATGTGTGTGTGTGTGTGAACATATAAATATTTATACACACATACAAAGACAAAGATACACACATAAAAAGACAAAGATACACACATAAAGAGACAAAGATACACACATAAACACACATTCATATATGTATGTATCTAAATGTACATATACACATGTCTATCTATATATAGCTCTCTCACTCTCTCTATATGTATGTATGTGTGTGACTAAGTCTTATCAAATTTAACTTACTAAATTCTTTATAAAAACTTAATTGGTTTTTGAATTTAAAACTTAAATTTCTTTTTTTTAATATGTGAGGGACAAAATCAGATTTATGTATTTAAGTTACTTATTTTTTAAGTTTGGTTTACTTTTTTTAATTATTTAAGTTTTAGTACACAAAGAATTAATTATTTTGGTTTTGGTATATCAAAATAAAAATATCCCTTTTTTTGTACTGCTGACATACAAGCAAGGGAACAAAATCAAATTTATGATTTTCATTACGTAAAAACATAATTAATTTGCACTTGAATACATTTTATTTAAATATTTTGGATGCACCAAATCCACAAATATAAAATTTAATAAAATCTAAAAGTATGTTGTTATCATTGGAAATGTCTATGCAATTTTAAAGGAATATAATTATTACTGTACATGGAGAGAGAAAATTAAACCAATGCATTGTACATTTCAAAAATGATTTTTGCCAATAGTCATAAGTTTGATATTGTATCAATGTAAAAACATATATATGTGTGTGTGTGTGTGTGTGTGTGTCTATTTGTGAGTGTGTCTATTTGTGTGTGTGTTTGTGTATTATCTATTTATATGTCTATATTTATACATATACACACACAAACACATACTAACACACACACACACACATACTAACATACACACACTAACACACACACACTAGCACACACACCCACATACCAACAAACACACACACACCCACACACACATACTAACACGCACATACATACTAACACACACATACCAACAAACACACACTAACACACACACACTAACACACAAACACACTGACTAACACACACATACCAACAAACACACACTAACACAAATACTGACATACACACACACATACCGACACACACACACACGCTGACTACACGCACACACACATACTAGTGACTTACAAATTCAAGTGATTTTATTTAAAATTTATTTATAATTTTTAAAAATTTATTAGGGAAATACCTCAAAACATGACACCCATTAACACTATCAAACCTATCATATCCAGTAAGGAATAATTTTTATATTGAAAAAAGATTGAATTCAAATACTTATCTTTCTAGGTACAGCAAAAATTATATATTTTTAAAATAATAGTAGAAATTTCAAAAAAGTATGACGTGTTAATTCAGAAATGTGATTTCTAAGATTCACAATTACAACAGTGAATTCCAATTAAATCACTCTTTAATTTCTAATGATGAAATTAGACTAATTTATTTTAGTAAACAGAACTTAATTATTTGAGTTAGATACAAAACACATATATACTTTAAAATATAAAAATTTAAAGAGGGAATCATTTAACTTCTATATCACAGAGCGATCAACAGATGGGCTAGGATTGGTACAATGACTCGAAGGAGAGTCGTCCAAATTTGCTTGAAATTACAATTCAGCACCGACTTTGATGAACCTATTGACGAAGGAAAGCATAAAAGGTAGCACGCAAAGAAGCACGGCACAGATGTTAATCATCAAATCAGTAAAGGATGGAGAAGTAAATGTTATGCTTTTGATAAAGTCGGACATGTTATCGTAGGAAGAGCCTTTCTCAAAAGCTTCAGCAGCAGCGACTTTAAATTCAGCACATTTTTTCGCGATCTCGGAATTATCCATCACAGACAAGATAGCATCTTTAATGTGATCCATGTCGACTGAGACGGAAGTTTCCTTTTCTTTTCCAAAAGAAACAGCAGTTTTTGCACCAGCACTTACTCCAATCTTTAAAACATCTACGATAAGCTTTTCATTCAGAAACTGTTCGGCACCAACGGGATAAGTTATTAAAGGAATGCCAGCACAGATGCCTTCGAGAGTCGAGTTCCAACCACAATGGGTTAGAAAGGCGGCGGTAGATCGATTTGATAAAATTTCAAGTTGAGGAGCCCAATCCGTGATGACAAGTCCTTTTTCAAAATCAGCTTTTTTGACCTGGCATGACAATTCTTTTTGGTGCTCGACTGAATTCGCAACCCACAAAAAAGATTTCCCAGATGCTTTTAGGCCATAGCCTATCTCCATCAGTCGCGGTACATCTAGCCGACACAAGCTACCCAGCGAAGCATAAACAACAGAATTGCGCTCTTGCTTACCAAGCCAATTCAGACACTCTTTGTTAGAAGATTGAGCACCTCTGTTACCCGATGAGTCTCGCAATTTTTCGTGACAGAAGGATAGCGGTCCCACGCACCATACCACTTTTTTCATTTCTCTGCTCAAAGCATAGCAGCATTCGCCTTCAAGCTCCGCAAAACTATTCACAATGATGCCGTCTGCTTCACTTTCTGCCTCTTTAATAAGAGGCCGAAATTCTTTATCAAAATCGGTTTTCTGCAAGAACTCTCCTGGCAATTGTTTTTTGGTTACCTTAAAAAGAGACTTGAACGGTTGAGAGAGGGAAGGGATCTCAAAAGTATCATCATCACCATAATCGGAAAGATTAACATGCTTCTTAATTAGCAAAGATACTAAAAGTGAAAAACATCCCATTCCGTGGAATACAAATCTCTTGATTTTGAATTTTTTGGTTAAATAATGTACCCAATAAATGTACTTGTCCGCGACAACACAGCTGACATTTTGGCCTTGCAATTCGCACTGGCATATAAATGTTTCAAGTTGCGATTGAAGTTTAGCAAGTCCTCTATAAAAATTCAACAACACATGTCTATTCGGCAGATCAGCAAGATTCTCCATACCGTCAGGGAGCCCAACTTCGTTTGAAGGAAATGTCATTTTGTGAATCTGGATTTCCCCAGAAAGTTGAGAATTTGCTGCTTTATTGACGGTAGACATAATGCGATCTGCATTTCCGAGGGTAACGGCTATGGTGACCTTGCAGTGACGCTGAGCCAGGAGAATGCCCAAGTCTACCATGGGAATCATGTGCCCTTGCGCTGGGAGAGGGACCAAAACAACGTGCGGTACATTTCGTGGGGCCATTTGGAAACAGTATAATTTGGACAAATAGACTCCTTACTTGGACTTCTAAATCAATTTGATCAATTAATTTTTCCACTAAGCCTTTATAGCTGAAAGAGCGATAGCTGTAAAGTAGAATTGGGACAAATAGACTCCTTACGTGACTTGACTAAAGCAACGTGATTGAGCAATTTTCCGCTCACCTTTATTGCGGAAATAGCGATGGCTGTATAGTATAATTGGTACCAAATACAAATGGACAGCTTACTGTACTGACTTACTAAATCAAATCTACTTTGGTACACAAATTTTTATATTATTAAATATTATATATTAAATTCAAAAACTAAATTATAGTATACTAAAATTAATTAACTTGATTTTACCTTTTAAGTTTAGAAAAAAATTAATTTAATTAATTTTAAAAATAACTATTATAAACCAAAAAATCACATTTTCTAATTCAAAAATCATAATATTTCAAAACTTAAAAGGTGATTTAAAAAATATATGAATATTGATGGATGTGAATAGATATTGATTGGAACCCATGCTCTTCACATTATCAAAATAATTCATTACAAATAATCACAAGTTTAATATTTTATTAATGACAAAAATAATTATATATATATATAGAAAGGCATATAAAAACACATATATAACTATCTATCTGTGTGTGTGTGTGAATATTTATATATTTATATGTGTGTGTGTGTATATATATGTATATATATATATATATATATGCGTGTGTGTCTATATATGTGTGTATGAGTGTATATATTTATATGCATATATATAGACATATAAATACACACACGTGCACACACACACACATATAGATAGATAGTTATATATGTATTTCTATATGTATTTCTATATATATTTCTATGTATATATATAATTATTTTTGGCATTGACAAAATACAAACTTGTGATTGCTGGTAAGAAGTCAATTTGGTAATATGGAGGGCATGGGTTTGAATCCCTATCTCTCCACGTATAGAAATAATCAAATATTTTTAAAATTATTTTTTGAGTTTCAAAAAATTATACTTATCTGAATTTAAAAATATAGTTTCTTGGTTCACAATAATGGTTTCTAAATTTATTAAATCATTTTTTTTCTAAATTTCGAAAGATAAAGTCGAGTTGATTAATTTTAGTTTACCAAAATTAATCTGGAGATTATAAAAATTTTGAAAACTTGTGATATAATTTTCTTAGTTATAACAAATTTGAAGTATCAAAATATAAATATTTTATGTTTGGTACACCAAAACACAGTTTCTTTTTTTAACAAGTACTTAATCTATAGATTTAAGGGTTCGAACCCATGATCTCCACCTTAATAAAAAGTGCACTTCAGAAGGTAGACCTTTAAATCTTTTTAGTTTCACTTTGCTTAGAAACTAATGGATTAATAATGGTAACTTGAATTGGTAGAGATGGGAGAAAAGATTTGAAATAGATGGAGGAAGAGAGACAAACTTTGAGTTCTATTATCGAGTCTATGAAGCTTTGCTTCTTATAGCCTGCCCACACATGGACAGGCAAATCGACATAAGGGCCACACACATACATAAACCACATGTATATAGTGATGTTAGTATGCAGAGGTTGCATTGTGGTTCCTAGTTTTGAGTTCTATTAATTTAGTCGTAGGAATATCATCTACCACAATTGATAAGCTAGATTATGACAATCAACTAGTTGATCTATGGGATCTGAGGTTGGGATTAGGCTACTATGTCATGCAAGCCCCATGAGATGCCACAGCTTAACCGTGAGAACTCAATAGGCTTGCTACTAAGTACTAACAAAGACTATGAACAACAATGTTGCATACCAACATCACTATATAAATGTGGTTTATGCATGTGTGTGGCCTTTGTGTCGATATGTCTGTCCATGTGTGGGCAGGCTATAAGAAGAAAAGCTTTATAGACTCGTTAAGTTGAATATAGAATGCCAACTACTAAGGCAGGACTTCTCTTTAATAAGAGAAGTGAAGCTTAGGAAGCATTATAAGGCCAGCCTCTCTAGAGCAGTTGGAATTAGTCGGGAGAGTTAGTCAGTCACTCGATGATTGAAAGATTGGACTCCTAAGAAAAAATTGAACTTTAAATTGGGTGAGTGCATTTTTAGAAAAAAAAAAAACATTTTCTTGAAACTATGAATGCTAGCCCAAAAAGTGGTAGTGAATCCATGCTACTCTTACTATGTCATTCTTATGTAAGAGACATCTCTTAGCCCTATGAAAGAGTAGCTCTTCCCATTGTGTTTTTTTAGGTCAAGATGATGAAAGGGGCTAAAGATAAATAGAATAGACTACAAAAGAAATACTCTATTCTGATATGAGACCTGACCCACCGATGGCCTTAGAAAAAACATTAAGCCTGACCAAGATTGCTCCTTGCTCACAAGGATTCGAGAGTCGAAACAATCTTTCTTTTATTTAAGAGGGTGACTTTAGCCTTAGAAGGGGATCCTTGACAACTTTAATACTCTAGTGCATAAACATTTTGTAGCACATCTAGTACCTGAAGTCATTGAAAATTTCATGAGCATCAATGATATAAATAAGATGTACTTTGATGGACTCATGATCCAATCAAGAAAAAGAGTAGCCGCATTTGTAGTCTCTCCCAATCACCTCTAAACTTTGAGTGTACCAATAAGTATGACACTTGCAGCACAAGGTTGAAAGCTCGCCCATGAAATGTGCCAATGAACCTTAGCGTGAACAAGGAGAAAGCACAGAACAAAGTATAACATTTCAAATCAATTAACATTATACTCTATATCATGACTCATAGCCTTTATTGGGGATAGCCAGTTTCCCCTGAATTGAGATCTTAAACTAATTTATGATCCTACTGGCATTTAGCATGGTAGTCTAGTGGGCATCTTATGTCCTTCATAATATGATAGAAGTAGATATGACTATGTTGATTGAATGATGCCTAGCACTCATTGCAATTGAATCTGATGGTGTGCTAGAATCCACTGTTGTCCTTTTAAAGTTAATCTACATTAGTAAGATGAGTTCCCTTGGGATTGGTATGCACTCAAAGGTTCTTTTTAATACTTTTTAGGAAATGAAGATGATCTTGCTTAACTACTTTCTCTGTTATCATATAAAAGTTACTTTTTTTTCTGGTTGTGATATATATCTAAAAGGAGGGAATGTTATAGAGACGCTGCACTATATGCACATGAGTGAATGAATTGAGACTACCACACATGAATCTCATCCAAATACTAGTTTTGTCCATATATAAAAAGTTATAGTTAAATTTGATATATATATATATATATATATATCCCAAATCTATTGTTATCCATCAGGAGAAAGCTATCTAACACTTGCTAGTGCCAACCACTCTGCAATAAGCAAGTCTTTGACTTGCCTTAGATGCATTGAGAATCACCTTTTTGACACTATTAGTTACAAACCTTAGTTTAAAATCTAGTCTCAGCATCAAGATGTAAGAATGATAGCTAACTATACAATGAAATTAATATGAGATAGAAGTTCTTATAATTTCTCACTAACAGATAGGAATAAACCCATGTCAATAGTAAGAAATATGTAAGAATCATATATACCTACTATTCCTAGAATTATGTAATCAAATACCCGGCCTCATCTACAGATAGCAAAAAGTATGTTTTTAAGAGGTGAAGCAATTTTTACTATTAGAATTACTTGAATATGAATCTTCTTCTTTTCCTGGTATAGTTCAAATAGAGGTCTTAAATGGAAAAGAGTTAGCAAGTTGGTAAGGGGAAAAATACAGAGAAGGGAATATGTGTTTTTTACAGGGTTATAAGTATTAGCTATTTGTTACAATAAGATATCTTTTTATTCTCTGATCAACTGCTTTGTTGGAAAGAAGCAATTTACATGTACATGAACAACCTTTGACTGGATATGGTGGTAGATCTACAAGGTGTATGACTCATCACTTTTGATGAGCTTTGCTTCCAAAGCCACAGAGATTTTTAACTAACTTAGTCATACTGTCCAACAATCTAAGCTCATTAATAAAGTGATTAATAAAGAAAGATAGAGCCTTAGATGACAAACAAAACAAGCTTGTATGGTGGAACCTAGAACTTCAGGTGCTACCTTAGATAGCAAGATGAGACCAAAAATTACTTATATCCAAGCTCTTTTCTTTTAATGTAAAATAAACTCAAGCCGAATCATCTCCTTTTTCATATTTAAACATAAAATTGGAGAAGAAAAAATGGCATTTTCCTTTCCATTAACTATTAACTACTCACTTCAATCACTCATGAATTAATAGACCATATATAGGAATACTAGCTAGCTAGCTAGAAGAGAATGTGAGATAGTTATTAGCATTCTTCTCCTGGTCTTGTTCACTAGGTTTTCAATCTACGTTGGTTTGGATTTCAACCACAAATTGATTCTTCTTCAAAAGATGGATAACAACTTTCATAGCTAATAAGACGATGCCATTACAATTCACCATAGAGCATTGCAGCATGTAGTTTACATAGATCCGTTTAGGGAGGATCATAGAGTGAGTAGAGAACTCAAAACAACTACCTTCTTTGAGTGCTAAGGAGCCAACATTTTTAATCAAAGTTGACCTACAACTAAGACTAGAGAGAATTGATCTAAGTCACCCAAATCTTTTTTATTTCAGCAAGCCAAGAAGTGAAAACCTCAATGGGAGAGTAGAATAACCACTCTGCTAAAGGGGGATGCAAGTGTTTCCCACCTCAACAGAATCAAAAGACAAAGTAGGAACATGATCATGTTTAGGAGAAGTAGTTAGGACTGGAAGCATCAGCTAACTTGACACTTATCTAAGGGAATCGAAAGAGAAAAGAGATATGAATACCCTTAGATTAAGAATAAGTTTCCACATCTAAGGACTAATCTAGATCCATAATACTTTACTTAATCTCTATCTTCCATTTAAAAGATAATACCATGAACTAGTAAACAAAAGGGAGGTCCATAACTACAAGGATATACGTTCCTTTGTTTGGAAGGTAGATTACGTAGTCAAGAACTATTCCTAGGTTGTTCGATCACAAAAGACTAAATTCATCATTGTCGAAGCACTTATTCAATTTGGCCCTCAAATGTTGTATCATTTCCCAAGAAAGATAGATGGTCATGCAAGGTCTTGAAGAGCTTATGAACTAATAAAATGAGAAGTTGTCAGGCATCATTAGAAATTGGTATTGTTGTAGGTATTGTTCAGCTTATCTAAAATATTTTTAGTAATAGATGATAAAACTTTACATAGACAACTTATTATCAACCTTGATGCCAGGTCATTCCAAAGTGACTTGATATTGCTATCACAGTACATGTTGTTCATCATCCAAGAATTTCTCTAGAATATCTATTTCTCACAAATTGGATTCTTGATATGAGAGTTATCTTTTTTATTTTCATGGCCATAAAAAATCAAAGATTATCTCTAGCCTATGAGAACAAAGAGGACACTGGCTACTCTCTCTTGAGTAATTTATAACTATTATTTTGAATGTAACTCATGCTAAGTCTTGGTATGGTGCTTAATAAACCCTTCTATTGCTCACCTTACATTTATGTCGAGAAGAATCACACAATTTAAAAAATAAAGTTCCTAAATAAATAAAATGAACTTTATTTTTCAAAATTAAAAAAAATGCATCAAACTCAAATTATTAAGTTTTGGCGCACTTAAATACAAACACACATTTTGCCTTGAAATATTAAAAAAAATAAATCTAAATTTTCAAATTTGGAAACTAGTTTTAAAATTTTGATACCACTCTTTCAAATTCAAATTCAAAAATCAATTTTTGAATTTGAAAACCACTATTTTTTTTAAACAAATACTTATTTGGAGATCTGAATTTCGTGGTTCAAACCTAGGACCTCCACCTTGACAAAAAGCATGCAACCACCTTGACAATTATGTGTGTGTGCACGCACACACACACACACATATATATTTATATAATTATAATTCTTTTAAAAGATAAATATATGTATTTATATACAAATATATAATTATATATAGATACATAAACACACACACACACACACACACACACACACACATATATATATATATATATATATATATTTGTGTGCATGCGTGTATCTCTGTGTATATATATAATTATATATAAATATATATGTAAATATATAAACATATATACGTATATATATCTATATATCTACACACAAATACACACACACACATATGCATGAATGTGTATATGTATGTATCTATATACAAATATATATACATGTGTGTGTGTGTGTGTGTGTGTGTCCACACACACACACATATATAGTTGAATTTGTGCTTGTGATAGGATGATTGTGCCTTTTTTGTCAAAATTGATATCTTGGGTTTGAAGTTTGAGTTTGAACTCATGGATCTCTACAATAAGATAAGCATTTGTTCTCATAAAAAATGATGGTTTTGAATCTAAAACTGATTTTGAATTTGAAAGAATGATTTCGAAACTTTAAAATAGGTTTTTGGATTTCGAAAATTGAGATTTTTTTTTAATATTCAAGGGCAAAATTGGGTTTATATATTTTAGTATACCAAAATAATTTTTGAGTTTGGTATATTATTTTAAAAAATTTGAAAAATAAAGTTCTTTTTTAAATTACTTTGTATTTGATGCACTAAAATATAAATCTCTCATACAAATATGTATATGATGAGTCATAAGTCTATCATGTTATTTTGAAGGGATAATTATGTTAAAGGTACCCAAGATAAAAATAGTTATATTGAGGGACCCCTTTATTTGAATGAGAAAATTATCAAATAATTTAGGTAAGAGAGTTTTGTACGTAAATAAGGTGTTTGAAAATAAAAAAGATAAATTAGTTGACTGGAGAAAATATTAACCAAAGTAGTGTGCAATGCTGGCAACGAGGATGGTCGTATTTGAATTAAATCAAATGTTATCGTCCACAATGACAGCATTTATCATCGTCCACAATGGTGACATTTGGCTGAATTAAATTTGCGTGCTCGGGCTTTTCTTTTCCCATTTGTATCTTAGCATTATCCTAAAGACACCAAAAAGGTTACTATGAGCTAGAGGCTTTTTTTCTATTAATGATTATCCAAAATTGTACCATGTTAGCTAGGCATATAAAGAGATTCTTGAAAAAATTTGTTCACTTTTCGGGTAGTTTTCCACTTAATTTATTATGTACTTCATTACAGTAATTTGGGCTGCTAAGTCTTTTTTTTATATGGAACCCTTACAATGATATAGTACTTAGATTTCATTTTTTTACTTCAAAAGAACAACTTAGTTAAAATATATCATATGAGCTCTTTGTAAATAAAGACATAGAAATAGCTAGACATTTAGAATTAATTAAAATGCCGCCATAAATCTATGTGGAAGGAATGAAACTTCCACTACAAATAATTTACACCCTCTACAGCATCATAATCATATCATTTCATATATAAATCAAAAAATCATGAAGAGTCGGGGTGGGCTCAAGTCTCATAACAACAAAGAAAAAACATACTTCTTCATTTTTTAGCTTAATGCGGGTGTTGAACGCTGCAAAGAGGACCGAATCATAGATAATGGAAACAACAACATTCATATATTCATATACATGTATTTACTAAAATTGATTTATATTCTTACAAAAATGATGATTGTGACCTAGTTATTTGCACAACCCACATGTGATTGGGGGTTTCCCCTCCATAACATTCATATCATTATGCAACCAAGTTGATCTAAGATGTCCACTTCTCATGCATTGCATTGAATCAAGTGGTATAATCATCAAACAACCATAAAGAGGCCACTCGTCTTTGTTGAATATTGGATGTAAAAGGTTTGCCCATGTGACATAGTAGGGCTGAGTAGTGTAATAGCCTTCCACAAACAAACGAAAAACAACATAGCGATGCTGGCATGCTGCTATCATATGGCTACATAGGAACCCATATATTAGTGTCTTTCCACATGTGCATATTTTTAATTAAGTTGAGGCAATGAGTTCAACATCTCATTGACTTGATATGAAATAAGCCCTGAACATGGTCATAAAGCATAATTTCCATCGAACATGCCTTAACAACATGAGCCTAGATCTACGCAATAACATACGGAGTGAACTGCTCAGCATATGCCAATCTATTAGTATCCAGTTCCATTCTTGCAAAAATGTAACCATTGAGATGGAAGAAGGTCAACTGTACTAATGTAGTTACTAGTAGGCTACAAGCTCCTTTTAGGACGTTGTTAAATACCTCTGAATTATTGGTTGTCATTAATTAATATATTCGACCTCCATCATGTTAAAGAGCCAATAACTAGAGTGGAATAGCTTTTTCTTCTTATCTTCTCTCCTAATAGCTTTTTTTTTTAATCTTGAGCCTCAAAGAAGTGCATCTTATCTATAGGATTTGGTGTACAACCCATAAAACCAATGATTTTAAAAATTTTAGGACCATATTTTAATAGTGGTAGTGGCCATTCTATTTATTTTTTTATTTCCCTTTACTTGTATTTCAATCTATTAATTTGAGAATATTAGTTGTGAATAAGGTAAAATACATGGATCTGTACATTTTTATAAAAACTAATTGTCTAAGTATGGCAACATTTATAATTTATTAAAATAGTATTTAATTACTATCATACCTAGAATACAATTATTTATTTTTAGAACTTTTTTTCAATTAAGTATTTTATATAATCAGCCACACTAGGAAATGTAAATACAAAATGAGAGAAAATAATACAAAATCAAACATCACAAACAAAAATCATCCTCATAAAATAGAAAAGTTCATAACATAGAAACCAAAATAGAAATAGAAAAAAAACAAATCATCTCTTAACATCATTAATTTCAAACACCATTGAAAACAAACACATAAAAATAAAAAAATACAAGATATTTCATTGTTTGTTAGTTCCTTACTATTTCCATATTTTGATTTACAATGAGCTCAAAGGACATATTTTAACTAAGTTATTTTCTTGAAGCAAAAGAATGGAATCTAAATACTACTTCATTGTACGGGCTCCATCTATAAAAAGAATTAGTAGCCCAACTTATTGTAATGAAGTGCATAATGAATTAAGTGGAAAACTACATGAATAGTAAACACATTTTTTCAAGAATCTCTTCACATGTCTAGTGATAATTAAAATACCACCATTATAGATGATGACATTTGAAATAATTAAAATACCACTATTGTGGACGACAACATTTGATTTAATTTAAATGTCATCATACTTGTTGCCAACATTGTGCACTAATTTGGTCAATACTTTCTCTATCAAATTGATTTTATATTTTTTATTTTCAAACAACCTATTTCTATACAAAACTCTGGGCAATAAGTGATAATTACTTATAAGATTGGTTTTAAAAAATAATTCTTCTAAAGTCTAGTTATTTTAAAATTATCAAATAATACTCTTAGTCAAAATACTTATTCGCACTCCTCATCACGAGTTCATCCAGGAGCTCGTGATGAGCTCCCACAAGCTTCCAGGAGCTAGTAGGAGCTTTCAAGAGCTAGTATGAGCTTCCAATAACTAGTAGGAGCTTTCAAGAGCTAGTAGGAGCTTCCAAGAGCTCTTACCTCTTTCACAATGATAAAAATTGTAACTAGTTGTTCATCACTAACTTGCAAGAGATCATAACAAGTTCCATGTGATGAACTCCAGATAAGGTTCTCACTGTCACAAGAGTTCTTTACGATGAGCTAGTAACGATTACCTAGAAGCTTCTAGTAGCTCTTGGAAGCTCACCGGAGCTCTTATCCAACAGCATTTGACGAGAACGAGCATGCAACGACTTGTGATGAGGACGAGCTTGTGATGAGGATAAGCTCAAAACAACTCATAACAAGCTTGTAATAAGAACGAGCTTGTAATAACTTATGAAGAGCTCGCAATAGATCAGCTCATTACATAAAGCTCAAATGAGCACATGGAGGCTCACATGATTTGGTGATCAAGGAATTTTATATGGAACTAATTCATTGATAATAAAAAATCCTATGTTTGGTTTGAGTTTCAAAAATATGCCCAAACTAGTGAGTCTGGAAACACCGTGGCAATGGTCGTCGTTCACAACGACGACGGCCCCTCTACCCTCGCGCACTACCCTCATCCCTCGCCCCTCTACCCACGCCCCTCGCCCTCACACTTGTCCCTCCCCCCATGCCCCTCGCTCTTGCCCTCGCCCTCGCCTTTCGCCCTCGCCCACGAAGGAGCTCGAGTGAGCTCCTTATTAGAGTAGACGGAGCTCATGGAGCTCCGTCGAGCTCTAGTGAGCTCGACGATGAGCTACTGGAGCTTGAAGACGAACTCGACGACGAGCTCCTGGAGCTCGAAGACGAACTCGATGACGAGCTCGTCGCGAGATCACTAGAGCTCAAAGATGAGCTCCTGGAGCTCGACCATGAGTTCACTAGAGCTCGTCTTCGAGCTCCATGAGCTCCACGAGCTCCGTCGACTCCACTAAGGAGCTCACTAGAGCTCTTGGAGCTCTATCGTCGAGCTCGATGAGCTCATTCGTGGAGCTTGAGGAGCTTCTTCGTGGGCGAGGGCGAGGGGAGAGGGGCGAGGAGTAAGGGCGAGGGGTGAGGGCGATGGGCGAGGGGTGAGGGCGATGGGCGAGGGTGAGGGGCGAGGGCGAGGGGTGAGTGCGAGGGGCGTAGGGCGAGTGTGAGGGCGAGGGGAGAGACGAGCTCAATTGGAAACCCGCGCCGCCATTCCTGTCGGGCCTGCTGGGCCATCGCCCATCAGGCATCGTTTCGTTGGCCGTTGGGCATCATTTCATCGACTGTCGAGCGAGGTTTCGTCGGCCATCTGGCGATGTTTCATCGGACGTCGGGCATATCACCCTTGCCGTGCCCATGTGACAGGCACCAGGCTCATGCCTAGCAAGGCACGCGGGCTGTGCCGAGCCGTGCCATGCCTAAGACCCTTGGCCCGACATGGGCATGCCGCATGGGCACGAGTTTGCTTCATGCCATGTCGGGCCAAGCATGGCCAAATCTGGCCGGGCTGGCATGGTTGACACCTCTAATTTATTTATGCATACTCAGCGTGCATAAATAGTTATGCAAGCATTCATAATCTTGATGATGTCTACTAAGTATGCATAAACTTGATTATGCATACTCAATATGCATAAATATGATTTTGCATATTTGTTATGCATAAACTTGATTGTGCATACTTGGTATGCATAAACTTGATTGTGCATACTTGGTATGCATAAACTCAATTGTGCAATACTAAGTATGCATAACCTCATTGTGCATACTTGGTATGCATAAACTCGATTGTGCATACTCAATATGCATAAATTGATTTATGCATGCTCGATATGCATAAATTCAATTTTGCATACTTGGTATGCAAAAGTATTTATTCATATATGCATAAACTCATTTATGCATACCGAGTATGCATAGCTGAGTTGGTTCATACCAAGTATGTATAATTATGTTTATGCATACTTGGTATGCAAAAGCATTGATGCATACTTAGTCAGCATTAATGAGATTATGCATATTGAGCATGCATAAATATCAAGCATAACTTGGTACTTACCAAGCATTGATGCATACTTAGTCAGCATAAATGAGATTATGCCCATTGAGCATGCACAAACATTAAGCATAACTTGGTACTTACCAAGCATTGCATTTATACGGTACCAAGTTATGCATGAATCTATTGCATAGTTATCTCTAAACATTAATGCTTTGAAAAAATATGGATAATCATGCATATTATCCCGAAGCATTTATGTAGGTATCTTGGTACTCATATACACAGAATATTTCATTTATGCATGAATTTTGTGCATACTCGGTGTACATAATTTCATTTATGCATATTGAGTATGCATAAGTGCTTATGCACACAGAGTATGCATAAACTCGGTTATGCATAATCAATATGCATAAATGATTGTGCATAAATGAGTATGCATAATCAAGTTTATGCATACTTGCATAATTATTTATCCATACCAAGTATGAATAAACAAGTTAAAGCATAATCGCATAAATGCTTATGCATTTACACATAAATGTGCATGCATACCTGCATAAATGCATATGTTTATGCATATTTGGTATGCATAACCTAGTTTATGCTTCATTGTCATGCTTAACTCATTATGCATTAATGAGTTTATATTTTTTTAATGTTTTTACTTTTTAAAAGAAAGTGAGGTACTTGTAGGTATCAGAATTTGGATGTAAAAAAATTGACCTAAATAATAAATATTCTTGAATTGGGTCCTAAATATTACATTAACATAAAAGAGGTCCCAAAACATAATTATTTTTATTTTGGGTCCCCTCAACATATTTATCCCTATTCAGAATTAAATGAGTGATCATCTATCATATTCATAATACTTCTTATTGGATGTTTATCATACTAAGATAATGTGACTCATTAAAAATTTAACTAAAAAAATCTTGTAGGAAAAAAATATAGCTAAGTAAAATTAAAATTATATTTTATAAATCTTAGAGTAATGTTGGATGCACTAAAGAAACAATTTCATTAAAACCTCACTAATAAAAAACAATGGGAAAGCCCCAAAACCCTATACAAAATAAAAAAAAAAGTATAGCATGCATATGTCCAGATTAGTAGTAGACTTTGATGATACTCCTCTTGATGAGTATCAACTTGATTGATTACAAACTTGATGTATTCTGATATCATATATCAATTTCTTAAATATTGATGATTAAACTTTGATAAATAAATCAATAATATTAGTACTTGTAATCATTGATACCCCCACATGCATTTTGAATATGTTGAATCACTAATTTAAATCATTCAAAATGCGTTGAATCACTAATTTAAATCATACATATTCGTGACTTGTTTCATAGAGTACAATTATCTTAGAGTGATTATAGGAAGTGGCAATCAAAGTTTCCTTAGTTGATTGCCAAGAAATTATAGTATGGCCGCATGTGAATTCATACCATGTTTGCGAGCATGCATTGAGAGGATCAAAAAGGTATCTATAATCTACAGTCTTTTAGATTTAATTCCTTTAAATAAAATAAACTCAAACCTATAGTCTCATGAAGGTAACATAAAATATTTTTTATGTCATTCCAATATCTTTTGATTTGTACAAAGCTGAATCTTGCCAACAAATTAATTGAAAATATTATATGTAGCATTGTACACTATGTTAATTATATCAAATAAATAAAAATTACACTAAGATATGATACTTTAGGACTAAGTAGTATTTTATTTTATTTTTTTTTCTATGAAAAGAATCTTTCATAGCATTAAGGGATTTAATTAACAATCATTAGAGAACTTAATGGATGTCCTTTGTCCATATTAAACCATTTCAAAACCTTTATGTCATATGTTGACTGAAGTATGAGAAATCTATTTGACTTATTCTTGATTTACAGATTGAGATAAATTTAGTTTTTCCCTAAGTCTTTCATCTCAAACTAATCCTTGAAATATTTAGTAGTTTTTGTGAGCTCTTTATTAGTACCAAATAAATTTATATCATCAACATATATTATAAGGATGACAAATTCCAATTCTAATTTCTTAATAAAAATACAAGGGCATATAAGTTTGTTAATATACTAACTTATGATCAAATACTCATTTAGATGATTATATCATATTCTTCTAGATTATTTTAATCTATATAATTATCATCTCAATTAAATTTAGTATATAGCTTGTGATTTTGATGCATTTACTTGAGGAAACAAAAATTATTCTAGGCCTTTTATATAAACATCATTTTCTAGCTTTTCATATGAATATGAAGTAACTGCATCCATGAGTTGCATGTTTAGTCTTTCTTAGACTGATAAACTGATTAAATATCAAAATGTAATAATATTCATCACATGAAAAATATATTTATTCATAATCAATTCTAGGTCTTAAGTGAAAAACCTTGTACCACGAGATATGTTTTGTATCTAGTAATTTTATTATTATTATTATTATTATTATTATTATTATTATTATGTTTTTTTTATAAACACATATTTGTAACCTATAGGTTTCACATCATTTGGTGTTGAAACTACATGCACAAATACTTTACATTTTCTTTTAAAATTTTAGTGATTATTGTAAAGCAAAATATATTATTAATAACTACTTCTATGCAGTCCCATAATTTCTCTTTTGATGTAATATTTTTACAAATTTTATAATTTGATAGTACTTGTGCATCTTCATGATTTTGTGTCACTTCAGAAACTATTTTCTTTTCAGGGGCATGTGTAACTTCAATGACACCTTCTTTGGAAGTTATTATTTTATAATTTGTGGGAATAACCTCTTTATGAGTATTATTTCTTCAAGGCTTATAATTTGTTACCTTTTTATTTTCCTCTTTCAGGTAGTTAAATATCTTGAACTTAAGAATCGACCATGCTTCAAACATGTCATAGATAATTTATTAGGTGTTATAGTAGTAGTTTTTCGAATTAGTATATTGGTCCTTATTATTGTGTTTGAAACATGTATATAGTACTTGGTTACTTTAACTGTGTTTGTAAATGCATTAGGCAATTACTAATAATTTTATAAAGATGAGTTATTCTCTAGAATTTATTTTCACATTGAGTAGAGTGTGTGTTGAGATGAAATATGGATGATTCGTTCCAAATAACTTCATGTTGTTCCTCATTTTATAGCATATCTCCCCCCTAACAATAGAAAATTGATCTCATCAGAATTGCAATCTACAAATCTTTCTCAAAAAAAAATCTCCTAACAAAGGTCCATGATATTTGATGATTATTGGTGAATCAAAACCAATATATATTCTAGGTCAACATTGATGGCCTATTTTTATGTGTTGTGGAGGTGCAATTGAAACTTATACAACTCATCCAAGTACTCATAATTGGTAACGATTTAGAATTTAACCAAGTATTAATTGAAAAGGTAGATATTGGTGATTAGCATTTAGTTGAATGCGAGTCAATATTTCAACATGTAGAATGACATGTCCTCAAGTAGAAATAGGTAACTTTGTCCTCATAAGTAAAAGTTGAGCAATCAATTGGAGTTGTTTGATAAAGGCTTCCGAAAATCCATTCTGTGTATGTATTTGAACAATCATATATTCCACCTAAATTCCAACTGACATTCAAATGCCTTATATCTAAATCAACTAGCATTATCAAAATTGATCTTCTTAATTGGATAATCTAGAAAATGAGCTGATAACCTTATGATATGAGCAAGGAGCCAGGAAAATGCAACATCATTGGTAGATAATAAGTAAACATGTGACTATCAAGATGTAATATTAGTTAGCACCATGAAATAGCAAGATAGCCGGCATGGTAAATGAATTACTTCACATATATCCCATTGGCATTATTCCAAAAATGTTGATTAAACAAGAACTTGTGTATGAGATGATATAATAATTAGTTAGACTTATAAACAAGTAATACATGAATAATCACTATACAAAAGAATCTTCTACTTCTTTAATGGAGATCCATATGAATTTTCAATAAATTACCTTATCATTGTTGACCATGGGATCCCAAGTCTATCATGTCAAAGCATATAAATATTTGGCTTAGAGAGCTTATGACTTATCATCATATTTAATTCATTTGTTGTTATTATTGTATAATATAATTATGAAAAGAAAGTAGATAATTTTTCCACTACAAGCTTTTTGCTTGAAATAATATGAGTAATACATAAATATTTTTAATTTTCATATGTAGTCTCAATATAAATCCATTTTGACGTACATATTTAAAACCTAGTAGATTTTATATCTGACTGAATGTAAAACATCATTAATATAAAATATATTGTCATATAATGACACATAATAATGCCTTTTTTTTGAACCATTAATCAAGTCTGTAGGACTTGATATTGTATTTATATTAGGTTCAACAAATGGTATGTGGAAAAAATATTTTTGATCTTGAAGGATATGAGTAGTAGCACTATCTGCTAAACATATCTCTCCATAATTTATCTTAGAATTGAGTGATCCAATACTAAGATTTATACCTTAAAACAATATATATATTAAATAAATTCAAATAATAATTACTTTAACACATATTAATAATTATGTTATATAAATAATTAAAAAGACACACTAAATGCATAAAACATTCAAAAACAATAAAAATATTAATCATTGAGGACATTTCTATCATCAATTAAGTGATCAATTTTATTATTTCGATATTCAAAAAAATATAAATGTCAAAATGAGTAGTATCCTTTGAATCTTCTTCAATAATCAAATTTATTTTTATTTTCTCTTTATATTTTTCTTTGAGTGGGACTTAAAGATTAACTAACTATTCAACCGTATAGCATGCACGTGACCAATCCTCCTTCATACCACATTTATAACATTTATTATCATAATTTGTATAAGGTTGAAATTATTCTATCTAGCCTTGCTATATTGTTAGATTATTTCTAGTGTTTTTTTTTATGGTATTGATATGACATCTCAGTGATCGATAATTATTTTGACCACGTATTCATCCATGCTAATGACCACTACCACAACCACTACCATGGCCATGGCTATGACCATGACTACTAGATGATGCAATTTTCACTTCGAGGATAGATGCATAGCCACTTTGATGTGATTGGTAATTTTGTAGTAACAATTCATTGTTTTTTTCAGCCACAATAATGCATGAAATTAATTCAAAATATTTATCAAACTTATGTTCTTGATATTGATGTTGCAATAACACATTTGAGGCAAGCATTGTGGAGTATATTTTTTTTCCATCATATTTGATTCAATGATTTTCTCTCCACATAATTATAATTTATAGTTGATTTTGAAAAGTTCAAAATTATATTTTACATATATTTGAAATCCTGCAATCTTACATGTATCTAATCATAATAGGTTTTAGGAAGTATAAAAGTGATTTGGTGGTCATATATTTCCTTTAAAATTTTCTAAATGGCAAGAGGATCATTTACCATAAGATATCCATTTTTCAAGTCCACATTAAGGCGACATCAAAGAAAAATCCTTATCTTGATTCAATTTTGTTGGGATGCCTAATTATTCTCTTGGATTGTATTGCTAAGATTCATAGTAGTGAGATGGATTTCAACATTGAGGATCCAAGATAAATAGTTTTTTAGAGATATCAAGAGCAACATACTCAAGGTTCATAAGATTTGTCAATCTTGAATTTCAAATATATGATAAAGATAATAACATAAGTAGCATTAAAATTAAAAAAATTATGGTAGAGATAATCTTAAAGTTACATATAAAATATAATTCATATTGAATTATAATTAGTAGTGCAAGAAAAATATTTTTGTTGTTGTCAAACATATAAAACTCCATAATAAGTTTCGCTTGTTGTGGGAAGAGTAAGTTTCATGATAAATGAAACTTTTGACTTGTTTTTTTTTTATTTTGTTTATCACTATATTGCTTCAGGAAGACATGATTTTACATGAAAAGTATAAAAATTTTAAGGAGTACAATTATTCCTAAGATAAAAATATCATAGTAAATATATATATATATATATTCATCAAATGTAAGATCATTGTATTAAAATAAATTAGTTAGAATCTCATGCTGAAAATGTATTATTAAAATAACAATTATAAAATTTAGGATAAGGTAGAAGAGTTTTGGAGAAGGAATTCTTGTGTGTGTGTGTGTGTGTCTTTGAAGAGGATAATTTTCTCATTTTATTAGCTCACAATCTTTAATATAAAGAAACACTTGAATATAAAAAGATTAATAGGTATATGAGGGGTCACAAGTCTTAAATATAATAAAGAAATATTACTTTAAAAGATGAGTTGTGATTAACCATATTTATAATATTTATCGATTAGCTAAGTTATGCACTTGTTAGAAAATATTTAAAAAGATAACAAAATTTTAATATTTAAAAAACATGTCAAAACATAAAATATTTATGTTTCGATTCACCAAAAATCAAAAACCGAATTTTACCTAGATCCCACATATCATCAAATAAAAAAAAACAAACTTTTTAATCAAGCAAACAAACTATGGTATAGATCTTAAATAAAATGAGAAAGTGTGTGTTTGTGTGTGTGTGTGTGTGTGCACGCTCGTGTGCTAGATAAATAATACTAATAATTATAATAAAAATAATATATATATATATATATATATATATATTATTGTTTGTTTGTCAAATGATTTAATGTCTATAGTTGGATGATTACCGGCGCATCCAAGAATATTTAGGCTATGTTTTAACTACTTAAACTTATTTCAAAATTGCATCCCATTTTCATCACTTGAGTTTAAAATATATATATATTTTGAATCTCCCGACATGTTATGTTGTACACAAAATTGAATTTCTAATTTTGAGTGCTCAAAAATATAAATATTTTACATTTTGTTGCATGTTTTTTAAAAATTAGAAAGTTGGGTATTTTTTAAAATATTTTCTTATTAGTGCATGTTTTTGTTGCACGTTTTGTTAAATAAAAGAAATTTATGTTTTGGTGGAATAAATAAAATTTATTAAAAAATATATATTCAAAGTTTTAATTTTAAACAGAAATTTCATCAAAACAAAAATATTTATAGTTTGGGTCTCCAAAAATTAGCTACTCAAATATATCTCATGCTATAACTTGTTAGTTTCTTTAAAATATAATTTTGTATGGTTTTTGAATTTGAAAACTACCCATCAAAATGTGGAACTGCATTTTGAATTAGCAATTTAATTTCATTTTTTTAATTAAAAGTTATGTGTGTGTGTGTGTGTGTTTATATGTATGTATGTTATATATATATACACCTATATATATCATGTACACACACACACACACACATATTTATAATTGTAAAAATCTATAAATGCATAGATATACATATATTAATTTATCAATATTTATACATATATATTCATATTTATATGTACATAAAGCTATAAATATACACACACGCACGCACGCATATTTGTGTGTATGTATGTGTGTATCAACTTAATAAAGATATATATGTATCATACATACATATATATATACACACACACACACACAAGTTCATATATACATATATATGTATATACACTACATAGGTTTAATTATATATATATATATATATATACACCTATATTTTTTTTATTTATAAATTCATATACAAATGTGTGTGTGTGTGTGTGTGTGTGTGTGTGTTTATATATATATATATGCTATATAGGTTTATGTATTAATTCACACACACTTACACACACACACACACACACACACATATTTGTATATAAATTTATATATAGGTTTATATATATAAACCTATATAATGTGTGTGTGTGTGTGTGTGTACATATTCATATACATATATATAAACACACAATATAGCTTTATATATATAAACCCTATATTTTTTATTTATTTATAAATTCATATACAAAAATGCACGCACGCACACACACCTATATAGCACTTATATATATATATATATGTATATATACATCTTTGTATATGAATTTATTAATTAATATAGATATAGATTTATATATATATAACTATATGTTTATATATAGTGTGTGTGTATATATATATATATATATGTATACATTTATATATGTTTATATATAATAAATGTATATGAATACACACACATAGACACATAGACACAGACACAGACACACACAAACATATTTATATGAATATATAGATTTATATATATTTAAACTTATTTACATATAAGTTTATATATATAAACCTTTATATGTATATAGTGTATACATATAAATGTATACATTTATATTTATATACATATGTATATATAAATGTATATGAATTTATAAATAATTATATGTGTATAGGTTTAGATGTATATAAACTAATATTGTGTGTGTGTGTGTGTGTGTGTTTTAAATAATAAAAAAATAACTTTCTGAAATCAAAAAGTCATTTTGAATCCCATTGGCTGGATTTCAAATTCAAAACTACACGAATTATTTTTAATTGGGCAATGTGTCATGTGTGGGAAAAATCAGTTTTTTTTTGGGGGAATTATGTTTTGGGGTGGTCTTCCAAAAATATTTAATAATTTGAAATTAATCTTTTTAAATTTGAAAAAAAAATCATCAAACTCAAAAAAAAATTAAAATTTGAAGCACTCTATTACTTTTATCCTAAAATACCCTTCATTATATTACTAAACCAAAATTTAGCTACACTAATTAATTTCTATTAAAACCTTCCCCCTCTCCTATCTGCCCTCGCCTCGCCCTCTCCCATCTGCCCTCGCCTCGCCCTCTCCCATCGGCATTTGTCCTCGGCCCTATCCTATCGACCTGGAGCCCCTCATCCTCCTCTCCCATCTTTTAGAGCTTGAAAATGAGCTCCAGGAACTCATCGTCGAGCTCGACGGGCTCGTTTTTGAGCTCCAAGAGCTCATTGTCAAGCTCCTTGAACTCGTCTTCAAGTTCAATCGCCCGTCAAGCTTCATCAAACTCGATGAAGAGCTCTTGGAGCTCAAAGATGAGTCAGTAGAACTCTATCGATCTCGACGACGAGCTCCAAGAGATGGGAGAGGGCGAGGGGGCTCCTGGTTAATGGGAAAGGGCGAGGCGAGCGTCAAAGGGAAAGGGCGAGGTGAGGTACGAAGGGAGAGGGTGAGGCGAGGGCCAATGTGAGAGGGGGAAGGTTTTAATAAAAAGTAATTAGTATGACTAAATTTTAGTTTAGTGATTTTATGAAAACTATTTTAAGATGAACGTAATAGAGTGCCACAAATTTCAATTTTTTTGAGTTTGGTGTCTTTTTTTCAAATTTTAAAAATCAGTTTCAAATTATTAAATATTTCTGGGGGAGCACCCCAAAACATAATTCTCCCTTCTTTTTTTGTGTAACAAGATGAAAATATTTTATATTTTGCAGAGAATTATGTTTTGGTGCATCCTAAACGAATAATTAAAAAATGAACTAAACATTTAATAATTAAAAAAATTACCAAACTTATAACTAATTGATATTTGTTGTACTCAAATATATTAATCCAAATATATCCTTAACTATCTCTTCTTCTCTCATCCCTCTCCATTGTAACTTGCCGCTCGCACCTCTCTCATCATCCTTCTCCCTTTGCTAGTCGCTCATCAAGCTACATGAAGCTCGGTCAGGAGTTGCATGGAGCTCGACAAGCTTCCTTCGAGCTCTATGAGAGATTGTCAAGATCCATGGAGCTTCATGAGCTCAACTAGGAGTTCCAAGAGCTCCATTGAACTCGATCAGGAACTCCAAGAGCTCCATGGAGCTCGACGAGCTACCATCGAGCTCTATGAACTCGTAAAGCTCTTGGTAGAGCTCCATGGAGCTCAGCAAGCTATATGGAGCTATTGGTATAGCTTGTCTCCATGGAACTCGACAAGTTCCTGTCGAGCTCCACTAGCTCGATGAGGAGCTCAAAGTAGCTTTTCGAGCTCCATGGAGCTCGACAAAGAGCTTAGTGAGAGGTGAGTTACAGGGGAGAGATGAGGGGTGAAAGGTTTGTGGGATTAAAATTTATTAAGAATTATTTAATTAAGTTTTTTGGATTAAGATAAGGGTATTATAGGTTTACTAAATTTGAGTGAACCAAATATCACTTAGTAAAGTGTTTCGTATATATTTTTTAAATATTAAATATTTAGTAACTTTCTTAAATTATTTTTTTGGTAGTGCAACAAAATATAATTCTCCCTATATTTTGTTGCATTTTTTTATAAATTACTAAAACTTTAGAGACTTTTTCTTTTGCAAAGGCCTCCTAGGACTTTGTAAATATTTTACATTTGTAATAGGTGTCGTGTCATGAGAGGGACAAAAAAAACAAAAACATGTGAGCTGTCTTAAGGCCTAGTGTGACTTATAATTTTTTTTCAATTTATTTTTTAATTATATATATGCATCTCTATGTATATACATGCATCAGATATATTGTATATACACGCAATATATGTACTATATACAATGTGTATATGTATAATGTGTATATGCACACTTAGATGTATATAAAGTATACATATACACATTATATATATACCTATTGTATATACTACATATATTGTGTCTATATACAATTCACATGATACTTGTATATACATATGATACACATATATAATTTATTATAATGTATACATATTTATAATTTATATAAACATATATTATATATAGATGTTTAGTTATGTCCACGCACACATATATGTACACTATATATACATCTATGTGTGCATATACTCATTATATATAATACATATATTGTGTTACAATATATATGATGCATGTATATACATACAGATACATGTATATGTATATATACACACACAATTATATATATAATTATGGGTTTATAGCCTATGCCCTATAGGCATAAATATTTTGTGTAAGTGTAATTTGTACTTAATATGAAAAGTGAGGTTTATTTTTTGTAAATATTTTCTAATTAGCATACATAAATATAATATCACTTATATTGTATTATACACAATATATATGTGTGTGTGTGTGTGTGTACTATATGTATACAATATATTCACACACACACACACATATGTGTGTGTAGACACTGACACATGCACTTATAGAGAGAGAGAGTGTGTGTGTATTGTATATATGAATTATATATATATATATATTGTATATATATATGAATTATATATATACATATTGATATTTTCAAACCTACACACAATATATAACAATATGTATGTTATATATTTGTTTTGAATGAGTAAATAAATATAAATATAAAAAATATATATAAAAATAAATATATATTTATATTTATATATAATTTATTATATGTATAATATAAAAATAATAATATAAAAAAAATTGTTTTAGATAAAAATGGCTGGAGTAAACTTGTTCTTACCTAGCTTTTTTTAAAAGAACATGTGGGTCAATAGATTGAATTTTAACTCATCCTGACCTAGCCTTTTTTTTAAAGTAATATGATAGGTGATAGGTGTATACAATTTTGAAATGTATGTTGTTGCATATTTTTTTGAAATAGTATTTAGTTACATATGTTTTCGAAATATATGATGTTGCATACGTCTTTGAAATACCATAATGTTGCATATATTTTTGAAATAGTATATTGTTGCAAGTTTTTTCAAAATACTATGTTATTGCATGTGTTTTTGAAATAGTATTCTATTGCATTTGTTTTCTAAAATTGTTAGAACTATATTTATACTGAATGTCATTTAATTATAATACATATTAATTAAATACATTTTGTTATTACAATTCTATGAAAATCTACAATGAACTAAGTAAGCATTTATATATAATATATATGTGTCCTTTATTATATATAGTATATAATTTGATGGGTATAATTCATCTTATACACAAACAATTAAATCATCATTTCTTATAGAATATAGGTCTTATTTTCACAATCTTAATAAAATTTGACACACCATTACTATGATTGTGCCATAAGATTTTAGTATGTCTGTCTTGACTAATGAGAATGATAAAATTTTAAAATTTTGAATTAGTACACTTTAGTGTGTTCAATAAGACCACATGAGAGTGATTATTTTATACTGACACATAAAATAATTGATACATCATGGTTATATGAATACTATTATTTTTAATTTTGAAATAAATAATAAATATGTATGCTTGTTAATAGTTATTTTTATTTATATTGAGTATAATCTAATAATAAATTTATAAGCTTAATGTGTTTGATAATTGTATCAACTATATGACTAATATCAATTATTAATGAAATACATATCCTATTATAAGAATTGGTGATACCCTTTGAAGATACTGATAAGATTTAATAATATCAAACTCTGCAGGTCGATTTTAATTAGGTAGGTCGAATAAGTTCGGTGGAAGGTCTCAAAAAAATCATAAGATATTGATTAAATAAAATTATCAGTAATTTAATTTAATTAATGAGTATTTATAATTTAACATAAGAAGTTCATATGAATCATGTATGCAAAAACACATATTTTATGGGATTCAAATCTACAAAAGAAACAACAAGATGTTGCATATGTTTGCAAAATAGTATGTTGTAGCATATGTTTTTGAAATAGTATGTTATTACATATGTTTTCAAAATAGTATATTGTTGGATTTATTTTTGAGATAGTAAGCTATTGCATACATTTTTGAAATTGTATACTATTGAATATGTTTTTGAAATAAAATTTTGTTGAATATGTTTTTGAAATAATATGTTGTTGAATATGTTTTCCAAATAATATTTTGATGCACATGCTTTCTAAACAATATGCTGTTTCATATGCTTTCAAAGTAGTAAGATATTACACTTGCTTTTGAAATAGTAAGCCATGCATATGTTTTCGAAACAATATGATATTGCATACATTTTTGAAATAGTAAGTTGTTGCAAACCTTTTTAAAACAGTATGCTATTGCATACATTTTCCAAAATGTATGTTGTTGCATATGATTTCAAAACAATATGTTGTTTTAGATGTTTTAAAAACCATATGTCTTTTTAGAAGATTTCGAAACAATATGTCGTTGCATACATTTTTGAAACAATATGCTATTATAGATGTTTTTATAATAGTATTCTTTTTAATATGTCTTGGAAACAATATGATGTTGAATATGTTTTTGAAACAATATGTTGTTGCATGTTTTTGTGACTTTCCTACAGTGTCAAAACTTATCATTTATAACAAGGTTCCAAAAGATTACATCATGATTGATTTACCAAATTGAGTTCTGCAAGAATATGAGTCGTACAAGTAATAAAGTTGGATGTAAGTTTAGATATCGATCACATAGAGATTGTGTAGGTAATTTGACCAACCAACTAACATTGTTCGAGTTGAGTATAATTAATAGATAGACTTGAGTTTCATTAATATACTTAGATTCTAGGATTGATTTACTTTTTGTATATGATGACATTTCTATATTATTTTATCAATGTTGAACTTGATTGTCCAATGAAAAAAATATTGATGTGAAAATGCCCTATTGCTTCTTTGGCATATAATATAATTGTCATCCTTGGACAATCATCACAATGAATAATTCTCTTATTGTTATGCTTTTGATATTTAACCACTTAATAATACATTATACTATTCGTAGGTGACATGCACAACATGTTCCCATTCTCTTTTTTTTTCTCTTTTTCTTAATGTTTATCCCCCATAGCATCCTTCCTTCTCAATGCTCGGGCATCCATCCAATGCATGATTTGGGTTGGGATCGTAGCTCCTGATTCAATTTTTGATGATCCCTATGATACTATAATATGAAAGTCATGATGCAAAATTGAAGTCGTAACTTTAACATCTTTTCAAATCTTCTATGGAGTGCTGTAACTTTAGTATGTTGTTAAATTTTTAGGATTAGGTAAAGTTCCAAAACTTCACTGGACGAGGGTCCTTTGTCTAATGAATTTCATAAATATATGGGTCATATAAGTAGTAAAATAGATAATCATCTAGATATCAATCCCATGTGCATTATATAGTAGTGTAGGTAGTTTGATCAACCAATAATCAATTAAATACCAATCTAGTTGAAAGGATAAGATTGAGTTTCGGGTAAAATTCTTAAATTATAGGATTGATATATTTCATTATGCATGATAATATATCTAAATAGTTTTGATATATTTGTGCTTGGTTACATAATGAATGCATGAGTATTGTAGAGATAATTTAGTGCCTTATTGGCATACATGGTAGGTATCAATTATTTGACCCTCCCAATGATGGTCCCCTCGTAGTTGCCTATTTAGTACTTTGTTACTATAGTAATAAATTATCCTTACTTGATAGTCATTCACAAGTCCAATCCTTTTAGGAAACTCGTCAATTGTACTTAATGATTGCTTTATATGTGCATTCTTATTCCTTAACCTCATATGTCATATAAAGATAAATTGATATGGTAGTAAAATTATTTGAACGTTTGGTTGTGTGTCATTCTCATGAAATTAATAAATACTTGACTTTAAATCTCACTAGTGGTAGTCACATGATAAAAAGTAACTCATAGACTTATTAACACCTTATGGGTCACCAACTACCAAAATGACATATAACTCACAAACTAAAGATGAAACCCTCAAAAAAATATTCTATAAAATACTCATATCAATTGAGGGTTAGTTATTCTAAGACATGGATAATATATCAACTTATAAAAGTATTCATACTTTCAGCATCATAATTACTATACTCATATAATTAATATATCTCAATATTGAGTTTTGATGTATAAGATTATCTCATACATCATGTTTGAAAGAATTATCACTCCCTTCCTTTCATTATATTTGAGTGTGCTTCCATTGCTTACAATCATAATATGTCATGGTTGCAAACTCAAACCTACCAATAGCAAAACTCTGATTTTAGTTCTATGAAATATCAAATTTATCAATATCCAAATCACAAAAAATCCTAACATAAGAATTATTCATTAAGCATCAATCACACATAATCAAAAATAATCATAAACCTTAATTTAGCTTAATATTTAGAGAGAAATTAACATCATATAATTGGAGATAATGTCTCGTGGAATTTTGGGTTCCCAATGATAGGATTTAATAGTGTCTAAGAATGAAACCCTAAATCTAGAATACTTAGTCATGTGACTTTTATTTGCCCCTAGGGTGAGTCAAGATTTATGCCCCTCCTAAATCTACAATACTTAGTCATGAAAATCAATTTTTTTCTTATGGTGAGTTGAAATTCATGCCCCACTAGAATTTTTGTTTTGGCTTTGTATCACCTCTTTTATTGTGTGTCTCCCATAAGGTTGAGTGAAATTTTGTGCTCAAAATCCTAATTTTGCATTTCTTTTTTCATTTCATAGAATTTTTAAGAATGAGTCATGGGTTTGGTCGCTTTCTAACTTTAGAATTTCATGATATTGGAAATGGCCGCAACTATCCATTTTATCTCTATAACACAAAATTTTGATGCTAGGAATAGGTCATGGCTTTGGTCACTCTATTATATTAGATGACTACAACATTGGGAATGCCCATGACTATATATTCCATCTTTGAAACATAGAGTAATAGTGTTTAGAATAAGCCGTGCCTTTTGTCTCTCTCTTGCATTAGACGACCAAGACACTAGCAATATTCATGGAAGCATATTTCATATCTAGAACATAAAGTCATAGCCCTAAAAATAAGTCGCATCTTATGCATTTCATTTTTGTAATCTAAAGTAGTGGTACTGAGAATAGGTTAGGACTTTAGTCATTTTATTTATTTTTTGCTCATAATTATGATATCATTTAAGAAACTACATTATATTGAATTAACATGGTATATTATTCTTTCTTCATGACAGAGAGTCACAACTCTAAAAATGAATGCAACTCAAGTATAGTTCTATAGAACTTTATCTAGCTAAAAGTCATAGTGTTGGGAATGACATTGCTAATTTTTTTTAGATTTTGTGGCTTTGCAATAAGAAAGTTATAGTACTATAGGATGTTGTGGCTTTTAGCACTAATATTGTAGTTGGTTATTATGATGTGAAAATAATATCACAATCATAAAACATATTATGAGCTAGTATATATTGACTCTAAGAAAGTTTCATAATCAATAAGAATTGTATAGTGAAATAATGATGTTAATGAGTTAGTAAAGTCATGATACACACACACACACACACATATAGATTGCCATGACTATTTGTATAGAGATTAAACCAAGAATGGATGTTAAAACTATCCTATAACTCAATGACATATAACAAAGTCATAACACCAAGAATGTTATGATTTTACATAACTTTTTTCTCTCATCCTTCTCAACTATGTATCAAGTCCCCATTTAAAATAGAAATAACCCAAATTCACTATAATTCATCACAATCTATCAAAAACCATAATTTAGTGAAATTATTCATTTAAAACTTTATTTCTATCCAAAGATTTCATGAATAATCACCAAATATACTAGTTTTATTTGATATTTAACATACCAAACATGGAGCACAAATGTCACAGCATTTTGATTGGCTTTAATCGATGCTTGTCTTTCTATAACACATAGTCATGCTAGCATGAATGATCATTGACTTGGTCTTGACTTTGTGTAAAAATTGTCACGATTTTGGGATTGCCAAGATTATAATTAAATTTTCTATTATGCAAAATCATGATACTAAGATTAAGTCATGACACTGGAGTTGGCCATGACTTCAGTATTTTTTGTATGGGGCACAAAGTGGCTGCATTACAAAAAGTTGTAACCAAAATAATTGCTCTCTAGAATGAATAAGTCATGGCTGTAAAATATGCCTTGATAATTTGTAATAGTGATCTACTTGGCTACCATGACATGAAAATAATATTATGGTTGTAAAGTGTATTATAGCTAGTACAACTACAAATTCAAGAAAATATTGTAACTATGATGATTGTGTTCAATAGTGAAATCATTGTGTCAACTCAATAATTGAGTCATAACATAAAAATAATGCCATGACTATTTTAGTAGAGTTATAATTAAGATAGGATGTTATAAAAACTTAAAACTATTATGAAGGGTGTACACAAGTCATGAAAAGAGAATTGTCATGACTCTAAATCACTCCTCTCCTCTCAAAGCCATTAATCCATTGAGTCATAAGTTCTCTAAAATTTTATAAGATTTCACTAATATTCAAATTTTCTAAAAATAGGTATTTAGTGGAATCTCTTTGATATATACTAAAATACTTGTAAATATGTCAATATTTGATTTTCAAATGAAACAAATTATTTAGTATTTAGAGTACCAAATAATGAGTCAATCACACATCTACTCTTTTTAGGTAATATGTCAGCTATACTTCATGATTGTTTTGAGTGTGCATTTCTCTTTTTTGACATCTAATATCATAAGCATGCAAAATGATGTTGTAATAAATGCATTTATGCTTTTGGCTTTATAAGCACCATGCTCATTTCAATTAACATAGAAATTTCTATGAATCTGATATATGGGAATCATATATATATATATATATATATATAAGGAAATGACTCGTAGGGCTCTATATGAAATACCTCAACTTACATGTATCCAATGACTTACCTATCAACAATGACAACGACCAACGCGTGACTCTCACACTATGATGAAACCCCTAAGCTAGATATTCAACATAACATTCACATCATTTGAAGATTAGTTATTCTAGAATAGTCATAGTATATTGGTTGTAATTATGTTTGTGCTTTTGAATTTATAAATATCATACTTGTAATAATTAAACTTACCTTAGTCTTAGGTTTTATAGATAGGGTTATTTCATGCATTAAGATTAGAATACTTATCACTTCATTCTTGTCATACCTTGTGAGTTTCTATCATGACTAATATGCATTAAGATTAGAATGTTGATAGATGTGCTTGTATTAACATCTATCAACATTCAAACCATAACATTACCATAAATATAAATGTTAGACATTCACAACATCAAAATACTAGCACATCAAACTAATTCTACATCCTAATTTAGGATGACATTTGAGATGAATTTGTATGAGATATTTGGAGTGACATCTCATGGAATTAAGCACATCAAAACCAAATCCCAAGTCCCAACCAATTATTGATTGTGTTCGTCTTGGATTTTCCACTAACTGTGGGTTGAAAGTCACATCGCCTAGGGTTTCTTTTTCTTTAAGTGTTACTTTATACTTTGGGGTTCTATATGATTCTTCAAACTGGAAGTCACGACATTGGCTTGAGGTTTTGAATTTTTTGTCTCATTGAATATTATCTGAAATACAAAATCATGGTAGCAAAAAAGTATTATGACTCAAGTAACTTTCCTCAAGAATACAAAATCTAGGTGTTAGGAATTCTATGAGTGATTTTTCCCTCTCTAGAACATGAATTTGAGTCGAAAAAAATGTGATGACCGAGATAATTACTCTTTGAAACACAAATTCATAGTGGCAAGAATGTTGCAACTTAGACATTTACATTTTGTATCACAAATTCATGGTAGAAAATATTATAGAAACTATAATTAATTAATACTTTGACTATCTATCGATTTAAGTTGTGGTACTCGAAAATGTTATGACTTCTTGTACTACTACAGTACTTGGCTACAACAACATGAACATATGGTCATGGCCATCATTTTGTTTTACATATAGTGCAGCTACAGCTTTAAGAAAATACCATGGCCATGAAGATAGTAAAATATAGTAAAAAAATTATAACAACTTAGTGATCGAGTCGTGACATACAAAGATTACTATGACTTATTCTGCAGAGTCACTATTAAGAAAGGATGCTAAAACTATTTAATAGGCGTGTGGAAAGTGTAACCAAGTCATAACATGGGAAGAGACAAATTTTTATTATTTTTTGTTCATCCAAGTCATCAATCCATCAAGTTCACCAACTTCACTTAAAATACTTCCAATTTTGCTATTATTCATCAAATTTTATCAAATTAGTCATTTAATAAAATCTATCTATTTAAAGCTGAAATAAATATAAATATATCAAGAATTTCATGCCAAACAACCTAAAATATTTTCTATGTAGAGTGCTAACAAACTTACATGCTAAAAATATTTTTTATCCTTGAGTAATGAATCTCTCCATCTCTCTTTCTCTGAAACTCATCTTCAACAACAATGAGATGAATATAATACAATATAACAAATAAAAATAAATACACAATATATCAACATATAGAATAAAGTGGATGATATGATCATCTATGAGGATCAAAATTCTTCAATGAGAACTTTGCTCTAGATGGCTCAAATGAGGGTATGGATGTGAAAGGTCTCTTTATATCGTCCTTATTATTCATTTATTATTTCATCATCTTTATAATCACACTATATAATGTATCTTGTCACATTCTAATAAAGTTGAGTAAATCTTCAAAATAGCTCAATGCAAAGTACATGTATTTTTAGTTCTCATTGTACTTTCTTAAATCTCCAATCCACAATTTTTCTCTATATTGCATATTAGACTCAATTTCTTGACCTCATCTTTTTACCATCTTTTCCTTTCACTTCAATGGACTAATAGAGATTTTCAAATGCTTCAGTTTTTCCTTCTCTTTAGTGTATACTCATTTCATCACCTCTTCCAAGATCTTCATAAAATAATTTTAAAATTTGTCTTGAGCAAACACAATTAGACATCCCATTTTGTTGAGATATATCTCCCACAATGCATCATATTGCTTCATTTTAGCTTTGTCTTCTTCTTCCTTTCTTCACATGTAATCTTCCTACTTGATGTCTCTTCTCTCCAATTTTGTCACTAAGAAACTATGCATAGACTTTAACGCCACCTTCAAGTGCATCTTCCTATATTTGGCCTCCAACTTCATATTTTTTAAAAGTTTAAGGACTTCTCCCTAGTCTTTTTCTTGTCTACTCAAAGAAATATAAGATTAGAGAAATAATTCTTCATTAATTTTGTCTTCACTTATTTTCATTTCTTCTATGTTGGCTTTGAGAAATGGTGACACTTCTTGCCCAATATCAGCTGATTCTTCCCCTTCAAGAACCATTTTTTTTTCTTATCTTCTTCAAGCTATCGCTTTAGGTCAACCAATGTTAGGGGAGACAACCATGGTCATCATTTTTCTCTATCTTCATTCATCGGGACTCCTTCAACTTGACACATCATCATAATCAAAGAAAGGTAAATTATTGGTTTGAGAATTCCCCCTCTTGAAAATTAAGAATTAATGTACTTAATTAAAATATTTTCCATATGAATCTTATATCTTCTCACTAGGGAAAATAGCAAGATCACCCTATCTTATATAATAGTGGGATGGAAATTGGCTACAAAACATAGCACAAAAAGTATAACAAAACATTGTTCTCTTTTATGAGTTCGTCATATACTAAGTGTTCATATGTACTTTTTGATAAAATGCTCCAAGTTCCTCTTACAACTGTCAATGTTTTGGTGATTTTCTTGTAGTTTGGTTGCGTATTTAGGGATTAGGAGTCCATATCATCCATGGTCCCTTGCAATCTAGTCTAGATACTTTATTCATAAATTCCTAATCAAAGTAAACCTAAACTCCTCATACATAGAACATAGTATCTTGCATATTTCTATGTTGGAGTAAAATATATATGATAGTCATGTTCTCCCATTTCATGTGGCTATTTAATCAGTATTGATTTCTCTTCTCTATCATCAACTAGAATGGTGGGATGAACTCACTAAACCCATGTTGACTCAAAACTCTCCTTGGTTAGAATAGAAGTCATCAATGTCCTCCCCTTTTCTAAAAGAAAAATTGGTTTAGGTACAAGAATTTAAAGTAAGATTTGTGATGGTTTGCTTCTTTCTTAGGCCTTGCAACTCACCTCAGTCTCTTTTCTTCTCACATTCAAAAGTAATATCCCCTTTTCCATCGTAGCTTAGATCTTCAAAATATGGAGTCATAGAGAGTTTCATCATAGTGAAAAAGAACAAGTAAGAAATGAATTGACAAAAAATTAGGATTAGTTTTTTATATAGAGTTAGGGTTAAGTTGCAATTAAAGAGAAAGATATTGTGACTTTTCACATGGTGTGACTTTTCACATAGTGTGACTTTTCACATAGTGTGACTTTTCTTTTAAAAAGAAAGTCATGACTAGGTTTCAGTATCTCTATTTTATTTGACTTACAAGAAAGTCATGAATAGGTTTGAGTATCATAATTTTTTCTATGAGTTTGTAATATATAATTATGTGAGTGTATGTATACATAAAAAAATTATTGCATCACACATCGCAAACAATTAGTTGGGTTTCAACCCAAGCATCAATACATTTAACATTTATATCTATATCATCATATTTCTAACTTAATTAGTTAATAATTTTATTAGTTCAAGTAAGTTTCTCATTATAATCTTCATCTTCTGCTCATCTTCCCAAATTCTTCTTTAGTATCAAGTCATCTATTAGAGTCTTTCCTTTGGGATTCTTCTCTGTGGATGCAACAACCTTGTAAAAATTCATGACATCATTGCCTATGAGCACCTTTGATAGGGTAATGACTTGTTGTGAAGTTGGAAAATGCAGTAATGGGAATTTCCCTTTGGATGCCTTTTACTATGACTTTGGAAAATCCATAGCTTCTTCTTTAAGCTTATATATCTCCAATATCATGATTTTGTCTCATGTTGTGATTTTTATCATTGATTTAGCAAGTAAAGTCAAGACTTCTTTAGAAGTTATGACTTTTTTTTTTTATTATAGCAGCTATCTTTTCATCTTCCTTTGGATGTTCAATGTCTCAACCTCATTTTTTTTGCATAAATCAATGATTAGCTATGGACTTTCGGGTGTGTACTTTTTCTACATTCTCAAAAATTACCTCGATAATTTCTTCATCTTCTTGAATTGGGAAGTTTATTATTTTAGCATCTTTCTTCGTATCTTCAAATTAGTTTGACTTTAATCCTTCAAAAGTCATGGATTCATGGTAGTTTTTTTCTTCATAGTCATTTGTATAATTTTTTTTACTCCTAAGTGCATCTAGTTCATCAGCTTTTTTATCTTATTTGAGCCAACAATATTTCATGAAGTCCTTCCATCTGAAATCTATATTTTATTACAAGGTGGTGTACATGAGTCTATTTATTCTCTAGTAATATTCCTCAAAATTATCTAGAATTAGTAGATTTTTACATAGGTTGAATTTTATTGGCTCTTCACTCTTATAAAGTATGGATTATCCCTTCTTGACATCTATTAATGCATGCCTAATAGCTAAAAATGATGATCCCAAGAATATTGAAGCATTTTAATCTTCCTGGTCATATAGTATCTTCTAGAAAATATGTTCTCCAATAATTCATTGAATTGGAAACCTCACTTGGTATTTTAGCCTACTCAAGAGTTTATGATGAATGATAGTGCTATACTTTTTTGTCATATTCATAATTCTATATGTCTTCAACTTCTTCTTGCCATTCATGATGTTCTTCATGGATTTCAAATAATCAGCTACATGAGATAACATTTTAGAGAAAAGAATGTGATAGCACTTGCATACCAATTTGAGATAACAATTTGAGATAACAATTTGAAAAACCTCTCAAATTGCTCATCCATCCTTTCATTTCAAAAATGATGTGAAAAATGAATGTTAGGTGAAGATTTTTTTTTACCACTTACATAATCATTCTTTGGCATATCCTTATATCCATTACTTAGGCTAATTATTTGGTACTCAACATACCAAATTTTTTATGTCATTCAAAGAGTAAATTTAGGCATATTTGCATGTATTTTAGTATATATCAAAAAGATTTCACTAAATTTTTATTTTTAGAGGATTTGACAAATAATAGTGAAATCATAAGAAATTTTGGTAAAAATTATGACTCAGTGGATAAAAATCTTGGAGTAGAGAAAAGAGATAGAGAGTCATGACAATTCTCTTTTTAATGACTTATGTACACCTTCTATATTAGTTTTAAGTAGTTATGATATCATTTCTTGGTCTTAGCTCTGTGAAAATTATTATTGTATTCTTTTTATATCATGACTCTACCTTCGAATTGATACAAACATTTTTCTTTCTGAAACATATTCATTGTAGTCATGATATTTTCTTAGATTCATGACCATGCTAGCTATAAATCACTTTGTGGTTATGACATTATTTTCACATCATGGTAGTTGAGTACTCCACTAGTATAAGTAGTCATGACACTTTTCAAAGCTTTAACTTCTTCACAATAAAGCCAAAACATCAAATATTTTGAATCACAATATTATTTTATATCATGACTTTTTTATGCTAGAGAGCAATTACTTATGGTATAGCTTTTTCTAGTACCACAACAATTGTGCTTCATAGCAAAAATACCAAAGTTGCAAGCAATTCTATCTTCGTGGCTTTGTGTTATAGAGTGTTTTTGCCTCATTAATGCCAATCTTAGAAACATGAAAATTTGTTCTCAAAGACCTGAAAAAAGTTATGGATAATCTCAGTTCTGCAACTTTGTGTTGAAAAAAATTTAATCTGTCATTGTTAACTCATTGTTGTGGCAATTTTCTCACAAAGTCAAGATCAAAATTATGGTTATTCTCAATACCATAACTTTGTGTTATAGAGAGACAAAAAATCATTGCCAATATTTCCTCCATCAAAATATTTGTACTCTAAAGAAGATCCAAAGAGACCTCAAAGGTGAAAATTGAATTCTATGCCATGACTTTCAATTTAAAGTATCATACAAACCTCCAAAGTATAAAAGCTATACTTAAAGAAAAAAAAAAGAGAAGCAAAATATGATGTGCATGCCAACAGTCCGAGAAAATAAATTTAACCCCAATTAAGAAAAAATCTGATGTGCATAACAAACAACTTCAATTAGAATTATGACGTATTAATTAGAAAATTATTTATTCATTCAGTGGTACTCACAAAATTATTGCAAGCATTTGAACTATTATTGAGAATTATATTAATAGTTTGATAGTCAATTTGAGTTGACATAACTATCCTTGTGAAAAGATAATTCAGTTTCAAGTTATGTGGATGTGAAGAAGTTATTTATTCTATTGCTTAGTGTTTATATTGTATTTGTATTGTGAATGTATTTTTTTTATTTTTGTTGCTTTATAGTCACCATACCAAAAATCTAATGAGTAGAGCTTTTGGGATTAAGTTAAATTTTTTGGACTTAGAAATTGGGAGAAGAACATGAGTGCTTATGACATGGAGAGTTGTAGATATTTTAGAGATAAAGAGGATGAGATACAACATACTAGATGTATTGATCAAAAGGATGTGCAATAGAAAGATGATCTTGAAGGTAAACATTTCCTTCCTAATCTCTCATTTTCACAAAGCTTTATAAAGCAAAAAATGGATGAGCAATTTGAGAAACTTTTAAATGATTTTTGAAAGTTGGTGATAACATTCCATTTGATGAAGATCTAGCCCCAATGCCAAATTATGCAAATTTTGTTAAAGACATAATGAGTATCAAGAGAAAGGCGAAGACATATAAAATGGTAAATATGATAAAAAAGTTTAGTATTTTCATCCAATGTAAACTTTCAAGAAAGCTAAAACATCCAAGGAGATTTATGATTCCATATAAAATTGGGGAGTAAAGTTTTTTCCTGAATGCACTATGTGACTTGGGATCAAGTATGAACTTGATGCCTTTATCAATAGTGCAGAGGTTAAATCTTGGTGAGATAACTCTAATTGATCATTTTCTTCAAATAACTAATTATTAAATCAAATTTCTAAGAGTTGTGAATGAAGATGTTTAGTGAAATTGGGTAAATTTATTTTTCTAGCCGATTATGTTGTGCTTGATATGGAGAAAAATCAAAATGTTTTTTTAATCTTGGGATAGTCATTAATAGATGTCAATAAGGAATAATTTATATTTTGTTTGTGCAAAGAACAAGTAAAATTCAACTTCTACAAGGACATAAAGAATCAAAATTTTAGTGATAAATATTAGATAGAATGAGTTTGTAGAAAAGTACTGAATCGAATAAGATAGAGAAAATAATGTAGAATTTAAACCATCTCTCAAAGAAAATGATGAAGATGAAGATGAAGATAAAGACTACTATGAAGTCATGACATTATTTAAAGTCATGACTTCTAAATAATCAAAGTTATACATATCTTATGATGAAAATGAATAGAATGAAACAATGTAGTTTTAAAGTAAATAACACCCAAAACTATTAAAGAGATGTTTGATATGGAAATGAAAGTACAAAAAAAGAAAAGCCTCAACTAATTGCTGACATATTGGAAAAGAAAGGCAAGGTGGAAACAACAATGGTAGAACATCTAAAGGCATGTGAGAAAGAAGTAATTTTAATGAAAAAATTCGTGACATCAATTTATACCATGATATTTCATGCTAAAACACTAATGAATGGCATGGTAGAAAAAAAATTCATGCTTGATATGTTCTAGAAAGTACTTATACTAACTGTGACTACACAAAGAGTCATGGTACTTTCCAAAGAAGCATTAACAATGGATAGTTGAAGTTTCTATAGTATCCATGGTATCTATGGAATATCCTAATGAGGAGAGCTAAAGAATATCATGATGATGATGAAAAAAATTAGAAAGACAAGTCGAAGAAAAAAAAGTTGTTTGGAGAAACTAGCCTGGACAGTTGAAGTTCCTAAAAAAATTATCGATATAAAGAATGTCTCATTATCAATGTTAAATGTAGCATAGCTTTAAAGGTAAACAAAGACATTAATGTTAAGTTTTGTGATGAATAAACAATTCTCAACCTAATCATGACACTCAAACCTAATCATGGACATCAAAAATGTATTTTTCACTTGGTGTAGATATACAGGAGGGAGACTCAATATCTTGATAAATAATATTTTTAGTGTGTGAGTTTATTTGATACTCAAAATATTGAATAATGTGTGTCATTCAGGGAGAAAATATAGACATATCTGCATGTATTTAGTATATATCGAACAATTTTTTACTAAATTCCTATTTTGAAAAGATTTTATGAATATCATTAAAATTATAAAGAATTTTGGTAAATTTTGTGAATACGTGGATAAAAGGCTTAGAGAGGAGAGAAGCGATGAAAAGTCATGACAATTCTTTTTTCATGATTTGTATACACCCTCCTTAATTGTTTTAAGTAGTTACTATATCATTTCTTGATAAAAACTCTACCAAAATAATTATGATATTCTTTTTATATCATGACTCTACTATCAAGTTGATTGTTGATACAATCATTTTAGTATGCAAAACATTTATCATGATCATGATATTTTCTTGGAGTTGTAATCATACTAGCTCTAAATATTTTTATCACCATGATATTATTTTCACAACATGGTAGCTAAGTATTCAATTAGTACAAGTAGTCACAGCATTTTCTACAACTACAACTTATTCAAAGTAGAGCCAAAATATTAAGTGATGTGAGTCGTAATATTATTTTCTATCATGACTTTTTCATTCCAAAGAGCAATTACGCTAGTCTTGGCTTTTTCTAGTGCCACAATAAAATTATGCTCAAACTAAATGTCTTGAAATAGAAAATTATTTTTGTATTTGCAACCCTTTGTAAGTTCACAAGTGAAGATGAGAAATAAGGACCTCATAACATAAAATGGAAAAGGCAAAGTGATGGTATCTACACCAAATGGAGAAAAGTTTATTCAAGAAGTACTATTGATAAGTTCAAATGGGCCCAAATAAATAATAAAAAACCTTTAATAATAACCTTCATAATAAATGGTCGTTGGCTTTGCTTTATTATTGACAATCTAGAATTAGATGTGATTTGCACAAAGCCTTGAAAATTGGGTTTGAACGAGGATGAAAACAACTAAGAGTTATACAACAATATAGTGATGCACCAGTTCCTTAAAATGATACTCATCATTTAGTCATCCCTAAATTTTGGATATATGCATTTTCATTTAAAAATTAACATTCAATTTTTGAGAAACTACTAGAAAAAAGATTATTGTTTAAGTTGTTTTATTATTAGCATTGGCTTATGTTGGAAGCAAGGTCAACACAAATCTAAGATATGACGATATCGCCATGTCCATTACCATAGCCATGTATTGATATTCTAATTTATAATGTATGTCATTTTATCAACTTTAATATATGTGTGTGTGTGTGTATATATATATATATATATATATATATATATATATATATATATATATATATGTTGATCATATTTTATGGGTCAACATAAAATTATATTTTTTTAGGATAAGTATTTATTACATTTTTTTTGACATTTATACCATTAAAAAAATATTCAAAATAAAACATTAATATTATTAGCCAATTTGTTTAAATATTAACGTCTATCATAAATATATCTAGACTACCTATTATAAAATGAATTTTTTCTTGTATAAATTAATATATAAAATTAAATCTATTGAAATATTGATGAAAATAATTTTAATACTCTTAATAAATTATTTAAGTGGAATATTAAAATTATTATATGTAATATTAAAATTAATGTCCAAAATTAAATTGGTAAAAATATGTTCAACGAATGTTTATGACAATTCTCACTAAATTCTTAATAATTTATTTCAACATGTCAAAAAAGTTGTGATCAATAAAACTTCCATATAATTTTAAATTTTGGAAATGAGAAAATGAATATACTAAAAAGTAATCAACTTCAAAACCAACATGATCATCAAGACTTGCTTCAAAAATCATACACAAACTTAAAACTCAACTATATAAATTAAGTTTTCAAGTTCGAGTACTACTTTTGAACTTTCATCATGTCATAGTATTTAGTTATGTAAATTTAAGACCTCTCAAATGATTAAATTAATTTAAGTTTGGATCTAGAACATAACCGACATCTTGTCAAATTTCAAACAAAAGATAGAGTCGAATGGTCAAACCTTAAATAAATAAGTATAACAGTGCTAAAAATTTAATCATTTAACTTCATTTTTTACTATTTAATTTATAATACCAATACATGTTTTATTTTAGACAACACAAGTTTCCATCAATCTAACAATTCAAAATTCATGGATTTGAGAAAAAGAATAAAATATTAAAGTAAGATACAAAAAATTGGGTCTAGTAATATTGAATGCACGATTTCAATCAAATGGCACAAAATGGAAGTTGAATTCATGCCATTTTAACATAAATACCATAATGATTAAAAAATGACCATACTAATAATATTTAATTTTATCAATATAATCTAGCCAATACTATAATTCACTTAACATTTTATACTAAAAGTCATTTTTTATTACTTTTTTCTCTTGTTACCATTTGGATTCATGTTGCTTTTCTTTTACATTTCAATGAGTTGAGATTGTGTTTAAAATATTAAAAAAAAAATACATATGTTCTTTATTCTGCATAGTAGATAGTTTAGTGCATATAGTTCGGTTTATGGATATAGGGTCGAATCATTAGTTATTATAGAATATAAATTTATTGTTCACAATGTAGATAGGGTTGGATACTTTGTTGGCAAGATTGTAGCATTACAATTTAAGTCTATTTTTACTATGGGAAATGGAAAAATTCTAACTTTTTGTGCTAGTACACTTGTGTGTGCATTGAACATAACCAAAATGGTGCAATTATTTTATTCTAACATCTAAAGTAAATACACACGACCATTATTACAAAAATTATTATTCTCAATCTTGACATAATTAATAAAAACATACACTTATTAATAGTTATTTTGACTCATAAATGATAATATTTATAATTAAATAAATATGCTACATCCGTTTGATAACTTTATCAATTATATGGTAAATGATGATTATTAATAGAATTCATGTCTTGAAAAATGGATTGATGATATTCTCTTGAGGTTGCTTATAAGTTTTAATATTGCCAAATATTAAAAGTAAATTTTGATCTAGCATTCAAATAAGTTAAGTGGAAGATCTCGAGGTAATATACAAAATATTGATTGAATTTAATTAATGGGTATATGTAATTTTAAAATGAAAAGTTGAATATGTGTTTAATAATAAAGAGAGTGAATTATTTAGAAAAAGTGAGGGAGTCCAATTATAATTTTATAGCAGTATGATTTATAATTAATATGAATTATGATACATATTATTCACATTTGAAGCCTGAGATCTTATTTGTACCAGGGTCTTTTCTGTAGCCTGATTCATTGCCATAAGAAATATAAAAGTTATAATTGAAGATTCTATTTATTTATTCAGAATATGCATGTATATAAAATTAGGATAATTAATTTGATTTCACACACACACACACACACATATATTAAATTGAATTTTTAATATAATTTAAATAAAAAATAATAAAAGAACATATCACACTACTTTTTAAAAGTGATATGAATTATGTTTTTATTTTAATATTTTTTATTTATTATGTTTCATATATTATGGATATATATGGTGAAAGGGAGCACAATCCATCACTTGTGCATAGAGCATCCTTCTTCCTCAAGTTGAACGAAGGATCGAGAACATGAGAAAAACCTTTCTCCATAGCAACTCCATGAACAACTAAGGTAATTGTTGTAACAATTCATTCCAATCTTCATTTAAGAAGATAAAAATTATAAAACATTTGTTTTTTTAAATGTGATATCGCTGAATCCCTCATACTCCAACAATAAAAACTTAATATATTACTAGAAAATAGTTGTACACATCGAAAGAATTAAAAAACTATTTGTAATTTATATGTTTTTCACACACACACACGCACACAAAAGTAATCATAAGTATAAGCAAGAGATTACACTTTTATTAATAAATGCAACCCACTCACTTCTTATTCATGTAGCTCATCATTAGTAAAATAAAAATTTCGATCATCATTTTCTAAATTTATGAATTATCAAGTTGCTCCATATATTCTTGTAGTACCAATATAAACAATGAAATACGGAACTTACCCAAAATGACTTAGTTTTAGTTCAATTCAACATAATTGGTAACTCTGGTAGGAGCATCAGTCATGTCAAAGGTAGTAATTTTTATTCACATAAAATACTAACATATAAGTTGGTATGATTATTTTATACTAACACATAAAATAATCTACACCTCATGGTTACTTTATATATTATTGCTCTTAATCTTGAAATAATTAATAATCATATGCATTTATTATTAGTTATCTTGATACACATATAGTGAGATATGCAAATAGATTTGAGTGCTCAATGAATTGGATGACTATATCAATTGTATAGTGAATATTAATTATCAAACTATTCTATGTCCTATTAAAAGAATTGATAGTGCTCACTTGATGATACTTATAAGTTTTGATAAATCCAAACTCTACAGATGGATTTTAACTCCAACATATCAAATAAGTTAAGTGGAATGTTTCAAAAAAATAATAAGATATTAATTAAATGAAAGTGAATTATTTAATTTAAACAATGAACATATGTAATCTTACGATGGAAAAATTAATAAGTATTAAATAACAAATAGCTCAAATTAAATTTCAAATAAGTGAGTGAGTGAAATTATAATTTTATAGTGATAAGAATTATAATTAACATAAATATAATTATTTAATTTATATTTGTTTTTATATATATAATCAAACAAATTATATTGAAATCCCAAAACATTATTTGAGCTTGAGGTCCTTTCTATATATCTTAACCAGTACCATAAGTGATGGCTTTATAAATCATGATAAAATATTTTACATACACACACACATATATAATATCAATTTAATTAATATGAGTGTATATATATATATATATATATATATATATAAACAAATAAATTAATTTTTCTTTTAAGAGTCATTTATTATAATTTAATATATATATATATATATATATATATAATATCATCCAAATACTCATCTCCCTATAACAAATTAGCCATGTTGAAGTTAGTACCATCAGTCACATTGAAGTTAGTACCATCAGTCACATTGATAATAGATGAATTTTCATTTCTAGGAACCTAATCAACCATATTGTTATCTCTTGAAATGCTAGATTGATTAAAAACAAATGTGAAATACTCTTTCCATGGCATACGAGGGAATAATTTCACCATCTCATTACTTGTTGCCAACTATTTACCTACTTTTATGTTGAGTTTTTATTCTGAATCATGTTTTTTGTGTAATAATTTTTCTGAGAACATAAATATGATGAAAATTCATTATTCATGTATTCAGATAAATACCTTAACAAAAGAGAGCTATAATTCAATTCCTAAGGCTTTCTACCATATTCCTGAAATTGAAACCAAGGTACCATGAGGAAGAAATGAATAGTCAATTTTTTCTCCTCCATCATATGCGATATACTTATCATACATTCAAAAGTGATGATTATTTTTTTAAATAACTCTTAATTTATAATAAATGACTTTTAAACAAAAATATAATATACTTGTTATATATATATACTAATGCAAATTAAAATTGATATATATATATATAAACAAATAAAGTATAATTTGGGTTTTCAATATATATATATGTGTGTGTGTGTGTGTGTGTGTGTGTGTTGGGATTCTAATATAATTTATTTATTTTATATATGTAAAAACTAATATAAATTAAATAATTCTATTTATATTAATTATAATTTTTTTTCACTATAAAATTATAATTTGACTTTCTTACTTATTTGAAATTTAATTCGAGTTATTTATTATTTAATACTTATTGATTTCCCCACCATAAGATTACAAATACCCATTGTTTAAATTGAATAATTGACAATTTTATTTAATCAATATCTTATTATTTTATTGAGACCTTTCACTTAAACTTATTTGATATGATAAATTTAAAATTCACAGACATGGTTTAACTTTATCAAAACTTATAAGTATCCTCAAGGGGCTGCTATCAATCCTTTTAATTGGATATAAATTATTTTGATAATTAATATTCACCATATAATAAATATAATCTTCTAATTTACCTAGCACTCAAATCTATTTATAGATTTTACTCTATGTGAATTAAAACAATAAATAATAAATGCATATGATTATTAATTATTTCAAGATTAAGAGCAATAGTATTTAAAATAACCATGTGGTATAAATTATTTTATGTGTTAGTATAAAACAATCACCCCAACTTGCTACTGTTGAATACACTAAAGTGTACTAGTACTAGGAGTTGGAATTTTATTATTTTCTATGATCAAGATAGACCTACTAAAATCTTATTTAATAATTTTGCTAATTGTATGCCCAACTCCATTTATATTGTGAACAGAAAACTTATATTCTATAAGAATCAAAGATTTAATCTTCTATACATAAATTATATGTCCCAAATTGTCTACTTGTAGAATATAACATACAAGTACATTAAGTATTTAAATACAAAATCATGTCTTTGTAAAGTATCAAATATTTAGAAATAACAAAATATATTAAATAAACATTCATTACATTCAAATAACATTCAGTATAAATAAAGTTTTAATAAATTTCCACTTAGAATTAAAGTTATTGTGTCACTTGTGTCACTCTCATTCCTTTTACATGTTTATCAAAATATTTAGCTAGCAAGCTCTTTGTGAAATGATCTCCCATTACATCTTATAATGCTATCTTGATCATCATTAACCTTCTATTTTCATTATTATCATAATAAAGTATTATAGGTAATTACATATAAGGAATCACTCCTAGATCAATTAGGAAATTTCTAAGTCCTTTTGCCTCCTTGGTAAAGGTGTATCTATTTTCTCAGGCAGCCCCAGGCATGGCCCATGTCCTGGCCCAATTCAGTAATGCTTGGCACATGTGGCATAGTCCAGAATTGTGCCTCATGTTGGGCTATGATGGGCCGCCACATGCCACAATTCATGCCTTGCTTGGCTGACATGAGATGTGCCTCGTGCCAGGTTGGACATGACATGTGTGTCTGGCTCGATGGCATGGAAATTGGCCTAGGTGTCCACCTAATGGGGGCCCCATTGGGCATGATAGGTGGTCACCTAGGCAGTTTGATTTTTTAAAAACAATTAGACCTCAACCACATGCCCATGAAGAGGTGGTCTAATTTTTAGACTACCCCATCATGGGGCGGTCTAATTATTCTAAAACAATCAACCATGTGGTTGATTGTAATTGGTTGTCCACGTAAGTTAGCCACTTATTGCATTTTCATCAACCGGATTTTTTTGCTTGCACCATTACATCTTTAGAGTTAAGCACAGTCCAACATGGCTATGCACTCGGCTATACCATCATGCCGTGATGGGCCGATGGACAGCCACCATGTCGTGTTTTTGCACAACATGAGAAATTTACCATGCCATGTCTAGCATGGCACAGTGGCATGGTCGTGCCTTGAATAAATGGATTGTGCTGACATGAAATGGTCCATTTGACACATCTACCCCTAGGCTATCTCTATGGCTACCATATATCTAATCTCCATAGTGGAATCAATAACATAAGATTTTTTAATACTTTTCTAACTTATGACTTTACTCCCTAAGGTTAACTCATAACCCAAGGTGAACTTTCTCTAATCCTCACCTAATTGGAAATCTAATTTTGTATACCCAATAGGTATAAGATCATCCACTTGGTATACACACATATAATCTCTAGTTCTTTTCATGTACTTGAATATATGTTTTACCACTATCCAATATTCTTACCATATGTTAGATTGATATCTTTTAACCATGACTACAATAGAGTAGATGTCAGGACTAATGCAAATTATTGCATGCAGTAGTAAGCTTCCTATGAATCTGACTAGCTTCTGATCTAAGCCTAACATTCATTGCTTTTTTCTTTCTTTCTCATCAGTTATTTTGGAAAATTGATTTTTTTGACAGTGAAATTCTATGCCTAAAAGAAGAAAACCTTTCTTAGAATCTTGCATCCTAAAATGGGTCAAGATTGGATTAATATATGCAACCTGATATAAGCCTAACATTCATTGCTTCTGATCTAGCAAAAGTTTAATCCCATGAATGTGACTAGCTTTTCCAAAGTCATACATATCAAATTGACTAGATAACCAAACCTTGACTGAAGATAATACTTCCCCATCATCCTCAATGAGAAAATTGTCATCTACATATATTACCATGAATACTATAATGCTACAATTGCAATCTTTGAACATGCAAGACTAATATAGAAATTGATCAAATCCATAAGATTTAATTGCCTGATCAAAATGAGTATTTCAAGATTTAGTTGCTTTCTTAAGTCTATGGATGTATCTCTTAAGTTTGCATAGCATGTGCTCTTAGACTTTTACTATGAAACCATCTGGTTGCATCATATAGATGCACTCCTCAAGATGCTTATGAAACCATCTGGATAGACTTTAACATAGCTACCATAAAAAATCTTTCCTCATAATCAATTCTTTCTTTTTGAGTGAATCCTTTTTAACATGCTTAACTATGTATGTTTCAATATTTCCATCTATTCCTCTCTTTTTTTATAGATCCACCTCACTTGGTAGGTTTTATCCCTTTAGGTGGTTCTATAAGATCCCAAACCTAATTAGAGTACGTGGAATACATTTCTAATTTCATAGCTCTGCATCTTTATCTTTTAGTACTTCATCATAGTTATAGAGATCAATATCTTTCTCATTAGAGATTCTATCATGAGACTCTCAAGTGTGTATACCAATGACGTTTGGTTAATAACCATCCTACTATGATGAGACCCTTTCCTTGACTATATGCTTTTAGCGGTGTGCTAGAAAGATGTTGTTTCTTGCTAACCATCATAATCATGATTTCATAGCATTTTGGAACATTACCTTATTATGTTATCTTCTTTTTTTATCAATATTGAAGGAGTTTTGGCTAGTTTATTTCCTCTCAATTCATTTAGAATAATTTTATATCTAGGCTTATGGTTTGTTATATAGTCATCTTCCAAGAACCAAACATTGATATTTATAATGATCTTCCAATTCTTTGGACTATAGAAAAAGCCATATATTTGGCTCCTCTAGGATATCATATAATGAAACAAACTTATATTCTTGATTCCAACTTATCTATTTTTCTTTTTAGTACATGTGCTAAGCAACCCCAAAGGTGAATGTGTTTTAGACTAGACTTGCACCTAGTCTACAATTCAATTGGAATAGTAGGTACTGACTTAGATGGTTAAAACTTTAGAATATAAGTTGTTCTAATTTATATCCGTAGAAAGAATCAAGAATATCTAAATAACTCATCACTGATTTTACCATGTCCATAGAAGTTCTATTCTTTCTTCTACCACACCATTTTGTTGCAAAATACTAGGTGTAGATAATTTGGATGTAATCACATGTCAAATAGGCTGTCCCAAAATGCTTTCAAAAATACTTTCTATTAGAGGTGTCAAACGGGCCGGCCCAGCACGGCACGACCCATTTTTCACGAGCACAGTCGTGCTACCGTGCCGTGCCCGGCACGGCACGGCACGGTACTGGCCGTAGGCACGCCAAGGCCGTGCCGTGCCTTACCCGGCACGCCACGGCCCGTAGGCACGGCAAGGCAGTGCCGTGCCGGGCCCGCTCGGCACGCCTTGCCAATACAGGCCAGGCCAGGTGGCACGGCAGGGCAGGCGGGGCGGGTTTCCATCATGATCAGATCAATGTGTCTTAATATATTTATCAAGATGTTTTTCTACTCTATCTTACACTTTTTAAATTTCTCAAAGATTTGAACTTATAGCACATCAAATAAATATACCAGTACCTTGAGTAATAATCAATGAAATTGATGATATACTCAAAGCCACATCTAGCATGGATAGTCATGAGTGTACACAAATTAGAATGAACTAATTATAATTGTTCATTAGCTTTACTGCCTTTGGGAAATGAAAGACCATTTGGTCATCTTTCCTTCTAGGTAGGATTCAAATGTTGGAAATGCTTTCACTTCCAATGAATGCAATGGTTCATTTTTAACTAGTCTTGAGATTCATTTTAGATTTATATGACTAGACATATGTGCCAAAGATATATTTGCTTTATTGTGAAAGGTTACTTTCTCTTACATGGTAAAACATTAGCATCATTCAATTCATTTTGTTGTAGAGAATGAGAGACATGATTAATTATATAAAGATTATCTACCAATAAACCAGAATCAATAATTCTTTTATTCAAATAAATTGTAACATAATCATTAAACAAAATTGAAAATCATTCCTTAATCAAATTGGATACTAAAATCAAGTTCATTTTGATTAATAGTACATAAATATAATCTTTCAATGATAAACAACTATCAATATCACAAAAAAATGATAATATACCCACTGCAATAGTTGTCACTTTTATAGCATCATCCAAGTAAAGATTAATCTCGCCATCACTAATTTTCCTAGTTTTTTTGGAACCCCTACAAAAAACACTAGGCTCGGGTAGATAGCACTACTAAGTATAATTTAACTATTAGTAAATGAGATTTAGCTTGCTTCTTTACCTTGATAAGATAAACTAGACATTGCTTCATCCAATATCTTATTTTTTTATAGTGAAAATATTTCTCTTTAGGTTTGTTCACTCTTACTTCTATTCTAGGAGCTGCATTGGGATTATAAATTTAGTTCTGAATCTTTTCCTTCTTTTTATTTAGAGGTGTCGAGCGGGATGGGTAGCTCGGGCATGAAATGAGGCACAATCTAATTAAGCCATGATTGGCCTAGTAGGCATAGTTCAGAACTATGCCTGGACATGGGTCAGGCCAGCCCAAGGCAAGCTCATGCCATGTTGGGCTAGAGATAGTCAGGTCTCATGCTGGGTTACCATGGGTTACTTTGAAGTGGGCACAATCTACTTGGCCAGTGCCCGACCCGCCCTATAGACACTAGATTTTTTTAATAAAAAAAATCTTAATTAAGTTTTTTTTTTAAATCTACCACATGGTAGGTTTTTTTAATGATACTCGTTGTGTGGGTGGCCTTGGCAGGCGAAAGCCTCTAGGCATATCCAAGGCCCTGCCACCGATAGGAAACAACTAAGTGGAATGCACTTGGCTAGCCATAGCAGGCAATAGGCAACAACTCAAGTGCCAAGGTGATAGCCCCGACACTGATAGGCATTGCAAGCCTCCAGGTTATTGCCTATACTCATCTATCAGGCATGACCACATGGGGCATGGCACTCGGGTCGACTGACACTAGTCGAGTAACTTGGCACTCGGGCTCGAGGCTCGAGCATAGGTACACTACAGCCTATGCCTACCCACACCTAACCCACAACCCCAATGGTTACTTAGCCGATAAATAAAAAAAATAAAAAAAATAAAAAAAATAAAAAAAATTAAATAATGTTTAAACCCTAGCCATTGAAATTCAATGGCCTGAGCTAAAATTTGACAGTCATCGAGGTTTTTCCCAATTTTAAATTCAAAAAATAGAAAAAAAAATAAAAAAAAATATAATTTTGTATTTAAAAAATCTATAAATATAGATTATGAGTTTGAAGTTTTTCATTCTCATTTTTGTTCTCAATCTCAACTCTCTCTCCTCTGTCATTTTCTTTGCTCTCATTTCTCTCTTTTGAAAGTCTAAATTCTAATGTATTAAGCTTTAAAATTTAAACATTAATTTTTTTCAAAACTTCTCGACTTATAAGTAAAAATTTTTCATGGTGTTGCATTACCTATTGTTGCGGGGTGCAAGGTGTGACTTTATTTTTTTCCTTTCTAGAATAGAATTTAGCTATTTTTATTATTTTTTTAATATTCTTATAGCCAATAAATTATTCATAACATAAACAAATGGCTAATAGTGAATATAATAATAATGATATTAATTTAAATTTTGATATAGAAAAATAATGATAATCCTATAGAAAGTTTGATACCAAAATTATATTTTCTCTCACGGCATTGACTCTAACTTAAATGCCTAAAAACAAAAAATTAGAAAAATATCTATAGTTTGGACTCACTTTAACATAATAAAAAATAAAAATGTAGTGGTGTCAATGAACAATAAACACAATGTAAATATTGTAAAAATATATATACATATAGGAGTGTCTATGGGCTTTGCACCTAAAGAGGTATACCAATCAATACACTAAAAAATATAGTATATTAGATCCTAGGCAAACCCATTTGAGCATAAACAGTGGGGTATTTGTAGCTGGATCTAGTTCAGCTTCTTTGACCTCCTTCATATACCACGATAATTTAGGGAGGGAAGACATGACCAAACTAATTACCATTATGAGTCTTTTGATTATATTTTTGGAAGATGCTAGGGTTATCAGTGTCATGCAGACTTAATTCTAGCCTGTTTATCATAGAATTCATAGGTCCACATGTAGGAATGATATAATTAAATATTACGAGTTAGAAAAATACTTAATAATTAATAAATTTAGGCAATATAGTGGTTATTGACTATGATGTCCAATATCTAGACTAGTCATGATGATGTATCATTTACATGCCACACAACCCACTATATAGATTTTGCATGAAAACTCAACAAAAAGTTTTTATGATTTTCTAAGATTCTCCATCCTTATGATGATCCTGCCATATATGAGTGAATGATGAGAATGTTTAAAGATTATCATATTCAAAATAAAATAGTTAGTATCATATTTGATAATGCATCTAATAATAGAGTAGCTATTAATATTTTTGTTGGACTGAGATGAATCATTAGGTGATATTTTTCATATTAGATGCATGTGTCATATTATTATCTAGATAGTACAAGCAGAGATGAAGGTTATTTCCCTCATATTAAAAAAAATGAAACTCACTAAAATATCTTAGGATACCTGGCAAACAATAAGAGTTTGGTAGTCTCTATTTGCCCACATATCTTAAGAAAAAGATATTCCAAATGGATGTGAGATACAATTGGAATTATACTTATTTGATGTTGGAGTCATGTGTTTGATATGAATATGTGATATCCAACTTTATCAATAGTAAGAGTGACGAACTTATTATTGATGACACTAACTGTGATACTATAATTTCTTTTATGAAAATTTTGTAGATTTTTTATGAAAAAAAATGCATTTTCTCTCATAACTTGCTTTACAGTCTAGTGCAAATGTAATATTAGTAGCATATTTAGCAAGTTTAGAGATAATCTTACATTTAGTGTCATGTCTATTGAGATAGAAACTAAGTACTTAAAGTGCTAGTCTACCATTGTATCTCTTTATTGCCTAGCTACCTACATGGATCCTATGGTTAAGGTGGAAGGGGTAGAGAACATTTTGACATACATACTCACACAATTAATGCATGTTTCATTCAAGTTTAATTAGTGGGAATCATATAAGTAAAAGTATCTCATAAGAATTGTCACTACCTTGCGAGTCATATAACATATTCACACATATCCCAATGATTTCTTATCAGTATCCTTTTCGATGATGATGCATCTCTCACACTAAAGTTAAACCTCATGCAATAATATTATATATAACAAACATCCCAATCAAGAATTAGTTTTTTTAAACAATATAAACTGGATTAGTATGTAATGACATTCACACTTTTGGCTTTGTATCATACTCATGAAAATTAATATACCCAAATTTTGATTTTCAATATATAGGTTTTTATCATACATAATAGTCTAAAAGGTTTTTACTTCCTTCCTACCATAAATTTGAGTGACTCTAGTGGTTTACATATCATTGTATACCATGATAATCATACACAATCCTACCAACAGTTGAATCTCTAGTTTAAATTTTATTTAATCATCATTTATTAATATCTATAACATGAACTAAATCAAATATATTTATTTATTAATAAAATTTAATTCACATCATATATTCCAATTTACACAAACCCTAGATCTATGCATGAGTGAGAAGAAGAAAAATGAGAGAAATTTTCAAATTTCTCTATCTTCCACTTTTATACTTGGAGAACTTTTCATTGCTCTAAGTAGAAAATCATGGTTTTCAAAATAAGATCATAGCTTTGGCATTCATCTCTTTGTCTTGGAGTCATGATTCTATAAAATGGTCATGCCTATGGTCCCCATCTTGATCATTCTGTAACACAAAGTCATAGTATTAGAAACTACCATAACTTGGGCCTAATGCCTCTATAACATATAGTTGTGGTATTGTGAAATATTTTTTACTTCATGTCTTTATCCTTTTATAGTCCATATAGGACCATGACACTATAAAGTGGCCATGAAATGGTGATGACTTTTCATTTTATTATATTGTTATGGTGCTATGTTAAGGCACAACATTGGCAATGGTCTTTCTTGAGTTTTATTTGTTTTGGCACTGAGAAATATTCATAGTAATAAGATTATCATTCATGTGTTGGTTGTGACCATGGCACTGAGAAATGTTCACATCACAAAATCTTCCCTTCATATCTTTTATGTGCCCATAGTTTTGTGGGTGGTCCCAGAATTAACATTCTCTTTCCCTCATATATTATGTTTCCATGGTGCTCCTAGGATATCATAGAATTAGCAATTAGATTGAGTGTACAAGTTGCAACTATGTCTTCCTTTGAGGATAAGAGTCATGTTCTTAGAAATGGTCATACTTGAATAATGTCCTATATAATATTTTATGTCCCAAATATCATGTCTTTGAATAATTATTATGGCTTTGACATGAGTAGTTGTGTTAAATTATTTTCTAGTTCTCAAAAGTCATAGCTTTGTAAAAAGATTATGGCTCTGACTTGAGACTACTGAGTCATAGTCACGACACTTGGACTTGGTCATAACTTTCAGCACAAGTGGTGTATTTGGTTGTTGTAATGAAAAATTAATATTAGAGCCATTCTAATTTTTTATACTAAGTATGGCTACAACTCCATGATAATATCATAACTACTAAGAATATATTATATAGTAAAATGATTGTGCTAATAAGTTGGTAGAGTCGTAGCATACAAGAATTGCCCCGACTAATTACGTAGCATATTGACTCGGTATAGATGCCGAAACTACACAAGACTCAATGATCTATCATCTCTGCTAAATACCTCAAAAAAAAACTATTAATTTTACAATTATTAATTAAAACTTTCCAAAATGTCAAAGTCTTGCAATCAACTTATATTATCTCAATTTTTATGTTTATACATCATTATAAACCACCAAAATACACAAAATATTTGGTTTTTTGAACACTGAATAAACATTAAGATGTATTTTTTATTTACATTGCCCAAACAACAATGTCAAAAATAAGTTGGAGACTAATCAGGACTTAAACCTTTTAGTATCGATGTTATAGATGGGCTTGGATTGTTCTAAGTTTGGAATGTAGAGTCCATTAAATATTTGAGCATTCCCAAAAAACCATTTCTAAGATAAATAGAAAAATATTAGTTTTAATAATAAAGTGAAATAAATTCATTCCACAACATTCATAAACTTTCATAGCTAATGAAGCAACTCTTACTCCATTCCCTACTCATAGGTCTACTTTTCCTTTAGCCAATGATTTTCTACTTCACATACCCTTCACATTTACACAAATATAAGATCCACATCTAGTATCTAATACCCATTAAGTAGAAGCAATTAGATTGCTTTATATAACATAAATACCTAAAGTGGTAGTCTCACTACACTTCTTCTTCTTCAAATCTTCCAAGTATATCTTATAGTTCCGCTTCCAAAGATATGTTTCATTACAGAAGAAGCAAACTCCATCCTTGGGTGACTTTGATTTTTTGCCTTGGACTTGGACCATTCCTTTTTTTTGGCCTTATTGCCTTTGCCATTTCCTTTTCTTTTCATGCCTTCCCCTTTCTGAACCATGAGCACTAGTTTTGTGTTTTGAAAGTTCTTCTCAGCATTCTTTAATATCTCATGCAATTTAGCACAAGATTTTTCCATATGACGCATATTTAAGTTTATAATAAATTAATCATATTATTTAGGTAATGAACTTAGAATCCGATCATTAGTCAACTCATGACTAATAGGAACACTAAGTTTATCAAGCTAATTGATGAAACCTTGTATCATTAGCAGATGTGCATTTACTGAAGTTTTAGGAGCCATCTTGCATGCATCCAATACTTTGGTGGTTAAAAATCTCTCTTGGTGTGATTTTTCTTGGAATATTTTCTTGAGATGCATCATCATGCCAAATGCCTCCATTTCCTCAAATTGCTTCTGAAACTCAGAGTTCATAGTTATAAGCATAAGATAGCTTGCATCCATTGAATCATTAAAATTCTTACTATATGCATCTTTTTGACTCATGAGGCATTACTAGTATGTTTAGTAAAAGTTTTCTTATCAAGGATGTATGTATTCCTTTCTCATTTAAGAATTATTCTTAAAATTTGAGATCAATCAAAGAAATTAATCCCATTTAGTTTTTCCTTCTCAAGGACAATTTGTATAGAAAATGTTGTTGTATTATTTGGTGAGATTACTCTACAAACAAAAATATATGAAATATTTAATAAATGAGATAGTTAAGAATCCCACTAAAATTAATAACTTTTTAATAAACATAAAAACAATTTTATGGTTAGTCAATTAAGAGCATATTTGACTTAAATTTAAATTTAGCTCTTGCATAACACTTAAACTTAAGCTAACTAGTTAATAAATTATTTCCAATTATATCATATATAATTCTTTGAGTTTTATAGGATTTACATCACATTCACATGCCCTAATAGGCTAAAATTTACCTTGTATGCTTTTAAATTCCAAACTATTTTGATAGCCTAGTTAAGTCTAACCATATTTATTTTATGGATATCATCATTATTATGTCTTCCTAAGATGGCCCAATATACTCTTCTTTGGTTGAAACTTTATTATGAGGATTTTAATATTGACAAGTGATAAAGTATGGAAGGCATTTTATGACTTAATATTTTATGTGATGAATTACCAAGTTGTTAGGCATCTTATGTGATGAAATTACTAGTTAAGTCTAATCATATTTATTTTATGGATACCATCACTATTATGTCTTCCTAAGATGACCCAATACACTCTACTTTGGCAGAAATTATATTATGAAGATCTATGTATTGAGAAATGTTATATTATGGAAGGAATTTTGTGACTTAATATTTTATGTGATGAAATTACCAAGTTGTTAGGCAATAGGCATACTTATCAACTCAAACATATATATCACATACAAATATATTTACAAGCATAATTGTAAATGTGACATGTCATGGCTCATTTCCTAAGGTAATCTCCATAAGCAAATATGGAGATCATGATTACATTTTAACCTTTATCTTTATGGGCTTGTCTCCAAGAATGAATGGATCTTCATTCTACTTTCTTCTTCATTACAAGCAATTTTCATGGGCTTGTCTCTAAGAACAAGTGGGACATCATTCTTCTTTCTACTATTTATTATGAGCAAGTAATAATACTATACTATTCTATGCTAAACAATAAAAAAGAGGCACACATGTTATGCCAATAAAAAAATTATTGATACTCAAGCCATATTTTAAAAAATTTACAAACTCAAAAATAATACATGTCAATCATATTGAACTAAGAGTCATGTCATACACCATACAAATTGAATATAAACACATAAAGTACATAATCTCTAATAGTATATTGCATGTCATAATCGCATTAGAACACAACAATTAGCAATGCAGAATTTGATTCTAGTTATTAATAGTCATAATCTGATTAGAACACATTAAAATAGAGCAAATTAGTTACATCAAACTTAAAAGTCTCGCTGATACCACTATTAAGTTCTAGCGATTATAAATGTAGCAAAAATAATATTTTAAATGTTGAACACCACCATGATCCAAGCAATTCGATGAAACTAAGTAAAGAAAATTTAAACCATATCTCTTAGATAAAATAGATGAATAAAAATGTATCAAGATGTTACATGATGCAGATGCCCTCTAAAGGTTTTCACTTGAATGACCAATGAATGGGATGGATGTGCTAGCACCTTACAGCAAGTCTTTCTCCCACAAAACCTCTAGATGATGTTTTGATAATTTCTAAAAAAAGTTTAAACAAATTCACTCTTAAAACCTGACTTCAAAGAAAATGATTAAATTTAATTCAAATCAATTTAACTTAATAATTAAAGAAAATGTTTTCTTTTATTAAATGATTCAATAGAATTAAATTCAATTCAAATTAAAATTAACTCAATAATTAAAAGAAACATTTTCTCTTATAAAATGATTAATTAGGATTAGATTTAATTTAAAATTCATTAACTATTAATGGGCTTGAGCATGGGACAATTAATGGGATAAAGCGAAAGCTTTATAATGCCAATTATAGCTAGTTCTAGTATGTGCCTTTATAAGTTCACTCATATTAGTAGCATGCCCAAATCATATTATAAGCCCTCAAGTCATAATTACTATCTAGAAAGATATTATAACTACACAAATCAAGTTAATTCAATGACTCAAAAACTTTACTACAATATGATATTGGTCCTTTGTCATATGATGTCTCAATTAAGCATAAAGCATAAAATATTTCATTTTATTCAACTTAATAACTCATTGATTATTAAGAAAAAGTGACTAAACAAGTAATATTGATAACTCTTATTGATCTTATTTTAGAATGGCCAAGTATTTCTCAATTTTATTTATCAAAAGACCAATAGACATTTCACTCAATTAAGAGCATGACAAAATCTTTCATTGTCACTCACATTCCTTTACATAATTTTTTGATTGCCCAATCATAACCTTTTTTACCATCTTATTAAGGATGATATTGAGTTATTTCAAGACATGAAGTTCTTCAAGTGGGAATACATGGTGAGTTTAGCTTGAAGGACTCAAATACTACTACTACAATGAGAATTACTCATGATGTAATCCATTTAGTATTTATCATAGTGAGTTTGTCCAACATCATGTTTTTAACATATATTTATATTTTAAGTAAATTTATGTTCATGATAAGCAAAACTTTATCATCTCTCAGAAAACATAATAGTCTTCATTTTTATGGAAAATAATAGACTACAAATCATTTCAAATAGTATTTTTTTTCTTAAAGTTTTACTATCAAGTCACATACTTGATGATTTAAAATAGAACCAACTTATATAAGTATTTTAATTTATCATGTTAAAATCTAATTTAAATAATTAGATAAATTGATAAATGCATAGAATTATGTGAAAGAAGATCCTTGAATAAATATTGGAAGAACAAGAAGAAGAGGAAAAAAATAAGAAGAAGAAAAAAAATAAGAAAAGAAGAAAAGAAGAAGGAGGAGGAGGAGGAGTAGAGGAGGAGGAGGAGGAGGAGGAGGAGGAGGAGGAGGAGGAGGAGGAGGAGGAGGAGGAGGAGAGGAGGAGGAGGAAGTGAGAGAAGAAGAAAAAAGAAGAATAAGAAACATAAGAAGATGATGATGAACAAGAAGAAGAATAAGAAGTATAAAGGAAGGAGATGACGATGAACAAGAAAAAGAAGAAGAGGAAGAACAAGAAGAAGAAGATGAAGATGATGATATGATGATGAATTTGAAGAGGAAGAGAAAGAAGAAGAAGGAGAATAATAATAAGAATAATAATAATAAGAAAAAAAAAGAGGAAGAAGAAAAAGAAGATGATGATGAAGAAAAAAAAGATAAAGAAAAGAAGAATAAGAAAAAAAAAAATGAGCCCAAAAGAGGATCCTTTTTTTATGTGAAATTTGCACTCGATGTTACAAGAATTAGAGATACACATAATGGAATGAGGTGCTAGAGATGGTGACTGGTATGTATCTAGTCACAAGTATAGGAAGAAGATCCTAAAGTTTATTAAAATTTTGAAAAAACTCAACATTAAATTGCACAATTATATGAAGCATACTAGAATAATATGTTTCGATGGTAAGGTATTGCACCTTTTATCACATCATGCTAAAGGTTAAGAATTTATAAATAATAGTATCAATCAATTGCCACATAGATACTAGCAGCTTGGTGTTCAACCTTTCTTATAACTATTATTTGCACAATTATTTGTCAAGTACCCTAATTGCTAATGCCTTAAAAACCAAATCTTCATTGAGGGAACCCATGGAGTATTAAAGTTATTATCCAATTTCAACTAAGTGTTATTTGTTTTATTATTCTTAATATCTTATCTAGTAATCTTCATGCTGCAATAAAACCAAGCAAAAAGGCATAAAATAATTAAGTCACTATACAATAAGTGGGTGAACCAACATAGTAATTGGATCAACTCAACCCAACTCAGACAACTCAAGATTAAGATGCCACCATAAGGTATGGAATTAGTGTGCCTACTAAAGTCTTTACTTTACCAGACTTAAACATTCAACTTATAATCCAATTAGCATTTGGTACACAAATAAAAAACATCCAAAAACACCTCCAACACAACTTCAAATCTCTGTGGCCGAGAAGGATAAAATAATGAGAGTGTTGAGGCTTTAATGCCATGTTAAATGAAAAAAAAAATATTAGCAAATAAAAAAATTCCAAAAACTAAGTGCACAAGCAATTATACACACACAACAACCATAATTTAATAAGTTAAATATTTTATTTCTTGATCTTCTAATCAATCAAGCATAACAAGAAAGTTTTTATAAATTTCATATAAATTTCTAAGAAAAACCTTGCCAAATTTTTTTTTAAAGGATGTTATTTATTGGTTTGCATAGAATTTTAATCTTGGATATGTGGTCAAAGAATCAATTTCAACCAAAATGGATCTTGAAGAATTCAATTTTGTATATTTTTGAAAAATCTCATAATGCATCTTTACAAAAATAAAAGTGTTGGACATGTATTATGTAAGATAATAAACATCTTTTACAAGGTTAGTCCTTGTATTTTTTTTTCTTTATAGTGAACTGGTAGATGGATTGAAGGGTGATATTTTTTTGCCCCTTAAAAATTGTTTCGATGTTTTTTTTGCCCTCTAGAGATTTTTTTTCCATGTTTTTTTCCCCTTAGAGATTTTTTCCATGTTTTTTTGCCCCAATTAAAAATCTTCATAATTGATTATGGTGTGTTGATAAATATTAACTTTCAATTCATATTTTTGATTGATTAACCTCTCTTAGAAAAAGTACAATGCATTTAAAAGCAAATAAAACAATGTAATTATTATTTGTGGATTTTTAATTTCTATAAGAATGTCTGGATTACTTGAAAATATATTTATCAAATATTTATGAAATTAACTATTAATATTGTTTTTGTTCTGCTTTTAAACTAATTTATGTTCATCATATATGTCTATATTAAATAAAAATAAAAAATAGTTGTTAGAAATTATTAAATAATTTTCTTTAAGACATCAATTCTAGATCGATCTTAGAACTATTCAATACAATATAAGATTTCTAACATTATCTTACCCACCTATTTCTTTGGAAAGATAGCTTTATGTAATGAAAATAAAAAAAAATTCTTTTATATGAAAACCCAATAAAAAAGTGAGAATTAAACCAATAAAGTAAAAAAAAACACTACAAATTTAAGTTGAAAATTTTTAGAAACACAAAAAAAATTCATAGAACCATAGTTTGGCAAGTTTGTTATCTATTTATGAATTATAATGTAACATTTGAATATGGGTTAGTCCAATTCCAAGAGCATGTTCCTAGATTATAGCTTTCCCCGTGTCCTAAATTTGATGCTCATGTTTGTATAAGAAAAATTTCTTTTGCTTACCTAGAGCCTAGAGGCTAGACATGGTGTAGATTCCTCTCCATATGAGATTAGTTATGGTGCATGCCAACTAGCTCGAACACCCATGACTATCAAAATAATAATAATAATAATAATAATAATAATAATAATAATAATATGTATTATGAAATAAAAGACAATGATTATTTAAAATCAAAAATTTTAAAGAAATATTTTTAAAAACCATAAAATATAATGAAATACAAGCTATGATACGTGGGATTGGAATGAATTACAAACTAGAAAAAAAATACTCTTTTTATACATGGAAAAATGAGAAAATTCCAAAGGATTTTCAATATGAATAAGGTGCCCTTCACCTAAATCATAGTTGACTTCAAATTCTCATACTCGAAGTTTACATTCCTCACTTGCCAGCTCTTTACTTTCTTATGTTTTTACTAAACCATAAGAGGTTCTATATCATACAAAATTGTTAGTATTGATTAGCTTAGTCATAGCATCTGCTAAGCTCTCATTAGTGTGAATCTTTTGCATATTCATACTTATTCTTTCACCATTTCTCTTTTAAAGTGATATTTGTACTCTCATATATTTTGTATTCGAACAAAATATTGAACTCTTTTATAAGTGAAAAGCACACTGACTATCACAAAATAAAAAAAAAATTTTGTTTGCATCAAAACTCTTCTTTATGAGATTGTGTAGCTACAACATGCTCTGCCTAATCATATAAATATACATGATAGAATATAACTTTGAAACTTGACATACAACTCCTCTATGAAGAATAAAGGAATAGCTAGTGGTAAACTTATTATTCTCAATATCTCCCATGTGGTCTGAATCAACATAACCTCTATAACATAATGTAGTATTTGAGATTTCTCTAATATATTTGAGAACTCTCTTCATAGTATCCTAATGCTCTCAACAAATTTTTTTTTATAAATCAACTAATCACTGATATTGCTTGTGCAATATCTAGTCTTATATACACCATAGCAAATAATAAAATTATCACTACTGATACATATAGTTTTCAAGACATCCTCCTCCTTTATTCTTCATTGCTAGCATACAAACTTGAGAATAACTTGAAATTAATAGGAAGTATGATAAAGATTGGTTTACTGTATTGTATGTTGGAGTATTGCAAGATCTTGTTAAAATAGTTTTTTTGAAAGAGTTAAATCTTCATATTATTTCTGTCTCGGTAAATCTACATCCCTATAATCATATTTGTTAGTTCCAAGTCCTTCTTATCAAACTTCCTAATCAACTATTCCTTTAATTCTTAGATTCGACCATTGAGGCATGCTACCAACATGTCAACCTTGTACATTATAGAATTATAAAGTTGTTTTCATTATCAAACCTCTTATAGCATATATAATAGTTTAAACTAACTTTGATGTACTCAAAAATAATGATGAATGAATCAAATCTCTTATATAAACACTAAGATGCCTATTTAAGATCATATAGAGATTTCTTCAACCTACAAACTAAGTTCTCCATGTCTATTTTATAAAAATTGTCTAGTTTGAACATATAAAATTCTTCGTTAAGCTCTCCATGAAGAAATATAATTTTTACATTCAAATTCTCCAAAAATAATTGAACATAGCATAGAAAGCCATAATTATTCTAATTGTTGCAAAATAAACCACTAGAAAAAAAAATTGTATGATGGAAATGATTTCTTTCTAAGCATAACCCTTTACCACCAACCTTACATGATACCATTATATTTGATCATTACTATCTTGTTTTAATCTTGTAGACCCATATGTTACTAATGGGTTTTCTTCTATGTAGTAAAGATACTAACTTCTATGTCTTATTCTTTTGTAGAGCTTTAATTTATTTCTTTATTGCCATCATTCATATAAATACGTCTGAGCTACTTATAGCTTCATGAAAAATTAATGACTCTTCATTATCTATTAAAAAATAGTATGCAATATTTCTTTCTATGATATACTTTAAGTATACAAATATATTCTAAAATAAAAAATTAGGATGCATGCTTTTTAGAATTAGATGAGTGTTTCTCATTTAACATAGTTGTTTAAGTATATGAGTCATACAAGTAATAAATCAATCTTCATATAGATATCAATCCCACATGGATAGTGTAATTAGTTCAAACTACTAATAGTTAGTCAATTACTATTGCTCTAGTCAGAAAAATAAAACTAGATTTTTTGGAATAATTCTTAGTTTCTAGTGTTAGTGCATTTCATGATACATAATGGCATGTCAAAATGTCTAATTGTTATTATGTTTGATTATAGAATGAAGGTTGGATTATTGTAATAATTTCATAGTGTCTAACTAGTATACAAGGTGGTTATCACATTTTGGGCATTCACCAAATATGGTCTTCTTTTAATTGTCCCCTTGGTAATTTACTACCAAAATAAAAATCATCATTGCTCAATAGTCATTTATAACTCCAAACCTTTTAGATAATTCATCAATTTCCCTTAATAATTACTTCATGTGTGCATTCATATTCTTCAACCTCATGTATAATAAAGATGTGAATTGATGTGGTATTAAACAAATTTATATTTTTAGCTTCATAAGTATCATACTCATGATAACTAACATACACCTTCCCTCAAATATCATTGATAACAATCATATGATAGGAAGTATCTTGCAAGGCTATTATCACCTTATGAAGCACCTTCACTCATGTGTGTCTCATGGCTTATCTATCAATATTCATCACAACAACACTTGACTCTCGTACTAAAGGTAAACCCCTTTAAAAATATTCTATAAAATCCCTACATCAATTAAGGATAATTCATCTTAAGATATGCATAATAGATTGGTTTATAAAAGTATTCGTATGTTTGGTTTCATAAGCATTATAGCCACAATGATTAAATGTACCTTAATTTAAAGTTTTGATGGATAAATTTATCTTGTAAATCATGATCAAAATAACTGTCACTTTTTCATACTATTATGTATGAGTGTGTCTCAGGGCTTACATGTCACTATTCATCATCATTATAACAAGCACAAACCTACCAATAGTATAATTATAATTTTAGTTTTAAATAAGCACCATATCTATCAATAACCAAATCATAATAGAAATTAAATATAAAATTTATCAATTATATATTTAACACACAAAACAAAATACATCAATCCTAGACCTCAATTTCGCCTAACATTGTAAAGGAATTCACATGAGATAATTTAAAATACATCTTAGAAAATTTAAGGTTTTTAATGATAGCCTTTAAAAGAATCTAGGATTCAAAACCTTAAACTCATGATTCTTGTTTATTGCACCTCAGATCTACTACTAAGTGTAAGTTAGAATTCATGCCCCTAGTGTTTAAGCTTGTGTCTTGCATCACCTTCTTACTCATGGATCCCTCCCAAGGTTTGGTGAAATTCACCTTTTCCTAGCTTTTCACTTCCCTCCTACTCTACAATTACACCAAGTCTTACATCCCACACAAAAACTACGTAATTTTACAATTATTTATAATAATCCATCAAAACTATATCTTATGAAATCTCTCTCTTAAAAGTCCTTTTCATAGAAACAGATCAAGAATACTCACCAAAATAACTAGTGATATTCAGTATTTAGCATACCTAGCAAACTTCCACACTAAAGTCATTACTCATCCTTAAGTAATTAATCTCTTTCTAAAAAACAAAATCAAACCTCTCAACCATACACCATAAGTTTTATTATGACTAGGTTTGAGTATCTTTGTGTATCTAGATGATTGGGCTAATTTTTTTCTTGTATATATAAGAGTCATTGTGGGATTTTAATTCCACAACTAAATTTGTGGGTGTGTAAAATATGCACAATGATTTTAGTAAATGTATACATAATTTTTTATTTCATTCACCAAGTATAAAAATAATTTTTTGAGTTTCCTCCCAAATAATGTCATGTTTAACATTCATAGTTTGACTATCAGTGAATTATTACTTCAATTAGTGATCTCATCGATCCATATCAGTTTTTTCATGCAATCTATTGCTTCCTCATACCTTTTAGAATTTTTTTTAGCATCGAATCATATTCCAAACATTCTTCTTTAGGACTTCTTTTAAATTTACTTTCCTAGATGCCATGATATTTTGGATCACCATGGCTTTTTATTGGGCCACATATTGCATTTTTTTTTCATGGATCACCAAAGTAATGATGCTATGAGTTGCTATAGTTTGTTCATTTTGCTTATATATGTCCAAAGTTATAAAACTAGTAAAAATTGTGACTTTCTTCATTGCCTCTACTTATTTATCTTCTTCCTTTGGATCTTCCAAAATATTCATTTGAGCCATGTCTTCCTCTATCATGTCATCATCTATCAGTTTAGATTTTGCATCTATTTTTACTTCTAGTGTAGTCTCTAAATTATTCACATCACTTTCTTCATATAATTATAATGAGAATTTAAGCATTTTACTTTCTTTTTATGCCTCTATAGAGTACTTTCTTTGGAGTCTACTAAAGCCCTAACTTTGAAGAATTTTGTGACTTTGAAACAATCATCCTCATCAATCTATACTTCATCACTTTCATAACTCTAGATTTCTTCTTTTACTTCATTTTCCTCATCTTTATTGGGCTAGTAGTCTTATACAAAATCTCTTCATCTAACACCCACATTTTGTTGTAATGATATATGGAGGATGTCATCTATCATCTAATAATCTTTCTCATCATCATTTAGACTTTTTATGCCTTTGTACAAGTTTAATTTTACTTGCTTTGCACCTATGCAATAGAGTGAAATATTATTTATTTACATCAATGAGGGCTTGTCTAGTGGCTAAAAATAGGTATTCCAAGATCAATAGAGCATGTTAATCTTTTTTCATATCAAACACAAAAAAGTCCATGAAAAAAATTAAATATGCCAATCTTAACTAATACATAATTTATAATAATATTTGGGAGATTGGTTGATCAATCAACCATTTGAAGTTAGAGAGATGATGGAATACTCTCGCTGAGATTTAATCTTTATGCTATTAACAATGGAATCATGTTGATACTCATTCCAAAAATATATAGTACCTTCTAGAATATGTACTCCACAATTATATAAGGTATCATTAAACTTTTGAAAAATACTTCAACATCTTAGGGAGTTTTTGTTGAATAATCACACTATATTTCTAGATCAAATTCATAGTTTCATATATTTTCAATTTTCTCTTATTGCTCATGATATCTTTCATGAATTTCATATTGTTTGGAAATTGAGATAATGTGTTGGCAAATAGAATATTCACATCGAACTTCCAATAAAGATTGAAAAATATCTCAAATTATTCATCCAATTTTGCATTCATATAACATTATGGAAAAGTAAAATTAAAAAAAATTTATCTTTGGCATCATTTCCATTAAATTTGTCATTCTATTACTTAGTATAATTTCTATCCACTCAATTGTTTCTCCTTTAGCTATCATAGATGGGGGTGTGATCTGAGCATGATATTCACTGGGTACCATGTCTTTGGAAAATATCATGGTAAGAGTAATGACTTTTGAAAAATTCATGACACTATCAAGTCTGCTAGGGTTTTAGTCATAAATGAATTTAATTATATATTTAAAAACATAACCATTATTATTCATTCTTAATGTGTGACCCTATAGGTTCAATTAACATTAATGGTAGGCCTAAATCATATTTTGATCCTACAAGTCATAAGTGGCCTCTAGCAAGACATTATAACTACCCAAGTTAAATGAAATGCTCATGATATGAGACATTCTTAATATAGCTAATGACATAATTCTTTTGTCTCGTGATATCTTGGTAGAATATAAAATATGGACAAAGTCACTTTTATATCATTCTATCTTTGATTACTCAAAATCAAATTAGGCTGACTAAACAAATGATAATAATCTCCATCAATTCATATGAGCATGGCCATCTATTTCTCAGTCTCAATTATTGAGGGGAGTTAGAGATATCTTTCTAATAATAAGATGGACAAATTATATCTTAATCACTCATATTACTACATAATTTTTATTATGTTTAAGTATAACTTTTATAGTCATCTGATTAAGGACTGTTTGATTTTATCCAAGCATAATATTCTTTATGTTGAGAACTATAGCGATCCCAAGTCAAAGAATTCAATAACATAACTATTAGAGATTAACTTATAACTTTGACCCATGTATTAATCTCAAGACGAGGACTGTCCAATATTTGTTCTCGATAAATAGATATAAATTTGATTTGTATCTCATACACATATTCATCCCATGAATATCAATCAAACTTTAAACTAATCTTAATTCATTATTATTCCCATAACAATAATCGATTAGAGATATTTAGAATAATTAAAATATTATTCAAGAATATTATATATGATAAACATGCAAATAATAATAATAATTAATTCTCATAAATAGTCTAAATATCATGTCCATACGATAGGCCTAGAGCACTATTACTAATAAAAATTTCATGGTGAGATTCTTTACTTAATTCATACATTACTCCGAGGTTAGTTCCTCTTGATAGTATATAATAGATTAGTCTTTTATCAATTCATGTTTTTGGCTTTGTTAGTATCATACTTAAAATAATCAATATACCTAAGCTTAGGATTTTCACACATTGATTTATCTCATGCATTAATATTAGAAAGGCTACCGCTTACTTTTATTTGAACCATGTGAGTGTGCTTCATGACATACATGTCATTATCTATTATGTCCGACACACATAAACTAACATACTCGTTAAAACCCTAATTTGTGATTCTTAAGTAGATTCACATCTATCAAAATCGAATCACATAATTAACCATACATAAACTCATTACTTCAATTATCTGTCACAATATAATTACATAACCAATCCTAAAATTCAATTTAGCTAAACATTGGGAATAAAATCACATGAGATGTGTGAAAATTATCTTTTAGATTCTAGGGTGCCTAAGCTTGGAATGCATTGTGATCTTTTCTTTCTCCTTCTCTCTCTCTCTCTCTCTCTCTCTCTCTTTCAATAAGTGTAGCTTTTATACTTCAAGAATCCATGTGATATTTTAAGTTGAATGTCATGACACAAAATTTAGGTCATGACTTTGTCATCTCTTTGAATCATCTCTGGAGAAAAATTGTCACAACACTATGAATAGTTGTGACTGATGCTTAAACCTTTTTATAATACAAAGTAGTACTATTGGGAATTGGCTGTGGCTGTGGTGTTGACTTTATGGGAGAAGTTTTGTGGCACTATGAATGCTGTGATTGAGTCAAGTACTTCATGTGACATGAAGTCATGATGCTGAATACCACCTCAGCTTTTGTATTTTCTCTTAGTAACACAAAGTCATGGTGCTGAACACTACCTCAGCTTTTGTATTTTCTTTTAGGAACACAATGTCATGACATTGGAAGAAGCCATAACTAGATTAATTACTCTTTGGAATAAAAAGTTGTGATGGAAAATAATGTTATGACCTACATCTATTGATATTTTAGCTCTGTTTGAATAATTCACTAGAATGTGTCATGACTACTAGTAATAATGGATACTAGGCTATCATGGCATAATAATAATACCATATCTATTAAGGTTCAGAGTTAGTATGATTATGACTCCAAGAAATTATATCAGCCATGATGATTATGTTAGATAGTAAAATAATTGTATCAACTCGGTGGTAGAGTCATTGTGTACAAAGAATATTATGACTATTCTGATAGAGTTATGGCCAAGAAATGATACTTCAACTACATAAGACTAATATAGAGAAGGTATATAAGTTATGACAAAAAAATATCACAAATCTCTACCATTTCTCTTTCCTATAAGTCACTATGTCTTTTTGTCAGCATACTAGGGCAATTGGGCTTCTATCATAGAAACTTGTTCATCTAAGAAATCCTTTGAAATTTCAGTATCTTTTATTCTTTTATCTATGAATTCTAAACATGATAAATTATTGGCTATAATATTTTCACTCCACTTCTTGTCATGTATTTCTAGATCAAATTCTTGGAGAAGAAGATCCATCTTCCATGAATATATGGTAATAATTTTTTACAATAGAAAATAATAGCTACTTTTTTTTATGATTTTATAATTCACTTGGGCTTCATTAAAGATCTAATTGACATATTAATTTGTCTCAATGATCTTGTCCCATTTCTATCCTAATATCACTCTCAACACATATACACTTGCATCACGCATACACTTTCATGAGTAGTGGTATGACATTCTCTCCCACCAAAGATGTAGACTTCCTCATCGATCCTCCAGCCTAAAACTATTTAATCTATTCTTTGATCTACCACGAAGGCGTTATTTGCTCTCAACTAGCTTTTCTTTCTAGTAATCTCTTCCATTTTACTAGGTATTATTTATAGGATTGAAATTTGTTTTTCCTCATGTTCCAGTCTACCATGATATAGTCTACCTTCTTATCATAAGATACCACTACTACTTTAGGTACCCTCTTAGAAATCCCTTGGCCTAGATGATCCTTATCTATATGTTAGGATTTGATATAACTAATATGAAAGATAGAATGAATCTTTAGGATTGGTGGTAGCTTGAACTTGCACATGACGCCTTACTAATTTATCCTTGTATGGGAAAGGAGCCTTTATATTTCCTTAGAAGCTATTTATTTACATTTTGAAAGGACTTGAATTATTATTCTATAAGCTTGATAAGCATCATTTCTTCAACCTAAAATTTGGTAGCCTTTTCTTATTGTCAACCCACTTCTTTATTTTTCTAGTAACCTTCTCCAGTATGAGCATGCTATGTCGGCATGTTCATGCCATTCATTAGCAAGTTTGTAGGATAATAGATTCTTCTCTATATACCCTCTAGCTAGGGTGTGAGGAATCTTTAGTTGTTGCCCCATGAGTATCTCAAATGGACTCCTTTCAATTTCCTTACTCCTCTTTAGGTTATAAAAGAACTAAGCCACAGCCAACAATTTATCATAGTCGATCTGATTAGCACTCACAAAATACCTCAAATATAGCTTTGGCGATGAATTTACCCATTTTAATTTCTATCTAGTCATTAGCGATGAATTTATCATACCCATGAGCTTAAACCTTTAAAGATCTCTATCTAAAATTTTCAAGTAAAGCATGGATCATGAATACTTATAATGAATTTTGGAAGCCCCTAGTATTTCACCACATTTTTGAGGAATAGCTTGGCTATTTCCTTGATTGTATAATGTTTAGGGACTACTATGAAAGTAACATACTTTAAGAAATGATCAATCACTACTATGATCAATTCATGTCCCTTAAACTTGGGTAATCCATTTGAAAGTACATAGTGAGGCTTTTCCAAAGTTGTTCTACTATAGGTAGTGGCTTAATAATCTTTTGAGATGATGTTGTTCTCCTTTGAAAGTAGACAACCTCTATTAAGGCTCTCATGCATCATTCACTATGTGACTAGCCCATTTGGAATTATTTCTCCTTTGAAAGTATGTAAGTAAAGTCATTTTTCCTTTGTATGCAATAGACTATCCTCTATCCTAAATCATCATATCTTTCCACAATGAGCTATGGAATGAGACCCTTTACCACTAGATCATGTTACAATTTCTTCTTTATTCGATTCATCATCTCTCCATAGGATTGGATAGTCTTGGATGTTAGCTCTGCTTTGTGACTTGTATCAGCCACATGAGTAGCAATATTTGGCTTGTACTCCAATGTCGAGTCAAGTCAGCTAGGAAGTTTTGTCACCCTGCTTGCTCGGGCTTACCTTCTTCTAGGTGTAAGTAACTAGTAGCAATGTTACCTATCTTTACTATGAAATACAACCCCAATAGATAGTGTCTCTATGTTAGCAAGCAATGGATGATGGTTGTCATCTCTTTCTCTTAGAATGTATACTATTTCATATCATTGAGTTTGTTGCTTTCAAAAGCTCATGGGTGTCTTTCCTACATAAGAACCCCTCCATCTCTAATAGCAAAGTCAGAGGCATGAGTGTTTATCTTGATACCTTGGTGTAATAAGGTTGTGCCAACACTGGCTCCTCCATTACATCATTCTCAAGTCTTCAAAGGCTTGTTGCTACTTTCCATCCTAAGTCAATGCATTAGTCTTCTTGAAAAGATCCATCAATGGAGTTGCTCTTGTTAGATACCCCTTGATGAATCTATGGTAGTGGTACTAGGCCAAGGAAGGATCTTAATTGTGACACCTTAGTTGGAGGATCTCATTCCCAAATAGCCTTGGTCTTGGAAAGTACCATCTTTGATGCGATATCCCAAGAAGCCCATATCTTTCATAGTAAAATAATATTTCTTCCTCTTCATGTATAATTAATTCTGCCTTAATAGCCAAAATTCATTTTAGAGATGATCAACATACTCTTTTAAAGTGTTACTATATATAATAATATTATCTAGATATACCACTACAAATTTATCTAGGAAAGAGTGAAATATCTTATTCATTAAAGTGTATAATATAGCAGGTGTATTAATAATACCAAAAGGCATTACTAAGAACTCATTAAAGAGCCATATATTGTCATGCACATTATCTTCTACATATCCCTATCAACTATCCTTACTTGATAATACCCTAATTATAAGTCCTACTTTGTGAAGTATCTTGTTATACCAAGTTGGTCATATAGATTAACAATAAGACAAATGAGAGATTTATTCTTTATCATCATTTTGTTGAGTACTTAAAGTTAATGCACATTTATAATGACTCATCATGCTTCTTCTGGAATAAGATTAGTATATTATATGAGGCCTTGGATGGTTGGATGAATCTAGCATCCATCAACTCATTTATTTATCTTTTTTAATTTTCTAATTTTGGGAGTGCCATCTTGTAGGACACCTTGGTAGAAAGTTTGGCTCTCAAGCCTAAATGATCTTATGATCTTCTTCTCTTCTTGGTATAAGCTTTTTGAAGAGCCCTAATGGTATCACATCTTTGAACTCGTTCAACATCTTCTCAATTTTTATGGGCATAAAATCTCCTAATAGATCAATCATATCTTTTTTAAATACTACCAAGTATGCCATCTCATTTTTAACCTCCTTTTTAATTGCATAGTCGATAGAATATGGGTCTTAGCTTTATATTCGATCATTGTGGGAATTAGATATTGTGCATCTTTTTCTAAAATAGTCATTAAGCATAAAAAAGGTAAGGATAACTTTTACCTAACATAAAAAATTAAGCCCGGTCACTAACTTAAAGTCATCTTGGTTGCTATCTTGCCTTCCAACAACCTAATATTTATTGTTACACCATTAGCTACTCCTTGTGACAGCTTGGTAGCAAAGTTGACTACCTCGAGCCAACCTACCTCCTTGAATATCTAGAACTTGATTCTCTTTGCCTCCTCCCTTGAGACAGTTAAGTGTGCCACCAATATCTATCATTTCTTTGGTGAACATCCCATTTATCTTGACTTCCACGTATATGAGTCATCTACTTCAAGACTGCTCCTTTGCAAGCTTGACCATGATGACATTTAAGAACTACATTGATCTCATGTGCACATCATTACCCTCTTACTTAGTCTCCCTCACAATCATAGCATTAAGAGTCTTTCTCTTAAAACATTCATATGCCTAGTATAGTCCATCACATATGAAATAATTAATTTTTGTCTTGAAATCTATGTACTTTTCTTAGCCCCTACCCTCTTTGCTAGTAGAGGCCATACTTGATCAGTCTATAGTATTATAGTTCATAGGTCCTATCTATCCTCCATCTTAAGCATATTTTCCCTTGAATGGTAGCTTGGCTTGAGATGAATCCTCCTTTCGGAAATCAATGAGTGACTCTGTTATTACCATGGGCATGGCTAAGTCTTGGAAACCCTGTCTCCTTGGCACTTATCTAACCCAATACTATAGGTTATCCATAAAGTTGAAGAGTAGTTCATCCAATCTCATATTAGGAGTCTCAAGTATCAAGAAAGAGAACTCCTTGACATAGTTACGAATTGTTTGAGATGCTTTATTTTTGTATATGCCATATATTCCACATCTTCTAGGTAAAACTATTTCTTGATCTCTTTATTGAAATTAGCCTAGGTATCTATTGTTCACATTCCCCTTTTAGTCTCCATGAATCTTGTATGCCACCATATTATTTCATTATCAATGAGAAAAAGAGTAATAATGTGTACCTTTGTTGCCTCTTCAATCAATGCAATTTTCATAAAGTACTTTTTCATGTTCTTATCATAAGTAATTATCCAACTCATTGGCATCTTGTTATCCCCTAAATGTGTGTGACTTTAGTATAGAGGTGTCAAACGGGCCGGCCCAGCACGGCACGGCCCGTTTTTCACGTGCCCAGCCGTGCTACCGTGCCGTGCCGGGCACGGCACGGTCACTGTACCATGCCGTGCCCGGCACGGCACGGTTTTTTAAATTCGGGCACGGCACGGCCCGTGGGCACGGCACGGCCCGTGGGCACGGCACGGCCCGTGGGCACGGCACGGCCCGTGGGCACGGCACGGCCCGTGGGCACGGCACGGCCCGTGGGCACGGCACGGCCCGTGGGCACGGCACGGCCCGTGGGCACGGCAAGGCCGTGCCGTGCCGTGCCGGCCCGCTCGGGCACGGGCGCCCGGCAAGGCAGGGCAGGCGGGGCGGGCGGGTCGGGTCTGTTTGGACCCGACCCGCGGTCTTTTTACCGGGGGGGGCCCGGTTGGGTCACGAGTCACGACTCAGTGAGTCGTGACCGTGAGTCGCGACTCACGACTCAGGACTCAGGCACGCGGGCCGGCGTGCCGTGCCAGGCACGGCCCGGCACGGGCCCGGGCACGTTTTTTTATCGTGCCGGGCCGGCCCAGGCACGGCCGAACCGTGCCGTGCCGGGCCGGCCCAGGCACGGCCGAACCGTGCCGTGCCGGGCCGGCCCAGGCACGGCCGAACCGTGCCGTGCCGGGCCGGGCCGGCCCGGCCCGTTTGACACCTCTACTTTAGTACTTCCACCCTTGGTGCTGCATGGGTGGCCATCATCCGAGTTTACAATCTTGCCTTATAAATTACTACCTCTTGCCTTAACTTTCTTCATTATTAGTCAAGACTTTCACCATTGACTCCAAGTTAGTTAACTTGTCTAGGACCCTCATTAACTTTTCATATGACACCAATGGGGATTTTCGAGCTTTGCATTTCCTATTGAAGCTCTTGGATATGTACTTTGAGATTCTCAATAGCCTTCTCCATGCTTTGCCCCATAAGATTCATTCCTCCTTTGGTATCTGTCATACCAATTTTTAACATGGTCGCCCAACTATCCATACTTGTAAGAGGATCACATGGTTTTTCCTTCATTTTCTTATCCTTGATGGGAGGGTTAATGTCCCTTCCTCAAAATTTATTGAAGACTTCCTCCACATTAGAACTTAGTATCATTTCTTTTGAGATACTCCACACATTCAACCTCTCTATGATATCAACTATCATGAGACATAGCTTTTCTTTCTAACTTATATGTGTCGCTTATACAACTCACCTCTTAGATGTTGCTAAGATAGCTTCTTGCTTGCATTGCAAGTGATACTCGACTTCTACCAATAATTTAAAAGCAAAAAGAACTTAAAAGAACACTAGAAAGAAAAAAATACATTGTGGAAGAAATGAGTTAATATCTTGGTGCTTTACAAGTGATACTCAACTCACCTCTTTTATTCATATCAATGGAATTATCTAGAACCTTAGAAAGTTCTAGATACTTCACAACTCATTAGAGCCTTGGAACATTGTAAACACTTTAATCCATTAGAACCTTCCACACTTTGCTTGGAAAGGGAGGTCTCTCATTGTTTCTAGAAGCTTCCCACCTTCATATATAAACCTCCTAAGGGTTATTTTCCCCCATTTGGTGGGGACATGGTCACTTCATGAGTGGTAGTGTGACATTAAGGTCATCGACTCTAAACCACTCTAATTTCAAAGATCTTGAATAATTAAGTTGATGTCAAATTTAAAATATTTTATAATATTATTTTGACAAATCAACCAAAAAAATTCTATGATAAGTGAGCTAGACATATTATTTTACTAGTTCATAATCTTTCATAATTTTAATCAAAGGATCCATACTAGAAACCATTATAGTTATCCATTTTATTACAAATTCATACTTATAAATAAATGAGTCACTAAATTTAAAACATATTCAATTTCAATGACTTTAAGGTTAAGTTGGATTTATCTATAATCTAATGTATCATATTTATGATACATTATTTGACTTATCTTATTAAGTATCCAATCCCAAAACTAGTTTTGTAATTATATATTTTTTATAGCACAGACATCAAATAGCATTTTCTTTAATTTTTCTAATATTTTACTTTTTTTATTATATTAGACTAGGTATATACTACACACATTGATCTATCAAACCTAAAATTTTAAGTATATGGAGTACAATATACTTGACTACTACCTACTTGGAAACAATTTTTTTAAATTGTTTAACTTTTAAAAAAAATTACCTATACCCTTATACTTGACTACTACCTACTTTTTTTTATTTTAGGAAGAAAAGAGTAGGGTAGAAAAAAAATATCCTAATCCAACAAAAAAAATTATTGCTTCTCAAATAATGTAGTACATCACTTTTGTTGATCACTAAATGAAGATTAGTTGATGTCAAAATTAAATTTTATAAAATATAAAATTCAAGTTCTTAAGAAGTTTTTCAATATTAGAGAAATGAGAAAGATAATTTAATAGGAGAGAGAGAGAGAGAGCTGAGAGATTAGATTTGTATGAAAGTAAACTTAAATTTTATCTATTCACAAAAGATAGTTAATTGTTTTTTAATGTTCTTTTAATTCTATCCATGGGACAAAGTTCAACCATTGAATTTTGTCCAAAAAGTGAACAACAATAAATATTATTATGCCCAATCATTACTCCAATTGTTACTGACACAGTGTTTGTAATAACCATTATGTCAAAAATACCATGATGCAGATGGGGTTGGACATGCACTTATGACACAAATTTCACTTGACACAAATTTGAAGCATGATATCAAATGCCGAGGAATGATTTGAGCATGAGGACCCACAAAAAATTTGACCCAGATAGATTAACAATTTGAGACATGTAATGTTGCTTGCTCAAGCAACATGTGGGATGCCGCTGCAAGGCATGATACTCCCCATGACTTTGGATCATGCCAACCTGCACCATTTCCTCTGGTGAGATGTTTTGTGCTAGACTTATATCTTTATTGGGTAATGTTGCATGACAATCCATGTTGCTCAACATGGTTTTGGCTTCGGGCTCAAGCTATTAAAAAAGAAAATAATGTAGCGCCATTACTTTGAAAATTTTTTGAATTTATAAACTTAAAATTTTAGGTTTGAGGTTTAGAGCACCATACTAAAAAATAATTGAGATTTGATATGCTTAAAACCTCATTCTCCATAATACCCTTTTATGCTTCGTATCATCATGCCACATCATAAAAAACCAACAAAAAAGAAATCGGAAGCTTAAAAAGTGAAAACTTAAATTCATGGAAATATACACACACATGACATATACATACATGTATACACACATACATTTACATATATACATATATATTTTATTTATTTATTTATAAACTACAAAAATGTTAGCAAAAACCTTCTATAATAAATACATCATATTTATAAATATGGTAATATATATATATATAATATTGTTTAATATAAATATATAATGTATGAGAGTATATAACATTATACATAACATTTTTAAATATATAACATTTTGAATATATAAATTTATATATATATATATATATATATATTTTCAAACATATAATGTTATATATGTGCATGTATATATAAATATATATAATATTGTAAAATAATATATATATATATATATATATATATATATATATAACTACATATATATCTCAAGATAACTATATATATATGTATGTATGTATTTATTGTGATATATATAGTTATATATGTATAATTATATACACACACACATAGTTATATAAAGGTATATGTACATATATAGTTGTCTTGAGATATATATTTGTACATGCATGTAGTTTATTTAAAGATACACACACACACACACACACAATTATACCAAGATATTTGTATATATATATATATATAGTTATTTCATAATGTTTTATATATTCGTACAATTTTTGTATTCTAAAAAGAATTATATATACATACCATTATATATATATATATATATATATATATATATATATGTTTGTGTGTGTGTGTGTGAAAACATTTTATATTTGAAAAGGTTATGTGTGTGTGTGTGTGTGTGTACATATATATTTCATTTTTTTATCCCCTCTTGTTCCCCGCCCATCTCCTATTATCTATCAGCCCTCAATATATGGTCTTAGGGGCCCAAGATCAGTGTTGGTAAGACCCTCGTCTAGTAGTATGGATAGGATATTTGATAAAGATAAAATCTCTAAGGATCAAATATGTGCCATACAGGGTTAGACAATTTTCCTCTTTGTTAATCAGACTATTATACTATTGGTAAAAATATGATATATATATATATATATATATATGACACATATATATGAATCATATATTAGAATATTTTTAAAATTTTTTTCGTTGGTTATATATGTTGGAATTGTGTATATATTGATAATTATTTAATTGTATGTTTTTATTGGTTGGTTGATTGAATGAATTCTGTTAAATATTATATGTATATATTAATTAATAGTACGATCTATATATTGATTAATAAACTCAATGACTTGGATAACTTTATCAATTATATGGTAAATATTAATCATTAATAGAATTTGCATTCTATCAAATAGATTGATTATATCCCCTTTAAGATACATATAAGTTTTAATATTATCACAATTTAGTATGTGAATTTTAATTTGACATATCAAATAAATTAAGTAGAATGTTTCAAGAAAATAATAAGGGATTGATTAAATTAAATTGTCAGTAATTTAATTTTATCAATAGATATCTGTAATTTTAACATATTGAGTTTAATAAGTGTTAATTAACAATAGACTCAATTTATTTCAAATAAATGTAAGAGTTTAATTATAATTTTATAGTTAAATAAATTATAATTGAGAGCTCAAAATCATATTTTAGCCTAAGCACATTCTATAGTTTTATCTAGTATTATTAGAAATATTTTAAATTATAATAAAAGATCTTGATTATTTGTTTTGGGTAAATATGTATATAAACTTAGAATAATTAATTTGATTAAAATCATATTAATTGATTATATTAAAATAAGATTAATTGATATAAAGTTGAACCAATTTAACTATTTGGTGTGTGTGTGCGTGTGTGTGTATAATAAATATAATCTTTAAATAATAATATAAATCAATCAAACAATAGCGCAACACTTTTTTAAAAGGTCACATAACACATTTTTTTTGTGTTGTTTTGGGTTTATGACATAAGAACAAGCACGCAACATTCTTTTCTTGTGTAATCTAGAGTAGGACATATGTGAGAAGTCTTAGGCTACATACAAAGCTCATGATTAAGGCATGTTTTTAATGTCGTTACATTAATATACACATATTTAGGTTTTCAAATTTTTTATTTTTTATTTATTTTTTTATGTTTTTATTTTTTTATTTTTTTATTTTTTTATTTTTTTATTTTTTTATTTTTTTATTTTTTTATTTTTTTATTTTTTTATTTTTTTATTTTTTTATTTTTTTATTTTTTATTTTTTTTTTTTATTTTTTTATTTATTTTTTTGTTTATTTTTTAATAATGGGACATAATGACATGAAGCATACAATAGTAATTAAAGGAATATAGTCTTGAGTACATCAAGACTCAATTATTTTGAGTTTGATGACCAAACACTAAAATCCAAAATTATAAGTTATTAAATTTTATTATTATTGGAAACAATGTTTGATTAAATAATTTTACCTAAAAAAATAAACATGTCAGGTGGAAATTTTATTATATTTAAAGAATTCATTACAAATAAAAAAGTGACATCGAACAAATTTTGAAAAATTACAAAAATTAATAATTGCTCTCCGGCTTCTGCTCCATGTTTTTTTAGTTCTCATTTTTTGTATTTACTTATTTAGTCTCCACCTCCAATGCTCTCTTTCTCCCTCTCTCCCTCTTCCTCTCTCTCTTTCTCACACACTCCCTCCTCCATCCCTCTCTCTCTCTTCCTCTCTATCTCATTCTCTCTCTCTCTCTCTCTCCCTCCCTCCCTCCCTCCCTCCCTCCTCTCCCTCCCTCCCTCTCTCCCTCCCTCCCTCCCTCCCTCCCTCTCTCCTCCCTCCCTCTCTCCCTATCCCTCTCTCCCTCCCTCTCTCTCTCTCTCTCTCCCTCTCTCTCCCCCCTTCATTCTTCCCCCCTCTCACTCCCTCCTTCTCTCCCTATCCCCTTCACTTTCTTTCTCCCTCCCTATCCCTCCCTCCCTCCCTCCCTCTCTCTCTCTCTCTCTCTCTCCTCCTCACTCTTCCCCCCCCCCTCACTCCCCCTCACTCTTCCCCCCCTCTCACTCCCTCTCACTCTCCCTCACTCTCTCACACACACACACACACACACACACACTCTCTCTCTCTCCTATTTTACCTCTCTCTCCCTCTCTCTCTCCCCCTGCCACTCTCTCTTCCTCTTACTCTTTCTATCACTCTCCCTCTTTCTCTCTTCTTCTCTCCCCTCTCTCCCTCTCTCTCTTTCTCTCCCACTCCCTCTACCTCATACTCTCTTCCTTCCACTCACACACTCTCTCTCCGTCTCTTTCTCTCCAGCTCTTTCTCCCTCCCACCCTCCCCCCCCCCCTCTCTCTCTCTCTCCCTCAACCTCTCTCCCCTCTTTCTCCCACTCTCTCCCTTTCTCTCCCTCTCTTCTATCATTCTCTGACCTCTCTATGTCCCCTTCCACCTCCCTCTCTCTCCATCTCCCTCTCTCTCTTCCTCGCCCTTTCTTTCCCCCTCGCCCTCTCTCCCTTCCTCTCCCCCTCTCCCTCCCTCCCTCTCTCCCCCCCTCTTTCTCTCTCCCTCCCTCTCTCCCCCCTCTTTCTCTCTCCCTCCCTCTTTCTTTCTCCCTCCCTCTCTCCCTCTCCATCCCTCTCTCCCCCCTCTGTCTCCCATTCCTCTTCCCTCTCTCCTCCCTTCCCCCCTCTCACCCTCCATCCCTCTTCCCTCTCTCCTCCCCCCTCTCACCCCCCTCTCCCTCCCCCCTCTCCCTCTCCCTCTCTCCCTCCCCCTCTCTCCCTCCCCCTCTTCCCCCCCTCCCCCTCTCCTCCCCTCTTCCCCCCTCCCCTCTCTTACCTCCCTCTCACCCCCCTTTCTCTCCTTCCCCCTCTCTTACCTCCCTCTCACCCCCCTTTCTCTCCTCCCCCCTCTCTTTCTCTCTTTCCCACCTCTCCCCCCTATCTCTCCCTCCCTCTCCCTCCCTCTATCCACCCCCTCTCCCCCTTTCCCTATCTCCCTCCCTCCTCTTCCTATTTCTCTCTCCTTCCTCTCTCCATTTGAGTCATCCTCCCCTCCCTTTCTCCATCTCACTTTCTCCCTTTCCTTGTCTCCCCCCCTCTCCCTTCTCTCCCTCTCCCTCCCTAACACACACACTCTCTATCTCCTCCCCCTCTGTCCCTCCCTCCCTCTCTCCCCCCCTCTCTGTCTCACTCTCTCTCCCTCCCTTTCATCCTCCCTATATTACCTCCCCCACTCTTCCTTCTTCTCTTTCCTACCTCTCCCCCTCCTCTCTCCCTACTCTCTCCCTTTCACTCACTCTCTCTCTCTCTCTCACCTCTCCCACTCTCCCTTCTTCTCTTCCCTACCTCTTGCCACCTCCCCCCTCTCTCCTTCCACCTCTCTCACCCTCTCCCCCCTCTCTCCTGCTCCTCCCTTCTCTCCTTCTCCCCCTCCCTCTCTCTCCCTCCCCCTTTTCCCCCCTCTTTCTCTTTCTCCCTCCCTCATCCCCTCTCTCTCCCCTCTCCATCTCCCTATCCCTCTCTATCCTCTCTCTTCCCCCCTCTCTCCCACTTTCACTCTCTCACACTCTCTCTCCCCCTCTTCTCTCCCTCTCCCACTCCCTCTCCCTCTCCCCTCCCTCTCCCTCTCCCTCTCCCTCCCTCTCCCTCTCCCCCTTTCTCTCCCTCTCCCCCTTTCTCTCCCTCTCCCCCTTTCTCTCCCTCTTCCCCTCCCTCTCTCTCTCTCCCTCTCCCCCCTCCCTCTCTCTCTCTCCCTCTCCCTCTCCCTCTCCCTCTTCCTCTTTCTCACTCTTAGTCTATCGTTCCCTGTTTTTTTTGGCTCTCATTTTTTGTCTTTACCCGTATGGTCTCCAGCTATTCCTCTCTCTCTCCGGCATCTCCCCCTCTCCGGCTCTCCCCCTCTCCGGCTCTCCCCCTCTCCGGCTCTTCCCCTCTCCGGCTCCCCCCCTCTCCGGCTCTCCCCCTCTCCGGCTCTCTCCCCTCTCTCTCTCCGGCTCTCTCCGGCTCTCCCCCTCTCCGGCTCTCTCCGGCTCTCTCTCTCAGGCGTGCTCTCTCCCCTCTCTCTCTCCGGCTCTCTCTCTCCGGCTCTCTCCCTCTCTCTCTCTCTCTCCGGCTCTCTCTCAGGCGTGCTCTCTCTCTCTCTCTCTCTCCGGTTCTCCCTCTCTCCGGCTTCTCTCTCTCTCTCTCTCTGTTGGTTTCCCGCGCTCCTTTTTCTGGAGTCTGGACCAATGGAGGTTCGCTGTTTTGCTAAATCAACGGTAACAATTGTGTCATACAAATCTAAACAGGCACCATGCACGTCCTCTGTAACTTGTGCACTTAACGATAATAAAGATGTCAAATCTTCCGTTTCAACAACTCTTTTGAAACCCGTGACATGTGCCAGTGCTTCCCATGCGAAACCACTTTTACCTAAGAAAGTATCTTCCAGTTCGCTGGAATACCCATCAGGCTATCTTGGGGCTGTGCCAAATAATAGCAGGGTTAAAAACAGCAATGACAATGTCTTGGACGCAATGTCACAGTTAAAAAATATTATATCCTCCAAAGTTTATGATGTGGCAATTGAATCTCCATTGGAATTTGCTCCCAAGCTCTCAGAGAGATTAGGCGTGAATGTTTGGCTCAAGAGAGAGGATCTCCAACCTGTAAACTTTTTGTTTTATCATTTTCCTGTTCTTACAATTTAGCTGATTTTTGCTTGTTAACTGTGCCATATATTCCGCACCCCATGCTGTTGAATAAAAGTAGTTGTGTGGTCATTATTTCACCACATCTTAAATTTGTTAAGTGGTTCTTACGTCCCTGATAATGTTCGTCTTATTAGTGGTGTTCTCTATGAGTTTGTTTATTGCTCGTATTTCCTATGCCCCTGATAGTGTTAGTGTTATTAGTGTTGTAAGAGACGCAGAAACTGCAATTGAAAAGATAGATAAAACTTAAAAGAATCTTTTGCTAAAAGTTGCCTTTTTCAGGTAAGGCCATTGATCAAGTAAGTTTGGAGATTTTTTTGCAAAAATATTTCTATGAAGATTTGAGACCCTGAAGAAGTAATGCTATGGGCACAAGGCAAAAGAGGTGCAACTTTAAGGACTTAAAATTTAATTTTGAAAGTATATGAATGTAGGCAATAGAGTTTTTATAAATTTCTTCTCAAGAATAATGATAATTACAAATAAGATGTAGATTCATGGTGAAATAATGGAAGACATCACTATCATTAAATAAATTCTTAAATTGATGATGTCATAATTTATTTTTTTTGTTTGTTCTATACAATAATATATTTTTATATATGTTATTCATATATAATATTATTTAATTAATAAAATTAGTAAAATACATGTTGAAAATTAGATAGTTGGTATTAGAATGGGTTGATATACTATACCTTAAGATTAAGGTGCTTTGGCATAACACATTAGCTCACTTGACAATGTAAACTAGAAAAATAAAGTCAAAAAACTAAGTTAACATTAATAGGAAACTCAACCATGAATAATGTATAAGAGGTATTTTATATAATGGGCTAATTGAATTGAGATAACTCATTAGAGATGTCAAATGAGCTAGGATGGACCAGACTGGCCCATTTTTAAGTGGCACAATTGGGCCACCGTGTCGTGCAGGCACGACACGACTTTAGCAGAGCTGGCCCAACAATGCCCATTGGGTCTGGGTCATGCTTGGATTTGCTGGATCGGGCTCGATGCATGATGGGACTGACCATCGGCAGGTCTTGTGTTATAGAAGCTATGGCTTCTGGAACCCCGAGGCTTGAACTTGTAGTCGGGCTTGGGAGTTAGGATGACTGCATGATGCACAGTGAACTGATGAGACCATAAGAAGCACGAACACGGACACGGAGACGGGGATACGACACGGCAGGATACGGGGACATGATAAATTCTAAAAAAGTAGGTTACAGATACAGCTAGGAAACGACATGATAAAAAAAAATAAAAATAAAAATAAAAATTATTTTCTTTATAAATATTAGATATATTATAAAATAAAATATTTTATTTTATTTTATAAATAAATATATATTTTTTATTTTATAAAATTAAAATATTTTATTTTATTTTATTTTATAAAATAATATTTATATTTATCTTATTTTATAAAATAATATTTAATAATAATCTTATATTATATAAAAATATAATATTTTTTTTTATAAAATAAAAATATTTTATTTTATTTTATAAACATCACGTCCCTTCCCCCCCCCCCCCCCCCCAAATCGCACCCTGCCTCTCCACAAAATCGTGCCCGCCCCTTGCCTCTCCAAGAATTGTGCATGCCCCCTGTCTCTCCACAAATCGTGCCCGCCCCCTGCCTCCCCAAGAATTGCACTCACCCCCTGTTTCCTCTACAGAATCTCGGCCACCCCTGCCGCCCCACAAATCATGCTTGCCCCCCACCCCCACAAAATTGCGCACACCCCTGCCATCCCACAGAATCGGCCATTGGCCGTCATGGGCGACGTCGGCCACTCGACATCGTCGGACGTCGGTCACTTGGCTTTTGTCGGCATGGATATGACAGCCGACGCATTCATTCGATATGCCACGTGACATATTAGATACGTATTGATCAACGATATGCCACGTGGTATATTAGACACGTATCCGTGCCGTGTCCGTACCATGTCCAAGTGTCTGACACGTGGACACGACTATAGAGAGCCATACCCGTGCTTCCTTATGGGACCTATGTGTTTCGTGTTTCTGAAGCTTCGGCTTCTAGAACCCTAAGGCTCGAACATGTAGTTGGGCTCGGGAGTCTGCATGATACACGATGGATCTAGATTGGGACCGATGGGTCGTCACTCATCAGGCATCGGGAGAAGTTTGGGGGGCATGATTCAGGTTGTGCCGAAATGTCATTCCTTTTGGCCAGGGTACCGGGCCGTGGCTGGCTTGGCACGAGGCCTGGTTTACCTTGGCACAATACGACATGAGCCATGCCGCGAGCCAGCCCAGCAGGGGCATGGGCATGGTTCCTGGACCGTCATGTGCCGGGCTAGGCATGGCCGAATTGGCGTGCCTCGGGCCGGGCCGGGTTGCCCGATCCATTTGACACCTTTAACTAATCAGTTTTATGATGACTGATTAGTTGTATAATATAAAAGTTATAATAGTCTCGTCTTGATTATTCATAATAAGGAAGAAATAATTTATTTGTATATATTTTATTTGTTCGTGAAATATTAAATTATTTGTTTTATGATTTTATTGTCTGATTGTTATAATAAATAATGAGAGAAAAATAAATAAATTATATGTTTGATATAAAGTATCTCACATGTAATTGTCATTATTATTGTAAATTATATCTCTGTATTTTATCTCATTGATTATTTTTCTTATTATTTTAAAAAATTATATTATTTTCAAGAAAAATATAAAAATTCATCATAAATATCATTTCGATTCAAAATGGTATTCTACTTAAATTTGAATACTTTTTTAGTTGTAAGTGATTGATATTACCAAAAGAGATCATACATCATAAAGATTTATTTACATGTATCATATCTAAGTTTGTGAATAATTACTTTTGGGTAAACACTAATTTCCTTTGGGTGACTCAACACTTAGCTGACTTAGCACCCCCACCCTCATGGGTCACAGCTGACATCCATTATATTTTTATGTAATAGTCTAGAACATAAATAATCTATAATTTATGATTGGGAACACCAATCATAAATTACAGATAGAAACCGTCAAAATAAAATTGTTATTTCGGTGATTTCTATAAATAAGAAAAAAATTGCAAAAAAAAAAAACTCAAATAATCTATTTTAGGGTGTGCCCTTTCATAGATTTGGTGTTCCCATCCAAATAATAATATTTGGTGTTTCCATCCAAATCATAATAAATAAGGGAAAAAGATAAAAGTTATAAAATAAAAAAAAAGATAAAATTTTTATTGCTATGACACCCTCCTTCAAATAGTTGTTTGAAACATCAAATTTGAAGAAGAGAAAAATAAGCTAAGATTTTTTAAGATCTTCATGTAATTATTTGTTAATTACTCATTTCTTTTAAAATGTACCATAATAATAGTTATTCTAATTTTTTTTCTTAGAAAGAAATAATTAATTTTTATGTATTTAATATGCTTTTAAAATATTGGTTTGAAAATTATGTGTCTTACTATTTGACTATCATATAAAGAGTAGTAAGAGAAAATATAGATATCCAATGTTCTTACATAGTTATTAAATCTAAAGCATCTCAAAGGTAATTGTAACTATTGTCATTTTTTATTTTTTAAAATTTTTTAAATTAATTTTTTATTTATTTTATAAAATTAGTTGTGTTATGATTTATAATATTATTCTTGCACCAAACTTATGAGTTGTTAATTATTTTTGACCATTATATAAATATAATATTTGTTTGATAATTTTATTAAGTATTTTTATATTACTTTGTATGATATTAGATTTGAACATGATATCAAAGTCAATATCCTAGAGAAAATAAATCATAGGGTGCATGTATGATCTAGAGAGAAGGCACACTTACTATGTGCCAACGCTTGTCATGGCACACTCATCTTGTGAGATCAGAAGCAAATAAAGGTGATAAGCATGGATGATTCTATGTTGATGCCATATTGGGGGTAAAATGCCATTGTAGTTCTGATGACGATGGATGGTTCGTGACATCTGAATCCTCCATTTGGTTTTCATTTAGAAATATTCAAGGAGGGCTTTTGGTTTCATCCAAAATCCTAATTTATTGGAGGGTAGAATTTGATTTTTTCTTAAATTAGGGTTTGGAAATTAAATACCTTATTTTTAGTAATTGTATTTTGGAGATTTTATGAATTATTTTTTATGGAAAATAAAAATTATGGTTATTATGTGCTAAAACCAAAAGTATTCATGGTGGCATATTATTCATAGAAAAAATATAGGCAGGAGAGTCTTAGTTAATTATATATAATATAAGTGAATGTGTCATACTAAAAATAATTATTCGATATTATTTTTATAGATGAGGTTGAAAACTTTACAAATTATTGAGAGAGATTGATTATTGGAGCCATTTGGGTATTTTTTCAGAGTTCATCCAATGTGAAACTTATATTTATTAGAGAAAAATATATAAAATTTATTTTTTAGATACTAGTAGATGCTTTCCTTCCTTCAAGTATTATTGGTTTTGTTATACATACTTTCATGTCAAATTATTGGGTTATCAATAAAGAAGTTAGTACTTTAATTACTAATATTTTTTCTTATTTTTTAAATAGTTTTATATTTGACAAATATTTTAAATCTATTTTGTATGATAACATTTAATTAGGCTATTTATTTCATCATTATCTTATATTTATTCTTGATAGTTATGTTAATATATTTTTAATGAGTTATCTTTTCATATAATTCTATTTTTATTTCTATTAATATTTGTTTGTAAGATCAGAAAAATTTGATTAATTTTTTTTGAGATTGACCATAGTGACGTATATGTTTTTTTTACCATGATATAAAATTTTCTAGATATTTGAATATGTTAGACATATTTATTGTATTTTCAACTTGTTCATTTATTATTTGTCAAATTGAGAATATTTATATATATTTTAATGGTATTGTTATTATCGAGTATGAGATATATCAATTAGAAAAGTATATTATAATTTTTTATCCTACATGTTTGTATTGTTTGAGTAAAGATATATTTGATCGATATACTTAGATATATGTGGATCTAGTAGATATGTGTTTTTTTCATAATTGGTCATACATATTTTTTATTTTTTAGATATTTCATAAATATATAAAAATTTATGCCGTGTTTATTTTTTTGGCTTAACGCTGAAATCAAATCACTTTCAGCGTTAATTGAAATGTGTTTTTAAAAAAGACTTTTTCCTTAAAGTTTTTAAAAAAATGCTTAAAGTGTTAAGCAAATTCTTTTGGCTCTATTTAGAAAAAGCCAAAAAAATGCTGGATCAAAAAATGCTTGATCTAGTATTTTTTGACTTCTTATTTGAAAATGAAAAATCCTCCTCTCTATAAATAATTATAAATAATTTTTTTATAGCTGCTGATCAAGAGTTCATGCTATAATTTTGAGACCATATTACAAATGAACTATTTTAAGTATTTCAATTAACTTATCATTTTAATTTTTATCATTGTATAAAATGAGACATCAAATACTAGTATCAAAAGTTTGTTTTTTTTTGTTTTTTTTTGTTTTTTTTCATAGTGTTAAATGTGATGTTAGATATAAATATCAAATATTATGGTTTTAGATAATTTAAAATTTGTACTTAAATCTTAATCTTTTTCTTTTAAATATATATGAATATGCATTTGAATAAAAATATTTAAAATTTAAAATATATTTGTGTTTTTAGGCTCTATAATGGTTGTGAAATAAGATTAAATATTGATATCAAATGTGATATCTTTAGATATTTTAATATATGTAGTTAAAATTTTTTAATATATTAAGTTGTTAAGATGTTAATTTTTAGTATGTAAAAAACAAACTTATTCCTTAATAGAAATAAAATATTAAAAAAAATAACTTAATACTTAATGCTATTAAGTACCAATCAATATTGAGCTCAAATAAAAGTTCTATCAAGCATTAAGTAAGAAAAATAAATGACACCTTAATATGATCAAAATATTTAACAATAAGAAATGAAAATGTATTATAATATATGTCAGGCAGATTCAATACATACTGTATGAATTATAAGATTATATATCATATTTTATATGCTGGTATTCTCCTATAGAACGAGGTTGTTGAAAATAAGAATAAATATTTAATTTAGATAACTTAGACACTCTTACTTAAAAGAAGTTTTTCAAAATGTTAATGAGGAGATGTGGTTTTAATTAAAAGTTATCTCATCAACTAGATGTTAATATTCCATTATTGCTCAAAATATGCATTTTAGATTCTATATTCTAGAAAAAAGATTAATTAGTTTTTCTCTCTGAGTTTTTTGGAATATTTGTTTAACCTATATCTTAGACAAGTTAGCACTTAAAACATTGAGATATGTTTTTCTTATATACTCTAATATATAAAGAGAATATAAATATTTTTTATTTGGGACTAATAAAATTTTATCGAGTTCATTTATTATATTTTTTGAGTAGGACTTATTTTTTTAATGAGCACGAGAAGAGTCTAAGCTCATAAATAATATCTAGACTCATTATTTTTTCATTTTCACTGGTAGTCTTGCTTGAAAAACTCATTAGCAGAGAGAGAGTTATCTATCAACTATAACTAAACTTATTGGTGCATAGTATGGTGTAACTTTTATAAAGTCATCATATCAACTAATAAATAAAAATTATATTAATTTTTGAGAGAGAAATTTTCTTGGAAGGAAATTTTTTCAAGCTTAGATAATATAATAATTCACGAGTTTATTCTAGCACATGCTCATGTCAATCAAAAACTAAGAGTCTTAACAACCTAAGACTTGGAACCTATATTAGAAGAAGGGGACATCCAGCTTGCTCATATTAGAGACAAGCCTATTGAGGACCCAATTGATTTTTCAGCCAATCTTTTGATGTTGACATTCTGATTCTTCTCCGAAAATTTAAAAGAGTTGTACTTAGTACTTGTGTATTATTATTTTTTGTTTTTTTACTACTTCTCGTGATGATACTGAGATGCAAAAATTTTTTTTTTTGAGTTATTATCTCATTCATATTGTCATTATGTTATGATGGAATATATAGATCATCTCAACTCTATGGAGACTTGAGAATTAATACCACAATTATAAGAAAAATTTATGGTTGGTTTTAGGTGGGTGTTTGCTATGGTGACATGTTTAAATGAGAAGGTAAATTATTTTAATGCTAGACATATTGTGAGGGGGTTCACTCTTGTATTTAGTGTAAACTATTGGGATACTTTTTCTAATTATCAAAATAATCTCAATATAACTTTTTATTTTATTAATAGTATCTTATAGATAGTAGATATACTAATTAGATACGAAAAATTCATTTATTGATAGTAACCTTTTGGATGAAATGTATATGGAGTAGCCTGAGTTTTGAACAACATAGTTAGATATAGTTTATAAATTATGAAAAATATTATACAGTCTGAAATAATCATCGAGAGTTTGATTTGTGAGTTTTTCACATGTAATTTTTTCATTTAGGTTACATGAGTTTTAAATTTTTATTTAATTTTTTAGATGAGACTTGATAATAGGATACTTTTACTAATTATATATGTGAATCACATTTTTATTATGAGAAATGATGAATTAAGAATCACTCAAATTAATATGTATATTAATCATAATTCCAGATGAAAGATCTTGGAAAAATAAAATATTTTTTTATATATAAATGATTTATTCTATGAGAGATATCATTTTGACACAAAGGAGACATATGCTAGACACTCTTATGGACATTGAATTTTTGTATTGTGCTTTAGTTGATGTTCTTTTGGATCTCTATGTTAATTTTATTTTTAATGTAATCTCTTAACTTGACTAAATTATTTATTAGATAATTATAAAAAATATTAATTATTTGATTATGACCAAATCAAATATAGTATAATCAATATTATTTATAATTTTCTAGATTTTTTAATCGGTTCATATTATATTTTTCATATTAGGTTCATATTTTGACTATGATCAGATCAATATAATGTATACACTTATATTAATAGGTTCATATTATTACTACTTTTGGCATATTAATATATGTGAAGAAGATTATAGGAATTAATTTTTTTAGTGATTACGAGTACTTGTAGTTAGTTGGATATTTAAATTTGAATTGAATATCAACATATAACAAAATGAGTTCTACGATAAAGTTTTATATTTTTCTTAGAGTTTATTTTGTCTTATAAAAAAGTAAGAGATATATTTTTGTTTTGAGATTTATTGCAAATGTATAGTTTCGAATAATAATGAAAGTCACATGTAAGATATTTTGGATGTAGCATTTGTTTAAAGATATTGAATATCTATTTTTTTTTCTTTAATGTGATACTTAAAACATCGATACATATAACCTTAAATTTAATATTTCATAAGTAGTTGAAATACATAGAGATGAACAATTTTTTTTAGGAAATAGATTTAGTATGAGATTATTACTATAATATGCATTCATATTGTCAAGCAGTCAATATATATTTTTATAAAGTCTTGAAGAGGTCTTAACTTATATTTTTTTCTTAAAGATTAATATTCTGAATTTTTATGCACCATCATGAGGGAGGTTGTTTTGGTTTATAACTTTATGTTTATTTTTTATTTATATATTAATGTTTAGTTTATGCCTTTTGATGAGAACACTTAATTTGTGAGATGTCTCAATTATTTTTGTCTATTATTTAATGATAATATTTGTATGATGATTGTATTGAATATTCTTATATTATCTTGCTTGTTGTTGGATTTAAATTATTTGTAATATATAAAAAATTTATGATATAGAATGAAATAGAAATACTTATATAAAGTGAGAATTATATTTATATAAATAAGACTAATAGGACAATTAAGGATAAGTAAAATATATTGAAAAAAGAATGAATCAAATTGAATGTTATCGTACCCAATGATTCCCAAAAAAAATTATTGGATATAATAATATTTCATCAACATGAAAAGAATGTAGTAAAAAGAAAGTAATTATTTGTAAGAAAAATGTTGGTTGCCTAGTTAACAATCTAGGAGTATGAAATAGAGAAACAAATCGTAAGAGCTATAATACTTATAGGTCATGGAGGATTTGTTAAAGTCCTACTGAGAAGGAATTCCAAGTATATTCTTTTTCTTTCTCTCTCGACTATTAGTAGTACTCTTGATCACTTCTCTTGAAATAATATCCATCAACTATTGTTGTCTCTTTGATTTAGTTAATCTTTATGTAGTATGTATATTCAACCGAAACTTTCATACTTTTGTCTCTATTATGACTAATACATTTTTAATAGCTATTAAGTGTAATATGAGATGTCTCTCAAGTATCTCATTGTTTGCCTTATTAAACTGAATGACTCAGTGGTGTAACTCTGGTTTGGAAAAAAACTTATTGTCTTCCAAATTTGGATGCTGAATGCTAAAACATTGGTGAACAATGAACATGAGAATATCATATTTAGAAGTCTCTTTAATTGTTTTACTCACTTTGTCCCCTTAACCTTAGTTCGAAAAACTTCTAGGAACTACGTAGACAACTTAATGAATTGTGTATAATAAGTGTTAACCTATTTAAACTCATAAATTCTCTCTTGTCTTATTTGAAGAAGTTGAACAATTGCATCATACATTTGTGTTGTCTAAAATGAGTGAAGATGGAACAAACTCACATCGAATCTTACATGTCATGCAAGATAAAACAATGAAGCAAAATCTAATTCAATATAATGGCACATCATCATCAAAAGTAAAAATTGAAATTTTAATCTCATTATGGTTTGGTTACAATTAGATAATTGTTGTTTTGTTACTATCAGATAATTATGTTTTCTTATGATTTTTTGTGCACAATAAAATTAATTGGAAAATTAATATATATAGACAAGTCTATACTATAATTAAATAGTGAGTCAACATATACACACTCTATTATATTGAGATAAAACAAAATATTCAAAATAGATCTTATCTAAAAAAGAATAGTTATATTTTTTGAGCATTTGACTTAAATATTTAGGAAATACCTAAAATATCTAAAATAATTTGTTTGAAACTCAATCTGTAGAAGTAATTTTAGTTGTGATATATTAAATTGGTCATCTGATATAATTAGATTATCATCATATATTATTAACATTACATATTAATCTTCTGATTCATGTTAAAAAAAATAAGAATAATTTGACATGTATTTAATAAAAATAAATGTGAGATATACATAAGAGAATATGCTAAACTACACCACAAGAGATTACTTCATGCCATTAAGGATCTTATACAATTTAGACATCATATTTATGTTCTTAAAAATAATAAAGCTTAGTGACTGCTGCATACATTTTTTTTTGAGATCATTATAAAAAATAATATTTTTTATATCAAGTTAATATACAATTTATATGTTAGATGCAACATTATAAAGTAGAATTTGTGATAATAAATATTGAGTAGAATACATTATTAATTTTTTTTTGCAATGTTATCGGAAGGTCCTTGTCTCTACTTTGAATTGGAGCAGTTGGTGTGATGGGAGACTCATGTGGAAAAGATTATGAACATATTCTTTTAGTATATAACTTTAGTTTGAGATCATTAAGCCTCATAACTCTCATCTATCAATCATGAGAGGACTCACATATTGTGTTTAGTGGGATACTCATACTAAGTTTTTCTCTCTAACATAAAGCTCTATTGAGTCTCATTACTCTTCTCAAAATAATCATGCTAGTAGTAAAAAGTAAACTGTATGAGTATGATCAATAATTATTTCTCCGTGAAGAGTAACAAATGGATATGAGAATAAATCAATTATTATGGTATTTGAAGGTGCAATTTTTTGGATCAAGTTCTTAAAAAAGACATATCTTTGAAAATTATTATATTAATGCTCATAATAATCCTTAGTCTTTGGTGAGTCACACTTAATTACTTTTTAATATTAAAGTACCCAATGAAAGCAAAGTTGATGGAAATCACAATCTTTTTTATTTTGCTTAGAGATATATCCTGAACAAAACAAATATGTGATATGATTTTAGAGAATAGAAAATCATATTTGATTGATTATGAAGTTAATGGTTTAATATTATTTTTTCTTTATAATTTCTAAGTACACTTCTATATGGTAGGAGTGTTATAGTTATCTTAATTAATATTCTAATGTACTGTATTATATTGTTATTTCATTATATACAAGAGTGTCAGCACAAAATATTTGATATATTATTTGTTCTTCTCAAAGAAATAAGAAAATTGATATGAACTATATTGTATTATATTATTATTATTTAGTATTCTAATATCATAACTAAACTAAGTTATTATTTTTTAATAAAATTTAAAAAATTTGAGATTTTTTATATTGGAATAACACATAGGAAATATGTGAATGTCATGTCTTATGCATAAGATTCTCACTTTAGTATGATGTCTGAGAGATATTAATATCTTAATAATCTTATATTTGAAAGTCGGAGAGTCTTTGTCTGATGAGTCTTAAATATAAAAAATATTATCTTTGAATGAAGATAATTATCATCGTACAAAGATATGACCTTTAATATATGTATGCAATATAATTATTTTCTAGGTGACTAATCATTTCAGTATTATTCTTGTTTAAATATATTTAATTTTGGAATTTTTATGAAATTTGATATGCTAATACTTATGTAATATTACACTAACTTTGGAGTTCATCGGGAATACATATGTGTAATTATTTTTATTAGGTTATTTTTAGTAATTTCATACTAATGCTAATAAAATGTTCACTTTTATAAAGACTGCAATACAATAAATTTTCAAAAAATGTCAAGCCAACTTAAAATACACAAATCATCTTGATTTCAAATCAAATTTCAAAAAACAAAGGTCTCATACAACTTTAAACATGCAAATACTTATTGTATCAGAACTATATTGAAATTCTATTGGCACCATTGCTATGAATTGTCATTAGGTTTTGGATCACTAGAATCTTGTCATCACATGTTTGATAGTCATAATTTACTCACAAGTTTCAAAAAAAAATCAATGAATTTTATTTTTTTACCCTGATGGACATTGTTACATGTATTGATGGACACTACAATCTTCATCATTTGACCTTGATGGACATTATAATCTTTATCATTTGACCTTGATGGACATTGTCATCATTATTGATGGAAGGCACGCCTTCATCCTCGAAGCCTGATGCCACTATTGATTCATCAAAACCTTGACAATCTTCAAATGAAAAGTATAATATTCATTATATATATGATTTGAGAAAGTTAATATGTTGGGTATTTCTAAACAATAAAAAAAGAAAATTAACATAAAAATAAAATAAAATCTTAACACTAATATTTTTTGGACAATTTATATTGTAATAATTTTTTTTCTCTAATTTTTTTATTATTTATAATATTAATGTGAGTTTATACTATATGTTTGTATCTCTTAACTCTATATTTTTTGCTTGCTGAGGAACTCTAGAAGTGTGAATCTCTAAATCCTTAAAAATATTAAATTTTGTTATTATTTACAATATTTAATTGTGTGGAAGTTTTTTTTGACTTTAAACAATTATGTTTTATAATTGTGAAAACTCAAAGATTTGAAATAAAATATGAAAATAAGATGAAAATAGAAAATTATATAAGAAAAAATTTAGTTTATTTGTTGTGGTTGGGTGTTGTAGTTGTTGGCAACAACAATCCTGAACGTACAAGTGTTTTTTTTTTAAAGATGCTGAGATCTGAGTCAATATTGTGAGCATGACTTGTTCTTGGAGTGCTTGACACGTGCCGTGTGGTCTCAGGTCTGGGTCAAGGGTGCCTGCCCATGACCCAGTCATGATCAGTGCTTTGGCATGGGTCAAGGGTCATAGATGGAATTTTGGGCTGCCATGTTGGGCCAGCCCACACCATGGGCATGAACATTTTTTTGGCATTTCTTTTGCTCCAAATTATCCATGGTTTCATACCTCTTTAGGAGCTAGGAGGCCAGACCTAGTGGACACATTTACCATGGAGTGTATATTGAGTGGGTAAATAGTGGCAGCCCTTCAATAGGATATAGTTTATTTGAGTCCAGTTTAATAGATACTAAAATGTTATATTTTTTATGTTTCGTAGATATATATTTGATTATTTCTTTTTTTATTGACATAGTTCAGATTGTAAATTTATATTATTGTTGATTTTTGAAGATGATAATATTATTACATGAGATTAGAGTTGTCAAAATGGGTTGGAGCATCCTTTTGTACAAGCCCGACTTGCCTGACTGCTCAACCAGTGATGAAGCAATGATAATATGGCAGTTGGGGGAAGCCCCCACTACTATGGGCTGCCCCCAATGGCTTATTTTTTTAATTTTTTTTAAAAAGAAAAACCAGGCCAGGCTCAACAAGACTGACCCCTTTTGGCACCTCTACAAAAGATGATCAATTCTATATCTCTAGTTGAAGCAACACATTCAGACAGTCTTAGATGAATGTTCTTGGTCTCATTTATTGCTTTCTTCGAATTGAGATTATATATTCAAGTGGAGAGTGAGTCTTATCATAATGGAGATTTGCATTGGTATCTTATCTGAATTTGACATATCAGATTATGTTTCATTAGGTACTCTCATTGATGTTGTTGTAGATTTTTTTTCAAACACAAGTGTAATGTTGATTTTGCTAGATGTAAGAATTCAGAGATAGAAAATACCTTTGATTGATGAGTTATTTATTTTCTAACTGGGCTTCAACAATTACGAATTGAAAGGGTGCCACATCGTATCATACATTTTTGTTAGATAATTATCTTTTAGATAAGGAAAAGATATATATTTTGGCTTGAGATTAACTATTCTGTTTGGTGATTATTAGTTAGCATATCACATCGATTGCAATTTGGATTTTCACGAACGGTCAAAATATATTGAGATATATTATTATTTTTTGAGAGAAAATTAATGAAAACTCAAGCACAATAGATTATCTGCCTACTAAAGGTCTCACATATGGCCTTTGAGAAGGCTATGTGAAGTTTCTAAATTACCTATTTTTTTCTTTTTAAAGTTTGGTGTCAAAGATAGTGACACTAACACAGGGGGTTGCAAACTGGTGTTATTTTAGTTATTTTTGTTATACAGTGAATGCTTCTAGTTTATTAAGTATTACAAAAAGAGATATAGGAATTAAAATAAACAATTAAAATTAACTTAAAACACAAACTGAAATAATATCAATCAAACTTCAATAACTATTATATTTATAAGAGCGCATAAAAGTCTCTTATATAGGAGGTAAGTTGATTGGGGCAGCCCACATCAGCTGAGTGCTCCCATCAAAAAAGAAAAGAAAAAAAAATGAAAAATAAAAATTTAAAAAATTACAAATTCCAAACAATGAATTCCAACATGAAACTTCAACATCCCCCTCAAATTGGTGTGAAGCCCAAAACACTGAGAGGTGAAACAAATCACAAACTAGTTAAAACTATAATCAAACAATATACTTGTGCGACCATAGTTTTAAAAAGTGCAAGACGTACCAATGCACAAAGGTTTCTTGAAGCCTTGAGGCACAAGGCACACTTAAGGCGTGAGCTTTTGTGAAGTGAAATGTGACTTTAGATGCACATAAATTTTTATTAAATATGATTCTATTGATAAAAAAATAAATGTTCCTAATATTAAAATAAATTTTAATGAAAAAAATAAATTAAATTATATAAATTTTAATATATAATTTTAAATTTTGAGAATAAATATATTTTAAAAAAATTATAGTATATAAGGCGTGCCTCTTCAGTAAAGTACATGCCTTAGTAGGCGAGGTGCTATAACTAGGGAGTAGTTGTGCCTTGAGCCTAGGAACGCCTTAAGCACGCATTTCACAACTATGTGTGTGACATAATAAAATTGGCAACAATTGGAATAGTAATTGTGAGGGCAACAATGGAGCAACTTATGTTATTCTTTTGAAATAATTTTTGAGTAATCAAAAGAAGATTATAGGCTGCACAAATGGAAATGACCCATCGTCCATGGCTTCAACAAATAATGAAGAATAATGATTGTTCTCACCTCCTTTCACAATGTTCTGGAAAATGTCTTAAACATGTTGAATTAGCCAAGTAAAAGAAGCTGCAGTATTGTTGAAGTACACGTTAGCTGCAACCTAGGCAATGATGCCAGCTCGTGGAGGAAGGATGGCTCATAAAAGGGGATACATGGAGAGAAATCTGAATAAAACCAATCCGTATGGCAGGAATTAATGATGAAAGCAGAGACAACTTGAAAATATTCCAAATTGTGGCGTAAATGACCCCTCGGGTTAATTACATATAGATGAAACAATAGGCATGGAGATGAAACAATTATAAGATAGAAGAAATATCTATATGATTCACCAAAGCAGTACTTGAATCCATCACTATATGTGGAATATCTACATATTGTATTGATAAATCTCTATCATCCAATTCTTTATTTTCACATCAAAAAACATTGTCAGGAAACTTATAATATTTTATGCTTCATCTCGAATCATCAAGCCAACATATTCATCTTGTTATTCAAACATGGAAACATCATTTTCATTACAAATTGATTTCTTAACAGAATGATGAGAACTCAGCTCAATATTGATCAGAGGATTAAACTGAAAAAAATTTAAATTATTATATAATTTGGATTTCTCAATACAAGCAAAACTATTTTTCGTAATATCTATATTTGGATTATATTAATCTTCCTAGTTCATATGTGTAATTCAAGATTGTCATGATATATGAAAGGAACTTCCAAAGAGAAACCTAAAGACCTAAGAATCCATACTGATAACTTATGAGCAGTATGTGACTCATCTTTGTTATATATTTTAAATATATTTAATAATGGAACAAATTGGACTTCATTATTTTTTTTCTAAAATAAGTGACATGATAATTTTTATGAAGAAACAAACTTGAACTGAATGATACTTGTATTATTTAGAAAATATTAGAACATTGCAATAATTATGGAGTCGCTTTTTATATTCAGTTTCAGTATATAATTTCTTACTTTTTTTAAAATTTTCCGAGATCTATTGAATATGTCTATTATGTTTTCAAATAAGAATATTATTAGCATGAATATCTTCGTTATCATGTCATTATTATATAGTAAGTCAAGTACTGTGATCCTCATTATTTTCCATATACAAGTAGTAATACGTAATTTGATATTATCATTGAGATGGTTAAAGATTATGTTTCATATCAATGATGTTTTTATTGGAGTAATATACTTTGCATTGGTATAATATGATACTTCTCAATATTTCTCAGACTTTGTTCATTGTAATCAAGAATATTAAGTATTTTTTTCCTAGTATATGGTGCAGTAACACAATAATTAATAACTTAAATAAGTTTTTATTTAATTTGTGCATCAATCGACTTCATCAAGAAGTCACTGTTGACAAGAGAGTGAAATTTGAGGCTCCCAAATTAAAAATTAGGGTTTCTTAAAATTGAAATCTTAATTTAGAAAAATCTCAACTAGAATCTCAAATTAAGGTTTTTCAGAATAGAGGTTTATTGTTACCAAATTAGGATTTTGAGGGGTCAAATTTGGAACATTTTTAGTGTTTCTGAATATTATTTTTTATTTTGGCTTGTCCAACTATCATGCACTTGCACGATTATGCACACGCTTATACTTAGTATGCTAGCATTGTGTGCACACTTGCACTGTGCATGCACCTACAAAACTTTATTATTTTTGTTTTTTTTTAGTTTCTTTTTTTTTTTGCATAAAGTGGTGTGCAATAGTAGGATGACATGCTATTTAAAGTTTATAATCCTAACATACATATACACTCTCTTATGATTCTTTTCCTAGGTTATGACTCTACTACTTTGTTATATAATGATATGTGGAAATTAAAACAATAACTAAAATTAACTTATAACACAAGCTGAAATAACATATATCTAACTTCAATAACTATTATATTTATAACAACACATAAAAACCCCTTATATAGGTGGTAAGTGGCTTGATGCAATCCACATGAGTTGGGTTCTCCCATCAAAGAGGAAAAAGCAAAATAAAAAATAAAAAAATTACCAATCCTTAATAATAAACTCAACAATAAACTTCAACATAAAGAAATACTTACATCTAGTATTTATTTCTTCCCTGCACATGTACACACGCTCACAGACATCATGTTAATGAAAAGAATTATGATTTAATTTTTTCTTATTTTCTATCTAAAAATGATCATACTTTATGGCTCATGATTTTAATTTCCTATAAGATAAACAATATATAAAATAGATATATTAGAGATATTTATGATATGATTGATGTGCTGGAATACTTGTAAGAATAATACTCATAAGGATAAAAGTAGAAATGAAATAATTTATGACACACCTAGCATCAAATTATATAGGATAAAATTAAAAAAAAAACTTACATAATTTATCTATTTGAAAATAAGATTATGCACATTTTAATTAAAAAATATTTAAAATATTAATGAAATACAAAAAAAATTAATGATCGAAACTATTAAAAACATTGATGAATACCATAGGAGAAGACATGCACAAGTTAAATTTGTGTAATGATTTATAGAAAAATTAAATTATTTAGAAAGCTAAAATCTATATGATATATCTTGATAATATCTGAAATATACTTTGAAAGTGATGATGATGAGATACAAATGGCTAGACATAATTTTGCTCTCAATGGTTTAACGATCGAAAAGAATGGCCACAATCAACACTACTAATAGGGGTGATGACAAATGCCAATGCAAAATCAAAGTAAATTACAATCTTATTGAGCTGTATCTTGTTAAATACAAATATGAAAAAAATATATTAGAGAGTTTACATGATTCATTGTTTGTATATTTAATTAAACATAATACAAAATATATAAATAGAGATGAAACATGGTAGTTCTATTTTATTATGGACACTTCATTATGTATATGATACTTGAGAATAATATTTTCATATATGTATTATATTAGTATTTTTTTTCATCAATAAGATGAAGTACACAATGAAGAATATTGAATATTTTTAAGCCAAATATAATAATATTCCAAAATAACAGCATCAATTTGGTGATCTTTATATACTTCTTTATCCAGCTCTTTTATGTAAGGATTCTCTATCCAATCAGAATTAATAAACATATTTCTCAATTTTTTTTTTGTTGAGGTAATTGATCGAACCTATGAAAAGCAGTTGCAAACTGTATCTTTGTCGACCGAATAAAGTTACTTTGCCTAGTAAAATATCTCATGCCTAATCGATATATTTTTAGTCATTATGTGCAATATGCATTTTCAATATCATCTTAATATTAGAAATATGTCAAATGTCTTCCTACATCAAGTCATAAAAACTATAATCTCCTTATTTTTCTTTACTTTAAATGTGAAAACTAGACTCACTTTTTTTTGGGTATGTTAGTGATGTGTTTGACTCACTGGTTGGCTTGAGTATTGCATTCTCATTCATTTGAACTTGTGGCGATGGTTGGCTTAAGATATTTTTGTAAAATGTTTCTTAAGTTGCTCTGCCTTTTATATGATGTTGAATATGTTAGGTGAATTCCTTTCCTTTTATGCAAACTATTACTATGTAGCTCCCTCTTACAATCCTGAAGTTGTGAAAACTTTAAGAGCTTTCAATGAATGTTACAGCAGTGTGGCAGCTTCTCATAATCTTGAGTAAATTCCCTTTTTTTTTGTCAATTCGTGATGTGCTTCCATTTCCTAGTTCAGAATATTATATTTCATAATTATGAACTAAATAATTCTAGATAAGAATTTGTATTAACCTAGTTTGATGTCATTCTGGTTGCCATGGTTTATTCAATATATAAAAATATGGAGGGGGCTAGGAATATGGCACAGGGTATCTAAAGTGGTGGTAGCAATGCTTCCCTTCTTAATTTTTTTCATGTGAGATTGATGATCTTGTTCTTAGGTTTTTTCATTTAAGCTTCGTGGAGCTTATAATATGATGGAAAAACTTCCGGAGGAACAGTTGAAAAGAGGGGTTATTTGCTCATCAGCTGGGAATCATGCCCAAGGTGTTGCATTAGCTGCAAATAAGCTTGGTTGTGATGCTATAATTGTCATGCCTATCACTACTCCTGAAATCAAAGTATGCATAATCAACATTGCTTTTATAGAAAATATGGTGGTAGAGTTTGTTATTTAATTCTGAATTCCCTCCTCACAGTGGAAATCGGTCCAAAGACTTGGTGCAGAAGTCATTTTAGTGGGGGATTCTTATGATGAAGCACAATCATATGCTAAAAATAGGGCCAAGGGGGATAATAGAACATTCATTCCTCCTTTTGATCATCCAGATGTCATCATGGGACAGGGAACAGTAGGGATGGAAATTATGCGCCAAATGCAAGATTCAATCCATGCAATCTTTGTTCCCGTAGGGGGTGGGGGGCTAATAGCTGGTATTGCTGCATATGTAAAGAGGATTAATCAAAAGGTCTGTTGTTTTCCACCCAAGAGGGTGTTTCATTTTCTGGATGCATCACATGATGTACAACAAATTCTTTTCTCTTTGTCTCCTGGGCACTAAATTCATAATAGTGAATGAATAAGAGCTTCATGTTCTATTTTAGCAACTACTTCCTTTTTTTTTTGTGTTCTCATGTTTTCTATTAGTTGGTTTTCTGCCAAATTGCAATTTAACATAAGCATTACTGATTTTGTTTAAATGTAGGTAAAGATAATTGGGGTGGAACCCTTTGAATCAAATGCTATGGCATTGTCATTACATCATGGTGAAAGAATGATGTTGGATCAGGTTGGAGATTTTGCAGATGGCGTAGCTGTTAAAGTGGTTGGGGAAGAAACCTTTCGTATATGCAAGGAATTGATAGATGGTGTAGTTCTTGTGAGCCGTGATGCTATATGTGCTTCGATAAAAGTATCTTTTTTTTTTTAAAATATATTTTCAGTCTTACACGTGAATGATATGTTATAGTGATGAAAATTTTTGATATATCCATCGATATATCTCTAAAATATTTGTAAATTTTAAGTATTGATATATTAATTAAAATTGATATTTATATTCTTGTTTGGTAATTCAATACTCATGTAAAAATATATTCTGATATATTTCTGATATTACTGATATACCCGTAAAATCTAAGTTCCGATATATTCATCAATATTAATATTTTTTTCATTGTGTCATGCTTTATTCCTTAAAAGGGTTAGCATTTTATTTGTAATTATTTATAGTGGCTTGCATAATATTTGATGGTAATATTATGCATTGTAATATTTATGTGTGTATTGCATGACATTTATAACACTTTTTGTTTAATTGTGATTAATATGATTAATGGAGGTATGATTAGATACAAAAACTCAAAATTCTTAAATTTATTTGCCGCTGGTTTGGCTTTTATGAAGAAAATCATAGGCTTAAGAGGTGCTAGACATGGATATGCATAGGTGTCACAGGGTATGCCTTGCTTGAGTTGTGCCGCATGAACCTAGGTGTGCACCTTAGTATATTATAGGTTTTTTAATAACATATTCTATTATTATTTGTTGACATAATACACAATCAAGTCCTTTGCATTTTTTATTGTTGTTATGTGATTATTGATAGGAGCACCCAATATATGGGCTTCCCAAATTCATTGGCATATTATATAAGGATATTACATATTGTTGTTTATTAGTTGAGATTATTTAACTTATTGTGTATCTTTATTTGTGTTTTGAAATTCAATATGATATCAGAGCTATACCCTAGGGAAAATAAATCTTAGGGCATGTGGGGTTACAAACTCTAGAGAGAGGAGAGAATCATGCATTGTATCAGCACAATGCACATATACATGTGTGCTATGATGCACATGCACGCAAGAGTTTACTGAGGCACACATACTATGCCTCAGTCACTACTATTGCACACTCATTGTGTCAATGTCATAGGAGGGAAACAATTCTTACGACAATGGATGGTGGTGGTTAGGTGGTGACAAAATCTCAACTATGATTCCAGCAATAGCAGTTAAGGTGACCATCAAAATCCTAATTGTGGAGGTGAAAGAATTGTTTTTTGGCAGAAGGGATCCCCAAAACCCTAATTTTGGGGTGACAAAATGAGGGGTTTTCCAAATTAGAGTTTCTTATTTAAAACCATAATTATATTTTTTATGTTTTCTTGACAATGTGTTTATGGTGGAGATAAAAATTTCAATTATTAAACTTGAAAACTAAAACTATTCATAGTGATGTACAAATTGAATCTGAGATAGATAGAGGAGAGTTATAGTTCAACATATACATTGTTGGAAAATGAGTCATCAGAAATACAGATTGTCTATCGGAGCAATCTAATGATTTTTATAAAGTTAATCTACTATGACATTTAATGAAGAAGAGTATATAAAATTTATATTTAATTCAATTGTAAATATTTTTTTTTTTTTAAGTATTGTTTTGGTTTTGTCATTAATACATATTATTTAGAATTTTAAATTATTAACACATGAGTTAATGCATACTTTACTCGTTATTATTTTTTATTTACTATCAATATTTCTTGTTCTGAAAATATTATTATAGTCACTGATAAATTCTTTCAAGTTATTTGATATGATAATATTTAATTTAATTTTTTATTTCTTGATCATATTATATTTATTTTTGATTGTTCTATTAATTTATTTTTAATATCTTATATTTATAGATACTTTAATTTTTATTTTATTTTCTTGTTTATTGATATTTGTTTATAGTATTAGAAAACTTTGAGAGGATTTCATTTGAGATTGTGTTGTGTGGATTATATATATCCACTTATATGATAGAATTTTATTTTATATGTTTGAGCGTACTAGATTTTTTATTTGTATATTCTCAATTTGATCATTCATCATTGATCAAATTTATAATACTTTATTTTAGTATTTAGGAAAATTTTTCTCTAGAGTGAAACATGTAAGTTATTATAGTATATCAGAGTTTTTTATCCTTCATGCCAGTGTAGTGTGAGTAACAATTCATTTGATTTGATTTATTCAGACATATGAGAATATAATAGGTAGGCAATCAAAAATAATTTTAAGTATTTGATTATTTATATTGATGATTTCTTATGATATACATAAGTATTTTTGGTTCATGTTAGTTCATAAGTATTTTTTATTTTATAGAAATTTCATAAAATAATAAAAAATTAATTTGATAAAATATTAAAAAAATAACAAGTGATAGTTTTAAAATATATGATAGATAGATTTAATATTTATTATATGAATTATGAGATTGTATATCAGATTTCTTCTGTCGGCTCACATTCACATAGTAGGGTGATTGAAAGGAAGAATAAATATTTAGTTTAAATAACTCGGACACTTTTACTTGATATCAATGTTCAAAAGTATTTTTGGGAGATATGATTTTAATCATAAATTATTTCATTATTCAGATGTTTTTTTTTGTTATTTTTTACTGTGTATCCTTTCATATCTTATATTTTATAAGGAGATTATTTCGCTTACTTCATAGAATTTTTGAGAAAATTTGTATTGTTAATGATTTCTTACTAAGATGGGACAAGTTGACCCACAAAGTTGAGTTGTGTTTCTTTATATACTTAAAGAGAGGTATAATTATTATTCACTTGAGGTTGATATAATTTTAATAAGTATTGATGTTATTTTTTTTTGAGAAATTATTTTTTAGTAAGATAAAAATGAGTAAGAATCTAGAAGATACATCTAAACATGTTATTTTTTTTTATATCTTCACCTCCTTTTATTATATTTATCCCCAACACAATCCTTATATTTATCATATTTAATTTAATTATCTCTATCTTCAAATCCATTAGAGGATTGGGTATCCATACCCTACCTAAATAATCATATAATTTTTAGTCAAATGCAAGTACCACCATTTTAAGACTAATCTTAAAAGTTTTTTAGTCACGTCCAAATATTAAAGTTCAACAAAAACAAATTAAAAGCATCAATAAATTAGTTATAATTCATCATTTTAAGCATCATCATCATAAAAAAACATCAAGGTAGAAATAACTCATTTATAAATTTCTTCATCACTTGATATTTCATTGCCCTACAAATTAATAAAAACAAATATAAAATTAGTCTAATAATTTTATTTAAGTATTAAATTTAACAAAATTTTTGTGTGTGTGTGTGTGTGTGTATATATATATATATATATATATATATATATATCATACCTCATCAACACCAATAGTATCCTCATCACATTCAACTGGTTAATAACTTGCTTCATTTTTTATTTAAACTTACAACTATAATCAATGAAGAAAGAAAATAATAATGTAATTAGTTAAAAAAAATTAATTTCATTTAAAAAGCAAACAATTTATGTTACCTTGTTTCTATTTGAATAATCAACTTTGAGTACATATTAATTCTTTTAAAGTTTTTGGATGAAATTTACTATGATGAGGACTCACCAATCTATCATTTGTGCTAAATACTGACTTTGAATCTAAAATTGATATTGGAATGTAATTAGTTGAAGAAAATTAATTTCATTTAAAAAGCAAGCAATATATATTATATTGTTTCTCATTCAATAGTTAACTTTGAGTATATATTAGTGCTTTTAAATTTTTTGGATGAAGTTTACTATGAAGAGGACTCACTAATGTACCACTTGTATAAAATGCCGACTCTGGAGCAATAGCTGATGCTGGAATGGTAAGAAGATCTCTAGCCATCCTCATCAAAGTGGAGTGCTTGATTCCATTTGTTTTCCACCAATTCAATATGCTATAATCCATATTTCTTGGCAATATTTTATCTTGCAAATAGTAGTTCATTTTTTCAAATTAATATTAATTTCATTTCCAAATACTTCTTTGTCAAAACTATCTAAAAAATCATTGCTACTAGTATCCATCGTAGTTTCATATAATCTTTTTTTGGGACTAGTTTCATGATCATGATTAATTGTGTATATCTCAAGCAAATCATAACAAAATTCTAGAATACTTGTAAAAGTTTTTTTAAATCTAATTTCTTCATGAGTTCTCTTATTTTTTTCATTCTTTCAATAAAATGTAATGTTTCACTCAATCTCATCTCTCCCATTAATATTATAATTATAGTATAATAATAAGAATAAATAAATAAAATTTCAATTCCACTCATTCTTGTCTACAATTTTATTATTAGGGTAAATTTAAAATTCAAACTCTTGTTAATATAAATAAATAGTATATATTAATATATAATATATAAATAATATCTAATTGGGTACTTGGGTCTGGGATGGATAGGATATACTCATACCCATTCACATCTCTTAATTTCAAATCTTTTGAATTTGATTACTTTAATATTTAATAAGGTATTAAATATATTTTATACCCTCCTTCATTCGGATTAGGTATAAGATTCTTCATTGGGTTTTGAGGAAATTTTCTTCTCTACTTACTCCTTTGTAATTTTACTTGGATCTCTAATTAAGAGATAGAATCACTTGTCTACTATATCTAAATTTAGTTCAAATTATACTAAAACTTCTTTGGAGTCATCATATGTCTAAACATGTATAGATTATGATGACTCTAAACAAAGAGATCTTCTAAGAGAAGGAATCTATCTCAAGTTTGAATAACACAATATTTCAAAATTTTACTCAAATTCAAGCTCATGATGAACCAAAGATTGAGCCACCCATGCCTTAAGAGTCTATATTACGAGAAGCTGACATATATGACCTCACCATACGAGAGATGAGTCTATCGAGGAGACATGATCATGTTGTCGATCCTTTTTGTCTTGATTTTTTGTTTCCTCTCTAGAAAGGACAAAAAATTGTACTTAACACATAATTGTATAGGTATTATTATATATATATATATATATATATATATCTTCTTTATTCTTTTATTTTTCTCTTGATTGTACTAAGGTTCCTATGCTCCTTCTAATATGTATCTTACTTAGGTTGGTGTTAGATCATATTGGTAGAGATAGATACTCTCTACTCCAATACAATTTGGGAATTAATATCATGATATATGGGAAGATTTATTTTTTATTATATATGAGTGTTCACTATGAAAATAAGTCTAAATATAGAAGTACTTTATCTTAATGCAAGACTTATAGTGAAGATATTTACTCAGACATTTGGTGTGCACCACCAAAATACTTTTTTTTCTAATGGCTAAAATAGTTTCTATATGAATTTTTATTTTACTGGGAATATCTCATAAATGGAGGATATAACAAATATACATGAAATATATTTTTTTTCATTATAACATTGAGGTAGAGATGCATATGGAGTAATTACTTAGATTTTAATCAGTATAGTCAAACATAATTTGCATATTAAAGAAGATACTATATGGTCTAAAGTAGTCTCTAAGAGTCTGATTTGTTAGATTTTAAAAAATAATAATCTCATTTAGTTTATACATATGTGATATGAATTTTTTCTTATTTTTCTGGAGAAACCTTGATAATAGATTAATTTTGCTATTAAATCAAGAATATTTTTGTACTTGGAAGATATTTTTATTATTTGAGATGATGAGTTGAGGATTAACCAATTCAAAGAGTATCTTTAATTGTAATTCTAGATGAAAGATATTGAGAGACTTCATTATTTTCTTAGTATAAATGTGACTTACTCAAATCACATCTATGCTAAGAAAATATCACATATGTATAAACTATCAAGGAGAGGTATTGTCTTGTTATATAAGAGATATGAACTTGAAATTATTATATGAGTTAGACTTTGGATTGTGTTCTAGTGAATATTTTTATTAATTCAAGTATTAATTTTATTTTTGATGGGAAACCTCTAGTTGACTCAATTACTTATCCGAGAATCATATGTAAGATTAACTATCTGATTATTATCTGATTTGTTATAATATATATAGTCAATATAATTAGTTATTTTTAAAATTTTTTTTGACATATTTATCTAAACACAAATTTTTGCTTATTAAAGTATGTGAAGAAGTCTCTGAGGCCCTAGATCTCTTTCAGTGATCACAAACACTTGTAGCTAGCTGCATATTAAAGTTTGAGTTGAGCACTAGCTTGTATTGAAAGGAGATATATGATAACATATTATATTTTTTGTGGAAGTAATCTTAGCTCATAGAAAAGTAAAAGGTCCATGATTGTTTTGAGATCTAATATTGAAGTAGAGTTTATGATGATAATTATTACTTGTGAAATATTTTGGATCATATACTTATTTGAAGAGATCTAATATTTAATTTTTTATCACATAATTCTTTTTTGATACAGTCAAACAATGAGATTTATAGTCTCAAATATTGTATTTTATGAGTGGTTGAAACATATAAATATGAATTATTTCTTTTTCCGGAAAAAATATAAGATGAGTTTTTTGCTTTAATATATATTCATACGACAGAACTATCGATAAATATCTTCGTAAAGATCTTAAAAAGAGCTCAACTTATTTTTTTTTTCTCTAATTTTAATTTTTTGGACTTGTACATGTCTAGAAAATTATCAAGATTATTGATGGGAGGTATTACAGTTTATAGTTGTACCCTTCATGTTTTTTTACCCTTTATTTATTTTTTGTTGTTATTACATGATTATTGATTTGTTATAAGGGCAATGCATGTTATTATCAAGATTATTCAGCTTGTCATGTATTTTTGTTTGTCTGACTTGATATTCAATGTTTATCTTAAATACATGTAAAATATAAATTATAATAAAATAATTTGATATTGAAACAAAATTAAAATCTAAAATATAATATATATACATAATCAATAAATTAATACCACATATGTTAATGTGCAGCCGTAGTATAGGAAATTTTCTTTTCTCAATTGTTTAAGTGAGCTTATTGTAGTCTCTTATAATAATTTATCTATATGAACCTACACACAAGCTTATCAAAATAGAAAAATACTTTGAAAGAAAATAAATTATAAATAAAATTTTGTATCACAATGAGAGGATTCCTTCATATAGTGAAAACTCTCATTTACCAAAGGCTTAGATTATATCATATGTTATAATCTTATTACATAAAAAATCTTTAGAATATTATAGAATGGGAAAATATCTTGAAGCCTTCAAAATCTTCTAAGATTTCTCTAAAATCTATTTCAAAATTATTCTGAAAGTCTTTAAAAGCTCAACTTATGATCTAATATTTTTTAGAATTTCAATGGGTCATGATAAATGCATGTGCCTATTTTATAAGAGTGCCAAATGGAAGGTGTGTTTTAGGCATCGGCCCTACCTATTCATGTTGATCATGTTGAAGTCTTGTGAGTAATGCTTGGCATGACTTAAGGTCCATCTTCACAGGCTTGACATGACATGAGCCATGCCACAGACCAGCACGTGATTGGTCTAGGAGTGACTCTAAATTATGTTGTGTCGGACATGTCATTTTTGTGATGTGTCAAGCATGACATTTTCGTGTGTTGTTAGGCATGACATTTTCGTGATGTGTTAGGCATGACATTTTCGTGTGTTGTTAGGCATGACATTTTCGTGATGTGTTAGGCATGACATTTTCGTGGTGTGTTAGGCATGACATTTTCATGTTGTGTCAGGCATGATATTTTTGTGCCTTGTCAGTCATGACATTTTCATGTCGTGTCAGACATGACATTTTTGTGCCATGTTAAATATGACATTTTCATGCCATGCTTTAGATTGGGCTCATATCACTAGGCCTAGTTGACACCTTTATTCTAGATATTTTTGATATTTTGTGTATTAAAAATGTGTTTTAGATATTTTGTATGATATTGATATGATAGTTTGTGTACTAGTTGACTTATCACTTTATCTGAGTGAGGATATTAATGTGTGTTAACTTTTCAATTGATTTCATTAGATATAGGAGAATCATAGGAAAGTTAAATCATTTAACAACGATCATTTTAGATATTACTTATTTTCTTAATATAATAACTGAATTCTAGATTTTCTCAGTCAATCTCATAAACTTAATTTTCATGATTCTTAGGTATGTGAATCAAGTTTTAGGACATGATATTTTATTTAAAGATCATAAGCATTGTCGGATAGAAGCATATTCAAAATTTAATCGTGCTCTAGCTATTACAGAGAAGTGAGGTGCTATATAATTTTATATATTTTTTGGAGGTCATCTTGTCTCTTGGAAAAGTAAGTAATTTCCAATTCAAAGTTATGTCATTATTGGAAAAATAAGCTCACTCAAAATTTAGTGTAAAGATATATTGCTGAGTTATGATATTAGTTACTTGTGAGCTTAAGTGGATCATTTATATCTTGGAAGAGCTCGACTTACCAATTCAAATGATGATGATGCTTAATTGTAATAAGTAGGAAACTCGGCACATTATTGTTAATTTGACTCTTCACAAGTGGACGTAATATTTTGAGATTAATTGTCACTTCATATGAGAGAAGATACATGATTGTTCGATAGTCATTGTTTGCATGCCTACTAGCGAGCAAAATTACTGTCATCTTAATGAAATCACTTAGAGGATTTCATGCATTTTTCATTTTTTCCAAGTCTTGTGTTTGCGACATATACATGCTAACTTGTATAAGAGCATTTATCTTGTGAGCATCTAACATGTGGGTTATCCCAATCATTATATGTATATAATGTGCCGAGTTTCTTATTTGTTTGTTTTTTATTCTTTTCATTCTTTTTATTCTTTTTATTCTTTCTCCTTAATTATTATGTGAGCCCAAATGGGTTCCTATTTCAACACACACACACACACACACATATACTTTTTGTTATTGTAATTAAATATTTATTCTTTCTCACAATAAATAAATTTTTAATGTGAAATATTGACACTAGAAGCCTAATAAATCTTTAAATGCTCAATAAAATAAGTAATAAATAATTCATAACTATATTATAAGATGTTATATTTTAATATTACTAGTAAATTATATTTTTAATTTTATGAAGATGCACAAAAATATAAAAAAATATTAATCTTTCTTAAGAAAAACTCATATAAATCTTGAATAATCTCTAATAAATAATAAAATATTCTAGAATTTTTGCAAATTCAAATATTTTAGGTCTTTAAATGTGGATGTGAATTCAATGGAGTGAGACATTGGTAATATTATAATAAAGTTTCATATGCAAAACTTTAATATTCTTTTTTAGCGAGGATTCTCTAACCCCCTGTCCCACCCACGCCTCATTTTTGGCTGGGCGGGGTTTATATGTCATGGGGTGGAGTTGTGCATTTCTAGCCCTTTTCCTCGTTTCTTTGGCTCTGCGACTCCAGGAGCTAGACAAGGCATAAGGCTTGGGGATCGTAATCTCTAGGCTTGTCCCGACCCCATGCTTGGATCCTAAATGGGACAGAGATGGGGCGACCTGACCATAGGGAAAATTTGCTCATCCTTACCCCGCCAACATGGTTTTGTAGGGAATCCCCACCTTGTTTGGGACGGGTTCAGGCAGGGCAGGAACTGGGCAAATTGCTATCCTTAGACAGCATATAGCTACTATGTGATGTGATAAATAAATTTGGCACACCCACAATGTGTGATTGACATCAATGACCATTGTTTCAATGTTGATTGTGGTGGTGGTGCCTAAAAGTGATGATGGATCTAATTATTTTTAATGAAATATATTTGATTTTTTGGACCCCAAAAACCCTAATTTCAAGGTGATATTATGTAATTTTGGCATAACCCAAAAATTTGACAAAAACTCTAATTTTAGTGTAATTATTTTTTGGGCATAAACTCTAATCTAGTGGTGTAATTTTATTTTTTTTATTTTTTTTCTAAGTTAATCTTTTGAATGATGTATTTAGTATGAAGAGAGAGTGAGATGATATGGGTAGATATATGATAACATCAATAACATGTACTCATTGCAGAAGAAAATGTCTATCCGGAGATAAATATTAGATATTATTTTTAGAGATAAGTCCAAACATATTATATACTATTGAGAGAGAGGTTGACTATTAAAGTTATTCTTAAATCCACGTAGAGTTTATCTACAATGATATTTATGAGAGAGGAATATAATAAATTTTATTTCTAGGATAATAATATATACTTCCCTTTCTTTAGATATTATTGATCTAGTTGGAACTCATATTTTAGTTTTTTGGATTATTAATATGGAGATTAATATTCTCATTGCTAATAATCATGTTATATTTATTATATTTTTTTTCTAAAAATATTACAGAATTAATAACAAACTCTCTAAAATCATTGGATGTGTCAGTATTCAACTTGATTTTTTTGTTAAATTCTGGGTTATTTTTATTTTTGATTGTCTTGTTTATTATTTATGATTCTATCTTCTTAGGCAAATTAATTCTAATTTTTTTTAATTATACTAATATTGTTTGTACATTAAAAGATTCTGAAAAAAATATTATTTGGGATTAATCAGATTGAATTGTATGTCTTTTCTTTTATCGTAGGAATTTCTTCTCAAGGAAGCGATGTGTTTTATTTGCTCGTGAAATACTGGATCGAAGGCTATATGCCTTATTGCTTGATTATCATAATAATAAAATAATAAGAGAAGAGAGTGCATATTTAATCTCCTTGAGCAGATATCATATCATATGTATTTCACAAGTAACTATCACTATTACTATGCACTCTATTTTTATATTGGATCTCAAAATAATTATTCGTCTCTTATTTTTTTAAGAGATAAGGTTGTCTCAAAAAAATATAAAATTTTATTATAGATATTCTCTCTGTGCATATTAGTTACTAACTCGAATCTGAATATCCAATTAATTACAAGTCTTCATGATACTTAAAATAGATCCCAAGTCTTGGATACATCTTCATATACCTAGTATGTGAAGAGTTGTGTCAAGATGAATTTATTGATGAGAATCTAAGAAATAATTAATTATATTGATTGTATATGTTATATTTAGTTTAATCATAATTAGATAATTAATTTTTTTTATGATCCTCCTATAAATAGTAAAGTCAACTGTATATGTAATATTATAAATAAAATCTACTTGGATTGATAAAAGTATTTGTTAGAGCAAAACCCTAACGATCAAGTTCTACAAAAATATCAAGTGCATCTCCTCTGTGATAAAATAATACTCCTTATAGAATAAATTATCTATATGTCAATAAATTATATGAGCCTATTAGGTTATTCATCTGATATTATTTGAATTACTTAAGTTGAGTGATTCCCAATTCATTATCTTCCGTAATTAAAATATTATTTATATAGATAATCAATAAAATTATCATGCTATTAGGACTCATTTGGAAGAATAAAAAAAATCAATAACATACTTATGTAACTCAATCTAAGTGATTATATATAAAAATCTTGTAAATTAAGCTCTAGGTGAATACATAAGGCTGTATAATACCTTATGTTATCATTAGATTACACTTGACTATCCTGCTCGAAATTCCATTGGCTACTTTAAATACATTTTCTTCTCAAGGTTATCATGAAAAAATATATTTTTTATATTTAGTTGGTATATCCTTCAACTGTGATATGTTGTGAGAGAAATAAGAATATGTATGAAGATTATCCTAGCTACTGGAGAATAAATGTCGTGATAGTCCATACCATATGTTTGAATGTATCTCCTCGCTATGAGTCTTACCTTGATGGATATATCTTTCTATTTGGATATGTTTTTATAGTGAAAACTTACTTGTAATTAATAATATACATTTTCGAATATCATGATATTAATTTCAAAGTCTTATAAGAGTGAAGAATACATATCTTCTTTATAATGGATTTTTGATATCCTGAATGAGAAAACATCTCAGAAGAAGACTTGAATGTGCTAGTATTGTCAAGAGAAATAATAAAAAAATTAAAAGAAAAAATAAAGGAGATTATGATAAAATATATGAAACTGAGTGCTAAGTATAACTCTTTTATTTTTTCTGGAGAGCAATCAGAAGGTCAAGATTAGATTGATTGATTGTAGGATCGTGTGATTCCTCAATAGACTCATCTTTGGTCTGATAAGACTGAGCATATATATATAAATATATATATATTTCTCTCCTGCTATAAACTATAAATATATTCATCTACTCGGAAATTATCTCTTTTTAAACTTAATATGATTTGAATTTGTTGGTGGATATGATGATTCAATGAGAATAATATCATATTGAGTATCAACATGATTAGATATAATTGATAAATAGCTTTTTCTACTAATTAATAGTCCAAGTAGGACTATAGCTAAATGAGGAAGAGTAATGAATCTAGTGTAACATCTAGATTCATATGTTTCCTAGGCTCAATAAAGAATGAGTCAAGATTAAAAAACATAACATCAACACAATAAAATCCTACCACTTTTTAGTGAGAAACATTTGTACTCTTTATAGGTATTAGAATGTCTAAACAAATATATCTCAAGGTCCTAAATATTAGTTTGTGCTGTCCTAAAGAGTGATCGTGTATAAATGAAGTGCGTCAAAAAATTTTGGGAGACAAATTAAATTATTTCTCTCATGATATAGGCTCAGGAAGGGCATGTGTTGAGAAAACATTTAAGACGATATTTGATTGATAAATTAGATTGCGATTAAAACTATGTCATCCCAAAAATATTTCAAAATACTTTTAAAAGTAGGAATATATAAATCTTCTTAATTAAGTATTCATTCTTCTTTTCATAAATCTCATTCTTTTGTGGCATGTCAGCACATGAAGTTTGATATATATTTTCTTGATTTATAGAATAATGTTAAATTGATCTAAAATATATTCTAATTCACTGTTACTTAATTTTTTAATATTTTATCGAATTGACTTTTTATTATTTTATGAAAAATTAAAATAATTAAAAAAATTCATTATCTATCACAAAAAAGATATATCAATGTATATTTGAGTAATAATTAATAAAAGTAATAAGATATCTAAATTTTTTTTTAATTAATTTCTATAATGTTTTCATTTTCTCCCAAAGTTTTTGAGTACAAAAGTATCAAACAAAGGCATATGACTTAAGTTATACTCGAACTTATTATTTTTTTCTTATTACTTATAGTCTTGTCTGGGATACCTGATATCAATTAGTAGAGTGTCATCTATTGGTTATATTGGAATTCGTTAGTTCACAATATGATGTCACTCTCTTAGAGTAATCATATCTATGAATATGTGCATATCCGTTTGATTCTTGAGGACATAACTATTTTACCCATGTTAAGTCAAAAATCTTTTTTAAGTCTAAATGCCTTTCACTTGCATGATAGTGTTAGGCCATGAAAGAAGAGATAAATGTCTTTTACAAAAAAAAAAACTTGTTAACTAATATCATGATTTATGTATGATAGTGTTAGGTTATTATAGATGAGATAGATGTCTTTCACACTAAAGAAACTTGAGAACTAGTATCATGATTTTTAGGAAAGTATGTTGTTAGTTGCAAGTGAGAGTTCACTATGAAGATCAGTATAGTTAGGAAAATAAATTATTTTAAAATGAGATTTATTATGAGTGAGTTTACTTAGATATGTGATATAAATTAACAATATATTTTTTTTCAGTGGCTTAGATGATTTTAGTATGAATTATTATGTCATTGGTATTTGATAAATAAAAGCTATACAAACTAAATGTGAATATTATAATTTTTTATGATAATTTTGAGAAGGAAATATATATAAAACAGCTACATAGGTTTTGAACATCATAGTCAAAAATGGTTTGTAGGTTGTGAAAGGTGTTGTGTGAGTAAATAGTAACTGTGGTTTGTTTTATGAGATTTTCATAAACAATTATGATGTTTGGGTTATATAAATGTGTTATAGATTTAAAAAAATTTTTTTTTTTACAATAATCTTAATGACATAATAATTTTGTTGATTATATATGTGAATGATATTCTGATTACATGAGATGACGAGTTAGAGATCACTAACCCAAATAGTACATATAGTCACAATTCTAGATGAATTTTGAGACTCAAATACTTTTTTGACATATATGACATATTCTATGTAGGATATTATCTTTTCATAGAGGAGGTATGTGATTGATTCTCTCACGTAGGTTGAATCATTGAGTTATGCTCTAGCAAATAATTCTATTTATTTATATTGCTTTAATTTTTGATATAACTTTTCTAGTTAATTCAACTACTTACATGAGAATAATTGGGAGGATTAATTATTTGATTATGATTAGATAAGATATAATTATGTAATCAGTTTAGGTATTCATTTCTAAGATTCTCATTGATAAGTTCACCTTGACTCACCTCATTTTATACTGAATTATGTGAAGAAATATTTGAAATTCTATATCTCTTATAGTGATGATAAATATTTGTAGTTAGTTAAATATTTAGATTTGAGTTGGATTGTATTCTGTGCCAAGATGAATATTATGATAAAATTTTTATATTTTTCTTGACAACAATCTTGTTTTCTAAAAAAATAAGAGACAAATGATTATCTAATGAGATATTTTAAGGAGATTGAGTATTTATTTTCTCATCTTATTACTTTTTATTATGACAGTTAGATAATGAGATATATAATCTCTAATCTAGTATTTTATGAGAAGATAAAATATATAAAATTAAATTATTATTATTTTCAGAGAGAGGATCTATGATGAGACTATTACTAAAACATATATTTAAATAATGAAGCAGCCAACATATATCTTTACGAAGGATTTGAAGAGGTTACAATTTATCTTTCTATCATTTAAACTTTGTTTTTTAGATCTTTATGTGCATGCTTGATGGGATGGGTGTCGTGATTTATAATTTTATGTATTTTTTTAATTCATGATGCTTTGTTTATGCTTTTGATGAGAAATAGAGGTGTCCAATGGGTTGTGTCGTGCTATCATGATTTCAAAAATGAGTAGCCCGACATGGCCCATTGACATTCAATTTGCTTGGGTCATGCTAGGCCATGTTGGGTCGTGCCACACCCACCATGGCCGTGCACTAGGAACGACTCAAACCTAGGCTAGCTTGAGTCAAGTCCAAGTTAGCTTGGTTTGGCCAGTTGGGCAAAAATCAGTTCGCATGAACCATCATGATGGTGTCATGCCGCATCTTTTGAGGCATGTGGGCAAGGAATTATGTTCCAACATGGCCCGAGTTGTGCCAAGGGCTTGCCCATGCCTATTCCAGGCTATGCCACAAGTCCTCCGATCTATTATACACCGCTAATGAGAGCATTCAACTCATAGGCTTCCCTATTTAATTTTGTCCACTATATAAGGGCAACATCTATATAATTATTTATTGAGTGATATTGAGTTTATATTATTATTAGACTTAAATTCAACAATGATAATATGCTATTTTTATGCTTATATTCATAAATTATAGTCTAACTAATAAAAAATGACCAAGTTAAAAAATAACAAAAAATGATTAAAAAATAATCAAACATCTAGGGGTCTCATCATTATAAAAAAAAAGAGGTATAGTTATTTGATCATGCAAAAAAATATTAAAAAGATTGAAAAATAAGATTGGAATTGAGCCATTTTCAATATAATGTATTGATAATAAACTATAAGAAAGATTATGCACATGTAAAATGTGAAACAAACTACACTCAAATTGATATTTTTTTAATCAATGACTTATGAAATCTTATTATTTGCAATGATAATCTCAATCTAATTAATGAAAGAGAGAAATTAAAGAATATTTATGACATAATTATTTACTTATGAATAAATCACTCGTGACCTTGAAATAAGAGAATTAATTGAATGCAACACTTGAAGGCTGAGATAGTCAATATTTGGTCTAGAAAGAAAGTATATTATATTCCTTTTTAGATATCATAGTTATATTAGTGATTATACTCGATATATTTTTTAAAAGTTGCTCATATAGCTCATTGCTAGGTGGGAATATGTATCAATAAAAAGAACCTTGGAAAATTGAGTCATTAATCAAATGAACAAGATAACGTAGAAAGCATGTCACAAATCTTCTGACAACTAGTGCAAAACTCAGATCTCTAAACAACTAATGCAATAATTATGTACCATTAAAGGTTCCAACTCAATCATCTATTATTACAAGGATAGTAATAGTGATTTGTCTTGTTTATAGGGCAATCTCACATTATTAATCAGTGATTCTGATTATGTATAATTCATTTCTCATAATCATAAAATAAATCATGAATTTAAAATTGATGTATAATGAAAAGCTATGATTGAGATAATTTACTTGTCTTTAATTGTCCATAATGAAACAATTAAAAATTGATGTCTGGAATAACACTGCATTGTGCATTTGGGGTTGACCTGATCTGACCCAACATGACCCGATTCGGTTCAACACAAAATGTGTTTTTTCCCCCTACTACAAAGATTGCTGTATCAAAGTGACTAGAGCAATCAATTTGCACATGTTTAGTTTTGTAGGTTTATATGGATGAACAAAAATCAGCATAGAAATATCTAATAGTGCAAAAGAATGTCAAAAGACATCAGTGGCGAAACAATATCAGTGTTGCTCATGGTGGATACTAATGACTGTATATTTTTGGGCCTCGATACTACATCGAATGGAAATATATTGCACCATGACAAATCAATAGAATATAAATAAATGAAAAAAAATATGCTGAGAGCCAAGGAAGTATGGACACGGCTCCCTACAGCCGTGTCCACGTGTCCGACACCTGGACACGGCACGAATATGTGTCTGATACGCCACGTGGCGTATCATTGATCAATCCGTATCCGATACGCAACGTGACATAAAGGATGGTTGCGTTGGCACCCGTATCCATGTCGATAGTGCCCGATGTCCGACGACGTTAGGTGGCCAACGTCGACTCATGGGCGACGTTGGCCACTGGCAGGGGGCGGGCGCGATTTGAGGGGGAGGCAGGGAGCGGGTGCAATTTGATGGGAGAGGAAGGGGCGGCGCGATTTGAGGGGAGAGGCAGGGCGGTTGCGATTTGAGGGGGGAGGCAGGGGCGGGCACGATTTGAGGAGGGTGGCAGGGGCGGGCACGATTTGAGGAGGGTGGCAGGGGTGGGCACGATTTGAGAGGGGAGGTAGGGGCGGGCGTGATTTGAGGGAGAGGTAGGGGCGGGCGCTATGTGTGGGGATGTGGCATAAAATAAAATATTTTTATAAAATAAAATAAAATATTTTTATTTTATAAAATAAACAATATATATTTATTTTATATAATAAAATATTTTAATTTAATTTATTTTATAAAATACCTAATATTTATAAAAAAATAATTTTTATTTTTAATTTTATTTTTTTTATCATGCTGTATCCTAGTCGTATCCGTATCCTAGTTTTTTAGAATATGCCGTGTCCCCATATTCTACCGTGTTGTATCACCGTGCCCGTGTCCGTGTCCGTGCTTCTTAGCCGAGAGCACTCAATTTTGTGATGAAAATATTATTTTTCCATGTTGTAATGTAACTCAGAAATAACATAATAAAAAAAATAAATACATCATGCTATAAAATACATTATATTATAGTTTTAATATGCATGCGTGTGCGTGTGTGCGTGAGTGAGTGCTTGTGTGTATATATATATTTTCATCTCTAATCCAATATTATGTTAAGTTATAAATAAAATGTAAATACGATTCAACTGCATTGAGCACTCCAATTCTCTCATGATTGCTTCATATTAAGTAACCATAAAAGTACATAAAAAATGTAATAATGCATCAACAATATCCATAGGTAATTTTTTCTATAAGCATGCATTCACAAACACATGCTCAAAAAATATTGAATTTCTGATGTTGAATTTGCTTGCAGGACATGTTTGAGGAGAAACGGAGCATTTTAGAGCCAGCAGGTGCTCTGTCACTTGCTGGTGCTGAAGCATATTGCAAGTACTACGGTATTAGGAAAGAAAATGTTGTTACCATAACCAGTGGAGCAAACATGAATTTTGATAAACTGAGGATAGTCACTGAACTTGCCAATGTTGGTAGGCAACAAGAGGCGGTGCTGGCATCCATCTTGCCAGAGAAGCCTGGGGCCTTCAAGCTTTTCTCCAAGCTGGTAATCAATACTCTTTCTGTGTAATTAAAATTTGAAAATATATAAGAAAATTATAAAATTAAATACAATAATATTAAATGTGCAAAAATATTTTTTTTTACACAACTAAAATACAATGAAATGAGCAAATAGAAGGGAACAAAAAAAATACTGGTAACATCCACAAAATTTCAAGGCTAATTCTTTATTAATGTGATAATACTCAATGATTTTGTAAAAATTATTTGCAAGCTCTTCTTTAATAAAATCATAGGCATGTGTTGTATTTTTTTTTCCTAATAAATTGATAGTTCATTTTTGCATGTTCTTTTCATTTAAGAAAATGAAATTGAAATCAATATATTTGGGTGTATGATTATCACGAAAAAGAGTAATTGGGAGATTCATAAAAAAAAATTAATATCTTTCAGAAGATATTAAATCCAAAATAACTCACAAGTAACTGTCATCATAATTCTATATTTAATTTTTGAATTGGATCTATATATAATTATTTATTTTTTACTTTTTTTAGGAAGTTATTCTAGAATCTAGATGGCAATTTATTGGAAAAAAAATATTTAATTCAAATTTACTTGTCTCTTTTGCAATGACTTATAACCATCTTGAATATGATGATGTTTTGGAAAAATGACGTTATGCTTCTGATCAAAAGATGTAAGACAACAAGCATAAAAATGAACGAGACATGACTAAGAAAATACTTGTGTAAGTTGATGCTGAGCATTAAAAGTATTTGTTTTTCCAGGAGTGAATTAAAATATGAAGATCAATATTGTGATCACCTGGATTGCTTGGTTTCCAATAAGATTGAAGAGGAAATCTGCATAAATGAAATTTTCTAGTATGCATTCTGTTTTAGTGTTGTGCTGTATTTATGTATTTATATGTATTTGGTACTCGGCTACCCTTTTCATTGTTTTATTTAGTTTTAATGGAGTGCCCACGGTATAAAAGGTACTCCAAGTATTCCATTTTATGATTATTATGAAATGAAATCGTAATCATATGACTTTCTCTCTTCCATATATTGCATCATAGCATTGGAGAGCATTGATTCCCCCTTCTCTTTTGTGCATGTGTATAGGATTCTGTATAGTTTTTACCTGCTATGATACGACTCCATTGTGTCCATGTGTGTGAAGTTTGTGATATTGATTTTGGACAGGATTTTGCATTATAGTGCTGAAATTGTGCCATAATTGTTTCATGTTTGACTTTGCATATTGCTGTGTTTAAAGAATTTGTAACCTTAGTTTTTACAATCTTATTTTCTGCCCGAGCTTTGTTTATTGTTGGTGCTTCTCTTGGTAAAATGTGGACTATACTTTGTAATTTGAGCTGCCCAGCCCAACCAGATAGGGCAATCCAAAAAGTCAGGCTGAGTTGAACCCAACTCAGGTCCCTGAAAATGGGATCTGGTTCAATGGTGTGCATGGAAAAAGTATATACGAGTGCCGTGTCTATGTGGCCCAATTATGTTGTGTATTTTGCCTTATAGGAATAAGGATAATAGGATGTATAACTGATAAAGCAATCACATGTGATAAGTAGCTAACGATGATTGGACACTGATGAAGCCTTCTTAACCACTGATACAAACGAATCCTAGTAATTAACTTCGTACGTCTATTCGATCTCTTACCATTAATTTAGTTTTAATATGATCTATATTACTTCAATGACTAGTTTTCATAATAAAAAATCATTTGCATCTAACTAATTTCTCCAAAAGATGAAATATTTATTGTTATTTTCTACTAGAGTGAATAATATTTGAAATGAGATAATCTTTTTGATGAAATATGTTAGCATTGATGCTATATAGTACAAATGATAAACTAGTAAAAACACGAGTAAGAAATAAGTCTTTTGTGTTGATTTTAGTAGAGTCCAATATATGAATTAGTTGTGATGATGTGTTATTTGCATGTTTCATCATTTACTACGTAGACTCTAAATAAAAATATAATATAAAAATTTTAAGATTTCTTGAGATTTTTTATTCTTATAATAATTTTATCATATATGAGTGTTTGATGTAAATCTTTAAAGAATATGAATTTTAAAATATAATATTTAGTATTATTTTTGATAATACTTTTAGTAATGAAGTAGTTATTAGTATGTTTGTTAGGACTATTAGAGACGGAACATAAGGTGAGATATTTTATGTCATATGCATGTGTCACGTGATTAATCTTATAGTACAGGCGAGAATGAAAATTATTCTTTCCATAAAAAAAAATTCAAATAGTTGTGAGGCATCATTGGAATTATATCTAATTTATGTTGGAGTCTTGTGTTGGCTACCAACACATAATATTTAACTACTTCAATAATAGGAGTGATGATTTTATTATTGATGATTTAGCCTAGTATACATAAATTTTATTTATGAAATTTTTGTAAATTTTGTGACATGATAAATATATATTCGTTTGTATACTTTTATTATTTATATTATATTTAGGTATATATGCAATATTAGTAATGTATTTAATAAGTATAGAGGTTATCATGTATTTAGTCTCATGATTATTGAGATAGAAATCAAATATTTAAAATATTAATTTACATTCTAATTTTGTATTGTTAGGCTATCTGTATGCATCCTAGGATTAAGGTGAAAAGGATAAAAATTATTTTGACATATATATTTACGTGCATGAATCATGTATATCAATATGAAAGATTCGTTTATGAAAAATTAATTGAGTAGTTTATACATTATGATACTATGTATGATATTTGTAGCTATGTTTTGAATATAGACATGAACATCATATTTGGAGATGATAATTTCTCTATTTAGTTAGCCAGAGATAAATGACAGGGTGGTCTGTCGAATAGGAACGAATTATTTTGGTATTTAGATACTGATTATTTCTTTATCTTATCACATGATAATAATAAAAATTTTAATATTTTATTATGGCATAAATCATACGAATCTACCTATTTTGTGTTATCTAAAATGATACGTGATATATTAACTTCTTTGATATTTAGCATAATATTGAAGTCTATTTTCTGTTGTAGTCAATTCTATTTTAAATAAAAAATCGAGTAGAGATTGAGTGCATTAGTGATATTGAGTGCATTAGCGAGGTTGGGCATTGAGGATATTGAGTTCATTAGTGATATCTTTAGATGTATTTATGATGATGATATATATTTTTATAGGACGTAGAGATTAAAGATATTGAGTGCATTAACATCTTCAAATGTATTCATGATGATATATATTTTTATCTGTAATACCATATCGCAGATACTAATTGATAATTAATAATTCTTGATTCATGTGATACTAATATTGTGTATATTAGTATTTATTTATTTTTATTATTATTTTTTCATTTGAATTGGATTATACTTTGAAGTTTTTATCATTTTTAAGTTTTGATGTTTTTTTTAAAATAGTTGATTTACATATTATTTATATTATACATTTGTTTCATTTATACTTTATTAAATTAAATAAAATTTTTAATATTTTATTTGAATAGAACGAAATGTGAAAACATAATTTGAATTCTAAGTCACAATCATGTCATTATGATTTATAATTTAAATTTATTTTGAAATTTAAAACATAAAAGTAAGGCCCAATAGCATAAGCCCAAGTTTCATAATAGTGGATACTGAATATGGCAAAAAAAAAGGTCACTTCATGTTGTCCCAAGCCAGTCCAAATTAGCATGGCCCGCTCCAAGTCTGGCACGACCTTGCACTATGCGGTCCAACATAACATGGCATGGATGCATGACCGTGCCACATATTATAACGAGAAGTACTGACATGATATATCCCATTTGATACTTCTATTTACTTTGCATTATATGAAACTCTATGTCATATGATCTATATAACATAATATATAATTATACATGATAATATCATATATCAAATATATTTATATAATGAGTGAACGTGATTGATGCAGTATATAAGCTAAATGCTCTCATTAAAAACATAACAAATAAAATAAAAAGGCACACTAAGTAAATCCTACAACAATTATCAATTTGAGTTTCTTGTTGATGTTTGGTTGTTTTTTTTGGCTTAATTCTCTTGGTATCAGAGCAAAACTTTAGGAATTGCAAATCCTAAAGTTTCTAGAGAGAGGACACGTACAATATAACAACACAATCCAAGCATGCACTACATGTGACAATTGTCTGTGTGCATAGTAGATTATTAAGGAAGAAGGTGCATAGAAGTGCATTGTGGGAATAATATTTGTGATCATTTGATATATTATGTTGTATAATACTCATTTTAATCATATATGAAAGAAGTAAGAATTATGATAATTATTTTACCGAGGCTCAAAATTAGAAATACTTGCATTGATGGACAATAGGTATGATCTAGTTTTTTAGTAAGCGTATGGTGAGTCACCTGACAAATGAATTCCAATGATGAAATGGAGAAATTATTATAAATGGATTCTAGCATATTGATTTTTATGTGAATTAATTGAGGTGAAGTTGATCTTAGTTTTTTTATCTTAGACGACATATATCAATCATATGTGAGTTAGCAAAATTATTCTATTCATCTCTGATAACAGAAATATATGATTTAGTTTCATAATTTATTGGATGGAGACTAGATGTGACTCGAGTTTGGCCTAAGGCATGTTCAAGTTTCATTGGCCCAAACATGATATGACATGTCAGGAGTCATGCCAAAATCTATTGCTCCACTCATTTCATGTCGGGTTTGGCAATTAGGCTATCATGCCAAAATCTAGTCAGAATAGCTTGACATGATGGCCCAATCTAGCCCATGTGATTGACATTCATTGAAATATTAAATTTCCTGAATTAGGGGTGAGTGCGCCTCACCTACCCATAGTTTCAATTAAAATTTAAATTAGTTCTGATTTGAATTGATGTTGAACTACCTTGATTAGAAAAGTTTTTTAAAAAGTTTTTTTTTAGATATGGAAGCCACTAGTTCAATTGTTACTAAACTATTGCTCCAGTGCCATGGTCACATGCCACTTGACATGGTCACATGGCTTGCATTTGCATGACACGACACAACATGAGATCCATAAACACGACATGACCTATTTGATATATTTAGTAATAGTATATTTTCTATTTAATTAGCAAGTGAAAAATAATGAGTTGGTCTATTGAATACTAGTGGACTATTTTGATACTTAGATATCAATTAATATTTTATTTTATTACATGATAATATAAGAATTTGAATATTTTGAGTAATTAGAAATTATATAAATTTTTTTTTATCATACTATTTAAGATGATGCATGATCTATTGATCTCTCTGGTATCTAGCATAATATAAAAGTTTACTTTTATGTGATAGTCAATATTATTTCATGTAAGAGATCTAGATTGTAATCAAAAATTGTAGAGACATTTACATGCTTGATGGACTAGATAGATTAAAGATTGAGCATTTAGGATAAAACAAAAGCATTGTTGGCGGTTGATGACTAATGAGATATTGAGGATATTCAAGTCATCACTAGTACTACCTTCAAAATCATATACAACGATGATGCTTTGCATTTATAGATCATACTACAAACACAAATTGTGACCGATGACTAATGCGATGGTGATGCATTTTTATTTATTTCTACTTCAGCTTATGTTATGTATCATATTATAGATTATATTTTTTATATAATATTTTATATTGAGCTGAATGTAAAATATTTATTTGTCATTAATTTAATTTTGATTCATTTAAATTTCTAATATATTATATTTTTTAATTATATTATTATGATATGTAAAATATTTATTTTTTAATTATATTATAGATGGTAGATAGGTAGATATTCAGATAGTTAGATACGCAGATAGTCAAATAAACAGATAAATAGATAGACATAAAAAAATAGATAGCTAGACAGTTGAATATATACATAGATAAATTGAGACATATAGACAAATAAAAAGGTAGACAGATAAACAGATAGATAAATAGATAAATAGATAGACAAATATAAAAGTAGACAGATAAATAAATAGAAATATAGATAAACAGATAGATAAATAGACATATAGATAGATATATAGATAGATAAATAGACAGATAGATAGATATATAGATAAATAAATAAACAAGTAGACAGATAGATAAATAGATAGAGACGGATAGACAAATATACAAATAGACAAATAGATAAATAGATAGATAGATAGACTGATAGAAAAATAGATATATAGGCAGATAGACAGATTGATAGATAAACTTATAGACAGATATATAGATACACAGATACACATATAGATAGATAGAAAGACAAATAGTCTGATAGATAGATAGACAATTAGATATATAGACAGATAGACAAATATATAGATAAAAAAATAAATAGATAGAGTTAGATAGACAGATATATAAATATAAACAAATAGGTAAATAGATAGAAAGATAGATTGATTGAAAGGTAGACAAATAGGTAAATAGATAGAAAGATAGATTGATTGAAAGGTAGACGAATAGAAAAATAGACAAATTAATAGATAGACAGATAGACAAATAGACAAATAGACAGACAAATAGATATAAAGATAGAGAGATAGATAGACATATAGATAGATGTAATGATAGACACAAATAAAAAATTAAAATTTTAAAAAATTTTAATTGGACATTTAATTTGCTTATAATTGGCATGATCTGACATGGAAGTGCCCTGCTATGGGCCATGCTGGGGTTGAGTCATTGTGATCTCATACCGTGCTGTCACGACACAACCTATTTAACATCTCTATCTTGGGCAAGTATAACAAAGAAAGATTCACCATGAAAAAATATGCCCCTTTGTAGTTTGTACAACCGTCACTATCTTTTGTCATTGTCGGTAATGGTGTCGATGATGGTAAAATTGTTTTGACGATGTTATGAAAATAGTTTTATGGTGATTTATTAGTTGATTCTGACAATATGATTAAACAATGGTAGGTCATTGTCTAGACATTGATATCCTATTAAATATTGAAAATAAAAATGACATCAATATTAAATCTCAAAAAATATGAATTTTGAGTTTTTTGTTTATTTTATTTTGTTTTTATTTTTTTTATTATTTATAAGTACTTGATTCTTGAGTTACCTCAATATATATATATATATAGTTATGTTGTATCCAAAAAATATTATTTTTTTAATAATAGAAATAGTTTTTTTCTCATTTCTCCTTCATTCTTCCTCTCTCCTTTCTCTGTTTCTCCCATCAGAAACCTAGGTAGTTTTATATGGTATTAGTGGGAATTCTTTGGGGAAGGGGCGTTGGTATTAGGGTGCATGGATGATGGTGCACCCTTTACAAGCTCCAACGATAGTTATCGCCAAAAGAATTTGATAGTGACAATAGCAATTTTGCATTGCACGACTAAAATATTACATGCATTGAGTCTTACATATTTTTCATGTTGATTTTAAGTTGTCAGATGTCGGATAACATGATTTGGGTATAATGAATGTTCTTTTTTGACAATGGTGGCTGGGCTTGTGGTGGTCGACATGATGATGACGTTACAAATTCATCACCGATGTAACATTTTTTATTCATAAGTTTTGTTTATATTTTTTGAGTTTATCTTGTAAAAAAATAAAAAAAATTAAATAATTAAATCTTGTAGCTCATAATTTTTGATTTTTGATTTTAGATTTTTAATTTTGATTTAATTCTTTTTTAATTGAAGTACGCATTGTGGTGAGATAAAAAAGATGATTAAAAGTAATGTGAGATCACTGAGAATAACTTGGTGGAATTTATAGGTAAATATATTTATTCTTTGAGCTATGTTGATAAGGATCTAATTTATTGCTTAATGATAGTGAATCATTTATTGAAGGGCTCACCTCAAAAAAGATTGAGATTGCTAAGTAGATGCATATCGATGTACAACTATTAGTGTACCTATGATAATCGATTGATCTCAGTGTATAAAGTTTGCTTGATTCTTGTGATATTTGTAAGAAAGTTCAAGACATGACTGTTTCAATGTATTCTTTATTTATATGATATCATTAGTTTATTACTCATTTGTGGATGTGCATATTGACTGATCTAGAGGAGACAACTCACTATGTAATGTGGATACAAATATGTATGAATTATTGGCGTGTTATCAATATTAATAGTTCAGATAACATTGAGGAGAGTAATATATTGATTTGTGCATACATGTTGGAAATAAGACATTTTTGTCTCTCCCAGAGAAATATCAGAGTGTGACTCAGGTAGTTATAATTATATCTAGGTCAAGTGGAGTTGGCTTAATTAGTTATGACACTATGTCATCTTCCACACAATAGTAATGAGAGAGTTGTGAGACCTGAAAGAGTTTTGCTAAGAAGTAGGAGGGTAATAGTGACATTTCTTTTGTATGAGGTCATGACATACTCATGAAAGATGCTAGATGCTCCACCCTGAGTTGCAATGGAGTTTTTAAGATTTAGAGGTTATCCAACACCGTGTTGCACGGATACGCCTAAGTACTGCCGTGTCCACGTGTCCGACACGTGGATACGGCGACACGGGTTGGACACGCGTCGGACACGTGTCCGATAGGCCACGTGTGGGGGTGGGTTTTGGAATCTGTATCAGGAGGGAGAGAGTTCGAAAATCGAAAATCAAAAATCAAAAATCGAAAATTGGGTGGGGGGTGGGTTCGGGAGGGGGAAGGGGGTTTCGGGAGGGGGGGAGGGGTTTTCGGGAGGGGGGGGGGAAGTTCGGGAGGGGGGGAAGGTTCGGGAGGAGGAGGGTGTTAGAGGGTTTAATTTTTTTTTATATTATTTTAAAATACAAAATTTTAAATTATTTTAAAATATAGTATTTTTAATTATTTTAAAATACCTAATATATATAATTAATAATTTTTATTTTTAATTTTATTTTTTTTATCATGACGTATCTTAGCCGTATCCGTATCCGTATCCTAGTTTTTTAGAATTTGCCGTGTCCCCGTATTTTGCCGTGTCGTATCCCCGTGTCCGTATCTGCGTCCGTGCAACATAGATCCAACAAACTACCACACCTACCTAGGTTAATTCTTTTACGATCACATTCACCAAAGGTGTGATAATGACATTTTCTCATGAGTACTCTAGGCATTATTTTTTGGATGCCATTGGATCATGTATGCATGCATTCATTGCACTTCCTGCTAACTATCTTGATCCAAATTGTTGCGTAATAGATTTAGAAGTTAATATCAATGCTACGAATAACTACATTATTTTTACGTCTTTTATAGAGTAGAAAGTTTTTGATATTTTTGTGTTCAATGATATTATACATGTTAGAAGATATGATAGTATTAATATTGATCATTTTTTTTTCACACGTGTTTATTTATATTGGAGTTTTGTCATAATTTATTTTCTCTTAGCTATTGATCGACTAGTAATTTATTATCGATTGAGATATTATTCATTGAGAAGCTGAAGTTTCTCAAGCTGAGTATCAAAGGAGTGTCGTCTATTGATTGTGGGGCATGCTAGTTAGAAAACATATTAGAGCTTCCTATCTAGCACATAATGTGTTTATTATGAGAGATCCATTTCATATAATTTTCTCAAATGTTTGGGGATCCTATAGGATGATCATATTTGATAATTTAAGATAATTTATTATTTTTGTTAGTAATTATACTTGATTTACTTGATTATTAATGTTTATCAAGGAAAATTATTAATTTTTTTTTATTTTTATGAGATTTTTTGAAAAAATAAAAATTTAGTTTGAATATAATATTAAGATGTTGAGAAGTGATAATATTTTAAAATATATTTCTAATATTAAGATGATGATTGATCAGACATTCTTTGCTATTACTCTGGCATAGAATAGGATAGCTGAGAAAAATAATAATATATGATTGAAATGGCTATAACATTCTTATTTTCTATGAGTGTACTTATATATTTTTGAGAAGAAATAATATTCTAGCTTATTGAAATGACTATAACTTTCTAACAACTAGATGTGATCTTTTATTCTCATAGGTTGAATCATATCCTAGCTTATTTACCAAGACATATTTTTATTTTTTATCCAAAAATTTGGATGTATTTATTTTACTCAAGATCTCTTTCAAGGTAAGGAGAATATTATTGTATGTTCAATCAAGTACACTTTCATTAAGTATTCTTGTACCCAGAGAAGATATATGTGTTATTTATTAGAGTTTATGAGAGTTATTATGAACTTTGATGTTATATTATTCGAGAACAAGTCAACTTAATATAAGAGAATGTACCTCCAGATACTATAGTAGTAGGTTCATTTCTTTATTCAACAGTTATTTTCATAAAGGAGTAATGATTGGTCCTGCTCACATGTCTAGACCTAATACGACTAGTAGGATCGATATTGAGGTGAGTAGTAACATCTCTGATGGGGTAGTATCCTAGGATATGAGTATAGTGTGAGTGTTTCATTGGATATGAGTTGCGAGTCTTCTCATGAGAGGGAGATGAGGGTTGATAGATTTGATGATCATAATCTGAAGGTATGTAATAGATGGACACATCCATAATTTATTTCAGATAAGTTTTATGTCGTATCTATTGATCCAACTTGGAGTAGCGATTTGGATTTTCTTATTGTATTATAAAATGACCTATGAAAGCATTCTAGTCAATATTCTTTATCTCGAATACTATCTTATTTTTGTTGTGGTACTATATGTTTTACTTTTTTATCCTTATTTGATAGTTGTAAAATTTTGGATATTTCTTTTAAGACAATTAGTCATTTATGATGATGACAAATTATGCGAGATCTTGTCCCAATACTAGAGGTGTCAAATAGGCCGGGGCGGGCGTGCCCAGCCCGAGGCATGACACAATATGGCCGTGCCTGGCCCAACACAACATGAGAATGACTTGTGCCAGGCTTGTTCACGGCATGGCTCGTGCCATGGCCCATGGGCACAGTATCTCGGCATGAGCTGAGATATGCTTTGATCCACCTAGCCCCACGCCCCTGACCTGAACCCAACTACCCGCGGCCCGACAGATCCAAAATTTTTGTTGGGCCCGAACTCGATTCATAGTCTTTTTCGACCCGAGTCTGAGGCCCGACTCTCTGGCCTCTGCCCTCCACTCCATTCTAGAAACTTCTGCTTCTAGAATGGACCATTTGGGTCTGTTTGACGGTCAAACCGACTCAATGATAAAAAAAATTCAATCTAAGCTATTGGATTTCGCCTCCAATGGCTATGAGGCAGAATCTAATGGTCTTAAGAATTCTGCTCGTTTTTTAATTATTAAAAAAATAAAAAAATAACAAAAATACTTAAAAAAAAATTCTTTTCTTAATCTATAAACTTCTCCCCTCCCATTCTGAGATTTATATTTTTAAAAATACAAATATTCTACTTTTCTCTCTCTCTCTCTCTCTCTAATTTTCTCACTCTTGGCTCTCAGCATTTTTTATTTCAGGGCTTGGTTTTGGTATGGATTGTGGTATGCATGCGGTATGGATATAAAAAAGTTAAAGTTTACTCGTTATGGTTTATGAATATTTTTTATTTATTAGTTTTAAAGTTTTAAAATTTAAATTTAAAAATTAAATATTCTACTTCTCTCTAGTATAGTCTCTCTCTCTCTAATCTAAAAAATTTTAAAAATGATAAATAGTAATTTTAGAAATGAAAATAAAATGAATTATAATTTAAATAAGGAAAATCTTATGGAAATGTCCGATGTTGAAATTTTAGTTTTTCTGGTTGTCTTGACCCAAACATCTAAAAAATAAAAAACTAGAATTTTAGTAGTTTTGGATTCACTTTAATATAATAAAATAAAAAATGCTAGGAGTGCCGAAGAAGAATTGTCACAGTACTAATATTGTAAAAAAATATTAACATGTTCGAGTTCATGTGGGGCTAGGCATCTTAAGATGCATGTCGAATTATGTGCTAAAAAATATGGTGTATTAAATCCTAGGCAAACCTAACTTAGCGGTGAGTTTTTTGAGGCTGAATCTAATTTAGTCTTAAAGTTTATTCCCTTTATATACCGCAATGAGTTGGGGAGAAAAGACATGACTAAATTGATCACTATGATGAGTCTTTTAATTAGATTTTTAGATGATTCAAGAGTAGTCAGTATCATGCAAACATATTTTCAGCCTACATAGTCGTAGGATTTCTAGGTCAACATCTAGGAATGACATACTAACATATTATAAGTTAAAAAATAAATAATAATTAATAAATTTAGGGAGTGGTGTCTTTGATGCCCAATATCTGAACTAGTCACCTATGAAACATGGATATGATAATGGATAGGAGAGTCCATGTGTCGGACACGTGGATACACTTCGGATAAGCATTGGATATGTGTCTGATATGCCACGTGGTGTATCATTGACCAAATAGAGGTCAAATATGTGTCGGACACGGCTTATACATGTATCCGATGTGGGGGGCTTGAAGTTGTGAGTATTGCTTTAACGTCAATGAAAATGTTAGTGCAAGGGGGGGCTACTATTGAGGGGCTGCTGTCGGAATTTGATTTTGGAATGGGGGGTCTACTGTCAGATTACGATTATAAAATGGGGCGGGGGGGGGGGGGGGGTCGGGTTACGATTTTAAAACGGTAGGGGGGGATGTAGGATTTTGATCCGGGAACAGGGGGGCTACTATCCCTATTTTATAATATTTTATAAAAGATAATTATTTATTTTATAAAGATAATTATAAATATTATTTATAAATATAGTAATATTTATAAATATAATTATTTTTATTTTATCATGTCGTGTCCTAGCCATATTCATATCCTAGTTTTTTAAAATTTATTGTGTCTCCATATTCCATCGTGTCATATCCCATGTCCGTGTCCATGCTTTTTAGCAGTCACGACGATGCATCTTATGCATGTTATACCGCTTACTAGCTAGATTCAAAATGAATGCTAAATAAAAAAATTATAGGATTCTTCAAGATTTTTCATCATCATGATGGCTTGGTCATTTTTGAGCGTGATAAAAATTTTTAGAGAATATAAAAATTAAAATAAAATTTGTAGTATCACATTCGAAAATGTATCTAATAATAGAGTAGTAATTAACATATTTGTTAGGAAGATTAGAGATGGATTATTAGGAGAAATTTTCTACGTTAGATATATGTGTCATGTCTTTAACCTGATAATACAAGCGGAGAAGGTGTGTGCCTTCACTTTAGAAAATATATGCAACTCACTAAAATATATTTGCATGCCTTATAGATAATATGAGTTCGGTATTCTCTGTTTGTTTGTGAGACTAAATAAGAAGAAAATCCAATCATATGTTAGACACCGTTGAAATTACACATACTTGATATTGGATTCATGTGTTAGATACGAACACGTGATATCTGACTACGTTAATAGTAAGAGTGACGAACTTATTATTAATGATACTGACTGAGCTATAGGAATTTTATTTATGTAATTCCTGTAGATTTTTTATGACACGATTAATATGTGTTTTGTCAGTTTATGCTCTCACTATTTGTGTTGCACTCAGGTGCCTATGTATCATTATTGCTATGCTTAGGAATTATCGAGATGACTCAATACTTAGCGATATAGTTCTAGAGATGGAAATCAAGTACTTAAAATACTAATCTACTATTTTATCTCTTTATTGTTTGATTATTTGCATGGACCCTAGATTAAGGTGGAAGGGGTAGAGAATATTTTGACATATATTTCCTCATGAATGAACATGGAAGATCCACCTGAAGGGTTTATTTATGAGAAGTTGATTGAGTTCTTTGCATACTATGATACTAGGTATAGTGGTTGTACTAGTGAGACTCAGAGTATAAATATGGATATAGTATTTGGTTTAGAGTTTAGGGTTTAGGGTATGGAGATGATTTTTCAATTCAATTAGCAAGGGGGAAACAACGAGGTGGATTATCGAATAGGAGCGAGTTATCTCAGTATTTAGATATTGATTACTATTCAATCTTATCACATTCTGATACTAAGAATCTTGATATATTATAATAGTTAAAATCATATGGGTCTACCTTTCTCATGCTATCTAAGATGACACGAGATCTACTGACTTCTCTAGTATCGAGCGTAATATCGAAGTTTATTTTTTTTTGTTACAATGAATATTATTTTGGATAGAAGATTAAGATTATGTTCAGATATTATTGAGACTTTAGCATGCATGAAGGATTGAGATGATTCGAGTTTGAGTATCAATGATCGTGCTAGGACTACAGCAAAAACAGATGAGTTGATTGCTGATGATGACCCGTGTGATATCGATATTGAGGATGATATGATGATTGATGACGTTGATGGGTGATGATTGAGATATTGATGTCTAATATTTGATTTCGATTTACTTATTTATATTATATCTGTATTTGTTTATTTTTTGTTTGTGATATTACTTTGAGTTTGTCTTTGTGAAATGATGCTTTAAACTTTAATATTTATTTTTTGTGAATTTTTATTTTACATTGGTTTTTAATTTTTATTCATATTTAAGTTTTAATATTTTATTAATTCATACATTTATACTGATACACATATACAAACATATTTAGTTTTAAAATTAAAGGTGTTTATTATAATAAATAAACTAATATTTTATTTTATTTAATAAAATAAAAATTTAAAATTTAATTATTTATTTATAGTTAACAATTAACAATAACTAATTACTAAAAATAATAACAAAAACTTTTAAAGTATTCAAAATATATAAACATTAACTATTATAAATAAAAAAATTTAATATATTAAAACTCGACCTATATGGGCCCGACCTGGCCCGAATGAGCCCAACCCAGTATGGTTTCATCATATGCCAGGCCGATGGGTTGTGCTGGACCTGGCCTGATGAAACCGTGCTGGGCTAGGCATGATCTAGTTGCTAGTTGGGCCACCTAAAACTAGGCAGGGCCGGCTCAGTCCGATCCGGCTCGTTTGACACCTCTACTCAATACTGGTAGGCAAGCCAATAGTGGATGTAGATGAGTGTATACATTGAAGATATGACTAGATGGAAATATTGATCGACTCAAAATTAGTTAGTAGTGAAAGATTTTATGCTGACTTATGACATTGGCTACTGTACTGAGACACATTTTCTTTCTTGACCAAAATAAATGTTGTTTGGTTGTTACTTTTAATCACAATATCACACAGATGAATCCTGTATCAATTATATGTATGAAATATGTTTTTTTATGATGATCTAGAGAAAGAAGTGTTTATGTTGTAGCCTCTGAAATTTACTATTATTCATGAGAGTACAAGTATGTTATATAAATTATATAAAATATTTTATGGCATGAAGTAGTCTCATAGAGTATGATTTAATAGATTTCGATGGTCACATATCATATTTGGTCATAGAAGATATGTATTATACTTTTTTTTATTTCTTTTGATGTGGATCAAAAGATGAATATGTGATTTTTTTTTTTGAGAACCAAGGGGTATCAAGACCCACTTACATGGACTCCCTAATCCCCTTGGGCACCCGAAGAACCGAGCAGAGAAGAAAAATCTTCAGTACCTCCTGGTAAGACTTGAACTCGTGGCAATGTCAAATGCCTTAACCAGCTAAGCTTCCTATGAGGGGGATGAATATGTGATATTGATTAAATATATTGATGATATTTTGATTATAAAAGATAATCAATTGAATTTATCTCAATTAAAATCTTTTATACAAATTTAGTTTTAGATGAATAATTTAGGATATTAGAGAAGTTTTCTTGATACAATGATCAAATACTCAAGATTTATGACTTTTTTTTTAAATTAGATATATTTTAAATATTTTATTTGACTTTGGTATGTTATGATGTATATCTACGGACTTGCCTTTTGATTCAAGTATAAACTTATTTATGTGTGTGTATATATATATATATTAGTTTATCAATTTACTTAATTATATATATAAGATGTCATAAGAAACTAAACTATTTGACAAAGTATAGGCTAGATAATAGATATATTTTTAGTATGATTAGTTATTTTCTAGATTCTTCTAAATAGATTCAAATATATATAATATTTAGAATTTTCAGTTATGTGAACAAAATCATAGGATATGAGATTATATTTTTAGATCGTGAACCTAATCAAATAGGGACATATTTTTATTTTTGTAGGGCTCCTATAATTATAGAAAGATGTATACTCCATATATTTTTATAATTTTTTTGTAGGTAATCTTTATCTCATGAAAATATAATAGACAGATAATTATTTTGAGATTAAATATAAAATTAAAATACAATGTTATGATGTTAGCTATTTATGAGTTTTAAGGCCCGTTTGATAAAATTGAAAAAAATTAAGTGATGAAAAATAAGTGTTGAAAAATTAAGGTTGAATTTTATAAGTGTTGAATTTGCATTGAAAAATTGTTTGATAAATTATTATTAATTGAATGCTGAATATAAATATATTATTTGATAACTATAAATGTTGAATACTGAAAATGATGTATTTGACATATTTATTCTTATTATGATTATTTTACATATTATCTAACATAAATATAATTTTTAATGAATTTTTTTTCACTTCAATTATTAATTCTTTAAAAAATTAAAATCCCTAAAAATATATCCATTAATAAATCATAAATCTAAAAAAAATAAAAATATTAAAAAAATAACCAATTAAATAAACTCTTTAAAACTATTCAAATTTTTAATATAAATATAAAAATTAATGAATAACTAGTTGATTTGTTTAGAGGTGTTAATCGACACGAATTGGTCGTGCCTGGGCCTGCCCGACACGGAAATTTTCCGTGCCCAAGCTCGTGTCGTGCTCGACCACGGCACAATCGTGCCGTGCCCTGCCGAGGTCGACCGGGCCTCGTGCCATGCCTGGCCTGGCACGGTACCGTGGCCAGTTGGCACGGTACCGTGCTAAAATCAATTTTTTTTAAATTAGGGTTACGTGAGCGCCGAAACCCTAATTTTTTTTTAAAATTAGGGTTCAGGCGCGCCAAATACTAATTTTTTTTAAAAATTAGGGTTTCGCGCACGTCGAAATCCTAATTTTTTTTAAAATTAGGGTTTTGGGCGAGCCAAAATCCTATTTTTTTTATTTAGGGTTCGGCTCGACCGGGCTGAACTTGGGAGATCGTGTCGCGGGCCCGTGCCAGGCCGAACCCCTCAAAAACGTGTCGGGCCAGGCACGGCACGGTACTGTAACCATGCCGTGCCTGGTTTGGCACGAAAGCACGGCCGGGCCTAAAAAAAATGGGCCCGGCCGGGCCGGTTTGACACTTCTAGATTTGTTATTTTCTCTCTTAAATTAATAATGGAAGATGATTAGGATTAGAATTTGTGGTGGTAGAGAAAGGAGGAATAGAAGATAGATTCACAAACTCAATTGTAGCGTGAATTAGAAAACTAAAAAGAAAGGAACAAAAAAAAATAAATGATAATTTAAAAAAAATTTTGTTGAAAATTTTCAGCCTTCAGCATTAAGTAGGTCTTTATCTACTTATATATTTAATATTTTTTCACTTAAAATTTTAAAATTTCAGTTCTCAATATTTTTTATCAAATATATTTAAAATTTCAAATCATTGAAAATTTTAATTTTCAATAATTTGAAGAATTTAAGTACGTTATCAAACAACCCCTTAGTGAACTAGTTACTTTTTGGAGGAGCATTGTCTATCGATTTTGAAATCGATTATATTTTACTCTGATAGCTAGACAACTCGATATATTACGTCCAATTCGATATTTTACGAGCAGTCAAAATATATTGATATTGATTCTAACTTTATTCAAAAAAAATATAAGATGTTTTGATTGTTACAGCCTATATATTTATCAATAATCAGACTATAGATATTTTTATGAATGATCCTAGAGGATCATAAATTTTTCTCTTCCAAAATAAGAATTTGTAACATGTACCCCCCAACTTGAAGTGAGTTAATAAGTTTTTAAATTTACTTTATGTTGTCTTTATTTTTTTTTCTTTATTTGGGAGGATCTGATTTTTGGGCTGTTCCAAACTATATATACATGGTTATGTTATATTCAAATATATGTCTTCATTTTTAATAAAATAAATAATTTTTTCCAAATTCTCCTTCATTCTCCTTCTCACCTCTATCGTCGTCAGAAGCTTAGGTAGTTTAACATATTATAAAAGAAATATATATTGGCCAGACAATGGTAGTAAGCCATTGTTCAGACAATGATATCATATTAAATATTGAAATAAAAATGGCATTAATAAAAATGACATTAATCTCAATATATATGAATATATACATGTCCATATAATTGGAGAACCTCATAACCAAGGAAGCACGAATACGACTTTCTATAGCCGTGTTCAAGTGGACACGGCAAAGATACATGTCTGATACGTCACGTGGCGTATCTTTGATCAATTCATATCAGATACGCCACGTGGCGTATCGGATGGATGCGTCGGCTGCTGTATCCATGCCGACAACGCAGACTGGGCGGGGGTGGGCGCAATAAAAATATGAACTTTAATACAAAATAAAAATGAGATATAAAAATGTTATATATCTTAACTTGTCCCTTATAGACAATTGATTTCATATGTAATTATATTGTGCTTTATATTTTGGTCTACTAGATTAGGTAGTATTGGAAAGGCCCAGCTAGATTTGTGTTGGGTTGGGTCAAGTTAAGTTGATCCAATTCAGAACTGAAAAATAATTGTATTTTTTGGAGAAACTGTCTGCCTTCCACTACCATTGGCACTGGCGGTGACATTGCTGCAATGATGATCCTGCAATTGCCTTTGGGTTGGTCAGAGAGTGATAATAGGTCATTGATCATGCTCTAATACCATTTAAAGATGGATAATGAAAATGTTATCCATACTTAATTAAAAAAAAATCATGAATACACACACACACATACTCGTATATATATGATTGAAGCTTTCCATTATTAGGAATATTTACAACCTATAATAGCAATGAATGAGAATATAGACAATAAAAAAAAGTATGAATATAAAAAGTGTAATCTCAACAAGTATTGCACGTCAAATATGTTTTTTCATGTTATTTATTTACAGTAATCAAGAATGTACTTAGATAATAATGATATTTATTATTTTATATTTTATATTTTAATATCTAGTGATTGGTGAAATGGTTAAAATTGATAAAATTCAAAACTAGAAATGTTTTTCTTAAAATTGGAAGTAAAAAAATATACTATAAATATATCAATTTTAATTTATGTGACAAGATAGTATTACTCATTAAATATCTAAATTACTTTTAAGATTTTAATTTATGTGACAAATATTGCCTTTGGGTTGGTCAGAGCATGATAATAGGTCATTGGTCATACTCTAATACCATTTAAAAAAAGTATGAATATATGATTGAAGCTCCCCATTATTATGAATATTTACGACCTAAAATAACAATGTATGAAAATATAGAAAATAAAAAAAGTATGAATATAAAAAGTGTATATCTCTACAAATCTTGCACATCAAATATGCTTGGTGAAATGGTTAAAATTGATAAAATTCAAAATTAGAAATGATTTATTATAAATATATCAATTATAATTCATATGACAAGATGATATTTGTCATTAAATATCTAAATTACTTTTAAGATTTTTTGTTTAAAACTCTGTACAAAGGTACTCTTTGAATTATGCGATCCTTAATTTGTGTAACATAAATGAGGAGCATGAGTGCTTGTTGTGAAGCGCACCTATATTAGTCATGCCTAGGCATGCCTTTCATAAATGTGCATGCCTCCTGTAAGCCGAGGCACCTTGGCAAGGATGTTATGGGCCTTGAGCTTGAGGTTGCTTTTAATAAGTATAATTGTGATATTATTTTTCCAGTCTCATTATAATAGAGGGCTAATGTCTATTCTATCATGATCTGATATTATTCTTGATAAGATAATTTTTCTAAAAAATATATGAATATTTTAATACTGTCAACTAAAATAATAAAAGAAATAAAAAAAAGGGTGAGAATATGATAAAATTTATAAACTTTAGTGTTGAATATAACTTTTTTGTCCCTTCTAGATTTCATTCGGAAGATCAAAGTCAGATGGTCTAGTTGCAATATCATTTTGTTCCTTGACATACTTGTCTTTAGTATGACTAAGTCTATGTAAATATGTCTAGCTGTAAGTCTTCTAATGTTTGATTCAATATGAGAATCCAAATTTAAAGATCATTCTTTCTTAGAAACTTTACTTTCTTCAAAATCAATATAATTTATATTTGGTTGATATATTGATTCAATAAGCGTGATATCATACCGAGCACTAATATGTTCAAATATAGTTATTGGATAACTCTTTTTACTAACTAATGACCTAAGTAGGACTATAGGTGGGAAAGGAAAAGTAATTAATCTATATGCTATTTTTGGCCTCACACACTTCTAAACTCATTAAAATAGTCATAAAAAATGAAATATATGTGTTTATTAAAATCTTATTAGTCTGTAATAAAAAATACCAGTATTCTTTTTGATTATTGAAATATTAAAGAAAAATATATTTTAATGCCCTATATGTCAATTTGTTTATCCATGGAGAGTGATCAAGAACAAATCAAGTATAGTTAAAAACTTTGAGATTCAAGTTAAATATTATTTCTCAATCATATGATCTAAAATGGTATATGTTGAAAACAAATAAAAGAGGACATCTGAAAGGGTATATTTTTGTTTTGGTGTATTGATACAGGAAATTTAGTATACAATCTTATGATCTATATAATAAATGTTAAATCTCTATAGTATATATTTTAATTTAATATCACTTAATAATTTTTTATTATTTTTATTAAATTAATTTTTTATCATTTTATATAATATTTTAAAAATAGAAAATTTCTTTGATCTATCATAAAAGAAATATATTCATATATATCTTAAGTAATCATCAATTAAAATGATTAAATATTTAAAATTCTCTCTAGTTGCTTTTCTGCTAGTTTTTTTTTGTGTTTCAGGGTATTAAATCGAATGAGTGTTTTCTCAAACTAAATTAGCATATAGGATAAAAAGTTCTAATAAATTTTTCTAACTAATAAGCATCATATTTTAGGGTTAAAATATTTTTAAGATTAGAATAAAATATTTTCAAAACAAACAAATATATAGAAATTCTTATCATCAAAGAGAACATATAATCTACCATGCTCGATTCAAAATGATGTATTACTCAAAGTTTAAGTCTTATAAATAAATATTAGTATTAGTAAAAATATAATATAAGTTGCTTTATATAAAAAAAATACCCACATAGAATAAACAATAATAAATAAGCATGATATCATAGTTATTTAAGGTACAAGGTGCATTGAGGTGCACAAGTATTTTGAGGCATTGAGGCCCAATGTGCACTTGAGGCGCGATCTTTTTTATTTGAGGTGCACTCAGCCTAATACATATAAATAAAATTATGCATATTACTAAATATTTTTTTAAAATTTTCATCTAATAATAAAATATAATAAAGTAAAAAATATCAAACATTAAAATTAAATATTAATAGTGCTCCTATCATTCAAACATTTAAAATTTTAAAATAAAATAATAAATATCATTAGTGATTCTTATCAACATAAAAATTAATATGAAAAAGTAATTAATAATGCTCTTATATTATTCAAAATATTTTTTCATACCATGATGATACAAAAAAGTAATTAAAATGTAAGATGAGTATTATAATATTTAATAATATTTGAATGTTTATTATTAACTATAATAATATTATCAGAACAAGAAAAGATAAGTATAAATAAGATATGATTATCAATAATATAAATATTTATTTTTATGTTGATAATCAAATAGTTTATAGTGATAGTACAATGACATAACTAGTAATACCTGAAAGAGAAGAATCTAGAAAAATATTCATAGCTATTTTAGGTGTGACTAATCCTTATGTAACTTGTATATTGAACCGAGACTCTTTTAACTTATGTCTCTATTATGATAATGTTTCTCGTATTTTGTTAAATTAGACTTACTATTAGGATTCTAATTTCTACCAAAAAATTTACACAAAAAAGAAATTATACCAATTAATGATTTTTTTAAACCCTATTTTTTGTCCAAATGGAGTGCCTTAAATTATGATTTTCCCAAATTTGATATTTGTCAAATCCTATTTATGCAAATTCTAATTAGGGTTTATGTGTGTATGGTATGCCAATGTTATTGTCGCTGGTTTATTGTCATCGTACTTTGAGCAACCTTTTGCTCCTTTAATCGCCAGAAAAAGGCAGCAGAGCTCCTGTGGCATCGACTTAGTGACTGTTGATGCCTATACTTGTAGATATTGATTTATGTCATACACAGCTGGTGTGTGATTGTGGTTGTCTCCTTTGATCACACACAATGGTGCATGGTGATTCTCCGAATTAGGGTTTATAGCCTTCAATCACTCACATATCCCTAGGGTTTAATATGTCAAAGGATTGAATCTGATATCATATCGAACTTTATGTCATATAATATAACATCATAACATATAATCACACATGAAAATATTATTTGTCAAATACACATATATAATGAGTGAACATGATTGGAGCAGCCTATAAGTTGAATGCTTGCATTAAAAATATAAAAAATAAAATAAAAAAACACGTAAAGTAAAACCTACAACAAATATTAATTTTAGTTTCTTCTTGATGTTTGGTTGTTTTTTTTTTGACTTAATTTTTACATGATATTAGAACCAAAATCATATAAAGTACAAATCCTAGGATTTCTAGAGAGAGTGTGATATGTACACTATAACAATACAATGCATGTGTATGCTATAGACTATCGAGGTAGAAGGTGCATAGAAGTTATATCATGGAAAAAATATGTGTAATCATTTGACACATTCTAGAGTATAATGTTCATTTTAGTCATATGAAAGAAGTAAAAATTATGATAATTATTTTAGACTCGACATCAGAAATACTTGTAGTGGATGACAAGAGTTATGATGTAGTTTTTTTTAGTCAGGGAATGATGAGTCACATGATAAATGAACTATCCAATGATGAAACAAAGAAGTGACTACATATTGATTAGTGCATATTGGTTTCTATGTAGTAATCCATCGAGTTGGAATTGACCTTAGTTTTCTCACCTTGGATGCCATGTAAAATCGTGTGTGAGTTTTCAAAATTATTTTATTCATCTTAGATAACATAAATATATGAGTTGATTTCACAGCTTATTAGATGGAGATTAGAGACATCTCAGGCTTGGTCCTAGGCATGACCCAATTTCATCGACTTAGACATGACACGACAGTAGTGCCCGGCAGCTACCTATATTAACTTGTGGCATGACTTATTTCGTGTCGAGCTTGGCAATTAGGCCTGTATGCCAAAATTTAGTCAGCACGACATGACCTAGCATGATTGCTCAAGCTCAATCTTGCTCGTGTGACCTACACACTTAGAAAAATTAAATTCCTTGAATTAGGGATACCTGTACCTCATGCATTCTTAATTTCAATTAAAATTAAAATTGGGTTTGGGGGTGGACTGATGTTGAACCAATTTGATTAAAAAAATTAAAAAAAAGTGTTTTTTAGATGTTCAAGCGATTGGATCAACTGCTATTGCTCTGTTGCTCCAATTCCATGATCCGTCTCATGTAGAGGTGTCAATTGGGCTAGGTGGTTCAGGCCTGGCTTAGAGCCCAGCCTGGTTTAGTTATACCTGGCCCGGCACGGCATGATCTAGGACCATGCTTGGGTCCATGATGGGCACATTCTCAGCACGAATCATGTCTTGCTGTGCGGAGAGAAATTGACCGGTGTGCCGTGGCAGGCACGACCCAGGCCTGACGTAGTGATGGGTGACTACTGAAAAGGTGATGGGCGTTGCGACGAGCTGAGTGGGTCAGCGGGAGCGCCCGCTTGGTTTTGGGGAGCGCTCGTATCCCCATATCCCGGCATGAACCAGCCTGAAACCGGGCTGATTTTTGATGGCGGGCTGTGTCAGATCTGCCTTCTAGTGAATCATGTTGTGCTAGGCAACATGCATGACACATTTATTTTAGTGTGTCATGCTAAGCATGACATGTGGGCCCGTACGAGCCTGAAAAAAATGGGTCGTGCAAGTCCAACATGACTCGTTTGACACTCGTAGTCCCACATGATGTGAGGGCGCATATGATATCAGATATAATAATCTATGAGTCTTCATTATGACATGCTCATATTGAGCTGGTACCTATGAGACTTGATCGCCTAGAAATTAGAGTTTATACTAGGAGAGAGATATATATATATATAACCAGCTCAGACCATATACAAGTCTCTAAGGAACTAGATGATTCTCCAACTAATCATTCTTGCAACAATAGAAATAATAACTATAGTTGAAGTAGCTACTTGAGTTTGAAGCAATATAATTAAATTTAGATTACATATTGGTGAAGGTATTCTATGAACTAAAATAATCATTAATAGCTTGATTTGTGAGATTTTCAGAGGTCGTCATTTTATTTGGGTTACACAAATGAGTTACTAAATTTTATTTATTTTTTCAGATGAGCATTGTTGATAGAATGATTTTGATGATTATTTATGTTGTTAATATTCTGATTATGAGAGATGAGTTATGTGTCACCCAATTCAATAAGTACTTTTAAATATATTTTTAAAAAAATCTTAGAGATTTAGATATATTTTTTTAGCATAAGTGTGACTTACTCTAAGAGAGGTATTATCTTGGCACAAATAAGATAAATACTCGATATTCTTGTAATTGTTAGTATTTGGGTTATCTTCTATCAATTATTTTTATTGATCCAGGTAATGAATTCATTTTTGATACGACCCTTTCAATTAATTTAATTATTTATAAGAGAATTATAGGGAATTTAACTATATGATTATGATCATATTAGATATAACATATACAATCAATATATATAATTATTTTCTAGATTTTTTTTTGGTAGGTTAACCTTGATGTAACTTTTAGCATGCTGAGAGATATGAATAAGAGATTATGGACATTTGTAGTTAATTGAGTATTCAGATTCGAGTTAGGTAGTAGCATACATTGAGAAGAAGTTTACAATATGATTTTATATTTTTAATGGAGGTATTCTTATCTCTTAAAAAACTAAAAGATATAATTATTTTGAGATATTGTGTATATGTAGAGTTCAGAATGATAATGAAAATTATTTTTAAAATATTTTAGATATGGTATATGCTTAAGGAGATTGGGTATATATTTTTTTATTTTACTAATCTTTAAAATGATTGTCAAACATTGAGACATATACTGTAAAAGTTAATATTTAATAAGCGAACTAAGTACATAGAAATGAACTCTTAAGAGAGAAAATTTATAATGAAATTATTATTATAACATATATTTTGAGAATAAAGCAGCTAATAGACATATTTAAATTTTATGTTGATGAGATTACCTGACATATAGGCTACTCTAATTATTTTTTGCTCGTTTTATAACGATATGCTTGTATGATATTATTTCAGAGTTTTTTGGATTTTATATTTTCAATATTATTTTGTTACATTACTTGTCGGCTACTCAAAAATAAATTGCTCATTATATAAGGGCACCTCATATACCTATTTTATTATTTAATTATATTGTGTTTTTAATGTATACTTGGATTCTTTTGGCTCAATTGTTTATTGTTAAGTAATTAAATTTTATAATACTAAGTATATTATTTCAGAGAGTTATTTGGGTTTTATATTTTCAGCATTAATTTGTAATATTATGGATAATAGCATCCGATTATGCAAACCTCATATACCTATTTTATTATTGAGCTGTATTGTGTTTTTAATGTATTTTTGGATGCTTTTGGCTTGGTTGTTTAATGCTAAGTAATAAAAATTTATAATTGATGTTGAGTTGAAGTCTAATAAGTATTCGTGTCCCACAAATTGACGTGTGATTATTGATTTATTTCTTCATTTATGGGGTTTTTGGATTGTTGATGTTTAGTGGATTCTTGGTTGCTGCTTTTATGAAGCTGATGGTCTTTGAGGTTTTCAACTTCTTCCAAACCCTTCAATTTTGAACTTTTCAATTTCTAATCATGGCAGGTGGGTTCTATGAATATTACAGAGTTCAAATACAGATATACTTCTCCGGTGGAAGCTGTTGTTCTATACAGGTTAGAAATTGTTGTATGAGAAATCAATGTGATTTTGCTGGCATAATTTGTTTAAATTAGTCTGCAATGATGAGTTCGATTCTGAGTGTGTTTGATAATACACTTTTATTCCAATTGCTTGTTTACATCTTCTGTTACTGTTCAGAAACAAGAGCTGATTCTTTTGCTTCTGATGTAATGTGCAGCGTTGGGATGCACATGCTTTCTGAATTGGAAGAAATGCAGGATCGAATGAAATCTTCTCAAATTAAAACTTATAATCTCACAGCATGCGACTTGGTTAAAGATCATTTGCGTTATTTGGTAATCTGTGTTTTCTTAACTAATTAATTATCTTTATGTATGTTAGTAGTATACTTTTTGTCTGTGTGGTTATAAAGTGACTAGTCATAAACTTGTTTGAAGCATTGAGAGTGATCTCCAATTAGCTTTTTCTTAAATAAAAATTGAAGAAATTATAATATTGTATCAAGTTGGTTCGTGTGAGATAATAAAAGAACAGATTATCTCTTATAAAACATGATAAATAATGATCTACTAGGGGTGCCCTTTTTATGATAGACCAATTGATTGTGACAAGTGACAACTCATATATTTGGAATTTTTATTAATAATAAAATAAAATACTAGAATAAAATAAAAATAAATTAGAAACTAAAAATTATAATATTTTTTTTCAAGTTGGTACGTAAAGACCTAGAATATTGATATTTGCTGGAAAAAAAATATAAACTGAGACTTTTTAAAGCTCTTCGAGAAGATGTTTACAGATTGATTTGATGTATGAATATATTTTGTAGTAATGATCTTATCTTAAATATTCTTCCTGATAAAGAAGTAATTCACATTTATTTATTAACTCTACTTATGAAATATTATATTATAGGCTAAAGTTTCTTAGCCTGATTATCATAATAAAGAATTATTAAAAAAAATGGATACTTGATCTCTTTAAGTAAGTATAATATCTAAAATATCTCATAGTAATCATCATTATTGTTTTAAATTTTGTTTTTTGTATTGAATTTTAATATAATTATTTGTTTATTATTTTTATATAAGATAAGATTGCCCTAAAAAATACAAAGATCTATAGTGGATCTTTCTATCTATAAGTTAATGTCTAATTCAAATCTGAATATTTTATAAAATATAAATGTTCGTGATCATTAAAATAGATCACAAAGCCAAAAGTTTTTTTTTACATACCTCAATATGTGAAGAGTTGTGTGTTTTAAGTAAATTTTAAATGAGAATTTATGAAATAATTAATTATACTAACTATATAAATTATATCTAGTTGGATGATGGTCAGATAATTAATTTTTAATATGTTTTTTTTAAACTATAAGCTTTAATTAGAAGAGTATCATAGAATAAAAAGTTAGTATTTAGATCAATTGGGTTATGTACTAGAGCACAACCCAACAAATAAACTCATGTGATTATATCATTTTCATATCTCTCCATAATAATACAATATCTCTTTATATATATAAATATCTCTAAAGATTTTTATATGGAATTATGGCAAGGTAGTAGGTATACTCATTGTGTTGAGTAATTTTTAACTTGTTATCTCCTATGCTTTTAGAAAAAATATAATCTACATAAATAACAACTAAAATTATCTTATTATTAGAATTTTTTTTAGGAAAAAAAATTATAATATACATGTAAATCAAATAAGATGATTATTCATAAAATTTTCATATACTATGCTTTTAGTCATTGCTTCAATTCATATTATTATAATTTAAACCTTAGGGTTTAAATCATGCTCAATTATAATAAGATGAGAACACACAACTTGTGAGTTGTCCAAATATGACTAGTTCATTGTATAAGAATTTCTTATATACACATTTATGTATTGAGAGCATGTGTGCTCTGTAACAACATAGTCCAAAATACATGTGAAGGCGGACAATATGCTCAATTATGTGCTTTAAACCTTAGGGTTTCTTGTTCAAGCATGATCTTCCATCTCTTCTTATTTGTTTCTATTGCATGTCTACTATGTGTGACACATTAACATAAAAAGTAGGGTGTGACAATTCTAAGTGTACTTTATCTACCCTATTGTGACACATTGACGTAATGACTAGCTCATTTAACCTTTGGGTTTCTAGTTCTAGCATGATCTTCCATCTCTATCTACTTTGCTCACAGTTGCATGTATTGTGCAAAACAAATGTACCAAGAAAGCAATTTCCTAAAAGAGACATATTTTTGTGTAGTATTTGTGAGTGACACCAGCTCACAGCTAGTATCAAAATTAGTTATGTGATACCAACTCATTGTTAATATTAATTAGGTGAGCAATGATATGACATCAATATGTAGACACATGTCCTATATTGCATATATAGTAGGAAAAATAAACATAATAGAAAGAAATATTAATAGTTATTTTTAAAGAGTGGAAGAAGCGTATTACAAAGTATTAATAGAAGATTAACTACTTGAGTCATCTATTTGAAGATTCTCACAAAGCTTATTCACCATAATAATTACTAAAGAAAAACACATAAAACTTCTCTCTTATGTAATAATAAATATTTCTCTCTTAGGTACCACTAAATTTGTTATTCACACTCTCATTTTTAATTCTATTTTATTGATACATGAGTTAATACGTGTATCATTGATAATTATTTTTTTAATATTTTATTATTTTTTATATATTGTAGTAGTTAATGATAATCCTTCAAAAGTTAATGAATATAATAATATTGAGCTTGATCCCTTGTATTATTTATATATTTTGCTTATTATTGATTATTTTATGTCTTCTTTATGTGAGATATAGAAAATATATGATTGTTTCAAAATTTAATGCAAATGTAAAATTTAAGGTAGTGATGATAGTTAGGCAATAACAAGGTAAGTCTCTAATTTACTATTTTACGAATGGACAAAACACACATAGGTTGTCTAATTATTACTCACGAAAAAGATTTATGATGAAATATTTGTTATAGTTTATATTAAAAAAAAATAAAGTAACCAACAAATATCTTTATGAAAGTTTTGAAAAGATCTCAATTTTTTTTATAAACTTGATATTCTGAATATTTACGTAATAGTTTGAAGGGGTGTTGTGCTTTATAACTTTCATTTTTTTATTGTTTGTATATTTTATTTTATTACATTATGGATGAGAGCATTTGTAGTGCGTGTATCTCTTTGTATCTGTGTGTGTGTGTGTGTGTGTGTGTGTACACACACACACACACACTGATATTGAATATGGGCCTTGAGGCCTTAGGGTCGGAGCATGTAGGATTTTTATTCTAATAATATGAATAGAGCTGTCAACAAAGAAAAAGATATCCTAGGGTACATATCTTGCATACTTGGGGATCGAACTTGTATGTCTTGAGGTTGGAGCATATACGATCTTCATTCTAATAATATGAATAGGGCAACCGACAAATACAAAGATATCCTAGAGTGCATATCTGATATTCTTGGGGATTGAACTCGTATGCCTAGAGTTACGTGACTTATCTCTTTGTCAACCGAACTAGTATATTGTTGATATTATTTGTATTAATGTTACTATATTTGAAAATAAAGCTTTTTTTAAAGATTTATTTCTCAATAAGAGTTCTAATGGTCCTCTCATTATGGGTTCTAATGTCATGTCTGATAGAAGCTAGAGAGTTAATCACTGATGATATTCTATCTTTCTATGTATTGGAATATGTTGAATCATTCTTCTAGTAGGCATCTTAGAAGAGTGTTTAATATCATCTCTAGAACCCCTAGGATTTCTACAGAGATAGAGAGAAAGAGAGAAGAAGACACATGTGTTGCAAATTGTCACAGACTAACAACACAATGTATGTGTGCACCCATATGTAATAATGCACATGTGTGTGCATGGTAGACAGATGAGCATAAGGTTCGAAGAAGTGTGTCCCTGTCACATGTCCACCTCATGCGATGCATGTCCACCTCATGCGATGATGCGATGCACAATGAACCATGTGCATTGTGGGGGTGCGTCGTGCATATGTTCGTGGAAGCCTATGGTGCACAATAGGTGTAATGTTGGTGCACAGTGGGTTCAGTGTGGTGCACAAAGGTCTAGTGTTAGTTTGCAGCGATGCAATGTCGGTGTACATTGGATGAGGTGTTGGTGTGCAATGATGTAGTGTTGTGCATCGTGGGTGCAATATGGTGTATTGTGGATGTGATGCTTGTGGTTATTTGACTTATTCCAGAGAATAATGTGCATTTAGTCATGTACGAAGAAAGTAAACATTTTGATAACTAGTTTATGGAGACTCAGAAATTGAAATTATTTGGTGGGCTATGAGAGTTCGAACATAATTATTTCGTCAGAGGATGATAGACTGTCTAACAAATGAACCTCCTATTAATGAGACAAAAGAAAATTGACTACAAACTGATTATTGCCTAATGATTGTTATGTAACAATCCATTGAGCTGGAGCTTGTCTCAGATTTTTTATCTTGCATAGCATGCAAGATGTTATGGTAGTTAACAACATAACTATTTTCATCTCAGATGATACTAATATAAGATGTAATTTCATAGCCTATTGGAAAGTTTATTGACATATTTTATTCATTTTAATTAGCTAGCTACATAGTTTTTGGAGATTTTTATTCTCGAGGTTGATATATCAGAGAGTGTGAGACATATAAAACAATTTACTGGCATTATAGTTATATATTCATTGTTGGATTGTTTTATAGTATTTTTTTTGTTAGATCTTGGGTGATAGAATGTTTTCCATTTGACCAAAGTGATGTCGCCAAGTAGTTCTGTTTATAAGAGGCAGATTGAGAGCTATTGGAGAGATATCTCATTCTGTACGCTCTAATAGTCAATAGGTACTAGTCGTGGTATAGGTACTAGTCAATAGGTAATTATTTCTAATATCCTATATATTAGAAATAATTATTAAAAATTATTTTGAGAGAGGTGACCAAAAGTATTACAGGCTATTGAATAAGATAGGCTGATTATCAGATTTATTCAGGTGTTCTCACACAATTGTTAACCCTGTGACCATTATTGTTGGGGGGGGTATATAAGATTCCTCCCTAACAAGTCAATAACAAATTCCTTCATAGTAGGCCAATAGTAATGCTATAGATTTTTGGGTTGTTGACTTATGAGTCAATTGTCATATTATATATAATCATTATATTTTTGTTATCTTTGTTTTTTTTATGTATTGAGTAGTATACTAGCCAATAACAAGTTCTCAAAAATAATTATGTTAATATTTATCATAATTATTTGTTTTTTTTTTATTGCATTATATTTATATATGATTGTTATTATAATCTTATTTATATAAGTTGTCATTTCTAATAATTTTATTTTTATTTTTATTTTCTCTTTTACTAATATTTATTTATAGAATTGAAATTGAGATGGCAAATAAGTTGTGCTGGGATTTGCCCATGCTTGCAAATGAGGGAAGCTCGACATGGCCTAGTGGCTCGCTTGCTACTTTAGTTATGCCATGTTGGGTTGAGACAATATTTAATTCGACACGAACCACCACTTGAGCTCAATTCATGCCTAGCCCGGCATGTGTTGAACCTCGGCTAGCCTAGGTTGGGTGTGGTGCAGGCAACAGGCTGGCCTGGACTGGTCCATGATCAAATATATTTGCTTCATCATTGTTCAATCCAAAAAAAAAAAAAAGTATGTGATAAATTATTTGATCGTGGAACATAAGATCAAAAGTAAAAGAAAATAATATTTATATCAAGTCGTGTTACAACACATCACAAACAATGGTTATACCCAGTGCATGAGATCTTGTTATAACGCAGAGCTTGGGAGAAATTAATATCTCGATGAATTTATTCCTGTGAGTAAGAGAGGTTGTGCCCAGTGAGTATCGAACACAAGACTTGTTGTCCTTATACGAAGATACCTATTATTGCGCAAATGCACGATCTCCAGTACTTGCATGCAACCTAAGTACTTTGAACTTGTTATGATATTCGATGTGTTAATATTTATGTAATCGTTCATTTAAGTCACAAATATTAGATTATAAAAAAATAAGATATGTATGTATCACGAAATAAGAAAAGTTAGCCAAATTGATGTCTTCATATGTAATGACAAATTTCTAAATAACGTGGTGCGGTAGGCGTGGATTACATGACTGGTGTCTTGTTCTTTTCATTGCAGATTGGCGGAAAATTAAAAGTTACAGATGAGGTTATTTGTCAGTTCATCTTCCCGGAAAGGCCCAGGGCATTGACAAACTTCTTGGATGCTTTTAGCCCTCGGTGGAACATCACCCTCTTCCATTACCGAGCGCAGGTTCGTCATTTCTTCCTTTCCACTCGCACGAGTCATCACGGATCATCATCACCATCTGGGTGCTGTGTGCTGATTTGGTTTCAACAGGGTCAAATGGGAGCCAATGTGCTGGTGGGAATCCAGGTCCCTTCGTCTCACATGGATGACTTCCGCAACCATGCCTACAACCTTGGATACCATTATGTTGTTGTCACCAATGAACAAGTATTCCAACTTCTGATGCACCAGTGATGCCCCACACACCCACATTCTCTCTCTCTCTCTCTCTCTCTCAATCTCTCCCTCTCCCTCCTTCCCTCCCTCCCGCCCGCAGGAAAATTGTGCACAAGTGTAATTTTTCTGGTTAATATTTATTGTGAATAAATTGGTGTGGAATAAAGTATGATTGGTGTTGCTTGTATTTTAAGTTGATAACTATATAACTAAACATAATTGTCTGTGTGTGTGTGCGTGTGTATAATATAATGTATGTGTACTGGGATGTTATATTAAAATTAGTACATCACTGGTTTATATATATAAACCAGTTATGTACAAATTTTAATATTATAACATCCCAGTACACATACATTATATATATATATATATAATAATAATTTAAAAAATAATAATATTTTAAGATTTATATTATGAATATTTATTATTAATAATAAATGTTCATATTATTATATTATATTAAAAATAATAATATTAAAATATTTATATAATATTATTAAAATGTATTATATTGTTATATAAATATTATTATTTATATAATATTATAGTGTTATATAAATAAGAGTGATCACTCCAAATTAATGCTATTTTTTTAAGATCATGTTTTTTATTTTGACTGACGAGTTTTTTGGGTTGGACGAATCTGCAGATTACATCAGCTTAAAAAATATTTTTAAAAAATTGGGTAGATCCACTCGAAACGAGTAGTTAGCCTTAACCGCATGTGTAGAAAGAGCCCGAAGGCTGTTCCCGTCCATGTCAGGGGAGATGCCAACCATCTCTCCTTACAACGAACACGTTACCCCATTGTGATATTATTGTTATATATAATATTTGAAATTATGAGTGCTGATCGATGTGGGCAAATGGGCTGGGGCATTTTGCACTGGACAATTGTACTGCAAAGCAAGAGCAAGAGCGATCTAGATATTATGCCAACAATAATAGAGTCAACAGACCAGATTATTGTTTATTCAATGTACATGCATCAGCTCATTGCAAACAAAGACAAACGATATCAAATGTCTCCAACTAAATATTATGTTAAAAAAAATATCTACTCTATAACAAAGTAATTTCTAATATAAATTCTTTCTTATTTTCAATTTCAAATTCATTATTTATATCATTAGTATATAAATATGATAAAATAATTATTTTAATCATTTCATTAATAATCATAATTTAATATTATTAATGATATATTAAAAAATATATATTTCATTATTTATTAAAAAATAATTGAATTATGTATGCCAGATCTTATATTCTCCTTATAGTTGTTAGATATGAACTCTATAACTACCTTGTATTGATGATTCCTATAATATGAACAAAAAATTTCTCATTCATCATTTCTAAGTAAAGATAAACTAACCACAATAAACTTTAATTTAAAATGTTGATAAACAATAATAATTAAACATGATTATAGATTATTAAACATTAATAAAACAAAAAAAAAGTGTCATCATATAGAATCCATAATAATAATTTGAAATAAAAATTCAACTACTCTACTTTAAAATAAACTACATAATAAATAAAATACAAGCTAAATATATTTGAGATTGAAATAAATTATAAATGATGAGTAACTCCCTTTCATAAAAAAAAATCAAAAATCTCAAAGAAATTTATGATGAATGTGAAGTTCACTTACCCACTTTAATATGGCTTGAAGTTATATTTTCTCACTTGAAGTCCATCTTTCATATGCCAACTTCATTCTTGCTTATGCTATTGCTAAGTTATAGAAGATACTTCAAATATAACCGAGAACCCTCTTCATAGTAGTCTAATGCTCTTTATCATTACTTTTTATCAGTCAACTAATTAATTTCACTACTTATATAATGTTTGGTCTTATACAAATCATAATAAATATTAAAATTCTCACCATTGATACATACTATACTCAAGACATCTCTTTTCTCTCTTATTGAGTGTTAGGATGCATAATTAAGGATAGCTTGAAATTAATAGGAAATTAGACAGAAATTAGTTTAATATCTTAAATGTTGAAGCATCACAATATCTTATTAAAATTATTCTTTCAAGAGAACTAAATCTTCTTGTTATTTCTATCTTGGTAAATCTTTTTCTAGAATCTTATTTGTTAATTATACATCCTTCATATCAAATTTCATAGTCAATTATGCTTTCAATTCTTGGATTTTATATTTATTTCTAATATACTACTAACATGTCAAGTACATATAATAACAAAATAATAAAGTTATTTTCATTCTCAAATCTCTTGTAATATGTATAATGGTCTAAACTAAGTCTTTTATACTCAAGATTATTAATAAAGGAATCAAATCTATTATACCAACACATTAGTATCTTTTTGAGATTGTATAAATATTTGTTCAATCTACAAACCAAGTTCTCTTTTCTTGTTTTAGAAAAACTTTCTAGTTGGAGTATATAAATTTCTTCTTCAAATTCTCCATGAAGATATGTAGTTTTGACTTCTAAGTACTTCAAATAAAAACTAAACATAATACACAAAGTCGTGACTACTCAGATTATTATAAGACAAACTATTAGGAAGAAAATTTTGTTCAAGTCAATGTCTTTTTATTGGAGGATATCATTTTATCACCAATCTTATACGATACCATTCTATTTGATTATTATTATGATGCTTGATCTTGTAGACTAATTTATTACTAATTATTTTTCTTCCATGTTGTAATAGTACTAGCTTTCATGCTTTATTCTTATGTATTGCTTTAATTTTTTCATGTATTACTATTATCCATAGAGATGCATTTGAGCTTCTTGTAGTTTTATGAAACATTAATGGCTCTCTATTCTTTATTAAAAGATAATGTGTAATATTGTTCTCCATAACATACTCTGAGTGCCAACTAGTAGCATTCTTTCATGTATTAGCTAACTAACTTTTGGAGTCTCAAACTCAACTTGTTATTGTATATTATGCTTCGGTGCTTTTTCCAAAGAAACTAGAGTTTCTTGTGCCAGATTACTTTTTACTTGTATAGTATTAGTCTCTAAAACATCATTCGACATACTACCATTTTCATCATTTCATTGTAATTGATTTTCTATAAAGATTATATCTCCAATTATAACAACTTTGTGGATAATGAGATTTCATGGGCAATACCTGTTTATTTTTTTAACATACCCTAAGAATATATATATTTTTTGGATTTGGGATCAAACTTTGTTATTTCTTGGGTAATGCACATCACATATGTATGACATCCAAAAGAATATAAAGTATAATAATTTGCTAGCTTATCAATCTACATCCCATCAGCATCTTTAAATAATTCGAAGTTGATGGTAATTGATTTATCACATAATAAGTGTTATTAGCTAGTTCTGCTAAAAAAGAATTTGGTAGACTTGTAGTCAACATAGCTCTCAGCTATTTTATAAGAGTTATATTCATCCATTCAACCACTTCATTTTGTTGTGGTATCTATGTGACTGTGAATTATTATTTGATATCTTTCTACTCATAAAAAATGTATCATCTATGTACTTTATTCTATTATCTATCTTAAATCATTTAATTCTTTTCTCTGATTTAAGTTGCTGCCATTCTCTGAAGTCTTTAAAAATTATAAATGTATCTAATTTTTTAATGATTGGATATACATAAACCCAATATCTTTTGGAATAATTATAAATGAAAGACACAACGTATTTTGCTCTTCCTAATGATATTTCTAGTGATTCTCATACATTATAATTAATCAAGTCTACAATGTGTTTAATCCTTGCAACTAATATATTGAATGCTAATCTTTGCTTCTTACTTATAACACAATTCTCATAAAAGATAGATTTACCAATTTGAGCCCTAGACATAGCTTTCTATTAGAAAGAATCTTTAAATATTATTCTGACATGTGGCCTAGTTTAATATGTCACATTATTGTCAACTCTTCTCCTTTGCTAATTGATACAATACATGCACTAATTTTCTTCATTATTTTCCCTTTATGCATGAATCAATTTTTCATGATTTTTTCTACCTTCAAAACTACAAGTATGTCTCTCATAATCTTTATGATTATTTTCTCAACATGGGTCTTGCATCCAAGATTATTTATTTATCCAAAAGATGATATATTTTTCTTCAAGTCCTTCACATGCGACATGTCGTCCCTCTAGAATGGTATGAACTATACCATTAAACATATTTATTTTAATTAATACTAATAATTTACAAAGCATGATCAGTACTTATGCATACATAATCTCATGAGATTGATTCATATTCTGGAATTATTTGTTTCGAGATGTCATGTGTCATGATGCTTCTGAGTTCAGTATCTAGACATCAGCAAATTACTTTCAACTTTCAATCATTGTTGTTGTCTTGTTGTCTAAAATATTATAATCATTTATGACACTATATTTTTTTGAGTATTCGATAACTTGGTCTCTCTCCACCTTTTTTATATTAATAATCTTTTTTGAAATACACTTTATTGTCATAGTTATAGGACTTAATATTCTTTTTGCTTCATGATTTTGATCTACTATGATTATAACTCTTACTTTGGACATGTTTAGTTGATCTTTCTCATACCACCAACAAAGCTTCTGCTTACTATGAACTAGTCTATCTCTCCTCCTTATTTTTGTGAATACTTTCTTCTTCTTCTTCTAAGATAATAGTTGAAATATCATTAAAGACTAAATAGTCTGTAAGAACCATTCATTAGATTGATGATGAGTTGATCATGTGAATCATATAGATTTTGAAATTGAATCTCTATACATTTAATTTCTTATATTTTGTGACCTAATGTAGTAAGTTGAAAAAATTGAGTATTCAATATATTGATATGGTCAATTTCCATAGTAAATTCTATCATTCTAAGAGGGTAGAGTATCTTCTTTTATGTCTTTTTGTGAAGTAATATTTCTTTGTACAATCTTGTGAGAGTATCCCAATTTTTTTTGTATTCTTTTCAACCATACTATATGGCACTCTATCAGCTAGTGTCAAATGCAAATCAACAATTATATTACTATTCATCCCAATAATCTTGATGAGTATTTTTTTAATTATATCTAAGTAATTATTCTTCCTTAAAATTTCATTAATTTTCATTTTTCATAATGAAAAATTACTCATTGATTTTTATATTTCAAATTTTTCTATCATTTGTTTCACTTTTACAATAAATAGTACATGAGATTAGTAATAACTATTTATTTTAAATATATCAATAAAATTTTCTAGTTAAGTGGAGGGATCATATTGCCTTCTTAAAAATTATATGGTTTGAGACTCTTATCTTTTTTTTTGACGAAACTTTCCTAACCATGCATTGACCACAAAAGTTATTATCCTAAATCTCATCTTTGATACAACTATTATAAAAAAAAACCTACAACAACTATATGATAAAAATTTAGCAATAATATAGTTTAATAAGCTAGACAATAAATGAGACACAAACTAAAGACACTTGGGATTAAGATGAATCACAATTGGGAATAAGCATTATTTATATAGAAGAAAAAATGAAAATTCCTAAGTGATTTCTTATGTGGGCAAGGTGAAGTTCACTTACCCTATGTTTTGATGTCACAAAATACAATTTTAAATATCATAAAATTTTCTAATCTATTTTCAAAATTATTCATGTTTTATTATTAATATTATATACATTCCATGCGTTATTTATGTAAATGTTATTGTAATTTTATCCACATTCAAATGTATTACATATATAGATGTTGTAGTAATATTAATCTATAACTTATTAATATTTCGGTAAAATTTTCATATGAAATCTAATATTATCTATGTAAATGTTGTTGCAATATTAATCTATAATTTACTAATGAATTTTATTAGAATTTTGTTGTTCGTTTAAAATCTCATTAAATGGAATCATTAGAACAATATGTTAAAATTAGTTAATATAAGAAATTACATTGTACGTAATATTTATGTCAAAGATATGAAAAAATATATACCAGAATAAAATATTCAAATCAAAAAATGATGATACATAAAAATTAATTTTAAAATTATTAAACTAACATTTAAAGAATTTAAATCTATTTACATAATTTTTAAACTAAAAAAATAAACCTCTCAGTTTCAATTTTTTTTGTGGAAAGTGGAGTTTTACTTACCTTGCCCACATCACCTTTTTTTTTTTTTTTGTGTTATAAGCTATTTTATGTATATGTAATGTAAAAGGAGTCATCACCCCTTTTTTTGTAATCATCTTAATTCCAAGTGTAAATAGATTGCATTTTCTTTTATTGTATTTTATTATTTTAAATGATTTAAAATTTTCTATTTCAAATAATTGTTGAGTATTTATTTTTATTATAGAAAAATGATATCATATGTGAGATTTCATATATATATTTCATATTTATAGCAACTTGATTTCATATATACTTCTAGATACTCTTCTTTTTTCAAAATGACTTTCATCTTCATTTTCACGGACTATAATTCTAAGTGTAAATAGATGATATTTGAAATAATTCTAGACTAGTATTCACACTTAGACAAATATATTTGAAATCAAGTTGCTAGATGATAAAATCTTCCTAAAAAGGAAACTTTATGCCCTACAAATATAAGAATCTACTTTGATGACAAATATATCAATACTCTTGAAAATATTATTCTCTCAACTTCCATCTATGGAAAACAAGATAGAAGAGACAAAAATGTGTTGAAATTCTATTGTAAAGTTTATCCATTCATATGATCACTTCATAAATATGACTAATAATGCTTTGAGGAAAAAATTATTCTTTAATTATTTTGTGTTATTGTACTTAAAAAATAAAATAGACATAAAAATAATAACGATAATATTTCTTCTTCTAAGTAAAATGAAGATTTGACTGTCTTTAGAGAAAGATTGCTAGAACATTGTTCTAATGAGAGTCAAAATAAAAATATGCCAAAAGTAATTAGGAAATAAGAAAACTAAATGTTATTGTTATGGAAAGAAAGTACATGCAATAAGAGAGTAGTGCCATAATAAAGAAGGGATAAAGAAAAACTTCAAAAAAAAAATCCAAGTTATCAAATACTCAAGATTGTATGACAAGCATCTCAGATGATGATAAAATTTTATATCATGAGACAATAATAATTATTGAAGACATAAAAAGATTTGTTAATGTCTAATTAATAAACTCAAGAGTAATATGACATATGACTTATTGGAGAGAATGATTCTATTAATATGAACCTATATTAGGATGATCTATATTTTTGAGAGATGATCATGTCTTAGAAATTATTGGTATTGGTACATCAAAGTTAAGATGTATGCTTGTATAATATTCACCATCCAAGAGATACAACATGTGAAGGGTTAAAGAAAAAAATATATTGAATTTATGATGATTAGAGAATGATGAGTGTAAATCACATATTCAAAATGATATCATAAAAATAATAAAATGTATGCTTGCGATGATAAAAGTTGAAAAGGTTGTGAATTTGAATATGTTTAGAGATGAAAAACAACAAGAAGAAAAAATATATACCATATCAACAAGTTCGATAGAAGAAATAATGATATGACATCGTAAATTTGGTTACTTAATAGAATGAGACTTGAAGATGCTTGATGAACAAAATTTCTTCTATGGCTCAAACAGATTTTGCTACTCTTTTGTAATCAAAGCATCATTAATAAGCAATTCAAATTGAAGTATAATAGTTCTAAGACTAAAAGTAAAACTATCTTAGAACTAATTCAATTTAATTTTTGGGAAACACGAGCTCTATCCCTAGGAGAAGCAAGATATTTGATACATTTTATTGATGATTTTTCCAACAAATATTAGATGTATCTAATCAATTGAAAGGTGAATATGTTTATAATTTTCAAATTATTTAAAGTATGAGTATCAAGAAGCAGTGCTTAATGACGTATAATCCATAACAAAATGAATAGAACTTTATTAGATTGTACAAGAGCAAATGTTAAAAACTATAGGAATTATCAAGTTCTTTTGGGTAGATGTAGTTAAATAAGTATGTTAAATAATCAATTGATCACTATCAACTATAATTGAATTGAAGATGCTGATAAAAATATGGAATGGTATACTAACTGATTATTCTTAATTACATTCATCTAGAACTAGAAGTCGTGTGTACATTATGTACAATGCCTAACAAATATTAAAATTGGATTCAACATATAGAAAATTTATATTTTTAGGATATGCTAATTGAGTAAATGGTATCACTAGTGAAATCACACAACTAGCATACTTATCATCAGCAAATATGTCATATTTGTAGAAGACATATTATAAATGGAAGTAAGGAATAACATAATGATGATCAATTAAGAGATTATAAGTTTTATTGAAAACATATAGTTAGAACATGAATTGTCACAACACAATGAATAAGTATTGGGTGAATCTAAGGCATTTGAGAACCAAAATGGCACACATAGTATATCATGAAGAAAAATATTGCATATTATCTATTAAAATAGAATGAAGAGCTATTAATTTTCCATGAGGTTACTTAAATCAGAAATGCTTCTTTATCAATGACAATAGTGCAAGAAAAAAGTTGAAGTTATCCATAAAACCATAACATAAAATCTTATTTCTTTACCATACTAAAGAAAGGTCATTAGAAATAAATAGAATTTTAACCACAAAATAAAATGTAATAGTAATGATCAAGTGCAATAGTATCCTGCATGACTAGTGGTCAAATGATATGTTCATAGAGATTGTGTAGACTTCAACAAAATATTTTCTATTACTATTTGATTTACAAAAGTTTTAGTGATCTTGATAATATGTACGATATGTGATCTATAATTAGAGTAGTTAGTTGTGAAAACTATATATCTTCATAAAAACTTGAAGAAATATTATGCACTAATTAGAAGTTATATGTGATTTGTTTTAGTAGTTGTGAGAAAATAAAACAAGAAGAAAGAATTAATAATTCAAGTATAATCATGATTGAGAAAGAATTTCCATGAATCCTAGCTTGAATGACCAAGAGTTAGGTAGAAGAAAGAGAAACAAGGTGAAAGAGAGAGAGAGAGAGAGTGAGGAGAATGTCAATTAGCTTAGCTAGAAATGAGAGTCAGAATAAATTTTAGGCTTCTATTTTGGATTTTAAGAATCCTTTGATAACATTTTATATTCTAATGGGTTAAATTCAACATTTATAAAAAAGAAATTCATAAAATACACACACACACACACACACACACACAAGATTTTCTAGAAAATTTATTTTTATTTAAATAAACACAAAAAATCAAACATGTTTAATCAATAATTTTGATCCACCTTGTGAAAAATAATACTCTAGGGGACATTTAATAATTTCTAAAATGTACATTCATCATTTAAATTCTGTCAATTAGTTCTACGAATGATACAAGCAATTTTTTTTTTCCAAAATTGAAGGTGTTATAGTATTCCCCTATTTGAAGGAATTTTATCCTAAAAATTGATCAAAAAAATATTTGGAATTCATTCATTTTATTTATATTTTCTATTTTACTTTTATGTTCAAGCATCCCTCTTCCTATTTATTCATCTCATAAGTCTACAATGCTCTATTTTTCATTCTAAATTTATATATGCTGCCACTCATATTGTGCTTTACCTTTTAAATTTTATAAAATTTAAAGCTTATATAAATAATTCTTTAACTTTTACTTGTTGACTTAGGTGTTAACATTCTTTAATAGCCATGAATCATTTTTCTTTTTATTTAATTTCTAACTTCAAGTCTAAGGTGTTTTTCACTAGCTCATTCATACTAAATCACTTTTATCCAATAAAAGTTAATGTACAAACATTTCTACAAATTATAAAATTGACTACCACTTGCTTGTGAAGCACTTAGCTTTATTTGAATTGTAACAATTGGAATTTGTTAGAGCATCTCCAACAAGGATATTTAAAATAGCTACTCAAAATATAATAAAATATTATATTATTTATTTTAACTAACTACTTTTGTAAGGTACCTCCAACAATGCTATCTATTTTAGCTATCCACTTCAACTAACTTTAACTAACTTTCAAAAATAAAATCTAAAATACTATTTGAATTTCATATCATCACCATATTGATGAAATATAAAATTTTAAAATTAGTAAATTTATACAATAATATGTACAACGAAAATGATTACACGATAGGGTATTACATTGCTGATGGTATATATCCAAAATGGGCAACATTTGTCAAAAAATTTCTTTGTCAAAAAAGCAATAAGCAAATATTATTACAATGCTTGTACCATGATTAATACTATATAAATTTATTTATTTATTAATAAAAAAGAATTACATCTTCTTTCCCAATATTTCCATATGATGGCATTAATAATATTTAGCTTGCAACTTAGGCATGCAACTCATATCCATCAATATTATTCGATCTTCCTTTTTCATATGCTCAAGTTTAATTTTTTTCCTCTTGTAGTAAAGGTTGCTCCTCATGTAGTAGATGTTATTGTACTTGAAGATAACATCTTTTCATCATTGCAAATTTCTTCTAATTTGCTACTTTTGTCTCTTCTTGTATCACAACTAAAAGATTAAAAAGTTCAATTTTGTTTTCATCACCTCTGTATTCTTTGCTCTTGGATTTTCAAAGTCTCGCTTTCTCAGCTTTCCTACCTGGTGGTCTATTTAAGGATCCATAGAACCCACCGTCATCTTCAAAATTTTCAGAGTCCGATGTAGAAGGCAATGAGTTGCCACGAGTATCATTATATTCTGATTTTTGCTTCTTTGCTTGAGAATCCTCTGTACATTTTGGTTGATATCTTAATTCATTCCAATAATGTTCAAATAGAAAAAAAAAATTATAAAGTTCCTTGTACATGTTATTGGCATCATGAATCTAAAAAATTTCAAAAGAAAAGAATCATTATCATGTCAATTAAAAGATAACAATTTGTAAGAGAATTTTATCATAAACATTGTCTTTCCAAATCAACCCACTTTGATTCAGTCTTGCTACCTGTGCAAAGTATCTACAAAATTTATTGGTGTCTTGCTGAATTGTCGACTAATAATTCAGCAAAGAATTTTGACTACGAATTGGGTATGCCTTTGGTTTGTATTGGTGGAAGAACTCACAAACCATTTACCAATATGTCTTAGACTTTTACTCATTTTCTTGCATAGTATCCTTATAATATTAAGTCATGTCAAGTTTATCATAATGTCTTCCTTTGAAGTAAAATTGTCACCTCATTGTTTTTTGGAGGTGGAGTGTACTTGATGAAATATTGGAGAAGATTGACCTATAATCTCATAATCTAAATGGCTTGCATCATTCATAAGATAGGCAATTCGTGCTATGCAAATTTAGATGATTAAGTACTATAATGTAAAAAAACAAAACATTAAAATAAAAATGAACAATATTGTATAAAATTCAACAAGATAGGTTGTTTATGTAAAAGAAATATTATGAATTACTGAATTTTCAGCTCATTTCATCCGATATACAATGGTGAAACAAAGAAGAACATGACATTCAAGAATAATCAAGATGATTCCATTTGTGAAAACATAAAATAATAAAAAACATGTACATTTGTGAAAAAAAGAAGTTGAGTGTTCTGATCCAATAACAATTTCATTTCGAGTAGAACTACAATTGTAAATTAGCCAAATTAGCTCAACACAGAACAACTTTTAAAGAAAAAGCATCGATCAAGGTTTCAATCAAAATATAAGCAATAAAGTTATTTTGACAAATATATGCAATAATGCTATAAAATATGAGCAATCACAAGGCGAAAACAGTTCCACGATAGAAAAATATATCATATCATAATAATATCAATCAAAACAACAAAATAGAATCCAAAAAACATTATTTCATATAAAAAATAATGAAACCATCTCGTATTTGTTAAATTCAAACCCTAGAAATGGATTTCCAAAATGAAAACCTCTTTTGTATGATTAATTCACGCGTAGAACAGCATAAACAAACTATATTTTATACTGAAAGAACTCCAAAACACAAAAAAATTGTTTTCATATTTTTTTGGATAAATTCATGTATTTGCTAAATGTGTGATTTTTCACTCGTGATTATAATATTACAACTACTCTATACGCATATACAATGATTGAAAAGCATCCATTTGGCTCCAAAAAAGAAAAAGTTATGTTGTGATTTTTAAAGATTCATAATTTCACGTGCATTTTCAAGAAGTTGTAGAGCAGATTTTCGATATGTGTGGTACTATCTATGCAAATTATTTGCAAAATGAATCACTCCAAACTTGAGAAATAGATTTGTGAAATGAAAAACTCATGTGTTTGATTAATTCAAGGGTAGAAATGCACAAACTTTAAATTTTCAATACCATTACTGCATCCAGGACCAAAAAAAAATTGATTTCACTTTAAATTCATCTTTTCACATGAAGATAGGAGACTAGCGAGGATTTATGGATCGCTACATGTGTAGCGAGTGAAACGATGGATATGGAAAATGGATAGGCGGATGCCGAGCCTGTTGTAGTTGATTTTTAAGATTTAACTCTTTAAAATAACTATATAGGAATGGATGTCGAGCATGTTGGAGATGCTCTTACACATTAGTTGAATGGAGGAAATTTAGCCCTTAATAATTATTATTTTCACAACTAAAAATTTACCTCAACGAGTATAATGCTTAGACCCCTATGCATTTAGCTTCATGATTATTATTTTCTTTACAATCATCATTAATACTATATCTACTATACATATTGCTGCTGCTGCTGCTACTGCCGTTGCTGCCACTGCCGCCGCTGCTGCCGCCGCCGCCGCCGCCGCCACCGCCACTACTGCTGCTATTACTACTACTACTACTACTACTACTACTACTACTACTACTACTACTACAACTACTACTACTACTACTACTACTACTACTACTATTACTGCTACTACTACTACTACTACTACTACTACTATTCTCCTTCAATAGAATTTTCCTTTTATAACAATTTATGTCATCATAAGGCTCTTATAAAAATCAATGAATAATTATTATTTTTTTTCTACTTTTTTTTATTTAATTATGAGTATAATGGCTTAGAATTAATTTGATATGTTTTTTTTTTTGGGAAGAATCTTCATAGGTTCAATGTTACAACCTACTCTCCTCAGCATTCACAATATTCCTTATCATCTTGCTTTTTTTAAAATCAATGAATAATTATTATAGTTACAATTAGTCATCTTGCTTTTTTTAAAATTTTCAACTAGTCTCATTAAATAGTCAATGTATTCTCCATGCATACTTATATTCTAAAATTGAAGATTTATAACAGATTTTAAATTCATATTTCATTTCCCATCTTTCATAATTTCATACATTTATTTAAATATTTCGTTTTCTTTGCATTTTACTATGTCACCATGATTTTTCATTGATCATTATCATGAATAACTTATCACACTTTTACTCTATCCTTTTGTATATGCTCACTTCACTACTAAATATAGAATGATATTACATGTTTACTAACAAATCCAAAGAACTAATGAATAAATACATCTTTGTAACTCTTCATTATAAAATAATATTTTGCAATACATGTTAATCAATTTTTACAACATTTGTTTTCCATTATCTTTCATACAATAGGCTTATTGACACCTCTTTTCAAAGGAGAAAAGATGCCCTTTTGGAAATGCACCCCTCCCTAGAGGTGCCTTATATCATATATTCTTCAACATTCTCATCTTGATTTTTATGGGCAATATATGTTATGAAAAATTGGAAGCTTAAATACCAAAGATTTGGTATTGAATTTTATTTTAATCTCGATTTAAATTTGGTTGATTTAAAGGTGTCAAACATACTGTGTTGGGCTAGTACGACCACTTTTTTTCATGCCTACATCAAAGAAGAGGTAGCTTGAGAAGACACGGAGGCCAATTGGGCAAACCATTGTGCCTAGTTGAGTTGGGTTTGCAACGAACCAGACACGAGCTAACTCAAAGACATGAGTCGTGTGCATGTATGTCATGAACCTATTGCTAGCTCTTCCCAGCTTTGGTAGATGCCCCTAGCCTTTCCTAGCCAACTTAAATTGGGCACAACACGAAATGAGCTCATGGCTCGTGCCTAGCCCAAACTGGGTTAAAGTTATCTTTGGCAAGTGCTAGACTTCTCTTGTGCTTGGCTAGCCTCAACCTATAGCCCGACTACAACATATATATACCAAAAAAAAAGTAAAACTTAAATTACCAAAAGAAATAAATTTTTATTTTAATTTTTAACTATACAATAATATTTAATAGACAAATTCTTTGAAAATACAAAAACTATGTATTGTCCAATTATAATGAATATAGAATAAACAAATAAAAAATTTAATTTTCTAAATTATACTATTGATGGTTGGGCCCTAGATCATTATCATTGTCTATCTAAAGCTGGTCATGAATATTTAAAATTTTAGTTTTTTCATGGAATACATCTATTAAAACTTATAAGTCATTCATTCATCTTTCCAATTCTTTAAACATGACAATTCTCCAAGCATATCTACTACAAGATTTTTAACCATTAATCTATAATTATATTCACATCAATAAAAAAAAGTATTCTTCGATGCTACACTAATAATCATAAGAGTTAGTACACAATATATCATTTAGACAACACAATATAAGCCAATTTATATGATTTGCACCAATTTAATTTGTCAAAAAAAGTTTAATCATTTTATAAATCATTACCTAAATATTATAACATCTCTTATCTATTGGACAAACCACCTTATCATTTATAATTAACTAATGGAATAACAAATCCAATATCTCTAAATATGATTTTAGTTAGTACTAAGAGATGGATAGTATTATCATATTTATTTTCATAATATTTATATAACTTATATATTTGTTCATGAATATTACTCTTTAGTCATTGGGATAGGTTAATTTAATTATATATGACTTTTAAAATGTTTTTTATCTCTTATATTTTAATTCCAAGATAAATATAGATGGCTAAATAATAAAGTGGTTGAATGATTACAAAGTATTTTAAATATTTTTTCCATTTTCATAATTACTTCACTAAATATTTATATTTTATATATTATTTAAATTAGATTACTAATATTGGACAAACCTTAAGTGTAATAAAAATATGGGAGTGAATACATATGAATACAAGCTCATTGTATCATAAAAAATTTTTAAGAATTTAAAAAATATAAAATTTATCACTCTATCATATTTACTTACTAAGACTTCTCTATTTTTACTATTTAAAAAATCAGATATAATATATTAGTAGGAAATATATAATTTTAGCATCATGCATGTAGAATTCTATTTATGTTGGATATTAAGATTTATTATTTCTTTTTTAGGCCTAATAACTTATATATAATTTTTTAGGCCTATTGACTTATTAGGAATGTAGTCACTATATAAATCTTTTCACTCAATCAAATTGTAAGTCATATTGTACTATTATATTCATTATGTGATACATATAACTAATATTGAAAAAGCATAGCTATAGGATCCTCTCTATTTATTCTCATGAATAAATTTATTATGATAATATTATTTGAAATATCATTAAATATGATAGTATGTATTTTATTTTAAATTTTATATTATCTAAAGATGATTATTAGACACTCATAAATGATAAAATCATTATGAGGATATAATATCTAATAAAATTCTAATAATTTCTTATTTAGTGTCCAATTATAATCAACATATATAGCGGATAGTAAAACTTATGAAATTCATATTATTTTGGGTATTCTATATATTGTATATCATTGATATTACTTCACTATATATTCCAAGATCCTAAATTATTAGGTTTTTATCAAAATAATATAATTTTGATAAGTCAACCTATGGGTGATATTATATAATTTTTAAATAAAATATATTATTCTATGATCTTTCACAAATTTTAGTAGCAGACTCATACCATCAATCAATCTAGTTTCCTATTTTTTTAATAAAACTCATGGCTATAAAAGGAAAGCGGTCATTAAACATGTAGTAGATCCAATTTTAGTGATGTTATGAGTATGCCTAGGATTAAATATGATATGCTTTTTGCTACATTATTAGACAAGCTCTTTGGGTGTCTAGTCTTCTACTAGTTTTTCAAATATATATTTTTTATAATATATATATTTGCCATAATTTTTTTCAGTATCTCTAATATTTTTTATTTTAATAATATTAAAGTGAGTCTATTGCACATGTGTTTATTTGTTAAGCCAAAGTTTTTTAGTTGTATGAGGCCCAGGACTAGAAGCAAACCAGAAGTAGTTTGGTTCTCTAATCTAATTTGTCAAAAATATTAAATTTATTATCATTAATCTTACTAGCATTTATTATTGATCTTAAAAAAATTATCGATATTATTATAATTGATTTTAGACTACTAACTAATAGGAATAATTTAATTTTTTATTTTTATTAGGATTTAGAAAAATATTAGTTAAGTACAAGTAGTATATCCTAAACCTAGTATATTATCTAACACAAAAAAATATTTGGATCTTACAAAATAATGTAGTAGACAAAATTATATTTCCATAGTTTCATTGCCCTTCATAGTTGGACATTGTTGATGAACAATTGAAATTGATATAAAATATATATTTTTTTCTTAGAACAATTAATAGTGAGAATTGAGAAAATAATTTAAAAGGATGAAAATGTGAGAGATGAAGTGTGGAGATAGATCAAACCCACGTGGAAAAAATAAGTTTCCTCTATTTGTAGAATATTAAAATGTATTTTTAAATACATTTTATTTTTATGTTGGATTTTGTCCAACAATTCATGGGTCACTATTAGCATAAATTGATTGTGATGGATGATGTAATAGGTGTTTTTTTAAATTAGCACGTGAATCTCATGTGCCTTAATGAGTCACAAGCTCTTGCCACATCCCAAGGCATGACCCGAGGATGAACAATGACGTGGGCCTATATTTTTGGACGTCATCCCTTGCTATTGACGTAGGTGAGAATATGTTGAATAAACGAAACAAATCCAACTAAACTTCAAATTTGGTTATATATTTTTCCAATAATATAATTCCTTGTGTTAGATGTAGAAAAATTTAAACTTATCCATATCTATGGTTTAGAAAATTATATTTTCCAAAATATTTATTTTAAAATTTTATCATTATTACATATTAAAAAATCAAATTTACAATCATTACTATTGATTCATACCAAATTCTTGAATTTCCACACAACTTGTATATAACATCACCAATCTGGTGATCATTTGCTAAAATCATGTAATCTAAGTATTCTCAATTAACATTTTTTTGTTTTGCAATTCTAACCACCCAAGCCAATAATAAAACAACACCCTTTATCACCTATTTTGTATCAAAAAATTATTAGCGAGAATGTTTTTCCAAACTACAATTTAAACATGCAATGATATTTTGATTTAAAATATGAATACTTCTCCTTTCACTCATCATTACTAAGAGAATGATTGTGAGTTTTTATTTCTCCATTTATTATTATTGTTAAACTCAACTAGTACCTTTGTCCAACCAAGTGTCTAACATGAAATAAATCACATATACTCAAATGTCCTCACCAAAACCACAACAGTCACATCGGCAAAAATGAATCGAAGCAATGCATCAAAAAACTACCACTAGTTGTTTTACTTTTTACCGAAGAATCATATGACTACTCATCTTTCTTTAAGCCAACCACACGCTCACTCTCACAGGAGGCCACTAACTCCCAATACCATGTCGAGAGGATCAATACACAATACCTAGGCAAGCCACACCCTCTACAAGGAAAAAAAAAGTGTTCACATTCAAAAGCTCAATGATTTATAAAATTTTATAATTCACACAATATATTACATATGACCACATTCTTCATCTAGGCGAGAGCTAAGATATCCATTACATAGAGTCATGATTTTCCATTCTCATGACTTATACTCCTACCAAGATAGCTAAAAGGTACATCTAAGCATGAACAATTGTATGGTATCACCATTCATTTATTCTTTAGATTTATTCATCATCAAGACTTAGTTTAGTCTCATGATAAAAAGCAACCTCTAGTCATCAACAATAACAAAGTGATTTACTAAAAGGCGCATCTAAGAATCAATAATTGTATGGTATCATCTTTCACTTATTATTTGAATTTCTTCCCCATCAAAAATTAGCTCAGTCTCATTATTAAAAGCAACATTGAATAACCATGAGACATGTTTTTGGCCGGCGATCTAATGATGAACTGATTCACCACAATTAAAACAAAGGATCACACTAGCAGCTTGAATTGATGATAAGGAAGTAAGTAGTATGTGAATATTTGGCTTGATTGTAGATGTAATATAGAAGTAATAGTACTAGTACTTAAACTTGCATTGAAACTATTGGCACAGTTCATTAAGCTAAATATATCTCCCTTTCAAAGCTTATTGGTGTATCTTATAAACAGCCGATGGATGAAATATAGGGAGGACATCTTGAAGCTGATTCAGCAAACCACCAATATATAATGAAACCAACTAGATAGTGGTTTCAATAATCTTTATGTGCGATAAAAAAAATGATAAAATTAAGCAATATAGTTATCTCCATATCACATCCCCCAATCTAAACATATTGCTATAGTTCTCATGTATGAGGATAAAGTAAAAATGTCACATGCATGTGTTGTCACCAAGAGAACATGCTTGGGGTTTGTAACCTTATATAACTTCTAAGATATCCATGGTTGTGTTAACTCGACCATAAAACTCATTAGCTTGTGATCCATCATGAAGTTCAAGAATTTCACTCTTAAACATTGTCTCTCAACATCAATTGTCCTATCAATCAAGGTGAAGAACAAAAGGAATGATTATCTAATGAGAATCATGGTCAATATAACAAAAATCTAAAATAGGTGACTATTGATAAAAATTTTTGATTTCATCTCAGCATTACACCTCATCCACCAAGAGACCCTAGAATCATCTAGACAGCATGACATGAATTGATTGATCCTTCAATATCAATCAATGAAGTTGAAGCTCTTCCAAGAGTGACTAACATATAAAATTGATCACAACCTTCTTATTACTCATTGATTCACAAAAGAATATTGAAAGATAAGACATATTAAGTCTTGGTGACTCTCACAAGAATTCTAAAAAATAATGAAAATATGAAAATCTATCTATTAAAAAAAACTCATAATTTGGAGCCTTCAAGTTGAAGAAACACATGCAAATTTGTAGTCCAAGTACAATGAAAAGTATGAGTGAGTTATACTAATAAATAAATATTTAAAATTTACTAGATTCACATTTAAAATTGTTTTGTAATTTCAAAAGAAAATTATTAGTTAAAAAAATAAAATCACCCGACTGGATTTGACCCATAACTCATAATCTGTCCCAAGTCCCCGTGCTAGTGGATTGTGCCACTAAGCCATACACATGGGTCAAGCCTGGCCTAGCACAAGGAAAGCTTGCAATGGCCCAACACAACATGACTTTTTCCATGAGGCGACATGGTTGCCAACTGTTCATTGCCACAGACCATGCCTAGGCGTCCCAGCCTAGTTGACACCTTTATGGTACTCCCAGAAAAGAAAGCTTGCTGGAGTGTTTAAGTTTGATTCCATATTGAATCACTCGGGGGTTACATGAAGATGGAAAATGGAAAACATGAATAACTCTCCTCTACTAGTTGTTTGGTTCACATTTGTTTTATTTGGTCTCCATGAATAGGAGCATGCATGAGAAAAATTAAACCAAACCAAATGTGTGGGCATTGAGTCTCACCTCTAAGTTAGAGCCAAAGAGAGATCAAGTTGGCGAGTATGTTCAAAAAAGAAAAAAGAAAGTAGGCATGTTCTTTACAGAGCATTGGAATCAATGGGAAATGTTGGTATCAACTTTACTTTAATATTACTTGTTAGAGAAAATTGAAGTTCAAATATCAAGAAATTTTAATTCTCACAAAAACTCATACTTAAATTTAGTGATTCTAATTAAATCTTTAAATTTTTTGTGTTCAAAAAATTATTGAATGCTTAGTAAATTAAATTTAGATGTGAATATATACATATACACATAAATTATATATATATATATATAATAAAAAATTATGGAGAGATCAATCAAAATAATTTTGTAGTAATTTTTTATAATTTGTAGAGAAAAAATATATATACACAAATTCAAATTCTTCCAATATTATATTTTTATAATTCCAAAAAATATATTTTTTGGTTTTGTTAAAAATTTTATGTTCTATTTTACCAAAAATTAATTTTGAATTCTACTAGAAATATTTTTTTTTTCAATTCAACCAATAACTTAATTTTCTATACACATAAATTACTTGAAAAATTACTTGAAAGAATATGCCTCCCAATAAATATATTTTATCTCTTCCCATAAATTTGGTAGAATATACACACATATGAAAAAAACTTCTCTTAAAAGTAAACACCTTATTATGAACAATATTATGAATGTCCATAAACTTTCCATTATTCTCTTGACTATTATTTTTTTTTGTGACTCTTATTATTCATAGATTAATGTATTTTAATTGACATAGATTAATATGCATTCATTGATATATTTATTTGTGTATTGATATATATATTCATTGACATATTTATATACACATTAATGTATTCATGTATTAAACCCTATAAATAGGGAGCCTTTGTATGAGTCAGGCATATACTTGAAGAAATAAGAAATCTCTCCCCCATTTCTCCTATATCTTTTGCTCTCTTGTCCTTCTATTTCATAATACCTTATCAGCATGAAGCTCTGTTAGATTTTCAAAAGATATGTTGAAGGTATATTGGAGTATTATTATGTCGAATCTTATGAAATTGGAATTTGTAGCTTTTGATATCATGGAAAAAAATTTATTATCATGGATACTAGATGCTGAAATCCATCTAGATGCAAATGCTCTTGGAGATACAACTAAAGAAAAAAAAAATACAACATTCATTCAAGAAAAAGCCAAAGCAATGATTTTTTTGTTATCACCTTCATGAATGATTGAAAACTGAATACCTCGCCGTAAAGGATCCACTTATTCTGTGGAATAGTTTGAAGGAAAAGTATGAATATCAGAGAATAGTAATTTTCCCAAAACCTTGCTATGACAAGATGCATTTAAGACTGCAAGATTTTAAATCTGTGAGTGAGTATAGATCAACAATATTAGAATCAGTTCTCAATTAAAGTTATGTGAAAAAGAATTACTGATGAGGATATGTTGGAGAAATCATTCTCCACTTTTCATATATCCAATGTGCTCATACAACAGTAGTATCGTGAAAAAGGCTTGGAAAATATTTTGAATTGATTTCATGTCTACTTGTGGCTGAACAGATAATGAGCTTTTGATTAAAAATCATGAGGCTCATCCAACTGGCTCAGCTCCTTTCCCTAAAGTGAATGTGACAACATCACCCTTATAATGGACAAAGTCGAGGCCACAGTCATTGTCGTGGTCATGGTCATAGTTGGGGTCATGGACGTGGACAAGGACATGGCCACAATAGTTTTAATTACGATCGACAACCCAAGAATGTGTTAGAATATCAAAAGGGGGAGAATATTAAAAAGGACAATAAAAGTGGTTAAAATAGCAAAATGGTGATAAATTTATGCTATCATTGTGGCATGAAAAGTCATTGGTAATGTAACTATCGTATACCAAAATATTTGGTTGATCTCTACTAAGAATCACTGAAAAAGAAAAATGAAAAAGAAAGATAAAAAAGAAGTAGAGACACATTTTATTTCTAAGGATGAGAGTGTTGATCACGACCTTTATGATATGACTCATCTGAATGTTGTTGATTTCTTTATTTAGCCTAAAGTGAATATTGAACAATTGTTTGGTGATGAAAATTTTTTAAAAAATATATTTTCCATTTATATTTATGTAATTGGGTCTACTATTATGAAAGTCATCGTACTACTAAATAATGAAAGTTATTTTTGTTATGTGTTATTGTATGATTTTCTTATTATATATCTTGTTTCTCATGAAGAATATGGAAACTTATCTGGCCGGATCCTCAATCGGTGACAAAGATATGTGTCTCGCAGATAGTGCATCAATGTATACTATACTTAAGTATAAAAAAATTCGTTTCCTTTTTAATAATGCAAGGATCAGATGTGAATACAATATCGAATGGTGCAAAATTGATTGGAACTCTAGAAGAGTTAATATACTATTACCCATATGAACAAAAATTCATATTGATGATGCATTATATTCTATAAAGTCTCAAAAAAATTTATTGAGTTTTAAAGATATTCGAGGAAGTGGATATCATATTGAGACTACGAATGAAGATAACACTGAGTATTTATATATTACCAATGTTGTATCGGGTACAAAAAATATATTGGAAAAATTATGCACTTTTTTCTCTGGTCTGTACTACACAAACATAAGCACAATTGTAGCACATGCCATAGTAAACCAAAAGTTTACTGTTGAAAATATGTTTATTGTTTGGCATGACCGATTGGGATATCCTGGGTTTATAATGATGCTGAGAATTATTAAAAATTCAATTGGGCATTCACAGAAAAATCAAAAGATTTTTTTTGTCCAATGAACCCTCATGTGCTGCTTATTCTCAAGGAAAGTTAATTATAAGGCTATTACCAACAAAAATAAGGACAGAACCCCTTACATTTTGCAACGTATACAAGATGATATATGTGGGTCTATTCATCCGCCAGTGGACCATTTTGATATTTTATGATTCTAATTGATGCATCAATGAGATAACCACATGTCTGTTTGTTATCAATGTATAACCAAGCATCTACTAGATTGCTTGCTCAAATAATTCAGTTATGGGCTCATTTTCCAGATTATCTGATTAAGTCAATTCATTTTGACAAAGCTAGAGAATTTACATTCCAAGCTTTTAATGATTATTGTATGTCTATTGAAATAACTATTGAACATCATATAACATTTGTTCATACACAAATTGGTCTTGCAAAATTGTATATTAAACACCTTCAATTGATTGCAAGGCCATTACAAATGAAGATGAAGCTCCCAACTTATGCTTGGGGTCATGCTATTTTGCATGCAGCAACACTGATTCGTATTATACCAACAAATTATCATGAATTCTCTCTTTTATAATTGATTTTTGGTTGAGAACCAAATATTTCCCATCTAAAAATTTTTGGGTATGTAGTATATGTTCCGATTACTCCATCACTACTCACTAAGATGAACCCCCAAAGAAGATTGGGAATACATATTGAATATGAATCTCCATTGATAATCAAATATGTAGAACCATATATTGGAGATTTATTTATGGCTCATTTTGATGATTGTCATTTTGATGAATCAGATTTTCCAACTTTAAAGAAAGAAAATAAATAATTGGAAAAAGTTATTAGTTGGAATCAATTATCATTGTCTCATCTTGACCCTGACACAAAGGAATGTGAACTGGAAGTGCAAAAGATTATTCATTTATAAAATTTACCAAATCAATTGCCAAATGCATTTATTAATAAGAAGAGAGTAACTATATCTTACATATCAGCTGCTAATGCTCCAGTTAGAATTAATGTCCCTGTAGGACAATCTATTACTAATGAACCTAAAGCATAAGTGAAACATGGTCGACTAATTGGTTCCAAAGATAAAAATCCTTGGAAAAAAAGATCAAAGGATCAAGTTGATGAATTGATGGCTCTAGAAGAATCTCCAGTTATAATTCCAGAAGAAATTAAAGTTTGTAAAACTTGTGATAATCAAGAGATCTCAATAAACTATGTCACAATTGGACAAAGGTGAAATTAGAATAAAATTGATGTCGATGAAATATTTACCTATAATGTGGTACTCAACATTATTAATTGCAGTTTATGTTGATGACCTGAATATTATTGGAACTACAGATGAGCGTTTAAAAGAAATAGGCAACTTAAAGAAAGAATTTGAGATGAAAAATCTTGAAAAAACAAAACTCTGACTTGGTTTGCAGATTGAACACTTAGAGAATGAAATTTTTGTTCATCAATCAGCTTATATATCAAAGGTGTTGAAATGATTCTATATGGATAATGCTCATCCATTGAACACTCTAATGGTTGTAAGGTCATTAGATGTGAATAAAGATCCTTTTTGACCTTGGATAGAAAATGAAGAGCTTCTTGGTCCTGAAGTACTATATCTTAGTATTATTGGAGCACTAATGTATCTTGCAAGTCATACACGACATGATATATCATTTTTTATAAATTTGTTAGCAAGATATAGTTCTTGCTTAACAAGAAGATATTGGAATGGAGTTAAACATATAGTAATGTATCTTCGAGGTATGATGGATATGAGCCTATATTATTCCAATGTACCCAAATCAGAATTAATTAGTTATGTAGATGCGAGATATATGTTTGATCCTCATAATGCTCGAAACAAATGAACTATTTGTTCACATGTGGTGATACAACCATTTCATGGCGTTCTATGAAATAATTAATTATCGCCACATCTTCTAATCATGCAGTAATCTTAGTAATTCATGAAGCAAGTTGGGAATATTTTTAGTTAAGATTTGTAATACATCATATTCGAGGATCATGTGGTTTGTCTTTTAGTAAAGAGGTTTAGACGACCTTGTATGAAGAAAATGCGGCATGCATTGTTCAATTAAAAAATGTGTACATTAAAGGGGATAGAACAAAATATATATCACAAATATTCTTTTTCACTCATGATCTACAAAAGAATGGTGATATTGATGTTCAATCAATTCGTTCAATTAATAATCTAGTGAGCTTATTCACCAAGGCTCTACCTACTATAACATTTGAAAGGTCAGTTCATAGCATTGGAATGCATAGGCTTAGAGATTTAGAGTAATATTTTATACTGTACTTTTTTTTTCTTTACCCTGGTTTTGTCCCACTAGGCTTTCCTGGTAAGGATTTTAATGAGGTAGTATCATGGACATCAAAAGGGAGTATAATGAATAATATTATGGATGTTAATAAACTCTCATTTTATCTCTTGACTAATGATATTCTTGTAACTCTTATTATTCATAAATTAATATGTATTAATTGACATGAATTAATACATATTCATTGATACATTTATTTGTGTATTGATATATATATTCATTGACATATTTATATATACATTAATGTATTTATGCATTAAACTCTATTAATAGGGAACTTTTGTATGAGTCAGCATATACTTGAATGAATAAGAAATCTCTCCCATGTTTTCCTATATCTTTCCCCTATTTCTATTACAATCAAAATAGAACATTTAATTTTTTGAGTTTATTCAAAAAAATATTTTCAAAAATTACTTGAAAAATTATGCCCCCCAATAAATATATATTATCTCTTCCCATAAATTTGGTAGAACACATATATTAATATTTAAATATTTATAATAAATAAAATATAACAAAAACAAATATATATATATATATATATATATATATATATATAACAAAAACATATGAAATTTTTGTAATATTTCAACAAAAATCAATCCCAAATCTAGCAGGGTCAATTCAGGTACTCTTCTATGCATTCCATCAAATTAATTCCATGTAACCATGAATTTTATTGTGCTTAATACTTAAGCACACCACATCAAAAATCCAACACTAACCTAATTATGTCTAGTACTAATGTTAGAAGAGGAAAAGAAGAGAAAGAGAGAGAGAGAGAGAGAGAGAGAGAGTTCTCATCCACACTAACCATATACTTCAACATATCTTGATTAAAAAGCATGAAAATCAATAAATGTATCCGATTGCCTTGTTATTTAACAAAAAAGAATTTTTGTTAATAACATGTAGAGAGAGAGAGGAAAAGTAGATGCAATAATACATGCACTTTCACCATGTGTATAATGAATACCAACTAGGCTGTATACACAAGAAAATTATATGAATTTAACAAAAAAGAATTTTTGAATATAACATGGACATAAAATATTTGTTATAGCATTCATTAAAATATATAACATATAGTACCTTGTTATTTAAAAGACTTCTTTATTTGCAATAGCAATTGAGGTCAGATAAATATGACAATACATTTCATTAAAATGTAGCATCTTTGCCACGATAAATCATCTTCAAGTGGTAGCATACAAGAAGGATCAAATTTCACATTGAAATAAATGCCAAATAAATTTAAATCCATTCTCATTTTAATACATATCTAATTAACAGATGAGTGAAATGTGATGTCATGATAAAGAACAATAAATTTCATATGACCACCCTTATATTCAACTGACCAATCATTATTTTTGATCAAATCTTCACCTTCATGAATGAGGCAATACATCTCACCATCCATTTCCTTTCAATAAGTAAAAGAAATCTATAATTTTCATAAATTCTATGTTAGTCATGCCAATTATGAATTAGAAAAAATAATTAAGAATTATCTTACAATATTTGACATAAGTAAAAGTACATAATAACTTAAAGAATACTAAAAATTTACACACCCTTGAAGAATACATGTACATGAATGTATACACTATTATCAATGAATGTTTACATGTATCTATATCTTATACTTAGATTCTTTATATATATAAATTTATATTGAAACAAATCAAATATATAGATAAGTATTGTTCAAAATACGCCAATATACTAATATGCATATAAATGCACATAATATACACATGAATCTATAAATAAATATACATATACATACATACATATATACACACTTATATATATATATATATATATATATTCATACATAAATATTTGTTTTTATTATAAACAATTTATAATATTTTAATTTAATTAAATTTTCAAAATCAAAAACTTTTAATTACACTTACATATACACTACCACACACACATACACTTGTGTGTGTGTGTGTGTGTGTGTAAGTTTTATGTGTTACTTTAAAAATACATAATGTATATAGGTATATATGTGAGTGTGTGGGTGTAAAGGAGTATGTGTGGACATATATATATATATATTATATGCATATGCATACAAGCATCGACACACTATTTTGAAAATGTAGATACTTACCCGGATATATATATATATATGTACATACAAATGTACAAAAATGTGTATGTGAATTTACACATGTACAGTATTGTATATAGACTTGTTTGTGTGTGTGTGTGTGTGTGTACATATATATATATTCTGCTCATATACAGGTAAATTTAAACAATAATTTCCATATGAGAAACTCATGCACAAACAAACATTCGCATACCACAAATTCACAAGAAATCAAGGAAGGAGATGAGTAATCGATGGGTAGAGGATAGACAATACGAGATGAAATGGGAGGGAGACATAGAAAGGATAAGGTGGAGAAGACGAAAAGAGAAGGGCGAACACTGAGAGAATATTTAATTATTTGGATTCTGAAGAGAATGGGCAACCGAAATGGAGAAGTGAGGTTTTGGGATTCAATGTGCTTGGGGAAGAAGACAACGGTAGTTCGGACGAGTTTCGGTAAATTCTCGTAACTCATATACATGCCTTACTTCGGACGAGTTTCGGTAAATTCTCGTAACTCATATACATGCCTTACTTCGGACGAGTTTGAGAGAGTTAAAAAAAAAAGGATATTTTCGTATTAATAAAATTAAGTGCACTAAAACTTAATTAGTTAAGAGTTTGGTGAATTATTTTTTAATTGTTAAAATTTAAATTCATTTTATCAATTATTTTATGTATACTTCACCAAAACATAATTCTCCCTTTTTTTAATTAACATGTTTTCACATCACACAAAAATGCATGTCTATTTTTTATCTTGGGGAAATTATGTTTTTGGGTCCCAATAAAGTATTTATACTTTGTTCTCTAAAAATTGGAAACCAAAATATGCCACTACGTTGTCATGTTGTCATTAAAAAAAATATTTTGGCAATTTTCCAATTTGAAAACATCATTTTTGAATTCAAAAATTGATTAAAATTTAACAATATGTTTTTTGAATTTTAATAGCAATTTTATTGTTTTAAAATCTAAAATTAAATATTTATTAATAGTTAGATATATATATATATATATAGCTATACATGTAAATAATTTTTAATACACTTATATAGCATATATATAATATACTTATATAGGTATGCAAATGTATATATGTTTATTCTATTACGACTTTAGTTCTTGGACTATTCTATTTCGACTCTAGAATAATCCGTTACGATCAAAAGAAAATCAATGAATTATTTATTTTTATTTTTTACTCTTCACTCTGCATCCCTCTCCCCGCCAAAGCCAAAGTATGATTTTATTTTTCTCCCCGTCATCCCGTTTCAGGATTCCTGACATTTTTTAATTTTATTTTATTAAAAAAATTATTATTATTATTTTTTCACATGACCGCGCATAGCGCAACGATGCGTGGTCTTCTGCTTCCATTTTTTTTCTTATTTATTTATTTATTCTAATAATTATTTAAATAAAATAATAATAATAATAAAATACTGATTTTTTTAGAATTTAATGAAATTTGTTACCGTAGCTATATTTTCCAAGCTGAATTCAATAACATAATCTGTTTTATTATTAGAGTTCTAAAATTTTCAGTTTATTTTTCTTATTACATAATTATTATTTTGCCCATTTTTTCCAAAAACAAAATCATATTATTTATTTCTTTATTTTTTTTCGAGATTTCATATTTTCTCATCCTTATAAAATTTCTTCCTGAAATTCTCACAGATACAACTTTACAATTATAAACATATCCCAAAGTTAAATAATTATTAAATTACCAAAACACATACCTTCATTTTCAAATAAAAAAGGATAAACAACATGCATCATGTCTTCACGTTCCTATGTTGTTTCTTCTATTCCTTGATACTGTCATATCTCTTTTACTAGCCTTACAGTCTTGCGTTCAAAACTTGGTCTCGACTATCAATGATATGCACTGGTATTTTTTTTAAACGTTCCATCTACATCAATAATGGTTCGCCCCAATCTATTACATGAGTTGGATCAGAAATATATTTCCTAAGCATAAAGACGTGAAATATATCGTGGACAACATATAAATTTGGCGGTAATGCCAATCGATAAGCAACCAAACCCACATTCTCGAGTATTTTGAAAGACCTAATATATCATGGCGATAACTTCCTACGCTTGTCAAATCTGATTATTTTCTTTTTTAGCATCACTTTCAAGAAAACATGATCTCATACCTCAAATTCTAGAGGTCACTATCATCTATTAGTATTATTTTACGTCGACTTTGAGCTGTAAGAAGATGTTATCGTATCAAATCTACTTTCTCTGAGGTATCTTTAAATATATTTGAACATGTGATGGATCTATCTCCCACCTAAGCCCAACAACCTAGAGATCGACATGGCCTACCATACAATGCTTTATATGGTGCCATTTGGATACTTGCCTGATAACTATTATTATAGGCAAACTTGACCAAAGGTATATGTTCTTCCCAGCAATCCTTGAAATCTAGACAACATGCTTGTAACATATCTTCCAAATTTTGTATGGTTCTTTCCGATTGATGGTCTGTTTGTAGATGAAATCATTGCTCATTATCAATTGTATTTCCATTGCTTTCTAGAAACTCTTCCAAAATGAGCCATAAATCTAGAATCTCTGTTCGATACAATAGATATTGACATTCCATGTAATTGGACAATTTCTTATATATATAACATACACAATTTCTCGCGTGTGAAGGTCATCCATATTACCAGAAAATGTGCAGACTTTGTAAGCCGGTCCATAATTACCCACACATCATCATCTCTTCATGATGTCCATGGAAAGTGAGTCATAAAATTCATTGTGATATGCTCTCATTTCAACTCTGCTATGTCCAAAGGCTGGAGTAATCCTGCCAGCCTCTAATGCTCAGCCTTTATCTGTTGACACGTGAAGCATCGTCGAATAAAATCTCCAATGTGTCTTTTCATCTCATTCTAGTAATACTAGCGACAAAGATCATTATACATCATTGTGCCGCTGGGATGCAATGTAAAATGAGAATAGTAAAATTCTCTAAGAATCTACTCTCAATTCTACTATATGGAGAACCACAATATGTCCCCTAAACTAAAGACTACCATATATATGAATAGCTCAACCTTCATCGCATGTACTAGTCTCTACTCAATTTTTTATAGATAATATTTTTGCATCTTGTTTCTTGATCTCAATCACCTTATTTAAAAGGAAAGGTGTGACTACTAAACTCCCGATAACACTCCGACGTTGACTGCTATATTGTAAACTGAATCATCCCACAGTTTCAAGCATATCTCATTCCCGCGAAGGTATACTAGCTAGTGCATCTTGTGACTTCCGACTAAATACATCAGCCACCACATTTGCCTTACCAGGATGGTAATACAAAGTAAAATCATAATCTTCTAGATACTCCATTCATCAACGAGGTCTCATGTTAAGATCTCATTATGTAAAGATATATTTCAAATTTTTATGGTCTGAATATACCTTAATTTGCTCCTCATATAAATAGTGGCACCATATTTTTAAAGCAAAGACTATAGCCACCAACTCTATATTATGTGTGAGGTAATTCTACTCATGATTCTTTAACTGTCTTGACCCATAGCTACAACTCTCCCTGACTGCATCAGAACACATCCCTATGATACCAAGTTGTGACACCTCATTCCATGAGGGTCCCATTACATTCCATCACACAATAAAATATACAATAAAATAAAATATTCTCAAATGTAGCATACATATTTTTTTTAATTTGCTCAACGGAATTAAAAACACATAATACATTATTTAAGTTACAACCAGCTTTTCTTCACACGTGTGATCCTGCATGTAGATCTGTCATCTGTCCTGGACCTATACCTAAAAGGGGTCCCACAACGGAGTGAACAAAGCTCAGTAGAGATAAACTCCTACATGGCTACTTCATATCAAAGTGCACGTAAAACATCATATATATATATATATCAATACCAACAGAACTATAATTTTTACATGAATGCAATTATGAATGAAATATTTATATGCCCATATTTCTGTGTTCCATCGACTCCCTCACACTTCTTGAAGCCAAGTGTGACTTATTTTATATATATATATATATATATATATATATATATATATATATATATATATATATATATATATATATATATATATTTATTTATTTATTTATTTATTTATTTATTTATTTATTTATTTTTTTGGAATTATTCTGAAAAATATGGACCTTCTCCGAAAATCATATTTGATATTTTCTAATAATATATATATATTTTTAGATATTTTCTAAAAATCACCACGTAACTCAACTTGGAAGTTGTCCCAATTCAAGTTCACCTATTTATATTAGCCATGCTCCAGAAAAAAAATACTATGACACTCAACCTGGATGTTATCCCAATTCGAGTTTTCCAAATACAATCCATATACATTTATATGTATATATATATATATATATATATATATATATATATATCATGCACCCACTTATTTATAAGGAATATTTCCATGCATATGTAATGTAATCATGCCATTTATGATTAAATAACATTTCAAATACAGTTATAATAGTCTAAACTCAATTCACATGCACAAAATTTTACTAAACAAAATACAAAAATTTTTCACCAATTAATTATTTCTAATGAAATTTCTAACAATTCAAATTGAAATATAAAACATGATCATTTATGCCCTTTAAATAGAAAGAAATTCTGATAGGAGAAAACTATTACATTCCATAAAATTTCACGGAAACTTTATAAATTTGATATCAAACTAAAGATTTCGTCGTGTTAAGCACATTTAGTTCTTAGACTATTATATTCTGACTCCAGAATAATCCATTACGATCAAAAAAAAAATCAACGGATCATTTATTTATTTTTACTCTACACTATGTATCCCTCTCCCCACCGAAGCCGAAGTATGTTTTTATTTTTCTCCCCATCATTGTGTTGTACAGATTCTCGACATTTTTTTTATTTTATTTTATTTAAAAAATTATTATTATTATTATTATCTTATTTTACACATGACCATGCATGGTTGTGCCATTCACGATCTTCTGCTTCCATCTTTTTTTCTTATTTATTTATTCTAATAATTATTTTAATAAAATAAAACAAATAACAAAATTCTGACTTCTTCAAAATTTGACAAAATTTGTCATCGTAGCTATATTTTCCAAGCCGAATTCAATAATAAAATTTATTTTATTATCAGAGTTCTGAAATTTTCAGTTTATTTTTCTTATTGCAAAATTACTATTTAGCCCATTTTTTTCTAGAAACAAAATCAAACTATTTATATCTTCATTTTTTTGGGATCTCACAATTTCTGTAACTATCCTCGATACAAAAGAAATACATGTAAAAAGAAAAAAACAAATATTTCTCACAAAAAGATATATTATTTTTCATTGACTCTTTCTTTACAAAGATTATTTCCATTTGATGCTAGAGCTAATAATACGAGTTGACATAAAGAGCATGTTATTGAAGATGATGTGATGCGACACTGCTTATATTATTATTCTTGGAAATATTCTGATGATTATCATTCTTTTTTTATAGATTAAAATCAAAATGTTAATTTAGGGAGTTTATTTAGATAATTTTCAACCATTTGGATAAACAAGGCAATAATACTTTTCATGGTCTATTATTGTTACACCATATAATTTATTACCATGGATGTACTTGAAAGATAAAAATATTTTTTGTATGTGTTATCGTACCTGGTCTGAGAAATCAAAAAGACAAATTAGATATTTTATTGAAGTCATTTATAGAAATGCTAAAAATTTTGTGAGAGGATAATATCAAAACATATGATATATCTAGAAAGTAGAACTTCAAAATATTAGCAATACTTATGTGAACTATAAGTGATATTCCTCTATATTCAATATTATCTATCTAGAGTAATACAAGAAAATTAGCTTGTCCTTATTACATGGAAGACTTGGCTATATTTTCTTTGAGCAAAGGAGGAAAAACTTCATGGTTTGATAATCACCATAAATTCTTACATGTGTAACATTCATTTCGGATGAATATTGATGCATTTAAGAAAGACCATAAAGTTATTAAAAGTAGACCATTTTTTAGGTCAAGTGATGAATATTTAAATATAAATGAAAGAAATGGGTTCAAAAATATAATGGATGTTAATACAGATTGCTTTAATGCACTAATTTCTAAGAATCATCACAATGGTTAAAAAAAATATCTTTTGAGATTTGCCTTCTTGGAAAACAAATCTTATTAGACACAACATAGATATGATGCATATTGAGAATTTTTTTTGATAATATTTTTTCAATACTATAATGAATGTGGAAGGAAAAATAAAAGATAATGCCAAATCAAGAGAGGATTTGAAATAATTATGTTCACGTCCAAAGTTACATAGTGATGAATTAGTGAATACATTTTCTAAGGCTTGATGTAGTCTTGAAAAAGATGAAAAAGAAGTCGTGTACAAATAGTTGATGGAGCTTAGGTTCCTTGATTGATATTCATCTAACATGAGAAGATATGTTAACACAGAGAAGCATAAGTTATTTGGAATAAAAAGTCACGACTACCATGTCTTTATGCAGAGACAAATAACCATAACATTCCATAAATTACTTCCACAAAATGTCTGGGAAGTATTGATTAAAATAAATTTTTTTTAAGAATCTTACTTGTAATGTTATAAGAAATGAAGAAATGAAGAAATGAAGAAATGAAGTAATTATAAAATGACATCTACATTATTTTATACAAACTTGGGCATATTTTTTCTATTATCTTTTTTGATTCTATGGAACATCTCATAGTTCGCTTACCTAATGAATCTATTATAGTAGGCCCTATGCAATACAGATGGATGTATTCATTTGATGGGTAGTATATTTTTCATTTATTAATCTAAAAATTTTAATGTATCTGCCGAATATTTTTTGTTCTAATATACATATATTTTAGACATCTTAAAAAATTGAAAAATAATGTTTGAAATAAAGCCAAAGTCGAAGAATCATATGCAATGCTTAGTTGGTTAAAGAGACTTCGGTATTTTATGTGCACTACTTTCAGTAACAATTATATAATCATCATAACTAATTATCACCAAAGAATGTATATGGTATGGGGGCTGAGAGATGGATCATAAGAAAATAATATGCTTTTTATTTTTAGACATGCGGGTAGATCGTATGGTTGAGCAACGTCAAGATATTTTTTGGATGACCTAGAGTATCATACTGCACACATATACATTTTGTTGAATTGCGAGGAAGTAACACTTTATACTGTGTAATTTATAATAATTTAATATTCTCATTTATTTGTCATTATATGTGATATAACATTTTAATTATTCAAAATATCTTTTTTTTTGAAGAATATTTTTTCAGGAATTAAGGCAAAGAGAACCTCATATTGTTGGTGATTCAATTGATACAAAGCTTGAAAAGGATTTTACAAATTGGTTTGAAAAATATATCTGCATGTAACTTATCATTCTTGGTTCTAAACAGTTATGTTCAACATCATATATGTATGTATTTATCCTTTATCATTTTGTAGGTACAATTTTCTTCATCAAATATATATAACAAACAAATGAATGATCTTGAAAAAGGACCAATACGAAGTTTATAGACATATCTCATACATTATGTAAATGAATACAAATTTTATATTTTGAAATATAGTTCAAATAGAGCTGCAATGAACAATGATGTTTGCATCAAGGGGTCTAACTATACTGCATGTACTGATAATTTTATTGTTGACTACTTGAAATTCTAAACATGGAGAATCATGCTTTACCAATTAAGAGGACTATTATGTTTAAGTGTGGATTGTTTGATTTTATTCCAAATATGAGTGCTGGAATTCATTATCAATACAACCTTGTTGATATGCACCATAATAAATTTTATCATATGTACGGGCCATTTATTCTTGTGGTATAAGCTGAATAAGTATGTTACACCACTTATCCAATCACAAAAAGAAATTCATGTCACTAGTGGGCAATATGTAAAATAAAACAAAGATCAGCTGTTAAAATTATTGAAAAGGATATTATAGTTACTTCATCACATGTATCAGCATTTTAAGAGAATAAAGTGAAAATTCATTCATTCATTCGTGGGGCAAATAATGGATTTCAAACTTATTTGGTGAAGGTGAAAATTAATTGGACATTGATTATGACAATGTTGAATAAGATAATGGGGAGGAATTAATTACAGAATCAGATGATGATGAATATGTAGATAGAGATGATTTCTTAGAAATTTCTGATGATTACTAGAAATTCATTGACTATCTTGTTATTTTCTCATTCTCCTTTTGTAATTGTTAAAAAGTGGATGTTAAATTATAATATTTTAATTGCATTTTCTAATGTCAATGTATTTATCATTATGTTTTATTATTATGATATTTTCATAAAATATATTATTTTCCTTTATACATTTTGATATTTTTGTAACTTGGTTTAGGTATGAAAGGTAATCATTCAAGTGGCCCAAGGATCTCAATGTGTGAGGAGGGGTAGATGAAGTCAACTAATAGTTTGTGGATAAGGAAATATAAATATATTCAGTGATGATAATGTGATAAAATATTTTTCTGTATTCTCCTACACGTATGAGGGAAACTTTGGCATCATCTCATCATGACATACAAAGATTTACTACCATAGATATTCCATCTTTGTATCATTTTTTACCAAAAGATATTGCTAGTTCTATTCCACCTATCTTAGGAGGCCCATGCATTTGTACTGTAGTAGCAGCATTGGCATGATATTCACAATCCTTAATTTGAATACCAAGTTATGAGAAAATCTTTATTCAGCACACAATTTATAATAAATAGTATGTAGCTTTCTTAAATTTACTACATGCATTCATTATCAATTTTAATTTTTTTTATTTTAATTAAATATAATGTAATATGTGAATGAAATTAAAATATATTATAATTTTTGAATTTTGGTATCTTATAATAAGAACAACATATCATTTTGCTACTTATTGAACATTACCATTTATAATAAAAATAATTTTTTTTGTTTAAAAGTTCTAGATAATATATATAAATGATATAAATTTTAACTTAGTAGCAGTAAAAAATATATATTTTGTTTATATGTATATACATGATGATTTTAAATTACTTATAGATTTATTTGTTACGCTTTTCGTACAATCATAAATAATTTTAAGGAGAAACTATTTGTGGAGAGTATAAAGTGAATCAAAGTACCCCCAAGAATGAAATAACTTTATTGTGAAGAATTTGAGGTAAATCTTTTATGCATTTACTTGGTTTTCAATTTGGTATAATATGATTTACTCTTAAAATAAATATATTACAATGTATTATTATTATATTAAGGTTTTTACAGAAAAATACCGATGGAATAATACTTTGGTGGTTTCAATGAAGGATACATGGAAATAAGTGATAAGTTTGAGATACAATAACAAGTTTAGTAAATGGAGAAAAAAATATGGTAAAGATTCAAAACCTAATAGTGTCCCCCTTAGTGTTTGGATAAAATGGTGGGAATACTAAAAAAGTGAAGAGTTCAAGGTCCTATCCTAGGGTGACCTCACATAATCATCGATCAGAAAAAATAAATGAAGGATCAGGATCTTCAAAATATATTGGAGGTTCAAAGGTGACATACCAATATTTAGTAGATATGGTATAATTATATTTTATTTATTGTTATTATTTAAAATTTTAGAATCCAAAGGATAATATCTATGTTATAATGAATGATGTACCTTAATAGTAACTAATATTTATTTTCAGGAGGATGAGTTGGGATATCCACTGACACTATTTGAGGTATTCTAGCAAATGCACAAGAAGAATGATGGATCATTTGTGGACAAATGCTCAAATGATATAAATATGAGTTTCTCATTTTGTACTTGTAGCTTCATTTGACAATTACAAATAAAAAATAAAAAAAAAATTTAAAAATTAATTATTTGATATTAATTATAAATAAAATGAAAACTCAAGTATATTTGTTTACCATAACTAATGATTTATTATTTGTGAACTCATTAAATATAATTACTAACTTCATTTTAAAAATATTTTGAAGTAGTGAGAGGACAATTTCTGGGCTGGTAAAAAAAAATTTTAAATATAGTAATTGATGCGTTATGTTGTATTTTAACAATTATAGGAAGCGGTGAAAAATATGGCTTCAATTGCTTCATAATTAATAGGTCCATCTATAGAGACACAAGAGATTGATGTTGCACATATTTACCTTTTGGCTGTCGAAGTAGAGGCAAAAAAATGGTGACTATACAGTCTTGGTACTAATGCATCTACATTTTATCAATATTCTATTTGAAGTTTTTCATCATCATCTTTCAATTACAAAAATATATTTGATGAGAAGTTGCACGAGGAGATGTAAGATATTTAGGATACATTGTAAAAAAAAAGAGATGCAACAAAAGAATGAAGAGATGAAAAAAAAAATCAAAGAATTGAAAAAAAAAAGAGTCTGAAAGATTGAAAAGAGAGAAGAAAAGAATAAAAAGAGAGGAAGAAAGAAATAAAAGAAAAAAAACTATAGATTTTGAAGATGGACAAAATAATATATATGTTAGTATATACATCATCTATTTTTCATCATTTTGAAGAGGATCTATTCAGATCTCTGGAAGACAATACTCACCATGAGAAGGACTCATAGTTGTTAGTGATGTGTTATTAATTTTTTGCAACTTATGTTTGTGATATAAAAGTATGGTTTTTGTGTACATCTTTTTTTATTTACGTGATAAATTATGTTTTCAAATTTATGAACATTTATGTTTGTTATTTGATATTTTATTCCATGGTGAATATTATGTGAATGTCACTTGATGAAAAATATGTGGATATGCATATTTCATTTTAGGTCATGTAGTTTTTTTATGTAATTATATATTATGTACAACATACAGAAACCACACAAATAGAATTTGTTCTTGTCGTAGACATTAGAAATGCCTTATTTCGTTTCTAAATCCTTTTCTACATAAAAACAGATTCTTTCATTTATTTGATAATCTATCGTTCATTTAGAAATGAATTATGCGTTCCTAATTTTTATGTCTCAAAATTAATGATGGAATAAAAGATCTTTTTGCATTTGTATTCACTAAATTTAGCAACAGATTTTTTCATTGCTATTTATAGAAATATCATTGTGTAATCAATTTCTAAAATTTATAGAGGAGGATTATAGAAATGGAACTAATCCGTTTCTAAATCTATCTCTATTCAACCATAGCGATGGAATTAGATATGGAATAGGGGATTTCTACTAATACTATCTTTTCTTGTAGTACACGCACGCACACACACACACACACACCTATATATATGCATACATATATACAAAAATATATATAGGCTTACACACACATACACACACACACACACACACATTATTTTATACGTGTATATATATATATATATATAGGTTTATATATATACACACACACACACACACACACACACACATGTATATTTATAAGTTTTTATACATATACATTTGTACATTTTTAAATATTTAAATTTATTGGTATATATATACATATATATTAATTATGATTTAAAAACAACAAAATTGCTTCTCAAGTTCAAAAAATAGTTAGGTAAATTTTTGTTGGGTTTCAAATTTGAATAATGTCAAATTTTTTTTAATGCAACGATGCAAGTGTGGGGGCATATTTTATTTTTCAATTTTTGGGCGCCAAAATAAAAATATAAGTTTTGGAATTTGTTTTTTTTAATATTTAGGTGTACCAGAGTTTAAATATTTTTATTTTGGGGCTATAAACCATAATTTTCACTTTTTTATTTCTTCATTGCATTATGATTCTATTTTCACTTTTTTTTTTGTTATAATTATCTTTCCTGTTTCTTTTTTTTTGTTATGATTCTCTTTCTTCTTTCTTTTTTTTGTTATGATTCTCTTTCCTCTTTCTTTTTTTTTGTTATGATTCTCTTTCCTCTTTTTTTTTTGTTATGATTCTCTTTCCTTTTTTTTTTTTTGGTTATGATTCTCTTTCCTCTTTCTTTTTTTTTGGTTATGATTCTCTTTCCTCTTTCTTTTTTTTTTGTTATGATTCTCTTTCCTCTTTCTTTTTTTTTGTTATGATTCTATTTTCTCTTTCTTTTTTATGTTTAATTCATGTGCATCATAAAGCCTTTATCTTTTATTTTCATGTCTTATATTTTTTTTATTAATCTGTATTTTTTATTAGTGTTACATTAATGAGAATAGTTATATTAAATTAAACCATTTGAACAAATAATTTTAAACTAAATCAACTTTATTTTTACTCAAACTGATTAACTGAGCTAATTTGATTGATCTGATTTTTCCAAATGAGACAGGCCCAACAAGAAAACCCCATCTCCATAGACTACTTTACCAAAAGTTGTGCATATTGGCAACATGTGATTTCATTTGTTCAAGTAGTCAAGCCCAGCCTATATGACTTAACTTTTTGGATATGACTTCACTTTTTACCCAAGATTTTAACTTGCAAATGACATGATTTTAGGCTAGAATCATGAAGTTTTGAATTGATGTTGATTTTGACAATCTTGAAGTTGAGAAATGATATCATATTTCATATCATTATGGGTTCTCACTATATGTCCATTGTAATAACCTATTATGGGGATAGAGGAAACATATATAATTGACCTATTTCATAACAAGTAAAAAAAATTTAAAAATATGAGAGATGATTATTGAATAGACAATGCTTATATATACATGTTTATATATATCCTGATTTTTTTATAATTTAATTTTTCATTTCTCAACTTGATGGGGTAGATATCTATTTTTGCTAAATGATATATTTGTATGATTCTATATAGAAATCAAATAAAATAAGCATTCAAAATTATTTTTGTTGCATTTGCTCCTTATATCATATAACATATATGTTATACATCATTAATGAAACATGTTAAATTTGTGACATATTTGTATAATTTTTTAAAGATGTTCTTAAATATAACCCTATATATTTTAATAGTTTAAAATATTTTTTATATATGATGCAATATCCATATAGCTTAAGAGAATACTTGAAAAAATTTTATCAATTTCTTAAAAAATATGTTTTATTTGATTATGCTTTTTACTGTTTTTTTTTAAATTTACCATAGAATTAAATTATTGAAAATATTTCATAAGCGAAACATTTGAAATTTTTAGTAAATTAAATGTTTAAATATAAAAAAAATTAGAACATACATATTTTATATTATAGAAACGTGTGTGTGTGTGTGTGTGTGTGTGTGTGTGGGTGTCAAGTGTATATGTGTCTACATGAGTTTATTTTCCATGGTAGAGAGAGTCTCCTTATATATTTGATGTTACAGGTGCATTGTGTTGAACACTCCACATGCATGTATATTTTGGATTTTATTATATTATGAAGTAGATATTATGTTTCTATATATTTAGAGATGAAGAACTCATATTAAGCTAAATATTTAGAAATCAAAATTAGAAAATACAATAAAAGTTGCAGTCAAATAACAAACATAAGAAAACAAACAGAATTTTGTACCATTAAACGCCAACGCCCCTTAATCTTATCACAAGAAAATAAGACAAATAACAAACTTCGGTAGGAGAGATATTGAATGATTGTGCAATACAGCCTTGCCGTTGTCGAGGTGGGGTCTGGTGGAGAGGAGGAAGCAATGGTGGAATAAACGGCTGAAAGAAATAAGGGGTTAAGTGAAAATGGAGAAAAGAAAATTGGGGACGAGGAAGAAGATGCGTTATGGAATAAACTTGTTCAATAGCCGACGTTGTGAACGATGACTAATTGTGTAATTAAATAGTCATCATTACGAATGCTGGCATTTAAAAAATTTAAAAATTCAATAGTCGGCGTTGTGAATGCTAGCCTATGATTTTAAAAAATCAACAACGTGGCAATGGTCGTCGTTGTGAACGACGACCATTGCCATGGTGTTTCCAGACGTACTAGTTTAGGCATATTTGTGAATGATGACCATTGCCAAGGTGCTGATAAATTGGAATCAAATAAGTAGTTCACACCATATGTTGATACTCAAATTCAAGGTCGTGTGGTTAAGGCTGGATCAATGAAAATTATTCTTTACGATCACATACATGGCATATTTCATGTAAGGTCGAGGATAGGTCACATTCATCGCCTCAATATAAATGAAAAGAATTGCACATGTGATAAGACACTGATATATGGGTTTCCATGTAGCCATATCATAACAGCATGTCAGCATCAAAGTTTTGATTTTAGTTATTTGTTCAAAGTTACTACACTATGCAGTCCTAGTATTACACTTGGGCAAGCTTGTTTTTTCGCATATTCAATGAAGACGAGTGATCTATTTATGATGGTCTAACGATCATAGATCTAGGGTCAATAAAAAGATAAATTAGTGGCCATCCTAAATCAACCCGTTTGCATAATTAAATGGATATTATGAGGAGAAAACAAAGATAAAATGTGGGTTGTGCAAACATGAGGGTTACAATCAGTGGTCTTGTACAAATAAAAATCAAGTTTAGTTGTTTGTTTGTAAATGAGGCCTCATTTTATTAATGCTGTTCTGTATAAGACTTATGTACTAGCATTTATTTCTTGTAAATGAGGCCATGAATATTTTAATATTATCTTATATCAAACATTTTCTATTGAATGAAACTTTCATAATATACGTGTGTATTGTAAATTTCGTGGTGATTAATATTGACAGTCAAGTTTGATAATTATTCTAGATTTGTTATATCTTATAGACATGGCTAGGGAGTTTTATGATGTGGATTCGTCGAATACATCTGTCTTTATATTGCAAGGCAGACAATGATCACACTTTATAGATACAACCAGGTAAGCAATTTGTTAATTATCAATTATTATTAGTAGTTTTAACATATAATTTATATATAAACACTTTTAAATTTGGTTGTTTTATTGCTTATAACTTCAAGAGATCCTCCGCCCTTGATAGTAGATGAGATCCTTCATGACTATGTGGAGGATGGATATTTGGATTTAGCCCTACGTGATTAGGGCTGGATTCTACGGTATATACCGTTTGGGCCACATTGTGATTGATTGGCCACTTATCACCTCACTCGTCGAGATATGGTTGCCCGAGACACACACATTTCATGTGCCAGTAGAAGAGATGACTATTGCCTTACAAAACATCACCATCCTCCTTGGCCTTTGTATCCATGGCCCAACAGTCACTGGCACATGTGTGTTCAATGTTGTGGTGTTGTGCACGGACTTGCTCAGTGTCATCCCATCCGCGGATGCTATCAGATGAGCAACTATCTTCTTGTGGTAGTTATGTCTCCAGTTATCCAGCCCGCCACCTTATGTAGATGAAGACACATTCGAGCGTTGTGCACGTGGGTTCATCTTTGCGCTGATCGGATGCTTCTTGTTTGCGAATAAGAAGGGTGTGCATGTTTCCATGTACTTTCTCCCGCTACTGTGAGATTTTAGGGATACTGTGATATATAGTTGGGGTGGTACAATACTAACACATATATATCATGAGTTATGCCGAGCCAGCTTGGATAATAGCAGTGCTATTAGCGGTTGTTTTATATTCATATAGGTATGTAATAACTGGGAATGCAGTGTTGTTATGTATGGATAATTTATCATATTTTTCCTAACGCAATATAAAAATTTCATTATTTTTACCAACTTTCTCATTATTTTGTATTCAACTATGGTCTTGGGAAAGACTTCATGTCGGATGACCTGATTTTGGGCAACCACACGCACTTATAGCACCACCACCCGCTCATGTCTTACATGATGCCGATGTCGAATTTTGGGGATGGTGACCTACTTGAGGCTGGCAAAGATGGATTACCAGCTCAGTCTCCGACTGAGCCGGAGGTAGAGCTAACTATTCCACTCGGGTATAGGTGGAGAGTACCTTTGACATGGGTGCATTACCTATCGGGTGTACTCCTCCAATACCGAGATCAACTAGATGCACAGACTCCTAATTAGGTAATATTTTATCAAAATTATATGATTCTATATTAAATATATTGATAATCCGATGAAATTTATTGACATAAAATCTTCACATATAGGTCTCATGGTAGCCATACGTGGGAGAGTTACTTGATAAGCTCCCAAATATCTGCTTAGCTAATTAGGAGATATGGCGGACAATTTCACCGCTCATTTGTTTTAAGATTGTTGAGTGGCATCATCCAAAAAGAGTTCTACGCCAGTTTGGATTGCATCAGGAGATACCTCCAACTTGCTCTTACGAGCAAAAGTTGCATGCAGTAGATGCACGTTGATGCCACCAGCATGATTGGGCGACGTATCATTCACCATAGATATCATTATATGAGACACGTGCAGCTAGGATAATCCCTTCACCCTTTATGGTGGGTCTAATGGACATTCATTATCCATACATGTAGTGGTATCGTCATATCACATGATGTTTTATGACACCACTACTTCAAAGAGATGATATGAGGTTCCATATTAAAGTCGGTAGTTTGGATCATTTGGTAAGTTAGAGTCATGTGTTTCTAAAATATTTACATAATTTTTAATTATTAAATTATGTAATTGTAATTTTTTCTTTGGTTCACTCAGATTGTCACTATGGCTGACATAGCCAATTGCTCTTGTGTTGATACCCCATGTCATTTATGTGACATACATCATATTTCCAGATCGGCGTTGCACGAGAACGGTGAAGACCATTATATAGCCGGATACACTGAGGAGGCTTCGACATCACATGTGCCATTTATTAGACCTCCGGTGTTGTCAACACCATCACGTATGCAACCCATTTGAGGCAGAGGGAGAGGGAGAGCGAGGGTTGATCACCGGGTCGTGCTCGAGATGGTGGGTTAGATCATGGTCCATAAACTGAGAGCAGTCTTGGTACACTTGAGCTGACTATACCTACTTCTTACCCCTCACCCGAGATATTTATACCCCCAGACACATGCACATCACCTTCCATACCCACTCACATTGACATATCACATTCCCTACCTCCATATTGACACAATTCCTTTAAAAGTCATTGTTCCTTTTGATTATCCAAGAAATTTCCGGACACAATTCCTGTTGAAGTCGGGTGTGTGTTAAATTTATCTTCTTTAAGTCTTTTTAATTAATATGGTTATCTATTTTTTGTTGCACATGATTTTTTGCGTTTTTTGATTGAAACATAAGGAAGATATAGATTTTGTTGCACAAAAAAAAGGATGGAGGCACATGCAACTCTTTTTTTAGGACCAGAAAGAAGATTATCATTTCTGCATCATAGATATGATTTAAAGTTTAGCAAGATTATCTATTTTTTGGATGATTAGAACTCAGGGTGTGTGTTAGCTTGAGATGTGGTTTTAATTTATTTTGTAACTTTTTTATTTTGGAAACAACATAATCTATGTATCCTATGATTTAATTTTTTGCACTTGAGATGTAGATGATTATAACACTGATGAATATTTTTATATATTATGCGAATATATTATTTTTTGCAGCTACAATGTCTGGTGGAGAGGAGGAGACCACTGGTAGAATAAATGGCTGAAGAAAATTGGGTTTAGCTGAAAATGGAGAAGACAAAAATGGGGCACTTGCAACTCTTTTTTTGGGACCTGAGAAAAGATTGTCATTTCTGCATCATAGATATGATTTGAAGTTTAGTAAGCTCATGTATTTATTGGATGATTAGAACTAAGGGTGTGTGTTTTACCTTTAGATGTTTTAATTTTTTTGTAATTTTTTTAGTTGGACACTATTAAATCTATGTATCCTGTAATATAATTTTTTGCACTTGAGATGTGGATGCTTAGAACAATGATGAAGATTTATATATATTATGCAAATGTTGAATTTTTTGTAGCTGCATGGTTTAATGGAGAGGTTGTTCTAGTGGAATAATATTCTGAAGAAACGAACTATTAGGAGAAAATGGAAATCAAAAAATAACTGGGGAAGGCTTCATTTCATAGCCGGCGTTGTGAACGAAAACTATTTGTTTAATTTAATAGTCATCGTTCTCAATATCGGTATTTGATAATTTTATAATTAAATAGCCAGCATTGTGAACGACGACCATTTATTTAATTAAATAGACATCGTTCCCAATGCTAGAATTTAAAAATTTTTTAAAATTCAATAGCATGGTGTTGTGAATGGCAACCTATGATTTTAAAAAATCAACAGCATGGCAATGGTTGTCGTTGTGAATGATGACCATTGCCACGGTGTTTTTAGACATACTAGTTTGGGCATATTTTTGAAACCCGAATTAAATATTAGATTTTTTATTTTAAATGAATTATTTCCATACAAAAATTTGAATTATTTCCATACAAAACTCTACTCAAATGATATAAATATAAGTTTCTCATTTTATACTTGTAGTTTCATTTGAAAATTGCTAATAATAAAAATAAAAAATTTTAAATAATTGATTATTTAGCATTAAATTAATATACATAAAATATAACTCAAGTATATTTATTTATCATAACTAATGATTTATTATTTATGAACTTAATATTGTAATTACTTACATCATTTTTAAAATATTTTGTAGTAACAAGAGGACAATTTCTTGTGCTGGGATAAAAAATTTTTTAATATAGTAATTGATAAACTATGCTATATTTTAACAATTATATGAAGCTATAAAAAATATGATTGCAATTGCTTTACAATTGACAAACCCTTTTAAAGAGATACAAGAGATTGATGTTGAGCATATTTACCTTCAGACTGTTAGAGTAAAGTTGAAAAAAATAGTGAATGTACGATCTTGGTATCTATGTATCTATATTTTATACAGGTTCTGTTTGAAGTTTTTCATCACCATCTTTCAATTACAATAACGTGTTTGATGAGAGGTTGCGCAATGAAATGAAAGATATTCAGGATACATTGCAAATGAAAAATGAGGAAAAACATAAAAAGAATGAAAAGATACAAAAAAAATTTGAAGAATTGAAATAAAATGAGGTTGAAAGATTGAAAAAAAAAGGAGGAAAAGATGAAAAGAGAGGAGGAAAGAATGAAAAGAGAGGATGAAATACAATAGAAGATTTTGAAGATGGAGAAAATCATGTGCAAGTTGACAAAGTTATTATCTATTTTTCATCATTCTGAAAATGATCCATCTAAATCTTTGAATGACAATACTCATCGGGAGAAGGACTCGTAGTTGTTTGTCACGTGTTATTAATTTTTTGTAACATATGTTTTTGTTCCAAATTTATGATTTTTGTGTTAATGTTTTTTTAAGTAGGTTATAAATCGTGTTTTAAAATTTATAGACAGTAATGCTTTTTATATGACATTTGTTGAATAATATGTGAAAGTGTTTATTTGATTATAGGTCATATAGTTTCTATATGTAATTGTATATTGTATATAAATACAAAAATTACACAAATAGAAGTTGTTCCTCATGCACACAATAGAAATCAAAATTTTCATTTCTAAATCCATTTCAAAATAGGAATTGAGTCTTGTGTTTCCTGGATGATCCATTGCTCTTTTTAAAAAGTGACGGAATCCAAGATTCTTTTGTCGTTGGAAAATTTAGCAATGAATTTTTTCTATCAATATTTATAGAAATGTTATTTCATCATTCATTTCTAAAATTTAGAGAGGAAGATTATAGAAATGAATTAGTTCCATTCCTAATTACATCGCTATTCCACAATAGTGACAAAATCATAAAAGGAATAGGATGTTGCTAATTCTATTTTTTCTTGTAGTGTTTAAATATAATTATATATAAACTTATATATAAATAAGTAATTAATATGTGTGAGTAGATATATGTGTGCATGTGTGTGTATGTCTGTGTATGTTGTGTGTGTGTGTCTATATATAAGTTTAAAGCTATGCAATTCAAATATATATATATTGATATATAATAAAATATACATATATGTAGATATATATATATATATGTGTGTGTGTGTGTGTGTGTGCACATTATATACATATGTATATATATATTTATATATTTGTTTCTTTTTATGTGTATGTATATGTTAAAATCACCCGTAAGGTGGCAAATTGGGCGGGCCAGACTAGGCCAGGTCAATGGTAATTCGGGACAAAACCAGGCTAATCCAAAATTGATCCTATTTATTTCGGGCCAACATTTTATTTGCTCAGCCTGCCCTAAAAACCGGTCGCGCCAAACAGCCTTTTGAAGGCAAAAAATATTTGGTACGTGCCTGGCTATATCAGGCCGGGCCAAATTCCCATTGGGGCCAAAATTTAGGCACCCCAGCCTCCCAAAATTTAGTACCTTCAATCTTGCCAAAATTTCAACCAAATCTTGGATTAAGCTTCCGGAACGGGAAGTTCCAGTTCCCCAACTCCAAATGGCAGTTAGAAAAATCCAAACTCGATACTAAATTCCAAACTCGATACAAAATTCCAAAATCAACAAAATTATTTCCAAAACCAAAATATTAAATTTCCAAATTAAAATATACCTATCTCACATTAATTTTCTAAATTCAAAACAATAATTGTTAAATATATAATAATAGTTTCTAAACAAAATATGAAACACAAGCCGATTGTAAAATAATTAATGAAATTGGAAATTTCTTTCAAATTATTAAATAAATTATTCCACACCAATTTTCACAAATGACATTTTTGATTTTAAAAAAAAATTAGAAATTTGTGTTGCAACGAATTACAATTTTAACTAAATCGATGCTACAACCAAAATTATTAAATTTCTTGAAAAAACATAATTTTTAATTAACATATAATACAAACAAAACTTATTCATAAAACCATTATTCATAAAAACAAAAACTCATAAAAACTTTGTGAATGACATAGTCATCGTGCCCACACACCAATATTAACACCAGCAAATAATTTTTGTTTGCTGATAATTCTCCAAGCCAACCAGAGAGTCGGGCAGGCACCCAAGTTTGCATCGTTACCTTCATTTACTCCTTTCCCTCACTTCCACCTCTACACCAAATATGCAACATATCAAAAATCACAAAACATTACAAGGTAAACGGACCACTTACAAACAACGAACGAAATTGTAGTGTCCACCATTTGTGTTATTACATTTAAACTCATGAGCTCTTGAGATCACCCGCTTTTTGATCCTCTCGTTCCTAGTCCTGCCCGCCTTCTAGCTTCAACTTCTCCATCTTATCCGTTGCTGCTTCTTCAATTTCACCCACTTTCTCCTTGCATAATAAAATACGAAAAAACCAAGTCACGAAAATCTATTAACCAAGATTACATACTTTGAAAACGCAACTAAAAAGTATCTTTTTAGCCTTACCTCAGAGCCTTCAGCTGTATCCGCGCCTCTCTCTTTAGCCTCCTCCTTCATTCCGGACAAATAATCTTTTGCCTTTCTTGCAGCATCTATTGTAGTATCCTTCAGCTCCCCAAGCTTGCTACCACTAACTTCTCTTACTTCCTCTGCTTTCTTAGCTGTGCGTTGTTTTATTTGCTCTGCCTCCTGCAACGCCGAATCCTCGCCTTTATTCGCTTTTTCTGTTAAATAACCTCTAGCCTCCCTTTCTTTCTCGGAAGCTAACTCTTCGTTCTCTCGAAACTTTTGTTTCATAGCATCCTTCGCCTCCTCCATCTTATCAGCTGCCGAATCTTTGGCGTCCTTAACTTTCTCAGTTTGTTCCTCGGAATCCTTTGTCTTCTGTTCAGTAGAATCTTTCGTTTCTCTTGCTTTCTCAACCAACGAAACAGGACCTTCTTTTGTCAATTCAGCCGCTTCATGGCCCTTACCTATGACTGCTTCTTTTGCATGCTCGTATGTGTCTGCAACAACTTTCAACACAGACCCTATTACGCCTTGTCTTTCCTGTTGTCTTTGGGTGTGGTCCGCGTCCATTTTGGTTTCGCGTCCTTCCTCTCGCCCTCTGTTAACGACAGTCATATCATCTGCTGATTGCTTAGCTGCCTCTACTCTCTCTTCCTCTTGTTTCGAAGACATTTCTAATAAATGTCACCACATACACCATAGAATAAAAAGTAATGACAGCAAATAAATTTCTTATATTTATTTGGTGATTGTGTCGGTGTTCTACTGTGTCGATAAAAGTTGGGGATAGGCCAACATCATTTTGCATGGCAAAGCTGATTTATTTGGCGCCACGTACACCTCGTGCCTCATGAGAATGGACGCGTTCCCCTGTTCATGCAAGTTATTAAAAACTTGTGCAAATGAGCTCCGTTATTTTCTATTATTTCTTTGCCATCTGTCAACCACGTTGCGTCGGAATCGGATGATATAAGAATTAAGAACAGCTTAGGTTAATTGTTAGTCAAATTTATGGAAATTGTAATTAGAACTAAAATATTTTATGGGTAAATAAGAAAATACAATTAAAGATATTTAAAAAAAATTGAATCATTTTCAAAAACACAGTCGATTCTTTGTTAAATTATTTAATTTATAATGATTGCATTTCATGGATTAACACAAACTCAGATAAAGAGAGAAACAATCTAGATAAAATAAGAAGACAATAATCAATAATTAATCAAAAAAAAATTAGAAATATTAATATATATATATATATATATTGATTTTATTTACTTTATATTCGTTTGAATACTGATTACTATAGAAATATTAAAATATTATTTTAATAAAAAGTTAATTAATATAAAAAATACTTGAGTTAAATATGGGTTTGAATACATGCCCGACTACTAATTGACATGTATGGCCCAATTAATGAATTGCGTCCATTCATTTTCCAAATAATTATTTTGGTCTACATTTTCCTCTATTTGGTGAAATGAATGTGAGTTCCAGTATTCTCCGAAAATACATGTGTTTCTCATTGGATAAATACTTTGTAAATATGTTTGCTAATTGTTCTTTAGACTTTCAAAATTATAAAATAACTTCATTATTCTCAATATCTTTAATAAAATAATCCTTTAAACCATATGTTTAGTTTGACTGTGTAATATAGAATAACAATAGATTCATTTACTATTTCAATTATGTCTATTGAAAATTTTCTCAATCATAAAATATGAGAGGTTGTCACTAAAGCAAACACATGATTTGCCTCAACACTAGACAAAGCAACAATGAGTTATTTCTTGGATAGTCCAGAATTATAGTAGTACCTAAGGAGAATACATATTTATAAGTACTTTTGTAATCTTTTGGACACCCTCCCAAATCATTGACATAAATATCCTACTATTTTAGTGTGTTTAAATCTAAAATATTTTAGTCCAAGATTGAGAGTACATTTGAGATGCCTTAGTATTTTTTTTTTTTTTGCAACACCAAATTGAAAATGATTTGGTGAATGCATAAATCTCAACAAAAGTTCATTGCAAATACTAAATCTGGTCGTGAAGCTGAAGCATACACCATGTTCCTTATGAGACTCCTATGGAAGTTCTCATTAACTGGCCTACCTTGAGTAGATGTTAGTTTATGAGACTAGTTTGCAAATTGTCTATTCCATACTTCTTCATAAGGGAGAGTATGTACTTGGATTGGTTTACTGCCAATCTAGTAGGGTCTTGGGATATTTCTAATCCCAAGACCCAACTAGATATGGTTTACACAATATTTATATATTATATCTTTCCATCATATCTTTCCTAAATGAATCTATTAATTCATATTTATTACTTATAAATATAATGTCATCTAAATAAATTGAGACAATTATTATTCTAGCGTTATGTATTTTCTTCAAATACAATGTGAGCTTATTCATGCTTTTGATGAATCATCTGTTCAACAAATATGAGTTGATTGTTTATACCAAGCATGAGATGTATGTTTCAACTCACAACAAGCCTTATTTAATTTATAAACATAGTGTTCATTTTCTTTTTTAACAAAACTAGAATATTAGTCAACATATGTCTATTCATTCAGAGTGTCATTGAGGAAGGTATACTTAATGTCTAGCTAGAACATGAGCCATCGTTTCTATCATGGTAAGGCTATTAACATCATTATTGTCTCCAATATGGCTACTAGGAGTACATTTCTCAAAGTAGTAAGATCTAACCTTTTGGGAATAGTCTTTGGCTGCCAATTTAGTCTTATATATGGTAACTAGATGTGTCAAAGGAGTCTTGCCATGTCATCATAACATGACATGGAATAATTGGCCAGCAAATTATAGGGCCATGATGGGCCTGGAGTGAGACATGCTATTTAGGTTGATTCTTGTCAACACGAACTAATTCTTTTTTTTTGGTCATTTGGGGGGGCTTGGGCTTGGGCAGTTGGTATTTACTGCTAAATTTTAATATACATTTAAATTCTAAATTGCAATGATGTGATCGTGACTTGACATTCTATTTCGTTCGGCTCAAATAAAATTTTAAAATTTTATTTAATTTCAATAAAGTATTATTGGAACACATACATTATATAAATAATACATAAATTATATTTAAAAATATCAAAAATGAAAATAATACAATTATATACCAATATCTAATATATCAATAAAATGAAAAAAATAATAAAAATAAATAATCACTAGCACTGTAATATAATATAAGTATCATATGAATTAATAATTATCAATGACCAATCAATATTCATGGTATGGTACTATGGATGAAGATGTAGATCATTATTATTATGAATGCATCTAAAGATATCGCCATTGTCCTCAATATCCTTGATTTCCAAGTCTCATTAATCATCATCCACCATGATCTTTGGCACATTATCCTGAATGCCCAATCTCGAATCTTCCTACTCCATGAATATAAATACTTTTATGATATTTGGTCGCAATCTTGATATCCTATCTGAAATGATATTGATTGACACAAAAAAAGTGACTCCAATGCTAGACTAGACACTTGAGGGTCAGTAGCTCATTTGTCATTTTAGATAACTCAGGATAGGTGGATTCATATGATTTCTATCATAGTAAAATATCTAAATTCTTATTATTATCATGTGATATGATATAGTAGTAATTGATATCTAAGTATAAAGACAACTCACTCTTATTCATTGGACTACCACATCATTTTTTTCTCGCTAACTAAATGGAGAAGAAATCATCTCCGAATATGGCATCCATATCTAGACTCGAAGCTTGGCTATAACTACTATACCTAGTATCATAATATGTAAATAAGTCAATTAATTTTTCATGAATGAACCCTTCAAGTTGGTGTACCTAGTTCATACATGTCGATATGTATGCCAAAATATTTTCTACTCCTTCTAGCTTAGTCCTATGATCTATATAGGCAGTCAAATAATATAGAGTTGGAATTGAGATTCTAGCTTAGTCCTATGATCTATATAGGCAGTCAAATAATATAGAGTTGGAATTGATAACTTGTATTTTAAATATTTGATTTCCATCTCAATAGCTATAATATTAAATACAAGATGACCTCTATACTTACTAAAATATGCTACTAATATTGTATGTGTGCCCAGGTGTAATGAAAGTGGTAAGAGTTTATAGAGATGAGCATATGTTCGTCAAATCATAAAATTTTTTTCACAATTTCATAAATGAAATTCTTGTATCATAGTTTGAATAATCAATAATAAGTTCAACACTCTTACTATTAACATAATCAAATATCATGTGCCTCACATCCATTTGAATTATTTTTTTTAGCCCCACATATATTGTCTGCTAGGTATCCTAAGGCATTTTTGTGAATAATAAGTTCATCAATAATAAGTTCATAAATATAGGCTACAAAAGTCTTATTGTCTACTAGGTATTCTAAGGTATTTTTGTAAATTATTTATTTTTTCTAATGAAGAAAAAATAATTTTCATTCCAACCTACACTATAAGATTAATTACGTAACACATGCACATAACATGAAATATCTCACCTAATGTGAAATATCTCACATAATGACCAATCTCTAATAGTCTTAATAATAATGCTAATAGCTACTCTATTATTAGAAGCAATATCAAAGCTGATACTAAATATTTTATTTTGAATTTTATATTCTCTAAAGATTACATCATATACTCATATATGGCAGGACAATAATAAGGATGGAGAACCTCAAAAAATCCCTAATTTTTTTATTAAGTTATATTTATAGTCTACATAGTGGGCATTGACACATACAAATAATATATAATTATGACTAGTCCAAATATTAGATGTCACAAATATCACTCTACTAAATTTTTAAAATTTGTTAATAGTTAATAGTTTTTCTAACTTATAATATTTATTACTTCATTCCTACATGTGAACTTAGGAATACTATGATAATCAGGCTGAAAGTAGGTCTGCATAATACTTACACCTTGGATTCTCTAAAACTTTAATCGGGAGACCCAAGATCATGATTAGTTTGGTTATATATTCCCTCTCAAAATTATTATATAATATACATATGGGGTCAACGAAACTGAATTAGATAGAAAGGCTCCACTATTAAGTTGGGTTTATCTTGGATCTAATATACCATATATTATGGTTCATTGATTAGCATGCCTCTTCTCCCACATGTAATCACACACACACACACACACATATAAATATTGACAATATATATATTATGCTAATTTGTCATAGAAACCCCTAGAATTTTTAGTTTTTATTATTTTAAAGTGTATCTATACTACTAATGTCTACCTAGTTTTTTATTTTTTAGGTGAGAAATAGGTTTGGGTCAAGGTCATTGGAGAAAACATAGTTTTGGCCTTGGACCTTTCAGCAGGATTATCATTGTTACTTACTTCTATGTCAATACCATATTCATTATCGTTAAATTCACTATGTGATATTTTTTTAACTAAATTATGAAAGTAAATGAAAATAAAACTCACAAAAAAAAAACAAAAAAACTAGTATTGTACTACATACCATTTTATTATAAATTCTAACTTCGAGGCAAGTTGCAGTATTGCATATGACATAGACATACTAACAACACCATCTATCCCATATGTTTAAGCATAAATTATAAATCATAATTTAAAAACAATATATCTAATATTTATATTTCAAAAAAGCTATAAAGAGGACATAAAGGAGAGAAAGTGTGTCAGAGAGAGAGAGAGAGAGGAGAAGAAATTTAGAATTAAAATTTTAAATTTCTTCTATTATATTTTTAGAGAAAAAGATAATTCAAAATTATTAATTTTTTGTTAATTTATTTTAAATTTATTTTTCATTTAAATTTGGCTAGAATCATGAGAGCTATCAGATTCTAGCCACAGTAGCCATTTGATTACTTCCAATGGCTATTGTAATACTAAATATATAATAATTTTATTAGAACTATTCAGGTTGACAAGGAAAACAACAAGCATGGCCTGTTAGTGTCTCTATTTGAGTCCAAAGCATGAAAATGCAATGGGCTAAATAGGAAAGGATTGACTACCCAAATGTGATCGGCCACATGAGCAATATCTAGCTTACATGGCTAGTTTTTTATTAAAAAAATTATCTCATCAAGTGGTTACTCGATGGGACTAGCCCCATAACCTAATACTTCACCATAGCCATTTTTAAACATTGGGCCGATGGACCATGCCATTGGAGCATACATGCGGGCCATGCCTAGCCCGACATGAGCTACGACTCACATCAGCCCATCACAACAAGAGTCATACCATGACCTGATATGATCTAGGACTAGGCATGGCTGAACCATGCTGTGCCTTGACCATGCTCAGGCTGTCTGGCTCGGTCGACACCTCTATGAGTAACTTATTACTTGTTAGGTTCTTAATTTTAAATAAACATTTAATCCATATACAACTATACTATATTTATTTTGGGGTAGGTCTAATATGGTCATGATTTTATTCTTCTCTATTGTATCTATTTTTGTCCTCATGGTCTGGACCATATTTTATGTTGAACTACCTCTTTAAAGTTGAGTGACTCAACTAAAAAGAAGTTATACCTTTGGTATATATATTCTAATGTTCTTTATTTAATAATACTTACATTATTCATTCCAACCATATCACTATCAGATTTTATTTTGGATTCACAAAAGGTTGATGGATACCTTTGCTGATTAGTGCTATTAGTATTTTTTATTGATGTCTTCTATTTAGATTCATCTATACAAGAGCTTGCTTACTTTTATTTTTCTTGTAATCTTCACATTTTGCTTTCTCATTAAATAACACATCTCTTCTTATCATAAATATATTGGTTTCTGGTGAATATAGTCTATATCTTCTGGAATATAGACTATATCCAATCTTAATATACTTTATACTCTTAGAGTTTAACTTGGTCTATTTCTAATTGAGATATGAGAATAATAATTATTTTTAAAATACCCTCAAGTGATGTATACTTGGTTTTATCCCACTCCAAGTCTATAATGTAGTAAGATTATGTAGTGCAGAAGTCAGACACCTATTTAGCAGATAAACTACTATATTTATAGCATCTGCCAAAAAATACTTGAGCATAAGTTACTCTGCCAATAGTGCATTGGCCATCTCAATACCATTTTGTTGTAGTGAGTAAGACATGGCTAAGTGTCTTTGAATTTTATTTGTTTCATAAAAGTTATTGAACTTCTAAGAAAGGAACTCAATTCTTCTATATGCTCTGAGGGTTTTGATAATCATTCTCGACCATCTTTCAGCCTTATATAGGAACTTTTCAAATAGATTAAAAGCATCTAATTTATGTCTTAAGAAATATATCCACATCATTCAAGTAAAATCATCAACAAATAACATAAAATAATTATTATTTTCCAATGATTGGACATAAATAAGACCAAAAATATCTACATATATCAACTTAAGATGTGGTTTCTCTCTAGGCAACATCTTTTAAAAAGAGTTGTTTGGATTGCTTGCATAAAGCATACTTCTAACAAACAAAAGTTGGTGTTCTAAAGTTTAAAGGTAGTCCACTTATTTATCTTTTTTGAGTAAGAAGTTTTAAACTACTAAAATTTAAGTGACATATCCTTCTGTACCACAAATTTGTTTCTTGTTCATTACTCGAGTTTAATGTAATGTCGATATATTGATCAAGGTACAAAGAGAAGCTTCCTCCCATGGATATTTTATTATCTAGAAAGTACTTCCTAACTCTTTATAATATATAGTATACATATTTTTTTCAAATACTAATTTATACCCATTCTCCACTAATTGAGCCACACTCAAAAGAATTTGGTCCAATTATAGAACTAGGAGTACATCATTAATAGCTTTCTCTCATGTGCGAGTGGAAACCTTGATCTTGTCTCTTCATTTTATGTTGACAAAACTATTTTCCATATATACTTGTTAATTTACAAATAACTATAGATTCACAGATATTTTATAATTTCAACACATATAGTTTGAGTAATCACTGTTTAGAAACCATGTGTCGATGGATGTAGTGTTTCTAGTATTTGAAATATAAAATATATGTTCTTCTATGGATTTCTCCTCAGCATAACCAGCATATTATATATGTTTCAACCTATATTCCTTAGAAAGATGGTTGAATCTTTTATAGTTCAAACACTAGTTTTTAGATCCAAACCATAATATTTATATGTGTGGTTATTTCTTTTTCATACATTATAGGTTTACAAAAAGTTATCGCTTGAGGAGTGTTGATTCTAATAGGAGAAGCAAGGTGTTTATTCTTGCTTCTTGGTTTATTTTTGTGAACATACTTGGTTGTCTTCTGAAGTTCTTGTTGTATATCACTCGTTTAGTTCTCATTTCTTCTCTCCTTTGTATGGCTTCCATTTAGTTTGTATGGTTGACTCAACAAAGGGCTAAACTCATTTAAGTAATAATTTTTCATAAGATTTTACTGAACTAAGCACCTGCTAGATAGTAACCCTAGATAGGTCTTATGTTTCTTCGATTACTAGAATAATAAAGTCAAATTTTTCGGGCATAATTATAAGTAATTTCTCCATCACCCTTGTTTCTAGGATGTATTCATCATGTATTTTTAGTTGTTTAACTATGTCTATGAACATGGTTGAGAAATTATTAAAATAATTTGTATTGTCCATTTTTAGATTCTCAAAATATTTTTTTCAAGGAATGGAAAGAGCCCCTCTAGTTTTTTCATTCCCTTGAAACTATTCTCTAAGTAAATCCCATGCATCCTTTGCATTGGTACATCCCAATAACCAAGAAAAAATAGTATTACTAATATCATGTTGGATGGATAGCAATTCTTGTACATTTGATTTTTTATTTCATTTTCTTTTGGTTTCTTTTTTTCATCCATGGAAGAAATATTATCTAGCTCTTGCTAACTATTTTCAACAAACTCTCAAATATATTGTGATATAAACAATGTTTTCATTTTGACATATTAATAATCATAATTTTTTTTCATCAAACAAGGGTATATGTATAGACCATAAGCTTGAGAAAATAATATTTGGTGATGTCATAATATTCAGCTGTTTAAAAATAGATGAAAAATTTTAAACATAAACTTGGGGACCTTTTTTACTCAGTACTATTTTATATAAAATAACTCTATACCAATATAGATCAATCATGGATCTAATAGATCTATGTATTTTTGCTTAGATATGAGCAAAAAAAATTCAAAGAACAATTATGATTTGGAGAAGTAACCAAATAGTTATTTGAAAAAAAAAAATTAATCACAGATCAAAACTACTCCTCCAATACTAGATGTTAACTTAGTTAAGTGATAATTCTTGTATATCAAGGATTCATTGAGCACATAGATAAAGAATATAAGTATATTAAGAAGAATAAGATGAACAATCAGGAGAAAAGAAAAATATATCAACTAGTAATTAATCAAAAATGAAATATTCAATACAACAAATCAAAGATATATGGCTTATATATTCACTTTGCATTGCATGATAAATAAATAAAGAAATAGAGTGTCAGAACTACTCAATGATTCTTATAACTTGTTTGACTTAATATGGGTTTTAATAAACCGGTTTATTTATTAATTGACATGTAGGGCCCAATTAATGAATCAAGTCCATTTATTTTCCAAATAATCCTTTTAGTCCACATTTGTTTCCAAAGCCAAAATCATTTTTGAAAATAGAATCAAGGACAAAAATATTAAATATCATAAATATTTCTAACTCATTTCTGGATATATCTACATATATCAGATATATTCATGTATATTTTGACATAAAATATTGATAATTAATATTATAATAAAAATAAAATTAAAGTATATTAAATATTTTGAAATAAAAATAAAAAATTAGTGTATGTATTATATAAATTTTGATATAAAATTAAATTATATCATACTAGTGAATAAGTAATATTAATTTTATAATATTATTTACTTATTATAAAAATATTAAATTTTTATTTAAATATAAATATTAATGTTATTAAGATCTATTAAATATAAATCAAACATTGTGTTTATTTCCAAAGCCATAATCATTTTCAAAAATAAAATCAAGGACAAAAATATTAAATATCATAAATATTTCAGACTCATTTACAGATATTTTAGATATACCTATGTATATTTTGACATAAAATATTGGTAATTAATATTATAATAAAATAAAATAAAAGTAAATTAAATATCTGAAATCACAATAAAAAAATTAATATATGTCTTATGTAATTTGTGATATAAATTTTAAAAAATATCATATTAGTGGAAAAGTCATATTAATTCTATAATATTATTTACTTATTATAAATGTATTAGAATTTTTATTTAAATATAAATATTTACGTTATTCAAAACTATTAAATATAAATCAAAAATTATGTTTAATTACATTTTAATATATAAATAATATTAGAAATTAATGTTATTTACTTATTGTATATATGTAAATAGTATAAAATTATTTTTTTTAAAAAAAATATATTTGTATATTATTCAAATTTACTGAAAGTAAAATTTTTATTACATTTAAATATACGAGTAATATTAAAGTTAATTTCATTTATTTAATGCAATTGTAATAAATTATTAATTTAAACCTATTGAATATAAAAATAAAACTAAATTTAATTATAATACAATATAGAACTAATATTGAATTAATTTGGTTCAAAAATAAATTATCATATGATCAATAATATATGAATTTATCCAACTATGTCACAATTATATTTGGATATATCACATATATATCTTGCTATATCCGAATATATCCTCAAAATATTCGAATATTTCCTTTCTTAAAACTATTTTTATAGATACAAAAATATATTTGTGATTGTTAATATATTTATGATATAACACATATTTTTAGTGATAATTATAGATTTATTGATCAATTTATATTTTTATACCATTTATTATGTTGGTAACCATAGATATAAGAAATATCAAGAATAAATTCAAATATTGTATCTTTGGTCATCCACTCATGAAATCAATCTATATTGCGGTGGGTATGATGTCTACTATTACAAACTCATACACTTATATAAAATGAGAATGTTGGTTATATTTATATTCAATTATCTAATATATTAAATTATTTTTATAAAATTTTCTATTTAAAATTATTATTATTAGTTTTATTTTCATAACAATAATATCAGAGGTATAATTTAATATTGTGTCTTTTTTGGTTAACACATATTTAGGAATGTTCTATCAAAAATATGATAAGTGACCGAATGCAAGAAATTTTTAAGAGAAACTATTTTGACTTCTCTACTTACCTGAAATATTTTTTGATGTATTTAACATAATAATAATTATTCATTTTATAATTGAAAGAAATAGTGAAAAATTTTGAAGAATAAAATGTCAAACTTGGTTTGACTTGTAGTTAATGTCTACTTTGTTAATGACTACACCACCATTGCAAACAATAAGTCTAATAAATCCCGATGCAAGTTCTAGAATCTTGTTAATGTGTATGCATGTGGTATGCAATTATTTGCTTCCATATGCAAGTTAATGATATTTCTTAGATAATATGTGAATAACATTGCCTTCCATCTAGTATAATAAGGACCTACTCATTTTGTTGAAGTGGTAAAGAAGTAAGATGGAATATAAGAGGTAGAGTCCATTATTCTAAGAGTTGCAAATATTGTATCTTTATGATGTGTAATATTTGAGTGTGTAAATATGTTTTTTGACTAGTCTTAAGAATAATAATTTTTATGTTCACCAAGTTTGTTATGTTCATTAATATGATATCTAGGGGGACTCTTGAGATAGCTTGAAATTAAAACTCCTAGTAAGCTCCAGGACTGCAACTTTAACTAATCTTTCACATCACAAAAGGTTTCTTGAGATTGTTGGCGAGAGAGTTTTTTTTTTTTGAGTTCTAAGGAGTTCAATATTCTACAACTTTTCTATCTATGAAAAATTTGAATTTTAATATCAAAAATGTGCTTACACAACATGAGATTTTCAAGTTGGAAAATCAGGAAACTCAAAAATCAAAATTACAACATGTGAGCTATTTATCTAATAATGTCTCACATGCAAGGAAAAGACCTTGGGGGGGGGGGGGGGGATGTTATTGGTTACACTAATACAACATTGGTCACATGCAAAGAAAAACTATTATTTTTCTCGAATATCATAATTAAAAAAGAAATGCTGGAAAATATAATTAGAAAGCCAAAATACTAAAAGAAGCATGACACTCATTTGTTACACTTATTTCAAAGAAGAATGACCCAACACTATAACTTACATGATGCTATCGATAGCACAATTAGAGATAGCAATTTCATGTTATTTTTAAGAGATGAAATCTTTTCTCATATGATTTTTAAATCTTTTCGGAAAGTCCATTTTGGTGAATCTAGAATGAGAAGAACTATCATTCATTAATTGAGACACAATTACAAAAGCTCTATTATCACAATACAAGAGCCTCAACTCAATCATTCTTATTATAGATTTTGAAAGTTGATTTTTAGATTAAAACATATTGGGAAAGTAGATGTGTGAAGTCTCACTAACAGGTGAGGCAGAAGTGTGATTCAATAGTAATGATAAGAACAAAATCTAAAGAAACAAAAACAAGAATTGTCAATATAAATAGAAGAATAAATTTGTAGGTAATTTCCAAAAGTGTGGAAAGTAGAGCCACAAGGCTATGGGTTGTTGGTGTCAGAAGAATTTGTCTGTAATACAATGGAAGTCATGTTATGATGACCACCATCAACTCAAGATTACCAATTGTTTTAGTCAAACATAAGGGCTAGGCTTTTCTAGTTGTAATAAAAAAAATTGTAAAGGGGTGGGCACTGCCCACCTCCAATTACCCTCTCTTTGTCATTTCTTTTATTTTTTCAATGAGGCAAGCTACCTAATTTTAGCAGCCTTCTCTCTCCCTCTCTCTATAAATGAAGTTGAGAGGAGGAACATATTATCATCGCATAGCAAGAAGCTCTATGCAAGGTAGAGGAAAATTAGAGGATTGAGAGGAATTTAGTTTGGGCCATGAGTTTTATTAACACTTGTAGAATTTTCCCTCCTTAGTAAAATGATCTACAACATGTCCAAAGATGTAGGCAAAATTAGTTGAATCCATTATCAAATTTTGTGTGTGATTTTTCTACTTTTATTTTGCTTTCCTACAAATTTGGTAGAGAGGGAACTAGTATTTTTTTGCTAACAAATACTATCATAGAAAGGTTAATTAGAAATGATATGGATGGTGCCAGATTTAAGAGGAAGCAATGGTTGTAGAGAAAGGGAATGTGAAGATTAACAAGTTTGATGGTGTAGACTTTGGAAAATGCAGATTGAAGATTATCTGTAGCTAAAAAATTTGTATCAATCTCTCTTAGGAAAGAAGTCAAATGATATAAAAGAAAATGGCTTGAATTTTTTTGATTGACAATCATTCAGAGTTATTTGATTGATGTTATCTCAAAATGTTGCATTCAACATAGTAAAGGTAAAGGTCATGGCGGATCTTATTGTGGCTCTTTCCAGTATGTATGAAAAGATATCTGCCTCTAACAAAGTTTATTTAATGAGATAATTATTCAATTTGCAGATGATGGAAGGGGTATTAGTGATCCAACTACTGAATGTACTCAACACAATCAAAACCTAGTTGAGTTCTATAAAAATTGAATTTACTGATAAAGTTCGAGCTCTGATCCTTTTATCATCTCTACTAGATAGTTGGAATGCTATAGTTATAGTAGTTAGTAGTTTGTTAGGAAGTAATAAATTGAAATGTGATGATGTTTAGAATTTGGTATTGAGTGAAAAACTCAATGAAGTGAATTAGGTAAAACATCAAATTTCTCAGCCTTGCACATAGAGTCTAGAGAAAGAACTTCAGAAAGATATTCAAATCATGGTAGATCCAAATCTAGACAAAACAAATCTAGATCAGGAAAGTAAAATTTAACTTATTATAATTGTGGAAAAAAAAGGTCATTTTAAGAGAGAATGTCGAGCACTGGAGAAAGATACTAGTACATAGGAAAATGACAATCTTACTAAGGAAGTAGGTGATGCTATAATTATAAGCATTAATAGTCCTATTCAATCATGGATTTTGGATTCAGGGGTATCTTTCCATGCCACCCCACGCTAAGAAATCATTGAGAAATAATGATGAAACCTTGAAGATCGTCAGAAAGGAAGACATAAGATTATAATTATCAATTTAGACCACATAGAAGCTGCAAGGAGTAAGATATGTTCTTTACTTTAAAAAAAATTGATCTATGTGTGACAACTTGATGGAGAAGGTTACTGTACTACCTTCTCAGACTATGAATAGAAGAATACCAAATGAGAACTCATCATTGCTCATGGTAAGAAAACTAGTACTCTCTATTTAATCTAAAACTTAGAGAATAGCATTAGTAGTAGATGCAAATAGAAAATCAAACAAATAAAACCAAAGACTTGGTCATATGAGAGAGAAAGGAATGAAGACACTTATGTCAAAAGAAAAGTTACCGAATCTGAAAAATGTAGATGTCGGCCTTTGTGATAATTGCCTCTTTTGAAAATAGAAGATTGTCAGCTTTAAAAACATCGGCAAGACACCCAAGGTAGAAAGGTTAAAGTTGGTTCATGCTGATGTATGTGGACCATTTACAGTTTCATCTCTAATAGGCTCGTTGTATTATATCATATTAATTGATGATTCTTCAAAAAAGCTGTTGGTTTATTTTTTGAATAAGAAATTATAAGTCTTTAATATCTTCAAATAATAGAAGGCCATGATGGAAAATGAAATTGGTTTGAAGATCAAATAGGTAAGGTCAGACAATGGAGGAGAGTATAGAGACAACAAATATATAATTTTGTGCAAACATGAGATCAAGATGAAGAAAATAGTTTCCATGACATCGCAACAAAATGGCATAGCAGACTCCATGAACAAAGCTATTGTTCCAGAAATATGAGGATACATGCCGGCTTACCAAGATATTTTGGGCCGAAGCCTTTAACACTAAAACCTATCTAATCAATCATGCGCCCTCATTTCCTTTGGATAGTAGAATACCATAAGAAGTTTGGAGAGGAAAATAGGCAGACCATTCATATTTATGTGTTTGATTGTATTTCTTATGTACATATAGATTATGCAGAAAGAAGTAAACTTGATGCTATATCAAGTAAATGTATCTTTGTTGGTCTAGTGGTAATGAATTTGGTTATTAGTTTTGGGATTATGAAAATTAGAAGATCATTAGAAGTAGAGATTCTATATTTAATGAGAACGTGATGTACAAAGACATGTAAACTATGGAATCAAGTAGTTACAATACCAAAGCTAAAATCATGTTATTTGTTGACAATAATGAAAATTTCTCCCCAATCATGAAGAGCATGATGGGAATAAGTACTACAAAGCAAAATTAGTTGTAAAAGGCTTTTAGCAAAAAAAAAGGTGTCGACAATAATAAAAATGTCTTTCCAATCATGAAGCTAACTATAATCAAACTAGTGTTGAAAATTGTAGCTACATAGAATTTATATATTGATTAGTTAGATATAAAAATAGATTTTCTTTATGGTGACTCGGATGTAGAAATCTATAAGATAGCCAGAAAGCTAAAAAAAGGCAGATAAGAAAAACCTAGCATGTAGGTTGAAGAAGAGCTTATATGGTTTAAAACATTATCCAAGGCAGTAATAAAATACAAGATGTTTGATAGCTTTATGCGTAGTTATTTTTTCACCAGATGTCAAGCAGATCATTTTTGCTACTTCAAAAAGTTCGATAATAATTTCATTATTTTGTTGTTATATGTTGATGACATACTTATTGCATGATTAGATATTCAAGAGATTATAAACTTGAAGTAGAAATTATCGAATCAGTTCACAATGAATGATTTGGGCACCACAAAGTTGATTCTTGGAATGAGGATCAAGAGAGACACAAAGTCAGGGACTTAGTTGTTATAACAAAATGAGTACATCAACAAAGTACTCTCCAAGTTTAACAAGCAAGAAGTTAAAGTAGTGAGTACACCTTTGGGTGCTCATTTCATACTCTTCAATGAACAATCACCAAATATAGAGGAAGAATAGGAACACATGGAAAAGGTTTCGTATGCTTCAGCAATAGAAAGTCTGATGTAAGCCATGGTTTGTACTAGACCATATATTTCCCAAGTAGTGGGAGCTATAGAAGGTAGTTGAATAATCTAGGCAAGGTATTAAGAAGTGGTCAGATCAATTATCAGATATCTATGAGATACTATTGGCAAAACACTTTGTTTCAAAGGTGGAGATATGATACTTATAGGCTATGTAGATGTTGATTTAGTAGGAAATATTGACATAAGAAGGAGCACTACAAGGCATGTCTATGCTTTAGGAGGTATCGAAATAAATTGGGTTTCTCAACTACAAAAGATAGTTGCTCTTTCTACAATTGAAGTAGAATGTATCCCTATTACACAACCAACAAACAAATAGTTTGGCTCTAAAGTTCCTTAAAAAAATTAGGCAAGAAACAATTAGACAATATCTTATATTGTGATAGTTAAAGTGTTATCTATCTAGCGAAGAATCCATCTTTTCATTCCATAATGAAGCACATGTAGTTGCAGTATCACTTTATCCGATCACTTCCAGAAGATGAAATTTTGAAACTTGAGAAGACTAGTGGAGCTCAAAATCTGGCAAACATGTTAACAGAGACCATGACCATTGATAAATTAAAGCTGTGTTCAACTTGTGTTGGCCTATAATAGTCATAAGATTGGAATCAGTTTTCAAATGGGAGATTTTTATTGTCAAACATTACTATTGGGCTTTTCCAATCATAACAAAAAAAAATTATAAAGCAGGTGGGCACTACCCACCTTCAACCACTCTATCTTTGTCTTTTCTTTTATTCTTTCAACGAAGAATGCATCCTAATTTTGGTAGTCTTTTCCCTCCCTCTCTCTATAATTGAAGTGGAGAGGAGGAATGTATCCTCATCCTAGAGTAAGAAGCTCTAGGCAAGGAAGAGAAAGATTAGAGGGTTGAGATAAAGTCTTTTGTGTGAGAATTATTGTAAAGAAAATTTTTTAAGTGAAATTGAGTTTGGGTTCTGAGTGTTATAAACACTTGTACAATTTTCTTTCCTTTGTAAAATGATCCACATTAGGTTGAAAGACATATGCAAAATTAACCATACTCTTTTATCAAATTTTGTGTGTTATTTTTCTACTTTTATTTTGCTTTCCTACAAATCTGGTCAAGAGGGAACTAGTATTTTTTTGCTAACACCAATAACTCATATTATTAAACTGATTATTATGTCTTAATACAGTTTCAAACATCTATCACATTAAGATATCTTTAATGTTATCCATGACATAGTAATATCACTATGGCACTGTCTTATTTGCTCCACTTAATGCTAAGTTATATCAAGACATCAAGGTCTCAGGTACTACACACATAGATAGATGTCATATGCATAATACATATCTATGATATCAACTATTTTTGAGCTCCAGTAAATTAGTCATTTCTTGGAAAAGTTTTACATACTAGTTCATAAACCAATAATAATTTACTATGCTTGGCAAGTAGCCCATCACATTGTGGCTAACCCAGTGTTTTATGATTGAATGAAATATATTGAGACTGATATGACACTTTATTTGAGTGAAAAGCTATGATTGTTCGATCACTACATCTTATGTACCTACTAATGATTAGAGTATAAATAATTTTATGAAGACTTTAGAGGACCAAAATTTTCTTTTTTCTCTTCTAAGCTAGTGATTATGGCATGTATGCCTCAACTTGAAGGGGTTTGTTGAATATTTTATTTATTTTTTGATTGTTTAGGTTAGGAGAACCAGATTTGTGGGCTACTCCAACCCATATGATTTATGGTGTATTCTAAATTCAATATTTTTCATAATCAATAGAAATACATTTTTTTTATAAACCATCAGCAAGGGTTAGCTAGGTTTTTGTCTAGGCAACACAAAGAGAAAAGAGAGAGGAAAAGTGGAAAAGAAAATAAAATTTAGGAGGATAAGTGGAAAAGAAAAAAAAAGAATTTTTATTAATAAAAGTTCTTGGGACAATCCACAAATCGTGTGTTCTCAAACAATGGAAAATATATAAAATAACATAAAAAAAATCTTAAACCCAACAAAACCAAACTTGAAAACTGATGCCAAAACCAAGAGATGTGCAACTCATATATTGCAAGTGATTTTAAAAAATAAATTATATCATTCGGATTAATTAGTCGACAGGAACATGTCTTGACTGGTAGCTTGAGGTTACTCTCAATAATATGGATTAGCCTATGATAAAACATTATTTATTCTATTGATAAATAAAACTAATGTATGAGTTCTAGTGACACTTGCAATTAGTGAATATTTCATATTATAACAAATAGTTGTATATGCTACTTTCTTACTTGGAGAGCTAGATCTAATCACTCAAAAGGACCTGACAATGATGTCATCCCTAATTTTGGGTATAATATGAGAAAAATTTATATGGATTCAAGCAATCACCAATTATTTAGTATTATAATATTATTAAATATCTAATGTAACAAATTCTTTGTATGGGAACTAATACAATTTTTCCACTCATTGGTCAAGAACAAATTCACCAAGTTGCATATCCACCAAATGTGGATCGACGAGGAGAATCTATCGGCCAACGAGGGTGAAATCAGACAGTTAGATGTGTATTTCTTCAGCAGGTTCCTGATCAAGATTGAGGTGGAAGATGACAGCCTAGATTGCATCCCTCACATTATCTCGGAGGGAGGAAGGATTCGAGCTATTTAGGACTCTCACTTATTTAAGGTGAGAGAGATGCTGTTTGCTATCAAGTAGGATAGTACTCATGGGATGGATGACTTTTTTTATTTCTTCTATAAGTCATGCTGGGACATAGTTAAGAGAGATGTCTGGGAGGATTGCATTAGCTTCTTCAAGGGCGAAGAGCTATTGAAATCCTTCTATAGCATTGTGATCTTTCTGTTCCCCAAGAAGGAGAACCTAGCATATTGGAAGGACTACAGACTGCCCAGCCTTTGCAATATGTCATACAAGATTATATCCAAGATGCTGGCTGTGCAGGTTAAGATAGTTCTCCCTAAGTGTATATCAGAAAATCAGGTTAGCCTTGTGCCGGGGAAGAATATTTTTAATAATATTTTTCTGGCACAAAAAATGACTCACCTGATCTTCAAGGAGATCAAGGGGGCAACCAAATCATTAAGCTCGATATAGAGAAATCATATGAAATGGTGGAATGATATTACTTGAGTAGGATATTGACCAAGTTTGGATTCACTACAGAGTGGAACATCATGATCGACATGTGTGTCTCACATAACTGGTTCTCAGTTATGATTAATGGAGAGGCATATGGTTTCTTTTAGTCTATTTGGGGTCTCTGGTATGGAAATCAACCTGTTTCGTCGTGATGGTGGAGTACCTCTCGAGGAGCCTTAATAGGCTTTACTATAAGAACCAGGGAGTCTGTTACCTTACGGGTAGTAGTGCATCATTCAGTCACCTAATGTGGATGACACCATTATTTTTATTAATAGGCTGAGTAGCACCATTAGGAAGGTAAAGGAGATGCCGCATAGGTACAAGCAGATTTGGGCCAAGCTATTAACTTTACGAAGAGTGAGTTTTACTAAAATGAAAAATTCCAAACCTAATAAAGTTCCATTCTCGTATAGAGGTTTGTCAAACAATTTACTTTTTACAGGACGAAAGATCATGTTGATCAGATAGGCCGGCCCACTTTGATGGTGATCAAAGAGATGGAAAGACTTATGTCTAATTTTTTATGGGGTCACATAAGAGATCTAAGGTATAATAGGTGGATGTGATGGGTGAACCAGCCATGTGATGAGGGAAGCTTGGGGTTAAAAAACATTTGGGACATCTCGAGACCGATGGAGATAAAGTTGTGGTGGGAGTTCCAGACCAAGTAGACCCTCCTCAGCAGGGGTTTGAGGGATAGAGATTATGGTTCATGCTTCCTGATACGAGGAAGAGGTACTCTGACATGCTGACATAGAAGAGAATTAAGAAAGAGAGTGCTGAAATTAAGGAGTACATGTAATGGAAGGTTAAGAGTGGTGACATATCATTTTGGCAATGATAAGTGGGTCGATGTGGAGAAGCTTAGCTTGCTAGGGGCCTCAGCCCCCCTTGGAACTCTGGTCAAAATTTTTTTCAGGAGTGATGTGTTGTATTGTAACAATAAATCCTTGCTTCAAGAAAGATTACATAGAAGAAAATTTGATGAGAAGAGTTTCAAAAGAAGCAGAATTGCAAAGAACAACATAAAGCAAGTACAATAAAACTTAATAAAAATATGTCAATAAATAATGAGACAAAAAAATAGAACTTATATATGCGGTTCAATATTCAATAAAAATAAAATAGTAATTAAAAACTTTAAAGTGTGACTAATGCATTTATTAATGAATGGCAATAAGGGCTTATTGCTAATTTCCAAGTAAGAAGCCCAACACCCAACATAAGCAAAATCACATGTTAACAATCTCCCCCATTTGATGTAGTTGGTGTAAGTCCAAGCATTTTCTGTAAGTAGACAAATTTCTTTCTAGGTAAAGGCTTGGAGAAAACATCAGCCACTTGTCCTTCAGTTATGCAATACAACAAATTAATTTCATTAGTCTCAATAGCATCTTTAATAAAGTGATATTTGAGACTTATGTGTTTTGTTTGACTATGCATAACAACATCACTTGCTATCAATATAGTCAATTGCTTGTCACAAATTATGTTAGTTGTATTTTTCAAGGGTACATCCAAATCAACCAATAGTTTTCTCATCCACAAGGCCTAAGATGTGGCTACTGAAGTTAAAATATATTTAGCTTTAGTGGCAGATAAAGCAACTATGGATTGCTTCTTGGACTACCAGAAATAGCCATAGTTCCTAAGTTAAATACATGTCCAGAGGTACTTTTATAGTTCTTTGGACATCCACCCCAGTCACTATCACAATACCCATATATTCTAGTGAGATTGGTTCTAGAGTATTTTAGACCTAAGCCTAAAGTCCTTTTAAGGTATCTTAAGTCTATTTTGGCAGCACTAAGGTGTAAGTGATTGGGTGCATACATGAATTGAGATAGAAGGTGAACAGACTATACAATGTCAGGTCATGTGGCAGATGCATACAAAAAGCTTCCAATTAAGCTTCTATATGTTTTCTCATTTACTATTATAGATTGGCCAGAAATTAGTTCATGGTTTACAACCATGGGGGTTGAAATAAGTTTACAATCACCCATCCCATAACTTTTCAATATGGATTGTATGTATGCAGTTTGACAAATGAACACACCACTTGTATCTTGAAGAAGTTCAAGTCCTAAGAAGTGTTTTAAGTTACCTATGTATTATCTTTCATACTTAGTTTCCATTTCTCTTCTAAAGTCTTGTATTAATTCAAATTTGTTACTGGTGAAAATTATGTCATCTACATAGATTGACAAAATTAAAATTTCAGAATCTTAAACCTTTTTTATGTAAAGTGTAGCCTCACTCTTTCTACATTTGAATCCTTGATTCAACAAGTAAGAGTTTATTTGTTGATACCAAGCATGAGGAGCTTGTTTCAACCAATATAGAGTCTTGTTTAATTTATAAACACAGTGATCACCCCATTGTTTTACAAGCCCAAGGGGTTGTTCTACATAAATATCTTTTTTGAGTTTTCCATTCAAGAAGATAAATTTGATTTCTAATTGGAACAAGTTCTAACCATTTTGTCCGGTTAAGACTATTATAAACCTTATTATTTCTAACCTTGCTACAGGAGCAAAGATTTCAAAGTAATTTGTTCCGTCCTTTTGGGAGTAGCCCTTGGCCACTAATCGAGCCTTTTATAAAAGGCTGATTTGAGTTTGGTCGAATTTTAATCTTAAGTATCCATTTGACCCCTATGTTTTATTTGGGAGTAGGTCTACTAAGGTCTAAATTTGATTCTTTTCAATGATAGACATTTCAGTCTTCATTATATTTACCCACACTTGATATTTTACTATCATTTTATAATTGAGAGACTTAATTGAGGGGTAATTACATCTCTAGTATATGTCAGTTATGGATTTGTATTTATTGGGTGTAGTTGTGTCATGTAATTCTTCTATATCCGACTCTGACTCAAAAAAGGAGCAGGAACCATACCTTGGACTGCATTCTTCTTTATTGCTTGCTAAAACCTCAATATTACAGCCTTGTAAGCTTGTATTTTCAACTTCAGAACCATAGAATTTTTCATCCCATTTGGCATTTTCATTAACAGTTATATCTCTACTCACCAGAAATAATTTTATTTCTAGTGAATATAGTATGTAACCCTTGGATTACAAATTATAACCAACTAATATGCATTTTAGACTCTTGGAGTCTAACTTAGTTCTAGAGGACTTTGGTATGTGGGAGTAGCAAACACTCTCGAATACCTTGAGGTGCTTAACACTTGGTTTCCTCCCACTCCAAGCCTGTAGTGGATGAGGTTTTCCAGTGCTTTAGTAGGGCATCTATTGATTAGATACACTGTAATGTTTACTACCTCTACCCAATAGACTTTAGGTAGGTGTTTTTCATTCAAAATACTTCTCGCCATTTTCATTATGGTTTTGTTCTTTCTCTCCACAATACTATTTTGTTGAGGTGAGTAAGAGGTAGTCAAATGTCTGTGTATTTCTTTTGTTCACAAGAATTAATGAATTTTTGTGAAAGGAACTCATTCCCTCTGTCAATTCTAAGTGTCTTCACACTTAGTCCAAATTGTCTTTCTATTAGAGGTATTAATTTCTTGAAGTAGTCAAATACTTCAGACTTGTGCTTCAAGAAGTAAACCCACATATGCCTTGTACAGTCTTCGACAAACAATAGGAAATAACTATTATTGACCAGAGACTAGACTGACATGGATCAACATATATCAGCATGTATCAGTTCCAATGGTTTAGAGGCTCTCTATGTAGAGTTCTTGGGAAAACTCTGTCTAGACTATTTCTCTAGAGAGTATTCATCACAAACAGAGATGGGGGTGGTAAGGCTGAAGGTACACCTTTCACAAGTTATTTTTGAAAAATATTATTTAAACTGAAGTAGTTAAGGTGTCCAAACCTTTTATACCACAATGAGGCTTCTGACTTAACATTCATAGTTAATGCCTTATCTATTTTCTAGTTAAATATTAGAGGAAAACTCATTCTACTGTACATCTTCACTATTCATAAATGTTGATCAGATTCATGATCGAATATATGACATGTGTTATTTTAAAATACTAGACTGTAACCTTTTTTTATCAATTGCCCCACACTCAGAAGATTTTGGTCCAATGCTGGAACCAAGAGGACATCTCTTGTAATGTTGACTCCAGTGGGAGTAGGACTAGAGACTCTGCCTTTGGCTTTTGACTGGACAAGGTCTCCATTGCCCAATTTTACTTGTGGATTTACTACAGAAAGTAAATCCACAAATATACTTTGATTACTAGACATATGGTTTGAGCAACCACTATCCAGAAACCACAGGTTGGGTGGAGATTAATTTCTTGTTTCATTTACATAAAACAAGTGTTCTGTAGAGACTATTTACTATGCACAATTAGCATACATAGTGTGCTTCAACCTAAATTCCTTCAAAATATACCCAAACCTTTTATAGTTTAGGCACTGGTTCTATTTTTGAAACTAGCACTCTGTCTTAGTGTGGTTTGATCTCTTGCATATATTGCAAGAGATATGTGAGTCTACATATTTTTATTTTTGTTTTTATTTTTAGACACATACCTTGGGTTTGGTTTTCTATTTTTTGTATCTGCTGCTTTCCTTCCTTATTTTGCTGGCTGGTTTTCCCATCTTGGTTGCATGGCAGATTCTCCAGATACTTCAGCTCTCTTGAGTAGTCTGCTCTCATATGATTCCAGGGAGCTCAGAACTTGTTGAATAGTTAGCTTTGTCAAGTATTTTGTCTCCTCTATTACTGTCACAATAACTTTAAACTTGTCAGACATACAAATGAGCAGTATCTCAACTAGTCGAGTCTCTGTGATGTTCTCACCATAAATTTTTAGTTGATTGACAACATCTAGAAACTGAGTTGAGAACTTAGTGAGAGAATCTGAGTTGTTCATACTCAGATTCTCAAAGTCTTTTCTCAAGAAGTGTAGAAAAGCTCCTTGAGCCTTCTTATCTCCTTAGAAATCTTCTATTAGAAAATCCCAAGGCTCCTTGGCTTGAGTACATCCCAACAGTCGAGGGAATATGACATTACTGGCTTTTTGTTGGATGAGCAGTAGTGCCTTTACATTTAATTTCCTCATCTCTCATTCTCCTAATAACTCTTTTTCTTCTGGATAAGAAATATTAGGTGATTTTGTATATCCAGTGACTACAATCTACCAAATATTTTATGAAATAAATAGTGTTCTCATTTTAACAAGTCAATAGTTAAAGTTATCACCATCAAACAGGGGTATGGGGTTCGACCCCGAGCTTGATGAACTTAGATTCTTGGATGACATTTTATTTGAAAAAATTTGAAAAAATTTTAACAAAAATTTGGCGATCTTGTAGAAATTATAGTTTTAACTACACAAATCCTTCAGATCTAGACAAATCTATACTGGATCTAGAGAAATCAAGAAGGAAAAGGTTATGTCAGAATGATATTTAAGAATAATCTATTCTGGAGAAGCTTTCGAATAATCATTCGAAAAAAAACTTTGATCTCAGATAGATACGAGGCTCTGATACCAAATTGTTATATTGTAACAACAAATCCTTGCTTCAAGAAGGATTACAAAGAAGATGATTTGAAGAGAAGAGTTTTAGAAGGAGAATCGCAAATAATAGTAGAGAGCAAGCATAGTAAAACTTAATAAAAACATGTCAATCAATAATGAGAAAAAAAAAACAAAACTTATATATGAGGTTCATTATTCAATAAAAATAAAATAGTAATTAAAAAATATTACAGTGTGACCAACATGTTTATTAATGAATGTCAGTAAGGGCGTATTGGTAATTTCCAAGTAAGAAGCCTAACACCCAACATAAGCAAAAGCCCGTGTTAACATGATGACTGAGACCTAGAGAAGCTTCAAGAGATGCTCCCACCTAGATTGTTAAGATCATGAGAGGTTTTGTGGAGAAACTAGTATGCTTCCTAACAGGTGACCTTTCAGCTTCACGTAGGCCTAGGATGTGGTATGTTCCATGAGCGACTTGATGTCAGATCATATAAGAATATGACACAAGCATATCCCTATTAAGTTATCTTTTTTTGGATGATACTTAGTTAATCGATTCATCTTGACGGATGAAATTCTTAAGAAGAAAGGCTACAGCATGACATCTTAATGCGGCAACTGCCCAGATGAGGAGACGAGTATTCACCTTATGCTTTACCGTGTGGATTCCTAGTGATTATGGTGGGAATACTTTTCCAGTGTGAATACTCTAGACTACACGATAAAATAAGCTATGAAGCTTGAAAAACCTTTGAACTTAAAGATCCTGGCTAATTTACCATGGATCAAAAGGTACACAACTCTCCCTGATTATGCGGGAGATTTGGAAGGAGCATAATGATGCCAGATTAAAAAACATCCACTTCTCATTGGATAGAGTTATTTTTTGGGTTGATGAACTTATCGAGATAATTCTATTGTCTCATAGGTTGAAAGTTAAAAGATTAGGAACACTCACACCTATTTTCCCTTGTTCACCAATGCTTTTGTGTGAGTTTTTTCTATTTTGTAGGTTAGGTATTGCGACAACATGAGGTTGATGCGATGAAGTAGTCTATATCACCCAAGTACATTACACTTATTATTATTATGGGTACTTATTAGCTCTTGATGTGACATTGTAGGCACAGATTACTGATGAATGATCTTGGATCTTTTTGGGTTCGGGTTGTGGTGTAGAGTGATGCAGAGTTAGTGTTGGAGATTTGGATTTGCAAAGGTATATTTTTTATTTTCTATTAGCCAGCTCAATGTTGTATGTTAGCCATATATCTATTATGGCCCCACATTTACCTTCGTTACTTTTTTTTTGAGGATGACTCATGTCAGCCGTATTTTTCTTACAGCCCCCAGTGAGCCTCGGGGTGCTTAGGATTTGGTGGGTTTGACCTTTAAGCCCGCTTCGCATTATATAGTAATACTATGTGTGTTTATATATATATATATATAGGTGTGGTTTGATTAAAACAACTAATATAGTTTATTGGACTAGAGACTGATTGATATTGCTAATAGCTATGAATGGTGATGATTGACAACTAGATATGTCTTTGGACTTGGCTTTGGAGTTGTTTCATAGTGCTGTAAAAGATAATCAATAGTTTTATCTTCCACCATAGAAGCATAATATCGAGTAGAAACAATAATTGTACCAGAGAGGACATAGTTGATGCAATTAGTAAGAGATTTATACCAACTAGTTGGTACAATTAATTAATTGTTAGGTATAAATTCCATTTTTGTGTAAGCATCACATATGTAAAAATACATTATCACTTTATGAGAGACAAAGTTATCTAAGAAGTTCAAATGATGTACATAAATTGTTAGTGAAAATTAGAACTAGTACTCTAATGATTTGGTATTTTTTTTTCTGTTCCTAAAATCCGGTTAATTAATTATGCCAATTCTTAATTAAATATTAAACTTATTTTTTTCATTTTTTTCTAATTCTCATTGTGTACATGACAAGATTCAGAATAATATGTAAATGCATGCGTATGCATACGAACCATATATATGAACTGAAAAAATTATGGTGAGATGAATCAATACAATTTGTATGATAATTTTATCATATCAATGTTAAATCCATGCCACAAACAATTAATTCAAAGATTCTGAAAATAAAATACATACAATAAAAAACAATTATGAAACATACTAGAAACTACTATTTATTAAAACATACTATTGATATTAAAAATACCAAAACCAAAATTCATAATTTGTTATGAAATACACATTTTAGTTTTAATGTTAATATAATAATAAAATATAAATGAAAATTTTTGGATTCAATTTAATTTTCTAGTTGAATTCCTTCACAAATCTGAGAATTTATTTTCTTGCTTCTCATGCTTTTCAATAAATAAATTGAGTACCCATGTATTTTTGTTCCGTGTTTCACACCTGAGCACCACCATGGCCTATGATACAGGCAATGGACCAACATAGGATTAAATTATAAATCCTAAATTTTAAATTGATAACGAACCACAGTCAAATATGTTTTGAAACTCTTAGTTGTAGTAGGAAATATCATAAATTTAGCATCTAGACACTCAAAATGCAATTTGAAAATGAGTAGCTACTTGGATAATGCATAAATAAATTATATATTTTTTTACATTTGCATTAATCCAAAAAAAAAAGAGATTATTTCTCATCTATTTTTTTGTTTTGTTAGTTGTCTTCATGTTCCTTGATGAGTTTTCCGATGCACAAAAAAAAACAAGAGGAAGTATAGTTTTCGTGTATCTTTATTTTCATTTTTCTATTTCCCACTTTGTTACACATTTTTCATAAAATATGGTTTGTTTTTTTTTTTTTGTTTTTTTTTCTTGCTTAAGTTCAACTCCACACCACCCCATCCACCCATGTGACCTTTTCTTTTTATTTTTACTTTTGTTGGTCTTGCTTTTCTTTTTATTGACTACCCCCTCTAAAATAAAGAAAACATGAAAAATCATTTTATCCTTTCATGACCTTCACATCAATAAGAAAAAATAAAAATCGACAAAATATATATATTAAATTAAACTAAAAATTAAAGCAAATTTAATGTTTAATAAAATAGAATTTAATTTAAATAAAATCTATTTGACTAAACAAATCTATCCTATCTAAGCATGCATAATAATCTCTCCATCTACCTTAGGTTGGAATATAGAGATTTCTTTATAATTTAAATTTAATAAAAATATATATGATAGAATTCTATTTTTCATATAAAATTTGAAACAAATTCTCATTTTTCACTCAAGAAAATATTTCTAGAAAGTTAAACTTTATTGAAAACTACTTGTCAATATTCTAATTCCCACCAATATATCATCTTTTACATCTAGTGCATATGCTTACAATGATATGATTAATCCTTAGAGTAGTTGAAGTAAAATTATCTTTTTTATTTTCTAGTAGTTAAGCTCATACATGATCTAATTAATTCCTGAGAGTTCCTAACATAAATATAGTCATAGAATAAATGGTATAATGGAGATCCTATTTATCTAGGAACAAATATATGAGTTAACTAAATTGACCATCCTTGATCTCTTTGAAGGTGGGGTTGAAAGCAACACAACTCTCTTTGTTTTTATTTTTTGTATTTCCCACTTTGTTACACATTTTTCATAAAATATGGTTAGTTTTTTTGTTTTTTTTTCTTGCTTTAGTTCACCTCCACCACTTCATCCACCCATGTGACCTTTTCTTTTTATTTTTACTTTTGTTGGTATTCCTTTTCTTTTTATTGACTACCCCGTCTAAAATAAAGAAAATATGAAAAATCATTTTATCCTTTCACGACCTTCATATCAATAAGAAAAAATAAAAATCGACAAAATATACATATTAAATTAAACCAAAAATTAAAGCAAATTTAATGTTTAATAAAATTGAATTTAATTTTAATAAAATCTATTTAACTAAACCAATCTATCGTATCTTGGCAGGCCTAATAATCTCTCCATCTACCTTAGGTTAGAATATAGAGATTTCTTTATAATTTAAATTTAATAAAAATCTATATGATAGAATTCTATTTTTCATATAAAATTTGAAACAAATTCTCATTTTTCCCTCAAGAAAATATTTCTAGAAAGTTAAACTTTATTGAAAACTACTTGTCAATATTCTAATTCCCACCAATATATCATCTTTTACCTCTAGTGCATATGCTTACACATGATCTGACTGATCCTCAGAGTAGTTGAAGTAAAATTATCTTCTTCTTTTTTCTAGTAGTTAAGCTCATACATGATCTAATTAATTCCTGAGACTGCCTGACATAAAAATAGTCTTAGAATAAATGGTATAATGGAGAATCCTATTTATCCAGAAATAAATATATGAGCTAACTAAATTGACCATCCTTGATCTCATTGAAGGTGGGGGTGAAAGCAACACAACTCTATGCTTTTTCTTAATTGTCTAAACTATTCACTCACAATCATATGATATTAAGATAATATGTAAAGATTGTTTTTCTATAAAAAAAATCATTTAGACCCACTTGTGTATGTTTTTGTTTTCTATAGTTAATGATTTTTTTTTTGTTAAATCACCTCCCCAATCCAGATAAACTCTAGCATGAGTAACACACCAAAGAGTAAATTTATACTATTCATAATATTAGCATATCTTTGACTAGTTTTTGTTAGTCTTCTTCAAATATTTTCACATGATTTGTGCTATCTAATATTTACATGTATACCATATTCATTCAAATATTTGAGATACATTAAACATCTTTAAAAATCACAACATTTGATGTCCATCACGAGGAAAACATACTCGATGTTCAATATTCTCAATGACTCATTATTATCCATCCCATCTATCCAATAGTTGGCATATTTGACATAAATTTGTCAATATACAAAGTAATATAGAAATTGACTATCAAATTAGGTACATAGTTATTCTCTTGAGTCACCTTGTTTGAAACTGTAACATCATAAATCAAAGCAGTATCTTTCTTCATGGAAAATGAGTCCACATATCTTTCAATGTCATTTCCTCTCTTACACTCCTAGTGTTTCTCTCACATTTTGATGATCCCCCCATTGAGTGTCCCTTATAATCATACTAGTAATACATCATCATAGATTTATCCTTGACTTTCCTTAGTAATATACCTTTTCCCCTTTCATGATAAATGTCTAATTATTAGGATTGACTCATATTATTTGTGAATCTGTTCCTAAGATGAGAAGTAATGACCTAGTTTTATGGAGTTGTGATTGGATTAAAACTAGAAGATCTATCGAGGAGTCATGTTCTATTCTTATGGAGTCATTATTGAACTAAAATTGGAAGATCTGGTGAGGAGTCACGTCCTATTCTATAGAGTTGTGATTGAACTAAAACTAGAATATCTACAAAGGAATCATGCCCTATGTTGTAGATTCATGATTGGACTAAAGCTAGAAAATATACTTGAGTTTAGAGTTGCAACTTTGGTCTTGTATTCACAACTAGAATGGAGTCATAACATGTTATGGGTGGTTGTGATTAGAGAATTATGCTTTGAAATAATAACATGTTTTGTTAAGTTACAACCCATCTTAAGCTGTAATATGTTTTCTAGAGTTGCGACATATAATTATGATATTGTAACTCAACTAAAGCTATAACATATATTATGGTGGCATGACTATGTTTGTAGTATTGCGACATCATTATTGTTGCAACATATTATGTTGTGATTCAGACTCTATCATGCGGTGTCATAACATGAATAAAATCATAACATATTATTATTATTGTGAATTAGGACTTACCTATTAAGAGCATTTTAAATTTACCATATAAAAGTTTATAAATGAGATACTTGTATATGCTATTAAGTTGATAAGAGATTTTCAAAAAAAATAAGAGAGAATAAGGTTTTGTAATGCTCTATCACAAAATGTTAATAATGTTTAAAGTTTTTTTTTTGTTTATTCAATGTTTTTCTACACACACACACACTCTCTCACCCTTCTCCTATGCTAAGCATGTGTGTGATTCTTTTATGAAATTCTTTTTTTTGTGATGCGTCCTTCATCTATGAAAGAACATTTCTTCCTATTGTTGAAATCCAAAACCAACTATGAGGAATCCCTACATTGATTCCTGGTTTAGTATTTGAGAGTGTTTATGTCTAAAAATGCCATATTACATTCAGCCTTCTGATTTTCACTAGAAGATCATATCATTTGGTATCAGAGGTGATTGTCTCGGGTACCCATGGATTCAACATTTAATATCAATGTTTGTCATTTGATACTTTGAGTTGTAACACTTGGTAACATAGCTAATTATATGGGACTATTAGATTTATCATTTGGTATCATCGTGGTGATACTTGGATTCATATCATTTGTTCACAAAGCTTAGTTTGGCACTCATATCTAGGGCTTACTAGATATGTGGAAAGGTGTATTTGAGATTAATGAGTATGATAATATCTAGGGTTGAGATCAAGAAGTTTGTGGGGAAGAATTTTAAATTGTAGAAATTAAAGATAAAAGATTTACTTGTTGATTAGGATTACTTGTCTATAATCAAAGAGCCAAAGCAAATTGTTCATGATTAGAAATCACATATAACTTCTATGAAAAAAGTCAATTGGGATAAGTTAGATCAAATAGCATAAGACTTAATTCAACTATGTCTGGCAGACAAAGTTTTCATAAATATTTTTGGTAATATGTTCATGAAATATTTGTAGAAGAAGCTAGAATTACTTTATCAAAATAAATTATCGGTAAAAAAGTTATTTTGAGGAAGAAGTTATTTAAGTTGCACATGGAAGAGATAGATACATTCTCTTTATATTTAAATGAATTTAATGCACTAATCAGTTAGTTGTCTTCTATTAGATGTAAGAGTAGTGAGGACGACCAAACAATTATCCTCATGTTGATGAGATATTTATTAACACATGCATATCATATCACATAGAGGTGCCAACTAGGTTGGGTAGCTAGGGCACAACATGAGGCACAACATGAAAATGCATTGCTTGAAATGACACAAACTAGTTCTAAGCTTTGCCTAGACTAATCTCATGCTAGCCCATGACATGGCTTAAGCCATGCCAAGACAAGGTTCCTAGCCCGCATGCTGTATGAGATGTGGCATGACATGACCTAACTACCAAACTAGGCTATTCTAGAATGAACCCATGCAAGCCTAGAATAGATTCGACTAGCATAGTTTTATGATTTTATATTATACTACCTAATTTTATTAGTTAGACAATATCTCAAAAGTTTGTTGGAGAGGATATCTAATCAACAAAGATCCACAAATATGAGTTATAAAAGAAGTAAGAGAACTTTCATCCAAATATCAATTATACATGTAACTATATCAACAATTCGGTCAACTAATAATGATACAATAAAATTCTAGTTGAAAAGATATTTAGGGATTTCAGTATGAATCTAAAATCATAGGATTTTTCCACTTAATGTGTGTTGTGCAAGTTAAATTGTTCAATTTATATTGAGTAAGGATACATAATGAAAGCTGAATTATAGTTGAATGACTCTTTGCCCAAAAGATATATATAAGGTGGTTATCACCATCGATACTTTACAACTGAGATAAAAATTAATCTTTGTTAGAGGTTCATTCATAAGTCTTTTTTTAGGTAGCTCATAAACTACTATTGATGGTTACTTAATATATATATTCTTATTCTTTGGTCTCATGTATCATAAAGAAAAATAACTAATTAGTTTATAAGTATTTATATATTTAGCTTCATAAGTCTCATACTTACACAATTACCATAAGCTCCTCTTCAATCTTACTAGGGGGAATCATCTGAGAGAAAGCAACTCAAAGGAATATCACCACCTTATGAGTTATCATACATTTACATATCCAATGGATTACCTATCACTTTCCTTCATAATGTTGATATGACTCTCATATTAAAGATGAAACCTTTATAGGAGAACAATTATTCAATGTCTGCACCAATTAAGAATCATTTCTTCTAAGACATGTATAATGAAGTAACTTGTTAAATCCTTAATGTTTTTGTCTTCGTGCCATACTAACTATAACTAACATATCTCAATTTGAAATTATAACGTATATGGTTTTATCAAGTATGCATAAGTAAGCCTAGTAGTTTATCTATCACCATCCACAATGACAACATGTACAAATCCATTGATAGTTAAATTTTTAATTCAAGTATATTTAATCGCAAAATCCATCAATTTCTATTCCACAACATAAATTTAACATTATAATTAATTACAAAACTATTCATACATCATATATATTATAATTATACAAATTTTAGACCTTAATTTAGCCTAGAAGTTTCAAATAGGTAGGGTGGCCGGGGCATAACACGACATGGTTTGGAACCATGCTGTGGGCTGAGCTGACCTTTGGCATGGTTCATGCATTGTAGGGCTTGCATGAGCTGTGCCTTGTGCTATGCTAGACAAGACCTATGTGCTTGGCCTGGTGACATGATAAACCAGCAAAGGGACCTAGTTGGATTTTTTTTTAAATATTGATGGAAAAACTAGGATCTAGACTTTTCCGGTGTCGAGCATAGCATCAGAGTTTACTTTTTCTGTTGTAGTGAATATTATTTTGGATAAGAGATCAAGATTATGTCTAGATATTATTGAGACTTTAGCATGCATGAAAGATTGGAAGGATTTGAGCTTGGGGATCCAGGATCATGATGGGACCACAACAAAAGTAGATGAGTTAATTACTGATGATGATTCATGTGATATTGATATTGAGGATGATATAATAATTGATGACGTTGACGGTTGATGATTGATATTGAGACACTGATGTCTGATATTTAATTTTGATTTACTCATTTATATGTTATTTGTGTTTATTATAATAAATAAACTTAATGATTTATTAAATTTAATAAAATAAAAATATAAAATTTAATTATTTATTTATAGTTAATAATTAATATTAACTATTTACTAAAAACAATAACAAAAACTTTTAAAGTATTAAAAATATATAAACACTAACTATTTTGAATAAAAAAATTGAAATATATTAAAAAATTTAAAACTAGTCTGAATAGGCCCGACCTGGCCTGTACGAGCCCAACCCAACATGGTTTTATCACTTGCTGGGTTGATGGGCCATGTTGGGCCTATCCAGATGAAACCATGCTGGGCCAGGCATGACCCGGTGGTCTGGTTAGGCCACCTAAAATTGGTCTGACTCATTTGACACCTCTATGTAGACCTTCAAGATATTACTAATTAGTTGTGGCATACTTTCCTAACTATTACTTTTTAAAAATTAGTCATAATAATTAGTGTATGTCATAATTTTACCATTGAATTATTATAATCTTTTAACTATACAACACAATCTTCATGACTATAATATTTTCTCAGAGTTATGCCCATTCTATAGCTAAAACACATAATAGCCATAATTTTATTTTTACATTATGAAAGCTAAGTATCTCACTAGTACCATTATTCATGTTAATTCCCAATATCATGACTTATTTAATAGATAGCCAAAATAGCAATTTTTTGAGTGACAATATTTTTTTCCATGACATTTTGTTTTTGAAAGTATTTACTCTATTTATGATATTTTTAATTCCACAAATTTTATCTCCATTGAAAACATACTAAAGCCATAGTCATTCTATATGAAGTGACATTGTGTTAAAAAGAGTATATATATGCTTTAGTCATGGTTATTTCCAATGTCATGATATTTGCTCTAGAGAGAAATGATTGAGCCATGACTATTCCTTGTACAGTGACTTTGATTTCTAGGAAGAATTTATTTCTATTGTGAAATTTCCAATATTATGAGATCGTGCTCCTAAAGGAGAGTTACCCAAGTTGTAGCATTTATTGCTACAATGACTTTGGTATTCTAAAGAAGATCCAATAAGACCAAAAAGTTATGACCTTAAGCTAACTTTCAACTTAAAGCATCGCATGGATCTTTAAAGTATATAAGTAACACTTAGAAGATTTTACAAGAGGATGAAAAGAAGAATTATATTTTGAGCCAAAAGAAACAACAAACCATATAGAGTATAATTCCAACCCCCAATTAGAGGCAAATCAAAGGCAAACTCAAGTAATATTTGATTGAGTTTATGTTTTGACACTTAGAACCTCACTCGTGCTTTCATTTGGAACTTTTGATTCTATGAGATGCATCTCAAAATATCTCACCAGAAATCTTCTCAAATGTTAGGCTAATATGAGATCTAGTATTATTGTAATGTATTCATACATGATGAATACATGATTTTATAAGGTTTATGTTTTTGTTATATTATGGTTTGAATATTGATGGATATGTGTGTTGAATTAGAACTAAAATTTTTGGTTTTCATTGTATGATATTTTTATGCGTGTCTGTTATAATGCATGTTGATAAGTATGTCATGGGACACACTCACGTGGTAAGCTAAAAATAAAGTGATAATATTTTAAATCTTAATGTGTTAGATATACCTATGTGTAAAAACCCAAGATTGATATATGTATAATCATTACAAGCATGATGCTTATGAAGCCAAATACATGAATACACTCCCAACCAATCCATTGTTGATATTCTAGAAAAATTAATCTTGAGTAACTATGAAAGTTAAGTAGAATGTCTAATCTATGAGTTTTCATCCACTACAACAAAAACCATAATCAATGACGCCTAAAAAGCATCATTATATATATATAATGTCGCTTATCGAGAGCATCATCCGCTAGCGTGACATAAAAAGTCTATACATATAATGATACTTTTTTGCAGTGTGGTTGAATCATACCTTGACGGTAAAATAAAGCGTCATTTTTATTAACAATAACGCTTTATTTTAGCGTCGAGGTATGATTCAATGACACCGGAAAAAAAGCATCATTATATGTTGTAGGTATCGAAAATTTTTTTTATACTATGACGCTTAGAAAAAGCAGTCAAGGAAGATTATAATTTAAATAAATTTAAATTTAATAATTATTGTAAATATATTTTCACATGTTATTGTAATACTACATGCACATAAGAACAAAATTCTTTAGAATCCATACCAAGAAAATAGTTTTCAAGTACAATGGGAAACTCAGACTTTTTACAAATCAAAAAAAAAATAACACAATTTCAACATTCGTTTATTAAATTCAATTCAAAATTTCAGATATATGCAACCCAATTGTGCCTTAACTCCATAAAACTAATTCCTGCTTGCCTGACAAAGTTGAGAGTTAATTCCCAAATAAGGTAACATGCATACAAATAGATGAACAATAAATACTTACACTTACAGAAATAAATATATTATAGAGCATTGGAAAAAAACATGAAAGATAAGAACATATCTTTAAAATAATTTATATAACAATTGACATATACGATTAAATAAATTTAACAACAACAAAAACAAAGTTAGTAGTAATGGATCAAATATAAAGCTGGAGATTTATCAATTATGGCATAAAAGTTGATAAAATTTTTTAAAATACAAACCAATAATAATCCATTTAAAACCTAAAGGTGTGTAGTGAGTTCAAAAGAGATATAAATTACGAACCTCATCAAAAGTTAATATTGTAGATCTCAAAATTTGTTCATGCTTCAATAAAAAAAGGTGCCCCCAATGCTTTTCAAACCGAGGAAAGTATTAATTGAGTCACCAACATCACCCATTCAGATCGTACTTCATCCAACTCTTCTTTTTTGTATGATTCCTTCCCATTAAAATGTTGAAAAGTAAAGTATTATCTTAATCAATAAAATTAGAAAACTAAAAATAACTGATATATTGAGAAACAACAAATAAACACATACCTTTGATGTTAGACATCCTTGATCAAGAATGATATCTCTCATATATCTCATCACATAGTATCCACATTCAACACTACCTTATTGTCTTGGGCACTGAATGTAAAATAAAATCAATATATATTTATATGAAGTTACTTGCAAGTCATATTGTAAAAAGTTTAAAATTAAGCATAAGACATTAAATATTATATTACTCAGTTAATGAGTTATGTACCCATAGTACAACCCAATTAGGCTCTCTTTTTGATGATATATGTTTTTTAATGTGAAGATTTCTTTGAGCTCTGCATTAAGAAAAAAAATTTATGTTGCCACCAAATGCTTCATTATATAATAAGAAGGGAAAAACTTACATATTAACAATGTCTTTAAGATCATCCACAGGTTGATGATGCAAGGAATCAAGGTAATAGGCGATCAAAGTCCTTTTTCAAGTACCACCAATACCTAATGACAACTGCAAAATTAACATTAGTGTAATAACATATCATTTATAATTTGATATATATGCATACTTATAATCTTACTTATGTTAAATAACTTACCCTGGGTTATATGAAATAAAAACAAAATCTGCATTATTTGCATTCATCAACTGATTAGCTATAACCCTTGACCTATTTTTCTTGCTTGCTTCTCCCAATCCAACTTTAGAAACCAATGTCGGATTTACAAAAAAAAATCGCTCTTCCTATTTAGCATCAATCATGTTTTTATGCAAATGTCTGATTTAATTTCACACAATATTTAAAAGTTATAATATTTTAATTTAACTAATATTAAATACAATTCGCATAATGAAAAATTAAAGCATAAATAAAAGAGTTAAAATAAATGAAAAACATATTAAATTTTTATCTTACCATATATAGAACAAAATGCAATTAGATGACACATATGTTGATGATATAATGATATCCATGTCTTCTTTCATGAGGAAGGTGTTAAATGACTGTCCAAAAACCTCCTCTATGATTTCTACTGCATGTACGATCTCATCCTTTAACAAGCACCCAACTAATGCAGCAAAGTTCTTGATAACAATTGAGGATCATATTGACATTCCTCATGTGCAGCTTGAACCATTTCTATTGTACTACGTTGATCATCAAATTGAAGTCTATCATAAATTTCTGCTCTTATGGAAGGTGGGCCAGTTGGAGCTGCCTCTCCATGTCAATACCATGTATGGTAACTTTGATCAATTCCAAAGAAAAACAAATGATCTCGAATAATTTGAGGAGTATTGAAAATCATATTCCCACATTGTAAGCACGAACATTTAATGGAGATTTTATTTGCAGAATTTTATATTGCAAATGCAACAAAGTATTCAACTCCATCTTCATATTCCTTCGATCTTCTATCCTTTGTGATCCATGAACAATCCTTTTTTAAAGAAAATATTAATTCCAATAGATATCACACTTGAAATGGAAGAACTCATCAACATTCCAGTATTATTCATTGAGCAATTTCTATTTTATATGTTAAAAGAAAATTAAAAATTAAATATTTAAAAAAATATTTAAATGCATGTCAGATATAAGAAAAAAGAAATGAGCATTATTTTTTGAAATATTGTTGAATTTGTTAACACACGCAAAATTATTAAAATAAAATTTAAATTTGAGGAATTATTTCTCAAAGTAAGTTAGATTCATAGAAAAAAATATTTAAACAAAAAAATATCATTTAATTATACTTTAAATTAAAGTAAAATATGATAAAAGGCATTTTATAGATATGACATTTAATGTCTCTAGGTTCTTAGTCTCATTGATTTTGAAATAACATGACTATAGAGTACACATTTATATGAACTATAGCCTCATTTTTCAAATCAGAATTTTAAAAGATAGAAATAACTATAAAAGATAGAAATAACATGACTATAGAGAATGACTATAAAATAAATTGGATAAGAAGTTTGCATTGAATCAGAGATAGAAATAAGAATTTTCAAATCACCAATTTCCTCTAGACGCAATCCCAGAAATGACTGGTGCCAAACTAACAAATGGCCTCGACACCGAGGATTGGTATTCTCCGGCGAAGGAAAACATTTCCAACAAATGCAGTGCTTGTTGTGATACTTGTTTGCGAAGATGGTGTGATTGAGCTTAAATAGCGGTGTGGTGTATTTAAAGGCTTCAAAAATAGATGAACGATCCAAAATATAAACTATTATTGGTCGCCATTATTTATTTTAGTAAATGGATAGAGCTGACACTTTTTCATCAATCAAAGATAGAAAGGTTACTCGATTTATCTGGGACTCTAGCTATTCCGACATCCCAAGATCAATTATATCTAATAATGGGCGACAATTTGAAAGCCAAGTCTACCAGGACTTCTGCCATAAATTGAAAATAAAAACTTATACTTTACCCCTTGGTATCTACAAAGCAATGAGCAAGTTGAGGCCTCCGACAAAACCATGTTGATTACCTTGAAAAAACAACTAGACTCTGCTAAATGTAAATGGGTGGAAGAGCTTCCTGAGGTGCTCTGGGTTTACGGTACCACTACCTAAAAGTCAACTAGAATCTCTCTTTTTGCGCTCACTTACAAGATGGAAATTATTATCTCTACCAAAGTTGATCGGCCACCATCCAAATAGTTGCACACTGATTCAAAAAATATGAAATCAATAGCCACGGTGTTAGATATAAGTGAATAAGAACGAAAAGTTGCAGCAGCCCGCATAACACCCTACCAATGCGTATGATTCAAAAATCAAAATCTTATTTCTATTTGGATTAATATGTGTTTCATTGTAAGAAAAAAAAATCATAATAAATATATAAATGTTAGAGACAAGTAAACGCATATTTATAGATTTACAAAAGATATTCATAATTTTAATAGAACGATAAAGTATGGTAAAACATTAATAAAAAAACATAATTTTAAATAAGTACAGATGAAAAAATAAATAAATTTATTTATGATTGATCTCAATGGTGCACTAAATTTAATTTATTTTAAAAACAAGAACAAATTTATGAATGAATTATTGCATTGGATGTCATTTTATGTCACCTATGCTAATGCAGGATATTGTTTTTTTTTTTTTGAAGTTATCATCGTGACATTGGTGTTCTCAATGAATGAACCTTATCTACTTATAATTTTGTTGAACAATTGCTATATAAAAATTAATATTAACATATTGAATAAAAAAATAATAACTCCTAAAATTTAGAAAAAAAATTGCAACCAAACTAAATAATTAATATTTTATTGCTCTTCAATTCATCAAAATAAATCAAACTATTCTTTCCCCTCTTCAATGTAGACAATTAAAATGAAAAATGTTGAATATAAAAAAAATATGGATCAGATATTAAAGTACCTAGGTGAGAATCAAAAAAATCATCCAATAGATGCAAGATAACATGTGACTCAAGAGTTTTTGTGCATTAATAAATATGTGGTAGCATCAACTTGTGATTCGATCTAATTCTAATATACATACACATACACACACGTTTATTGCACTTGTTAGTAGCACTTAACATGAGAATGGTGAAGGTGATAGATTGACAAAGCATCTGCATTTATAAGCAGAAGTTGGCTTCGGGTTTGAACAAAAGAATCACGGTGATAAACTTTAGAAATTTTAAACAAGGATCACTCAGTTCGGCCCAACTCTTCCGCTGTTCTCGCCGAGTGCTCCCGACAAATAGAGCATATAATACTGCGTTTATAATACATGCGGTATATGCTAAATCACTCGGAACACGTTCACATTAATTAATTAGGTTAACAAAAGCGAAGAGCTAATACAAGTATAAACATAATGGAGAAACTTACAGGATGCTGCAAAAATGCCCAATGATTTCAAAGACGCGAGCTTGAACCCTAGCTGTTGGAAATGGCCGAACGTGAAGAAGAAGAAGCGCAACTCTTTCTAGCGATAGATTAATCTATATAATTAAGTTAAAAATAACTTCTAGAAACAATATTAATCTAAGTTTTGTTGTAGCAACAATGATGCTTCTAGAAAGCGTCATAAAAACTTAATAAATTTTACAAATAATGTCGCTTTTAGAAAAGTGTCATCAAATGTCTAATTACACATCGTATAATGACGTTTTCTGAAAGCGTCAAGATATAAAGTATCATTAATTTGCTGTTTTGTTATAGTGATCATAGTAAAGGAGTTGTGTGTTGGCTATGGATAATAATGACATATAAGTCATGGGATACACATAAGAGATGATGCTTCATATGGTGGTGATAGTCATACAAGTTAATTTTTCTTGTATGATTTTCATAAATATGATTAATAGGAAGATGTATGTTAATTATCATGAATATATTGCTTATGAAACTAAAAACACATATATATTTATTACCACATAATCTAACATTCTAAAAATATTATAGGTTAGAGAATAGATATGTATATTTGAAGAAATTATCAAGATTGGTTGACATATTATTTAAAAGGAGTAGATGTGTGAATGACTATGAACTGAATAATATGTAACTTTGGTGGTAAAATATTGAGTTAAAACTTTGAGGGGATCATTATTGGTAGTGACAATATAAAAGTGATAACCACCTTGTATAAAAAGAGGGTACTATAGCATTTTCATATTAATTTTATCCTTTATATGACATTTGAACAAAACATTGAAAAAAATACTAAAAAAGTTTAATTATACAAGAATTTGAGTCAATTGTTTGATATGCCAGATACCAAATAAAACTAGTTATTTTAGAAGTTATACATAATGTGTTTAGACAAAATAGACCTTTATATAAAATAATTTCACTAAATTATAGTTTTTAGTAGATTATAATAAATAGTAGTAAAATTAAGCGATTTTTGTGTGAGATGAAAACTTGGTGGATTTAATTGAGAAAGAAGAAGCAAAAGGTTATGTAAAGTCATAACATTACCTATATTTTGTCTTTGTTACAACTCATTGAGCTATATGATAGTTTTGATATCTATTCTTGGTCGAAGAACTATACAAATAGTCTTGATGGTCTTTGTATATCAAGACTCTACCACCTCATTGTCATAATTATTTTATTGTGAAATATATTCCTTTCAACTATAAAACTTTCCTAGAGTCCTAATTGTACAAATCATGATATATTTATGAATATAACATTAATTTTATGTCATAATAATCAATGTATCTCAATGGGACTAAAAGCCATAACATTCTTCTAGTGTCATGACTTTTTAATTATAGTGCCACCAAATCTAATCCAAAAGTTATGATACTTCTCCATCTTCACAACTTTTAGCTACAAACAGTTCTAAAGTACAATATTCAAGCAATGACTATTTCTAATGCCATGACTTTTGCTTTTAAAAATGACTAAAGTCATGACCTAGCTATTCTCAGTGTCATGTTACAAGATAAAATACATAAGCCATGATCATTCACAATGAAACAACTTGGTATTATAAAGGATAATATTTTATTGTGGTCATTCCTAGTATCATGACCATTTGATCCAAGAGAAATACCAAAGCCAAGACCTATTCATAAAGTAGTAACTTAGCATTCTAGAGACAAAATGCATAGTCATGGTCATTTTCAGTGCCATGTCATTCTAAGGAAAGAAAGAGTCAAAAGCCATGGCTCATTCCTAGCATTGTAAGTTTGTATCCCATAGAAAAAAAGACAAATCTACAACATTGGACGAATTAATGACTTTCCACTTAAAATTCACATCCAGTCATGCAAGTATAAAAGTGAAAAATGAGGAATTTTAAAAAAAAATTCAAATGCATGAGAAAAGAGATGAAAATTTAAGATTTTGAGAACAATTTTCATCCTAATAAAGAAAAAATCCATGAACAAAGGGGTGAAAAAAGAAACAAGCATAAGCCATAGACGGGGTATTAATTTTGACTCTACCATAGGAGCAAATTTGAGGTCTTTCAAATGAGTATTGTGGATCTATAGTTTGGTTCCTACACATTCTTGAGGGTTGTCATTAGAAACTTGAAATTCAATGAAGCATATTTGAATAATCTCATATAAATTCTTTCACAATATTAGTCTTAATTGAGGTGTCAGATTATTAATTTGATTTTGTGTGATGAATGATTTATGAATGATTTTATGTTTGGATTTTATTGTGATTTAGATATTGATAGATATAATATTTATAAGGAACTAGAATTATACTTTTACAATTAGTGAATTTATGTATATTATTATGGTAGATAGTGATATATGAAATATATCAAGCTCTCACATTATGGTAGGAAGGAAGTGATAGTTATTCTCATCATGACGTATGAGACAAATCTATATGTAAAATCGTGATGTTGAGGTATGTTAATCATGGGAGTATGACAGATACGAAGTTGAAATAGAGGTATCAAACGGGTCTGGCCAGCCTGGCCTAGCCCATTTTTTGGGCCCACTCGGGTTACCATGCTGTGCCAGGAATGATATGTTATAGTACCTATGTCGTGCATGGCAAGACATGGTTCCTTAGAGGGTAGGCTCAGCATGGTCTGCAGCCCAAAATACACCCAGGTTCGGGCTCGTTCGAATTAGGTTGGTCATTATTTTTTAGAATTAGGGGTTCGGGCACTGCGCCACCATGCCGCCCATCGCCCATAGGGCGTGCCAATCCATATCTTATTGGGCATTACCTTGTCATCTCTCCATCGGGCATCGCTCGGTGAGTGGTCACCCATGTCGTGCCCACATGCCAGGTACCCATGTCGTGCCTGGCACGACATGTGGGCCGAATACCCTCGGCATGGTATGACATGATTCGTACCGTATGTGTGCCCGGCATAGGTAGAGGTGTCAACTGGGCCGGCCGGCCCGGCCGGCCCTGCACGAGGCACGACACGGTTTAGCCGTGCCTAGGCCGGCTCGGCATGGAAATTTTCCGTGCCCGAGCTCGTGCTGTGCCCGACCATGGCACAATCATGCCGTGTCGTGCCGAGGCCAACTAGGCCTCGTGCAGTGCTTGGCCCGACACGGTAACGTGGCCCGTTGGTATGGTATCGTGCCGACATAATTTTTTTTTAAATTAGGGTTCGGGCACGCCCGATTCCTAATTTTTTTATAATTAGGGGTTCGGGCGTGCCCAATTCCTATTTTTTAAAAAAAATTAGGGTTTTGGGCACGCCGAAACCCTAATTTTTTTTTAATTTAGGGTTTGGCCCGACCGGGCAGAACCCGTCGAACCGTACCGGGCTGAACCCCCACAAAACTGTGCCAGGCCAAGCACGACATGGTACAGTAACTGTGTCGTACCTGGCCCGGCACGAAAGCCCGGTCGGGCCTGAAAAAATGGGCCGGGCCGGGCCGGCACGTCCTTTTTGACACCTTTAGGCATAGGCTTTAGCATGTTATTGTAGAATGTCGTGCTGGGTCAGGCATGCCTGAATTGTGCTGGACTTCAGGCCAGGCCTAGGCTGCTTGACCCATTTGACACCTCAAAGTAGAAAGCATGAACAATTTTATAAGCTAATCTATTATGATTATCTTAGATAAAATGAACCTCAATTTATATAGAGGTTTATATATATATATAATTCTAAGGATTTTACCTTTAGTGTGTGAGTTACATGTTATAGTAGTGATAGTGATATACAATCAAAGAGACATACTTGATTAAAGGTGACTTGTATGGTGGTGATATTTTTGTGAGTTACTTTTTTTATTATATGGCTATAATCTGTGAGATTTGAAAGAAAAAAAATATGTTGATTATGTGAGTATTATCTTTACAGAGCCAAAAGTGCAAATATTTTTAATATCACATTAATTCAAATTTTATGATAAATAAGGTCTAAGAATAAAAATGTATATACAAATCAACCAATGAGGGTTATTGATGAGTTTCCTAAATAGTATGGACTTATTAATACTCTTGAGTAGTAATGATTTGTCATTTTAGTACTAAAGTAATAAGAAGATAGCTACAAGCGTACCAACATTGGAAAGGACCCAATAGATGATAGCCATCTTGTATGCTATTAGAAAACTAAGATAATTTCACAATAATTTTGCATTCATTCTATAACCAAGCATAATAATAACCAGACAATTTTGATAGCTCATTATGCATAATAAAATATACTAACCCTAGAATTTAAGAGACTTGCCAAAAACATATTTTTATTTTTTAAACTAGAGTAGCAATTAATTGAAAGTTAGTTTATCAAACTACCTACTCGAATAATGTGAGATCAATATCAAAAAAAAAATCCACTTTACTACTTGTATGACTCATATACTTATGAACCTAGTTGGATGAGAGACTTAACCATTGATGCTTTGGAACATTGCCTAATCCTAAAAATTAGGCAACATCATAAAGTTTCAATAAGTATTTGGTATCATTGTCAAGGATTATTTAGTTTGGTTAGTCAACTTTAGTCAATATAATTATTTTTGAAAAGAGATAGTTCTATTTTAGTAGTTTGGATAACAATATATTAATTTAAGACCTTGATTTTCATTGCTTGAATTATGTTACTTGTTTGTAACTTACATTTTAGCATTTTTTTTTATTTTTGTAGTCACAATTAACAAAAATAAATTCTGGGACTAGGCTAACATCTTGAGACCCAAAATGTGAGAAAATCAAAATAAAAGAACTTTGAGACTAGAAGATGAGCACAACCCAAATTATCATTAAAATGAAACATATGTTCCACCAATAAGTGATTTCTATCTCATACCTATTAACAACTTGAATTAGTTCACTTATCATGATTCAGTAAGCTTTGAAGATTTGAAATATGTGAATCATAAGAGTTGCCTTGCTAAAATAGTGTCTAGTAGAAATCCATTTTAAGGCTTGATGATATTATTAGTGCATTAGTTATAAAAATTAAATGAATCAATGAAAGGGAAGATCAACATTGTAAAAGAATTGAGAAGAAAATGAAAGAATTGATATAGATGACAAGTGAGTAAAACATGAAGGATTTCATGCAAATCTCACTTTGGAATAATGAAAAATTGGAAGGTGATAAGAAAGTAATTAAAGATCTGGTGGTTGAACTAAAAAAGTCACTCTTTTTCTTGCGGTCTTAGACAATACTATGATTTTGGAGTTACGCGGGAGAAATGTTGACATTGTAGTGCCTAAGAAAGTCACATAACTAGAGAAGAAAATCACGTCTAGTGACAAAGCCAATACTATGAAAATTGCACCGATCTTGAGGGACACTTTACATGATAACACCATGATTTAAAAAAAAAATAATTTGATGGAAGAAGAGTGCCTAGAAACTTGGATAACTCTTGATGGATTGATCCTGAAGGAGTTGTCAATTCATCTTCATTATTCTTTTTAGGAGTAAGATAAGATGAAACAAATTAATATTTCAACTGGGTCAATAGAAGAAATAGGCACCACTATGGTGAATCTCATAAAGAGATATGCTAATACTATTGTTTGGTCATAAAGAGATATCAAAGAAAGTAGTTCATCAATATGAATGCACAAGATCCTTATGGAGGAGGATGTGAAGGCGGCTATTGAGCACCAATGGAGTCTAAATCTAGATATGAAAGATGTTTTAAAAAATTATGAAATTGATAAAGGTGAGTGTCATTTTTGCTATATATAATAGTCCATGGGCGAGATCGATTCATTTTGTACCAAAAAAGGAGGGTTGATGATAATGAAAACCACAACTGATGAAAAGCTTGCCCCATTCAAAACCACTAGATGGTGACTAAGTGTAGATTATTAAAAATTAAACAAGGGAATGGTAAAGGATCACTATCCACTTGTATCCATGAATCGGATATCAAGTAGAATCTCATCCTATTCATTTTATTATCTTCTAGATAGAAATTTGGGATACAATTAGATTCTAATTGACTTGGTGGATCAAGAAAAACTATTCATTTGCCTATACGAGACTTTCATATTTAGGAAAATATTATTTGGTCTTTGTAATGCTTCTATCATATTTCAAAGTTATACGAATACTATTTTTGTTGACTTTAATGAAAAAATTATGGAGATAATTATGAATGATACTTTGGTGTATGTGGATTCCTTTGAAGGATGCTTACATAATCTAGAGGTTATATTAAAGTGGTGTAAAGAAACAAATTCCATGCTCAATTTAGAAAAAATATCATTTCATGATTAATGAATGGATCATACTCGAACATGTAGTCTCTGCTAGAGAATTAGAGGTGAATAAAACAAAGATATTGATGATCAAAATACTACCAAACCCTACTATAGTCAAGGTGGTGAGAAGTTTTTTTGGGCATGCAAGGTTTTACACGTGATATATTAGTAACTTTTATAAGACACCAAAACCATTACGTTAACTATTAGAGAAGAATGTGGTGTTTGATTTTGATCAAGAATACATTGATGCCTTTTAGGAGTTGAAAAAAAAATTATTTGAGAGGTCAGTCCTGATTGTGATACGTTGAGAAGAATTACTTTCTATCATGTGTGATGCAAGCACATAACCTTGGGAGTTGTATTAGGAAAGATATGGGAAAAAATCTTTAGGGTAATTTCATATGCCAATCGGAAATTGAATGAAGCCAAAGTGAATTATACAACCATGGAAAAAAAAATTAGCTATGGTTTTCTCTTGTGAAAATTTTTGAATAGACATCATTTGAACAAAGGTGGTGATTTATAGGGATCCCATAGTTGTATACTGCTTGTTGATAAAAAAGGAAGGTGGGTCGAGGCTAATTGAGATGGATATTACTACTCCACAAATTTGTAGTAGAAATCTAGGATAAGAAGAGTGATAATATGATAGTCAATTATTTATCATAATTGGAATCAAGAGATAACATAATAAGAGAGACTGAAAATTTGAGAGATTTTTTAGATGTGTAAGTTTTGATGATAGAGGCCAAACTAACCTGGCACACTGATTTTTTTAACTATTAACATATACTATTTTACCTCTATTTCTCACATCACACCAAAACAATTTTATAATCCATGAGAAACTATTTATAGGATTATCCACTATTATTTAGAAGATATGTGCCCGGAGAAGAACAAATAAAGATTATCCTCAAATGTTATATATTATCTTATGCAGGATATTTTGGAGGAAACAAAACCACTATGAAAGTATTACAATCTGATTTTTTTGCCTTTATTATTTTGAGATTGGTAAAACATGGTACGCTAGAATGATAGATGCTAGAGATTGGGTAATATATTTAGAAAACAAGAAATACTACTAATCTTATTAATGAAGCGAAGAATTTTGATATATGAGGAATTGATTTATTGGGTATTTTTTCTGGCATCTTTCGGGAAAGAGTATATTCTGTTAGCAGTGGATTATGTGTCAGAATAGGTGGAAGCAATGGTGGTACAAAAAATGACCAAAAAAACTGATGAGTTTCTTACACAATAATATCCCTACTGGGTTTAGCATGGTGTGATGAATGGAGTTATTTTAGTGTGTACTTGACGAAGCTTGAGATGATGCATAAGAAGGGACATTAATATCATCCAAAAATAAATGAGCATATAAAAATATTAAATAAAGAGATAAAAAATATTAGAAAATATTGTCAACCCATTTAGAAAAGACTAGTCGCACCATTTGAAGGAAGCACTATGAGCTCATAAAACTACATTAAAACTCCATTGGGGATGTCTCATTTTTAACTAGTTTTTGGTAAATCTTATCATTTATAGGTCGAGCTTGAACATTGAGCATGGTGGCTCATTAAAAAATTGAATTGTGATATGAATGATGCTAAAGAAAGGAGAATTCTATATATGAGTCAGTTGGAGGAATTATGGAATGAAGCTTATATCAATTTACAAATTTATAAATATAGAAACAAAATGATTGCATGATAATAATCTACAAAGGAGGGATTTCAAAATGAGAAAAAAATATTGGGTTTTAACTCTCATCTTAAGTTATTCATAGGAAAGTTGAAACCTCAGTGAAATGGAACCTTAATAATTATGATCATGACTTTTTAATGGGCAATCATGGTCAATTCAAAAAATAGAGTGGAATTCAAAGTATATGGTGAAAGAGTAAAGTATTATATGGCTGAAACAATAATTCTAGAGAAACTGAAGAAAGTAGAAAAAGAAAGAGAGGCATTAATGAAATCATGGCTTTGATCAACATAATGATTTTATAGATACAAAAGCTGAATAAAGAAGCCACGATGAACTATAGTGTTATATCTTTGGAGTTCCAAAATGAAAATGCTCAAGGTGAAGTCCAATCAAAAGCTATGACAATCCATAAAGTCATGGCATCCAAGGAAGAAAAAACCATCATGATCCAAAAGCCATGATATCCTAGGACAGAGAGAAAAGAAGAAAGTCCCAAAAAAGCTAAGATAAAATATAATTCAATACTAAAAGAAAGCTTAAGAAGAGAAGAGGAAATGAGATATTATACAACGAAGTTAGCCAGGACAACAAGGATCACCGATGGAGGTAACAATTTATTGATAGTCCAGCTATGAATGTTAAATACAATACTTTTTGGGAGGTACCCCAATTGAGATAACATGGAGGATTTTGCACAATATTTGCACCTATAAATTTAGTTGTAGAACTCAAATCCTGCTATAACTTGTTATATGTCTAGAAAAAGAAGTTACAATGTCATCTTGACACACTATAATACTCAAACTTAGTCATAGTAAATATTTATGTTATGAGTGATGGATGTAAAGCCAAAATGTTTATATAAAGGGGGAGAAATTGCTTGGGAATGAGCAATTGTTTTAGTTTGATAATTGGTTGGTATCCAAAATACCAAATAAAGCTAGTTATTTTGGTAATAATGAATGATGTGTTTTTACAAAATAGAGCTTTTAATAGAATAATTTTACTAAATTATAGTTTCAATAGATTTTGATGAATAATAGTTAAATTACATGTGTTTGTAAAATAAAGACTTGGTGGAATCATTGAGAAGGAGGAGAGTGAAAGGTCATGTAAAGTCATATCATTCATTATTTTATGACTTTGTCATACCTCAATGAGTTATAAGATAGTTTTGACATTCATTCTTGGCTGATGCTCTACACAAAAGTAGTGGCAATCTTCATATGTCATGACACTATCACCTTATTATCACAATTATTTTACTACTCAACATATTCTTTTTGATTGCTAAACTTCATTAAGTTTCAGCAGTACTATCCAATGACACTTTTTATGGTTATGCCATTTATTTTATATCATATAAGTAAGTATCCCACTTGTGCTAAAAGCCATAACTTTCTAATAGCACCTTGACTTTTTCATTACATAGCCACCAAGTCTAAAGAAAAAGTCATGATACTTCTCCAATATCATGGATTTTAGCAATAGAAAGTTCTAGAAAGCAATACTAGAACCACAACTATTTTTTGGGCCATAACTTTTGTTCTTGAGAAATTTTGAAAGCCATCACCAATTCTTAGTATATGAATTTGGGTTATAAAGATGAAATACATAAGCCATAATCATTCCCAACACCATAACTTAGTGTTATAGAGGCTAATGTGCAAACACAATAATTCCTAGTACTTTGACCATATTTCTAGAGTCATAACTTTGTCTTTCAAAGATGAAATACATAGTCATGGTCATTCATATCATCATAGCAATCTAAAGCTAGAAAGAGTCAAAAACTACAACTCATCTCAGTACATTGACTTTGTATTCTAGAGATGAAAAGCCAACTTCATGACTTTCCACTTAAAATTTGCACCAAGCTATGCAAGTATAAAAGCACAAAATGAGGAATTTCTAGAAAAAAATTCCAAGGCATGAGAAAAGGGATGAAAAGTGAGGATTTGGAAGTAATTTTCACCCAAACCTAGGAGAGATATACAAGCATAGGGGCAATAAAAGGTATAAGCATAAATCCTGGGGGGGGGGGGGGGGCATGAATTTCAACTTTACCTATGAGACAATTTGAGACCCATGAATGAGTATTATAAGTTTAGAATTTGGTTCCTATATACTCTTCAAGGCTACCACTGAGAACTTGAAATTCCATGAGATATATTTCAAATTATCTCTTGTGATCTTTTCTTAATATCAGGCTAAATTAAGTTCTAGGATTGTTGTATGTGATTTTATGTAATAGATGATTAATGAAAGATTTTATATTTGGATTATATTGTGATCTATTTATTGATGGATGTTATATTTATAGAGAATTAAAATTAGGATTTTACTCTTAGTGAATTTGTGCATACTATCATAGTGAATGATGATAGGTAAATAATGAATCACACTTGAACATAATGGTAGGAAGGAAGTGACAATTCTTCTCATCATGATATGTGAGACAAACTAATATGTTATAATTCAATGTTGAGGTATGTTAATCATATGTGTATGATACTTACGAAGCTGAAATCATGATCGCTTTTATAAATCAATACATTATACATACCTTAGATGTACTAGATTTCAATTGATGTAGAAGTTTTATATAATATTATACTAAGAGTTTTACCTATAGTATGAGTGTTACATGTCATGGTGTTGGATAGTGACAGGTAAGCCATGAGACACACATGATTGGAGGTGACTAATATGTGATAACAATCTCGTGAGTTACTTTATATCATATAACTACCACTACTGAGATTTAAAATGAAAACATATGTTATTTGTGCAAGTATGATGCTTGTGAAGCTGAAATTTTAAGTACTTTTAATGACGCATCAATTCAAGTATTGAGGGGACATGCATGAATGAACTATTATTTGAGAGGGCCCAATAGTTAATACTCACCTTGTATACTATTAGGACACTAGAATATTTTTACAATAATTCAAACTTTGTTCTATAACCAAGCATAATAACAATAATATAATTTAGATAGGCTATCATGCATAATGAAATATACCAACCCTAGAATCTAAGACTCTTACTAAAAATCTATTTGTATTCTTTTAACTAGAGTAGCAATGATTGAAAGTTGATTGATTGGATTGCCTACACAATCTCTATGAGATTGAAATATGGATAAAAGTATACTTTACTACTTGTATGATCTATATACTTGTAGGTCTGATTGGATACTCAACCAAGAAGATTTTAGGATATTACTTAATATTAAAAATTGAGTAATGTAACAAAGTCACAACACCAACCATAGAGTCTAAGTATCCTTCCAAAAATCTATGTCTGTCTATTGAACTCGAGTAGTTGTTAGTTCACAATTGATTGATCAAACTAGCTATAAAATTCATATGGAATTGATAACTAGACTTGCAACTATTTTACTACTTGTATGATTCATATATTTACATAACTATATTAGATGAGAGATAATAATCCAATAAGATTTTAGGATTGTGTTAATCAATAATAAGTTTTTATACACTAATAAAGTTGTAACACTTTTTTGGTATCATTTCCAATAATTATTTGATTGTGTTTGATTAGTCAACTTAAGTATTTATGTTATTTGGATAATTATATTGCTAGTTGTTTAGATATATTTGTTACTTTGTATTTGTATTGTATTTGTGCTTTGTTTCTTTGTTTTTTATTTGTTTTGTAGCCATTACACCGACATGAGTATAACTTCAATGACTAAGTCAACACCTCTAAACCCAAAAATTTAGAAAACAATAAAAGCACTACTAAGATATAGAGTTGAGAAAGAGCATATTAAAAGAAATAGCTACAATAAAGACCATGCTATCCAATAGCTAAATGCTTACCATACCTTGGAGTGATTATTGGTTTCTGATTATGATTGATATTTATTCTGGGATTCAGGATAAAATTTGTGCAAGCAAATTATTTTGAGTTGAAGTTGAGTTTGATTGTTATAATGTAACAACATCAATATAATGGCATAATTTCAAAATATCCAAATAACTATGTCTAACCTTTCTTGGATTTGTGTGACAATATGAAGATGAACAAAGTTAGCTCGGATGTGATATAATTATGACTTTTATATATATATATTTTTTGAGTTATAAAGCCTAGAGCTTGTTCTAGTGCTTATCTAGAGATTTGATCAAGAATTAGGACAAACCTGTATAAGTTTTTCTCACTAAGTTCTTCCTACTTTAAATCACTTATCATATATGGAGAGAGATAACAAAATTTCGATAAGGGTAACATGGGATATTATATGATAATTGTTATTGATTCAAATAATATTTGAAAAGATGCTCACAACATGGATCTGAATTATAATTCCAAACTCATACATTCTACAATTAGTTGAAGTACATGATGAGACCTAAGATTGATGAGGCCTCATATGATTTTATTATGAGCAAGTCACCCCTAGGGAGCACTCTATATATTTGAAAAGCTATAAAATAATAACTATCAAACTTAGAATGATCAAGTATTTAGAAGGAAGGAAGCTGAATTAGTGGAGTTGGATAGAGTGAGCAGTATGGAAGCCAAGATGGATGGCTTTTCAAAATTTTGGAGACCAAGAATAAATAGTTGAATGTCAAAAATTCTTAGTTTCATAATAATATGAAATGATAAATTTCAACCCCATATATCAAGTGGTAGAAATTAATATTTTGTAGAACAAATGGTACATATTCCTACCCAATACAGTATCATCCAAACATGAGAAATCACCAAATCCTATCATATATAAAATTCTCTAGTTCTTCTCAAATTACATAAGAATTTGAGAGATTATCAATTTCAAGGAGCCTCAAACTCTAATTCAACTACCCAAAGGGAGTAGAAAAGCCATCACTAGAAGACAATATACTTGTCTTGCTCATGGAGATAAAAAAAGAAATGTTCTTCAAGAGAATCAAATAGAATGGATAAAAACAAAGCCAAAATATATGAACGATAATATAAAGATCATTAGGAATTAACTAGGACAATTAACACCATTGATGATGAGAAGAACATGAATGGACTACTAAGCAATACTAAGGCAAATTCAAAGAAGTACGTATCCATTATATTAAGAAGTAACAAAAATGTATAGGGGTAATAAATAGAAATGGAAGTCAAAAAGGATCTACAACCGAAGAGGAAGTCATGACTAAAAAAGTCATGAATTTTTTTGAAGTTATGATACAACCCACAACGGCAAAAGATGCCATGATATTTTCTAAAATCACATCAATAGAACCCATTGCTTAACTCATGCCCCATCTATGACAAATGAAGAAGTGAAGGAGGAGAAGATGAAGATTTCTCAAAGTGATGATTCGGAGGATGTGTAAAAATAAAAAAATAAATGTAAATTGTAAATATCTTTCCCCTAATCTTCCTTTTCCACATCTTCCCCATAAAGCTTATTTTCTATTTACTGAAGTCTTATCTCAGAAACTAAAATATGTAAAATTTATAAAGGAAATATTAAGTAGTAAGAGAAAGTTGGATACCCATATAATGAGGAATATGAACGAGAAGTATAATACTATCATTTAATATAAACATTTGAGAAAGCTTAAGCATCCTATAATTTTTATGATTCTATGTATTATTAGGTAGTATACTTTTTAGAAGGCACTATGTGTCTTGAGCTCAAGTGTGAATTTGATATCATTACCCATAGTGTGAATATTAAACCTGTGTGAGAGTAATCCAACAACTCTCTCACTTCAAATGACTAATTGTTTAATCAAAATTCTGAATGATATTATTGAAAATGTATTGGTGAAAGTTGATAAATTTATCTTTTCAACATACTTTATTGTGCTAGATATATAGGGAGAATGACCAATTGCCACTTCAATTGTTTGCAATGAATGAGACAAACAGAAAGATTCTTGAAGGGGAAGAATCAAATGAAGTTAGGCATTAAGTGCCACCCTTCTTCAAAGTCAATATAGAAGCAAAGGAAAGAAGTGAAGAAAAGCATGATGAAGAATTATAATACATATTCGAGTAATATTTAACTAAAAAAAGGTGACATGAGAGAAGTTCTTGATATTTTATAAGTAATAAATTTGGAAACCAACTACAAGGAAGTATGGCAAAGGGTAGGGATAAAATCAATGCATAATTCCTTAGTGGTAGAATTGGAGATAAAAGATAATAAGTGAGAAGAGTATGTGGAAAGAAAAGAGAAAAAGACAAAAATAATATGGGGAGAAAAGATGCATCATGGGAAATGCATCTCAGCAAGAAGGATATGTTATTTGTAACTTCCTAAAAAAATTAATGATCACATTATGAAAATCTTAGAAGAGGCAATGAAACAAGTGAATATCAGAGTGGAGAAAAGTACCAAATCATGTTGGAAACTTTATGAGTCCATTGAAATTGAATGATAGAAAACTATTATGGATATAAATTAAATAATAGAAAAAAATATGAACTATAAAGAGAAACAATGGATTGAAGATGTGGGAAAGTATAGAGAAAACCCAAGGAAAATATATATTGTACTTTGTTCATTTAAAGATTCACAAAACTCTATTAAATGTTGAAAGATTGTATGAGATACAATGTGATTGTGAAGATAATGGAATGTTTAAAAAAATTTACAATGACCTTCCGCATCAATGCCCATATTTGAGCTGTCAAGAGCAAAGTTCCAATTTCAAGATTTTGATCTTCATGACCAATCATACTTTCCCCCTTCTTCTCTATGTTGAGATATTGCATGTCTCTCTTTCTTGATGACGCCGCACTATATTTTTTCATATTGTATAACTTTTTGTATATCACTACTTGGGTACACCTTCCAAACCTAACTGAGTAGTTGTGATATTCAATCTTGGAAATAACTCTACAAAATTAGTTATTTTAATAATTGTATGCTATGGCTCTATTACCATGTTATCACAATCTTTTCATTATGTAATATAGTCTTAGTGGTCATGCTATTTTATTGAAGTCATGATTATACTATCTCTAAAAAATACAATGATTACAATAATATTTTAATGTTATAGTAGACAAATATCCCACTGTTATAATTAGGCATCACAATTATCAATGTCATGACTTATTCAAAATAATGAAAAAATACCAAGTATTTTGAGTGACCATATTATTTTCCACCATTAAATTTTATTCTAAAGAGTATTTACTATACTCATGATGTTTCCAATAGTATGACTTTGTGCTCCAGTGAGAAAACACCAAAGTTATGGTCATTCATACTCTCACACCTTTGTGATACATAGAGTATTTTTATTAGTCATGGTCATTCTTAGTGCCATGATATTTTTTTTGCTTCAGTAAGAAAAAATCAAGTTGTAGTCATTCTCAATGCCATGAGTTTGAGTTTTAGAGGGAATCTATATTAGTCACAACATTACCAATGCATTGATATTTTCATCTATAGGAGAGTTACTTGAGCTGTGATATTCATTGTAGCCATGAATTGTATACTATGGAGAAGATCTTACAAGACCAAAAAGTCACAACCTCAAGCCAATATTGTGACTTCCAACTTTAAGTATCACATAAGAAACACTTAGGTGCAAATCCAAAGTTGGCATGAGTAATATTTGATTAGGTTTAGGTGTTGATACTTAGATCCTTACTTAGGCTTTCATTGGGAATCCTCGATTTTATGGGATGTCTCTAAAAATATATCATGTGAAATCTTCCATAATGTTAGACTAATTTGAGGACCTGGGTTGGTGTGACATACTTTTGTGTGATGAATACATGATTTTGTAAGGTGTATGTTTGTGTTAATATTTTAGTTTGGATATTGATATATATATGAGTATTAATTAGAACTAAAATTTAGGATCTTTACTATATCACATGTTAGTGTGGTAGTCATAGTGGATGATGATAGGTATATCATAGAATATAATCATGTGGTATGATAAGAAATAAGTAATTTCCTTTGTAATCTTAATATGTGAGATAAACCTATATGTAAAAATATAAGACTGAAGTAAGTTTAATAGTCACAAGTATGACACTTAGGAAGATGAAAGAACAAATAAACTTATGACTATTCAATATCTTATGTACTGACTTTTTTGTGTCATTTGGCGAGTATATATTATTATAGAAATTTCACTATATTATTATTTTGAGAGAGGTTGATAACTATTAGTAAAATGATAGTAATTTGAGTGAAATTGGTAGACTCAGTGGAGCAAAAGCTTGGATATGAGAGAAGCAATGAAGAGTCATGACAATTCCTTTGTCATGACATGGGTACACCTTCCACTTTTTTCTTGAATAGTCGTGGCATCATTTTTTAGCTATAATTATTCAAAAAAAATCTTGATATTCTTTGTACATAATAACTCTATCCCTGAGTTGATACACGTATTTTACTATATAATACAATCATAATGGCCATGACATTTTCTTAGAGTCACAACCACACCATCTTTTATATACTTAATGGTCATGATATTATTTTTCCAACATAGAAGCAAAGTACCCAGCTAATACAAATAATCATGAAAATTTATAGATTTATGACTTATTCGATGTAGAGCTAAAATACTAACTATTTTGTCACTATATTATTTTTCACAATGAATTTTAATTATAGAGAGCATTTACTCTAGTAATAGCATTTCCAATGCTTTGACTTTGTGCTCCATAAAAAAATACCAAAGCTGAGGTCTTTTCCAGTGCCATAACTTTCTGTAATAAAGAGTAATTATTGCAATAACAATAATCTCAGTACCATGACACTTTGCTTAGAAGTAAGACAAATGTCATGGACAATTGTAGCATTTAAACTTTGTATAAAAAAGATTAATTATTTTAGACATAGCAATCTTAGTTCCATAACAGTACAATACTTTGCTCAGAAAGTCAAGAACAAAATCATGGATAATTCCAATACCATAATTTTTTGTTATAGAGAGTAAAGGCATTAGTCAAAACCATTATCGATATCATGACATTAGAGCCCCGTAGAAGATTCGATGATATAATAAAGTAGTGATTTATAGTTTGTGTCATGACATCCAACTTAAAATATCTCATGGATCTATAAAGTATAAAAGAAATACTTAGAAGAATTCAAAGAGAAGATATGAAAGAGAGTAAAAAAGAATGGAAAAATATGAACCATGCATACTAAGAACCCTCGGCAATACAATTTAGATCCCCATCTAGGGCTAACCCAAGGAGAACACAAGCAATCATTGATTGAAATTAAGATTATATACTTAGATTTTCATTTAGGCATTCATCGAGAACCCTTAAAATTAATGAGACATCTTTCAAGATATCTTACATGATTTCCTCTCTAATGTATAACTAAATTAAGATCTAGGGTTGGTGAATATACTTGTGTTGTATTTATATTATTATTTGAATATTGATAGATATTGATATAAATTAGAAACAAAACTTAGGGTTTTCATTAATATGTAGTTTTATACATATTGGGTATGGTGGACAATGTTAGTTAAATCACAAGACATAACCATATGACATAGTAAGAAGAAAGAGATAACCCTTCTAATTTTAAGGTATGAGAAGAACCAATATGTGAAGATCTAAAGTTGAAATAAGTTTAATTATTGTGAGTATTACACTTACAAAGTTGAAGGCTCAAATATATTTAAGACTAATTTAATATGCACTATCTAGAAACTAACATTCGAGTAATATGGTGATTAAATAGAATATCTAACCTAAGAATTTTACCATAGTGTGGAAGTCATAAGTTGACTATGGTGAATGATAATAGGTATATCATGGGACACATGCAACTGGGTAGACTAGTATGGTGGTGATAGCCATTCAAACCATTTCTTCTTATATGACTTCCTAGGTGAGATTCATGTGAAGACATGTGTCAATTATCATTAGTATAATACTTATGAAGCTGAATGTGCAAATACATTTTATACCACATCATCTCGCATCTATAACATAATTAGATATTGGAGAATAAAAGTGTATTTTAAAAGTAATCATAAAGGGTAGTTGTCATATTTATTAAAAAGAGTAGATGCATGAATGACCCTTGAATGAAGTGATGAGTGGTTTTGGTTTTGAAATATTGAAGAGACTACTAAGTGGGGATCATCATAGGTAGTGACTTTTGTGACTTTGTTATGCTAACTAATCTTGTTGATTAGGTGGCATCCCATAAGCTATTTGATGAGAGTATTTCATCAATAGTAATCTATAAGTGCATAAGTCATATAAGTAGAAAAAAGACGTATTCAGATATTGATCACACATGGATTGTATTAATAGTTTAGTTATTTAATACTGAGACAACTCAATTCTAGCTAAATAAATAATTTTATTATGGATCAATCTAAGATCCATAGGTTTATTCTTTTAATTTATGTGATATATGTTCAAATTGACTCAAATTATATTAGGTTTAGATATAGAATGAAAATTGGAGTGTTGTATAATAACTCTTTTCCCTTTTGAGATATAATGTGCTTATCACCATTGAGCTTGTCCCAAAGGTAGTTTCTTGATAGTTGTTCCCTCGATAAGCCACCATATAGACAATAAATTATTTTTATTCAAGAGTCATTTATAATCTCATACCTTTTTATGCACCATGCTCATTCAATTACCATATACTTTTCTCAAGTTTAACTAGTAGGAATCATTTGAGTAAAAGTAACTCACAAAGGTTATCTCTACTATATGAGTCACAATATACTAGTACATATCTCAAGGATTGCATGTCACTGTTCTCCTTGATAATGATGTAACTCCCATACAAATATTGAAACCTTTAGGATAATATTCTATATAATATTCATCAAAATCAAGCACTATTTCTTATGGGATATTCATAATAGATTGACATGTAAAATTATTTGCACTTTCATATTCATAAGCACAATACTCACAATAATTAATATATCCAAATTTCAAGTTTTAACATATAATTTTATCTCAAATATCACATTAGGAAAGATTGCCACTTCATTACTACCGTATGTGCTAGTGAGCTTCAAGATTTACCTATTATTATTCACCATAATAATCTCACACAAACCAACTAAAAGTCAAAATCCTTGTTCATATTCTATTAAATCACACATCTATAAATATACATAATAAAACATAAATCAAAACACATTTATTAAAATAAAATTATTATGTATTATTACATCACATAAACCAAGTTACCCTAGAACACATGCTATTTTGATATAAATTCTAGAATCTACCCTAGAGGGGGGGGGGGGGGGGGGGGGTGTGTTGAGAGCAACACCCTTCAACTATATCGATCAAAATTAAGTCTTGCATCCCATGCTTGTATGTGGAGCCCCTAGAAAGTATTAAATTCACCCTTAGGGTTTGGTAGCTGTATCGTGGCTTTGTTTGTTGCATGGAGGAAGAAGAAAAAAATGGAAAGAACTCTAGAATATATTTTTCTTCCCCTTTTATACCTAGGTGATTTTCCATTACTTCAACTAGGTCATAACTTTTGTTAGAAAGTCATGACTTCGACCTTCATCTTTTTGTAACACAAAGTTATAGCACTTGGAAATGACAATGACTTGGGCTTAATGTCTCTATAACACAAAGTCATAACATTTTGAACTAGGTGTAGCTTTATGTGACCAACTTTCTTGTTCTTCATAAAGGGCCACAGGGCCACGACACTATGAAGGATCATAGTGTTGAGAGCTGCACCCTTCAACTCTAGGGATTAGCATTAAGTCTTTCATCCCTTGCTTATATGTGATGCCCATAAAAAGTGTGAAATTCACCCCAAGGGTTTGGTAGCTGCATCGTGGCTTGGTTTGTTGCATGGAGGAAGAAGAAAAAAATGGAAAGAACTCTAGAATATATTTTTCTTACCCTTTTATACCCAGGTGATTTTCGATTACTTCAACTAGGAGGTCGTAACTTTTGTTAGAAAGTCATGACTTTGACCTTCCTCTTTTTGTAACACAAAGTTATAGCTCTTGGAAATGACAATGACTTTGGCCTAATGTCTATATAACACAAAGTTATAACATTTTGAACTAAGTGTAGCTTCATGTGGCTATCTTTCTTGTTCTTCATAAAGGGCCATGACACTATGAAAGGTCATAGTGTTGAGATCTTCACCCTTCAACTCTAAGGATTAGCGTTAAGTCTTGAATCCCTTGCTTATATGTGGAGCCCATAGAAAGTGTGAAATTCACCCCAAGGGTTTGGTAGCTGCATCAGGGCTTGGTTTGTTGCATGAAGGAAGAAGAAAAAAATGGAAAAAAACTATGTAATTTCTTATTCTTCTCTTTTTATAGTTAGGTGATTTTCCATTACTTTAACTAGGAATTTGTAACTTTTGTAAGAAAGTAATGACTTTGGCTTTGATCTTTTTGTAACACAAAGTAATAGCATTTAAAAATAACAATGACTTGGTCCTAATGTCTCTATAACACAAAGTCATAACATTTTGAACTAGCTGTAGCTTCACGTGGTTATCTTTCTTGTTCTTCATAAAGGGCCATGACACTATGAAATGCCATAGTGTTGAAAGCTGCACCCTTCAACTCTAGAGATTAGCATTAAGTCTTGAATCCCTTACTTATATGTGGAGTCCATAGAAAGTGTGAAATTCATGCCAAGTGTTTGGTAGCTGCATCGTGGCTTGGTTTGTTGCTTGAAAGAAGAACAAAAAAAAACTCTAGAATGTCTTTTTCTTCCCCTTATATACCTAGTTGATGTTGCTTTTCATAACATTTGTAAGAAAGGCATGACTTTGGCCTTCATATTTTTAGCTTGAGGTCGAGACTCTAGAAAATTCTTATAACTCTTAAAATATATCTCAATCTTTATGTGACACAAAGTTATAGCAGTTGGAAATGACTATGACTTGGGCCTAATGTCAATTTAATTAACACAAAATCATACCATTTTGAACTAGGTGTAGCTTCATGTGCCCATCTTTCTTGTTCTTCATAAAGGGCCATGACACTATGAAAGGCCACAATGTTGTGAATGATCTTTCATATCATAATATTACCATGGAGCTAGGTAATATTCATGGTATTTATATTGAACTCTAATGACCATTATATGACTATGACACTAGGAAATGGTTGCAACACTAAGAAGACTTATCATGTTGGGAAATAGCCATGACATAAAAATTGGCCCTTCATGCGTCTCAAGTGTTTATGACACTATATATGGCCGTGGCACTAGGCTTCACTTCTAACTTATAATAGATTTCCACAACATTGGCAATTTTTCCAAATTTAAAAGTCATAGCTTTGATTTTGTTTGAAGACATGAGTCACGGTCTTGGAAAATGACTATACCCAAGTAACATCTTGAGCAACATTTCATATTTCAAAATTCAAAGTGCTGAATAATTAGCATAGCCTTTAGCTAGAGTAGTTAAGGCTATATTTTTTTCTATAGCTAATAAAAAGTCATGGATTTGTTAAAAAACTATGACAATGATTTGAGACTAGCAAGCTATATTAAAGATAAAGTCATAGTCCTATAATAAAATCATAACTTTTAGCATCAGTGGGGCATTTGGTTTCTATGACATAATATAAACATTACAACCATTTAAATGTTTAAAGATAAGTATTACTACTTCTCTATGATAATATCATAACTACAAAGGATATGTCATACATTGAAAGGATTAGAATAGTGAGTAGGTAGGATCATGTCATACAATGATTTCTATGACCAATTAGGTAATGTTTTAGCTAAGATTAGATATTAAAACAATGTGAGACTCCGTGCAATACCCCTCAGACAAATGCTCATGACTATTTATCAAAACCTTCTAAAATTCCAAAGTCATGAAATTGATCTATAAATATCTTAATTTCATGCCTACACATCATTATAATTCACCAAAATATATAAGAATATTTGATGGTTTGAATACTTAACAAACTTACATACTAGAATGATTGCTATATCCTGAATAATAGCTTCCCCCTCCATAAAAAATTTTTTTTTAACATCTCTAAAAAACTTTATGACTAGATATTTTAGTGTCATAGGGTGTCAAAATAGTAGAGAAACTTCAAGTATATATGTTGATAGTCATGGAAGGGTTTGAGTTAGATGAGTCAAACGGGCAGGGCTGGCTCAGCCCGGCACGAGGCACAACACAATTCAAATGTGCTTGGCCGGGCATGACATGCTATAGTGCCATGCTCAAGCCCGTGTTGGGAGCACCCACGGTGTAAGTCTTGTCGTGCCGAGTAAAGTTTTCGGCCCGTGTGTCGTGCTAGGCAAGGCACGACATACCTGTCATGTGGACACGGCACGACAACCTATCGCTGTGAGCGATGCCTGACATGGGGAGACGTACTGATGTTCGACAGATGAGGCTCGGCATGCCCGACGGGCAATGGAGGTGCAACAACACTTCTCCAAAACCCTAGGGTTTCTAATAATTAAATGACCCGACAAGACCAGACCCGGCCAAACTAGCCAAGCCCCCATCGGATTTTGGGCAACGAGCCCATGCTAGGCTTGCCCTCCCAAGAGTGTCATGCCTGGCACGACACGCTAGCCTAGTTGGGCTTGGAAAAATTGGGTGGGCCGACCTAGCCCGGCCTATTTTACACATCTAGTTTGAGTTCCATGATGATACTCATGGGTCTCTAGACATTTACAATTATTTATGTGGTGGATATAAATATTTATTACATCGCACTTGCAAAATTATGTCTATTGCCAGATCATGAAAATTTCTTTTCCTCCAGCAGAGATCACTACTTTTCAAACTAGTTTTTTAGTATACTATGTTTCATTCTTCTTGTTTGTTTATTCTTTCAGTCTTGCTTCAGCTACTCTTATTTCTTGAGATTTTTTTTGTTGGATATCATGAATTAAATGAATGCCACAACTTCTTCTTCTATTCTAACTTGTCTCTTTTCTACCTAGATCCCCAAAGTCATGGTACTGTGTATAGTCACAACTTTATTCTAATATTTTTTTTTCTTTTTTCTTCATATATATCCTCAAAGTCACAAAACTAAGTACATCAACTTTGTCATTAAGATTTTCCTTGCCTTTTTTATTTTGTAATTTCAAAGTCATTAGTCATGGTGTTGTGCACAACTGCATCTTTGTCTTTAATCATTTTGATACATTTTTTGTTCTATAACTCCAAAATCATGGTTGTATGCATAACTATGGATTTGTTTTTAATTTTCTAATAGACTAATTCATTCAATATCCCCAAAGTCATAATGATGTTCGTAGCTAGAGTTTTATTTAAAAGCTTTCCTTGACCATTTTTATTACGTGATACAAACTTCATGACATTGTGTATAGTTGTGACTTTGTCTTCATGCTTTCTCTGGCCATTTTCATGTTGTATCCCCAAAGTCATGATATTGAGCAAAATTATGATATTGTCTTTGATTAGATCATTCATAGTTTCTATCTCAGCTTTGTCTTTATTAATAGTTCCTTCAACTTCCCTAAAGTTGTCATCATAAAACTCTTTCAAGGTTGCGACTCCAAAGAATGCCTAGACCTAGGATGTCAAACGGGATGTGTCGGATCGGCCCGACCCATTTTTAGCCGACCCAACCATGCTTCTATGCTGGGCCAAGAACGACACGGTTATTGTACCATGTCGTGCTTGGCTCGGCATGGTTCTGTGGAGGTTAGCTCGGCATGGGCCCATGACACGAATCAGCCGGGTTTGGCCTAGTTAGGCAAAACCCCTAATTTTAAAAAAATTATGGTTTTGGTGCGCGCCACCGCACCACCGTGTCGCCACAATTTTTCTTCACTTCGGGGTCGATGAGTCTTGCTCGTCGGACTCAGCTTCTGCCGCTGGGGCAGTTTCTCGACTTGTGCCGAGGTACCATGCCTACGGGCCACGGTACCATGTCGGGCCAGGCATGGCACGAGGCCCGGTTGGCCTCAGCACGACACGGCTCGATTGGTGGCGTGGACAGACACGACAGGAGCACGGGCACAAGAAATTCTCATGCCGTGCCAGCCCAGACAAGGCCGAATCATGTCGTGCTTCGTGTAGGACCGGGCTGGCCCGACCTGGTTGACACCTCTACCTAGACCTCATATGAGTTATCTTTTTTTTGTACCTCAATTTTGCAACTCCAAAATAGTTCTTCCTCATCGTATTTCTTATCTTCATCATTTGTATAACTCCAAATGTATTATTCTACTTTATCTTCTTTATCTACATCCAACTAGTAGTCTTCTATAAAATCCTTCATTTAGAAATCCACTTTTTAGTGTATTATAGTATGAAGAGATTTTCTATTCTTAAATATCCCATTCATCATGTAGTCTTCTAGGCATGTAAGCCATTATATAGATTAAACTTTATTTTCTCATTGTTTATTTGAAAAATGAATTCCTTTATCTTAACATCAATAAGGGCTTGTCTCATTGCAAAAAATGATCATCACAATATTAATGGTACATAATAGTCATCCTTTATTTCTAATAAAATCAAATCCACTAGAAAAATAAAGATGCCCACATTATCCAATATATATTTAATAATCACATATGGGCACTTGATAGTTTGTCAGTTATTGCGAGTGAGAGAGATGTTGGAGTGACTTTCTAGAGATTCAATCTTGCAATTGAAATGAAATCAAATTGACACTTGATCACAATTTCCACAGTTTCTAAAATGTATAGTATCTAATAGTACTAGGTTAAATAAAACATTTGAGGTCTTTCAATTTTTTAAAAGTTTTTGTTAAATAATTGTATTATACTTCTCACTCTTATTCATAATCTCATACATCTCCAGCTTCCTCTTATTACTTATTATTCCTTTCATAAACTTCACACAATTTGATATTTGAGCTATAAATTCAAAAAATAGTATTTCACTTCTAGCATTTGGAATATATTGACAAACTTCTTGAAATATTCATTTGATTTTTTCCTTTCTAAATCATTATAGAATAGAAGATTAATCAGAAACTTATCCTTAGCTTCATTCTAATTTTTTTTATCTACATAGTTGTGGGTAATCTCCATTCGCTCATATTTCTTCATTTCCCTCATTCACATCTTTGGGTGAGATTTGAGATTTTATTACTTTTAGAGTCGTGGCTTTGTTAGGTGTCATGATATCATATGCTTCATCCTTCTAGCTTTATTCAGTAGGGGTCATAGCTTCTTGGAAATATATGTTAGATATATGAATTTTAAAAATTTTGTGAAACTATTAGCCTTAAAAAATCTAGAATCAACTTTTCAATGTAGTAGCATTGTAGCTCTTTCCCACTTCTAAGAAATATAGAGGATCAATTCTTTAGGTTTGTTTTAGTATCATTTGGTAGTTTATTTACTTCTTTTCCTATCATTGATAATGTTAATTATCCAATTTGATTCTCTATAATATTTATCACCAAACTCATTTGATATTCTCACTTTAAGCATCACCATTCTATTGTCTTGACATCAATCCACTTTTTCAATTCTATTAAGATGATATGAATACCACCTTTCAAGGTTGTCTTCTCTTCTCTTCATGATGGTTGAAAATTCAATCTTGAGCTTCTTTAATTATTATAGCTCATCAGTTTGTTCCCATTATTTTTTTGAGAATTGACTAATATTCTATAACTCAGTCCCATTGTCTCCATACAAAAAAATTGTCATGTTTTCTCATGTTTGGATAGTATTATATTCAAATATTATTATTGGATCGAAATACATATCAATTAATTTATATTTGGTTAGCTTCTTTCATTTGATAAATATGATTCAAGTCAACTAATTCATGTGGATGAAAAATGGTGATCTCCCCCAATTCTTTTCTTTTTTTCTCTTGGGTGTCAAGCTTCCTTAAATGAGCTTCTATCTTCAATTCAAATATGGTAAACCAATCCAACTCTAATACTTTTGCTTGTCTTCTTTCAAATGAATGATCCATTAGAGTTTAGTTATATTTTACTAGCTTCTTAAACAAATAATATGTATCCTCCAGTAAATTATTCATAATTGACCCTCTAGTGGCCACATCAACTATGCACCTCATAATGTAGTTTAGCCCATTGTATGGGCTTGAAATCACAACTCAAATCCATGTTGAGGATATTTTCTCAATACCTTCTTAAAATGGTCTTAAGTGTCATATAAAATCTCATGCTTATCTCGTTCTATAATTAAGAAGTAATTTGAGGTGAGAAGAACACTATGAGAAAATCTCTCACTAGTTTGTCTCAACTCTCAATGGAGCCATGAGCTAAATATTGAAACCAACTTCATGCCTTATTCCTCAATAAAAATAGAAATAGATTTAATATTATTATGTCAGAGCTAATTCTATTCATTTTTACCATATCTCGTAGCTCCAAAAATATTGTGACATGTTCTTTAGGATCTTTCGTTGCTCTTCCACTATACTTAAACTATTGAACCATAGTTATAAGACTCATGTACAGCTAAAAATAGTTTCTTTCCATCCGTTACAATTGAATGCCCAAATAATTTTTCATCATCATAGGCCTCCAATACTCTCCTAACATATGTTGGCGGATGAGTTGCTGGAAAGCTTTCCCATTACCAATTTGGGGCTCTCTATTACTGCTGGTTCACTCCATATGCTTTTTATTAGCCCTTTGTCCAGAGAGATTGACTTTTCTAGTTATTTTGATTTCTAGGTCCCGAGGGGTTAGCTTAGTCCCATCGCTTCAGATAATAAATGGGTGCTTAAAAAATAAAAAAGATACAAGCAAAGTACCAAAATACAACTATCCATTTTTCAAACAAGTAAACAAGACTTACTATTTAGATTCTAAAAGATCTTTCAAATTCAATGCTACCTAAACTACTAAAAAATAATATTTTACAAGGTTAATTATATTAACTCATATTAACTAACTAACTAAATAAATAATCCCTAGTAACAATACCAAAAACTTATTGTAACTTTATTATGTTACCTAATTTTATTAGTTAGGTGGGATCACAAAAGCTCATTAGTAAAAATATCTCATAAATAGAGATCTAAAAGTGAATAAGTCATACAAATACTAAAAAAACTTTTGTCATGTTATCAATCCCATAGTAAATGCTTCGATTGTTCAATTATTCAATAGTGAGATAACTAAATTCTAGTAAATTAGATATTTTGATTGTAGGATACATCTTAGATCTATGAGTTTATTCATTTAAATTGTGTGATGTATGTTCAAATTGACTCAAATTATATTATATTTAGATATAGAATGAGGGCTGAGGTGTTGAAAAATGACTTCTTTCCCTAATGGAATACAAGATGGTTATTATCATTAGGCCCATCTCAATGGTGATCTCCTATTAGCTATTACTTTAGTATATCACCACCAAGATAATAAAACATCTCTATTTGGGAGTCATTCATATTCACATACCTTTTAGAGAACTCCTCAACTACACATAATGGTTGCTTCATATTTACATTTTTATTATCCGACCTTAAGTGTCATAAAGACCAAGAATTAACAATGTTTTTAAAAATTTGCACTCACACAATTATTGTTTGCTTTCCTCACGTTTCACCGGTGGAAATATTATAAGTGAAAGTAACTCAAAAGGGCTTTCACTAGCTTATGAGTGACTATATACTCATATATATCTTAATGATTACATGTAATCCTCATCCTCTATGTTGATATGACTCACATGCTAAAGGTGAAACCTTTTAAAAGAAGATTCTATATTATCATAATTAAGAACTAGTTCTTCTAAGATATGGATCATAGATTAGCATGTAAAAACATTCATACATTTAGCTTTGTAAGTATCTAATCGCAATGATTAACATACCCAAATTTTAGGTTATAACATTTAGGTTTATCTCATGTATTGTAGTCGAAAGGGTTGTTACTTTCTTTTTATTATTTGCATGAGTGAGCCTCATAATTTACCTATCACCTTACACAAACATACCAATATTCCAATCTATAGTTCAAGTTTGATTTTAATTACTCATCCATTAATATTTATAGCATAACTCAAAATACATCCATTAATATAATACTATTATCACATTATATAAACTAAGTTACACAAATCCTATATCACACACTATTTTGATAGAAATTCTCTAATCTACCCTAGAGAGAGGAGTTTGAGAGTTGTGCCCTCCAACTCTAGAGATTAGAATTAAATCGTACTTCCCTTACTTGCTTATGAAACTCCTAGAAAGTATGAAAATTTCTTCTAGGATTTTGATAGCTGCATCGTGGCTTTATTTGTTGCATGGAGGAAAGAAAATTAATGGATAGATCTCTGAAATTTCTATCTCTTTCAATTTTATACTTGGGTAATTATGTATTAATTTAAATAAGAAGTCACAACTTTTGGAAGAAAACTACAACTTTGGCCTTCATCTCTTAAGTTTGAGGCACGACTCAAAAAAATGGTCATGAGTCTATAATGTAACCAATATTTATGTTACACATAGTTGTGACATTGGGAAACAATGCAACTTGTTCTTAATATCTTTATAACACAAAGCTATAGCATTGTGAAGTAGTCATGACATCGTATATTTGTCTTTCATATTCTTCATAAATAGTGGTGGTTCTAGGAAAGGCTACAACATTATGCATGTTCTCTCATATTGTCACATAGCCATGGTTTGGGAAAATGGTTATGATATTTGCATTGGTCTCTCTTGATTATTGTATGGATGTGATACTGATAAATGATCACGACACTAAGAAGAATTTCTTGTGTAATGTATGGCCTTGGAACTGGAAAATGGTCACAACATAAAAATTGGCCCGTCATGTGTCTCAAGTGTCAATGGCACTATGAGTGGGTATAATACTAACATTTACTTCTCTCATATATTATATCACCATAATAATGTAAAGATCACACAAAACTAACAATTAGCACAAACATACAAGTTCTGATTTTGCTTTCCTTTGAGGATATGTGTCACAACCTTGATGACTGGTTGTACTTGACTAATGTCCTCTATAACATTGTATGTCTCAAAAGTTATGGTGTTGAATAATTACAATTTCTTTACTTGAGTAATTTTTGACTTTATAATATTTTATAGCTCAAAAGTCATGGTATTAAATAATTACCATTACTTTGCCTGAGTAGTCTTGGCTCCGTAATATTTTATAGCTCAAAAGTTGTAGCTCTATAAAAAGGTAAAAACTATGATTTGAGATTAGCAATTCATATTAAAGATAAAGTTATAGTACTAAGAGATGACCATGACTTTTAGTACCAATTGAGTACTCGGTTGCAATGGCATAAAATTAAAGTTATAACTATTTAAATTTTATGAGATAAACGTGGTTGTGACTCAAAGATATAAGTGTCAAATGGGCAATGCCGAGCTGGCATGGCTTGTTTTTTGGTGGCCCACTTGGGCTACCATGCCATGCCAGGCACGACATGGTATAGAAGTCTTGTCGTACCAGGCATGGCACAACTCAAAATTGGTAGGCCCCGCATGGCCCGACTAGCCCGAGTGTGTCAAATTTGGGCTGGTGCATGCAGGGCCATGTGGGTTTCGTGTCGGGTATTACTGGGTCTTGTGGATTTCATGATGTGTCATGCCGAGCCTTGTTGGTTTCATGCCATGCCATGCAAGGCCTTGTGGGTTTCGTGCTAGGTCATGCTGGGTGGTGCTAGGTCATGCGAGATATGTCATTGTGACCCATTTAGAATTGAATCATCCCTAACTTCAAACATATTTTAAATTTTAATTTATTATCCTAAATTAATTAATTAATTAATTACTTAACTTAATAAAATAAAAAAACAAAATTACAATCACAAGTCATAAATCACTACTCAAAAAAATAACATAATATAAATATTATAAATTTTAATTATTTCATTTTCATAACGTAATACATGTACGATTTACAAAATATCAAAGAAAGATCAAAAGATAAAAATCAATACATCAAAGATAAACTCAAAAACATCAATTCCATAAGCATTTGAATAAACAAAGAACAAAATAATAATGAAATTGAAAGTAGCAAGCTCAAATGACAAAAATAAATAGACAAATACAATCTAAAAATGATCAATCTCATAAGCATATGATGGTATCACAAGTGGTAGGTCATAGGTAGTAGGTTCAATCTTAATATTCATCAAAGTCTCATGAATCATTATCATCTGCCAACTGCTCTACTATAGCTGTAGTTGCAGCACGATTCTAGTTGCCCAAGCTCAGATCCTCCCAATCTTTCATGCATGCTAATGCTTCAATAATATCTAGCCATAATCTTGATTTCTTATCTGAAATGTCATTCACTGAAATAGAAAAAGCCAACTCCGATGCTATGCTCGACATCGGAGGAGTCAATAGATCTCATGTCATCTTAGACAATACAAGATATGTAGACTCATATGATTTACACCACTATAAAATATTAAGGTTCTCGTTATGAGTATGTGATTGGATCGAGATCCTGCCATTTGGGGCATGGGTTGGGTCATGCCAATGAACCATGCATTCGGGCTAGGCAATAGGGTCGTGCCTGACCTAGCATGAGGCCCTGGTGAGCTCAGCACCGCACGACATGAACTATGCTGAGAGCCAACCTAGTACGGGCCCAGGCATGGTTCTAGACCATTCCATGCCGAGGCAGGCACGACTCAGTCGGGTGGTGCCTCGGGATAGGCCCGGATTGCCCAACCCACTTGACACATATATTCTAAGATAATATCAGTGTCATAAAGAATTTGTCACATAGTTGAAGAATTATGCTATGAGTTTGTAGGGTCATGATGTACAAAAATTATCATGACTAATTAGATAGTGTTTTGGCCAAGAATAAATACCAAAACTATATTATATTTCATACTCTACCCCTCATCCAAACACTTCTAAAACTTATCAATTTCATTACCATTTATTAATATTTAACAAAATTCTAAAATTATGAAATCAAATTATAATTATCTCATTTCTATGCCTACACATTATAGATATTCACCAAAATTTATTAGAATGTTTGCTATTTGAATACTAAATACTAATAGTTTAATGATGATGACTACCTTGTATGCTAAAAGGGCATATGAGTATTTTCTTGCTAATCTATCATTCATCAAACAACTAAATATGGTATTTATCAAACACAACAAAAATATTATCAAGCACAAGGATATGAGTTAATACTAGAGTCTGAATATCTTTTGAAACACCAAATATATATATTAAAATCAAATAGTAGATGGTTCATTATTAGTTCATCAAATTCCTAAACAATTTCTATGAGATCGATATTGAGACTTACACCAACTTTTTTATTTGTATGACTTGTATATTTATTGAGCTATATTAGATGATAGATCATCTTCCAACGAGATTTTAGTATCATGCCAATTAATGATAGTTTTTGCATTCTTACAAAATCATAACAATGACCAATAAATTGTGCCTATTCTAGAGGAACTAACATTGTGTGAATGTGTGAATGTTGTTTGTTTTGACAGTTGGTGATAGGTAGGTCATGCAGCATATGCAAGAGGTGGTGTTTCATATGGTGGTGATAACCATGCAAGTCAATTCTTCTTATATGATTTTTATATGTGTGATTCATAAAAAGACATAAGTTAATTATCACAAGTATGATGCTTATGAAACTGAAAATAAAAATATATTTATTACCACATTATCTCGCATCTTTAAAATATTAGAAGTCAAACAATATAATTGTATATTTGCAGCAATTTTCAAGGGTAATTGATGTATATCGCATATAAAGAGTAGATGTGTTAATAACGTATCAACACAAAAATATGTGAATTCAATAATTAAATTCTAATAAGACAACTACAAGTGGATCATCCTTGGTAGTAACAAATATAAGGATGATAACCATCTTATAAGCAAAGAGGATACCAAGATATTTTCATACTAATCTACCATTCAACTAACAATCAAACATAACATTGACCAAATACTAAATAAATTTAATTATGCACAAAGATGTGAGCTAACCCTAGAATCTAAGTATCTTTATGAAAATCCAAATCTATCTATTCAACTTGAATAACTATAAGTTCACTATTAGTTGATATTTGATATTTCATCATTAATTATAGAAAAGATTTTCTGGTCAACTAAATTAATATTGATGAATTTAAACCCATTTCATTTTTTAAATCTCTCAGTATTGATGGAATTCAGTACAATCAAGCCAAATCTAGTAGTCTCATTCTTTCCATGCTATATCTCATAAATACTTGCAAATAATTTTTCTAGACTTGGATAATCATGCATTCATTGTGGTCAATTGCATAAAAACACATTCACGACTCCCTTTTATTTTACTAAACTCACACAAATCTATCTTTGCATGAAATAATTTTTTTTTATTATTGTTCTTGGTCTCTTTATCTCCTCTACTTATATCTTGATTTCTACAAGTTTGGTGACTTTTTTACTTCTTGAATTTTATCAATGAGTAAACTTCTGACATAACTTGAGTGAAATATTGAACACCTCTTCTTTGTAATTCTTATTTTTCTCAAGGTTTGAAACCATCAAAGAAATAGAAAAGTGCCTCAATTTCTCCTAAATGCTCTCATTTTGGTGAAATGGCGCATGACCTCTAAATATTTCTGAACATATTCTCATGCTTCCCATCATTGCATAAGTCTTCATAATTTTTATCTTATCCTTTGCTTCACATATTATGGGTAAAATTGTTGATTGAAATTCCTTTTAAGCTTCTCCAAAGTATTAATAAGAGTACATTCATGCCCCACATCCCCACTTCTTCAATGTTTCCAAAGAATTTCTATGTCAATAAAATATATTGATGTGGTGCTAACATTGAACGTGTCTATAATGATATTCATTGATTAGAAGTATTACTTCATCTCCCAAAAAAGTTATTAATGACCTTTTTTGATCATGTGCCTTTAAACTCCTTTGGTCTAGGAAAATCCAAATTAGGTGTGTGTAGTGCATCAAACTTATTGATTTTTATAGTTATTCTACATGTTAGGAGTTCTTTTTTCAACTATATCATTTCTCATTGCATGAATATTATCATGACTTATAAGATAACATTGTCTTGGGTAAAAATATCCATCATAATATTGAGGGTACTATACATCTTTATTGTGACTTTGTTACTCTACCTAATTTAATTAGTTAGGCAATATCCCAAAAGCTCATTAATGATAATATCTCATCAATTAAGATCCACAAGGGCATGAGTCATACAAGTAGTATAATGGATTTTCGACTAGATGTTGATCCCATAGAAAATATATTGGCTATTTGTTTATTCAATAATAAGACACTCCATTTTTAGAAAAATAGATACTTAGATTTTTAAATAATCCTAGTTCCATAATTCATTCATATAATCTACGTGATGTTATTAAGTCACTAGACATATATTATGTTGGATATAGAATTAAGGTTGATGTGTTGTGCAATGACTCATTGTCCTAACAACATATATGGTGATTGTTACTATCAAGCCATTCATAATGGTAGTCCTCTCATAGTTTTTCACTATTATATCATCACTAAGATAATAATTCATCTCTTTATGAGAATAATTCACAATCTCATACCTTTAAGATAGTTTCATTAACTACCTTTGATGATTGCTTCATATGTATACTCTTAGTCTCAAATCTTTATTGACCTAAAAACTAATGATTAGCATGATTTGTAAGCATTAGTACATTTGGCTCCATAAGCATCATACTTGCGCTATTAGTATACACTTCTTTTAAGTTTCTATGGTGGTAACCTTATGAGTAAAAATAGCTTATAAAAGCTATTACAACTTTATGAGTCACAATATACTCACACAAGTCCCAATATTGCCTATCACATTCCTCCTAGATAAAAAAAATGACTCACATAGCAAAGGTGTACTACTCGAGAGAATGTTTTATATAATATATATTCCAATCAAGAACTAGTTCCTTTAAGATGTGTATGATTGATTTACATGTAAAAACATTTGTACTTTCAATTTATAAACATCATACTAGTGATGATTAACACACTTAAATTTTGAGAATCAACATATAAGTTTATCTCATATATTATAATTAGAAGGAATGTTATTTCCTTCTTATCGTATGCATGAGTGAACCTCATGGTTTACCTATTATCATCCTCCATGATAATCTCACACAAAATAATAGTTAAAATCCTAATTCAAATTTTATTTAGTCACCATCTATCAATATCCATACATAAATTAAATCAAATCATTAATACATTTATAATTAAAATCAAATTTAACACATAATTCAAATTATAGAAACCCTAGATCATGCTAATTTGGTATAAATTCTCAAATCTATTTTTAGAAGAGAGAGATTTGAGAGCCACACACTCAAACTCTAGGGATTAACATAAGTCATGTGTCTTAGTCTTGACTCTATAAAAACTATCATATTTTTGACTCAAAATTACCGGGCTATATAAAGATAAAGTCACGATTTTATGAAATTGACTATGACCTTGAGTATTAGTGAACTACTTAGTTGCTACAATGAAGAATTAATGTCGTAGTTGATGAAATTTTCTAAGTATGACCATGACTCTTTGATAATATAAAAGCTATTAAGAATACGGCATACAATGAAAAGATTATGCTAATGAATTGGTATATTCATTATCTATAAGAATTTCTCTTGTTCAATTAGTTAGATTGATCGTCAATAATTGATACCAAAACTACATGAGACTTACCAGCCTATCTCCTCTACTAAATAATTCCAAAACATATTAATTTCATGATTATTTATCAAAACTCTTCAAAAATATTAAAAATCATGAAATTAATACATATTAGCTCCATTTATATGTTTATACATCATTATAAATGTTAAATTGATAAACAATCATGTTTTTCTCATTTATTAACTTTAGTTGATTCCATGTTTTCTCATTTTTAAACTTTAGTTGGTTCCTAAGTTTTCTCATTTTTTGACTTTAATATTTTCTTTTCTTTTTTAGTTTTTTGACTTTAAATGATATGATGCCACTTGTCTTCATATCATCTATATAAGAAGAAGCATGTAGTGAAGAAATCAATTTGTGTGCAATACAAAAAATTTTCTCTTCTCTTGTTTTCTTTATTCTCTCGTTGCAACTTTTTTTCTTTCATTTCTTTCCTTTTATTTCTAATGCACTAATCAGCACATTCCAACAACTTTTATCATAGGGAAAGTCGATCATCGATGACACCATTCTGGAACTAGTCCTAAGTGTAATTTCTGCACCACTATAGCACAACTCCTGAATCAAATAAATTTTTTCGATCATTGCCATGACAACCTCTATTTCAACATTGCATTAATTCATTCTCATCTTCAATGAAGAGAATTATAAATTTTTGGAGCATAAAAATGAAAACTATCCTTCGAGCATTTGATTTGTGGGATGTAGTGAAAAGTGGTAGTCCAAAATCTATAAAGCCAGCACAAAAGGGAAAAGATGACTACAAAAACTTCATCCACCACAACTACAACTTTTGAATACTCATCTTCGACAATAAGCTCAATGAAAGAATGACAAAAGAAAGATGCAGATGCACCTGCCAAAATTCATCTAGTTGTCACCAACTTTATATTTTTAATAATCATGAACTCTACTTTAGCAAAACAAGCATGGGAGATGCTGAGAGATAAATTCCAAGGTACTATCAAAGTTTGGGCAATATGGCTTCAAACTCTTAGAAGTGACATTCAAAATTTATAAATGAAAGAAGGAGAAAGCAACAAATATTTTTCTTCTTGAGTAATATAATGTGTAAATCATAAAAAAAGCCTGAGGGGACACCATCAAATATCAAAAAGTTGTAGAGAAAATATTGATTTCTCTCGCTGAAAAATTGATTATGTGGTCTGCATTATTGAGGAGTCAAAAGACCTTTCAACACTTTCCATCACTAAGCTTCTTGGTTCCCTACAAGCTCAAGAGCAAAGAATTTCTTAGCGGAATGAGTCCACCACTAAAGGTGCTTTTCAATCAGCACACAAAAATAAATTTCAAAATAAAGGTGGAAAGAATCAGAACCAGTGCAACGACAACAATAAAGCTGAGTCGAGCAAACCTAAAGAAGGAGAAAGAAAAGAAAAATTTCCTCTTTGTAGTGTCTACAAAAATTCAACACATCTTGAAAAAGATTGTTGGTACAAAGGAAAACCTCTATGCTTGAATTGTAAAAAGTTTGGTCACACCAATCAAACCTGCAAGTTCAAGCAAAAACAACAAGCTATTTTTTTTCTGAATCCATTGATGAAGCTCACATATTTATGCTTGCCAAGTAGCAACAATAAAGAATGACGTGTGGTTAATTGATGGTGGTTGCACAAACCACATGGCAAAAAATGAAAGATATTTCAATAATATCGATTCTACCAACAAAATACCAGAAAGAATGGGTGATGGAGTATTGGTTGAATCTAAAGGCAATGGCACTATTGCAATCCAAACTCTAAAGGGTATGTGGTTCATTGATAATGTTTTTTTCATTCCCGGTCTGGATCAAAATTTGCTAGGTGTGCCTCAAATGATGACGAATGGCTACTCATTATTATTTGAAGGCAATGCTTGTGCAATTTTAGATCAACAAAAAAGGAAGATAGAAAATGTCAAGATGGAGAACAAAATAATCCCAATTCATTCGAACTATGCCACTGAAAATTCACTATTGTCAAAGCTAGTGTAGATCGTATACTTTTGCACAAAAGATTTATTGCAATATTCAAAATCTTAAACTACTTTCCCAAAAAGCCATGGTGAAAGATCTTAAACTACTTTCCCAAAAATCTTAAACTACTTTCCCAAAAAGCCATGGTGAAAGATCTGCCCATCATTAGTAATCTGAAGGGGATCTGAAGGGTATCAACACGGCTTGACATGCCTCATAGAAACTTAAATTGGTTCGCACCAATGTTTGTGATCTAATGAAACACCATCATTGGATAATAGAAAATATTTCATCATCTTTATTGATGATTATTCTCAAATAACTTGGGTCTATTTTCTCAAAAATAGATCTGAGGTGTTTGGGACATTCCAAAAGTTCAAGAAGATAGTTGAAATCCAAAGTGGTATTCAAATTTAAACTCTCCATAGCGACAATGATATCGAGTACACCTTCTTTGAATTTTATAAATTATGTGAAGAAGAAGATATACATCATCAACTTATCATTGCATACACAACACAATAGAATAATATTTCTGAAAAAAAAAATAGAATAATTATAGATCTGGTGAGATCCATGCTTAGAGAGAAAAAGATGCCTTACAAGTTTTGGGATGAAACTATTTTTAATATAGTATATCTTCAGAATAGATGTACCACTAAAATTATCACTGATATGACTCCACTTAAAGTGTGGTCTGGACACAAACCATTAGTTAGACACTTGAAGCTATTTGGCTACATCTACTATTTGCATATTCCAATACAAAAAAAGCCACAAGCTAGAAGCAAAAGCAGAAAAAAGAAATTTCATGGGATATAGCTCTCAATCCAAAGGCTATAAAATTTATAATCTACAAACCCATAAAATTGAGGTGAGCATAGATGTAATTTCGATGAAAATGCTTTTTGGAATTGAAAAGAAAATTCAGAAAATCATGAATTAGGGATGATTCCTAATTTTAACTAATTAAGTTGAGAAGTCTACTCCGCCACCTATTCATGATCCTCCATCCCAAAAAAATTATAGTTATGATTCAAAATCCTATGATTTTGAATCACCATGGAGAGGTGAATACTCATCATCTAACGCTCCACAACTATGCACATGATGTGTTTCAAGTGTGTATCGAGATACTCCATAGATATTTGAGTAATGAAACTATGCTATTCAAGAGCCCATTAGTTATGATGAAGCAACTCAATATGAAGAATGGAGAAATGCAATGGAGGAGATAACAATGATTGAGAAAATTCAGACATGAGATTTGGTTATAAAAATTACTTCACAAAAATATCAATGGAGTTAAATGGATTTAAAAAACAAAAATAAATCTAGATGGTGCAATTCAAAAGCACGAGGCAAGATTGGTTGCAAAAGGATACTCACAATAATTTGGCATTGACCCCATTGAGACATTTGCGCAAATGTCAAGGCAAGATACAATCAGAGCCATCCTAGCTTCTACAGTATAGAAAGGACGAAAAATTTACTAGCTTGATGTAAAACTAGCTTTCCTCAATGGTTATCTCAAGGAAGAATTTATATTGAGTAACCACTAGGTTTGTGGTAAATGGTGAAGAAGAAAAAATCTTAAAGCTCAAAAAGGCATCGTACTGCCTAAAATAGGCTTCGCAAGCTTGGTACAATAGGATTGATTCCTATTTCACTGATTACGGCTTTAGGATAAGTCCTAGTGAACATACACTTTACCTGAAGGCACAAAGATTGGACATTCTAATTGTTTTTTTTTATATGGTGATGATCTTATTGTTACAAGTAATAATTCTTAGAAGATTTCAGCATTAAAAAAATATGGATAAAGAATTTGAGATGACAAATCTTGGTCTGATGAACTATTTTTTAGGCATAGAAATTAGCCAAAGCAATGAATGTATTTTCATATGCCAGAAAAAGTACTCCAAGATTTTGTTGAAAATATTTAACATTGAAGTTTGCGAACTAATGGCAACTCCACTGGTTTCATGTAAAAAATTAGTAAAAGAAGATTGTTCATCCAGTGTAGATGAGAAGTTGTACAGAAGCATGATTGGTAGTCTATTATATTTGACAGCAATGCGACTTGACATCATGTATACTATAAGCTTGTTATCTAGGTACATGCAAAAATTAACTCAAATTTATCTCATTTCTGCCAAAAGAGTATATAGGTACGTCAAGGCTACTACTACTTTTGGCATCTGGTATAAATTAATAAAAAAATCTAGAGTTGGTTAGTTACTCAGATAGTGATTGGTTACTCTTACAGTGATTGGGTTGATTCTCTAGATGAAATGAAATATACATCCGGTTATATATTTTCATATGGAAAAGGTATATTTTAATGGTTATCACACAAGCAGGACACAATGGCTCAATCAGTTGCAGAAGCATTATATATGGCCACTTGTGAAGCAAAAAATCGGGTGATATGGATTAGAATAATTTTCTCTGATTTGAATGAAATTCAATTAGGCTACTTTATGTTTTACCATCAATTATTCTGCTTTGGGTAGAAATTAATTTCTGGTTTACAACTAGTTGTGTAGAAACTGATTTATAGTCATTAATGATATAGTTCTTTAATATAGATTGAATATATCTTATTTGGCCTACTGATACACCACTTAAATCTTGAAAGATTTCAAGTCCCAAGAAGTGATTCAAGGAGCCTAGGTATGACATTTTATATTTATTTTGCATGTTGTATCTGAAAGCTTCTACCAATTCCGATTTATTACATGTAAAGATTATGTCATCTACATAGATTGACATAATCAATATTCTAAAATTTTTAACCTTTTTAATATAAAGTATTGGCTCACTCATACTCCATTTGAATCCTTGATTCAACAAATATGAGTTTATTTATTGATATCAAGCACGATGAGTTTGTTTCAACCCATAAAGAGCATTGTTTAATTTATAAACACAATGTCATCCCCTTGTTTTACAAACCCAAGGGATTGTTCTACATAAATCTCTTTCTTGAGATTACCATTCAAGGAATCATATTTTATATCTAGTTGGAACAGAGCTCAATATTTCTGTCTAGCTAAGGCTATTAGTAATCTTACAATTTCTAGCCTTGCTACATGAGCAAAGGTTTCGAAATAGTCTATGCTAACCTTTTGGGAATAATCCTTGGCTACTAATCTGGCCTTATATAAGAGTTGATTAGTGTTCGATTGATTCTTAATCTTAAATAACCACTTAACTTCAATACTATATTTATTTTGGGGTAAATATACTAATGTCCAAGTGTGGTTTTTTTCTATTATAGACATTTCTATCTTTATAGCATCAACTCATACTTGATACTTTACTGTCTCTTCATAGTTGAGAGGCTCAACTGAGGAGTTGTTACATTAATGATAGATTTCATCTAAGGGCTTATATTTTATAGGTGTAACAATCATATCATGTTCTTCTATGTCTGACTCTGACTTAGAAATAAAATTTGAAACATACCTTGGCTTGCTTTCTGTATTATCACTTACTGAAGATTATAAATTTCAAATTTGAATGTCAGGTATTTTGCACACCAGAATTTTGCATACTTTCTTTCCATTTAATACTCTCATCAATAATTGTATCTCTGCTCACCAAAAATATTTTTGTTTCAGGAGAATACAGTCTGTAACCCTTGGATTGTAGACTATATCCAACTAAAATACATTTTAGACTCTGGGAGTCTAATTTTGATCTAGTAAGTTTCAGTATGTGAGAGTAACAAACACTTCCAAATACTTTTAGATGTTTTACATTATGTTTCCTCTCACTCCAAGCATGTAATGGAGTGAAATTATGTAATGTCCTAGTAGGCCATCTATTGAGCAGATAAACTATTGTATTTATAGCTTCTGCCCAATAGTATTTGGGTATTTGTTTTTTATTTAAGAGAGTTCTGGCCATTTCTACCGCACTCATGTTTCTCCTCTCCGCAATGTCATTCTATTGTTGTGAGTAGGAGGTGGTTAGGTGTCTCTGAATTCCTCTTTGTTCATAGAAATTATTAAATTTATGTGAGAGAAACTCACCACATCAATCTTCTCTAAGTATTTTCATACTCAGACTAGAATGACTCTTTGTTAGGGACAAAAATTTCTTGAAATAATCAAAGGCTTCAGCCTTGCATTTCAAGAAATATACCCACATCATCTGAGTGAAATCATCAACAAACAACAAAAAATAGATGTTGTTTGCCAATGATTGGACTGACATAGGTCCACAAATATCTGTATGAACTAATTCTAGAGACTGGGATGCTCTCTAGGCAGTACTTTTGGGAAAGCTCTATATTGACAACTTACCCAAGGCACATTCCTCACAAACTGAAGTGGGAATGCTTAGGTTAGAAGGCACCCCTTTCACAAGTTGGTTTTGAGAAAGTGTTTTAAAACTTGTGAAGTTAAGGTTCCCAAACCTTATGTGCCACAGAGTTTCCTCTTGTTCACCATTCATGATTAATGCTATGTATAGTTTTTGATCAAGGGTTAGTGGAAAACTCCTTCCACTGGACATTTTTACTGTCCACGGAGGATTTTCAGACTCTTGATCAAATATATGATATGAATTATTTTTGAATATCAAACTAAATCTTTTCTCCATTAATTGCCCCACACTGAGGAGATTCTGGTCCAATGCAAGAACCAGTAGAATATTACTTATGATTTTATCTTCTGTGTGTATGGAGACAGTGACTTTGCCCTTTGCTTTTGATTGGACAAGATCACCATTTCCTAGTTTAACTTATGAATTTACTGATGGCTGTAAATTCACAAATATATTATGATTTCTAGACATGTGGTCTGAATGATCACTATCCAGAAACCATATATTTGGCGAGGAATTTTTTTTGGTTTCAATCATATAAAATAAATATTCTACAAAGGTTACTTCCTCTAGATAACTTTTATAGTTTAGGTATTGGTTTTGTTTTTTGAACCAATACGCTTTCTTTGTGTAGTTGGTTCTCTTGCATATATTGCAAGTGATATGTGTACCCTTTAGGGGAATATTTTAGGGTACAAAAGATGTATGATTTTTGTTTTAAATTCTAGTCTTATTCTTAGAGACATACTTGGATAGCCCTTTTTTATTTTTTGTTTTTGTCGCTTAATTGTCTTCCTTCATAGATTGAGATCCTCATCTTGATTGCATGGCTGATTCAGCAATTGATTATGCATTCTTGAGTAATTTATTTTAATAATATTTTAGAGAGCTGAGAACTTGTTGAGTGGTTAAGTTTGATAAGTTCTTCATTTCCTCTATTATTACAGTCACAATATGATCAAATTTGTCATGCATGCATATGTATAATTTCTCAACTAATCGAGATTCTATAATGATGTCTCCATGTATTTTTTTATTGGTTTACCACAACCCAAAAACTAAGTGGAGAACTCAGTAAGGCAATCTGAGTTGTTCATCATCAGATCTCTAAGTCTTTTCTTAATTAATGAAGAAGAGCTCCTCATGATTTTTTATCTCTCTAGAACTCTTTATTAAGAAGATATCAATCCTTTTTGGCTTGAGTACAACCCAATAATCGGGGAAAGATTGCATTACTGATTCCTTGTTGGATGAACAATAGTGCTTTGGCATTAGATTTCCTTAATTCTTGCTCCACCAAAACCTCTTTTTTTTCTAGAAAATAGAGATTTATTGGTTTTGTTTAATCGGGATTTACAATGTCATATATATTTTGAAATTTTGAATAATATTTTTATTTTAACATACTAATAATTGAAGTTTTCACCATCAAACATGTGTATATGGATAGACCTCGAGTTTGTTGAACTCGGATATTTGGTTGTCATTCTATTTAAAAATCTTTAAGAAAATTGATTATAAATTTTGGGATCATGTTAAACTTTTATATCACATTAAATAAAAATAAAAAAATCATATAGAAATTTAGAATATTATATTGATAATTGAACTTGCGCCAGAATATTATAGAATCTCCATCAAAGAGAGTATTATTAATTTTTTATGGTTTGATAATCTATCAATATGATTGTGCCGTGACACATATTGCACCTTGAATATATGGCATTAGCACATGTCTGATCTAAATGGTGGTAAAGAATTAAAAAATGCGTCTTTTTTTAGCACCAACTCACCAGTTTTCCCAGATACCATTTCATTAATACATATGGATGACAATACATATAAAAACACAGAAAATCATTAAGTATAAACCAAGCGGAAACCATTTTGCAAACTCATTTAAGATTTTCAGGACACTTATTGAATAAATTAAGCGAATAAATAGAGTAATAAACTCATTATTACATATGGATGACAATACATATAAAATACATTTATTATATATATGTATTGTCTTGGTTTAAGATTTAAACCAAGACAATACATATATATGGAAACTTGCATGGGAGAATTAAGCGAATAAATTTTGACGCATGACAGTTGGCGCTGGGAGGCGATCAAATTTTCAGGACACTTGTTCTGCACTCGAGACGTGTTGATTAAGAAGAAACGACATAGAACACTGGCAACAAAAAATCACATGTATTGCTCAACCATTCTTCGGGAATACTGTGTGGAGTGTAAATGGGTGATTACTCAGGATGCCAAATGTTATCGCCAAAAAACATGAAGATTCTCGTGTTTATGAGTTCGTTGATGTTGATGCTTTTCTTCTATTTTACAATTCTGGAAACCACACCATATCACTGGGTTTTAATTTCTGCTCAAACTTGGACATGGAACAATGACGTTCGCTTACAACGCGCGAACGCTGAGGTAATTGCGGCGAGCGGTGACGCGGGGGAGCCGGTTCTTTTTCCGCGAGCAGGGAGGAATTTAGATATCGGACTCGGAGTGGTTTCGATCATCGACGCTGCTCGAATTCAAGAATCGGTGCGTTGGTTTTCTAGTTTATATCTACTCGTTTCAAGAACCGGTTGCGTCACACTCGGGTTTATGCTTGTGCGTCCTTTATTCTCTATTGGATATTTTGAATTTTGGGGAAAAAAGTAAACGAATTAGTTTAAAAAATATGGATCTTTACTGATAAATTGACGAATATAAATGCTATTGTTCCACTTCCACTTGTGTCCGACTTATTTTATTTCAGAGTTTAATTAGATTTATGTAAAATTGTAAATCATTTGAGTAAATAAGATTGAATTATGTTAGTAATAGTGATTATAAAAAGTTTTAACTGTTTTCAAAAAAAATTATGACTTTTTGCGTTACATTCTTCACAGTGATTTTAATCGTGATGTCTGTTAAAATGAATATGATTTTTTATTAGATAACATCGCATGTCTTACACAGGGGATTTTTTTTTTTTTGGGACAGAATTTTTCTAAGGTATATGCAGATTTGAACATTTCTAATGCCGCAGCATCGTTCACTTCGTCGATGCCCTCGACAAGGGACCAGTTACTTCTCCCAAAAGAAACAAGACGTGGTCAGGTCCGGAAGGAGTACCACAAGCGCAACATTGACCTGATCGAAGCAGGTCTACAGAAAGCTCGTTCAGCTATCAAATTCGCTAGCAACATAAATGAAACAGTGCCGGACACAGATTTTGTTCCCTTCGGCCCAATGTATTGGAACGCCAAAGCATTTTACAGGTAATCACTCGCCTATTGTGAGTGTAATTGTCACTTAACTGTGCTTTGAGCCATATGATCACTGCATGCATATATATGTTTCGAAAGTAACACACATGATGACTCGGCCGTTATCAATGTCATGGCAAAAGGCAAATATGTCTGTGTTTGTGAAATAAATAGTTATAGTTTTGTCCATGTATGCAGGAGTTATTTGGAAATGGAAAATCAATTCAAGGTTTTTATATACAACGAAGGAGAAACACCCGTTTTTCACAATGGTCCATGCAAGAGCATATACTCAATGGAAGGAAACTTCATTCACATGATGGAGATAGATGCGCAGTTTAGAACAACAAATCCAAAGAAGGCACATGTTTATTTTCTTCCTTTCAGCGTGGCAATGATGGTGAAGTACGTCTATGTGCGGGATTCCCACGATTTTGGCCCAATGAAGAGGACTGTGAAAGATTATCTCCGTCTTGTCGCTACAAAATACCCTTACTGGAATAGAAGCCGTGGCGTAGATCATTTCATGCTAGCATGTCACGACTGGGTTTGTCTATTTTTGCGTTCTTGATTTTTTATCCGATTGGTTGGTAAACGATGGATGCCATGAAAATGAAACATTTTCTGTGGGAAATTTTGTTAAAACAATTATGTTCGGTGGTATTACATAGCTAATCAAATTGGCAATGTTATTATATGTACGTAGGGACCTGAAACTTCTCGTGCTGTTCCAACTCTAGCGAAGAACTCCATTCGCGCACTATGTAACGCAAACACTTCAGAAAGATTCAATCCAATGAAAGATGTCTCTATTCCAGAAATAAATCTCAAAACAGGATCAATCAATGGTCTTATTGGTGGCCCGTCTCCATCAAAGCGTCCAATATTAGCGTTCTTTGCAGGCGGCCTCCATGGCGATATCAGGTCGATCATTCTCGAGCACTGGGAGAGAAAAGACGATGAAATCATGGTGTATCGCTACCTTCCAAAACGTATATCGTACTACGATATGATGAGGAAATCCAAATTCTGCTTATGTCCGAGTGGATACGAAGTTGCGAGTCCTAGAATAGTAGAAGCGTTCTATGTGGGGTGTGTTCCGGTCCTCATTTCCGATCACTACGTGCCGCCTTTCAGCGACATCTTGAACTGGAAGTCGTTTTCCATCGAGGTTACGGTGAAAGATATACCAAACTTGAAGAGAATATTGAGTGGCATTTCTTCAAGACAGTACATAAGAATGCAGAGAAGGGTTGGGCAAATAAGGAGGCACTTTGAATTGCATTCTCCTCCAAAGCGTTTTGATGTGTTCCATATGATTCTTCATTCTGTTTGGCTTAGGAGATTGAATGTGAGGATCAGATGACCAAATAAGAAAGAATATTGTATTTTGAATTGATTGATATATTTTTGTAAAATGTTCCCAACACATCGAGATACGTGGAATGTTGTTTTATAGCTGATGCACATTGTTAATTTGTTGTGATATGAAGCCTGTGTGAGCCGGATAAATAAGCCCAATAAATCAAGCCTCAAATTTCCAAACTTTGTTGTCAAACACGTGTATTCAGTATTCACTGATGTTTGTCTGTTTATTACTATTATTTTCATTAATATTTATCATATTGTGATAAAGTGGATTGTGTTTTGGACTGATTAGTAGTTTTAAAATATAAAATCAAAAGTATGCCCATTGCATCTAGAAATAGCATAACAAATGTCGTCGTTGTGAAGGATGGTTATTTCAACCCTGTTGAATTTTAAAAATCAAAGTCCGGTGTTGTGAATGATGAATAGTGAAAACACTGTGAAATTCCCGTTATCATTATCTCAGTTCATCTCTTGTCCCTCTACCCTCATCCATCTCCCCTCGCCCATCTGCCCTCACATCTCGCCCTTCTCTATCCACTCCTTTTCCCCCACCCATCTCGAGGAGTTCTATCGGGCTCGACGTGGAGCTCGACGTGGAGCTCGACGAGCTCCTTTGTAGAGCTCCATCGAGCTCGACGTGGAGCTCGAGGAGCTCCATCGAGCTCAAAGCGGAGCATGCTGGAGCTCGATGGAGCCCATCGAGCTCCAGCGAGCTCGGCGTGGAGCTCGACGTGGACTCGAAGAACTCCAGCAAGCTCAACGTGGAGCTAGAGGAGCACCGTCTAGCTCCACGAGCTCCATTAAGGAGCTCGCTGGAGCTCATCGAGCTCCACTAAGCTCCACATCGAGCTAGCTAGAGATCGACGGAGATCCACGAAAGAGCTCGTGGTGCTCCAATGAGCTCAACGTGGAGCTCGAGGAGCTCCGTCGAGCTCCACGACGGAGCTCCGTCAAGCTCCACGATGGAGCTCTAAGAGCTCCATGACGGAGCTCCGTCGTTGAGCTCCACCCTGAGCTCCACTTCGAGCTTGACGAAGCTCCATGAAGGAGCTTACTGGAGCTTCATCGTGGAGCTCCTCGAGCTCCACCTCGAGCTCGCTGGAGCACAAAAAAGCTTCACGAAGGAGCTCCTAGAGATGAGTGAGGTGGGGGAGTTAGAGGAGCGAGGGGCGAGGGGTGAGGGGCGAGAGGCGAGGGGCGTGCTGAGATAACGATAATGAGATCTCTATAGTGTTTTCAATAGCATGCATTCACAAAGTATTCCTTTGATTTTTTTTCAAGAAGTTTGTTAACTTCTGTGAAAGTAAAAGAATTCAGAGAAAATTGATTGTGATGTATTCATCACAATGAAAGTTCTTATTAAATGAGAGAATAAAATTATGATGGAGATGGAAAGATCATCATTATTTGTACAAAAGAATTTGCCTAAATATTTGGTAAGAAGAAGTTAATATAGCAATTTACTTACTAAATAGATGTCCTTCATCTACTCTGAAGGATCTCACTCTAGTACAAGCTTTAAGTAGTGGAAACTAAGTGTCCATTATATAATAATCTTTAGAAACCTTTAATATTCTCAAATTCCAAATCAGAAAAGAAAAAAAATAGATAACACGAGTCTCATAATACCTTCTAAAATATTTGATCTCAAATAAAACAAGATATGATAAAACTTCTTGTATATTTAATGGATATAAAAGATGTTTCCAATATATTTCTTATTAGAAACATACACTCTAAATGGAATACACTATATTTATTGGATACCAATTTATTTCTTATAAGTATAGATATACTATTTGATGAATAAGCTGTATGGAGTAAAGAAATGAAAATAGCAAAGTCTCAACATCAATATACCGAGGTAAATCTACCTAGAGAAATAATGCCTTTAATAAACTTAGAAATCTCAAAAGTTAGTTGTTAGGCAATGTTTGTATGTATTATCTTTGAATTTAAATAATCTTCTATTTTTAAACTCATTCCTCAAAAATTAACATTATTTTACTAACACCTATTAAATAAAAAATATTAGAAGATGTCTATGATCAATATAATTTCACCAAAGTTGTGCCTCTCGACTTTGAAGATACTATATTGCATCAAGACTGGATATTAACCATGGAAAAAGAAATGAAAACTATTGAGAATACTGAGACTTGGACATTAGTAGAATTTCCCAAAAATAATGCAGCGGTCAAATGACAATTTAAAATCAAAAATCTGACTTGTAGTAAAAAACTCATCTTCAAAGCCCAATTAGTAGCCGAAAGCTCAATTTAAAATCAAAAACCTTCGCTGCAATTGCTCAAATGGAGACTGTGTAGTTTATAATTGCACTAGCTAGAAGTGTGGTTGACCTCTGTTCCACTTAAACATTAAGTTAACCTTCTTGAATGATTATCTAAGAGAATATATTTATGTTAACCAACCCTTTGAATTTATTATAAAAGGGTTTGATCAGTACATATATATATACTAAATAAGGCTCTTTATAAGTTAAAAAAAGTACCTTGTGCTTGATATATTCAAAAATCAACTTTTATCTACTGAGTCAAGGGTTCAACAAAAATATGAGTGATCCTACATTATATGTTAAAAGAAATAATACAAGTAATAATATTGAAATGGTTGAACTATTTAAGAAGGACATGATGGAGAAGTACGAAATATCTGATATAAGACTTCTCCATCATTTCCTAGGGAAAAATATACTTCAAGATTTAACTAGAGTATCTATTAATCAATCTAGATATATACATACCATCTTGATGAGATTTGGGATGGCAAACTATAAACTAGTTTCCACACTATTGATAAAAAACTAGAAACATAAATATACTAGAGGTAGATTAATAGATGGAAGTCAATGCAAAAGTTTGGTTAAGAGCCATTTGTATGCTTCTACTACAAAACTCGATATAGTGTACTCAATTATCTTGTCATAATTTATACACTCACTGAATCGCTCACATCTTGGTGCTGCAAGAAGGGTACCAAGATATCTCAAAGGAACCCTATATTTTGATTTGAGATACTTCAAAATGATAAATGTCAAGATGTTTGAGCATTGTAATAGTGAGTAGGGGGAAGTCCCGATGATTTTGAAAGCACACATGGGTTTATTATTTTCATGGTACTGCTTACATATCATGGACTAAAAAGAATAGCCCATTATGGTATTATCTACAATTAAAATAGAATACATTTATGTATCATTGGATACATCTAATGTAATATGGTTAAGAAAATTTGTTTTTGATTTAAATGAAGAATTTCCTAATCCTATGACCATTTACGTGACAACAAGTCAACCATTGTCATTGCTAGTGAGGTTGTCCTACATAGTTGAACAAAAAACATAGCACTAAGGTTCCACTTCATTAAAGAAGCCATTGAGAATAAGTAAGTATTATTAGCTTATTCTAACATTAAAGATCAAATCATAGATTTCTTTACAAAGCATCTAACAAAATTGATGTGCAATCACTTTAAAGAAATGCTTGGATTGGAATATATTTCACCAAATGGAGGAGACTTGATGTTTGGTAAAATGAAGTTTGTGGGCTAGTTAAATAACCCCAATAACCAAGCCTCTCACAAGGACAAGTTTTTTAGTCAACCGGATGTATTCACTTATGTTTCTGTCCATTTATTATTTTACTTTTTTAATTATTTATCTATCACATTGTGATAATATAGTATAGATTTGCTATAAATACACAATAACTTTTGAATGATAATCATGTTTTCATTTATGTTGCTTGATTTTTTTTACTTAGAAAATTTGTCTTCTTTTTCTCTCTCAATTTAGAATGGGAGTTCATCAAGAAGAAGAATATTACCTACAAATCAAAAGAGGTTTATGCTTATGTAATACTACAATATCTTTAGGTTTAGATTTTTTTAAAAAATCCTATTCATTAACATATATTTTTTTATTTTTTTTTGTTGGTGAAATGTTATGTTGATGACAACATTTTAATGTGGAAACAACGATTTGTTGAGTGAATTTTTTTTATTTAAATTATTGTGTCAATATATATATATATATATATCCAAAAATCTTTCATTGGTGAAAATATCATTAAATATTTTTTAAAGATTAAATAGAGTTTGTGATATTTCTCAAATTCATTGGTGATTAGATGTTTACCAATGACTAGAGAATGCATGTGCATCACCAAATAATATAATGATTTTAAAAAAATATTGTTTGAAAATTACTTTTCTAATGTACTTTATATACAAAGAGAAATATTAAGAAATAGTTTATTGTTAAATATAATATTTGTTGGGATAAAACACACATAAATATGCACACAAATATAAGTCGTTTTAGATTGATTATTATTTTTGGCAGGCCTTGTTAATTTGAGAAACAAAAACAACAAATAAAATTTATAAAATAAAAAAAATCATATAATTTGATAATTAATTTTTATTTAATTATAATACTTACTAGAAACATATGATTAACATAGTAGTTGTTATAAAAATAAAAACCATAATGATAATTTAAAGTAAAGAATTATAAAGTAATAAAATAATAAAATAGATAATAAAATAAAATACAAGTTATTGTCACTTGAGATTATAATAAATACAAGAAAAAGATAGATGTTTATTTTATAGATTTTATTTTATGGATGTTTAAGGAAATCCTTAAAAATAAATGAGCAATGTCAGTAAGGATAACTCTTCACTTATTATATTCTTTTAATTGAAGTTTATCATTTAAATACTTTTTATGTTTATGTCAAACTAATAGAGAGTCGATATCATATGAACTTGTATCTCTTTAACCACTTTGTTAGTACATCTACTAAGTTGTCATCCATATGATTTTTTTTTTGTATGTCTACATTTCTTTATTCCTACAATTTTTATTATATAGTGATATTGTTCTGTAATTTATCTTGTCTTTTGATGAAATGGTGGATTCATTACTAGTACAAAGAGTTCCACCTATCGAAGAATAAAATATTCTTTTATTTATGTCCAAGCTCTCCCAACAATATTTATAACTATGTTGCCTCTTTACTAGGATTCATCGTGTAACAATTAAGTATTTTCACAACTTGTGTAATAACTAGTCTTGTACAAATTATTGCTAATATTAAACTTTCAATAGTTTTTTGCATATGATACTTGAGATATTTTCATCATATATCTGCTTAAATTTTAGGACTCATACTTAAATAACTTGAAATTTATAAGAACTCATGACACATGTAATCCAATTGGTGGGGATTCTAAATGCACACTTAATTAGATGCATGAGTTCGATACTCATGAGCTATTTTTCTAAGCATCAAAAAGGGGATAGCCATGCTACCACCCATGGCCCCAATGATGATACAGGGTATCAATCTAGCTCAAAGAAACACTAGGTTAAACACCTTGAAATATTAAGATGAGGAGTATAAATTAGTTTTCATTCTTGCTTATTGAAGCATTGAAAGGTTTTCTTAATATAACTATTTTTTGAAAGTCAAATCTTTTTATTATTTCTTTCTTTGTAAATTTGTATCCCCATAATCTTATTTCTTAATCTCATATCATTTATATCAAATTCTCTTGTCAAACATACCTTCAAGTTTTAGCATGATATTTGTTGGGTTGTGCTACTAAAATGTCATTCATGTACAAAAGCCATATAATGATGTCACAATCATCAAATATTTTATTTTATATATATATATATATATATGGGTTTAAATTAAGTCTACTATATCTAAGACTCACAATGAAGGAGTCAAATATCGTATATCAACATCTTGATGATTGTTTTAAACCACATGGCTATTTTTTTCAATCTACAAACAAATCCCTCTCTTACGTTATTTTTAAAACCATCTAGTTATAGCATATATATGCCTTATTTAATTTGTCTATGAAAAAATATAATTTTTACATCTAACTACTCGAATTATAAATCACATATAGTACACATTCCTAGCACCACTAAAATTGTTGTAAGTTGAATAAAAGAAAAAAAAAATAATTCATTAAAGACGATGTCTTTTTTCTGAGTATATTCTTTGACTACCAGTATACAATATTTCCCTCCATAATTTACTTTGACTGTCAAGTTTGTTCTATCCAGTTATGAGTTGATCATTATATCTAAAAAACCTTAGACTCAAATAGTATTTGTTCATTGAACTATGATAACTTTTGTTATGATTATTTGCTTTCAGTGAAACATATAGCCTCTATATTATCTCTTTCTTCCTATTATAACATATCTTCTTGAAAAAATATATCTTTGCTAATAATAAACCCAGGGGCAGGTGGATCACACAAGCAATATACCTCTATTCTATCAACATATCCCAAGAATATATATTTCCTATCTTTTGAATTCAATTTTAATGTTTGTTGGGTATTACTATTATGCATAACATACATTATACTTTTAAATAAATATAAGCAATACTAATCAAGTGACTTCTTAGTCCACATTTTCTTTGGTATCTTCAAGTCAATTATAGTTGATAGTGACTAATTCATCACAAAATATATGATTTTGATTACTTATGCCCAAAATGACATGGGCATCCCCATTGTTCTTAATATGGCTCTAGTTCATTCTAAGAAGGTTATGTTAATCTATTTTGCTACTTTGTTTTGTTCTAGAGTATATGCCACTACATACAACTTCATTTATGTATTCTTGTTGATAGAAATTATCAAATTCAATGCTACTATATTTTTCTCTATTATCTATCCTCAAATACCTGACAATCTTTCCATTTTCAAGTTCTACTTGTGTTTTAAATATTTTTAAAAATAAATATGTTCATTTTTTTTATTGGATACACCCAACATCTCATAGAGTAGATATTAATAAAAGAAATTAAGTATCTTAAACCTCATAGGGATAGAATTCGCACATCTCAAACATCAAAATGATTCAGTTCCAAGATATATTTTTTTCTAATTTTAAAATAACTAAACTTAAGTATATGCTATTTACTAATGATATATTGCTTCCAAATGATAACGATGCTATTTTGAGCCCTAAAAAAAGTTCTTGTTTAGTAAGAATTTTCAAGCCTCATTTTGTAATGTGGATAAGTTTATGGTGTCATGTCATCATTAATTTTTCTATTGAACTTGTTGGTGTTATAAATTCTTCTCCTTCTTGTTGTGTTTCTTCTCTTAAGAATATATAGATTTACAACTATATTTTCTACTTTCATTATTATAAGTACTCATTTAGCTATTTATATAGTCTCATTTTGACATAGATTTTGCACACATCATTATTTTATTGTCCAAGAACAAATATATTTTTTCTTTATCCCTTCACATGTCATACCTCTTAGATAATGTATATTGTATCATTATACATCTTAATTTTGATGATACCAAAACTAATGATTTCAATGGCATGATCATTTCTTATGAACATAGATCCTCCCGAGATATATTCATTTTGATGGAATCATTTTGTTAGGGAAGTCATATATCATATTTCTCCTAAGTTCATCAACTAGATATTAATAAATATTTTTATGCCTGAGTATTTATTATTGTCTCAATGTATAATATTTTATCATGATTTGAAATGCTTGTCACGCAACCATTACTATTTGATTATCATATTATTTACTTTTAATATTTTTGTATACTTCTTTTCTATAATGACAACACTCTTTTTTATATAGTCTTGCTTTTTATAATGATATAATTTTACTTACTTCTTGCCAAATAACTTTGGTCTGTTCTTATTTTTACTCCTACTAGAGGCACATTCTACAAAACTTATTGTAGAGATAAGATAAACCTCAGCTTGCAAAAATGAAAATATATTATCTTTCTTGCTTTTACATCTATTTTCTTCCTCAAGTATAGTAAACACAATTTTATTAAAGACTAATCTTGTCCGCTAATAATCATTGACCATATTTATGATGAGATCATTATTTGAATCAGAAAACCTTTGAGTAAAAGTTCAACATATTTCTTCTTTTCTATGTTGTGTTCTATAGATCATAGTTAGGAGAATAATATTTTTGGAGTATTGATGTGTATAATTAGATTCTAACATTTGAAGGGTGTATAATTTTAGTTTCAAAGATATTTTATTATGTAGCAACTTAATTAATATATTTGATAATATATTTTCTAACATTGCCAAATGAAAACATAAGAGAACAACATCATCCATTTTGATCTCACTTTTCATCTTTAATATATTTTGGCCTTTTAATAATTGCATCTATTTTATTTTTATTCCTCGATATGATTTTTATCTTTATTTTTTATAACCCAAAATAACTTCTATCAAATTTTTCTATATTAAATTTTATCATTTTTGTTTTATTTTTATTATGAATAATACACAAGAATAATACAATAAAAAAGTTTTAAGATAAGTGAATAAGTCATGCCATAATAATTCATCTTAAACCCACTTACTTTTAGTCTCTTATCATCATTTTTATGTAACTTTCTAAGATATACATTAATCACAAAAATTAGTATCATAAAATTCACATCCAATACTATTGTTATGAAAATAAAATCTATAATAATAATTTGAAAAAAAAAATTTAAACCAATAAAATAATAAAATTGATAATAAATAAAATACAACTTATTCCACCTGGGATTAGGATGAATAAAAGAGAAGGGGATGTTCCTTTTATAAATGCATAAGGAAGTGTTCAAAATGTGATGTGGGCAAGGATTAATCTTCACATACCACAATAGTCACACATCCACTCTCAATAATCTTGTGAGAGAACTATTGATAAATTTATTTGTTTTATAGGTGTCCATTCTTGAGGGATTTTCATTCTAGAATTCTACACAAAGCTTTTCATCAGAATACATCAACATGATAATGTTGTATTTATCTAAGAATTTATTGTATGTTGATTATTTGTGGTTAACACTCAAATAAAAAATTTAGGCAAAAATAAAAAATAATATATTATGATAATTTGATTATATTAAATTATCAAAAATGAATTATTTTTGTTCACTTGATGATTAGCTACTTTCAAGGTTGATTAGTTCTCACCCATTGAGTAATATGTATGGATACCTATTTGGTATGCCAAATACTGAATAAAACTATTTATTTTAGTGAATATACACAATGTAATTATATAGAAAAAAGTAATAAAAAGTAAAATTTCACAAAATTATGGGTTTTGACGGATTATGATAAATAGTAATGAAGTTAGGTCATTTTTATGTGAAATAGAGTCTTAGTTGATTATTGAGAAGGTTGTGTGTGAAAAGTCATGTAAAGATCTCATTGAGCTATAGGGTAGTTTTTGTATTCATTCTTGGTTAAAGATTTACACAAATAATCATGATAATCTTTATATTTCATGACTCTACTACCTCATTGATATAATTAATTTTAATGTGTAACATATTTTTATCAGCTATGAAATATTCTTGAAGTCACAGTAATACTTGATCATAATATTTTTATGATTATAATATTAATTTTATATCATTGTAACCAATTACCTCACTATAACTAAAAGCCACCATAGCTCCTATCAACATGGCTTTCTTATTACAGAACAACTAAGTCCAAGGAAAAAGTCATGGTGTTATTCCTAATGCTATGATTTTTAGCTACATAAAGTCCCATAAGATATACTTGAGTCATGACCATTTCTAAAGCTATGTCTCTTTAATTTTAAGGAATATCAAAGTCACGGCTTATTCCTAGTACTATGCCTTTTGGTTACAATTATGATATTATTATATTATCAAATTTTATTAGTTAGATGGTATTTCAAAAACTTATTAGAAATAGTATCTCATTAAGAAAATATACAAGTATAAGTATCATACAAGTAGTAAAGAGGACTTTTATCTAAATATTGATCCCATAGAGATTGCATCAGTAGTTTGGTCAACTGACATTAAGATAACATGATTCTTGTAATTGAGATAATTAGGGAGTTTGGTATGATTCTTAGATTCTAGAGTATATCCACTTAATTTATATGATGCATATTCAAATAATTCAAATTATATTGGGTTTGAATATAAAATAAAGGTTGGGTTATTATGGAATGACCTTTGCCCTAATAGTATACAAGGTTGTTACCATCATTGATCTCATCCCAATAAAAATTTTTTTGTAGTTATCCACTCAATACTTTATCATCGAGACAATGAATCATTTCTACTCAAAAGTTATTCACAAGGACAAACATTTTAGGCAACTCATTAGCTATTCTTAGTAGTTTCTTCGTATGTACATTTTTATTCTCCGGTCTCAGGTATCATAAAGACTAAAAACTAACATGGTGTTTATATATTTGTAATTTTTTCATCATAAGTATCATATTCACACAATTAACATTTGTTCCCTCAAGTTTCATTGGTGAGAATCATATGAGCCAAAGCAACTCAAGAGACTATCACCACATTGTGAGTCATAATATACTCATGCATATCTCATTGGATTACCTATCACCATCCTACATAGTGATAACGTGACTCCAAAACTAAAGATGAATCCATTAAGAGAGTATTCTATAAAATGTCTACTTCAATCAATAACCACTTCTTCTAAGACATGTATAATAGATTGACATGCAAAACCATTTGTGCTATTGGCTTCATGAGCAACATTACTCACAATAATTAATATACCTAAATTTTGAGTTAACATATAGGGTTGTCTCTCATATCATAGTCAGAAGAGCTATCACTTCCATACTATTAAAAATATAAGTTAGCCTCATAGCTTACCTATCACCATCCACCATAAGAAGACACAAACTCACAAACATCTAAATTCCTAATTCAAGTTCCTATTTAATCACCATATCCATTAAGTTTCATTCAACAACATAAATCAAACACAATTGTTTAATCTCAAAACTATTTATATATCACATAATCAAGATTATAGAAAGCTTAGATCTCAATTTAACCTAGTATTAACAAGAGATTCATTGAAAACAAGAGAAGAAGTTTCACGAAACTCGAATTTTCAATGATAGCTCCCATGAGAATCTTGGACATAAACCCTAATCATATGCTATTTTAATTAATTTTTCAAATCTACTCTTGAGAGGGGGATTTGAGAGTTACACCCTCAACTCTAGAATTTAGCTTATATTTTGCATCTCTTGCTTTCTTGTGGATCTCCTAGGGAGTACAATAATTATATCTAAGATTATTTTATATGATCTGACTTTGTCATGGTGCATGCAAAAAAAAAGATTTTTTTATTCTAATTTCTTTTATCTTTTATGCTCTGATATTTCTACATTTTTAAAATAAAAATTCATGAATTTTGGAAAATATCATGACTCTGACTTTCATCTCTTGAGTTTGAGGTCATAACTCTATAAAGTGCCCATGGCTTTGTAATATATCATAATCTTTCTATGATATAAAGTTGCAATATTAGGAAATATCTATAACTTGGGCCTATTATCTCTATAATACAAAGTTGTGGTCTTATGAATAATCATAGTATTGGCATTTATCTCTAAAATTCATCATATGGTCGTAAAACTAGGTATAATAATGTCACTAAGAATGACCTCTCATGTATATCATATGGTCATAGTGTTAAGAATGACCTCTAAGAATAACCGCTCATATGCATAATATGACCATGGCACTAGAAATAATTGTAGCATTGGGAATGGTCTCTTTGTGCATTAAATGGTATGGTACTGAGAATAGTCATGACTTTGGCCTTGACCTATCTCTTATATTAAATGATCTTATCATTGCAAAAAGAGGTGGCATTAAAAATTAATCTAAAATTAAAAGATATGGTTTTGACTTCTCTCATGGACAAGATCAATGGCTTGAGGAGTGACCATACTCCAATAAATATTCTTTATAATATATTGATTAAAAGTCATGAAACTTCATTGCTATGACTTTGATCAGAGTTGTTTTGGCTTTATAACTTTTTAAAGTTCAAAATCATGACTTTGTGAAAAAATTAAAACTCTAACTTGAGAACACCAAGCTTAATTAAAAATAAAGTCACGATACTAGGAAGTGAGTATGACTTATAGCATAGAGGGTACTTGGTTACAATGACAAAAAATTAATATTACAATCATTTAATTGTTATGAGATAAGTATAGTAATAACTCTAGAATAATATCACAGCCACAAAAAATATATTACAAAGTAGAAGGAGTATGCTAATAAGATGGTACAATCATGACATACAAAGATTATCATAACTAATTACATTGAATTTTAGCCAGGAATGAATACTGAAACTTCTCGATGATTCATAAATTACCTATAGCCAAATACCTTCAAAAACATATCAGTTTCATGACTATTCATAAAAATATATCAAAACTCAAAAGTCATTAAATTAATTCAATTATGTTTCATTCACATGCTTACACTTCATCTAATAGTACCAAAATATTCAAGAATATTTGGTATTTTAAATACCGAATATACTCACACCTTAAAACTATTATTCATCCCTAAGTAATAATTTTTTTTTCAATAAAAAAATCAATTTCATCTAAAAAAATACTTGTTCTCTATGATTAGCTTTGAGTGTCATAGTGTCTCAAAATAGTATAGTAACTTCTATTGGACATGTTGATAGTCATGGTGGGGTTTGAGTTCTATGACTATACTTGTAAAAAGCTGAATGTGTACAATCATTCATGTGATAGATATAAGGTATTTAATGCATTACACATATATTAAAAAATTTATTGTGTTGCTTCCTAAGAAGTATTACATTTAATATTCATAGCTATACCATCAATACCTCATTACCTTAGGTGATCCATTTAGTCAATGCTAGCTTTATAGTGTACTATTTTACTTCCTTATTTTTTATTTCTTCAATCTATTTTACTTCAACTCCACTTCAATTTTTAACCTTTTGTTATTTAGATGCCATGGCTTTAGTGAATTCTCGACTTATTCCTCAGTGCTAGCCTAGCCATTTTCTTCTTGTATCCCAAAAGCTAAAACACTAAGTATTGTCACTGCTTAATATTTTAGCTTTTCTTTACCCATTTCTTTCTAACCCCAAAGTCACGACATTGTATAAAGTTGTAGCTTTCTCTTTGAGCTTTTCATGACTAATTTTTTTTGTACCTCCAAAGTTTTGACACTATGCATAGTCATGATTTTTTGTTTGAGCTTTGAGCTTCCGAGAGCTAATTTTGTTATGTAACACCAAAATTGTGACACTAGGAATGATTATGACTTTGTCATTGATTGGATCCTCCGAAATTTCTATCTTAGCCATATCTTCCTTACTTATTCTCTTAGCTTGTTTAAAGTTGTCTATATTAGATTCCTCAAATGTCATAACTTTGAAGAAAGTTGTGACCTCGTGGCAATCATTTTTCTTATTTTCCTCAATTTTGCAACACCAAAGTGATTCTTCCTTATCATCTTCTTCATTTTCATCACTTTGATATTTCCAAAGTTATTCTTCCACATCATCTATGGTCTCTTCATCTAGCCAATATCCTTCTAAAAAATCCTTCCATCGAAAGTCTACATTTTGTTCATGGTTATCCTCCTTAACTTCCTCTATATCAGCCACTAAAATTTCTTTGTTCACCTCTTCTTCTTGCATAATCAACACTATATTTTAAATTTATTCTTTTTTTGGTTCTCAATCTAAACTAACTTCATATTAGCTACTAAAACTTCTATGGAAGTACTTAAAACATATTGTTTGACATCCTCAACTACCTATGTATAAACCACTAAACCTTCTAATGTAGAGTTTTTTTAACATAACCAAGTTAGTGACTTCATCACTCTTCCTCCATCATCTCTTCCTCTCTTCTATAGTAATAATTGTTCCTCTCAAATACTTTAGCACTTGAGAAAGTATATCTTCAAATAATGTTTTGGAGAATGGATGAGAATTATAAAATGTGCTCCCATCATGTCTTCTAGATCTCTACTCTCTAAAATAACTCATTGCTTACTATATATAAAATGTTCTTTCGTCATGTAGTGTCTAAGTCATTGTTTGGTGTATAATAGGTCTCCTCATATTGAAATTTTAGGATATTCTCATGCATTCTCATCTCATATCATCCCAAATAATAGTCATCTAGATTATTCTTCTCATTTAACTCCTTATAAATGTTTTAAGGTTTTTCTTGAAGGATTGGCTATATATCATCTTTTGATTTATTATTTTTTGAGTACATAGATATTAGCTTAGTCCTAGAATTTTGCACTATAGATCGATTGACTATAAAAAAATAAAAGAAAAAAAAATAGAAAAGCAAAATACAAAACATGACAATCCATTTTTAAATAAGACTTGCTTTTGGATCCAAAAAAAAATCAAAATAATAATATCTAAACTACTAAAAAAGAATTATCTTTTCTCGAGGATAATTATATCAACACATGTTAACTAACTAAACTAAATAATCCCAAGTAATAATACCAAAAACTTGCTATAACTTTGTTATGCAGCTCAAGTTTATTGGTTAGATAGTGTCTCAAAGCTCATTACTGAGGTAATCTCATCAAAAAATATCCACAAGTATATAAGTCATACTAGTATAGAGGATTTTTGTCTAAATATCTACACTATATAAATTATTTCAATAGTTTTGTTAACTAAGAGTAAGATAATATAATTCTAGCAAAGGAAATAATTAAAGATTTTAGTATGTCTCATAGATCAGAGTTTATCCATTTAATTTATGTGATGCATGTTTAAATAATTCAAATTATTTTGGGTTTGGATACAAATTAAGGTTGGATTATTGTGCAATAATCATTTTCTATAATATCATAGAAGGTGGTTATTACCATTAAGCACCTCATATTGATGATCTTTTTATAGTAACCCCCTCAATACTTTATCACCAAGACAACACATTATCTCTACTCGAGAGTCATTTACAAGCCCATATCATTTAGGCAACTTATCAACTACCCTTGATAGTTACTTTATTTGTACTTTTTTATTTTTCTACCTCATGTATTATAAAGACTAAGAACTAATATAATTTATAAGTATTTATACTTTAGGCTTAGTGAATATCATACTTACACAATTAATATATACTTCCCTCAAGTTTCATTAATGGGAACCATAGTAGTAAAAACAACTCAAATACTGTCAACACCTTGTGAGAAACAATGCACTCACACATGTTCCATTGATTACCTATCAATGTCCTCCTTAATGATGATATGACTCACACACTAAAAGTAAAATCCTTTGGAGAATATTTTACTAGACATACATTTCAATTAAGAAATAGTTCTTTTAAGACTTATACAAATAATTTTCATGTAAAATTATTCATACTTATGGCTTTGTGACCTTAATACTTGTAATGATTAACATACATATATTTTGAGTTTTAATATATAAGTTGTATCTCACATCACTTTAGAAAGGGTTGTCACCTTTTACCGATTATATGCATGAGTAAATACCATAGTTTACCTATCACCTTCTATCATAACAATAATAACAAATCCAATAACAGTCAAGTCCTTAAATCAACTTCTATTTAATCATTACATCTATCAATTTTCATTCCATAATATAAATTAAACATATTTATTTAATCTCAACACCATTATACATCACTTTAGACAAATTACACAACTATAGCCCTCAATATAGCTTGAAAATGAGAAGAGATTTATGAGATACAAGAAAGAAGTCTAATGAAACTCAAATTTTCAATAATAGCCCTCATCAGAATCTTGGACAAAAACCCTAATCATATGATATTTTGATTAAGTTTTTAAATTTACTTAAGAAAGAAGAGGGGTTGTGAGTCATACCCCCAACAATAGGGTTTAACTCATGTATTGCATTTCTTGTTTGCGTGTGGATCCACAAGAGTGTGAAAAATTCTCTTAGTTTGTTTAATGTTTTTTGACTTTTGTTATGGTCCATGGAAAGAAAGAAGATTTTCTTTGAATTCCTTCTCTTCCCTCTTTTATGCTTTTTAAGTAGAAAGTCATGACTTTCAGAAGATATCATGATTTTGGTTTTTATCTCTTGAGGTTTAGGTTGTGAATCTAGAACATTGCAGTTATGTTGTGACATGATTATGTCATCTAACTTTATTTATTGGTTAAGCAATATCTAAAAAGCTCATTCATGAAAGTATCTTGACAATTAAGATTTGCAAGTACATGAGTCATACAAGTAATTTAATAAACTTTTGTCCAGATATACATCTCATGAGGATTGTATTAGTAGTTTGGTTATTCAATAATGAGATTATACATTTTTAGTAAACTTGATACTTAGATTGTTAGACAATCTAAAAATCATGATTTATTTATTCAATCAATGTGATGTTGTTTAAATCGCTCAATTTAAAATTTTTTGGACAAAAAATAATGGTTAGAGTGTTGTGCAATGACTTATTTCCTTAATGGCATACAAGGCAGTTGTCACCATTGAACCCATCCCATTGATATTCTCATCATATCTATCTTCTCAACACATCATCACTGAGACAATAAAGCATGTCTTATTCTTTGGCCTCCATTGTCATAAATATCAATGATTGATATGATTTTTAGGTATTTATACTTGTGGCTTCTTAAATCATAACATACTCATATAATTAACATTTACATCTTTTAAGTTTTACTAGTGGGAACCATATGAGAAAAAGTAGCTCAAAAGAATTGTCACCACTTTGTGAGTCATCACAACATGCTCATATCTTGAGGATTTCCTATCACCATCCTCCTCAATCATGATACAACTCCTACACAAAATGTAACCCCTTAAAAAATATTTTATATAATGACTATCTCAATCGAGAACCATTTCATTTAAAATTTGTATGATAGATTGACATGTAAAACCATTCACACTTTGCCTTCATAAGCTTCATAATGATGATATTAATATATCTAAATTTATAGGTTCAATATATAAGTTTATCTCATGCATCATGGTTAGAAGAGCTGTAACTTCCTTCCTAATACATACATGAGTGAGTATCATGATTTATCTGTCACCATCCACCATGAAAATCTAGTAGAAACCTACCAATAATTGAAACCCTAATTCAAGTTCTATTTAATCACCATTAATTAATATATATATATAATAATAATAAATCAAACTATTCTTTTAATCATAAATAAAACTAATTCACATCATATATCTAAAATTATACAAACCAAAGTGTCCATTATAGTTTGGTACAAATTTTTAAATCAATCCCTAGAGGAGAGTGGGTTGAGAGTTATGCTCCCTAACTCAAAGGATTAACATAATTTGTGCATCCTTTGCTTGCTTTTGGAACCCCTATGAAATGTAAAATTCACACTTAAGATTTGGTAGTTATCATAGTTTTGCTTGTTGCGTGAGGGAGAATTAGGAAAAATATGAGATCACTAAAAAATTCTATCTTCCACTTTTTAAACTCATCGTATCTTGCATTACTCTAAGTCAGTATTTATGGTTTTCAAAAGAAAGTCGCAACTTTGGTATTCATCTCTTTAGCTTGTATTACAAACATAGAAAATAGCTACAACTTTATTCTCCATCTTGATCTTTTTATAATACAAAGTTGTAGTAATTACGATGACCACAACTTGGGCATAATGTCTATGTAACCCAAAATTATAGCATTATGAAATGGTTGTAACTTCATGTCTTTGTCCATTTACAATCCATAAATAGTTATGCTACTGAAAAGTGGTCAAAAAGTTGAGATAACTTCTCATATTATTATAATGTCATGGCACTATGTAGAGACCATGGCATTGGAAAAATGGTCCTTCTTGAGAAGTATATGGCCATGATATTGGGATAAAGCCATGGTGCTGAAAAGGTCTTTCACATGTTGATTATGGCTACAACACTAAGAATTATCCATGATATAAAAGTAACCCTTCATATCTCTTAAATATTCACAAAGATGTAGGTGGTGGCAACACTGGCCTCATAATCTTTCACATATAATTATGTTGTGGCTCTACTAGGATGCCACTACATTGACACTTAGCTTGAGCATACAAGTTGTATCTATGTCTTCTTTTGAAGACAAAAATCATGATCTTAGAAATTATTGTACTCGAGTAATATCCTTTATAATATTTTAGTGTCCTAAAAGTCATAACTTTAAAAGAATTTTCGTGGCTTTGGAATGAGTAGTTGTGATTCTATACTTTTCTACTGAGTCATGACCTTAAGTACTAGTAGGGTACTTGGTTACTATGATGGAGAATTAATATCACAACTATTAAAATTTCTGAGATAAATATATATATGATAGTGGACAAATTATGCTAATGAGTTGGTAGGGTTGTAGCATACAAGAATTGTCTCCACTAATTAGGTAGAATTTTGGCCACGAATGAAAGCCAAAACCATTTGAGACTTGATTTATTTACCGCATACATTAAACACTTCCAAAAACTCTTTAATGTCATGATTATTTATTAATACTCTCCAAAATACTAAAGTTGTAAAAACACATATTAGTTTTATTTCCACATTTACATATCATTATAACTACCAAAATGCATAATAATGTTTAATAATTTGAACATCAAATAAACTCTCATACTAAACTAATTGCTCATTCATGAGCAATAACTTCATCCTTCAAAAAAATTCTTATCACTAAATTACTATGACTAAGTTTGGGTATTATATGGTCTATAGATAAAGGATCAACTTCTAGCAGATGTGTTAATAGTTGTAGTAGGGTTTGAGTTCCAAGACTATACGTAGATACGTCAAATAGGCTAGGTTGCCTAGACACTACCCGAGGCCCAGCTTGGTTAGCCATGCCTGACCCGGCATGACACAATTTGGAATCATGTCATGGGCTGGGTTGGGTCGATGTTTGGTATTGTTCGTGTCATGCCAGGATAGCACGATCTGTACCTCATGCTGGGCCAGGCATGACCCATGTGTTTGGCTCAAAGGCACAATAAACTAGCTCGGGGGCCCAACTGGATTTGTTTAAAATCTAGCTAAAAAACTAGGTACAAACCTGTCTAACTCAACAAGTCCAAGCATGACCTGGGTATGAGCTAGGATGGTGGTCCATGCCTGGCCGACACTTCTCAAGTCATGTCATGCATAGCACGACATGATTATTGTACCGGATCATGTCGGGCACATCATGGTGGCTTGATTGGGCCAACAAAAAATGGGTCGTCCAGCCTAGCCTACCCGTTTGACACATTTAGCTATACGTATAGGTCATTGGATGTTTATACTTATTTATGTGGTAGACATATATGTTTATTACATTAAACATATAGGAAAAAAAATGGTTGGGTTGTCTCTAAAGAAGTAGTACATTTAACATTCATAGCTAAACTAAAAACCTCTTTTATTTCATTGGAGATATATGATATCCATGTGATCTTTTTAATATATTATTTTACTTCCTTCTTATGATTCTCTTCATATAGTCTTTCTTCAGCTATACTTGTTTCTCATGTTATTTCTTCTTTTGATGTTGTGCCTTTAATGAATATTGTTACTTTTTCTTCTCCACTCTATTTTCCCTACTCATTCTAGATCCCAAATGTCACGACACTAAATACTGCTATATCTGTGCATTTAAGCCTTTCCTTTCCATTTTTTGGTATCTATAAAGTCATTGCTATTATTGAAGTCATGTCACCGTCTTGCACTTTTTCTTGCTATTTTCTTCTTGTAACTCCAAAGTGACAGTGCTATGCTATGCATAGTCATTACAGTGTCCTTAGATTTCTAATAGACTAATTCATTATGAATCCACAAAATCATGACATTGGGCACAATCATGACTTTGTCTTTTAGTTTTCCTTGACCATTTTCATTCTAGAATATCAAAGTCATGGCAGTGTGTATAACTAAGACTTTATCTTTGATTTTCTCTTTCATAATATATACCTCAAACTTATCTTTTTCCATTAATATCTAATCGCATCCTAAGGAGATGTCATCATAGAACTCATTAGAGGTCATGAATTTGAAGAATGTTACAACTTCATAGTAGTCATCTTCTTTTGTTTCCTTTTTTTCATATCCCTAATATAATTCTTTACATTCCTTTTCTTCATTATTATCATTGTTTGAAAGTTATTCTTATGTTTCATATACTTTGTCTTCGTTGCTACCACATCTCCGAATTTTTTTTTATTTCATACACTTTATCATCATCTGGCGACCCAATCTTCTACAAAATCTTTATATTGGAAATCTAATTATTGTTACAATGTAATACAAATGAATATTGATTCTCAAACACACCATTTCATCATCATCTACACTTTATAAACCAATGTAAAGATTAAACATTACTTCTTTCTCACTAATATGAAGAGAGAATTCCCATTTCATGATATCAATAAGGGCTTCTCTCTTGTCCAAAAATAGTCATCTCAATATTAATGGTGCATATTGGTCTTCCTTCAAATCTAATATAATGAAATATACTATAAAAATAAAGATGCTCACCTTTACCAATACACCTTCATTGATTCAATCTGGGTACTGATAATCTTATCTACCATTTATCAGAGTGAGAGAGATGGAGTAATTTTTCTAAGATTCTAACTTTATATAATTTTTCTAAGATTCATTTCCAACTTTTTCTTAATGCTCATTATGTATTTCATAAATTTAATATATTTTTGTATTTTTCTTGAGCTTCAGCAAATGGTATGTTCACTTCTAACTTCTGGAATATAATAAGAAAATTTTCAAAGTGTTTATCCAATTTACCATTCCTGAATTATTGTGAAAAATGGATGATTTATTGAAAACTTACCTTTGACTTTATTTTCCATTTCTTTCTCTCATGACCTCAAGTAAGTTTTATTTATGACTATGTTTCTTCATTTCCCTATTTTTCATCTTCGGATAAATTTTTTTTGTAATTAATTTTGGAGTCAATTTTGTTAAGTGTCAAAATATCATAGCTATCATTATTCTAATTCTATTCAATTAGGGCTATAACTTTTGTGAATTTTAGCTTTATTCATGACTTTTGAAGAAGTCATGACCTTGTTACCCTCAAAAAATCTAGAATCCTCTTGTTTACAATAAGTTTATCATTCTGGAGCTATGACTTTTAAAAGAGTCATGATTCTATTGTTAGTAATAGTGCTCTAGGCCTATTGTATGGACATAGTATTTTGATTATTTGTGAGAATTAATTATTATGATGATTTGCATGTTTATTATATATAATATCTTTGAATAATATTATTAAGTATTCTAAATGTCCCTAATTGGTTATTATTATGGGAATAATAATGAATTAAGAGTAGTATAAAGTTTAATCAATATTTATGGGATAAATATATGTATGAGATACAAATCAAATTTATATCTATTTGTGGAGAAAAAATATTGGATATGCACAAATCCCTTTTGAGATTAATATATAGATCAAAGTTATAAGTTAATCTCTAATAGTTGTGCTATTAAATCATTTGACTTAAGATCGTTATAGTTCTCAACATAAAAAATAGTGTTTTGATATAATCAAATATTGTCTTTAATCAGATAACTATAAAAGTTATACTTGAACATACTAAAAATAATGTAGTGAGTTATGAGCGATTAAGATGAAATTTGTTCCTCTTATTATAAGAAAGATATCTCTAGTTCCACTCAAAAATTGAGATTGAGAAAAACATATATGTGCTCAAATGAATTGATGGAGATCAATGTCATTTATTTATTTAGTCTACTTGTGTTTCTAATAATCAAAGATAGAATAATATAAGGTTGACTTTGTTCATGTCTTATATTCTATCAAGATATCATGAGACAAAATGATTATATTATTAGCTATATTAAGATTATCTCAGATCATGAGCTTTTCATTTAACTTTGGTAGTCATAATATATTACTAAAGACAACTCATGACTTCTATGATCAAAATATGATTTAGACCTACTACCAATATAAATTAAACCTATAATGACGTACATTAAGAATGAATAATAATGGTTATGTTTTTTATTCTCTGTAGTAATTTAAAATGATGAGATTATTTAAAATTACAAATAACAATTAATTGTTTTTTAAATTCTTATTTAATTTTGAGAAATTTTAAATTCATGATTTAAACAAATAATTTATATATTACATTTTCTTATTGGATAAGAAAATAATATATGGAGGGGTTTTTAAAGAGTTTTAAATATATAATAATATATAAATTTGTTTCCTTATCTGATAAGGATTTGAATTTAAATTGTTATTATTTATAAGAGTTTTAAATATATACAAATATAAAATTCATTTTTGACTTAAATCCTAGAATATTTATTTGTGTGTGTGTGTGTGTGTGTGTGTGTGTGTGACATATATGTTGATAGTCATCATCTTTTTTTTAGAGAACAACCAAAACAAAGAGAAGGAAAAGAAAAAACCTAAGTCTGTTTTGAGAATACGAATCTGAACTAGCATTCAACAAGATCATTATTTTTGTTCGTGTGTGGATACTTGTATATGGTAATTGCTTTTTAGAAAGGTAGCACCTTTGAAGATCTGAATAAACTAAAAAGTAGACTTTGAAGGCTTGATGAATCGATCTACAAAAGGTACGTTTCATTTACCCTTCCTTCAGTTTTTGTGAAACACATGTGATCATTGGAGGGTTAAGGGATAAAAACTATAATTATGTTGTATTTATGTTCCAATCAAATTGTATATTCTGCCCATATCCCAACAAAAATTACTCCCAAAAGTTCCAAATTTGTTTTGTTCAGAATACTTTGGTAGTTGGTAGCCCCTTCCTACTTCTAAATAATATTGAGAAAAGGTTCTTGGATTTTCTTTCATATCCTTGATATCTCATTTACACATATTCCCTTCATTGATAATGTCAACTGACTAAAATGATATTCTATGTTCCTCATCACCAAACTTATTTCATTCATCCAAACTTCAAGCATCCACATTTGATTATTTCAGGCATCATTCTTTTTCTTAAATTAAATTAGGACAGCTATTAATCCCAACTGAGAACCAGTCCCCGTAAGATGTATACAATATATTGACATATAAAAGCATTCATATGTTCGGCTTCCTAAGTTCCCTACTCATGAAAATAAACATACCTGGGCTTTGAAGTTCAATGTATAAGTTTATCTTATGCATCACAATAGGAATGACTATCACCACATTTCTATTATATGGATGAGTAAGTCTTGTTACTTATCTTTTACCATCCACCATGACAACCATATACAAACCCACCATTAGTTAAAACATTATTTAAAGTTTAATTTAGTCACTCTTTATAAATAATTATAACATAATATAACTAAACTATAAATGCACCAATCATCCAAACTAATTGCATCACATAATATAAATAAAACAAACCCTAGACCAGGCTAATTTCATACAAATTCCAAAATTATTACTTCGAAAAGATAGGTTTGAGAGCCTTGACCCTCATCTCTAAGGATTGACATATTTTGTGTATCTCTTGCTTATTTGTGGAACCCATAGGAAGTGCAAAATTCACTAATAGGATTTATAGTTGTATTGTCTTTGCTTGTTTAGTGAGGGAGAATGAGAAAAAAAATGAGATATATCTCCAAAATTCACTAACTTCCAATTATATACTTGAGTAGCTTTGTATTATTCTAGGTAGGAAATAGTGACTTTCAAATAAAAGTTACAATTTTGGTCTTTATTTTTTTAGCTTGAGGTTGTAATTCTAGAATATGACAATGACTCTGTTCAATATCTTGATCTTTCTACAACACAAGATTGCAACAATAGCTACAACCACAACTTGAGCTTACTTTATTTATAAAACAAAGTCATAATAATCTGAAATGGCCATGGCTTTGTTCCTTCATTATGTGTAGTCTATAAAAGGTCATAACACTGTGAATTGGCTATATAGTAGTGATGGCTTCTTAGTGGCATTGTGTAGAGGCTAGAACACTTGCATTTTCTTCTCTCATATAAACATATTGACATGACACCATTAAGATGCTTTAACATTTGCACTTAGATTGCACATACAAGTTGATGATTAGCTGAAGCTAATACAAATACATTATTTTGAGGACAATAGTCTTGACTTTGGAAATGATTATGCTTAAGTAATGTCCTCTATAATATTTAGTGTCCCAAAAGTCATGTATTTGAATAATTATCATAGTTTTGGCATGAATACTTGTGTCTCTTTTATTTTTTATAGCTCAAAAGTTTTAGTTTTATAAAAATATCAGGACTTTAATTTAAGACTATTGTGTCTTATAAAGATAAAGGTGTGGCTCTATGAAATTAGCCAAGACATTAAGCACTAGTAAGGGTACTTGGTTACTACGACAGAGAATTAATGTCATTTCTTTTAAACTGTTTTAGGCTAATTATAACTATGATTCCATGTAGTATCAGAACTATTGAGAATGTGCTAAATAATAAAATGATTTTGCTAATGAGAGGGTAGAGTTGTGGTGTAAAAGATTTTTCTAATGACCATTCAAGTAGTATTGGCCATGAATGGATACCAAAATTATGAAAGACTTATGAATCTATCAAACACATCTAAAAACTCATTGATTTCATAATTATTTATCAAAATTATATAAATCAGAAAAAATTATGAAATCAATATATATTTTCTTTATTTCCACATATACACATCATTTTCCACCAATAAAATATCCTAGAATATTCAATAAATTAAAAATCAAATAAACTTTCACTCAAAAATAATTATTCATTCCAGAGCAATTATTTCTCATGCAAAAAATAATATAAATATGCATCATCACACTAAATTGCTATGAATAAGGTTGAGTGTCATAGAGACTATAAATAGTAGAGCAACTTCAAGTAAAAATTTTTATAGTCATAGTGAGATTGAGTTTCATAACTATACTTGTGGGTCATTAAGTATGTGTATTTAGTTATATGGTAAGTATAGGTATTTATAATATTACACATATAGAAAAAAAAGTTCATGGGTTACATCCCAAGTAGCATTATGTTTTACATCAATAGCTAAAATAAAAAGTTCATGGGTTACCTCCCAAGTAGCACTATGCACTTTTTTCATTATATTGCTTCACTTTATTCTTGTTGGTCACTTCATTCAACATTTCTTCAGCTACACTCATCTCTGAGGCTATTTCCACATTTAATTCCACAATGACAATGAACATCGTAGCTTCAAGCTTCTTCTCTACTTCATTGTCCCTTTTCATTTTAAATCCCCAAAGTCACAATGTTGAGTACTACTACAGTTTGACTTTGAGCTTGTATTTTTTTTTGTTGTTCCAAGGTCATGATGCTATGATAGCCAATGCTTTGTCTTGGACATTTTCCTTGTCATTCTCTTTCCATAACTCCAATGTTCCAGCACTATGAATAGTTATGACTTTGTCTTTGAGCTTTTGATGGGCTAGTTCTGTCTATATCCCCAAAGTTGCAACAATGCTTACAACAACTATTTTGCATTTAAGCTTTTAATGGGTTGAATCTTTCTGTATACCCAAATTCATGGTGTTGGTCACAGTCATTATGTTTTCTTCAAGTTTGTTTTGGTCATTTTTGTTCTTAAACCCCAGAGTCTTGGGTGCTAGGCATAACCATTGATTTGGCTTTTATTTGCATAGCTATAAATTTTGTCCTAGCCTTATTTTTTCATTAGATATCTTTTCTTCCTTAGATCTATCATCATAAGTCTCCTTAGAGGTTATGACTTTGAAGAATGTCACAACATCATAATAATAATCTTCTTCTATTTCTTTTTTTTTGTAATTCCAATATAATTCTTCATCTTCTTTAGTTTCAATGTTATCAAAACTTCAAAGTTATTGGTCTATTTTTTACACTACATTGCACTCATAATTAATAAGTTCTTTTTTTTTCATTAACTTTGTTGCTCTCAAAAGTTTAAAGTTCTTCCAGTCCATAAATTCATCTTCATCTGACCATTATTCTTCTATGAAATTTTTTATTAGAAATCTACTTTTTGTTGCAATATGGTATGAAGTAGATTGACAATTCTCAAACACTCTATTTCATATTCATCTAGACCCCATAAGATATTACAAAGATTAAATTTACTTATTCCACACTAACATGGAGAGTGAACTCACTCATCTTAATATTGATGATGGCTTGTTCCATGAAAAAAATGGACATCCCAAAATTAATGGTACATATTGATCTTCCTTTATATCCAACCAAACAAAATCCACTAGAAAAATAAAAATACTAACCTTGACCAAATAATCTCCAAATATTTTGCCTAAGTGCTTGATTATCTGATCTATCATTTAAAGTGAGAGAGATATTAGAGTAATTTTAATAAGATTTAATCTTGATATAATATACAAGGCGCACAAGTTGAAACTTGATTCCAAGTGACATAATATCATTCGAAATGTTTGATCTCTATTAGTACAAGGTATAATAAAACTTGCTAGATTTTTCAATGTCCTCGTTAGTTTTCTTTAAAAAATAGCACAACACTTCTCAATAATGTTCATAGTTCCATATGTCTCCAAATTTTTTATATTACTCATTATTTCTTTCATAAATTTAACATAATTTAGAATTTGAGCTAGAGCTTTGATATATGGTATATTTACTTCTAATTTATATAAAATATTTTGAAAATTTTTAAAAGTGTTTATCCAATTTTCTCTTCCTAAATTATTGTAAAAATTGAAGATTTATCTTTTTGAAAATTTTACTTATAATTTCCATTTTGATCCATTTCCCACTCTTCATAGCTATTGATAAGCTCCATCATGTCGCGGACTTAGTCTTTTTGCTATGTTCTCATGCGGCACTTAAGCAACTTACTCCTTGGATGTTGATAAGTCAGCCTTTATTTCACCTTGCTTGTTATGCTTGGCATCTACCCACAACTTGGAAGCAAAAAGAATTTTAGAGAATACTTGAAAATAAAGAAAACACTTTATTGAATAATGAAATCTTACAAGAAACTCTCAATTTGGTGGTTTACAAATGGGGCCACCTCTTCCTTAAATACATGCATAGGGAAGGGTTTAGAACCTTTGAAGGTTCCCTATAAGTCTAGAGAATTCTATTACATATATCTAAGAGGATTCTAGAATAATCTAGGATAATCTTCTTCCTTCCACACAAGTGTGACTTCTTAGGAATCTTCTAGAATGTTCCGCATTCTTTGAGTGAGGGTGTGACATTCTCCCCCACCAATGCTGCAGACACACTCATCAATTTTTCTACCTGGAACTACTCGATCTATTCATGAAACTGCCACAAATTGTTAGATGGCTCCCAACTGGCTTCACTTTCTGTTAGTACCCTCCATTTTACTAAGTATTCCTTATTGGGCCGAAAGTTGATCTTCTTTAGGTCATGATATGCTGTGATATAGTCCACCTCCTTATCATAAAAGGTCACTACTACTGTGGGCACCCTCATAGAGACTCCTCAACCTGGATCTTTCTTATCTTCGTGATAATGCTTTAGATTGCTAACTATCAGCTTGCTCATGCCATCCCTTACTAAATTTGTAAGCTATCAGACTTCTCCCTATGTATTCTCTAGCTAGGGTGTGAGGAGTCATTGGTTGTTATCCCATGACTATCTCGAATGGACTCCTTTCATTTGTCTCACTTCTCTGTAAATTATAGGAGAACTGAGCCACATCCAGCAATTTGGCCCAGTCAGTCTGATTGGCACTCACAAAGTGCCTCAAGTACAACTCTAGTAATGCATTCTCCCATTCTGTCTGCCAATCAGTCTGAGGTTGAAAGCTAGTAAAGAAATGAAGTTGCATGCCCATGAGTTTGAAGAGCTCCGTCCAAAACTTTCCAGTAAAGCTTGGGTCACAAACACTAATGATAACCTTCGGTAGCCCCCGATACTTTACCACATTCTTCTGTTGTGCAATCTTTAGGGGCTGCTATGAATGTAGCATACTTTGAAAATTGATCTACTACCACTATTATAAATTCATTTCTCTCAACTTGGGTAAGCTAATAATAAAGTCCATAGTCTTTCCAAAGGTTGCTCTGCTATAGGTAGTGGCTCCAACAGTTCCTTGGGCAAATGTTGCTCCACTTTATCTTGTTGGCACACAAGACAAGTCTTCATATAAGTCTCCACATCATTCCTTATCTATGGTAAATATTAGATAGACTCTAGCAGTGCCCTTGTTCATCATTGCAATGGGTATCCAACCCATTTGGAGTCATGACCCTCCTTGATATGATTCCTTCTAATACTTTCCCACTTTGGCACATAGAGTTGCTTTTCTTTTGTATAAAGCAAATCATTCTCTACCCAAAACTGCCTAGTCTTTCCCTCATGAGCCAATGTGATGATACTCTTGGTCATTGCATCATGTTGCAACCACTCTTTTATAAGATCCACCATCTCTCCCTAGGGCTAGCTAGTCATGGATGCTAGCTCTGCTTTACAGCTCAAGGCATCAGCTACGTGATTGGCAATGCCTGGCTTATACTCCAACTTGTAATAAAACCCTGCCAAGAAGTCTTGTCACCATGCTTGCTTGGGACTTAGTTTCTTTTGAGTCTGGAAATAGCTAGTAGCAACATTATCTATTTTCATTATAAAGTGTTATCCTAATAGATAGTGTCTCTACGTTCGCAAGCAATGGATGATTATCATCATCTCCTTCTCTTGGATCGTGTACTACTTCTCTGTGTCATTGAGCTTGCAACTTTTAAAAGCTTTGGAGCATTTCTCCTACATAAGAACCCCTCCAATGGTAAAGTCAGAAGCATCCGTGTGTACCTCGAACACCTTGGTGTGGTCAGGTAGTGTCAATACCAGATTCTTCATTATAGCCTTCTTCAAGTCTTGAAATGATTGCTATAATTTTTCATTCCATGTCCATGTCTTACCCTTCTTAAGAAGGTATGTTAATGAAGCTACTTTTGCTGAGTATCCCTTGATGAACAGCCGATAGTAGTTAACTAAGCCTAATAAAGACCTTAGTAGGGGGATCTCATTCCTGAATAGCAAGCTCATCCATCATGAGCTTGCTACCCTTGATGTGGTGTCCCAAGAAGCCCACCTCCTCAAGGGAAAAAGAGTATTTCTCCTTCTTAACATATAACTCATTTTGCCTTAGTAGTCGAAATACCTTCCTTAGATGATTAACATGTTCTTTCAATATGTTGCTATATATAACAATACCATCTAGATATACTACCACAAATTTATCCAAAAAAGGATGAAATATCATGTTCATCAAAGTGGAAAATATAGTAGGTGCATTAGTAAGACCAAAGGGTATCACTAAGAACTCATAAGAGTCATACTTTGTTACACATGTGGTCTTTGCCTCATCTCTTTCAATTATCCTTACTTGGTAATATCCCAATCAAAGGTTCAACTTAGTGAAGTACCATGTTTTACCAAGTTGGTCAAATAAATCAACAATAAAAGAAATTGGATACTTGTTCTTGACTGTTACCTTGTTGTGTACCCTGTAATCGATGCACATCCGTAGTGACCCATCATGCTTCTTTTGGAATAAGACCGGCATACCATATGGAGCCTTAGATGGTTGGATGAATTCGGCATCCAACAATTCCTTCAGTTATCTTCTTAATTCCTCCAACTCTGGGGGTGCCATCTTGTAGCGCCCCATGGCAGGGGGTTTTGCTCCTGGCTCCAACTCGATCCTGTAATCTTCCTCCCTCCTGGGTGGGAGCCTTTTGGGTAGCTCTGGTGGCATTATATCTTTGTATTCATCTAATACCTTCATTACTTCTGAGGGCATAGAATTTCCCATATGGTCACTAGGGTCTTCCTTAAAGGTCACCAAGTATATCACCTCATTCTTTTTCAACCCCTTCTTCAATTGCATAGCCAACAACATAAGCATTTTAGCTTTACCTTCGATGATTGTGTGAACCATGCTTGGAGCCCCCTCTTCTAAGATAGCCATCGAACGTAGAAAAGGTATTGGCACAGCTTTTACCTGGTGAAAGAAATTCATCCCGATCACTATCTAGAAATCATCCATGGGTGCCACCATAAAAGTTAACCTTGCCTTCCCAAGGCCCGATCTTCATGGTCACCCTACGAGCTATTCCATGTGATGGCTTGGCAGTGGAGTTTACTACCTTGAACCATCCTACTTCATTGGATGTTGGGATCTTGAGTCTCTTTTCCTCCTATTTTGAGATAAAGTTATGTGTGACACTGATATCTATCATGACCTTAGTAGATATCACATTCACCTTGACCTCCATGTATATTTGTCCCCTACTTTGAGGCTTCTCCTTAGCTTGCTTGATCTTTAGAAAATTCAATAGCTACATTAACCCCATTTGAGAGGCATCATTCTCTCGTTTGGTCTCCCTCTCGATCATGACATTTAGGGCCTTTCTTTTCGGACATTCACGTGTCCAGTGTGGTTCATCACACAAAAAATAATTGGTTTTTGGCTTAAAATTTATGTGTTTATCTGTACCATTGCCTTCTTTGTTGGTAGAAGTCATACTTGATCCTTCCTTAGCATTATAACTTTTGTATCCTCTGTCTCCCCCACCTTTAGTATGACTACCCTTGAAAGATGGTTTGGTTTGAGAAGAATCTCCCCTTTGGAAATCAATGAGTGACTCTACTACTACCATGATCATGGCTAAGTCTTGGACACAACGTCTCCTCAATTCTTGCTCAGCCCAGTCTTGTAGGTTCTCCATAAAATTGAAGAAGAGTTCTTTCTCATTCATATCAGGAGCCTCAAGCATCAAAGAAGAGAACTCCTTGAAAATGTCTCGAATAGATCCCATGTGCTTAAGATGTCGGATCTTTCTACGAGCTATGTATCCTGTATCTTCTGGATAAAATTGCTTTTTTATCTCTCTCTTAAAATCGACTCATGTGTCTATAGTGTATGTCCCTCTTTCTATCTCCATAAATTGTCTACGCCACCATAGAGTTGCATTATCAGTGAGATAAAGAGTAATAGTGCGTATCTTTGTTGCCTCATCAGTTAGTGATATTGCCTCAGAATATCTCTCCATGTGCCACAAATAGTTGTCTAGCTTTTTAACATCATGTTTTTCCAAGAAAATATGAGGCTTTGGCACATCCACCCTTTGGGCCTCATGAGTGGACATAACCCAAGCTAATAATGATATCTTGATTACCACTTCTTGTTCCAGCTCCTCCTCTTGCTTGGTCGAGACCTCCATCCTTGATTCTAAGCTAGTAAGCATATCCATGACCTTCATAAACTCCTCATGCGAAACCACTAGGATCGATGAGCCTTGCATTCTTTCTTGAACGTCAATGATCTACATCTTGAAATCCTACATGACCTTCTCCATGCTTGGCTCCATGAGATTAAACCCCTCCTTGGTGTCTGCAGTGGCGACCTCTAACCAGGTCACTCGATGGTCCAAGCTTGTGAGAGTGGATCATGAGACTTGTCCTTCTTTTCCCTTCCCTTAGCCAAAGGGTCAACCTCACACATTGCAACCTCACTCCAATACCAATTGTCACGGACTTATAGTCTTTTCACTAAGCTCTCGTGCAACACTTAAGCAACTTACCCCTTAGATGTTGATATGTCGACCTTACTTTCATCTTGCTTGTTATGCTTGGCATCTAACCACAACTTGGAAGCAAAGAGAATTTGAAGGAACACTTGAAAATAAAGAAAACACTTTGTTGAATAATAAAATCTTACAAGAAACTCTCAACTTGGTGGTTTACAAATGAGGTCACCTCCTCCTTAAATACATGCATAGTGAAGAGTCTAGAACCTTTGAAGGTTCCCTATAAATCTAGAGAATTCTATTACATATATCCAAGAGGATTCTAGAATAATCTAGGATAATCTTCTTTCTTCCATACAAGTGTGATCTTCTTAGGAATCTTCTAGAACATTTCGCCTTCTTTGAGTGAGGGTATGACAATTAGCTCATCTGATTCCTATCTCTATTTTTCTCCTCTTTGGGTAAAACTTTGTTTTGTACTTCTTTTAGAGTTGTTGCTTTGTTATGTGTTGTAGTTTCATAGTTATCATTTTTCAGTATTCTTTAGTTGGGGTCATGGTTTCTTGAAAATTTTAAAGTTGAGACATGGCTTTTGAGGAAGCTGTTGCCTTGTTACACCCAAAAATTCTAGAATCTTCTTGTTTAAAGTTATCTTTTATTTCTAAAGTCACGACTCTTAGAAGAGACATGATATTTTCACACCCTCAAATTGTCCAAGATTATTAAGTTTCATTTTGTGTAGGTCCTTCTCACTTATAAATCATATTGAAGAATAATTCCTTAGATTTATCTTCTTACCACTTGGTAATTCATTCACTCCTCTTCCCTATATTTATAATGTCAACTGACCATTGTGATGCTCAATGTTGCTCATCATTTAATTTATTTTATTCATCTTAGCTTCAAGTGCTCTCATTTACTTGTCTCAGTCATTATTTTTTTAATAAAATTCTACTATAATGATTTGCATGTCATCCTCCATAATCTACTTTTTCCCCTTCGTGATAGTTGGCAATTAAAACTAGAGCCCCCATGATTAATGTAGTTCACCACATTTTGACATATATTTTTCAAGGATTGCCCAATATGTTGTAGCCCACTCCCATAGTTTTTGTACGAAATATTTTAGTGATTTCTCACATTTGGATGATAATGCATTGAGAATTTATTCTTGGGCCAAAACATATATACTTTTCTCTATAATTGATTTGCCTCTTCTATTTGATAAATAGGTTTTTGATTCCACTAATTGATATGGATGTAAACTAGTGATCTTCCCCAATATTCTTCTCTTTTCTTCTCAGACATCAAACTTTCTCAATATAGCTTCTATCATTGCTTCAATGGTGATGAACATGTCTAATTATAATACTCTAACTTTTCTTCTCTCAAATATACGATACGTTGGAGTTTGATTGCTATTTTTCACTAGCTACTCAAATAAATAATATATCTCCTCTGGTAATTTTATTCATAATAGATCTTCTTGTGGCTGTATCAATCATACACCTTGTCATGTAATTCAACACATTGTAGATGATTTAGGCTTGGGACAACAACTCAAAACTATGTTGATAACATCTCATCAAAAACTCATTGAAACAATTCCAAGCATCATATAAGTTCTCATGCTCCTTTTTCTAGAATTTGCATATCTTACTTCAAAGTTGAGAAGTAATGTATGTTGGGAAGAATCAGGTGAGAAAAATACTCACCAATTCATCTCAACTCTCAATAAAGCCCCTTGGTAAATATTGGAACCAACGCTATGTTTTACCATTTAAACAAAACATAAATATTAATAATCTTATTGTGATTGAGCCAACTTCCTTCATATTCACCATGTCTCATAGCTCCAAAAACAATGAGACATGTCCAAAAGGATCTTCCTATGCCAATCTGCTATATTGGTATTATTAAACCATAGCAATTAGACTCAACTTAAACTCCAAATAATTAGCTTCAACTAGTTGCAAGAGAATCATAGAATAATTGTCCATCAATTTTGAGCTCCAATAATCTCTCAAAGTATGGTTATGGAATGGCTATTGAACAAGTTTCCCATCATCTATTTATGTCTCTCTATTACTTCTAGTTCCCTCTATAATGTCCTTGTTAACTTTTTGTTTAGTGAAAATTCTTCTAGTTCTTTTGATTTCTGGGTCTAGAGGATTTAGCTCGGTCATAAAACTTTGACTCCTCAATAGTTACTAAAAAAGAAATAGAGAGAGAGAATGAAAAAAGAAAAACAAATCTAAATACTACAATCCACATTCAATCAAGTAAAGACATGGTCATTAGATTCAGGTTATTTATCAAATATATTACTATCTAAATTACTAAAAAGGAATTGTTATTTTACAAGAATAATTATGTCAACTCATATTGACTAACCAAACTAAACAATCAACAGTAATTATGCCTACAACTTTTTGTGATATTATTATTCTGTCTAATCTAATCAGTTAGACAATATACCAATATCTCATTAATGAAAGTATTTTATCAACTGAGATTCACAAGTTTATGGGTCATACAAGTAGCATAATAGAATTTTTTTCTAGATATTGATCTCAAAGAGATTGTATTTATTTAATTATTAGTATATTAGATTCTCAAATTATTAATAAAACTTAGGTCCATGGTTCATTTATTTAATTTATATGATGTTGTTAATTCATTTGATATGTATTATGTCATGCATGGAATGAAGATTAGGATATTGTGTAATGACACCTTACCCTAATAGCATTAAAGGTGGTTATCACCATTGAGCCCTTCCCAATGGTAGTCCCTTCATAGTTGTCCCCTCTATACATTACCATCGAGATAATGAATAATCTAAATATAAGAGTTATTCACAATCCTATACTTTTTAGAAAACTTTATTAAATATCTTTGATGGTTATTTGATATGCACACTTTTATTTATTAGCATCCTCTATCATAAAAATGAATAATTATCATAGTTTGTAAGAATTTTAACTTTTGGCTTCGTAAGAGTCAAACTCACATGATTAATATATATTTTCTTTGAGTTTTACTAGTGGGAACCATACAATTAAAAGAAACTCACAATGGATATTACCATCTTGTTAGTCACTATACACTCACACATGTCCGAAAGATTGCTTGTGATCTTCTTTTTTAGTAATGATATGACTTTGACACAAAGTAAATCTCTTGAAAGAATTTTTTATATAACATCCATCCCAATTGAGAACCAATCCCTCTAAGATGTATGTAATCAATTGACATGTAAAATCATTCATAATTTTGGCTTCGTAAGTATCATATTCATAATGATTAACATATACAAACTTTAGAGTTTGACATATAGATTTATTTCATGTATCATAATTAGAAAAGGTTGTTACCACCTTTCTATCATAAGTATGAAAGAGTTCTTGACTTATCTATCATTGTTCACCATAATAACTCACACAAATCAACTATTAGTCAAAATTCTAACTCAAGTTTTGTTTATTCATTATCCATCAATATCCTTAACAAAAATTATAATCAAATCATAAATCCATCAATCATTCAAACCAATTATATCATATAATTCAAATCATACAAATCATATATCATGCTAATTTTATATAAATTTCCAAATTAATCACTAGAGGAGGGGGGTTTGAAAGACATGTTTGGCAACTATAGGGATTCCTTGCTTATTTGTGGAATCCTAGGGAGTGCAAAATTCAACCCTAGGGTTTTTAGTTTTTGTGGCTTTAATTTTTTATGTGAGAGAGAAAGAAAAATAGAAAGATATTTTTTGAAAATTAACTAACTTTCACTTTTATACATAGACACATTTGTATTACTCTAAGTAAAAAGTTATGACTTTCAGATAAAAAGTTATCAATACAACTTTTTTTTATCTTTAACTTGAGGGGTTGACTCTAGAATATGGTCACAACTCTATTCAACATCTTGATTTTTCTATAATACAAAGTTATAGATTTGGTAATGACCACGACTTGGTCTTATTTTCTTTATAATAGAAAGTTACAACATTATGAAATGATCATGGCTTTATTCCTTTATCGTGTATAGTCCATAGATGGCCATGACATTGTGAAATGTTCATAGAGTAAGATAGCTTCACATATTGTTATATAGTGATGATATTGTGTTGAGGCTACAACATTGACATTTTCTTCTCTTGTCTAAACATATTGTCATGATACTATTAAGATGTTACAATATGTGTACTTGGATTGTACATACAAGTCATAGATATATCTTTCTTTGAGAATAAGTGTCATGGCCTTTGAAATGATAGAACTAAGGTAATATCATCTATAATATTTAGTATCCCAAAAGATTGCAACTTTGAATAGTACTTCAGCTTTGACATGATACCTTATGGCTCTTATATTTTCTATAACTCAAAATTTGTGGCTTTGTAAAAATATTAAAGCTCTGACTTGAGACTACCGAGCCATATAAAAATAAAGTAGCAACTCTATGAAATTAGCCATGACCTTAAGTACTATTGGGATATTTGGTTGGCACTATAAAGAATTAATGTCGTAGTTATCAAAATTTAATGAGCTGAGTATGACTACAACTTTGATAATATATTATTCATTGATGATTGATGAAATATCACATAATAAAAAGATTGTACTAATAAATTGGTAGGATCATGGTATACAAGATTTTATCAATAATCTTTTAAGTAGAGTTTCTTCCAAGAATAAATAGCAAAACCATAAAAGACTTATGTATCTACCTCCTCTACTAAATACCTTAAAAAACTTATTGTTTCCATAATTATTCATCAAAGTTCTTTAAATCACTAAAAATTATGAAATCAACATATATTCACCATGTTTTCATATATACACATTATTTTCAACTACTCATTGATTCCATAAATTATATATTATTTTCTTTCTTGTGGAATTCCTAGGGAGTACAAAATTTAGCTCTAGGGTTTAGTAGTTATCATAACTTTACTTATTGAATGAAAGAGAAGAAGGAGAAATGAGAGATCTTTCAAAAATTATGTATCTTCTACTTTATACCTAGATGACCTTACATTACTCTAAGTAAGAAGTCATGACATTTAGAAGAATATCATTAATTTGGTCTTCATCTCATATGTTTGATGTCGTGACTCTAAAAAATAGTCGTGTCTCTATTCAGCATCTTGATCTTTTAGTAATAAAAAGTTGTGGCACTTTAAATGACCATGACTTTGACCTAAATTTTTATGTAATACAATGTTGCAATACTATGAAATAATTGTAGCTTTTTTCCTTTGTCAATCTGTAGGCTATAAAGGGCCATGACCTTTGGAAGTGACTACATAATGAAGATGAATTTTCATATTATTATAGTCACAACATTTTGAAAAGGTCAAGACATTGCAAATAGTCTTTATTGAGATTTATATGATTGCAATGCTAAAAAATAGTCATGGCACTGGGAAGTCCTTTCATGTCTTGAATGTGGCTACAATGTTGGGAAATGGCTGCACCACAAAAGCAACCCTTTATTTCTTTTAAATATATGTGTTGCTGTGAGTAGCCATAGCTTTAGTCTTGTCTTATCTCATATATCATGATGTTGCATCTCTACTAGGATGTCATGACATTGGTACTTAACTTAAACCTACAAGTTGAGATTATGCCTTCAGTTGAGGATAAAGTTATAAACTTAGAAATATTTATATTTAAGTAATATCCTATATAATATTTAGTATCCCAAAGTTATGATTTTAAATAATTACCATAACTTTTGTATGATTAGTTGTGACTCTAAAATTTTTGAAGCTAAAGAGGTGTGACATTGTAAAAAGGTCATAATTTTAACTCGAGACCACTAAATCATATGAAGATAAATTCATGACACTATGAAATTTTCCTCAACTTTAAGCACGGGTGGGGTACTTGTTGTTGTGACAAAGAATTATTATCACAACCATTAAATTTTTCTAAGCTTAGTATGGCTGCAACTTCATGATAATATTTCACCCATTGAGAATGTATTGCATAGTAGAAAGATTGTGCTAATAAGTTGATAGAATTATGACATACAAGAATCATCCCTGCCAATTAAGTAGAGTTTTACTCATGAATGGATGACGAAACCATTCAAGACTCGATGATCTACTCCCTCTGTTAAACACCTCCAAAACTAATTGATTTCATGAATGTTTATCAAAACTTTTTTAAATACCCAAGTCATAAAATCAACACATATTAGTTATTTTTTCATATCCAAACATCTTTATAACCTCAAAAATACATAAGAATATTCGATAATTTGAATAGTGAATAAGTTACTTTGCAATACTAAGTTATGGTACTAGGAAGTATTTGTGATTAGGCTTATATATTGTCTTTAAAACACAACTTTGAAATTGGTCTTTTTTATCCATGCCATAGTGCTAGGAATAGATGTGAAACTAGGAATAGCCTCTTTTGTGCATCAAATAGCTATGGTGCTAGGAATGGCCATGACACTGTGAATGACCTGTCATGTACATAATATAACCATGGTACTAGGGATGGCCATAATATTGGAAATGATCTCTCTTGTACATCAAATGGTAATGATGGTGAGAATAACAAAAACTTTGGCTACAACTTTTCACATATATCACATGGTAGTGGTACTGCAAAAGCTATAATATTACTAATTAGCCTGAACATAAAAGTCACAGCATTAATTTCTCTTATTCACCATTAAAGTCATGGATTTGATTTCTCTTTATAACTCATTGTAACTCAAAAGTTATGACTTAGTGAAAAGACCATGACTCTAATTAGAATATAAAGCCTTATAAAAGATAAAGACATGATGCTAAAAAATTATTATGGTTTTAAATACCAGTGAGGTATTTAGTTACTTCTATGTGAAATTAATGTCACAACAATTTAATTATTATGAGATAAGTATAGCTATCACTCCATAATAATATCATATTCAAAAAGAATGTGTTTTATAGTTGAATGATTGTGCTGATAAGGAGAAATAGTTGTGGTCATTTGTAACATCAAAATATTAAGATTTTCATGACTAATTATGTAGAGTTTTAGCTAAGAATTGATATCAAGATTACTCAATGATTCATAAATTACAAAGTAGCTAAATGACTCCAAAATATATATTAATTTCATGATTATTATCTGAATCTATATAAACTCCATACTTTTGAAATTTATCCAACTAATTTTTGTTCATGGGCTTACACATTGTCTACTAGCACCAAAATATTTTTTTAATATTCGATAATTTGAAATTTTAATAGTTATAGGTTAGGTGAACAAGTCATGACCATTCCTAGTACCACAACTTAGTATTATAAAGGCAAAATAGAAGTTGTGGTCATTCTCATCAGCACAACCATCATATGCAAGAGAGATACCAAAACTATTGCATATTTTCAATGATGCAACATTATGTTTTAAAAATAAAATATATAGTCATATTCATTCTCAATGTCATAGCCATCTGATATGAAAGAAAGACCAAACTCATAACCATTTTTTATCACTATGACTTTGTGTCCCCTAGATAAAATCTGCAGCTATGATTATTCCCATTGACATGACATGTTAAAGCTAGAAAGAGACCAAGGTCATGACTCATTCCTAAAATTCTCGACTCTTGACTTAAAATTTGGACACCGTCACTCAATTATAAAAGAGAAAAAATGGGAATTTCAAAAAGGAGATTTTAGGGCACAAGAAAAAAAATCAAAAACTATGGTTTTGAGAGCTAAATTTTGCCAAACCCTAGGGGAGATTTTTAAGGAAATGGGTGATGTAACGCACAAGCATAAACCCTAAGAGAAAGACATTATTTTTAATGCTCCCTATGGAAAAATCCAAGGCACAAAAAATGAGTATAGTGGGTTTATGAATTGATTCCTAAACTCTCTTGAGGTTTATTATTAGGAACCCAAATTTTTATGAGATATTTCTTTAATTATCTAATATGAATTTCTTTCCAATGTTAGACTGATTTGAGGTCTAGGGTTGTATTTAATTATGTGTGATGGATACTTAATGAATAAATTTTATGTTTGGATTTTATTATGGTTTGGATATTAATGGATATTGTATTAATATAAAAATGAAATTAGGCTTTTAACTATTGGTGGGATTGTCTATATTATCATGATGATTGATGATAAGTAAGCCCCAAGGCATACTCATGCATAATGATAAGAAGATAGTGACAGCCCTTATGATCATGATGAGCAAGATAAACTCATACGTAAAAATACAATATTGAAGTATGGTAATAGTATGTGTATGATACTTATTAAGATGAAAAACTAAATAATTTTATAAGTGAATCTATTATTCATGACTTAAAAGTACTAACCTTTAATTGATGACAAATACATTTAAACCATCATTAATACACTAGATCGCATAAGAATTCCAAAATTAAATGTATTTGGTTACGATCACTAGTGAGATGATAGACAAGTGTGAAAGTTTGTCATATGTATCTATCCTGGGATTGGTAAGAGGGGATTAGGAGGAGGGTGGAAAAAAATTTAAACTTTTAATTGATGTCAATATTTTATAGATTATTTTCCTAAGAGTTTCACATTTAGTATTGGAGTCATGTGTCATCGTACTATATGGTGATAGGTAAAGTACAAGATACACATGATTAGAGGTAACTCATAAGGCAATGATAGTCTTTTGAGTACTTTCTAAGATATGATTACCACCAGTGAGATTCAATATATATATATATATATATATTAATTGTGCGAGTATGTTACTCACAACTTCAAAACTACAATTACTTTTGCTACTATATCAGTTTATGTTTATGTGATATGTGAGGGTGGAGGATAATAATACACATATGAAGCAACCATTAAGAGTAGTTGATGAGTTGCCTAAAAGAAATGAACTCGTGTATTACCCTCGAGCAGAAAGAATTGTCATTTTGATGGTAAGGTACCAAGTGAACAACTACGAGGGGATCATCTTTTAGGAGGGACTAATAGTTGATAACTATTTAGATAAGCTAGGATATTTTTATAAAAGTCTAATCTTCATTCTATAACCAAGCACATTAGTATCCAAACTATTTAGATAAGCTATCTTATGTAATGGAATGCACCAACCCTAGAATATAAGAATCTTACCTAAAACCTAAATTTATCTTTTCAACTAGGGCAATAGTTGATTGATAGTTGGTAGATTGTACTACCTATACAATCCCTATATGATTGATTTCTATATAAAAAGTCTACTTTACTAGTATGACTCATATACTTATATGACTAGTTGGAAAAGAGATCATCGCCCAATAAGATTTTAAGACTTTGTCTAATCTTAAAAATTCAGTATCATAATAAAGTCTCAACACTACCCCATCATATTTATTAATTTTCATCTTTGTTAATATAGGATCAAAGCTAGTCATAGAGATTTGTCTCTCAAATCCTAACATTATTTTGGGTAAAAATCAATTTTAGATAAAAATACATTTAACATAGATAACTATTAATTGAGTTAAAATAAGTACGTATCCTTTTGACATTAAGAAGAATATCACTTGAAGCGCCACATATGCCTTATGTATTTGATGCATCAAGTACAATAGCATTAGAGTCTAGTAGATGTGGCAACTCGGGCTATTAATCTTGGTAAGACCAAGCAACCCACAAAACCATTTCAAGGAAAACTTGGTCGATATCTCTAAAGGGGAGACGTGACCTACCAAATGGCACTCTAGGTAAACAAATTATATAACTTGGACAAGTCAGCACTACTAGGATATATTATGACATATATTTGTAACATAAATATTGGGATATAATGAAGCACATTCTATCATGCGCAAGGCCATGAAAGACAACCAAGCAAGTCTGGGCAGCCTAGTTTTTATGAACTTGTAGCTGAATCCTGACATAAGTTTTGAATTGTGTGGAAGGTAGCAGTTAGTATTTTAGCAGATTTTTGGGCTAGGTCATTTGCTAGGTAGCATTGTTGTTAAAAATGAGAGAATAATTTTTGAATTCTTCCTCTTCAAGAAGAGAGTTCTTCTTGGCAAGAAAAAAAGGAGAGAGAGAGAGAGAGATAGTGTGAGAGAGAGAGAGAGAGAGTTTGAGATTATTGTGAACATTAAAAAAACCTACCAATACAGTTATTACATGTTGTACAAAAGATAAAAAAAATAAACAAAATAGAAAAAGAAGCAATAAAAGAAGACAAGAAAATGAGGCATTTATATGCACATGCTCTATGTCATTGTTATTACATTAACTTTAATCATTTCTTCCCTTTAATATAATGATCTTTGAGCTTGAGCAAATCTATAAAATAATAGAGGTTCTTCTTTGATAGAACCTGTGTTAGTATATCAGAAAATTGATATTCAATGTTATTATAGATGAGTGAAGTCTTTTTGCTTTCTAGTGCTTCCTCGATAAAGTGAAATTATGGCATTGTATTTTGTTTGACCATGAAAAACATCATATGTAGCAATGGCAGTAGTGGACATGTTATTATAATAGATATTTGTGATCTCAAGTTCTTACTCATTTATATTAACAATTAGTCTTTTGAAATATATTATTTTTCAGCTATAGATAAAGCCATAGTGGGCTATTTCTTTTGAAGTCCATGATACACTGTAGTTCATAGAAAGAAAACATACCTAAATGTGCTTGTGCAGTCATCTGGATAACATCTCCATTCACTATCATAGTGACCAAATAGCATTATATTCATAATTTTAGAATATCTTAAACCAAGGTGTAAAGTCCCATGAATATATCTCAAAAATCTTTTTTCTACTCCAAGATGATGTTGATTTGGAGAATGAATGAACCATGATAGTATATTACTCAATGGACTCCATAATCTAGTTTTTTAAGCATACAAGAATCTTCTAAAAAAGCTTTTATGTTAACTTTCATCCACCAATCTTCTATCAATAGATTTGAGTTTTTGATTTGCAATCTATGGAGAGGAGACTAGCTTATAGTTGTCTATTCCAAACATGTTTAAGATAGCTTGTATATATTTAGATTGGACGATGAATACTTATCTATTACCTTGAAGTATATCTATTCTCAAAAAAAATGGAGAAGTCTTATATTACTTTTTCTATCATCTCTTTTTTAAAGTGGTCAATCATATCAACATTGTTGTATGAGAAAATAATATCATTCACATACAAGGCTACAACTAGGATCCTTGGTCCTCTTTTTGTATGGTGTGGGTCACTTAGACTTTGGGTGAATCCTTGATCCAGTCGATATGAGTTTATTTGCACATATCAAATATGAGATGTTTGTTTAAACCCAAATAAAGCTATGTTTAGTTTGTATACATAATTTTCATATCCTTTTACTATGATCCCAAGAGGTTGATGAATGTTTCAACTTAGTTTCAATGCTAAAACTTATTGTTTGTGATATATTCATAAAAGTTCATTGGGCGAATATATTCATCTAATTTAGTTTCATGCGTATATAGTTCATATAAGTGGTAAAGATAGATGTAAGATAATATAACAATTCCATAATGATTGTATAGATAGTTTGACTAATTAATAGTGAATAAACTATTGCTCGAGTTGAGTAGATAAAGTTGGATTTTCAAAAGATACTAAAACTCTAGAGTTGACTCACTTTCTTGTGTATGAAGAGGTTTCTTTAGTATTTGGGCAATATTATGCTCGATTATCAGATAAATGATATATTGTATGGAAATTTTTTAGTGTCCCAATGGCATATAAGGTGATTGCCATCCTTAGACTGACACTACCAAAGATGGTTCTCTCATAGTTGTGTCCTCATTAATTAACCACTAAAATCATACTTGTTCCATTCATTTGTCATTCACATATATATTTCTTTTAGGTAATACATTATTAACTATCCTTGATGACTATTTCGAGTATGCATTATGATACACCAGCCTCTAATGTCATGAAGATATGAAATGATATGGTAATAAATACATTTATGCTATTAGCCTCATAATCATCATATTCACATCAATTAACATATGATTTCTCACAAATATCACTTATGGAAATCATATAAGAAGAAATGACTCAGAGTTTTCACAATCATATGAAACAACTCTACTTGCAAATGTCTCATTACTTACCTATCATTATCCATCATAACCAATATATGATTCACAAACTATGATAAAACCTCTAGGTTACATGTTCTACACTACTCCTACATTATTTGAAAGTTGGTTCTTCTAGAATATACACAATGGATTAGTCATATAATACCTTTGTGCTTTCTACTTCATAAGAACCATACTTTTAATAGATAAACTTACCACAATATTAGATTTTCACACATAGATTTATCTAACACCTTAAAATTAGAATTGTTTTCACTACCTTCTATGATACCCCATGAGTGCATCTCATGACTTATATGTCATCATTAATTACAACAAATATGCATGAACCTATAATATAATGAAAAACTATAAATTTAGTTCTAGATAGCATCAACATCCATTAATATTCAAACTATAATATTATTACAAATATAATAATAATTACATTATCACAATAATACAAGTATAATAAACCAACACTAAATCTCAATTTAGCTTGATATTGAAAAATAATTTGTGCGAGAAGTTTGGAGTGAAATCTCATTGAATTGAGGGTTTCCAATGACGCCCCCAGTGAGGATCTAAGTCTCAACTTAATCCCAGCCAATTATTGCTTGCATTCACCTTAGTTTGGCTTCAAATTGGGGATTGAAAGTCATGCCACCTATGGTTTTATGTGCTATTGGACTCAACATCTTATCTTCCATCTCCTCATTTGTGAAAACTCTAAGTATATATTTCATACTTTGGAATCTCATACAGAGCTTTTAGCTAGAAGTCATGGTGCTGGGTCGATGTCATGAGTTTATTTTCTTTTTAAATCTTTTCTGGAGTACAAAAGTTAAGGTGATAAAGGAATACTATTACATAAGAAACTGTCCTCAGGGGCACAAAGTTACGATGATAGAAATGCCATAATTTAGCTAAATGCTCTCTAGAATACAAAGTTGGGGTAACATAAATGTCTAAGACTCAGTTTTTTTTCTTTCTAGATTATAAAGTTGAGGTGGCATGAATGCCATAATTATGATAAATACTCTCTGGAACTCAAAGTCATGGTGGCAAGAATGGCAATGACAGAGTCATTTACTTTATGTAACGCAAATTCCTTATAGCAAGAATATTGCAACTTAGACAAATGCTCTCTATAATATAAAGATGTGGTGCAAAACACCACCACAACTAAAAATTGCTTGATGTTATATGATTTTTGGCTATATATCAATTAAGTCATGATACTGGAAAATACTATTAATTCTTGTATTAGTGGGGTACTTGTGTGTTGCAATATGAAAATAAAGTCATGACTATTATTTTGTTTTTGAAATAGTGGGGTCATGAATCAAAGAAAATATCATGGCTATGAAGATAGTGTTACATAATGAAAGAATTATAACAACTTGATGATAGAGTTGTGATATACAAAGCCTATCATGAATTATTTTGTAGAGTTGTGGCCAAGAAAGATTGCCATAACTTCTTAATAGGCTATGAACAGTATAACTAAGTCATAACATGAGAATTATCAAGATTTTTTATAATTTTTTAGAACTCCAAAGCATCACTCCACCAAATTCATCAATTTCACCCAAAATGAATTTAATTTTACTTTTATTCATTCATTTCTATCAAAACAAAAATTTAGTGAAATCTATTTATTAAAAACTCAAATCAGCACAAACACATCACAAAATCTATGCTAAATAACTCAAAAGATTTGGTATGTGGAGTACCAAACAAACTTAGACACTAAAAGTATTGCTCATCCACGAGCAAAGAATATCCCTCTTCTCTAAAAATATTATATAATATCACACTACAATGGAAGAAGTTCAACACAATTGAAAAGAAATGTAATCACAATTACATCATTTTGGAGAAGAAGGTGGACAATATGGTTAGCCATGGTGATCTAAATCACCCAATGGGAACTTTGCTCTAGATGACTCAAATCTAGGCATGAATATAGGTCTCTCTAAATCTCCCTTGTTGCTCATTGCCCATTTCATCATCTTTACAATTATACTACATAATATATCATGTTTTCTTTCAATCGAGTTTAGTAATTCTTCAAAAGAGACTAGTATAAAATACATGATTTCCTTATTCTCATTGTACTTATCCAATCCGTCTATCCAATATTTCTCGTATACTTCAAGTTACATTCTATTTCTTCATCTTTGTCCTTCATTATTTTCTTCCACTCATTTACATTGGTTTCATAGAGTTGCCCAAATAATTCAGTGTTTCCCATCATACTGGTCTCCACTAGTTTCATCACCTTTTCCAATATCATCATAACATTATCTTCAAATATTTCTTGGATTGATAGTAATAAGTACTCCTTGTTGAGATGCATCTCCCATGATGAATCCCATTCCTCCATTTTAGCTATGTCTTCCTCTTTATTTCTCCTCGTGTACTCTATCACTAAGGAACCATACATATACTTTAATTTCACCTTCAAATAAATCTCTCTTATCATTGGCCTCTAACTTCTTATTTTACAATAGGTTGAGGACCTCTTCCATAGAAAACTTATATTGGAGTGTTGATTCTTCTTTAACTTTGTCTCCACTTCTTTCTATAACTTCTATGTTAGTTTTTGGGAAGGATGACACTTCTTACCAAGTATCATTAGATTCTTCCTCTTCAAGAACAAAATTTCTCTTCTTTTCTTCTTCAAGCCCTCTCTTGATACCAGCCAATGTCATGGAGGACATCTACATACACTATTCATCTTTTTCTTCATTAATTAGGATTCTTTCAGCTTGGTATAGTAGCATAATCATGGAGGAGTAAATTATTTGGTTTGAAATTTTCTTCATTGAAAGTTGAGAATAAACTTCTCTGAGATCTTCCTCACATGGATCTTATATCCTTTCACCATGGCGAAGAGCAAGGTCAGCCTATCTTGTATGATGGTGGAGGTATGAAGAGTTAGCTGTAAAATAGATCTCAAAAAGTATACTTAAACCTTACTCTTTTCTATGAGTTCTCTCCATACTAAGTATCCATACAAACCATTTGACAAAACTCTCTAAGTCCCTTTTCCATTTGTCAATGTATTGAGAATTTCCATGTAGTTTGATTGCATTTTTACAAATTTGAAGATCATACCATTTATGAGCACTTGCAATCCAAATAATTTATCTTTAAATTCATTATCAAAACATACCCAAACTTATCATACATAGCACCACTTATCTTGCATGTCTTTTAAGTTGGAATATAACATTTTCATGATCATCAAATTCTTTCTTTTCATGTGGGTGCAAAATTAGAACCAAGTTCTCTTTATTATTGACTAGAAATGTGGGATGAACTTAGTAAATCTCCAATCACTCGCAAAATTCTTCTAGGTTAGAATAGAAGTTATCCATCTTCTCCCCACTTCTATAAAAAAAATCACCTTGGGTGTCATGACTATGGAGGAAGCCTTTGAAGTGGGTTGCTTCTAGCATTTTCCTTTGGCCTTGTGACTAGCCTTATTCTCTTCTCTTTTCACCCTTACCTTCAAAATCATTGTTTTCTTTTATATGAAAACTTATACCTTTGAAAAATAGAGTCATAGTGAGTTTTATCATAGCAGAGAAGAAAAAGATGAAATGATTTCATTAAAATCAGGGCTAGTGCTTTATAACAAGTTTGGGCTAACCCACTGCTACTAAAAATGCTGTTGGGTCTTTGTGCATGGCCATGACTTTTTTTAAAAGGATAGTCATGACTGAATTTGAGTACTATGACTTATTTTTCTTTTGATAAAGTCATTGATGGGATTGAGTGTCATGACTTTGTTTATTACATGAGAAAATCATGGTTGAGTTTTAATATCATGATTCTTTTTTAGTTTTTTTGTGTCTAAAAAGTATAAGTATCTGAGTGTGTGTGTGTGTAAAAATTATTATATTACACAACATAAAAAATAAATTTTATGGTTGTCTGCCAAGCAGTTTATGTTTAACATTATTAGCTAGAATAATATTAGATCTCCAACTCTGTCAGTAAGTTTAGCATTTCATACAAGTTTCTTAGTATAACTTTTCTTCTCTATTTGTCTTCTTGGATTATCCTTTAGCATCAAATCATCTATCAGAGTTTTTACTTTAGGATATACTTCTTAGGTGGATGTCATGAAATTGTGAATAGTAATGATATCATTGCATGTGTCACCTCTTATATAGCTATGACTTGCACTTGAGGAGTCACTATGTTATGAATTGTTCTTTGGATTCCTTTTATCATGACTTTTGAATAAGTTGTGAATTTTCCTTTAAGATTCTATTGAATTAATGTTGTGGCTTTGTCTCTTGTCATTTTTTATAAAAATAAAAGTGAGATCTAGTTATCATTAGTTGAAAATCAAGGAAGAGGATGTGCCTAAGATAACTTTTTGAGCAAGATATGAGAATTATTAGTTTTTGCTACTTCTTTTTGGAGTGACTAATATTTCGGCTATATTTATAGACTATAGAATTGGGAGTTCTAGCATATATTTTTTTGATAAGTTCATTTTTATTATTTTGTTGATGTGCTTGTGTATTCTGAGAGATAGGAAGAACATGAGCAACATCTATGCCAAGTCCTACAAACTCTTTGGCAACATCATATGTACGTCAAGTGGTTTGAGAGTAACTTCTGAAATACTAGCATCTAGATCTTGGCACATGTGGTGGCCATGAAAGTAATCTCAGTGGATCCAAAGAAAGTAAAAGATGTGCTAAATTTTTCAATAAGTGAAAGCCTATCATGAAAATTTGAGAGGGTTGTTGCAACTACTATTTATCCCTCAATTAAAATATGAAGATATCATTAAGAATTTTTCATGGGGTTACCCAAGACATGAGGGTAACGTGATGTTGTTTGGTTTTTCATTAATTGATTCAATAAATTAGCCAACTTTTTGTCTTTCTAGACTAGTGATTCCTGAATACATTGACAGATAACGTGGAGTTATCCTTCATTTCGAATCAAGATACTTCATTTACTTCATGGATGGTCAATCCGAACACAATTTATTTTAAAAAAATAAAAGCTTTGAACTTATGTGTTAGAATTGAAGGATAGCCAGGTTGGACATTTTCTAGTGGTTGAATTTGCTTGGATGAGTTGGGTGAATTTTATTTAAATCAAAAATAATCAAGAAAAAATTAAAAACTTAAAGTGATCCATGAAAATTTACTACAACATAAAGTTATGGCATAAAGTAGAAAAAAGAACTATGTGAATTGAAGAAGAAGACCTCTAGAGTTTGAGGATGGAAGTTGTGTTTTTTCTAAAAGTATCACCTCGAAGGGTGTACATCATTTTGGAAAGAAAAAAAAATGTATACCACAAAATGACAATCCATATGAGATATTGGAGAGAATGGTATTGATTGCTTATGAGTTGATATTACCACTAGAGTACACAAACATACATAATGTATTCCACATCTAAATGTTGAGTAACTACCACCCAAACCCAAGTCATGTTTTAGATTATACTATTATACCCTTTTGGGAGGGTGTGACATATGAAGAAGCTCTTGTTTTGATTTTATACCAAAAAACAAAGTACTAAAAAATAAGTTGATTAACTTGGTGAATGTCTATTGGAAGCACAATAAAGTGGAGGAAGTGACTTTAGAAAATACAAATAAGTTGTGAGATTATCCTCATCTCTTTGAATTAGGTAATTTTAATTTCAAGGATGAAATTTCTTTAAGGAGGGGTAGAGTTGTGAGATCTAAAAAAAAGTTATTCTCTAGTTTTATTTTTGACCTACATTTACCAAGTTAGCTAATTAATGGGAATAGAGTTGATAACAATTATTTTTATGTTCAAAATTAATTTTTTGATGAAAACTAATAAAGAATGATACTATTTTTTCTAGTTTTGAATTTTTAGAGAAAACATTAGGCTAGTTCAAAACCCATGGAAAATTTGATTTTTTTATCCTTAAATGAAATATAAAATTTTTTTTCATTTTTTTCTCTCTCTCATGATTTTCTTCATATTTCTTTTTTTCTCTCTCTCACGATAACCTCATATTTTTTTTTCTCTCTAAATTCTCTTCTAGTCTCCCTCATTTTTCACCAACATCATTTAGATCAAACTCTAAATTCATGATTTTAAAAATTTTATTTTTCTCATTATAAATCAATCTCAAGAACTCAACTCTTTCAACCAAATAAATATATGGAAGGGCTGCAATCTTGATAAGAAATATTATGGTTTAGGTGGATATATTTTTTTTTATTTTCTTTCTTTATTTATTATACAAAGCTTGGAATTGCTCAAATTCTCTCCCTTATTTTTATATTATTTTAGTTTGATATTGAATTAAGGTTATAGAGCTTAGTTTGGAATATTTAAGATAGAATTTGAGGGATAATACTTGGAAAAGTTTGGTTAGGTAGAACTTTTTAGAATTTGAGGGATAATACATTAAGGGTATAATGTATGGTATTATATTTTTGTTATAAACTATTTTTTTGGTATCTTTGAAATAAATTTCATAAAATGTACATGAGTTAATAGAGATCTATGATAAATTTATGGTAACTCATGAATTTGATATTATGAAAGTAATTTTTTTGATAAATTTTAAAACTCATTTACCCATGTAATTTAAAGAATAGTTTTTAGAAAAAATGAAAAAATAGTATTTGGCTATGTATGATTGTCGCCAAAGTCATGGTTGATTAAATATATTGTTCATTTTAAAATGAAAATATAAAGATATGCATGTATAAAATCTTATGAAAAATATTTTTAAAGTTATTTATGCTAAATGATATTTAGAACCATATATGTTTAATATTTAAAAAATACATATTTTGGATGAGTGGTTTTGAGGTAATTATTAGTCTGGACAAGACATGAGGGGTGTGACTATAAGAATATCCATGAAGGAAGAGCATGATATTCTCTAGGGACTATAAGTATACCAGTTGCCCAACATGAGTTAACTAATATTTTGGTGTTGAGATTTGGAACTATAGATAGAAGATCACAAGTTCGAATCCTATGGACACGACCTGGTAGGCATGAGAAATAAGTCTTGACCCATGTGTAAAACCATATGCCTTAATAAAGCCACCTCATAGTATATGCTTGATATTGGGGGCTAGGCAACTAGTTAACACTTGGATGGGGCTGCCCGAGGACTAAGGTTGAGTAGGGCCCACAGTTTGTTATGGTATAACCCAAAAACTCCTTGCTTGTGCATGGTGGATTCCACTATGTGGATGTGGTGGTGACCAGGCCAGGAATCAGTTTCTCTCATGGGTGGGTCTTTAGATTTTAGGAGTGAGTGTGTGTGCATGTTATGACTTTGTTATAGTGCAAAAACTTATCATTTATGACATTGTCCCAAAAGCTTCTTATCAGATTTTGGTGATCCAATAGTGTTTAGCGAGTATAAAAGAATTAAAAGTAATAAAGATGAATATAAATCTAGATATTAAACTCACAAAAATTGTGTAGGAAATATGTCCACCTGATAAAAAATTAACTACTATTTGAGTTGAATACATAAACTTAGCTTACATAAATATATTTAAATTCTAGGGTTAACTCACTTTCTTATGTATGATGATATTTCTTTTGTATTTAGGCAATATTCTGCTAAATTGTCAAACAAAGAGTATATTAGTTTGAAATGCCCTAGTACCCCTTTGGCATACATGATGGTTGTTATCCATAGACTATTAATGCCATGGATTATCCCCTAGTAGTTTTGCTCTTGGTATTTAACCACCAAAATCATATTTATTTCTTTCATAAGTTATTCACATGTCTACTCCTTTTAGATAATACTTCAAAAACCATTGATAATTACTAAAAAATATGTATTTCTATTCTTCAACCTCTATTATCATAAAGATGCGAAATGGCATGGTAATAAATATATTTTCAATTTTGGCTTTATAATAACCATTCTCATCTCAATTAACATATGGCTTACCTATCACTATCCATCATAGCTGACATATGGCTCCCATATTATGGTAAACCTTAGATTAGATATTCTATATAACCTATTCATGATTTGAATGTCAATTATCCTATAATATGCATAATGGATTGATAGTACATTTATTTGTGATGTTTGCTTTGTAAGAATCATACATATAACATTTAAACTAACTCAATCATGTGTTTTCACTTTTCACATATAAATTTATCTCACATGTTAAGATTAGAAAGACTATCATTTTCTTTTTATATTACCCTATGTGTATGTCATGTAACTTACCTATCACTATCCATTATGACCAAACATGAACAAATCTAATAATATAGTAAAAACTCTAAATTTTATTTCTAAATAGTTTCCACATCCATGAATATTTAAACCACAATAGTACCAAAAATATAAGCATACAATCATATCATCATATTACAAGTACAATAAGTCAATCCTTCATTTCAATTTAGACTAACATTAAGGAAAAATTTGTGTGAGATATTTAGAGTAATATCTCATTGAATTGAGGATTACCAATGATACAGTAGTAATGATCTAAGTCTCAAAATTTAATCCAAAATAATTAATGATTGTGTTCACCTTTGATTTCCCCCTCTCTCATTCTTTGAAAAAACTCTTAAGTGTTCTTATTATACTATGAGATTCCATGCAAAATTTTAAGCTGAAAAGTCATGAAACTTGGTTGAGATCATGATTCCTTCATCTTTTTGAATTTTCTCTTGATTACAAAAGTCATGGTAGCAAAGGATTTTCATAACATAAGTAACTCCCATTTGAAGTACAAAGTTATGGCTGTGAGAATGCCACAAAATAAGTAAATTCTTTATGGGACTCAAAGTCATGGTGGTTTGAATGACCATGATTAAGTTTTTCACTTTTTGGATCATAAAGTCATGATGGAAAAAATATCATGACTAAGATATTTGCTATTTGGATCTCGTTAGCATAACTTTTATACTATATGATACATTTTCAATAATTATTATATTATCATTGAGTCACATTCACACTTAGCTTAAAAAATTTTAATTGTTGTGACATTAACTTTCCAATACATCAACTAAGTACAGCACAGGTTCTCAAGGTCATAGAAAATTTTATAAAGCCATGAATTTATCTTTTGATGGCTTGATAGTCTCAAATCAGAGTCATGATAATTTCACAAAGTTATGAATTTTGAGCTATAAAAAATCAGAGTCACGGGTACTCATGAAAAGCCACAATAATTATTTGAGTCACTACTTTTGGGATACTCAATATTATAAAGGATATTACTCAAGTATGCTCATTTCAAAGGTCATGATTTTTATCCTCAATGAAAGACATAATCATGATTTATATGCAGCAAGCTTAGTTCAAATGGAATGACATTCTAATAGTATTATGACCCTTTATATCATATAAATAGGTAAATGTATGAATTTGTGACCATATCACATCACAATACTTTTTTGTTATAAAAGATTTAGATTAGGCCCAAGTCATGGTTATTGCCAGCACCAAAACTTTTTGTTACATAAAGATCAAAATTTTGAACAAAGTTGTGACCATTATTTAGAGTCATGACATTAAGCTAAAGAGATAAATACTAAAGTTGTGATTTTTTTTCTGAAAGTGATGACTTCCTACTTAGAGTAAGACAAACCCTCCCGAGTATAAAATAGGAAGATATAAAAATTTTAAGGGATATCTTCATTTCCTCTCATTCTCCTTCATGCAACAATCAAATCTATAATAATTATAAATCTTATGGAAGAATTTCACACTCCCTAGGGTTCCACAAGCAAGAAATGGATGTATGACTTGGGCAAATTTCTATAGTTTGGGGTCATGGCTCTCAAATCACTATCCTCTAGGGATAAATTCATGAATTTGTATGAAATTATCATGATCTAGAGTTTGTGTGATTTGAATTATGTATTGCAATTGGTTTGGATTATTGATACATTTATAGTTTGATTATATTTTATGTTATGAATATTTATGAATGATGACTAAATATAACTTAAATTATGGTGTTAATAAATGTTTAGGTTGTGTGAGGTTATTGTGGTGGAAATTTATAAGTAATCTATGAGACTCACTCATGTATATGATAGAAATATGATGACAGCTCTTTCAATAGTAATGCATGAGATTAACCTATACATTAAACCTTGGAATTTTGATATGTTAATCATCGTGAGTACGATGCTTATGAAGTCAAAAGTTTGAATACTTTTACATGTCAACCCATTGTATATATTTAAGAGGGATATGTTCTTGATTGGAAAAAATTTTATATAGAGTAATCTTTGAAGGAATTCACCTTTAGTGTTAGAGTTGCATCATTATTGAATAGGATGGTGATAGATAATCGTTATGACATGCATGAGTGTGTGGTGACTTTTAAGGTGATGAAAACTCTTGTGAGTTCTTTTTGCTCGTATGTTTTTCACCAATGAAACTTGAAGGATGCATATATTAATTATGTGAGTATGATACTTACAAAGCCAAATGTACAAATACTTACAAATCATTCCAATTATAGGTCTATATGATAACCAAAGCTGATGAATAAGAGTGTGCATACGAAGTAATCATAAAGGGCAGTTGATGAAGTTGACTAAAAGGTATGAGATTGTGAATGACCTTCACACAAAAATGAATTGTAGTCTCGGTGGTGATGTGCTGAGGAGATATATACTAAGAGATTACACTTAGGAAAGAGTAAATAAAGACAACCACCTTATATGTTATTAGGGCAAAGGGTCATTGCTCTATACCCCGACCTATATTTTATGGTCAACATAATATATATCAAATGACTTAATGATATCAGTCACATCACATAAATTAAATAAATAGATATTATACCTAAAATTTTTACAATTTGAAAATCCATTATACTAAAAATGGATTCTCTTATTGAATAGTTGGATTGTCAATACAATCCTTGTGAGATCGATATCTAAATAACATAAAAGTCTATTATACTAATTGTATGTCTCATATACTTGTAGATATTAGTTGTTGTGATACTCTCATTAATAAGCTTTTCTAATATCATCTAACTGATTAAATTAGGTAGACTAACATAGTTGTAACAACCACAAAGATAGGGTTGTTGCTGGTAGAGTCATGATGTACAAAGAATATCATGACTTATTTTGTAAAGTTGTTGCTAAGAAAAGATCATACAACTTCTTAGTAGGCTATGAATAGAGTATCCAAATTGTAACATGAGAAATATCATAAATTTATATTACTTTTTAGCATTCTAAGTTATCACTTCATCAAGTTCACCAATATCATCCAAACTATTTCTAATTTTATTAATATTCATCAAAATCCATGAAAATCACAATTTAGTGGAATTTATTCATTTAAAGCACAAATTAATACAAAGACATTACTAAATTTATGACAAACGACCTAAATCATTGGTATGCGGAGTGTTGAACAGTGCTTCTCAATGGGGGTAGTAGCTAGCATGGAAGTGTTCAACACTCAACGTACTAAGTTTTTGTGAGTATTTTTAGTTACTTTCATGATCTGTTTGAAGTGGAAATACATGTTTAAAAGAAAGTATTTTCTAAATTCCATTTTTGATGATTTTTTTTATGAATGACAGTAGAATTAGTCATAAATTGTATATAAATGATGGACTTGATGGAAAGTTAAATTGGAGAATAGAAAAACAAGGAATAAATCATAATATTTTCAATGTCATGACATTATCAATATCATGACATTTTTACATTAGTACATGCATGTTGAAAAGTCACAACAATTTGTTTGTCTAAAATGCTACACGAAAGTTATGACTTCTATTGCACGCCATGATTCTACCACCTAATCATCATATCATTCTAATATATAATATATTTTTCATGGTCATGACATTATTTTGAAGTCATGATCATATTTGGTCTGAACAAAATTTTAGCTATGATATTATTTTTACATCGTGGCAACTAAGTACCAATTTGATAAGTAAAGATGATATTTTTTTAGCAATCAACATATTCTTCACAAGATCAAAAATACATAATACTATGAAATTTTATGTCATGGTATTGTTTTTCATCATGACTTTGTGTTCCATGGAGGTCTCAGACACTATTATTTTCCATCGTGATTTTGCCCTCTAGAGATGAATTTTCACAATCATAATTTTATTTTATGTTATGACTTTGTATTGTAGAGAGGAGTTTCCTCATTTATGACAAATTTTGCCACCACAATTTTGTGCTCTAGAAAAGATTCCAAGGTTTATTTTATATCACAACCTTAACCCAATGTTGAGACATCAAACTCGTTAAATTGTTATAGTACATGATGAGACCCCAATAATAAAAAATGTGAACATTAAGGATTAAAAAAAATGAGAGGTGGATTTGTAATAAAGAGGGGAAGAACACGTTATCATCAAAGGTATGAAATGTCACCAACAATTAGGATAAAATTCAAACTGAATGCAAGCAATAATAGATTAGAACTAGATTTGTGATTTTATTCCTATTGTTGGATATCATTGGGAACTCTCAATTTGACAAGATGATCTTTCAATTTTTTTCATGCAAAATCTTATTTATTTTCAAGCTAATTAGGTATGTAGGATTTGTTTATTGAAATATATATGATAGGTATGGGTTTGTTATGAATAATTGTAATTTTAGTATTCTTTGAATATTGATGGATAGTTGTGTTATTAAGAATAAATATTTGGGGTTCCACCTCCAAATATGTTTATGCATGTTGGGTGTGGTGGTTGGTGATGAATAAGCCATGAGGTAGACACATGATGTTGGCATTGATAAAAAGTGACAGCCCTTTTATTCCTACCTCATGTGATGGGTCTATGTGTGTAAACAATAGATTTATATAATTTAAATTAATGTGATAATGGAATTTATGAAGCTGAAAGTATAAACAAAGTTATATCCATTTTATTATGTATCTTCTAGAAGAATCTATCTTTAAATGATGTGATAGTAATGTAGAATATATAACCTAGGATTTTAGAATGCTTGGTATTTATGTGCTGGTGATGTTGGATGGTGATAGGTGGGTCATAAAATATATATGATATGTTTTATTTTGTAAGGTGATGACAATCGTACAATCATTTTCACTTTCATGACTTTCATAGGTAGAATTATAAGAAGACGTGTATTAATTGATGCAAAAAACAACATCTAACATAGAAAACTTAAACAGAATCATCACATTATTTCACATCTTTTATGACAAATGAGATCAGAAAATAAAAATATACACGCGAAGTAATCATCAAGGGTTGTTGACATATTATCTATAATGAGTAGAAATATAAATAACCAATGAACATAAGAAATATGGTTTTAGTGGTATAATACCAGAGGTACAACTATAAGGGGACCTTCCATGGTAGTGATAGTCCATGGTTGATAATGGCTTTGAATGCCAAATATGCAAAAGGTTTTCCATATCTTCCAACCCATCATCCAATAATCAAGAATGGCATTATACAAAAATCTACACAAATCCTAGAGACTAAGTATTTATCTAAGAACTAAGTTTATCTTCTAAGAACTAAGTTTATCTTCTAAGAACTAAGTTTATCATCTCAACTTAAGTAATATTTAATTCATTATTAGTTAGTGAAACTGCTATAACAATCCCTATGGGATCAATATCTAGACTTATATCTACTATTTTACTTATATGACTCATATATTTGTAGATTCTTGGCATTGTGCTAAGAAAAATAAATTTTTGGCACTATAATAAAGTCACAAAAGTTTTTGATGTTATTACTGAAAATTATTTATAGTTTGATTAGTTAAATATAAGTTGACCTACCTATTATTCTAAAAAAAGATAGTTTTATTTTTAGTTGTTTAGATATTTATTATTTCTTTGTTTTTTTCTAGTGTTTTTTTGTTTGTTTTAGCTACTGAATTTATGCATCAAAGATTTGAGACTATGTCAATATCTCTAAAGTAATAAATTGAGAAAATAAGAAAACAAATATTGAGGCAGAAAGGTAAGAGAGAAATCATGGAAGACAATGGAAGCAATAAGATTAAACAAGGGAATATAGAAAAAGATGTTCAATAGTTTATTCCCCACCAAACACTAGGAGTTTATTGGAGGCCTACATTGTTGGATGGCTATTATGGAATCTAGATGCAACCTATAAAAGCAAATCATTTTGAGTTGAAGATGAGCCTCATAGACATGGTACAACAACATTAGTATGGTGGGATCTTTTTAGAAGACCTGAACAATCAAATTGTGACTTTCTTAGAGTTTTGCGACATGATCAAGATTAATAGAGTTAGCTTGAGTGCTATAGAATTATGACTATTCCTATTTTCTTTGAGTGACAAGATAAAAAGTTAGTTTCAATACTTATTTAGAGGATCTATTGTGAGTTATGATGAACTTGTGCGAGCTTTTCAAACTAAGTTTTTCTCACTTCAAATTACTTCACAAATAGGGGTAGAGATTAGTTAGTTTAGACAAGAGGAGGAGTCCTTCTATAATGTTTGGGAATGATTTAAAGATCTGCTAAGGAGGTTCCCATAACCTAAATTTGAGTTATGGTTCCATGACCAAGTATTCTATAATGGACAAAATTATATGTTGAGTTACACAATTGATATAGTCTCAAGTAGTTATATCATGAATAAGTCACCTGAGTAGACATATTTTTTTTATTTGAATACTATCCAACAATAATAACAAATTTTGAGCAAGTAGAAGGAAATAAGCTGGAGTATTTAAGTTAGATAGACGAATGGCTTTGGTTGCTGTTGTGACTTTGTTAGGATATATAATTTTTAGGATTAGACAAAATCCCAAAACATCATTGGGCAAGGGTCTTTCATCCAACTAGTCTCACAAATATATAGGTCATTCAAGTAGTAAAGTAGTCTTTTCATCTATGTATCGATCTCATAGGAATTGTGAAGATAATTTGATCAACCAACTATCGGTCAGATATTGTTCTAGTTGAAAGGATAACATTGAGTTTTAGATAAGATTCTTAAATTTTAGGGTTAATACATTTTATTATGCATGATGACTTATCTAAATAATTTGGACATTATTGGGTTTGGTTATAGAATAAATTTATGATTATTATGGAAATGTCCTAGTACCCTATTAACATATATGGTAATTATCAAGTATCAGGCCTTCTCAAATGATGGTCCTTCATAGTTGTTCCATTAGTATTTTATCATCGAAATAACAAATCATTCTGACTGACTGGTCATTCATAAATCCATACCTTCTAGATAACTCATCAACTACCATTGATGGTTGTATATCTGTGCATTCTTATTTATTGATCATATGAATCATAAAGACATAAACTAATGTGTTAGTAAAAATATTTGTACTTTCGGCTTCATATAAGTGTCATACTTGTATAATTAATATTTATTTTTTTTTACGTATAGCTAGTAGCAATCATATGATAGAAAGGAACTCACAAGACTATCACCATCTTATGAATTATCTTTAATCATATGTGTCTCCTAGCTTACATGTCACCATTTATCATGATGACATATGACTCTCACACTAAAGACAAAATTCTTAGAAAAATATTCTATTAAATGTTTACATTAATTGATAGTCAATTCTTCTAAGACATGCATAAAAGATTAGCTTATAAAAATATTCATATTTTTGGTTTCGTAAATTCTATACTCACATGATTAACATACTTAAATGAAAGTTTTTACCATATAGGTTTGTCTTTTGCATCAAGATCTAAAAGGCTATTACTTTTTTCGTACCATTATTTGCACATATACTTCATAGCTTATTTATCACCATTCATCATGATAGTATGCACAAGACTACATATAGTAAAATCCTAATTTTAATAATTATCACATCTATCAATATCCAAACCATAATAAAATCTAAATATTCAATATATTCAAGAAAGATCCATCACAAAAAAAAACTTAAATACAACTCTAGACCGTAATTTAGCTTGACATTAGGAAGAAATTCACTTGAGATAATTGGAGATACATGTCATGAAATTTCAAGTTCCCAATTATAGCACTCAAGTGTATCTAGGAATCAAATCTTAAATCCACAAAACTCGGTTGTGCATCTTAGATGTGCCTCTAAGATAGGATGAAATTCATGTTTATCCCTTAGAGTTTATACTTGTGTCTTGCATTGCCTATTTTCTCATGAATCTTTCATAGAGTTGGGTGAAATCTAACTTCTAAACCTATGGCATGCATCTTCTTTCTCATCACCAAGATTTTTCTCAAAATTCTCATTTTTTTCCTTTTATACTTGAATGTCTTGGTATGAACTTTAAGTCAAAAGTCACAACCTTTTAGGAATGAGTCATGACTTTGGGCTCTTTATAACTAAAAAATAGCATGATGTTGAGAATGATTATGACTATATATTTCATATCTTAAATACAAAGTCATAGTACTAGGAATTGGATGATTCTTTTATATTTATTTTGGATCAGATTGATATGGCATTGAGAATGGCTATGGTTGCATATTTTATTTCTAGAATACAAAGTCATGGTACTGGGAATGAGTTATGACTTTGATCTTTCTCTTACATCAGATGGTCGTGTGCCACACCAACATTTATGAATAGCTTCAATGCCAATAAAATGGAGGCAAATAACCCTTAGGGGTTTAAATAGAGATGTGAAAAGATTCTAAAAACCTAGAGAGAGCTCTCCTTATAAAAAGAATGTGAGGGGTTCTAAAAGATTTCGAAGATATTTATACTTTTTGAAGAGTATGAATGGAAGGTGATTATTATAGATTCTTATAGATGCATCTTAAAAATACATTTATATACTAGGTTCTTGAATTCTCAAGACTTTTGGAGAACCTTCAAAGATTCTACACACTCCTATAGATGTGTATAAAAGAGGAGGTGACCTCATATGCAAGCCACCAAGTTGTGAGCTTCTCTAAAGTAATATAAATCATTTTTTCTTCAATAAAAAGTTTCATTCTTCCTAATCTCTTGAGTTCTCTTCACTTCTAACCCATGGGTAGGAGCTGAGCAAAGCTAGCAAGATGAGTGAGGCTAACTTAGCAATATTTGAGGGGTGAGTTGTTAATTTCCTCGTAGAAGGTTAGCAAAAAGAAGTTCGTGATAGTTGGTATCAATGCTGAGGATGCATGTGGTGAATAACTCAAAAGAATAGTAAGCTCTCATGTGGAGGAAATATTCAATGAAGATCAAAAATGGACCTTGATCATCCTTCTAAGGGAAAGGAAGAGAAGGGCAAGTCATGTGATCCTTTCATGAATGGAAAGATCGAGTGGCTAGGTTAGAGGTCATTTTGGTAGACACCAAAGAGGGAATGGTACTCATTGAGCAAAATATAGAGATGGTCATGGAAGATCTTAAAGTGTAGATTCATGAACTTTAAGAGGTAATGCAAGGCTCAGCAATCCTGATGGTAATAGCATCAACAAAAGTAACCAAGGCAGTGTAGAACAAACTATCCAATAGCTCATTCATCATCGTACCTTAGGAAATAATTGGAGGCCTACATTGATAGATAGCTACTTTGGAATTCAAATGCAACCGATACATGTGAACCAATTTGAGTTGAAGTTTATCCTCGTAGTTATGTTGTAATAATATCAGTATGATAACTGATTTTTAGAAGATCCATATAGTTACATCATAATATTCTTGGAGTTTTTCAATATGATGAATATGAATGGAATTAGACTGGATATGAAAAAGTTGAGACTTTTTCATTTTCTTTGAAAGACAAGGCTAGAAGTTAGTTCTGATACTTATATAGATAATCAATTAAAAGTTAAGACAACCTTACGTAAACTTTTTTAACCACATTCTTTGAACATCAAATTATATCTTAATTGAGGGGAGAGATAAGCTAATTTAGATAAAAGGAGCATGAGGCATTATATGATGCTTGGGACCAATATAAATATCTATTGTAAAGGTGCACATAATATGAATTTGAAGTATGGTTCCATGATCAAACATTCTATAATAGTTAGAACTACATAGTGAGGTGCATAGTTGATTTAGTCTTGGGTCATTTTATAGTAAACAAGTCAATCGAGGAGGCTTGTTTCTTATTTTAAAAGCTAACCAAGCATAATTAACATACTCTGAATGAAAGTGCATTAGGAAGGAAGGAAGCTAGGGTATTAAAGTTGGATGGACTAATGGTGATGGAGGCTAATCTTGACGTGTGTTTTTTAGTAAATTTGGAGCTCAAAATAACAAAAGACTTAGTGTGGGAAAAATAGTTATTTTGAAATATCAAGAATTAATCAATTTTGACCTTGTGTATTAAGTATGGTTAGCCAATATTCTATATAATAGGGGATACATGTTTTGACCTAATAATATTTGATGTAGTTTTAAATACACGTTTCAACCTATAATAATTTTAACTACATGGTAAGGTGCATAGTTGATATAGCTTTGGGTCATTTTATAGTGAACAATTCAACCAAGGAAGTTATAACTTATTTTAAGAGCTAACTAAGAATAATTATCAAACTCTGAATGAAAGTGCATTAGGAAGGAAGGAAGCTTAAGTATTTGACTTGGATGGACTAATGGTGATGAAGGCTAAGTCTAACATATTTTTAGTAAATTTAGATCCCAGAAAAACAAAAGACGGTGTGGGAGAAATAATTATTTTGCAATAGCAATAAATAATCAATTTTGACCTTAAGTATAAGTAGGATAAGCCAATAATTTATATAATAAAGGATACATGTTTTGACCTAATAATATTTCCTCTTCACATTATCTTCCAAACATGAGAAATCATGAAAATCTATCATATAGAGGCCATGAGAATGTGCACCAAGAAATGGGTTAATATCAGAAGAATTTTGGAAAAAACTCAATTAGATACAAAATACAAGGAGATTTGAGTTCCAATTACAACCAACCAAAGGAAGTAAAAAAACCAACAATTGAATATACTTTTTTTGTGCTGCCCATTAAGACAAAAAGGAGGAACAATGCACAAAAAATGGATGAAACAAGTGAAAACAAGGCTCAATCACACAAAAATAACAATAAAGATTTTTGAGAACCAACTTGGAAGGAAAAAAAATATCAATGGAATGCTAAAGAATACTAAGAATAATCTAAAGAAGTGTATGTCTATAACAACCAAAGGCATCAAATAATTAGACGTGCAAAAGACAAAAGAGAAATCAAAAGGTACTACCAGAACCAACTTTCCAACTCATGCCACTTGTTGTTACACATGAAGAAGTTGAATTAGAGGAAGAGATGTCGATTAATTGAAATAACAAACATAAGAATGATGGGTCAGAGAATGATTATGCAAATGGTAAACAAACTCTTCAACATAGTCTTTCTTTCCATAATGGTTTAGAAAGGGAAAGTTAAGTGAGTGGTTTGAGAGATTCTTCAAAATCTTCAAGAAATTGGAAGTCAACATTCTATTTTCTGAAGTCTTATCCCATATGCCTTTCTATGTGAAGATTATGAATGATATCATTAGTAGCAAAAAAAAAATTAAAGATGCATGAAATGGCAAGCATGACCAAGAAGTGTATCATAATCATTCAACATAAGCTTTCAAAAAAGTTGAAAGATCTAAAAAATTTTATGATTCCTTACATCATTGGAGAGCATACTTTCTAGAAGGTATTATGTGACTTAAGAGTATGTATTAACTTGATGTCATTATTCATAGTATGGAGATTAAATCTTAGTGATATATCATCAAATTTTTTCTTACTATAGATAGTACATAGATCAATCATGTTTCTAAGTAAAATTATCAAATATGTACTAGTCAAGGTTAGCAAGTTTTTTTTCCTACTAAATTCATTGTGTTAAATATGTAGGAAGATAGTATGCCTTGTTGATCTTGGGATGACTATTTTTGGAAATTAGACATGCATTGATTGATGTAAAGAAAGGTGAATATATACTTCTTGTGTGTAAAGAGCAGTAAAATTTAACTTATATAAATGCATGTAGATTCTAGATGATGATGGAAAAAGTTACTAGAGAATATATAACCTTCTATTCACTTCCAAAATATAAAACATAAATTTAGATGGAAAGACTTTCTCAATGATTAATGGTCGAAATAAAATGAAGAAGCTGATGAAATAAAGATAGTTTTGGATGAAGAAAATGTGGCAGCCAACTTTGATCAAGAAAATTATTTTGAAGTTACGATATTTTTCAAAGTTGCTACAGTAGTAGAACCAAAGTCAAATTATCTAGAAATTCTAAAAGAAGTTGCTGAAATGGTAAAATTCATAATTAAAGAACATGATAAATTGATAAAGGAAACTTTCTAGATTATAGAAAAGGCACACGAGGAGGAAAGTTCACTGCTAATTATAAATATACTAGGAGACAGACAAAGTGGAGATAATTATTACTGTACATCAAAGAAAGAAGTACAAATTACTATGTGGAAGGAAGTCATAACTTTTGCAAAAATCATGACTATACAAGTGAGATCAATGAAAGAAAGAATTAGAGTAGGAGAAGAAGCCATGACTTATTCAATAGCCATGACACAATGATTCTAGATAGCAAATGTTGATATCCTAACTTTATAGAAGTCATAGTATTAGTGAAGAGAAGCACATTCAATGATACCATGACTATTTATAAACTAATGATATTTACTGAAGAACATCTCGAAAGAATGTACTTGAAAGATAGTCTCATGTTGAAAGAGAATTTCAAAAGACATACTGAATAGAAGGATTATACTAAGAAAATTGTCTGGTTTATTAAGATTGCCTATAGAAATGGAAATTAAAAAACTAGTCTAGCTAAATATAAGTGTGGCACAACTTAGGTAGCAAACCAATAATTATTTTTGTGTCATGTGTTGTAATTTATTTTATTTTTTATATAAACACTCCAATCAAAATTTGCACATGCACTAAAAAATTCATGGCACTCAAATCCAACCATGACTTTCTTTCATGAGAAACAAAATCATGACAATCAAACTCAATCATAATTATATATCATCACATATAAAATCATGACACTCAAATCCATTCATGACTTTCCTACATTACTAACAAAAATGATGCAATCAGACCTAGTCATTACTATAATTTTAAAGAAAAATTGTGACCATTCACAAAGTTGTGGCTATTTTTTATTAACCATGACTAAACCCCTAACTCTAAAAATGCATTAACCCTATTTTTTTGCAAAAAAACTTTGTCTTCTTCTCCACTACTAATGAAACTCACCATGACACACATTTTCAAAAATCAAGGCTGTAATAGAGGATGAAACTCTCATTTCTAAACTTGGGGCCAGAAGAGAGGATAATAAAATGAGTTACATAGCTAAAAGGTGCTATGCATGACACATTTTCAGGATGCCAACCAATTTTTTTGGTAGAAAGAGGGAAGAGATGGATGATGTCTACCTTAATGAAGAAAAATTATGTGGGTGAGTAGTGATTTGGGGAGTTGAACCCACCTTTATAGCCAATGATAGAGAGGAAAAATTGGGATAAATTTTTAACTTACATAGAAAGGGGAAATACAATGATCATGAATGAGTTATACTCTAATCTTAAAGACTTACAAGAGAAGAGGTGCTATGCATGAGAAGATCAAATATATTTTGATAAAAATTTTATAAATGAGGTACATGGATTACAAGGAACTATAGATAAAAATGCCTTAAAACCCCTGAAAACATGACCAAAATACAAGGTCATTGCCAAGACTTTGACAATTGCTAACTAATGTTGGAAAGCATCAACAAAAAGTTTCTATGGACACTTAGTAAGAAAAGAATTAATAAAAAAGAATAAGGTTTTCTTGTACTTTTTGTACTATATTTTATAGTATACTCTCCACCTCTCTATCATTAGGCAAGATAGGTTGATCTTGCTCTTTGACCTGATGAGAAGATACAAGATTGATGTAGACAACTTCAAAGGAGGGAAATTATTAGATCATATAATTTACCTACCTTGATTACTATGCTATTCCTCGTTGAAGGAGTCCTAATTTTCAAAAGCTAAGATGAATATAATCCATGTATGTTTCCCTAACATTGGGGGTGTGAAAAAATTTTGAAAGAGACAAAAATAAAAAAAAATGGTTCTCAAAGGAGAAGAATCAACTGATGTTGGGCAAGAAGTATCGGCATTCTACAAAGCTGATGTAAACAAATGATAAGAATGGAGAAATTTGTGATGAAGAAATGCCTCTCAGATATGATTTTTCAAAGTGTAGATATTATGACATTATGAAAGTGCCATAAATATTATTAATTGATATGATCCCAAAAATCTCAATGGGCAATGAACTTTCATTCTATATAGCTCTACAACTATATATGTCATACACATAATAAAGTGAATATAAGTCCAAATATCGATTCTTCAAAAATTATATAGAAAGTTCGATCAACCAATAATAAACTAATTTCTACTTAAGTTGGATAGACTTACTTCATCTTTAGAAACATTCTCAGACTCTAGGGTTGGCTCACATCCTTATACACGATGATGTTTCTCTTGTGTTTGGTTAATATCATATTCAGTTGTTGGACAAAGAGTAAATTACAATAAAAATGCATATTTGTCATCTTGACATTCAAGGTGATCATCTTTTTTGGACTATAAGTATCAAGGATGATCTTTTTATAGTTGTTTGTTTGATATTTCAATAGCGAAGACGCATGTCATTTTATGCAAGGTCATTCGCATGTCTATTCCTTTTAGGTAATATGTCAACTTCCATTGATAATTACTTCAAATATGTAGTTTTATTTTCCAACCTCTAATTATCTTAAAAACATGAGATAATGTGATACTAATATATTATGCATTTGGATTTGTAAGTATCATACTTATGATAATTAACACATATATTTCCATGAATTTTTATATTAAAGTCATATAAGAGTAACTTATAGGGCTATCACCCCCATGCTAGTCTCCACAACTTGCATGTGTCATGAGATATATCTATCACCATCCACATATGACATACGAATCACATGCTATGGTAAAAATTGTAGGTTATATCTTCTACTTAACTCACATATTACATGAAGGTTAGTTCTTCTAGATTCTACATAATGAATTGGCCTTGAATATGTTTATGTTTTCATCTTCATAAGTGTCATACTCATAATAATTAAACTGAGCTTAGCTTATGGTCTTGACATATTTGTTTATCTCATGTTTTAAGATTAGAATGATTATCACTTCTTTTTTATTGTACCGTGTGATTGTATCCTATGACTTACTTATCACCATCCGCTATAGCTGATATAAATAAAACCCACATATTCATGAAATCCCTAAGTTTCAATTCTAATTTGTATTTATATCCATCAACAATCAAAGAGCAAAATAGAAATATGCTCATATAATTATTAATTCATCATTATACAAGTACATCCACCAACCTTAAATCTTACTTTAGTTGGACATTTGGGAACAAATCATATGAGATATGTTAAGTGATATCTCATTGATTCAAAGGTTCCCAATGAATTCCAATGTGAAAATCTAAAATATATTCCTAATTTCAATAAATGATTGCTTGTGTTCACCTGGAATTTTTCCTAAATGAGGATTAGAATCTCATTCCCAATTATTTTTGGCATGTGTGGTTATTATTTCCCTACTTTTATAATCTCTTTCTTCTTATTTTTCCTTTTCTTTTAAATATCACTTTTATACTTTGGGGATCCTTGTGATTTTTTAAGTTGAAAACCATGGTACATAGTTGAGATTGTAACTTTATTACTTTTGTGGATTTTTTTGGAGCATTGATTCATGATACTAAAAATGACCATGACTAATACCTTTAATTTATGTAATACAAAGTCATGGTTCTAAATAAGGTCGTGAAGTTGGTATTGGCTTTCTAAGCAAAGTGTCATGGTACTAAGATTGTTGTGACTAAGATAATTACTCTCTATAATACAAAATCATGATACTAGAATTAGCTATGGTTTTGGTCTTGGCTTTCTGAGCAAAGTATCATTCCATTGAAATTGTCATTATTAAAATAATTACTCTTTGTAATACAAAATCAGGGTGCTAAAGCCTAAACAAGATCGTAACTTTGGTATTTTTTGTCTAGAACACAAAATTGTGATGTTAGAAAAGTTGTGACTAGAGTAAATAGCCTCTATAATAAAATTTCATAATAGAAAATAATATCACAACTCAAAATATTTGGTGTTTTTGCAATGCATTGAATAAGTCATAGCTCTAAAAATTACAATGATTATTTATACCAACGAGGTACTTGGCTATTGTGATGGGAAAATAATATTGTGGTCATTAACTATTTTAGTAATAGTGTGGTCATGACTTCAATAAAATATCATGGTCATTATGATTGTGTTAGATAATGAAATATTTATGTAAACTCATTGGTTGAGTAGTGGCAATGAAATCATGACTATTTTTTATAGATTTATGACCAAGAAGAAATGATACAACTACTTATGAATAAGCATAAAAGGTATATCCAAGCCATGACATAGGAAATTTCAAGTCTCTCCATCACTTGATTTCTTTCCAAGCCTACGTTCAATCAAGTCAACCAATTTTACCAAAAAAATCACTATAATTTTACTAACATATGTCAAATTCTCTCAAAATAAGATTATAATAAAATATCTCCAATAAATACTAGAATAAGTATAAACACAATAAGATGTACTTATCATATAATCCAAAAAAAAAAATAATACATGGAGTTCCGAATAAAAGACTTGAAGAAGATTTAAAAGAAGTCCTTATCCTAATGATGAATATGAAGTTGGAGGCCAAAGATAGGAAGATTCAATTGAATATAGAGCTAATATCGATGCATAGTTACTTGGTAGCGGAATTGAAAAAATAGGCAACAAGTTAAAAAATATGTAAAGAGAAAAGAATATGAAGACAAAGTGAGGGAGGAGCAATACAATGCATTGAGAGAGATTAATCTCAACAAGAAAAAGAACTTATTTGTGTCCTCCCAAGAAAAGTTTGGGGATTAGATTATATAGAGTGGAGACTAGAGTGATAGAGAGTGCTGAAGTGGGCAGCTCTATGAATCAATTGTAAATAATTGGCAAAATATGATAAAGGGTAAAGATATTGGATAGAGGTGTCAACCGACCCGGGCTGGCAGGAGGCACGGCATGGTTCAGCCGTGCCTGGGCCGGCACGGGACTGAAATTTTCCGTGCACGGGCTCGTGCCGTGCCGAGGCTAACCGGGCCTCGTGTCGTGCCTAGCCCGGCACGGTACCGTGGCCCGTTGGTACAGTATCATGCCGAAATCAATTTTTTTTTAAAATTAGGGTTACAGGGGTGCCGAAACCCTATTTTTTTTTTAAAATTAGGGTTCGAGCGCGCCCAATTCCTAATTTTTTTTTAATTTAGGGTTCGGCCCGACCGTGTCGAACCCGTCGAACCGTGCTTCGGGCCCGTGCTGGGCTGATCCCCCACAAAACCATGCATGGCCCAGTACAAAAGCCTGCCGGGCTTGAAAAAAATAGGTCGGGCTGGCCCAGCACGTCCCGTTTGACACCTCTAATATTGTATAGATGATAACATGATGTATAAAAAGAAAAGTGGATAACATACTTGGAGAAATGTAATGACAACTAAAAAATATGTATTTTGCACTAGATACCTTTGAGGATTCATTTAGCTCAATAAGGAGAAGATAAGATGTGTCATGTAGTATGATCTCAAATTTGATGGAATGGATAATGAGCAACAAGGGAGAAGCAAAGAGACCTTCCACATCTATGTCAAGATTTGAGCCCTCTAGAGTTCAATTTTCATTGAAGGATTTGGATGTCAAGAGTCGAGCATTCCATCTAACTTCTTATCCATAATGATGCAGTAGTTATTTTTTTTTTGTCTGTGTTATATTTTTCCTTTATTCTTTGCTATCCTAGAAGATTTTTAAGATAGAGAAAGAGACTTTTTCTCAAGGATAAGCAATACTTTTAGTATGAGAGTTTGTTTGGCAGTCAATGTACCAACTTTTTGGAGGTCATTTTGTAATGTTTTAAAGATGTGTTATATTAAATATAGGCTTTAAATGAAAAAATTTTACTAAATTATAATTTTTATAAAATTAGAATAAAAGTAATGAAATTAGATAAAATTTAAGAAGATTTGGTGGAAGCTAAGTTAGAAGGTAGAATAACAATGGAAAGTTATGATATTTCTAATGTCATGACTTGCTTACACTAGTACATGCCTTTTATGACTATTTCTCTACAAACAAGTCGGATAAATCTTTGCATGTCACAAATTTATCACCCTATTATCACAATTTTTTATTGTGATAATGGAAAGTTATGAATAATATATTTAATGGGAATATATTATTCATGGCCATGTCATTATTTATAATCGTGCCACATTAGTTCAAAAATATAATTCTAGCCATGAATTTATTTTTGCATCGTGGAAACTAAGTGTCACATTGTTAAAAGAAGTTGTAGAAGTCTTTAGTGCCATGACATATTTGTTACAGAGTCAACAATCACACAATATCAGGTGATTTTTAGTCATGTCATTCTTTGTCACCATGAATATGTGCTTCATTGAAAAAATGCTTTATTCATTATAACCTTTTTTTATCACAGCTTTGTTTAATAGAGAGTAATTACCCCAATCATAGTATTCTTTCCACCATGACTTTGTGTTCCAGTAAAGAAGTTTGTCATTTTTAGTTATTCTTGTCGCCATGACTATTCTAGAAAAAAATTACCTCAATCATGTCTTTCATTTTCTATCACATCTATTCTTTAAAGAAAATTTAAAGGAATGACATAGTCATGACCTCTACCTAAAGTCACAACATCCAACTTGAAGATTCACATAATAGCTTAATGAGACTCGGTTGATATAAAAGAAGAACATTGTAATTGTTCAAAAGGAAGATAAAAGGGATTTAGATTTTGATGCCAAACCCTGGCAATGTGATTTTTAACACCTAATTAAGGACAAATTTAGGTCAAACATAAGTAAGAATTAATTGCGAACCATATTTGAGACCTAGATTCTCATGCTGACTATCCATTGAGTATTCAACAAGATCAAGTACCAAACATTATGTGCAAATCCTTCCCCAGTGTTTGGTTAAATAAGGATATAGTGTTGGCTTATATATGTGTGTATGATTATTGAGTTTGTATAATATTGAATTGTGGTAATATTGTGTTTTGATGTTGATGGATATGAATGTGATTTAGAAAGGAGATTTAGATTCTACTCTAACATAGATTTATTTATGTTAGTAATGAGGGTTGGTGATATGTAAGTAACAAGATATACTCATGACATTAGACCCAAAAGAAGTAATAACCCTTCTACTCTTATCCTATGGAATAAATTCAAGCATTGAAATTATAAATTTATATATGTTTAATTAATGCAAGTATGATACTCATGAATCCAAAAATATAGAAAAATTTATAACCATTCCATTGGGCAAACTTTAGAAAAACTAACTTTCAAATGATGCAAAGGTTGTGTAAAATATTTAACATAGTAGTTTTACCATAGCATGAGAGTCATGTATTGGATGTGATGGATGATGATAGGTAATTACCACATCATTTGATATTTGTTGAGATATTTCGTAAGGTCGTGATAGTCTTGAGAAACATTCTTTTTTGTGTGACCAATTATTGGTAAAATCAATAGAAAAATATATGTTAATTGATACAAGTATGATACTTATAAAGTCAAAAGAATAAATATAATTATTACCATATTATTTTATATTTTAAAAGGAATTAGAGGTTAGAGAATAAAAATGCATACTCAAAATAGTCATCAAGTACAATTGATATACTACCTAAAAGAAGTAAATATGTAAATGAACTATGAATGAAATAAGTATAATTATGGTGGTAAAATATGAAGCTACTGCTAAGAGGGAATCATCTATTGTTGTGATAGTTCAAGATTGGTAACCACTTTATATTCCAAGGGGAAAGAGGCCAAATTAGCATCAATCTACCCTAGATCTAAGTAAGTCATACACAAGAAAGTGAGTCAACCCTACTGTGGTATATAATTTGTTTTGTTATCTATTAAACCATTTGTTTACTTATTTATTTGTTTTATTTAAAGGTGTAAGTATTGAATGTTGAGATATTGGTCACGTGGCACTGGTATAAAAATAATGGGGGTCCTGCTAACCGGTCAGCGAGCTAGAAAAATTTTTGGAGTGTGACCCGGTCCACTCTGTTGATTCGACTTGTTCTGGTTATAGAACCCTATTTGTTTTTTCCTATAAATTCATTGTATGCATAATTTGTTCAGCATGTTTTGTTCTTCATCTCTCTCTCTCTCTCTCTCTCCATCTCTCTGATTTTGTACTATAACATTTAGTTATTAATCTATAAGTGCTAAGCACTTTTTTGGTGGACATAGTTAGTCATATTGAATGGTTAGCGAACCACATTAAAATAGGTGTTTGATTGTTGTGGTATGCATTATTTATATTTCTGCACAATCCAATAGTTTTATATAATCACTGTCAAAAGAAAAAAATTTTAACACCTAAATCTAAAGGTCTATCTAAGATCCAAATTTATCTTTTCAACTCAAGTAGTAGTTAGTTCATTATTAGTTGTATGACCCATATACTTATATTTCTCCATTTGATGAAATCAATCACCCAATGAACTTTTGGGACTGTATCACGAATAATAAGTTTTGACATTGTAGTAAAGTCAAAATAATAAACAATGAAAATGTATTAGTAACTAAAACTCTACCTCTCCCCACAACTATCAATGGATGCATATTTTCCTTGGACATATTGGGTTCTATCAAAGATTTACCAATAATTTCACACACATAGTGAAACTATTGAGAAATTTATTAGAGAAAAAAATAATCTTCAACTTTGGTAAAGAATATGTAGTACCTTTTGAAGAGGTAAATAAGAAGTTATTCGAAAGCTTAATTTTAACAATATCACAATAGAGAGAGCCATTTGTAATTATGTGAAATATAAATGCATGTGCGCATGGAGATGTACGAGGATAGAAGTGAGACATGTTTTTAGGTACATTTCATATGCAAATCAGACATTGAATGAAGTCCAAGTAAATTATAGAACTACAAAAAAAGAGATGTCGGTCATGATATTTTCTTGTGACATATTCTAATCATTTATCCTTGGAGCAAATGTGATGATTTAAATGGATCATACAATAGTATGGTACTTAATGAGAAATAAAGAAGCTAGGTCAACACTAATAAATTATAATTTTTTTGCTCCAAGAATTTGATAAAGACAAGAGACAAGAATGAGAGCAAGAATCTGATAGCAAACCATTTTTCCTACTTTGAATCTAATGGGAAACATGGAGGCAAAGCTAAATTTTCAAAAATGTTCTCAGACCAATAGTTGTTGATGATATTTTGGAGGTATCCTAAAATGTTACTCCTCTCTTTGAAGATGATATTTTGGAGGTAACAAAACTATTCTAGATTACAATCTAGATTTTTTAACTATCTATATCTAAGTATTTCCAAAATATGGTGCAAAGATGTGACAGATACTAAAGATTGGGTAAAATATTTAGATGAAATGAAATGTCATTCAATAGCATCCTTGGATTAAAACTTTTCAATGTAAGGGAGATCAACTTCATGCAGCCATTCACTTTCTTCTTTAGGAAAGAATACATATTATTAGAGAATACATATTAATCTCAATGATTGGAGGAAGCATTATGAACACATAAAACAACATCCAAAAATACATCTAGGGATGTTGTCCTATAAACTTCTTTTTGGAAAAGATTATCATTTGCCAGTTGAACTTGAATATCGAGCATGGTTGACAACAACAAAAAAATATGAATTATAATGTGAAATATGTGAAGGAAAAGTGAGTTCATATGAACGAACCAAAAGAATTAAGAAATGAAACCTATGGCAATGCTCAAATTTACAAAGATAGAACAAAAATATGACACAACACAAATCTATAAAGGAAGAAGTTCAAAATTATAGAAATGGCATTAGTTTTCAACTCACATCTCAAGCTATATGTGAGAAAATTGAAGTCTTGGTGATATGGACCTAGAGGTGTCAACCGTGCCAGGCAGGTCCGGCCCTGCACGAGGCACGGCACGGTTCAGCCATGCCTGGGCAGGCTAGGCACGGGAAAAATCCATGCCCTGGCCCGGCACGGTTCGGCCTGCGGCACGGCAAACCGGCACGGGTTTATCCCATGCCGGGAGCCCCGTGAGTCCGACCGCATGCTTCCCCTCCCGCAAAAAAAGACAGCGGGTCGGGTCTAATTCGACCCGACCCGCGGTCCCCCGTTTCCCGAACCGCTCGGACAGGTTTGCCCGAGCGGGCCAGGCGAGGCACGGCACGGCCCATCGTGCCTGCGGGCTGTGCCGGGCCCGGTTTTTTTAAACGATCGTGCTCGTGAAAAACGGGCCGTGCCGTGCCGGGCCGTGCCGTTTGACACCTCTATATGGACCAACTCATGTTTCAAGTTATATGAACGAAATGAAACCAAGTAGTAATTACCTATGGAGCAGTTTCAATGAAATTAGATAATGGAGTAGATTTTAAAGTGAATGGATAATGATTGAAGTATTATAAAGGGGAACAATAATCTGAATTTGGAGTGGATTCAAGGTCATGAATATCTACTTTTAAGGCATAGTCAGTTGAATCCAACAAAGCTGGAGTGTAAACTAAAAAAGTGGTCAAGTTAAATATGTTAAACATAGCTTTTCTTGGGAGACAACCCAAGTAGTTAACTTCAATTTTTGGTAAACAAAATAAAGTAAATGCATCCTATTGAGTCTCACAAAAAAAATTCATAGATTAAAGAACCCTTATCCCAGCTAAAGATGTAGACTCATTGGTTGAGGATGAGCAAATGTTTTAGCAAGTGAGTTTATTCAAAACTCAAAGTTATGACATTTTGTGGATGTTTTTTATTGTTTTTTTAGTAAAATTCTACTGAGTTTGCTTTAAATACAAGAATTTCATTAAATAGTGATTTTTATGGAATTGAATGAATAATAAAGAAATTAGATATAAATGACATCTTTAGTGGAAAGTCAAAAATAATGATCATAACAGCAAGGAAAAGTCATAACATTAGCACATGCATATTGAGAAATTGTGGTATCATTTCTTAGTCATGACTCTACAATAAGTCGTGACAATATTATTACATCACTATTCTACCACCTGATTGTTATTATTATTTACTATGCAAAATTTCTTCATGATCACAATATCATTTTTGAGTCGTCGTCGGATTAGTTCTGAAACACAAATTTTAACATGATATTATTTTTATATTGTGTCAACATAGGATCAAAGGGTACTAGAAGTCATGACATTTTCTAATTCCATGACATATTCATTGCAAAACCAAAAATTAATGACATAACACCAAATGATTTTTTTTAGTTGAAGTAATTTTTTTTTCATTACTATTTGTTCCATAGAGGAATTCCCTTTGTCATATCCATTTTTCTGTCATGACTTTGTGCCCCAGAGAATAATTATCTTGGTCATGGTATTCTTCATCACCATGATCAAGTGCTCTAAAGAGGAATTATCTTGACATAGTATTCTTGCTCTCACAATTTTGTGCTCAGGAGAAGAGTTATCTTTATCATGATATTCTTTTCCACCATGACCTTGAGCTCCAGAGAGAAATTACCTCGGTCATGTCATTCCTTAGTCATCATGATTTTTTTCTCTAAAGGGAATTTAAAAAGCACCTAGAGTCATGACTTCAATTGTTCAACATAGAGTCATGACCCTCAACTTGAAGATTCGCACATCAATTTAATAACACTTTAATGAAATAAAAGGACTGATATTTTTGGAAAAAAACTTGGGGGATTAAGAAATCAAGGTTAAGAACATGCACACCAAAGAGGGTGTGAAATTCAAATCCCAATTAGGGACAAATTCAAGCCGAACACAAGTAAGGATACATTGAAAACTATACTTAAATTTTAGATATTCATACTGGCCACCATTGAGAACCCTTGATTAGATAAGATGATGCTTCAATCATCTTGTACAAAATCTTCTCCTATATCAGATTAATTATGATTTAATATATTTAATAGTGAAGTAATTGAGTTTTGAATTTTGATGGATATGAATGTTAATTATAACAGATATTTAGGGTTACATATTAAATAGATTTATGCATGTTGGTCTTGGTGAGATAGTAATAGAAAAATTATGGAACATGCTTACAAGATTGGATACGAAGGAAGTAATAGTCCTTTTATTCGTACATCATGAGCTGAACCTATATTTAGAAATCCTAAATTTATGTAAGTTTTAATGATGCATGGTTCTCATGAAGCTAAAAGAATGTTAAAATATATAATGATTTTATTGTGCATAATCTATAAGAACTAGTTTTAAAATGATATACGAGTTATATTGAATGTATAACCTAAAAGTTTTACCATAGTATGGGAGTCATTTGTTGGATTTTGTGATTGGTGATAGGTAAGCCACTTGACATAACTAGAAAGATGTACTTCATATGGTGATATTAATCCTGTGATTATTTCTTCTTGTATGACTTTAATAAGTGAAATATTAGTGATATGTAATTAATATCATATTATTTTGCATTGTTTATCACTGATGAGATTGGCGAATCAAAATACCTACTCAATGTAATTTTCAAAAATAATTAACATATTACCTAAAAGGAATAGAGGTGTGGATGACCAACAAAGAGAGTAAGTATGGTTTCAGTGGTACATACAATAACATATACAAGGTAACCATCCTTGGTATTGATAGTCAAAGATTGGAAACCACATTGTATGCTAATGGGAAAATGGGGAATCTATATCATTCTATCCTTTGTCTAATAATTAAGCATATTACTTCGATATTAAAGAAAACTCATCATGCATAAGAAAATAAATTAACCCTAGAAGTTCAGCATCAATTCGAGACTCAAGTTTATCTTCTCAATTTGAGCAGCCATTAATTCACTATCAATTGGTTAAACAGCTCATACAATCTATTTTTCATTGATATATATACTTGTATTCACTTAATTATATGTTTGATTTATATATTATTAGTTTTCATTTGATATATATAATTATCCAAAGAACAATTGGTATCATGCTACAAACAATGAGTTTTGGTATTATAATGCCACAATATCAAGTTCTAGTCACACAGAGTAGTTGAAACCTCTAGCTTGAGGTTTGATTTATATTATTTTTATTATTTATCTTGTTTATTTGTTATTATTTGTGAGCATTCGACAAGTGTATGGCCAACACACACACACATATAGTTTATATTGTATTGTTAGAAATAGTTTTCACAATTAATAAATTTTTTTTATTTTTTTTGTTTTCCTTTTCTCTCTCTCCATCAACTCTCGTGCACCCCAAAAACACTATTTATGAAAACCTAATCTAGCCACAATAGTACTTCACAAATTTGAGAATGTGAATTATATCATACATATGAATTGGTCTAGTACAATTCAACCAATTACTATTAACTAACTATATTTTCAACATAAGTAATATTATATCATTTATCTCTCTTTTGTTTAGTGAAGTCAACAATAATATATGTGTTGTTAAAATATTAAGACTAGGATTAACATTGAATCAACTAGAGTACAACTTGTAAAAGGCAAGATTGTGAAAAAATATCCAAAGGATATTTCCTATGAAATAATGACACCATGATATGACACCTCAATACTATAAAAATATATGAGTCGCTCAACATCCTTCATTAGGAATTACATTTAAGTACATCTATCAAATGTAATTATGATATCAACTGCATATACCAAAATTACAACATAAGAACCTCATTGATAAAAAAAATAGGAATAATCACATAAAAATGAAAGAGAATGTGTTGAATCAATGTTTAAAAAGTTACTTCAACTCAAACAAGGTATTACATGATCTATAAACAACATGTGTATTCCTTGGAACAAAAGATTATGGTGGAGATCAACACTCCACCTGTTGTGTGATATTCTTATAGAAAAAAATATTTTGAATGCTATAATTACTAACATATATCTTATCATAGTCTAGTAAGAGATTATGTAGTTTCTCAAATTACTCATTAATGCCATCATTAGAGATGTGGTAGGATGAATAATATCATGTTCAACTAAAATCCTATGTGAAATTCCAACAAAGACTTGACACTAATCCCATCAAAAGGGGCTTTCTACCATTGTTATTCAATGATGACCCATTAATGAAAAATTCATGTTCCAAGAATATGACATTAATACAAATAATGATTTTTCTTTATCACTAGAGAATATCATTTGTTGAAATTTTTATAGTTGTTCTTTTTGTATTTATCCTTTTTGATGGGAGCACGTAAGTCATGGCCTACCTCGATTTTTTTTAATTTCTAATTAGTGTTTTAACATCTCTTGGACTTTATGAGAGTGTTTATCTTTATTATGGAGATCAATTTTGTATCATTTAAGTTTATATCATATTATAGCATGCATGACTTGAAAACCATAAAAGTGTGTGCATGTGTGTGTTTATTTGTTTGTTTTTAGTAAATTTAATGAGGTAGATGTGTATGTGATAGTGGTGATAGTTCCAAAACTCATAGTTAATTGACATATTCACAAAACCTAGTTGAGTGAAGATCTCTCAACTAACAATAGCTCGGCAAGTATACATGTTATATAAGTAATAAAGTAGATGTATGTCTTGATATTAATCCCATAAGAATTGTTAGATAGTTTGGTCGATCAATAATGTGATGACTATAAGAATTGAATAGATGTACTTGGTCTAAGAAAGTATACTCAGACTCTAGGGTTGACACACATACTTTTGCTTGATGATATTTTTCAATATTTAGATCATATTAAGTTTATTTATTAGGCGAATAGTAGATTGGTAAAAAAATGTTTAATGTGCCTTCTTAGAATATAAGGTGGCTATCATCCATTGGACTATCACTACAAAGTATTATCCCTTCATATTTATCTTTTTAGTATATTAACACCAAAGCAACAAGTCAATTTGTACGAGGGTCATTATCACATCCTACTACTTTTAGGCAATATATTAACTGCTCTTGATAATTGTTTTGAGTTTGTACTTCTTTTCTTTAACCTCTATTTATTACCATGACTTAAGATAATATGATATTAAATATATTTACACTTTCAACTTCATACGTGTCATACTCGCAATAATTAAATATATATCTTCTCAAGAATTTTATCAATGGAAATCATACAAGCAAGAATAATTCATTGGACTTTAACTACCATACAAGTATCTCCATATGCCCCCATGACATACTTGTCACATTCCATCATGTCTGACGCATGATTTTCCCACTATATATGATGAAACTTCTAGATAAGACATTCTACTTTGCATCCTCATTACTCTTAAGTTAATTCATCTAGATATTTCATAATGAATTGGTCTTTAACATGTTCATGTTTTCATCTTCATGAGCATTATGTTCACAATAATTAACATACGTCAAGTTAGGATTTTTAGTTGTTAGTTTGTCTCTTGCATTAAGATTAGAAGGGTTATCACATTCTTATATTCAAAATATGTTAATTTTGTCCATGACATACCTATTACCATCTGGCATGCCCAACAAACATAAACCAACATATTTAAGTAAGCCCTAATTTTTGGTTATCAAGCACATCTACATACAACAACATCAAAAGAATTATAATTAAAACATAAACTTATTAATTCGATCATCCATCATAACATAATTACACAATAAACATTAGAATTCAATTTAATTAGATATTGAGGATAAAATTGCATGAGATGTGTGAAAAGTCATCTCGTAGATTTTAGGGTTACTAATACAATGCCCAAGCTAATTTTCAAAAAAAAAAACCCTAATTTTAATCATGTTTGCTTGTTATTCACATTGGATTTTTTCCTAATTGATGATGAGGTCATGACACATAGGTTTAGAATGTGTGGTGATCTTCTTTTTCTCCTCTCTCTTTGCTCTCTTCTCTTTAATTCTCTATAAATGTAGTTTTTATAATTCAAGAATCCATGTGTCGCTTAAGTTGAATGTCATGACATTACGTTGAGGTCCTGACTATGTCATATCTTCGAATCTTTTCTAGAGCACAATTGTTGTAATTCTATAAATGGTCATAACTAATGTTTAACTCTTTATAACACAAAGTCATGGTACTTACAAGTGGTTGTAGTTTTGGTCTTGGCATTGTGAGTAAAATACTACGGTGTTGGGATTACCATGACTCAGTTAATTCTTTCTATAACACAAAATCATAGTGCTTAGGTTTTTGGTTTTGATTTTGGTATTGGTTTTATGGGCTAAGTGTCACAGTTCTTTAAATATCATGAATAAGTCATTGTTCTCTGGAATGAAAAATTGTGAAGGGAAATGATGTTGTGTGCTAAATTTGTCAATATTTTAGTTCTATTTTAATAAGCCATAGCTCTACGATATGCTGTGAGTATTTGTACCAAGGAGTACTCAAATACCACAATGTAAAAATAATATTGTAACCATTAAATGATTTAGAGCTAGTATGGTCGTGATTCCAAGAACTCATCATGACCTTGATGATTTTATTGCATGATTCCAAGATATTGTTATGATCACAAAGATTGTATTACACAATAAAATAATTATGTCAACTAGACAATAGAGTCTTGATGTACAAAGAATACTATAACTATTTTATAAAGTTATGGTTAAGAAATGATCTTACAACTACTCAAGGCTATTGTGGAAGGTGTATATAAGACATGACAAGGGAATAGTCATGACTTTCCATCACTTTTCTTTCCTATAATTTTCTCTTCACTAAGTCCACCAATTTTACACAAATTATCTCTAATTTCACTATCATTCAACACTTCCTCTTCAAAGTAAGATTTTAGTGAAATATGTTTGATAAATACCAAAATTCACTCAAATACTTTATATTTTATTCACTAAATGACACTATGTATTCAGTATTTTGAATATATAACAATGGTGCTAGCCAACTAACAACATTTATGTAATATTTGTGACATCGATGCCTATTGCATCGAAGTAATGGCACTATGTAAGAATTAAGATGGTATCAACCCACTATTGGAATCAATGCAATGTAAATGTTACATTGATGCATGTTGTGTCAATGTGGTGGTAATGAGCATGATGATGTAAACCCATTATTGGCATCTATTTTGTGTGTAAAATGTGTTCCAATGATATTGCAGCATCAACACATGCACATGGTGGTTGTGTGTGTGTGTGTGTGCAATGAATTGTGTAGCGGTAGGTAGTGTGCAATGTGTAAAAATGTGTGTGCAATCAATATTGTAGAGTGTGAATATTTTTTTTTGTTCTAATGGAAGATGTTAAAATTTTGGTTATTACTTTTTAGAGGCTAAAATAATGTAATTACACATAGTAAAGTATTGAAATTCAAAAATAATTTTGTCATAAGAAAGTTGATCACTTGACATCGAGTCTCAAAGTGATGAGACAAAAAATGTCTAGTAAAAGATTAATTTATGATTATTGAATTTTATGTGTTAATCCTTTAAGATAAATTTTTCATTTGTTTTTTATATTGCTTAAAGTGCAAGATATTATATGAGCTCACAACATCAATGTATTCATCTTAGACTATGTAGATATATATGATATTATTTCTCAACTTATTAGATTGAGACTAGAGTCTAGAAAGACAAAAAAGATCACCACTCATTTTACTAGCTTAGCAAAACTAGTTACATAGTTTTTAGAGATATTTCAAATGGAGATTATTGCGAGAAAGAGAGTGAGAAATAAATTAACTTTTTTGGCATGTTGCTTTTGTACTCCCTACCTAGAAATTTTACAAAGTTTCACAACCAATTTAGGGTGATTATGTTTTTTCTTCCATACCAAAAATCCATCAATTGATAGTTTAGTATATGTGAGGTAGACATAAACTCACTAGAGAGACATCTCAAATAACATATCTAGAGGTAGAAAGAATATCAATCATATTAGATATAGAGAGAAGAGATTCTTAATACAATACACATATTTATAAGGAGTACACATAATAAGGAGAGATAATGAAAGCTATAAGGAACTAGTGAACTATTGAAGTCATATTATCACAGACTTCCCCCACTATGACCCTTATTAGAAAAGAATACAAAGAACTCCTCTTTAAAATTGTAGCAAACATTTCTCATCTTATAGGTACTACATCCCTCATGACTTATATTTTCACTTTAGCCTTTTGGATTATTAATTCATGAGTTAATCATCAATCACAAATAATTATTATGTTTTGTTTATTATTCTTCCTCCTTATTTTTAGAATATTGTAATAGTTAATTACAAATTAAGTAAAACTCTTGGTTTTCTGGTAATAATTAATTTACCACTTTGTCTCTCACTTATTCATTTTATTCTTGGGTGTCCTAGTAGTATTCTTTTTGTAAGTTATCTTTCTAGGCAACTCTAACATGAGGCAGGATGAAAAAAAAAATTAAATGCTCTAGATATAAAAAAATAATAATCAAAATGCTCAATTTTCTGTAACATGGGGCAATGTCCTGAGTCAACAACTCAAGCATCTTGAGTCAGTGTAACTATGGAAAAAACAATGATTCCTATAATTATAAATGAGCCTACGGTGTCATAAACAATGGATCAAGCATACCCTTTCTTGTAAAAAGAATTGAACTTGGTAGATGTGACATGTGAAGACTCCTAAGTAGATCTAGCATAGTGTGAAAACTTTATTATAGAACCAAAACATATTATTCATTGCACATCACCAAAAGTTCATTGGACAATTGTATATGTCCATTAGAAATTTTCAAGTATAATGGTCATAAAAATAATATAGTGGATGAAAATCAAAATATCAATCCCATAAAAATTGTATGAGCAGTTTGACCAATCAATGGTGAATTAACTATTACTCAAGTTGAAAAGATAAATTTGGATCTAAGATAGATACTTAAACTCTATGGTTCATTCATTTTTTTTGTGTATGATGGAGTTTTTCTTTAATATTATGAAAATGTCATACTTTATTGTTGGAAAATGGTAGCATGATGCAGGATACCCATTGCTCAATTGTATGTACCATGGGACAATGTCTTGAGTCAACAACTCAAGAGTCTTGAGTCAGTGTAACTATAGAAAATCAATGATTTCTATTATTATAAATGAACCTATGGTGTCATAAACAATGAATCAAGCATACCCTTTCTTGTAAGTAGAAATGAACTTGGTAGATGTGACATGTAAAGACTGTTAAGTAGGTCAAGTATAGTGTCAAAACTTTATTATAGTGCCAAAACATATCATTCATAGCACATCATCAAAAGTTCATTAGATAATTGTATATGTCCAAAAAAAATTTTTTGGATAAAGTCCAAATATCAATTCCATAGAATTGACCAATCAATGGTGAATTAACTATTACTCGAGTTGAGAAGATAAAATTGGATATTAGATAGATACACAGGCTCTATGATTACTTTATTTTCTTGTGCATGATGGAGTTTTTTATTAATATTATGAAAATGTTATACTTTATTGTTGAACAAAGGAGAGCATGATGTAGGTTACCCCTTGCCCCCCTTGAAAGATGAAAAATAATATGGTAATAATTATAATTGAGTTTTTGACTTTGTAAGTGTCATAATCATATCAATTAACATACATTTTCATAGTGATTCTACCTATAAAAGTCATACAAGAGGACATGATTCTAGTATTGTCACCATCTTATAAAACATATCTACTTCATGTATTTTGTACCTTACCTATCATCATCTACCACATCTAGTACATTACTCCCAAGAATAATAAAATATTTGGTTAGATATGTTATATAACCTCAATATTATTTGAAGACTAGTTTTTCTAGAAGATGCATAATGAAAAGATCATAATTTTAGGGTGATCTAATTTAAATAAATCTAGATACAAATAATAATAATAATAATAATAATAATAATAATAATAATGCTCAATTACTTGTAACATGTGGCAATGTCTTGAATCAATGACTCAAGAGTCTTGAGTCAATGTAACTATGGAAAAAGCAATGATTTTTATAATAATAAATGAGCCTATATCATAAAAAATGAATCAAGCACACCCTTCTTATAAATAGAAATGAACTTGGTAGATGTGACATGTTAAGACTCCTAAGTAGATCTAGCGTAAGTGTTAAAACTTTATTATAGAGCCAAACCATATTATTCGTAGTACATCACCAAAAGTTCATTGGATAATTGTATATGTCCAAAAAAAAATTTACAAGTATAATGGTTATACATGTAATATAGTGGATGAAAGTCTTAATATCAATCTCATAGAAATTGTATGAGCAGTTTGACCAATTAATGGTGAATTAACTATTGCTCAAGTTGAGAAGATAAAATTGGATGCTAGATAGATACTTAGACTCTATGATTTATTTATTATTTTGTGTATGATGAGTTTATCTTTAATATTATGAAAATGTCATACTTTATTGTTGGACGAAGGATAGCATGATGTAGGTTACCCCTTGCCACCCTTGGCATACAAGGTGATTATCAAACAAGGATTATCACTTCTGAGGATGCTACCCTTTTAATTATGCCTTTGGTATTCTACAACCAAAACCATGCTTATTATGTGCAAAGGTCATCTATATTTCTAATTCTTTTAGATGATACATTAAGTGTTATTGATGACTACTTTGAGTGCAAATTTTTTATATTCGACCTCAATAATCATGAAAGATTTGAAATAATATGGTGATGATTATATTTGAGCTATTGACTTCGTAAGTATCATACTCATATCAATTAACATACATTTTCATAGTGATTATACCTATAAAAAGTTATACAAGAGGACATGATCATAATATTATCACCATATTTTGAAACATATTTAATTTGTGTGTCATGTGACTTGCCTAGTATCTTCTACCACATCTAACACATAACAACCAAGAATAGTGAAACCTTAGGTTGGATATTTTAGATAATCCCAATATCATTTGAAGGCTTGTTTTTCTAGAAGATACATAAGATCATAATTTTGTTTGTTGTTTCAACTTTATAAGGACCATACTCATATTAATTTAACTTATATAAATTTAGAGTTTTCACATTTACATTCATCACGTGATGTAGAAATAAAATAGTTGTCACTTCTTTCAAGGCTAAATTTCTCTGTGTTCCTACGGGCATCAAGCAGGCTGGGCGGCCCAAGCAAGGCATCGTCTAGAACCATGCCTAGACCTAGATCATGCTTGCTCGAGGCATGGCTCATGCCATGCTGGCTTAGAGGTTTCCATGCCTCATGCCAGGCAAAGCATGACCCACATGCATGGCCCATTGGCAAATTCTACCGGCACGATGACTATGACCAGGAATGAAAATGAGTCATAAAAAGCTAGTAATCAATTTTATATGGTGGTATTGTGGTGACGGTGTGTGGTGGTGATGGTGGTGGAGGTGGCTAGTGGATTGTGCTGTGGTGCCGCAACCCATAAAATCGGCATGATTCAACATGATCCAAGATGACTTGGTAAGTTATGCATGTGTCTACCTAGAATCATGTTGTTCATGCCATGCTAGGTCGGGTAGACTAGCAGTCATGCCATAATATGCATGGCAAAACTTCATTGTCGGGTCATGCCTAGCATAGCATGGTGGCCTGACTAGACCACCCAAAAATGGAGCATGCCGGCACGACACAGCCTATTTGATACCTCTATGTGTTGCTTGACTTACCTATCACTATCCACTATTGACCAACACACATAAACCTATTTTTTGGTGAACCCAAAATCTTTATTCTACTTAACATTCAAATTCATCAATATTCAAAATAATCAAATTCCAAATTTTTTTTTACATAACCAAAACTATTATACACATTTATATAAACCAACCCATGATCTCTAATTAACTTGGCATTATAAAAAATCATGTTAGAATATGAAGCATCATCTCGTCAAATCAATGGTTCTTGAATGATAACTAGCTTGAGGATATGGGTCTCACATCTGGTTCCAAATCAATTCTTCCTTGTGTTTGACTTGATTTTTTTACTAATTGGGAATGGTGCTTACCCTTTGGTGATGCTCATCTTTCCCTTTATATTTAGTATCCTTCTAACCCTCTATTCTCTTCTATTTGGAATTCCTTAAGTCCCCTTTTATATTATTGAGGTGTTGTCATGCATTGTAGTGGTTCAATAAGTTAAAATCATAATGTTGAGTTGATGGCACAATATCAAATGAACTTTAAAACTTCTCTAGAGTACAAAGTCATGATATAAAAATATATTATGATTGAAAAAATTTTTCTCAGGAACATAATATCACGATAGCAAAAGATATCATGACTGAGGAAAATTCACTAAGGAGCAAATCAATATAGTAATACATAATACTATGACTAAGGATCACTTAGTATTACATGATTTTGGTTCTATAAAAAACATGTCATGACACTAGAAAATGTTGTGACTTCACATACTAATTTGGTAGTTAATTGCTATGATACAAAAGTAAAGTCAGCCAAAATTATGTTTGGAATGAATACAACCATAGCTCTAAGATAAGACCAAAGGGTATATTGTATAATAAAAAATTATGATAACCTTGTGGTAAACACTACTAAAAATAATGAGAATGCCAACCAAATTATCGACCTAAAAATTAGGTTGGTAATTTCCGTCCAAATCATGACCATTTAGAGACTAAAAAAGGATATCAAAAAAAAAATTCCGACCAAAGATTGACCATAATTACCAACCAAATATATTTGGTTGGAAATCGGTCTATAAATTAGGATGAAATTATTGAATACAAATTACTAACAAGTTACTGATCATTTAACGACCAAAAATATATTACCATTAAAATTAGTCGGAAGAGTGATTTTTCAAATTATTTATAACTTCGTACTTACAGACTATTTGCCGACTAATTATATATGTCAGTAATTACTGACCAATCACGATGATTTAGAGATCAAAAGAGGGGCATCGAAAAAAAATATTTCCAACAAAATTTTCGATCAAATATCGACCATATATTACCGACCAAATATTATTGGTCGAGAATTGGTCTGTAAATTAGGAGGGAATTAGCGAAAAAATATTTCTGAAAGATTACCGACCATTTAATGACCAAAAATATATAACCATAAAAAATGGTCGGTAAAATGGTTTTCTAATATATTTATAATGTCGTAATTACCGACCAAACTATGAACCAAATATATAAGCAAATAATTACTGACTAATTCATGACCATTTAGAGTCCAAAATGGGATTTCGAAAAAAAAATATTTCCGACCAAATTTCCAACCAAAGACTGCCCATACTTACCGACCAAATATCTTTAGTCGAAAATTTGTCTGTAAATTATGAGGAAATTAGAGAAAAAATTTGCCGAAAAATTACCTATCATTTAACGACCAAAAATATATTACCATGAAAATTGGTCGGTAAAGTGACTTTCCAAAATATTTATAACGCCGTAATTACCGACCAAAATATCGATTGAATATATAGGTCAATAATTACTGACCAATTCACGACCATTTCGAGACTAAAATGGAGTTTTGAAAAAAAAAATATTCCCAACCAAATTCCCAACCAGATTACCGACCAAATTCCCAACCAAATTCTCGACCAAATACCGATCATACTTACCGACCAAATATTTTTGGTTGAAAATTGGTATGTAAATTAGGATGGAATTAGCGAATAGAAATTGCCGATAAATTACTAACTATTTAACAACCAAAAATATATTATCATTAAAAATTGGCCGGTTAAGTGGCATTCCAAATATTTATAACTTAAGTACTTATAGACTTTTTACTGACCATAATTTTGGTCGGTAATTCATAAGTTTAATTTTTTTTAATTAAAATTCATTTGCTAAGTCATTAACACCTACATACATTCGTATCTGCGTCGTTTTTCGAAGTAGTGGCGACTACATTAATAAAATCGATCAAATTTATCTCTTCTTCTGAATCCAAATAAGTTTTTGTTTGTTTTCTTCTCCTTCAAAATGCTTATACATATCTCCGTCTCTTTGAATTTTATTAGGACAATCTAATTTTCATTTTTTCAGTATAATCGGGTATTAGGTTTTTTTATTTCTCCTCCGAATTTCTTCATTTTTGCTTCAATTTCATTTAACCTATATGATTTTGACTCTGCATAATTAATTAAACTATAATTTTTCAGTGTAATTTTGACTCAAGAGGGTATGCATGATAACTTATAGGTTGGAGAAATCAAGGTTATTTATTTTTGAATGGTTCAAGGGATATCTTCTAATTCTACTGCATTTTAAAAGCTAGGGGTTCTTCTTTCTTAGGTTTAATTTTATCTCATTGACTATATTAGAAGTGAGTGTATATTTAACTTCATATTTGTGTGTTTGGTTAGTGTGTTTTGAATTATTTTGATAATTTCTAAGGATAAGGCAAAATTTTGATTAAAGAGGCATGTAAATGTTTTAGAAGAATTATTGTCAAATTTTCACTAAAACACAATTAATTAAACTATAATTTTTCAATATAATCTTCGTTCTTCTATTGTTTTGATTTTTAGGCTTTTATTCATTTTGATTTCAAATACAAAATGTTTGTATTTTGTTCTATCTTTCTGTAGCTTAAGAAAATATATAATGATTGATTTATCTGCTTCTGTAACTTAAGAATAATTAATTTTAATGTTAATGGTTTATATTTTTATTGTATCCGAATAAATTATAAACATGTAAGTATGTAACAGTATATATAAACTTTTATACATTTTTATAATTGTATGACATTATGTATAAATGTCTATACTTTAATATATATAAATGTATTACATTATAAATAAACATTGATATGTTTATATAAACATATAATGTTATATATAAATATTTATACATATGTATTAATGTTTATAAATATATATACAACATTAAATATATTTATTACATAAATATATAAATATTTATATTACAATAATGTAACATTAAATGATTATACAATTTTGTAAATATTTATATTACATATTATTTTTTATATAAATATAGAATATTTATAATGTTTATATAAATGTGATATATATACTATATATTATTTATAAAAGTGTTACATATAAATATAATAATATTTAAGTACCATTTATAAAAATATTTTATTCACAAATATTATATAGATACACGTGTTTAATTATATAATCATATGTCATTTTATATAAAAGTATTTATCACTATATTTATAATAAAGTTTACTATTTTTATAACTATATTTATAACTTTACATAACTAATTTTTAACTATATAATAATGTATAACTATATGTATAATTCTATATAACTATATTTCTTAAAAAATATACTATATGTATACTAATATATAACTATATATAATTACATTATACTAAATGTATAACTATATAAATGATATATATAATTATATCTTTAACTATATACATATTTATAACTATATGTGTATAACTATATGTGTATAACTATATATAAATATTTGTATAACTATGTAACACTCTATTTAATTAAATATAACTATATTTGTAACTATAAATACATATATGTATTCATTTAATTAAATCAAAATATTTGTTTATAACGTTGTATATATTTATGTATAACTACTTATAACTACTTGTATGAATATATCTATATATAACTATATGTTTAATTATATATAATTATTTATAACTATAGATATTTATGTAAAATAATATATAACTCTAAATACTTGTATCTTACTATATGTATAACTATAAAAGTTTTATGCATAATTTATTTAAATATTAAATTTATAACTTATATTTAATATATATTTGTATATAGTAGTATATAAAAATGTATTTTACTATATTTATACCTATACATTACTATATGTATAAATATATAAAATTAAATGAACAAATATATAAACCTACATGTATAAATATACGTTTAACTATGTGTAACTATATGTATAACCACATGTAACTATATTTATAATTACATGTATACCAACATACAACTTTATGTTAAACACCATGTGTATAACTATATATAAATATTTGTATAACTAAATATAATATCTATATAATTATATATAACTATAATTAGAGACAATCATATATCTGAATGTATATTTGTTTCAAAAGCAAGATTTCTAAATCAAAACTGGAAAAAAAATATTTGGTCGGTAATTACCGACTAAATTACGACCAGAAACTGACCAAAATTTTTTAATATCAATGGTCAGTAAAAGGTCACCAAACGGTCGGTAATACTTTTGGAGATCAATTACCGACCAATAATTTTAAAAGATTTTAGTTGATTTTTAGTCATAATTTTTTCAGTTATTACCGATCATTTTGTGACTATTTACCGAGCTAATGCATTTAGTTAGAATATAGTCGGATATTATTTATTGGTAAATGGTCTATAAATTATCAGTAACTACCGACCATTTGGAGACCATTTACCGACCTAATACTTTTGGTCGAAAAATGGTCGAAATATAATCGGATATTATTTTTCAGTAAATGGTTTGTAGTTGGTCAGTATTTACAGACCATTTGGAGACCATTTACCGACCAAGTGCTTTTTGTTAGAAAATGGTTGAAATTTAGTCGGTAATTGTTTGTCGGTAAATAGTCTATAAATGATCGTTAATTACTAACCATTTGGAGACCTTGTACTGACCTAATTATTTTGGTCACAAAATTATTGGAATATAGTTGGTAAATGTTTGTTGGTAGATGGTCGGTAAATGGTCGATAATTTACCGACCGACTAATTTTTTATCGATAAAAAAATTACCGACGAGCAAAATTGCGATCAAATATTTTAGTCTGTAAATGATCAGTTTTAGGTTTCCCGACCAAAAAATACCTAATTAGCGACCAAATAATTGATCGCTAATTTGGTGAATTTTAGTAGTGAAAGTTATTGTATGCAATGAATATCATGACATGTTTGTAGAGTCATGGCTATGAAAATTTTCTATGACTTCTTTAACAAGCATATGTTAGTATAAAAATATCGGGTTATTGAAAATGTCATGACTTCTTATTTGCTCTTCTACTCTTAATTTCAACTTTCCACTAAATCAATCATGTATACTCGTCATGAAAACAACAAAAACATAACAAAAAATTGATTGCTTTGATTACCCTAACAAACTTACATACTAAAATATTTGATGATTTTTGAGTGAAGGGTTTTTATATCCCTTCTCCTTGTCCCCCCCCGTAACCCTATCTTTCCTCTCCCCCTTCCCCTATTGCTCCTATCCTCCTCTCTTCCTCCCCCTCTTCCCCTCTCCCCTCAAAAATATAACAAAACTATTATATTTCTCACATTATAGTTCATTTTTTTATTGCTCATCATGTTTTGAATATCATTCATGGGTGATATAAGTATATAGGGAGACATGTCCATGGATGTTTTGAATATCATTCTATATGCCCATAATGTTTCCTCCAATCATTGAGTCCAATCTTGTCTTGATGGATTTATAATTTTTTTCTAAGAATTTTTTGATCTCTAAATTTGAGACCTTTATCTACCAATTAGTTTGTGAGCAATATAGAAGTTCTCTTTTATGCCATATGTGATGCTTAGTCGAATACACACAAAGTAATCTATTAAAAAAATAGCTTCTTTCTTTACATATTATCCATTGAGTGACATGAAATACATAAAAATATTGATGTGTAGGATGCCCATAACTATCATCATATCATTTTTTTGTGTTGCAACTATTTCAACCTATTTGGACATGTAGTCCACTATTAATAATATGTATTGTTTTCCAAATGAAGAATAGAATGGTTTCTTGAAATATATTCCAGAAACATCAAAAATTTCAACTTCAAGAATATTATTAAGTAGCATTTCATTCCTCCTAGATATATTTTCGAATTTTTGACATATGTCACATCTTACAAATTTTTGGTAATTCCTAAATAATGATGACGAAAAAACCCCAAGCCACAATATCTTAGGGTACTTTATTACCTCCAAAATACCCTCCATATGGGGAAGAATGATATTTTAGTATAATTTCTATTTGTTCCTTTTCTTGTATGAACCTCCTTAACTTGATCTGCACATCTCATGAATAGAAGTAGATTATCCTATAAATAATATTTCACATCAAGATAAAACTTTCTTTTTTGGTGAAAGGGGAGAGAAGGAAGAAGGGCATCACATGCCAAATAATTGATAAAATCCAGCCAAATGGCTTTTGAAATATAGTAGTTTCTCATCTGAGAAGTTAACCAAAATTTTGGCTTTGCATTTAGAATTTTTGTTAGATTCCATACAGGACAAATGGTCAACTAGCACATTCTCACACTTCTATTTGCCTTTTATCTCTATAAAAAATTATTGGAGAAAAAGGATCCATCCTATTACACTCGGTTATATACGATTAAGTATCATATAACTATGTGATCAATGTATATCAATCATCACATTTTCTTTAATAGTGTTCATCTTCAATTTATCATAAGCTGTAGTATATAATTTGTTTTGTTATCTATTTCATTAACAATCTATTTTGTTTTTCTATATTATTTATAGGTGTAGGAACTAATATGTTGAGAGATTATATACGCGGCTTTGGGATAATAATGGGGGTCCCGTTGCCCAATTAGTGGACTAGAGGAATTTTTGGAGTATGACCCGATCGACTCTGAAGATCCGACTCATTTTTATTTTATGTAGATCCCTAATTATTTTATACATATATCATATTTATAATTACAAGTATGCGCTCTATTCTACTTCTCTCTCTCTCTTTCTCTCGTTTATGTACTAAAATATTTTGGCATAATAACTCTATAATTGCTATGAATTTTTCTGGTGGATGTTGCTAGTCATTTTGAATGACTAGTGAACCACGTTAAAATATGTGTTTGTTATAGTTGTGGTATGTTCTTCTTATTCCTTATGATATTGTATTATGTTCTACACAATATATTGATGTTATGTACAGCATAATCATAATATTTATAGATAGAAAATTCTAACACAAACAAACACTATAACCAACATCTTTTTGGTTATTCTATAATTTATTTGGTTTTCATTCAAAGTGAAACTCATATGAAATAGCCCTAAAAACATTGTCTTGCTTATGTCCCAATACAACTTCAAGCATGTATATGCTTACATTGCATATAATAACAAATGGCTCTTCCCATTGTACTACTATCAAAATTGGGCTTTCAATCAACTTTATTTATAGCAAATAAAATATTTCCACATATTCTTTGCTAAAGTTGAAAATATGTTTCATTCTCTAATAATTTGCATAAGGACTTCACCATCTTGGAAAAGTTGATGATGAATCTTATATAGAATTTAATGTGTCCAAGAAAGCTATGCATACCCTTGATAGTTATCAATGGAGGTAGAGTTTTAATTATCATTACTTTCATGTTGTTCACCTCCAGCCTTTGAGTAGATATAGAATGTCATAGGACAATTCCATCTCTCACCATGAAATGATACTTTTCCTATCAAAGAACAAAATTCTTTTTTTACATTGTTTCAAAATTACTTTCAAATTGTGTAAACACCCATTCAAAATTATTTCTATACATAGAAACATCATCTATAAATACTTTTAATTTTTTTTGTTGAGATCAAAAAAGATGACATTCATACAACTCTGGCAAGTTGCTAGAGCATTGCATAGACCAAATAGTATCCTATATAATATAAAAGTTCTAGATAGACAAATAAACATAATTTTTTCTTGATTTTTTGGATTGATACGTATCTGATTGTATTCTAAATATTCATCTAGAAAACAATAAAATGAATATCTCAAGATTCTATCCAAAATGTTGTCGATGAAAAAAATCAGATAGAGATCCTTTCTTATTTCTTTATTCAATTTTTGGTAATCTATAGATGTACATAATCTGATTATATTTCTTTATTTGTCTAGAAAACAATAAAATGAGTATCTCAAGATTCTATCCAAAATTTTGTCTATGAAAAAAATCAGATAGAGATCCTTTCTTATTTCTTTATTCAATTTTCTTCTTTGGGACTACATGAATCAGACTAACTCATGGACTTTCTAATATGTCATAAATTATTCCTATCTTAAGTCATTTTATAATACACCCCTTTACCATATCCTTTATTATTGGATTCAACCTTCTATTACGTTCAATTTTTGTCTTTGTGCCATTTTTTTATCAATATCTTATACATGCATATTGAGTGACTGATTCATTTTATATCTTTGAGTGATCATGTTATTATCTCGGTATATTATTTTATCTTTTTCATTATGCCCTCCTTTATTTATTGATAAATACTACAAAAATGATAATTGGTTGTCATATTTTCTACTATGAAAGCATAATGAAGATGGCTCAATAGTGTCTTCAAGATTACTCCATCTGAAGTCATCTTTATTTCTAAAGGTTTTTTTTGGGTGGAATGACTTTATCAAAAGTCACAACATTATTAAGTATAGTTTCTTTCACTTGTGTCATGACATGGAGATTCATCATGACTTCTTCATCTAGTGCCACCACATTGGACAAATATAATGCCTTGTTTGTTGCTCTCTAGAGTAGTTTTTCATGGCTAAGGAAATTGTTGTGGCATCTTCATGTAGCTTCTATTTCTACAATGTCATAAATTTTTCTTTGACCATAATGTTTTCCTTTAGTGATTCAGTCTTTGTAGTCACTTCTTCAAAAATCATGATTTCTTTATGCACAATAACCTTGGCCTTTTTTTCATCCTGATCTTTATTAATAATGGTCTTGACTCTTTGTTACCTAATACATTGACTATTAGTAGTAGACATATTTCTAATTGTAATTTTTCTACCATCTCAAAAGTCCTCTCAATTATTTCTCCATGTTCTTCACATAAGAATCTCACAGTACTTGCAATATTTTTCATAACTTCAGAGTAGTTTGTCTTTCCTTCTTTTTATGTCATGACTATTTGAAATATCATGACATCATAACATGTTATTCAAGACATATTGCAACTTCTTGTTCTAGAATTTCTTCTAATTCTTCAACTTCTTTTTATTTGGGCAAATAATCATTCAAGATATCATTTCATTTGATTTCCACATCCTATCTTTTGGTTGTGTGGGTAAGGCTATATATTCTCAAGTAGTTTTCCACATTGTCATTCAGAATTTAGTCTTTTATACATGTTGAACTTTAGTTATTCTTTTCTCACTTGAAGTATAAATTATTTCTTCTTCATGTCAATCAATGCATGTCCAGTCACCAAGAATGGTCATGCCAAGATCAGTGGTTCATACGAGGTTTCTTATATATCCAATACCATAAAATTTGTAGGAAAAATAATTTTTTCAATCTTGACTGGCATATCTTTGATAATCCCCTCAAATTTTGATTGATTTGTTTATCATCTATGTTAAATGAGAAGTTAGAGTTATATCACAAAGATTTAACTTTTGTACTATGGGTAATGATATCAAGTTGATAATTGCTCCTATGTCACATAATATCTTCTAGAAAATGTACTCTCTAATAACACACATAATCATAATACTACCTGGATTGTTGAGATTTTTTAAGTACTAATTCTAAATAATAATGCTACGCATCTCAATCATGATCATCATTCCATAATTTTCTAAATTCTTCTTGATATTTATGATTTCCTTTATAAAATTTGATATAAAATGATATAAGTGATAAAGTTTCAACGAAAGGTATATCGACTTCTAATTTTCTAAAAATATTGAGAAATTGATCACATTTTTTGTCTAACTTTTCCTTTCTAAATCAATATGAAAATGAATATAAGGTTGGAAAATTTATTGATTATCTGCATTATCATTATTAAACATACTATTTGTTTGTTACTTCTGTTCATCTATATCTCCTCAACCAAAATCACTTTTTCATGTATAACTATTAGTGGTGAGATTTGGGTAGTGGTGTTTGGAAGTGTCGTGACTTTGGAAAATGTCAATACATTGAATGTTGAGGCACTAGGTGAAGCAAATTTGGATGTCACAATATTGTCAGTGACAACTACATCTTTTGTATCAGCTTTCCTTTTAAATTTTTATTGTATTTTCTCTCCTATTTTTTTACCACTTCTGAGTGTTATGGAGATACATCTTTTTAAATATGATTCAGTATCACTGGGTATTCCATTGGTATTTTCCTCATTCATTATTAATGCCTATTATTTAATTTGATTCTAATAAGTCTTCATTGTCAAGTTCATATGATCTAGCCTCATTTTCATATGTTCTAAAAAGTTCTCTTACACTTAATTCTTACTCTTTATATCTATTTGTAGAATAATGATGCCCTTTTCAAATTATGACTTTTTTATTTTATTTGGTTGGTTATAATTGAAATTTGAAGCTCCTTACACTTGGTATTTTATCAAGTTGTTTCCAAAGTTTTTCTAATATTGTCCCATATTCTACTACATGTTCACTTGGCACTCATATGATAAATTCACATAATTTCTCACATTTGGATGATAATATAAAGGGGCATTGTTGATGGGTTTGAACATATACCTTCTATTATATAGAATATTAGCTTTTTTCACCTGATAAATTAGATTAAAATTAGTAACTTCTTGATGTCATAAAATTGATATTTCTTTTATAGATGACCTTCTCTCAAGTTGAGCTCCGAACTTATTGAAAAAAACATCCAACTTTACTTCCATCATTATTAGTCTATCAAACTTTAATACTTAGCTTGATTCCTTCCATTTTCTCTTTTATTTGGAGTTTGATAGTCATCATTGGCTAGTTCTTCAAATAATAAATGAGCCTCCTTAGATGACTTGTTCATGATATAACCACCTAAGGCTATATTAATTATGTATCTCATCATATAATCCAAACCACTATAGAATGTATGGGCTTTGAACCATAACTTGAATCTATGTTGTAAGTTCCTCCTTAGTTGATCTTTGAATCAATCTTAAACATCATATAATGTCTCATGCTCTTCTTATCTAAAATGATTGATATTCGCCCTTGATTGTGATGTGATTTGAGGTAATAAAAACTTAGTTAGAAAGCCTAACACAAGTTTGTTCTAACTCTCAAAAGATTCATTGGATAAGCATTCGAATCAGCTCCTTGAAAATAATCACTATCAACACGGCCAAAACTTATTTTAACTTTATTATAGTGCTAAAACTAATTATTTGTAGCATAACAAAAAAATTTCATTGGATGATTATATATGACAAACAAAAATCTATAAGTATATATATTGTAAAAGTAATAGAGTGGATAGTCTAGATATCGATCTCACATAGATTAAATGGGTAGTTTGACCAATCAATAATAAATTAACTATAACTCGAGTTGAGAAGATAAATTTTAGTCTCAAATAAATACTTATACTCTAGAGTTGGTTTACTTTCTTGTGTATCATGAGTTTTTTTTTTTATATTATGGTAATATCATACTTGATTATTAGATGGATGATTGAATGACATGGATTATTCTTTATCCTCTTGGCATACAAAGTAGTTATCAACCATGAACATTCACTATCAAAAATGGCCCCCTTGTAGTTGTGCATTCAATATTCTACCACCAAAATCATACTTATTTTATTCAAAAGTCATCCATGTTTCAATTCCTTTTAGGAAATATGCCAACTACTTTTGATGATTATTTCAAGTGTATTTTTTTATTCTCTGACTTCAATAGTTATGAAAGACATGAAATAATATGATAATAATTGTGTTTGAACTTTTAGCTTCATAAGCATCATACGTACGTCAATAAATATCTCCCTGGTTATTCTACCTATGAAAATCATATAAAAGCAAATGGTCATATGATTGTAACTACCTTATGAATTTTGTTTACTTGGATGTGTCAAATGACTTACTTGCTATCAACTATAATAACTAACACTTGACTCATAAAAATGATGAATTTCTAGGTTATACATTCTACATGACCCCAACATTATTTAAAGGTCAGTTCTTCTAAATGATGTACAATATAGAATGATAATAATTTCATTTGTACTTTCAACTTCATGAATATTATACTTATATCAATTTAACTTACATAAATTTAAGGTTTCAACAAATAGATTCATCACGTGAGTTAGAAATATAAGGGCTATCATTTTATTCAATGTCAACTCCATGCATGTATACTATGACTTATTTGTCACCATTCACAGTGACCAACATGCATAAACCTATTAGGGGGTGGAAGCCAATTTTTTTATTCTACTTAACTTATATATTCATCAACATTTAAAGTATGGAAATTTCATAAGTATTCAATATAAAGTCATAATAATCATAGATATTTACATAAACCAATCCTAGATCCCTAATTAGCCTGATATTGAAAAATATTTTATACGAGAGGATTGAAGTATCATCTCGTCGAATGGAGGGTTCCTAGAGTTAGCCTACTTGAAAATCTAGGTTTCAAATGTAATTTAAAATCTATCCTTGCTTGCATTCATCTTTAATTTGTCCTTAATTGATGGTGGTGTTCACATCCTTTAATAATGCATGTTCTTCCCCTTTGTATTTTGAATTCCGCTAGCTCTCTTTTCTTCTTTTCAAAATTCTATAAGTCTTCCTTATATCTCAACAGGGTCTCATCGTATTCTATCATGGTTCAATAAGTTAAAAATCATGATGTTGGGTTGAGGTCGCGACAACAAGCAAACATCAAATTTCTTCTTGAACACAAAGTCATGGCAATAAAACATGTCATAATTAAAAAAGTTCCTCTTTAGGACATATTATCATAACGTCAAAAAATATCGAGACTCCTCGCTAAAACACAAAGTCATAGTAAAAATATATATCATAACTAAGGATCATCTAGTGTTATGTGAATTTGGTTCTATATAGAATATGTCATAGCACTAAAAAAATATAATGCCTAAACATACCAATTTGGCATTTGATTTTCATGACATAGATATAAAGTTCATGCCAAAATTATGTTTAGAATGAATATGATCACCTCTAACAATGAAAGCTATGATTAAAGGTGTCAATTGGGTCGGGCAGCCCGGGCCTAACTCGGAGCTCAGCACGGTCCATGACCATATCCAAGCCTATAACTGGCGCACTCTCAGCATAAATCATGTCATGTCATGCTAAGGAACATTAGCCCACATGTCATGATAGGCACAACCCGGGTTTCTGGCACAAGGGCACACATGGAGCAAGGGCGCAACAATGTGATGAACGATGCGGTGACTGTGCAACAAGGTGACAAGCCATGCTCGACAGATGACGGGTGAGACAGTGATGGTGTGATGCTCGATGGGCAACATGAAAAGCCGAGAGAGTCAGTGAGAGTGCCCGCTCAATTTTGGGGAGTGCCCATATCCCCAAATCCTGGCATGAACTGGCCTGAAATCAAGATAATTTTGGGCAGTAAGCCATGCCGGGCCTGCCCAGTGAATTGTGTCATGTCAGGCATGACACAGTTACTATAGCATGTCGTGCTAGGCAAGGCAAGGCTTGTATCGGCCTAAAAAAAATGGGTCGTGCCAGCCTAACATAACCCATTTGATACCTGTAGCTATGATTTGTTTGTAGAGTGACAATCAAGAAAGATTGTTGTGATATCTCAATAGGTACATACTAGTGTAAAAATATCATGATATAAAAAATATTATGAATTTTTCCTCTCTTTTACTTTTCATTTCAATCTTTTACCATATCAATCATTTATATTAAAATTAATGTTGAATGTATTATTATTCATCAAAATTAAACTAAAATATAGTTCAATGAAATCTTTTCTATTAAAAAACATTTTAAGTATAAACAAATAATCAAAACAACTAAAAAACACAACAAAAACTTAGTACTTTAAGTACCGAAGATCAAGGTATTTATTAGTTGGATCTATCATGCTAATTGTGATCGAGGCCTTACTTGCTCTAAACTTGAGTCCCCAAGGTCCATATATGAATTTAAGACTAATATGAGATGAGTTTGGGGGAGGAGAGGAGAGGAGAGAGAAGGAGAGGGGGGATGAAAAAAAATCACATGCTCTAAATACAAAAAAATAATAATAGAAATGATCAAAATGCTGTAACATGGAGCTACGTCTCGAGTCAACAACTCAAGAGTCTTGAATTAATGTAACTATGGAAAAAGCAGTGATTCCTATATTATAAATGAACCTACAATAACATAGACAATAAATCAAGTATACCCTTTCTTGTAAATAGAAATGGACTTGGTAGATGTGAGTGAAGACTCCTAAGAAGATCTAGTACACTACTATAAATCATAACAATCCCAAGTATATTAGACTCACATAGTGGAGATGCACAATGCTAGGCCTCCTCCCTCTAGAGTTATGCCTTTAAGTTCCCTCCATTTCAATAGAAATTAGAGAGAAATTTATTAAAAGCTTGGAATTTCAAGAATTTGGAGCACTTATTGTGTACCACTATGTTTGTGTTATTATGAATACGTATGTAGTGGATTAGTGTGGTGAGAGTTGTGTTCCACGTGGATATAACTATGATATCATTATGTAACCAAGTGATTTTATATATATATATATATATATATGATACATACATCTCAATAGAGATATACCATATTTATTCCAACATGGTATCAAAGCCAAAACTCTATAGGGTTAAAGTTTCTTGTCAAAATTAATGTCTCTTGGCATCCTTGTCGATGCTTAGGCTAGTAATCAATGTTGTCATGATAAATCACATGCATTAGTGCATACTTGCCCCTAAATGTTAATGCATGTCATTTGTACAACACAACCATGCTTGAGTGCACATGCACCATCATGTGCCCCACCCCCTAACTAGAAGTTGCTCTGTGGCCAACACTCGTGATAAGTTATATTCAATATATATATATATATATATATATATTGTTGATGAGCCCAATGATTCTTTTTGATAAACAAGTGCCAAATAGTTTAAAAAAATTATATAATAATTATAAGACTAACTATACTTTATGAAAATGAATATTAGACAATCAAGAAGCAACATGCACAAAGAATTAGACTAGCTGAAATAAGGATGATAAGGTGGAGATATATGGTAAAAACAAAAAAAAAATTCAAAATACATTATCAGAGACAACATTAAAATAACTTTTATAGATAATAAGATAAGAAAAAACTACCTAAGATAGTTCGATCACACCAATGTAAACCTCTTACCATACCAGTTTGAAAATATGATATTATTCAAATGAAATGAAGAAAAAGAGCTAAGGGTAAGCTTTTTAAAAAATGGATTAAAGTAATAAATATAGAGTTAACTATTAAATGATTAAGAATAGATATAATCTTTAACAAAGTAAATTAGAAAATTACAATAATATTAATAATAATGATATTAATAAATGGATGATGATGATAATAATATTAATATTAATATTAATATTAATATTTTTTTTCTTGCTCCGATAGAATGATGTTGAATAAGAAAGGAGAGAGTACAAGTTTGACTTTAAGGTTTAGAAAATTAGAGATAGATACTAATAAATGGAAAACTGCCTGGGTATTCTCTTCATCCACATGATTGGTGGATGGAAGACTCGATGGACATGACACATGTATTGTGGTGGCTACATATTTTAAAATTGCTAGAAGTGATGGAGCTTGACAATCACCTTTACAATCTTTCTCCAAGTAGTACATATAATTCATACAAGAGGTGGGGCATGACAATGCTCACATCTTCAATAGATGTTGAATATATTGACCTTCTTATACCATACAATGTTGTGTACTGAATTTTCAGGATCAAATAATTCATATTATGGTGGTGTGCCACTTGGCTAGCCATGGATGAGAGTACGCGAATACTCATAGATTTTGTTTATGACATAGATTCATTCATTATCTAAGACATTCCAACATCTCAATTAATCTACCCATCATACAGAGGTGTGAGGTATAGATGAGGATGGAGAGCATGAGTAACCAATCATGTTTGTTGGCTATGGAGGAGGATGAGACAGTGCCCATGGAGGAGGTGGTGGTGGTCATGGTTGTAGTGATGACACGAGAAGGGACACAAATGTGATGTTGAGACATTGGAGGTGGCAGTGCATGAGCTTATACCAAGAAAGAAGGTACCCTATCATAGAAAATGTAGTAGTTGAGACTAAGAAGTAGAAAATTAGGTAAGATACCCCTAGTCAAGGATGACAGATAATTCAAATATTTAATGTACTATCAATGATTTTCCTCAATAGAATTTGCAAAGTCATCTTAAACATATACATTTTCAAGTAATCATAATACAAAAGCATGTGTTGCTTGCTCAAAATGATGGGTTATAGGCTATGAGGATTCCTCTCATATGATTGGATTCTAAGTATATTACATTCTTTTGTCAAAACACTAGGGATAGATTGGTAACTACTACCAATGGGTCTACTCTAGTAGTTTTAGATATGGTTCTCCTTCTCTTAGATTAGGGTCATCTTTGATCTTGGATCATGTTTTACATACTCTAGATAATTCATTTGATTTTTTATCTATCAATATGTTGATTAAAAATCTACATTCTACAATGACTTTATCTTTTGATGATTATTTAGTTCAAGATTTTTCCACGGGACTATCAATAGAGGAAGGCCAGTAAGTAAATTATATATGCTTCAAGAGAACCACATGTCTTGTGTTGTTGCCTCATCACTTTTATCAAATGCTTACTCTAATCTTTGACATCCTTTTGTTTGTAGCTTCTCAAAGCTGTGTCTAGATTTAAATCATTTTTTCTATTTTCATTATTTGTGATATGCATTATCTTAAAATAGAAGTGTTTCATATGTTAAAAAAGATAACAAAGAGAAGATAAATTCCATTTAATTTTCATTCTGATGTTGTGAACCTTGTTATATGTCATCCATTTATCATTATAAATACTATGTTATATTTATTGATGATTATTCTTTTAATGTCATATGTATACCTTATGCAAGCCTGCTTAGAGCTAAATTTTATGTTCAAGAGATTCCATTCAGAGATTCAAACACAATTCCACACTATGGTTCAAACCTTTTCAAGTGGTGGTGAAGAGGAGTATAATTCATATGATATGGAGTTCATACACTCCATAACAAGGTAAAACAACAGGAAGAAAGAATTAACATATGATGAAGTTGACCAATGCATTCCTCTTTGACTTGGTGTTCAAGTACCCAAGAGTGATACAATGCCTTCAAATTGTTATATTATCAATTAACTTCCATCGATAATGCTAGAAGAAAGTTCTCATGACAATACATTGGACCAAAGAAGTATCATTTTAAATACCATAACATATATTTGGCTATTTATGTTATCCATGATATGCATACTCATCGGTGTAATCGAGTTACAAGCTACTGTCCCCTTTTTCATCATGTGTTAGCAACCAAAAACATGAAATTTATCAAGTTCCACTCTTTTTTCCAGTCAATATTTGATATCCTAATACCTCTATGTCGAATGATTTTCAAATGCGTCATATACAGCTTAATTCTTATGTAGGTACTTATCTAGATACAAAATGGTTACATCAAGCAGTTTACACCAGCGACCAACCAAACAAATATTCCCTCGTGAACCAATTTCATCATGGGGGATTCATATGACACCAATATGTGATGTTCCTAGCATTCTTCACAAACTTTATCATTGGTTGATCTCTATTTAGTCAAGATAACAATGTATGTTCCATAAGTGGTCCTGGCAAGGAATCTGAGTCATTCATGGCCAGTATATAACCCAATTATATAAAGTTTATGTCAGCGTTTGCACTGGTCATAGACCCAATGAAGATTTGGCATAGGGTCCAAGTTAAATCATTCGTGCATTCAAATAAGACGAGAATAGCAAGCTATCAATTTCCATATCAATTCTTCTGATCTTAAACAAGAATTAAATTTTTTTAGACCCAATGGCGACTTAAAATGAGTACTATTCTGATGTTTGGCGGTAAAAATTGGAATGAAAATAACTTTAAAATGTGGAAACACTAATTATATTTTTTTTAGACAGCAAAGTACTTAGAAAATAACTATTGATGCATGAGAGATGAGATCCTTGATAAATTATATTACTCATGCCTAGTTGCACTGTTCATGAGTATTCGCTGATTCCCATTTCCATCCAAGGGTGATGTTGGCTTCCATTATTAGAAGGAAGAACAATCGTGGAAATAGAAGACTGAAGAATGGAAGCAATGCCTTACAATTTGTTCATGACTAATACAGCTGTTACATTTTCCTAATCCAAGTGCAGCTAGGCACCTTTTTAAGCCCGCTTTGTTTCAGTTTTTCTATGGAAAAAGCAACATCTAACTACTATTATGATGAAGCATATATGTTAGATAAGATAGCAAAACTACTTGAATTCAGTGGTTCAATCTAGAATAGATGTTTAGCAACAACCTTGCACAACTCAACATCGGAATGCAGAGTGCAGCCACACCAGGAAGTGCATCCCAGGCAAATATATAATATTAGACTCTATGGCCATTGGCTATATTAAATTATAAGCTTCTTTTAAGTGTCCCGGTGGCCAAGAAGATCGTGTGTAGGAACTATACCATAACTTCTCATCATTTCAAAATGATGCCAGCCCTCTTTGACAAGTTCTCCCTGGCTACACTACAAGCTGTCAAAATTACAGTAAATGCCACAGTATCTGGAATTACGCCATCATGGTCACATCCACAACCAAGCATTTTTTTTAAAACAGGTTAGCTGGTCTTCGTATGTTTCATCGCCCGGTATTCATATTGATTAAGGCATTTTTAACGAAGTATGTTAAATTGATCAAGTTATCATTTTGGAAAACATTTTCAAATTTTCACTGGTTGCCCATTCTGTGTGCAGCATCAAATTAATGCTGGCCAAACAAAAACTTCTTAATCAGTAGCTTTGTCAGGCAACACTCTCGCATTTTCCATTAATCATTATTGTAAATGACACACCGTCCCTCTTAGCATTTCGTCGAATTTCTTCCTGGATCAAGTCAAATAACGACATTGAAAAAATCGACTAATCATCGCATTCCACGACAGGATATTCTTCTTCATCATACAATGGCTTCTCACTATCCGAATCGCCCAAGCATGCATCGTCAGAAAGCATCGCAGTCCAAGGACCAACAGTCCTCTCGTTCATTTCTTCGAACACCTTGCGGGCGTCAGTCATCTGTCTGAATCTGCCATAAAAACTAATTAAATTATAACCAACATAAAGATCACCACTATTCCCAGATCTTATGGCAGACCCATGAACTACTTTCCCAACAAGTGAACGAACATGCCTCGAGCACATCTTCACTAGCGAACAGTAGGTGTACTTATCAGGATATACATGTGAAGCTTGTTTCATGCGAATAAACAGCGAAATTGTATCGTTAAAAGTGGCAGACTTTTTCAAGTGGGTATCGAGGAAAATGTTGTAGAGTAGGGTGGAGGGAGAAACTACAGAGTTGAAGACGAAGAAAGAGTGGGCAAGAGAATAAGAGTGGGAGAGGATCTGAGCTACTGCAAGGTGGTCTTGTTCTAGGCCTTTGCGGATTATCTGTCCGTGGAGTTGGAGAAGGTGGATTCGGCTTTTGCAAGATTTGAGCAAAGAGATCAAAGGCATGCGTACGGCAGCGTACCTCGGTGAAAGGGGTCTTGACGTCTTGTTCGAGGGATATAGCTTTTGGTGTAAGATTATGCTTTGAATTTTGATGAGAGTCCTAATGGTTTGGCGTTTAGTGCCAATGGTTAAAATATTGATTTTATGTATATACATATACTTGAATTTTATGGATATATTAGAGTTTTGAACGTCAATAGTACTTTAAAAAAAATCCAAAATTTAAGGTTAGTTTCAAAACTATGCACAAACTAGTGCGTCTGGAAATAACATGGCAATATCCATCAATGTGAACGATGATCATCATCATGCTGTTAAATTTTAAAAATCAAAGTCCAGCATTGTGAATGCCGGAAGCTCCACCAGAGTTTGTCGAGCTCTATCGTCGAACTCCAATGAGTTGCACGTCGAGCTCGTTAGAGCTCATCGAGCACCAGCGAGCTCCACGTCGAGCTTGATGGAGCTCATCGAGCGCCAATGAGCTCCACATCGAGCTCGCTAGAGCACCACAGATATCCAAAAAAAAACTAGTCGAGCTTCACGATGGAGCTCTTGGAACTCCATCGTCGAGCTCTAGTTAATCCACTTCGAGCTCGACGGAGCTCCAGTGAGCTTGATCATGGAGCTCGACTAGCTCTTTCGTGAAGCTTTGTCGAGTTCCAGCAAGCTCGAAGTGGAGCTCACTGGAGATCGATGATGGAGCTCGATGGTAGATCTCCAAAAACTCATACGTGGAGCTCGACGAAGCTCCTCGAGCTCCCTGAGCTCCACGTCGAGCTCGCTGGAGCTCGTCGAGCTCTTTCGTATGGATCTCCATCGAGCTCGACGTGCAATTCACTAGAGCTCGATGATAGAGCTACATGAGTTCTAGTGAGCTCGATCGTGGAGCTCACTAGGGCTCAACGAGCTCTTTTGTGGAGCTCCAGTGAGCTCGAAGTGGAGCTCGATGATGAAGGTCGACAGAGCTTATCGAGCTCTAGTGAGCTCCACGATCGAGCTCACTGGTGCTCCTTCGTAGAGCTCGACGGAGCTCCTCGAGCTCCACTTCGAGTTCGCTAGAGCTCGACGTGCTCTATCGTGAATCTCTTTCGAGCTCCAGCGAGCTCGATGTGGTGTTCACTAGACCTCGACGAGCTCCACTTCGAGCTCGTAGAGTTCCACGAAGGAGCTCATGAAGCTCCATCGTCGAGCCCTAGCGAGCTGCACATCGAGCTCACTGGAGCTCGTCGAGCACCAGTTAGCTCCATGTCGAGCTCGCTGGAGCTCGACGGAGATCCAAGAAATAGCTCGTCGAGCTCCAATGAGCTCCACTTCGAGCTCGAATAAGCTCTAGTGAGCTCCTTCATAGAGCTCGAAGTAGAGCTCACTGGAGCTCGATGAAGGAGCTTGACGATGAAGCTTGACGGAGCTCGACGAAGATCCACTAAAGAGCTCATTGAGCTCCAGCGAGCTCGAGGAGCTCCGTCTAGCTCCACGATGGAGCTCTATCATCGAGCTCGCTGTAGATTGATAGAGCTCCACAAGCTAGACGAAGGAGCTCATTGGAGCTTCACGAGCTCCATGAAGGAGTTCACTGGAGCTCCACGAAGGAGCTTATTGGGGATCCATCGTGGAGCTCCTCGAGCTCCACGTCGAGCTCACTGGAGCTCCGTCGATGAAACTCCACGAGGGAGCTCCACATCGAGCTCGTTGGAGCTCGACGGAGCTCCACGAAGGAACTCCTGAAGATGGGTGGGGATATAGGGATGGGATGAGAGGGGCGAGAGGTGAGGGCAGACGAGCGAGGAGTGATGGGCGAGGGGAGATGGGCGAGGGGCGATGGGCGAGAGTCGAGCTGAGATAACGATAATGGGATCTCCACATTATTCTCAATAGCCTCAATTCACAACGCCGGCTTTTGAATTTTAAAATTCAACAATGTGGCAATGACCGTCATTCACAACGAATACCATTGTCACGCTGTTTCATGACACACTAGTTTGGGCATATTTTTGAAATTAGCCTTAAATTTTGGATTTTTTATTTTAAAAATACTATTCACGTCCTAAATTCGATATATCGGATATATCAAAAATATATCGGTGGTATTTATATATGAGCACCAATAAATGATAAATATATCTGTCTTTATATATATTAATACTTAAAATTTAGGAATATTTCGGAGACATATCGATAGATATATTAGAAATTTTTATCAATGTTTGGTGCTTCCCTAGTGCGTTTTGATCTGAATTCCCTTGCTTCACTAGTGGTTTGGTATTCCATTCATGGTGAAGGTCATTAATAATAAACTTATCACAAGCACAACTTCAAGAATAACACTAGTTCAAATTGTTTTTAGTAAAATTTATGCTTTTGTACGGTGCACAAAACCAAGAAATATGTATTTTTTGGTAAAATTGAAATATAATATAACAATCCTATTTTATCTCTACTACTATCATGTTATCTTTAATTAAAATGTATTAAGGGAAAAATATATTTTGGGTTGCTTCTTTAAAATTTTTAAAAATTAGAAACTAGATTTTTAATATTTGTAAAAAGAAATGCTACAAAATTATAAATAAATTAAAAATATGGGCACTTAGTCATAAACTACTCTTGCACCTCACCCCTGCCCCTCACCCCTGCCCCTCACCCCTGCCCCTCCCGCTCGCCCTCATCCTCACCCTTGCCTCTTTCTTGTCTCCCTCGCCTCCCCCGTCTCCCATCGCCCCTCCCCCGTCTCCCCTTGCCCCTCGCTTGTCTCCCCTTGCCCCTCGCTTGTCTCCCCTTGCCCTTCGCCCATTTGTCCTCACGCTTCAACCCCCCTCGACTCTCCCCGCACCCCTCTTCTCCCGCCCCTCTCTACAAGCTCCATGATAGAGCTCACTGGAGCTTCGTCGAGCTCCATCGTGGAGCTCAAAGAAGCTCATCCCCATGTATTTATATATGGAGACATGGATCTCCTATCAAATTAGAAATAAAGTTTAATATATATAAAATAATTGATATATATAAATTAATCAAATATATAGACTTAAGGTATATTTGATTATATATAAAGTAATCATACGAGAGAAGCTCCTACTCACAATGATTCACCAAACGAGCAAGGTTTGAGTTTAAACAATCTCTTCTATCTACATATAAGAAGATAAAGTTTGAAATGATTGTGTTTTCCACATGCGATGTCACGGAATCCGAAAGCTTCAACACCCCCATTTATTTTGTCACCTTATGTCATGTTGTTTTTTGTGTTAACTGTTTAGATTGATTTATTTATTTCAACCTCAATATCATGGGAACAATATATTGAGTCTTGTGTGCAATTTTGTAAATTAACTAACCTACATTTCAAAAATTAGATACAATTACAAATTTGTATTGTTCTTCCAAATAAATAGACAAAATATTTATAATCATCAATGAATTCTGACTTTGTTGTCTAGGGAGAAGAGATAACAATTTATTTTACTTATACATTACTTGTTGCAACTTTGATAACATGTCAAATGACTCAATAGTCAAATGAGTAACACTTTAATATTCACCAAATTGAAGGAAACATTTATCATTAATTTTTACTAATCAAGGTACTATTGTGTATTATGATCATGAAAAAAAAACATTTTGTTCATCTCTATTGAAGTTCTTGTCGCATCAAGATCAAAAAATATAATGTCAAGTTAATTTTCACATCTTTATTTGCATTATTGCTACGAATTATATGTTTCAACATATAATGTTCTTTTATTAAAATATACAAATCTCAATCAACATAAAACATGTGGTGGAATGTGTTTATTCATTTTTATCATCATATGGCTTAGTTATCTCGGATCACACAAACCTTTCTCATATAAAATATGATAGACCCAAAAAAGTTCTCTCAATTTTGATCGACATTAACCAACTCAAGATCCATTTTACAAAGTTGGTAAGAAAAGTTAATATTCAAAAATGAGTTTGGGATGAAAATGGTAAAGCATGATACTACGTTTGAAACAAAGAGCAACATGATCTTTTTACCCCTTAAGTGAGAAATAGAATCTCTTCTCTGTCATTTCTCTCTCATTCTCACAAATCCCTTTCTATTTATTTCGATCTTTCTTTCTTCCTCTCTACTCCTTAATTTTTTAATCAAATTCTTTCAAATCAAGCCCTGAATTGTTGATTTTATTTGCAAGATCTTCCAAGGAAGGGATAAAACTTCAGAATTGTTTTCTTTCTCACCCAAAAATAGTTAAGGGATGGTCATAAACTAAGCAAGAAAGCTTAGGGTTTGAAGTTAGATTGAGGTTCAACTTCTAGGCATTAATTTGTAGTTTTGAAGCTAGAGTTTGAGGCTAAAGCCTTAAAACTCAAATGGAAAGGTTTGGAAAAGCTTGGTTGAGATAGGAAATCTCTAGAATTTTATGGAGAATTTCATTTTTTATTTCATTAGTTACATTTGATTAATATATGATATGAGTATGTGTATTTTGTTATGTGCTATTATTTTTGTTTCTTGGAAATTAATTTTATAAATTTTATATGATTTGATTGGGATATATAATAAATTGATGTAAACTCATTAATTTTACACTATAGGTCTTTTTGATGAATTTAGAAACTCATTTGAACATTTGGTTTGTTATTACTTTGTTAAGCCACCTAATTTTATTAGTAAGGTAATATCCAAAAGGACATTAATGAGAGTGTTCATTAATAGAGATCCACGAGTGTAATGATTGTACAAGTAGTAAAATAGACTTTCATCCAAATATTAATATCATAGAAATTATATTGGCAATTCAGTTATTTAATAGTGAGAACTCATTTTCAGTAAAATAAATAATTGATTTCTGAAACAATTTTAGATCCATGAGTTTATTTATTTAATCTTTGTAATAATGTTTTAGTTGATTGACTTAGATTATATTTGGGCACAGAATAAAGGTTGATGCATTTTGCTATGAATTTTTGCACTAATGGCATGCTATCATCATTGAGTTCATCCCATTAGAAGTCCCCTCATAGTTGTCCTAATGTTACGTCACCACTAATACAATTATTTATTTATGTTGGAGAGCCATGCATAATATCATACCTTTTAGGAAACTTCAACAACTATCCTTGATGGTTTCTTTAAATGCACACTCTTATTCTTCGGCCTCAAGTATCATAAAGACTAAAGATTAACATGATTTGTAAGTATTTATGCTTTAGCTTAAAACTATTATACTATCACAATTAATGTACACTTCCTTCAATCTTCAATGATAGGAATCATATGAAAATAAAAACAACTCATAAGGGTTGTCAACACCTTGTAAGTCCAACATACTCATTCATGTCTTGAGGATTGTCTCACAATCATTCTCAATGATAATATGCCTCTTACGGCCCCTTAGAAAAAATACTCACAATAGATTGGTGTATAACGGTATTTAGACATTCAGCTTCATAAGAATCATACTCACGATGATAAATTTGGCCAAATTTTGAGTCTCAATATATAGGTTTACTCATACATCATATTCAAAAAGAATATTGCTTCATTCCTACCATATGTGTGAGTGAGCCACATATGATAACACATTTATTCATAAATAAAAATCAATATCACATCACATATATTGATTTCAAAACCACTAGACTCATGCCATCTTGGTAAAAATTTTTGAATCTACCTTAGAGAGGAGGGGTTTAAGAACTTCACCCCTCAATTATAGGGATTGCATTATGCCTCATGTCCCCTACCTACTTTTGAAACCTTTAGGGAGCATGAAATTCATTTTAGGATTTGGTAGTTATATTTGGCCTAGATTGTTGCATGGAGGGAGAGAAAAGAAAGATATTTTTTTACAAATTTGTATATCGTTTTTTTTACATGGGTGACTCTATAGTTCTCTAAGTAGGAAATCATGGCTTTCAAAAGAATATCAAAATATTAAACTTTATCTATTAAGCTTGAGGTCATGACCTTAGATATGTCCATGAACCTTGACTACGTCATGATCTTTCTATAACAAAAATTTATGTATTGATAATGACCATGATTTGGACCTAATATCTCTATAATACAGAGTCACAATATTGTTAAGTGGCCATGGCTTCATACATTTGTCTTCTTGCCTTTGATAAAGGGTTGTAGTACTAGGAAGTAGTCATAGCATAGTGAAAGACTTCTCATATTGATATATGGTCATAGCATTGTGATAAAGTCATGGCATTGGTCCTTCTTCATTATTATATGGTTACTACACTGAGAATGTCATTCTAGTATATCCTATGGACATAATGCTAAGAAATAATACAACACTATTTTCTCTTCATAAATCTTCAAATGTCCATGACATTATGGGTGGTTGTGACAGTAGTATTCCCTTCTCTCATATATCATATTGTTGTGACACTACAAAGATATCGTGGCATTGGAAATTAGCTCAAGCATAAAATTCATATTTTACCTTTCTTTGAGAATGAGAGTCATGACTTCGAAAAAATAGTCATACTCGAGTAATATCATCTATAACTTTTAGTGTTCCATAAGTCACAACACTAAATAATTATTATGACTTTAACCTAAGTATTTTTGGCTCTATACCTTTCTATACCTCAAAATTCATTGTTGGGTAAAAAGGTCATGGCTCTGATTTGAGACTACTGAGCCATATTAAAATAAAGTTGTAGCTTTTGAACTTGGTTGTGACCTTGGGTGATAGTGGAGTACTTGGTTGATGCAAAATAAAATTAATGTCACAGCTATTTAAATTTCATTAGATAAGTTTGACTATGACCCCATAATAATATCATAGTCATTAAGTATATGCTATGACCTTGAGTACCACTAAGGATATGCTACATAGTGGAAGGATAAGTTACATATTAGAATTAATATCTTAGTAGGATCTTAGCATACAAAGATTACCACAACCTTTTAGGTAGAGTTTTGACTAAGAATAGATGTCAAAACTTTGGATAACTTTGGCGCTAAACACCTCTTGAAACCTATTTATTTCATGATTATTCATTAAAACTTGTCAAAACTCCAAAGTTAGAAAATCTATCCATAATATCTTTATTTGCATGCCTTCACATTATCATAAACTACCAAAATATATAAGAATGTTTGGTAGTTTGAACATAGAATAAACTCTCACACTAAAATAATTATTTGTCCCTAAGAAATAACTTTCCCCTTTATAATAAAATGTCTTTATCATCTCTAAAAATTACAATAACTAGGTTTGAATGTCATATGGTCTAAAAATTAGTAGAGGATCTTCAAGCAAATATCTTGATAGTCATGATAGGGTTTGAGTGTCATATGGTCTAAAAGTTAGTTAAGCATCTTCAAGAAAACATGTTGATAGTCATGATGGGGTTTGATTTTCATGATTATACTTGTGGGTCATTGGATGTATACATTCATTAATAGGGTAAAATAAGTATTTAGTATATCACATATGCAGAAAAAAAAATCTTTGGATTACCTTCAAATTAGCACTCTATTTAATATCCGTAGCTAGACCATCAAAACCTCTTTTCCTCCTTTGGAGATCTTTAATGTCCATGCTATTTTTATAGTATACTAGTTTTATCTCTTTCTTTCTTGTACTTTTTGTATTGGTATTGTATAAGAGAAAAATGATTGTATTGATACAATCACTTTATCTTCTTCTTCTTGAATAATTGAGGTCATACCTTCATTTTCCTCTTCAAACTTTTATACCTTAAGTATCTCCATATTAGCCATAGAAATTTCATCACTCATTTTATCTTCTTCTTCTTGAATAATTGAGTTCAAATCTTCAATTTCTTTTTCTAGATTTTTTATCACAAGTATTTTTTTGTATTATTCATAGAGATTTCATCACTTACATCAGCTTTTTTTTCTTGAATAATTTGGATCATATCTTCAATTTACTCTTCTAGATTTTCAGCTATAATAATTTTCATATTAGCCACAATGATTTTTGATGCAGCACTTTCTTTGATCTTAACCCAATCCATGACTTTATATTTTTCTTTTAATTATCTTAACTTTTCTTTCTTATGAGCATTGTCTCTTCTCAATTCTTTTAATATTTCTTCAAGCTCTGCTGATAAATAAAATTTTGAAGATGATTGAGATTCATGAAATATTCTTTCATCATAGCTTCCATACATCCAATCTCCATAACTCACTTTTGATTGATAATATGGTAGATACTACTTACCATAATGTTTATAATAAAATTCACTACCTCAAGAATACAATGTATCATCATAATGATAGTTTGGGATATTCTAGCTCACTTTTATTTAATGTTTCCCAAAATAAATTTTATATTCTTCATTTTGCTCTCTTGGCTCATTAATGTAATTCATTAGGTATTTAGAATAATAATTATAAACATTCCTACTTTATATATTGGTGACATAAAAAAAAGAAAAGATGCATTCAAAAATCAAAAATACTACTATCTACTTTCAAATAAAGTTAATAGGACTTTGTAATTAGATTCAAGAAGATTTATCAAGCTCAATATTATCTAAACTACAAATAAAAATAATTATGTCAACTCATATTGACTACTTACTAAATAATTCCTAGAAACTATGTCAAAAACTTATTGTGACTTTGTTATGTCACCTAAATTTAACAATTAGGAAATATTTAAAAAGGTTATAAATGACAGTGTCAGATCAATAGAGTTTCATATGTGTATGGGTCATATATATAGTAAATCATACGTTTGTCTAGATATCAATTTCATAGAGATTGTATCGATAGTTTAGTTATTCAACAAAGACAACTAATTTTTAGTAAAATATATTTTTAAATTATTAGACATTCTTATATTTATGAGTTTATTTATTTAATCTATGATGATGTTTATGTTGCTTGACTTCCATTGCATTTGAACATAGAAAGAATATTGAGGTGTTGTGCAATGATTCATTGACCTAATGGCATGAAAGGTGGTTGTCATCATTGATTTCATCTTAATGTTGGTTCTCTTATAGTTGTCCTCTTGGTATTTACAACCAAGATAATGATTCATTTCTACACAAGAATTATTCACAAACTCATAATTTTTAGACAACTTTATCAACTCTCCTTGATGGTTTTTTTATATGCATACTCTTATTCTCTAGCATCAAGTATCATAAAGACTAGAGATGGGGGGTTTGAGAGTTGTGCCCTACAACTCTATGGATTGCATTAAGTCTTGCATTTTTTTTCTTGTTATGGAAATTTTATGGAGTATGAAATTCACCCTAGGGTTCAGTAGTTGCATCCCTTGTTTGAGAGGAATATGAATAAAATATTTTAATGAATTTTTATATCTTCCACTTTTATATTTGGGCAACTTTGCATTACAATAAGTATAAGGTCATGACTTTTAGAAAAAAGTAGCAACTTTAGCATTTATCTATTAAATTTGAGATCATGAATCTAGAAAGTGATCGTAACTCTAGGCTACATCTCAATTTTTCAATAACACAAAGTCATGATACTGGTAATGACCATGACTTAGGCCTAATATCTCTGTAACATGAATTTCTAGTATTGTGAAGTGGCCATAACTTCAAGCATTTATCTTATTTTCTTTAATAAAAGCCATGGTGTTGGGAGATAATTGTGGCATGGTGAAGGGCTTCTCATATTGATATATGGCCATTACACTATGATAAAAAAACAAGGGGTTTGCATTGGTTCTTCTTGATAATTATATGATTATAGCAATAGAAAATATCAATGGCACTAAGGTCTCTCTTAAATATTCTATGACCACAATACTAAAATATAGCTAGGACACAAAATTTACCCACCATATACCTTCAAGTGTTTGTAGTGTTGTGGGTGACCATGAAATTGGTCTTCTCTTCTCTCACATATCATATTTTCACTGTATTATAAGGATGCCACAATATTATAAATTAGCTCAAGTGTAAAAAACATAGTTTTTTCTTCATTTTAGGACGAGAGTCACAACCTTAAAAAAATAGTATACTCAAGTAATGCCCAAAAGTCATGGTTTTAAATAATATCTACAAATTTGGCAAGGGTAAATTAGCTTTATAATTATATATGGTTAAAAATCACTACTTTATAAAAAGATCATGGCTCTAACTTGAGACTATCGAGTTATATTAAAGATAAAGTCATAATACTTAGATTTGGTTGCAACCTTGACAACCAGCAATATTCTTGATTGTTGTGATATATAATTTAATATCATAGTCATTCAAATATTATGAGGTAAATATGATTTTGACTCCATGATAATATTATAATTACTAAGAATGTATCCCACAATGGAAAGATTATGCTAAAAAGTTAATAGAATTGTGACATACAAAGATTACAATGGCCTTTTAGGTAGAGTTTCAGCCAATAATAGATGATGAAACTAAGACTATATGTACTATCACTTCTGCTAAACATTTTAAAAAACTTGTTGATTTCATAACTACTCATCAAAACTTTCAAAACTAAGTTGTAAAATTAATCCATGATATCTAAATTTATATGCCTACAAATCATCATAAATTGCTAAAATATAAAAATATTTGATAGTTTGAATACTAAACATAGTTTTAAAAAAAATTAATAAGAAAATGGTTTTTGGTTATGTAGGAATAATATCAAAGTCATGGTTGATAAATTATATAGATAATTTTGAAATGGAATATATTGATATGTATGTACCAAACCCAATATGAAGTATTTTGAAGTTATATGAACTATATGATATTTTAGACCATTTGTGGATGATTTTGAGGTGAACATATATTTTTGATAAAGTGTTTTGATGTGAATATTAGTCTTGACCAATATGTGGAGGGCTAACACCCTACACACATGTGTAGGAAGGACAAGAGGTTCCCAAGAAAGAATGGTGTCAAACCCCTTACACACATCTAGTGGATTGTGCTCAATGAAGGTGGTGATCATCATGTTAAAAATCAATATCATTAGTGTGTCTTCATATCATAAGAGTTGGTGCATGTATTTTCCAATGGAGGTAGTGGCTAGCCTAGAAGGTATGACATTAGTTTTTTCATCTATATATCTTAGTGTGATATTATAAAGCCTTAGTATGTTTGAAATATATATGTTTGTGAAAATTAATGTTTAGAGTGTTAGTAATAGTGTTCTATGCCTATCATATGGACATTATTATTTGACAATTTGTGAGAATTAATTATTATTATGATTTGCATGTTTATTATATATAATATCCCTGAATAATATTATTAATTAGTTTAAATATCTCTAATCAGTTATTGTTATGAGAATAACAATGAATTAAGATTAGTATAAATTTTTATTGATATTCATGTGATGAATATGTGTACAAGATATAAATCAAATTTATATCTATTTATTAATGATAAATATTGGATAGATCTATCTTGAGATTAATTCATGGATCAAATTCATAAGTTAATCTCTAATAGTTATGTTATTAAATTTTTTGACATTAGATTATTATAGTTATCAACATAAGGAATATTGTGTTTTGATATAATCAAACATTATCTTTAATTAAATGATTGTAATGGTTATACGTAAACATAATAAGAATTATGTAATTAGATATGAGTGATTAAGATGGAATTTGTTCCATGTATTATAAGAGAGAGATCTTGGGTCTCCTCGACAATTGAGACTAAGAAATACATGGTCATACTTAAATGAATTGAAGGAGATCAATATTATTTGTTTAGTCAACCTAATTAGGTTTGAGTAATCAAAGATAGAATGATATAAATATGACTTTCTCTATGCATTATATTCTATCAAGATATCATGAGACAAAAGGATTATGTCATTAGCTATATTAAGGTTGTCTCAAATCATATACTTTTCATTTAACTTGGGTAGTCATGATGTCTTGCTAGAGGTAACTTATGACTTGTAGGATCAAGATGTGATTTAGGTATACTGCTAATATTAATTGAACCTATAGGGTCACACATTAAGAATGAAGAATAATGGTTATAGTTTTTCACTCGTAGAAGAAAATTAAAAAGATTAGATTATTTTAAATCAAAAATAATAATTAGTTATTATTTAAATTTGAATTTAATTTTAAGAAAGTGTAAATTCATATTTTAAATAAATAATTAATTTGTTACATTAAACTTGAGTTTAAATGAAAATTTTCATTTAGAATGGGTTTTTAAAGATTTATATTTAAGTTATTATTTTAAAAAGTTTATGACTAAAACCCTAACAGACTTATATATATATATGTGTGTGTGTGTGTGTGTGTGTGTGTGTGTGTGACATAATTGATGCAAGTAGTCATCTTTTATAAAATAGAAAGAAACCCTTTCATTTTGAGAAGATAAATTTGAACTAGTATTCGACAAGATCATTCATTATTTGTTTAAGTATGGATACTTGTAGAGGGTGGCCATTTTTTTAGAAAGGCGGCACCTTTGAAGATCAGAATAAACCAAGATGTATACTTTAAAGGCTTGATGAATCGATCTACAAGAGGTAAGTTTTGTTTACCCTTCCTTCATGTTTTTATGAAAAACATGTGATCCTTTGTGGGTTAAGGAATAAAAATTATAAATTCCACTACGTTTATGTTCTAATTAGATTAGATATTATGCTCAAAACCCCAATAGTGGTATCAGAGTGAGGTTGTATTTTCATAAAAAGCAATAATGCCATATCTGATCGTATGTATGTGATATATATGATAATGGCATGATTTGAATTTTTGAATATATGTGATATTAAGATTTGTCCAAACGACATAGTTAATAGGTTTTGTTAAATATTAATTGATAGAATTTTAAACTTTAAAGGATTCATTAGTATGATTAAGAATCCACATGTGATATTGCCATTAAAGTGTTTAATAGCATGATATATGATTCTAGCTTTGTCATAATCAAATTAATACTTGGACTGAATTCATATATCAATTTTAATTTATCAGTGATTATTTATGGTGGTGACAAAATAAGTCTTTTGTTTAATGAGATTACATAATATGTTGTTTTAATGTAATTTTAATGGCTTTCGGCTTATTTTAAATTTATTGATAAGATTAATACAAATTTATTGATAATATTAATTAAAAATTTATTGATAAGATTAATGAAAATTTATTGATAAGATCAATGAGAATTTATTGATGAGATCAATGAGAATTTATTGATGAGATCAATGAGAATTTATTGATGAGATCAATGAGAATTTATTGATGAGATCAATGAGAATTTATTGATGAGATCAATAAATTATGCATTTAAAAAATTATTGTTGAGATCAATTAAAATGTATTGATGAGATCAATGAGGATTTAATTTTTTTTCTTGGGTGTTGCCCCTGACCCTTCGAGGGCGGTCCCCTTGACCCCATCCACTAACCAACTAGCAGAACCACCATAATAGCTCTACATAACATCTTATAAATATAATTATTTTTAAATACATGGCTACTATAATTTATTTCTTTAAATGCAAATTATTTATGCTATATGATAACATTATATATTATGCATGTTGTGTTGTTTCACATGGTGCACAGTATGGCCTTTTTAACCAATGTGTTTGGTAGATTATTTTTTTTTCAAGGATTGTAATTATTATATACGGCTTGAATGCCATTTTTGTTGTATTGTATTTTTTTAATTATTATAATAAAACAAGAGAGACAATGCAAGCCATTTGAAGTCATGCAATCCAACCATGATGATGGAGAATCTATGTGTCTATGCGCAAGTTGGTAATCAAATCAACTTTATGGAGCTGCTTATTACTACCTAAGAATGATTATTGATCTTCATATTGGTTTATGGAGCTCAATCTAGATTAAGACTATACTGTGACACATTTATTATATGCATGTATGAGATGATATGTATGATGTTACATGAGTATGTGATACTAGATATATGATGAGATCTTTTAATTAAAAATTAAAATCAATCAAGAGGCCTCACATAAAATTAAAAGTTAACATGTCATTCATATTTAAACACTTGTCAGACCTTTTATCACCTTAATGTGGGTTCTACCAAAGTAGAAGTACATTGGGTGATATTAGTGAGATAAGATGAGTAATAGTACTACCCATATGTTTAAAAATGGTTTAGCTTTATTAGGTTTTCAAAATGATTTTGGGCCTAATGGTATTAGATGGGATTCAAACATGCCGAGATATATGATGTCAAAATTCCATAAATATCTAAGAATTACATGAGATGTAATTAGGAAGAGTTACCTATCTAAATAACTTAATTTTAAGTTTTATGCCAAAGTTGACTTTAAGTTGAGTAAAATATGGATTTTTTCTCACTAGATTAATATGATTATTCTCGAGGGTTATTAATTTAGTGAGAATTTATCATTATCAAAATACTTATCAAACTTTGTAATCATTGTAGATGACTAATAACAACAATAATTCTACTATGTCACTACAATGATTGTAGATGGCCAATAATAACAATATTTATTGATAAACTTACTATGACTAACTTCCTTGACTAGTTTTGAAATTTGAGAATTATTCTCAAACAATAAAGAAAGCTTTCTATCCTGAATGAACCTCTCCTTGAAGAACCAGCTGATAATGCTCCTAGAGCTGATAAGAATGCTTATTAGAAGCATCATAATGACTCTATTAATGTTTTATGCTTGATGCTAGCTACCATGAGTTCTGAACTTCAAAAGGATTTAAAGAATATGGAAGCTAATAATATGATCTTCAATCTTAAGGAAATGTTCTATCAACACGTAAGGCAAGAAAGGTATGAGACTACCAATGCACTACATTCTTGCAAAATGGCTAAGGGTGCTTTAGTTAGTGTTCATGTTCTAAAAATAAAAGGCCATATTTAGCACCTTGATAGGCTTGGATTTCCATTGAGGTAAGAATTAGCAACTGATCTAATCTTGAATTCACTTTTTGATATTATGGCCAATTTGTCATGAACTATAACATGAATGAAATAAACAAAACTATCTCTGAGCTGCATATGATGCTTAAAATTTCTGAGCAGAATGTTAAATCCAAGCTTGGCCATTTTCTAAATAGTTCAAAATAAAAAGAGCTTCAAGATCAAGGGAAAGAGCAAGGGCAAGGGCAAGGGCAAAAAAAAAGTCCAATGCTCAACCCAAACCCAAACCTGAACCCAAGGCTAAACCCCTAAAGAAATGTGTTTGTTTTTTTTTTTTTTGCAATGAACTTGGACATTGGAAGAAAAACTGCAAGTTGTATTTAAAGGATTAGAAGAAGATGATGATGATGATGAATAAGAAGAATAAGACTAGTGATACTAGTTCTTCAGGTATTAATGTTATACATATTAATTTTTCTTTTTCAAGTTCATGGGTATTAGATACTAGTTTTGGATCATACATTTGTATGAATATGCAAGGACTCAAAAGGAGCAGATAACTGAAAGAGGACAAAGTTGATCTACGAGTAGGAAATAGAGCAAAAATTGCTACTTTGGCTATAAAAAGTTATGAACTTACTTTGTCCAGTGAACTTTTCTTAGTTTTGGACAAATGTTATTATGTTCCTACAATGTGTAGGAATATTATTTTAGTTTCTTGTTTGGATAATAATGGTTTTTCTTTTATTTTTAAGAATAATAATTGCTCTATTTTGTATAAAGACATGTTCTATGCAAATGCCTATTTTTAGGATGGTCTTTATGTTATGAACCTTTAAAAATCCAATGATTATCATATCTATAACATAACTACTTAAAAATTTAAATCAAATGATTTAAATTCAACCTATCTTTGGCATTGTCGTCTTGGGCATATAAATGAAAAACATATCTCAAAACTCCATAAAGTTGGACTTTTGAATTCATTTAAATTTGAATCATATGATAGATGTGAATCTTGTCTATTAGGTAAGATGACAAAGTATCCCTTTATTGGACACAATGAAAGGGCCAATGAATTAATGGATCTCATATATATAGAAGTATGTGGACCATTAAGTTCAGATGTTAAGATGACTTCATTAGGTATGTTGATGTCTACTTGATGAGACATAAATCTGAATCATTTGAAATGTTCGAATCTTTTGAAAATGAATTATAAAACCAACTTATCAAGACAATCAAGTCACTTTGACCTAATCGAGGTGACAGATATTTGAGCGAAGAATTTGATGACCATCTTAGAACTTGTGGAATCATTTCACAATTAACTTCTCCTGGAACACCACAATAGAATAGTGTGTCTGAGAGGATGATCAAACTTTATTAGATATGGTTCAATCTATGATGTGTCCAACAGATCTTCCATTTATCTTTGGGGATTATGCACTTGAACTGCTACGTTCACACTAAATCGAGTTCCATCCAAAGTAGTTGAAAAGACACCCTATGAGATGTGGACTGGTAAAAGACATAGTTTGTGTTTTTTTAAGATTTAGGGTTGGAAGACTTATTTAAAACATCAAGTTATAAATAAGCTAGAGCCCAAATCTGATAAATATTTTTTGTGAGGTATTCTAAAGAGACTAAGGGATACTACTTTTATAATCTCATAGAGAACAAAGTGTTTGTTGCTCAGAATGGTATCTTTCTAGAAAGGGACTTTATTTTTAAAGGAACCAGTGGGAGTAAAGTATAATTTGAATAAGTTTGAGAACCACGAGATAAAATTTAACTGCCTGTGGATACTCATAGTCAACAACTATTGTTAACACACCTATAACACAAAATTCATGTAGATCTAATAGGATACATCATGAGCCTAAGAGATATGGATTTCTTGTAACTGATAATAATGATTTATTGTTAGTAGATCAAAATGAACCTACTACCTATCAAGAGGCTATGTTGGATCTAGAATCTGAGAAATGGTTAGAGGCCTTGAAGTCTAAAATTCGATCTATGTATGATAATCAGGTATGAACCTTGATTGACCAACCTGAAGTTACAAAGGCCATTAGGAGAAAATGGGTTTTAAAGAAGAAAACTGACATGGATGACAAAGTATAAACTTACAAAAAAAAGCTAGTTGCAAAAGGTTTCAAACAAACTCATGATATAGACTATGATGAAACTTTTTCACCTGTAGTTATGCTTAAGTCTATCAGAATTTTTATTGTCATTACTATATAATATGATTATGAGATTTGGCAAATAGATATTAAAACTACACATCTAAATAGAAACTTACTTGATGATGTGTACATGACACAACCTGAGGGTTTTATACTACCTAAAAATTCTGGTAAAATATGCAAGCATCAAAGATTCATTTATGGTTTGAAGCAGGCCTCTCAGAGTTGGAATCTGTGTTTTGATGAATTAGTTAAAGGGTTTGGATTTATCAAAAATGAAGATGATCATTGTGTTTATAAGAAAATTAGTGGGAGCATTATTGTATTTTTGGTCTTATATGTTGTTGACATTTTAATCTTAGAAAATGATATCTCTGCCTTGTAGAATTTCATGTCTTGATTAGGTAAGTGTTTCTCAATGAAAGACTTAGGCAAAGCTACCTATATCCTAGAGATAAAGATCTATAGAGATAGATCTAAAAGGATGATTGGTCTAAGTCAAAGTAATTACATAGACAAAGTATTGAAAATGATTCAGTATGCAAGATTGCAAGAGATGATACTTTCCCATGCCTCATAGTATTCCTCTTAGCAAATCACAATATCCTAATAATAAAGATGAGTGAGAGTGGATGAGTAAGATTTATTATGCCTCAGCAATAGGATATAGCATGCGTGCTATGTTGTGCACTAGACCAGATATATCTTATGCTTTAAGCATAACAAGTAGATACCAGTTAGATCTTAGTGAGAGTCAATGGACAGCTGTCAAAAATATTCTTAAGTATTTGAGAATGTCTAAAGATTTGTTCTTGGTGTATGGAGAATTGGAAGATGATCTGGTTGTAAATGGTTACACAGATGCAAGCTTTCAATCTGACAAAGATAATTTTCGATCATAGTTGGGATATGTGTTTTGTTTAAATGGTGGTGAAGTTAGCTAAAAAAATTCAAAGCAAAGTACTATTACTGTTTCTACAATTGAAGCTGAATATATTGCAGCATCTGATGCAGCAGAGAAAGCAGTTTGGATCATGAATTTTATTATTGACCTTGAAGTAGTTCCTAGCATTACAAATCCTATTAATGTTTATTATGACAATAATGGTGTTATTGCACAAGCAAAGGAACCTAGATCACATCAGTGATCCAAACACATTCTTAGGCATTATCATTTCATTCAAGAAATCATTGAAAGAGATAACATTATGATATGCAAAATTCCAACAGATGGTAATGTTGCTGATCCATTGACTAAGTCTATACTACAAACAAAGTATGTTCGTCATGCTAGGTTCATAGGTATTAGATACATTGATGAATCATCCTAGCACAAGTGGAAGATTATTAGTAATAGTGCTCTATGCCTATCATATGGACATGATATTTTGACTATTTGTGAGAATTAATTATTATTATTATATACATGTTTATTATATATAATATCTTTGAATAATATTATTAATTATTCTAAATATCCCTAATTAGTTATTGTTATGGTAATAACAATGAATTAAGATTAGTATAAAGTTTAATTAATATTAATGAGATGAATATATGTATGAGATACAAATCAAATTTATATCTATTTGTTGAGAACAAATATTGGACAGCCCCATCTTGAGATTAATACATGGATCAAAGTCATAAGTTAATCTATAATAATTATGCTATTAAATCTTTTGACCTGAGATCATTATAGTTCTCAAGATAAGGAATATTATGTTTTAATATAATCAAATGTTGTCTTTAATCAAATGACTATAAAGGTTATACTTAAACATAATAAGAATTAGTAGTCAGATATGTGCGATTAAGATGGAATTTGTCCCTCTTATTATAAGAGAGATATCTTTGGGTCCGCTCAATAATTGAGACTAAGAAATACATGGCCATGCTCAAATAAATTGATGGAGATCAATATCATTTGTTTAGTCAGTCTAATTGGGTTTCAAGTAATCAAAGATAGAAAGATATAAGGTTGACTTTGTCCATGCCTTATATTCTATCAAGTTATCATGAGACAAAAGGATTATGTCATTAGCTATATTAAGGTTGTCTCAGATCATGAGCTTTTTATTTAACTTAGATAGTCATAATATCTTACTAGATGCCACCTATAACATATAGGATCAAAATGTGATTTAGGCCTACTACCAATAGTAATTAAACCTATAGGGTCGCACATTAAGAACGAATAATAATGATTATTTTTTTCACTCTCTATAGTAATTTAAAATGATGAGATTATTTTAAATTACAAATAATTATTAGTTGTTATTTAAATTCAAATTTAATTTTGAGAAAGTTAAAATTTATGATTAAAAAAAAATAATTAATCCATTATATTTTCTATTGGATAAGGAAATAATTTGTAAAAGATTTTTTTTAAAAGAGTTTTAAATATATGAATTCATTTTCTTATTCAAATGGATTTTTTAAGGATTTGAATTTAAATGGTTATTATTTAAAAGTGTTTTAAATATATAATAATTTTAAATTTGTTTTTGACTTAAACCCTAGCAGACTTGTGTGTGTGTGTGTGTGTGTGTGTGTGCGCACTACATATATAAAGCAAGCCATTATCTTTTACTCAAAGAATATTCAAAATAGAGAAAATGAAAAACCCTAATTTCATTTTCGAGAAGACGAAACTAAACTAGCATTTAACAAGATCATTTATTATTTATTCGTGTGTAAATACGTGTAGAGGGTGTTCACTTTTTAGAAAGGCAATATATTTGAAGATCCAAATAAATCAAGATGCAGACTTGAAGGCTTGATAAATCAATCTACAAGAGGTAAGTTTTATTTACCCTTTCTTTGTGTTTTTATGAAATTCATGTGATCCTTGGAGGATTATTGGATAAAAATTATAAATTATGTTGCATTTATGTTCCAATTAGATTAGAAATTCTTCCCATTTTCTATAGGCTACAGGTCAGAGATGAATGATTAAGTATGATAATAAATGACTTGCATATGTAATGTGATATACCAATTCATATCATTATAATGTCACACATGAATGAAAACAATAAAGTTCATTTGTATTATATCACATGCATATAATTTGTAAATCATATTTATTTTCAATGCATATGACAAGCCAATTATTATGACAATAATTATTTTATGCATATAGATATGTTTATATCACAAATTCACCATGCTAAGTCTAGTTTCAACTAGAATATTAGTTTTGTAATTAATATTTTTTGATGATGTGTCCATGTCCTATGAAATTTTTTGTAAACATGTCCACTTTACATATGAATTTGAATCTCCTCATTTAGGTAGCTATAACTCAACTTACAACCTAGGCTACAAAAATTATTTGTCCCCATGAATTGAACCTCAAAATCAATGTTTTTTAAATAAAATTTTGTTAATCATGTCCTTTGGACATTTTAGACTTGTTTCTAAACTTTCATCTCCAGCTAGAATCATTCAAATTAGAAATCTATAGGTTAGGTTATGGAAAAAAGAACATTTGGGTTTTAAGATAATTTTGACAACAATTCTCCTAAAACACAAACACATCCTTTTTACCTAATTTCCATTTTTAACCTTGGAAATTTCTCAAATCATCCACAACACGCAAAAAAAAAATATGTAAAGATTTAGAGAAACAAATAATTGTTCTGAAAACATTCCTTAATATAAGATTGAACCATAGTATGAAAATCCATACTTTTTGAATGTAGTAGAACCGAAGGAGATCTTGTGAATCCAGCTAGACTTGAAATCCTTGATTTCTCTAAATCCCCACTTTTAGAACTCTAGTAAAATCTTGTGATTTTAGTACCCACACATAGATCTCAATGAGTAGTTAATTTTTGGTTCTTGGATCATCTAAATATGATTGATAGAATTCAATAGATCTAAGAGATATAATTTGGAAACAAATTTCTTTATTCTCTCTCACGAGAGAGAAAGTCTTTTTCACTTGCCAAAAAATAAGTGTACACTCTTTTGTCCTCTCTTTCTTTTTACTCACTCTTTATTTATAATAAATGTGAATATAATTATATATGGTGTTGCGACTTTAGTAAAAAGTTATGATATTAGAAAATGTCATAATATATTGAAAAAAATACTTGAAAAAAATTACAACATTTTGAAAGAGAACAAAGTTATGACTTTGGGAAAAGTCACAATATCCAAAAAGAAAAGCTACAACTTTAAAAAGTTATAATAATTGAAAAGAAAAAGTCATAACTTTGAAAAAATTCATGATATTATGTACAACATCACAATATCCAACACATATCATGATATGTTTGCTGACTTGTCACAACCCCAAGAAAGTAATATAGTGGCCTCAAGTACCACCACACCATGTTACAACACCAAGTTTGAGCCACTCCTTACAATGAGTCTCTAAATATTTTGAATCTATTTATAAAAAATCTAAACAATATTTTTTGAATTTAAATGTACTTGAATTTTTACAATTTGTCATGTTGATTTCCAAATTTTAAGAAAGACATATCAAACTTCACCTCCATTACTATTAATCTATCCAAATATAATACTTTCACTTATCTTATTCTATTTGTTTTTCATTTTGAGTTTGATATTTATTTTTAGATAGCTCTTCAAATAAAAAATGGACTACATAAGGTGACTTTTCATTATGGAACCACCCAAGGATACATCAACTATTTATTTTGTCATGTAGTTCAAAACATTGTAGAATATTTAGGTTTAGAACCATATTGGGTACCTCCTCATTAAACCTTTGAATTGGTCTTACGCATTATATAATATCTCATACTCTTCATTTATAAATTGATTTCACTCCCCTCATGTGTGATATAATTTGAGATAAAAAGGATTTAGTTAGAAAGACTTAAATATTTTCATCTCAACTCTCAATAGATCATCTAGATACCAGAACTAACTTTTAGCCTTGTCTCTCAAAGAAAATGAAAAAAGTTACAATTTTATCACATCCAAGCTAACTTCATTTATCTTCACAATATCACATAAATGGAATAAAGTTATGACTCAACTATTTTGGTCTTCTAAAAATTATTTACCAAACTAATATTGTTAACATGCACCATGACTGTGTGACTAAAGCTTTTAACAAAATGGTGTGAAGGTGTTGGTTGCATCCAAATACCAGGGTAAATATCTATCAATGTTGGCCTCCAATAGCCTCCTAATGTCAAATGAGGACTGAGCTTCTAAATAGCATTTATGCACCCTTTAATTATTTTTTTTGTTGTCATTATTCTCCATATTTTCTCTCTCAAATTTTTGTCTCAATAGGTTTCTTCTTGTTCACTCTATTTATATGTTTAGAGGTGTTGGCTCAGTCCCAATCATTCAGATCATAAAGTGATAATAAGTTATCCAACTAACTAGAAAAAATTATTTTTAAAAAAATATAGTTATGTTATCAAAAGTTGACCAATAATACTAAAATACAGTAGCTCCAAAAACTTGTTATGACTATGTTATAGTACCAAACTTATTATTTGTGACATGATACAAAAAGCTCATTAGGCAATTAATTTTATCCAATAAAGATCTATAAGTATATGAGTTGTATAAGTAGTAAAGTAGATATTATTCTAGATATTAATTCTACAAGGATTATATGAGTAGTTTGGCCAACTAATAATGAATTAACTATTACACTAGTTGAGAAAATAAACTCTAGTCTTAGATTAATACTTAGGCTATATGGTTAATTTACTTTCTTATGTATGATGAGTTTTATTAAATCTTAAGATATTGTTATTCTTGACTATTGGATGAAGGGTAGGATGATGTAGATTTTTCCCTTTGCCCCCTTGGCATACCATTGAAATCATACTTACTCTATTCATGAGTTATTCATACTTCTACTTCTTTTAGACAATACGTTAATATCAATTGTCCTAAATAATATCTTCGGGTATTCATTTATATTCTTCAATCTCAATAGTCATAATAGATGCGGAATAATTTAGTAATAATTATGTTTAATCTTTCGGTTTCATAATTATCATACTCATGTCAATTAATATATATTTTTATAATTATTTCTCTTATGAAAGTCAAATAATGAAATTATTTTTAATATTACCACTACCTTATGAAATATCTCACTAGTTTATGTGTATCGCACGACTTACTTATCATTGTCTGTCATAATAAACATATGACTCATATACTATGAATAAACCCCTAGGCCATATATTCTACAAAAATCTCTTATCATTTCAAGGCTAATTCTTATAGAATATGCATAATAGAATGGTTATAAATATATTTTTGATTTTAGCTTTTTGAGTGTCAAACTTACATCAATTAAACTAACATAAATTTAGGATTTTCATACATATATTCATCTCACGAGATAATAGTATAAGGGTTGTCACTTCTTTTAGATCCAATCTTGTGAGTATATTCCATTACTTATAAATGTCTTCCATAACCAACATGTATACATCTATATTAGTGTTAAACCATATATCTATGTTCTAATTAATATACATATCCATCAATATTCAAAAAATATAATATTTCTATGATAAAATATTATACAACCAAAACCATCTTACACATTAAGATCTAGGTCTCAAATTTAGTTTACAATCAATCTTTGCCTTTGGCTTAAAGATGACCTTAGTTAGTAGTTAAAAATCAGGTCCTCCTAGGGTTTGCTTATTCTTAGGCTTGAAATCTAAATTTCCATCTCTCTTTGAAAACTTTAAGTCCCCCTTTAATATTTTCAAGGTCCCATTGAGTTGCTATGTTCATCTTCAAGTTAAATATCATGACTTTAGGTTGAGGTTGAGACTTTAGATATCTTTGAATCACCTTTGGAGCACAAAGTCACAGTGACAAAGCATGGCACAAATTAAAAAATTTATCTCTAGGAAGAATATTCATAGTGATAAGAATGTCATTACTAAAATAATTATTATATGATACACAAACTAAAAATTACTTGGATTTTTATGATTTTGGTTATGTACATATATGTCACAATACCAAAAAATACCAAAATTTTTATACTAGTTTGGTACTTGGTTGTTGTGGCATAAAAATAATATTGTGGCTAAATTTTTATTTTAGAATTAATGCTACCTCTAAGATTATGTCATGATCATAAAGAATATATTACATGGTGAAAATTATGATAATAAGGTGGTAGGATTATGATATACAAAAAGTATTACAACTTATTTTTATAGTCAAGACCAAGAAAGTTTTCCACGATTTCTCAACATATATGTGCTAATATAATCAAATCATTAAATTATAAATATCTTGATTTTTCCTTGCTATTTTGCCATGCAATTCATATTTCCACCAAGTCTACCCATCATACTCAATTTAGATATAATTTTACTACTATTCATTTAATTCTATAAAATTATTATTCAATAAAATTCTGATATTTAAAGAACAAATTCAATATATATGGATCATGCAAAAAAATAAAAATAAAACTAAAAAGTTAGTACTTATAATATCAAAAAATTAAGAGGCATAATCAAATTATTTTTTTTTTGTTTTGTATACAATGTGAGATGCAATGTGACACGTAGATGAGTATTTTGGATTTAAATTATTGATTATAGACAACCCAATTATTTTTTAGTCTTGTTCACATTGTTCACATACAAAATTTTGGGTTTTTTAAATTTTTTCAAAATTATATACATTTACACAATTTTTATTTTATATTTTCCATGGACAAATAATGAATTTATCAAGATAGTTTTCACTATAACATATAAAATAATTGAATTTATCAAAATTGACTCAAAAGATGATATAAATAACAATGAATGAGATACTTACAAAAATTATTGTATTAATTTTTAGTTACAAAAAAAAAGATAAATATAATAAATAAAGGAAAAATTGTTGTCATTGTTTCTTATGTCTATCCACCACAAAATGCAGTCTTGGTTTGGGACTTTAGGATGTGATGAACCTTGTTATTTTGAAATTTAGTTATAAATAATTAAATTACAAAATTAATATAATTTCAATTATATAATCTTGTTACATATTTAAAAATAGCATAATATATAACAACTATAAAAGTATAAATTTTATTATATTATAAGATTTAGCAAAATTTTCAAATTATGAATTTAAGTTTTTTAGAAAGTAATTTAATAATTATAAAATTGTAAAAAGAATATAAAAATATAAAAAAAACAAATGAAACAAAACATTCAGTATTCACTAGGTGGACAAAAAAATAAATTTATGAAAATTATAAATATAAAATAAAAAATGGATAAACAAAAATATAAAAATTAGAAAATTGCAAAAAAATTAAAAAATGTAAAACTTTTAGAATTATAAAATCGATCGAATTATAAATTTTGTAGAATTATAAAAAACTAAAAATTATAAAAATTATAAAAATTATAAAAATTATAAAAATTATAAAATATTGAAAATATTAAAAAAATATAAAATTGGTAACTCAGAATTTATAAAAAAAAATGTTATTTATTAGAATTTTAGAATTATATAATTGATGAACCATAAATTAAAGTAAATTTTAGAAAATGCAAATATTAAGAAATTGAATAATATTATGATAGAAATGAAATTATTTAAAATTTTAATGTTTCATAAATTTATAAACTTATCAAATTATACGTTAGAGTTAATCAGAAAAGCTAAAATTCATAAAAAAAACTTGAAAAACTTAGATATTATAATAATTATAAATTCATAAAAATTTGTAAATAATGTATTTTTTAAAATATTAAAATGAAAAAGTAACATTCCTAAAGTGATGAAATTTTAAATTTGAAATATTTAAAAAAACTTTAAGAATCAAAAAATAAATGAATTAGAAAATTTTATATAATTCTTAAAATTTATCAAACAAAATGAGAGCATTATCCTTCCTCTTCCTTCCTTTAGTATTATGTTTTTTCAAATAACTACAAAAATTCCATTTTTAAATGATGATAACAATATGCATGATTTTCAACACCAAATATTATGGAACTACATGCAAAAGAGATGGATGTTTATTAGATATCAACAACATCACTATCTTGAATAATTGTTTAAAATTCTTTTAAAAACCAAAATTAATTTTCATAATTTTTCAAACTCATCAACCCAAAAGCTAAATGAAACATCAAATCATTGGCATTATATGTTATTGCAGAAATAAGTGTTCCACCATAGGGCCCACTCATATGAGATGAGTCGATAGTAATAATTGGCCGACAACTCATAACAAAACTTTTAGAATTAGTATACTTCACAATATTTCCTGGGTTCGTTTCAATAATACGCTCACACATCCAATGTAATAATTTATAATAATTATATTAATCACTGATTATATGTTCCTTCACCTTCTCTTTTGCATGACATTCTTGATTGTAAGAAATATTCAATCCATAATTTTGAATAAAAACCTTACATATTTGTCATGATAGATAATACAGAGTAGTTTGGATAACATTATTAATGATAACTGATGATCTACTAGGCCAACCATTAGGCATAGATACAATAATATCCTCCAAAGAATAATTATGAATGTTATTAAAAAGTATGCACTTGAACAATTTTAGAATTTCGAATATTTTGACAAGTAATTTTCCAAGGGCAATCAATGATATTATATATCACATACATGTGTCTTATGCAATTCATCTTAAATTTATATTTAAATCTTTTAGCTAAAGACATTAAGTAAATTGTATCTAGAAATTTATTTGCACTTGAAATGTTTAGCTCAACCCTATAATAGCATTATCATACCGAGTTAACTCAAGTGTAGAACCATATACTTCAACTGGAATTGGCTCAACCCCATAATGGTGTCAAATGGGTCCGTGTTGTGCCAGCATGGCCTAGTTTTTGGTGTCCCAATTGGGCTACAGTGCCATGCCATACTAGGCACATCTCAAAATGGTTAGTCGAGCATAGCACGATAAGCCTAAGGCTAGCCAAATTTGGGCCGGGTAGTGCTGTGTCGTGCCAAGTCAAGTTGGTTTGGGCAAGGTTATTCCAACCTATGATCTACCACTACCCTACTAGTTTGGGCCTAGATATTCTTCCACCGAACAAGGCCACCAGTTGAGGACTTGTGGTGGCGGAATTATGGATTAATTATTTTAATTTTTTTTTTCAAATTTCATATTTTAAATTCAAAATGTGGATTAATTATGACATAAGACATAATAACAATAGATTATTTATATATTTCACATAAATGATAAATCACAAAAAAATAAATCCATTAACTCAAATAATAAAATACAATAAATAATTAAAAATATAAAATAAATACATTCATGATGCATCATTCATCATTCAATCCAAAAATAAACAAATTAACATAGAGTTACAACTCACAACAACAACATAAAATCAAAATCATAAATCTCAATAGTAATAAATAATAATACAGGCTCAATGCCTCAATCCCAATGTCAATCAATATGAGTATGCAACTGATCATTATCACATAAGCATCTGAAGGTATTACTAGTAGTAGGCTCGACCTCCTTGAAATCACATGAGTCATTATCTACTAGAAATTCATCCACTCTTATTTAAGCATGATCTTGATCCTAGATGCCCAACCTTGAATCATTTCAATTCTTCATGCATGCTAGTGCCTTAATAACATTTAGCGGCAATCTCAATCACCTATTCGAAATCACATTGATTATAATAGAAAAAATAGGCTCCAATGCTATGCTTGACACTAGAAGAGTCAGTAGATCTCATGTCATCTTAGATAGCATGAGATAGATGGACTCATATGATTTCTACCATTGTAAAGTATTAAGGTTCTTGTTATCATTTTGTGATAAGATTGAACAGTAATCCGTATCTAAGTAATGAGATAGCTTGCTCATATTCAATGGTCCACCCCATTATTCTTTCCTGCTAATTGAATGGAGAAGTCGTTATCTCTGAATAAGGTTTCTATGTTCATACTCAGAACCCTCCTACTACTAATACAATACAAAGTGTCATAGTTTGTAAATAACTCAATCAACTTCTCTTGAATTAATCTTTTAGGTTGGTGTTCCTAGTTCATGCATTAGGATACATATGTCAAAATTTTCTATACCCAATCCACCTTAATCCTATGGTCCATACAAAAAACTAGATAATAATAAGATGGAATGGTGAACTAATACTTTAAGTATTTGGTTTTCATCTCAACACTCATATCACTAAAAGTGGAGTCATCTCTAAACTTTCTAAACATACTACTAATATTGCATATGCACATGAGTGCAATGTAAGTTATGGAAGTATAAACTGATGAACACATGTTCATCATGTCATAAAAAATATTTAGAAATTTCATAAATAAAATTTATGTATCACAGTCTCTATCATCAATAATAAGTTCGTCACTCTTACTATTGATGTAGTTAAATATAACATGTTCATATCCAACACATGACTCTAACATCATGTATATTTCTAATGGTGTCTCACATCCTTTTAAAAATTTTTCTTCTTTAGACTCACAGACAAATAGAAATTATCAAACTCTTTTTGTCTACTAGGAATTCGAAGATACTTTAGAGAGTTACATATTTTTTCTAAAACGGGGGAAACAACCTTCATCCCCACTTGTACTATAAGATTAATAATGTGACACATATATCTATCATAAAAAATCTCTCATAATAGATCATCTCTAATGGTCCTAACAAACATGTTAATGACTACTCCATTGTTAGATATATTATCAAATATGATACTATATATATTATTTTGAATATTATATTCTCTAATGATTCTCATCATGTACTTATATATGGTCGGGCTATCATGAGAATTGGGAATCTCTATGAATCTTAAAATCTATTTATATAATGTCCATTTAGAATCAATATAGTACGTGGTGAGGCATGCATAAGATGCATCAACATGACTAGTCTAGATATCGGAAGTCACAGATACCACACCATTATATTCTCTTAATGTATTTGTTATTATTTATTTTTCTAACTAATAGTATTTTAGTATGATATTGACTGCCCATGGATCCTCCAAAAATATATTCAAAAGACCCATCGTGATAATTAGGTTGGTCATGCATTCCCTTACTAACTCATTGCGATATATGAAGGGATACAACATAGAAGCTGAAATAGAACCAACCACAAAGACCTACACAGTTATATTTGCCTATGATCTAATGCACAATATTTTTTGGTGCATTATTCAGCGTTCTTCTTTTGGTGCCAGTCCCATATGCACTCATACAGGTTAATATTTTCTTATAATATTTATATTGTGTCGATTCTTCATTGAGACCCCTTATATTTTTTATTTGTAGTATGTTAAAGTGAGTCCAAACTAAAGATTTTATTCTAGTTTTTTATTTTTTAGATATTTAGGTCGAGACTATGAGAGAAAACATGGTTTCGGCCTTAGTCTTTTTCGTAAGCTTAGTTATCAATATAAAAGTTATCTATTATTACGTTAATATTAATATCATTCTCATCATTAAATTCTTCATTTGTCATTTTGAATTTTATTAGTTTATTAATTTATGATTATATTTTAAATGCTATTTTTTAAATTAAATATTACTGATATTGAATTATTAATAATAATAAAAATTAAAAAACTAAATAAAATTTAAAAAATAATACCCATTTAATCACTTATTGAAAATAATGTCAAAAGCTGAAACAAATCGAACTCCAAGAGGAGAGAGAGTCAGAAAGACATGACAAGAGAGAGAGTGAGTGTGTGTGTGTGTGAATAGGATAGAAAAAAAGAGGAGAGTGAGGTGAGATTTGAGAAGTGATATTGAGTAAAATGAGGAGATAATATATATAGATAATGAAAAGATTTTAAAAACATTTTTTTGAATTTTTTTTGAATTTTTTTTATTAATCTTTTATGGTATAAACTTGACAACCATCAAATTTTTACCCTATCCGTTGGGGTGCATCCAACAACAGGATGCATTTCGAATTATTATTTTTTGGATCGTTGGGGTTGGGTTGGTTCGACCTCGAGGGTTCCAAAAGGTTTGGGCCGTGGGGTCTAGCCGACCATTGGGGTTCCGGGCTGGCGATGGCTAGGGTCTCAGGCCCCTAGAGTCCCAACATGGGGCTCGGGCTTGGTCCAATTAGATCGCACCCAAAATGCAGCCTAAGTCATGGCACAATACCTGACTGTGTTGGCTAGCTAGTCCATGCCTTTGGGCCAGACAAATGGGTCGTGCTTGGCACGGCACGAGGCCCAACACCCCCTGTCTCAGCATGCACGACACGGGCCTATGCATGGTTATGGACCATGCAATGCTAGGCCATGCACGACTCGGTCAGATCATGCCTTTTGTCGAGCCTAGGTTGCTCAGCCCACCTGACACCTTTAGCCTAGAATCTAATGCTTTTTGTTTTTTGGTGAATTGTTTTGCACGCCCCGTTAGGTACCTAGTCCCACATGCACTTCTGAAGCTTAATGTTTTATGTATAGTGCACCAAAACATAAATTTCCCAATTTTTAAGATCTTAGATCTTTGAATATGTGATTTGTTGGATCTTTAATATTTTGGTGTTTTGAGTTTTAGGGTCCAAGCTTTAGATTAATAAGATCCCAACCATGTTGGTGTTTTTTCACTATAAATCTATAATGCACTTATAATTTTTTTGTAAAATTGGTGAATTAGCTGAATTTGTTGGAGACTCTATATGTTGCTTAAGTCAATTTTATATGTTATAGTATTGCATTTAACTTTTTTTATTGAGTGAAACATGGAAAAAAGAATCATTTATTCATTTCTTACTAAGCTTTTTGTATTTTGATTGGTAATGATTAACTACTAGATTTTTCAGCATGGACTCACCAACCAAGCTTTCATTGTCGACTCTCTTTAATAAAGAAAAAAAATGTGTTCAATAAAATATTTGTATTGGTGGTGCATTAAATTTTAAGTGACTTATAGTATAATTATTTGATGCTTACTCAAGATGTATCCATTTGAAAATATATAGTTTTATATTTTGTGTCGGACAAATCCCTTGAGGAATTGTGCAAATAGGCATTCATGTCCAAATTGAAATATCTTGATGCAGGACAAATACCTTTAATTATGACTATATATACTTAATAAGGGATGAAAGCTCCTAGCTAGGGTTATTACCATTAGTTATTAGGGTTAGATACCCTTAGACTAACCTAGATATCCTCAATTGAGACTAATATCCATTAGTCAAGGCTAAGTTTCCTTGATTGGGACTAAGTACCATTTGTTAGAGCTGAATGCATTTTGATAACTTCTCTTAGTTTGGGCTAGAAGACCTTAATTTGGACTAAGTTTTCTAAGTTGGTGCAAGATTCCTTTGATTGATATTGAGTTTCCATATATATATGGTTAGATTTGTTTGAAAGGCTCTAAGGGTCCTTAGCTAGGATGACCTTATATATAGGGTTTTATTGTGACTGGAGATATTGAGCTCTCATAATACCTCATTTTTCATATGGATTTGGTATAATACAATGATTACACTTACTTGAGCATGAGAAAAATGCTTAGCATCCAAAAATATTATGCTTTGTGGTTTTTTAGTTTTTACATTTTACTTTTCCTTACATGTAGCTAGAAAAAATGCCAATTATTTATACTGGTTGATCTTTTATCATACCATGCAATGGATGTGATTGTACCTTCATTATGTTCTATTTTTAGAAGATGATATATTTATATTTGTTTTTGGAATCTCACTTTTTACTTCTCAAAATTAGGTATATCATTTACTAGTCTGCAAACTACAAAAGAATGATGAGTGAATTCTACTAGCTAGCTTACAACTCTACACTCATGTGGGGGCCTATAGGGTCTACATCATTGATCAATTTTTTCTTGGAAATTCTACCTAATTATAGATGATGTCAAGGTGGCATTGTTAGACAACTCAATTTAGTCTACTAAGGTATCACTAGTTGATTCATCAATTTCACCAAGGAGAAATTTGTAGCAAGGTAGTGCCTTCTCAAGCCAACCCTAGTGAAGATGTTTATATTTTTTTTCAAGGATACTACTAGTTTTAATTTTTTCAAATATTATTTGGGTCTTAATAGAATATAATATTTTTAACACTCATTATTAGTTTGAGCTCTTGCTAGCCGAGTTTTGCTTTGTCCATACCATGAAAGTTGAGACAAATGGTCAACTATGATTGCTAGCTAAATATCTGAGCTATTTGTGGTAAATAGTCTTCCTAATTCTTCAAATATTGAGGTCAAGAGAATAACACCGGTGTTCAATCTCTATGATAAAATGTTGGTGTCACTAGAACTCCCTTTGATAGCTCAATTCTTGCTTTAGTGACAAGGTTTTTACCGCAATGTTTTTAAGTTAAGTTTTTATTAATATTTTTTTTTGATCTTTTTGTTTGTATGATGCATACATAAGTAGACAAAAAAGATTAGTGATGCATGTAGAAAAAGGAGCAGTAGATAGGTTTGCAAGAGAGAGAGAGAGAGAGAGAGCAATGACCCTATCTTCTTCTTGCATAAGTGAACTTGAATGTGGTGGTAGACAAGCCATCTTTTTATTTTGTACCAATAAGTATTTGAGAACATGAAATGATCTTGATTCAACTAAAGTCTCCTAGGATCATAAGCCAAGCATAGCAATAGTGGATATTTTTAAAGCTATATTTCTCATGAGAAGATAAAATGAAAACATAGACCAACAAGGAAGAAGTGATCCTCATGCTTAGTCATTATTTTAATATATGCATGTGAAAAAGAATAGTTAATAGTGAAAAAAAATCATATCCCTTTGAGTAGCTTCTAAAGACAAAAGCCCTAAAATTTTCTCAACCATATTATATGGCACTATATCAAGTCGTCGATCAATTTAATTCGGGGACAATTCTGCCCAACAATAAGCCAATTGAAGTGGTTATGCTTCCTTCAAAGGAAATGTAGTATAACAACCATTTTGATATGATAATGAAAAATACAAATTTGAAGGAACACATGCATCTTAATTAATGTAGTTATTAATGTCAATATAATTGTACCTCATCAATTGAGGTTCAGAGAATAGTTTCTTGCTAGTTAATATTTGATTAGTCAGATTCAATAATCTTCTTTACATGGGAGCAATACCCTCTATCTAAGAGGCTTGAGATATGGGCAATAAATGAAGTATATCTTATTTTAGTTTATTCACATTTCTGACCTTGGTCTTTGTATCGAATACTATAGGAAGGAATACTCATGAAAAAATAACATTTTAATAAAACTACTAAAAATGGCAAGAATTAGAGATATTAAATGGGACATGACATGATGGCATGACCTTTTTTTTGCAAGGCATGACCATGCCATCGTCTCATGCCAGATATGGCACAATAAAATTATTGTGTCGTATCAGGCATGACATGGTGGCTCGGTCCACTAGCCCAACACGACATGGTGGCACAGCCGAGTGCACTACCATGTCGGACTATGTAAAAGGTGAATGCGAAACCCATTACATAAAGATACAATGGATGAGTTAGCTTATATGGCTAGCTAATTATAATCAGTCAAGTGGCTAATTGTTTTAAAATAATTAGACTACCACGTGACTATGCGGTCTAATGGTTTAGACTGCACCATCATGGGCACGGGGTCAGACCATCGATGCCTACTTGTTTAAAAAAAACAAAAATTAGACTACTCGGGTGATAGCCCATCATGCCCGGTGAGGCCCCGTTGGGTGGTCACTCGGGCTGGTTTACTGGGCACTGGGCCAAACATGTTTGAGACCTCTAACAAGAATTCCATTCCAAGGCCTTTTTAGGATTTGGATTTTAGCTTATCTCTTTATTTATTGAATATAGGTAATTTTTGTCATTCATAGAATGGTGCATCATCATTCAAGGTTCTCCCATTTATTGATTGATATTAATATTTCAATGGCATATGTCATGCAAGCTACAAAGAGGAGGGAGAAATAAGAAAAGAAAATTTTTAAAGTATGTGTGGAATCCATAGACTATATGGAGATGACTCTAAAAAGCACGAGAATAGTAGCCAAGGCATAGTGACATGGTGATATTGCTCTACCTAAAGAAAAGATGGCCATGGCGACTATGACTTCTATTATGGATGATAAGTCCTAGTTAGAGAAAGGATGAACCCAAGTGGATGAAGTTTGAGTGAAACTTGAGGGAGTTTTATCCCACTAAGTGATGAATCATCTTGTACCCTCTAGGAATTATATGTCATTAAGCTTTCCATGTATATAGACATAACAAAGGAAGAGAAAACTGATCTCAAATAAAATTTCAATATAAGCTTGTAGCAAATCTTATCACATGGGAATAATTATTCCATGTTTCATTATGGAATATGCAATGATATACAGTAGGTTATGTATAGCATATTAGCTTCTAAAGAATAATTATTGCGTGAGTTATTTGTTGACTTTACTTCTTGATGAAAAGGTAATCAGAATGAACTTAAGCATTACATGAACCTAAAGGGGTGAATCCTCCAACAAGGATAATTGAGGCATATAATTCAACTATAGAAAAAATTGTGAGGCATCTATCTATGGTAGATACCATTCACCATTTTATTTGAAATTGTGACTCTTGTGCAACAAATGGATAGTCTTAGAGTTTGCATTTAATTTGAATATATGAAGTATTAGTATATGCTAATTCAAAAATGAATTAGCATATAATATAAGTAAGCCTAAATGTATAGATGGACTAGTTATAAATTTTATAATTTTTCTCCACACTCAAATTTCAATGCATTTTATGAGCCAGAGGACCTAAGCCAAATTGTTGAACACTTGTAATTCTATTTAGTAGGATATTTTGTTATGAGGCATCCAAGGTAGTTATTGAAAAAAAAAATTCATGGATGAGTAGTGGAAATCCAATGCTCAAACCATTCAACATCCTAGAAGATGAATATATTTTAAGTTTTACACTTTGGAGGACATGGAAGAGGTGTTAAACTATGGCCCTTGTGCTTGGCAGACCTTTGTATGTAAAATCTATACCATTAGGGTTTCATTATAGAGTGAAAAAAATGGCTAAGATCCTAATATGGGTAAAATTACTCAATTTTTCAATCAATTTGTGGAACCCAATTAGGTTGAGTAATGCTACTGGTTGTATATATAGGACATTACATATGGGTAATTTGACTTCAAATATATCTAAAATTTTTTATGCCCGGGTATTAGTGGAAGTAGATCTTAATGAGGATTTACCTCAAGAAATTACACTTATTTTCCTAGATGGCTTAGAAATTATACAACTTGTTATATACGAGCATCTTCTTCTTTATTGCAAGGAATGCTCCATTTTTGGGCACATACAAAATATTTGCAAAAGACATGGTAATAATGTCAACTTGAAAGAGGTCATGGATATCTCCACTAGACCAATCAGCAATGCACTTGTGGTTAAAATCTCACAATTTGCAAAAACAAATGATGATCATAGGCCAGAAGATGTTCAGCAAATACCCTCGGAAGCTTTCCTGGAGGAGGAGGAGAAGGAAGAAAACACACTTACTCTAGTAACCACTAAAAGAAAAGAAAAAGAGGATGGCTCCCCCCTATTCACCTGCCAAGGACCAATTGAGGAGCAACACTAAGAGGGTGAAAATGATGGCTTCACCATAGTAACAAGAAGAAAAAAAAGGATAAACCAAAAGAATGACCTTCTCTCGATCTTCAAAACAAAGGAGGTAATAAAGTTAAACCAAGCTGGGGCATTCCACCACATGGACCCGGATGACAAAGAACCCAGGGTGCTCAATCCCTTTTCAACTGAGTTATATTTTTGTTGGATCTATTTCTGTTTCTTTTTGGGTTTTGATAATTGTTGGAATTTTGGAGGTGGGGCTGGAGAGGACTATGTGTGTTGCTCCCTAGAATTGTTAAGGGAACTTTGGGGAGAGGAAGGGGTACCTATAGGGTGGTGTGTGCACTTGTGGATTGTTGATGTAGTTCTTGGATGCATGTTATAATAAGATATAACACATATCATCACAAGTAGTTTAATCTAGAAGGATTTCCATTCTGGACCCAGTGGCTTGCATGAATACAGCCTTTGAGTGAACACATAGTAGGAACCCACCTTGTGGTGATTAGTGTCTATAGTTTGGCATGAATAGTGCCAACTCAGTATGACATGGGGTTCAGCATTGTAATAGGATATGCCTCTACTTGTGTCATCCTGAGTTGGGTCATATGCTCACATAAACATGAGACCTCGATATTGCCTTAGGGTAGCTCGAGAGTTTATGTTAGATGATCTCATGTCTATTTATATGCCAAATGTGAGTGAGTTATTCGAATTGCTTGTTCAAAGATGGAGTGTTGATAAAAATTGTATGCTAATGTCACTACAAGATTTTGTTGATATAGCAATGAATTTTTCCATCACAAAATCAAAAAATCCATCACTAAATACATTAGTGACAGATTTGCGATGGAAAAAATTCAGTCGGTAAAATGCTCATCGCCTAAACTTAGTGACAAAAATTTCAGTCATTACTATATTAGCGACGGATTTAAATTTTTTGTCGCTAAGATTAGCGACGTAATCTAATTTTCCATTGCATAAATTTGCAATGAATTTTAATTTTCCGTCACTAATTTAATTTCTTGTACACTTTTCGCATCATTTTAGCGATGGAATTTTCTGTCGCTAAAATTTAACTTCCATCACTAGAATCCATTTTTATTTAATTTTTTTATATTAATTAAAAAATTATTGCAATATTTTTAATTTTTAAATAATTAAAACCATAATAATAAAAAGCACACATTCATTGGAAAAATAAATATTAATTTTGTATATTGTTAAAAATAAAAACAATACAAATAACTTACATTAATTATGTTGCAACAATTAAAAAAACTATTAACACAATAACTAGTTCATATCATCGTCTAAAAAAACTAGCTCATAATCTAAAGATCATGATCATGACCTAGAGATGGTTATGGGGGTGTAGAAGCTAGATTGTTAGGATCTGAATGCTGGGCACTAGATTGAGACTGTGCGTTAAACATATGTTCAATGTGCTCCATATTATGTTGAAATTGGTGTTCTAATTGCTCTTTATACAATCTCACATCTTCATTCATTTTGAGTTGAAGTTCTTGAATTTCTACTCTCATCCTTTGCCCAACCACTTCATCCACACATTGTGTGAAATGTTTATCAAACGTAAAATCATAGCACGAAGTGGTAGAAGAACTACTGAAAGTCTTGGGGTAAAATGTAGACACCTGAGAGCCAAGGTCATGCACTCGCCTCTTTTTCTCACCTCCAACTGCTTGTAGATATAACTGACTCATGTTAACATCCACAGGCTCCGTTGAATCCTCCTCAGATTGAGAAGCAGAGGCGATCATGGTTTCCACAGCATCCTATATTTAATTCATTATAAATTTAATAATTATTTAAGATTAATTGTTGTGTTATTTTAATATAGCAAAATTGAAATCTTACATTGATGTCCTTAGATCTTTTGTCAATGAAAGCACCATCTTTTTTGGCATTTTATAGCACAAAACTTTTCCAAGCAAGTATCTACATTTGGATGATAGTTTGTGGCTTCAATCTTTCCCATATATATCTCTCGATGAGGAAGTTTCAGTGCCAAAACATTATCAAAAAATAAATAAATAAAAACAAGAACAAAGTGCAAGTTTCAGCCAAAAATTCATAGCTTATTCTGTTTTATGTTATAAGATTCTGGGGTAGTTTTTTTTTAATCTTTTAACATTCAGGTCGTACTTTTTTTAAAGAAAAACCCAAAATCCATATCATGAGGTACCTAGCTATTAATTGAATGTTGTCCTTTTGTTGAGGGTATAAAGAAATACATTCATAATGTATCAATGCTTACTTCATTCTAGAGTTCTATCCATGAAGACCTTTCCTCTCAAGAACTAATTTAAGCTACACGAGGGAGAGAAATTTCATTTTGATAATGTTTCTTGACTTTATATTGAAGTAGAAGATGCAAAATGAAGAAGAACAACATACCAGCAAAATAAAATCATCAACTGGGTTAGAGTCAGACATCCAAGGTTCCAGTAACAACACAAATTAGTGTTGCGATTTCTATTAGCACATGAGTTTTTGCAAGTAAACATATGAAACTTTTCTTAGCAATATAGAAAAGCATGATGGTGGTGTTGCTGACAGTGGTGATTGAAGATGATGGTGATGGATGGCGGTGGGGCGATGATAGCTGGCAATGATGGGCGGCAATTGCATTGAATTGGAACGGCTTGGGGAATTTAAGCTGCTATCTAAACAAAAACTAAAGAAAATAAGGTTTTAGGTTTAGGTTAAAGCGACTTACGGGATTTTGCAAAAAAATTCCGTAAAGTGACTTAGGGAAGCTCAAAATTAGCGACAAAACTAAAAATCCGTCGCTATTCCCAAATTTAATTTTTTTTTGCTAAAATACTGAAAGTTCTATAGCGATGGAACTGATAATTCGTCGCTAATATAATAACGAAATTGATAATTTGTCACTGATATAATGACGGAACTAATAATCCATTGCTTATATAATGACGGAATTGATAATCCATTGCTATTTAATAGCTCCCACCAACTTTCCACCTTATTTTGGTGATGGAATATTATCCATCGGTAAATCGGTCGCTAAGTTGGTTTTCCATCGTGAATCCATTGCTAATTTGTAACGGATAAAATCAATCGCTAAATCGACTATTTTTTGTAGTGTGTCCAAACATGGGGAGTCAATACTCCAGTTGGTGTCAAGGGATGATCGAAGAGAACAAGTTAAGAATGTAATGAGACTTTTAACTTGTCATGTTATGGGTACTTGGGATAAATCTCGAGTCTTCTACAGTTGCTCGATGGTGGCCCATATTAGGCATGGTAGACTCACCTTAAGACCAGAATACCCTAATACTAGGATGGTGGGCTTATAAGTGACATGTAAGAATAATTTAGATCACTCCTCTTGGGTAGACAATATTGAATTCAAGCTGCGAATTGATTCAAGTGAGTTAACCTTGACTCATGAAAATCGCATGTGGATTATAAGGGGTTTCAACTTTCCCATCAAGCACAAAGACGTGCTAAGACTCATCGGGCTCCACTCGATTAGTATTCTTTGAATCTTAGAAACTAAATTAAATAAGAGTAAATTTGATTGGCTGATTAATACTAAATTTTAAAAAGTTCAGGTCTATGATAACTTTGATTACCATAAGAATGGCATGATTCTAGTGCTCTGGGATAGTCAGGCCTCTAAAATTGAATAGCATATGTAATATAGTTAGACCCCTTGATGCAAACAACACTATTCATTATAGCTTTATTTGAACCATGTGTTAAAGTATGAAATTTATATCTATTTACATAATGTATGAGATACATATATAAACTTTGTAATGATCCTTTTATAAGATCACTCATTTGTTTATAATATTGCATATAATTGTAAATACAAAATGATAAAGGACAAATTAATACATATATAATATTTGTTTAGAATCATGAATAATAAATTATATACTAACATAGTTTTTAAAACTAATTTGCAAAATATTTTTCAAGCTTTGCATCAATTGAATTGTCATCAATACGAGGGTTTTTCTGTCTTAACTCCCGAGCAAATAATCTTTAAAAATAAAATTGAAGATATTTTGATTAATGAAAATGTTATATCACATACAATGACAAATATTAATGTAGTAACATTTTTACAAAAGTGTATACAACTAATAAATAAGTTATAGTAAAATAATTATTAAATAATTTTGGATTAAAATTAGAAAAGATTGGTTGTTTCAATTTATTTTTGTCATTTATATAAAATTAAAAATTTGATATTTATCAATATTGGATGAAATTGCATTAATAAAGAAAAAAAAAGAAAAATTTATAATGTCATAATTTTAATTTCTATATTAATTATAAGTACTAAATAATTATATAAACATATTATATATAATATAAATAATTATAATAAATTATGGATGTCAATATATTAAAAATTTTCAAAGAAAAAACATACAAAATAAATCATCTATAAACAGAGAATATTATTAAATGAATAAAATATTCTTCTAAACTATTTGAAGCATATAGTATACATAGGCATATACCACATGTTACATATAATATGAAATTTTTTAATGTTAAATAAAGGATTGTATTATTTATTTTATTATAGTTTTAGTGAAATGTTGATTAAACAACTATATAAAATTTTAAAACTAGCTTCTAATTTTTTTTAGTTTTAATGATTTTTGTTACGTTTCACAATTCTAATTGCATTCCCTCCTTATATTTTTTCTATTATTATTGTTATTACAAATGAATATTTAGTAACTATTTTAATAATTATAAATTGTTTATTGTTGAGGTTACATCATTAAGTTTTGTTATTTAATTTTGAAATTATTAAATATCATGTAATTCTAGTAATGAAATAAAATACAAAATAATTTTAATGATATTAACTATTGTTCAATAGCAAAATACACAAAACTATCATAAATCAATTAGGTTACAAAAAAATATATCAATTATATTTATAATAATTCAGCAAAATAATTAGATAAAACCCAATATAAATGTTAAAAATAGAAAAAAATTACACGTAACATGAAAATGCATAAATGGAGCTATTCCCGAATATAATACATAGGAGATAAAATAAAAATCATAATTTCATACCTCAAATATAAATGAAATGTGCGTCTAATAATATATGGAGGATAGACAATTTAAACATGAATCAGACAAAATCACAATCAAACCAAAAGATTCCCGAAACCCTAAAAACAATTTGAAGTTTCAAAGTGGTATTTGAAATTAATTATCATATTTTAGCAATGAAATTTATTTACGTTACTAAAATAGTGATGGAATTAATTTCCATCACATAATCATTTTAATTTATATAGCGACGGACTTAATATCCCTTGCAATACTAGAAATGGATTTGATTTCTGTTTTTAATTATAAATGAATGCAAATATTTATGTCATTAAATTCTATGAAAGTATATCTACTTTTCACTTCGCGAATCATTTAGCAATGGAATAAAAAACTCAAAATTTTCGATCGGTATTTAGTACCTACAATTTTTTCGGTTTCTATTTTTTCCTAATTTTGTAAATCCTATTTTGACTCCATTTCAAATCCGTTCTTAATTTTAGAAATAGATTTGGGCATTTCTAATTTCTATTTCTAAATGATTTATTTATTATAGAGATATACACAAACTCTATTCATTTTCTCATATATAGTGTATACATATGCACTATACAAATTTAGAAAATGTATACATTATATATTAATATATATAGCGTATTCATATGCATTATATATGTTTATTTCAGCCAACATGTGTGTGTGTGTGTGTGTGTGTGTGTGTGTGTATAACAATGATGTGGTATGTGTGAGTTGGATTATTATGATAGCTGGGCAAATTTGGGTTTTCAAATTTAATAGAGCTAAAATATAAATATTTTAATTTTTGGGTACATTTTTATTAAAATTGAACAAAAACATAAATATTTTGATTTTGAGTCACAAAATATAATTTTTTCAATTATTTTTTATACTACCTTTGTGATAAATTATTAATCCTATCATTTTTTTTATAATCTGTACCTTCTATTTATTGATATTTTTTTTTTTGTTTCTTTTTTTTAAATTTTTAGGTCAACATCAAAATAGAGTATACCCTCTTAAGATTAGTACTCAATAAATTAATAAAATATCTAAAATAATATTTTTCTTTAATCTTGACTCGGGCTAGTTCAAAAAGCATCAAATTTTGTTAAGATAATAATATAATATAGCTTCAGTAAATCCTTATATAAATATGTGATCACATTAACATTATAAATTAATAATTTCTTAAAATTATAAATATAACTAATATAATTTAGTAAAATATGATTCTAGTGTTGTTTTTTCTTAAAACTTAAAGCTAGTTGAAACTATTCTCTAATTTTTATTATTTTATCCTAAAGTTCTGATTTGAGAGAGTTTTTCATATTGTCTATATATTTATAGTGCATATAATATATGCTATCACAATTAATAAATTAAAATTATTTAGTAAAAATACAATAAATTATATTTAATTATTAAGAAATAATGAACATTATTTTATTATTTATTTATTATTAAATAGAATTCATTATATCTTTATTAATATTCATTGTTTATGGTGTTTAACTTATTAAATAATATTCATTGTATTATTTTTAAAATAAATAATATTCATTGTTTCTTAATAATTAAATATAATTTATTTTTATTAATAAAAATAGTAAAATGATTATTTTATATTAATTCAATAAATATGATACATAAATAAGTTTTTAATCTATTTAAATTCATCAAATCAAAATTTAAATTAATGAATCATGAAAATATTTTATAAATTAATAAATATTAATTTATCAATTAATTAATAACTATTAATAATAATAAAATATTATTATTCCAATAATATTAATTTAAATAATTTAAATAATTAAGTGTAAACTGTAAAATGTTATCGTCGGATATCGGATATCGGATCCCGGATCCCGGATCCCGGATCCCGGATCCCGGATCCCGGATCCGAACCGAGTGCCTTAACAAAACACAAAAGTAAAACGTTTTCGATTGCCGAAGGGAACTTTATCTAAATGCCAGCAATGCGAAGGACTCTTGGAAAATCAGATACTGATTCAACGTCCATTTCTCCTTCGGAAGAGTATGGAAACCGGCCGGAAAACTATCGTCGAAGTGTCGTTCGCAGAAAAAGGTCTCGCCAGAGGAGTCCAAATTCTTCCTATGATTGTGATGGAGAACATGTTCGACGCAGCCACAAGAAGACCCGTTCTTCACGAAATATCACAGAAGAAGATATTGCCGAGTATCTGGCCAAAAAGGCTCAAAGAAAGGTTAGTTTATCTTTGATTATAATTCTGGCTTCTTTTAAATTATTCCTTATCTTTCGATATTTTTTTCCAGGCAACGAAAGTAGCGAAGAAATTGAAGGAGCAGCTAGTGCCTGGATATTCTAATGATTCTAATCCCTTTGGTGACTCCAATCTCACAGAGAAGTATGTTTTTGTTGCCAGGTTTCAATGTTCTGGTTTCGTAATAATGAGTTGTTTTTTTTTTCTGGAATGTGTTTTTGGTTTAGTGGTCTGTCACATCATGTTATGCGCCATGTGAACGCAACCATGAATTGGCACATGATAGGCATCAATGCGTGCTTCCCATTAATTTCTCTGGTCAGTCTTCTATGGAAATAATGGGAATGAGTTAAAAAAAAAAACTGAATCATTTTAAATGCAGATTACAGATAAAAAATTTGATTATCATTCAGAAAGATGATATACAAATTTGCTTTCAAAATTTGCTTTATTAATTTTCCATCACCATCAGACTGAGTTTAAAAATCCAATAAAAGTTAATTAATTTCACGCATTATTTTTCCTCGGAAATTTTATTTTACATTGTTTTCATGCTTGAGATACGGGTCAGCATTTGGTTGATCACTTAGGTTAATGGCTTAGGTTGATGGCTTAGGTTGATGTTTCCTTGTTTTACGTTATGGATATGGGTCAGCATTATTGAAAGTTCATCAATTCTTAAGTGTTGAAGATATCTAATTTGATAAGAATTTTCCTCAAATTTCTTGATTATTATGTAAAGCAAAAACTTTGTTTTTCTAAGTTTAGGGTAAGAACTATGTGTTAAATGAGGCATGTAGGGATCACTTAGGTTAAGTGGTCCCACTTTGTTATGCCAGCAAACCTCAAATTTGAGGGAATTTGGCACAACCTATTGGCTTGATGTGCAATTGGGTTTGTAGTGCGAGTGGTGGGTTGGCTAAGGTTTTCAAGTATCCACCTCGTGGCATGTCTCGTGTCTCATGCCATTTCTGGGCATGACACATGCCCTTGGCTCGCCTGGGCTTGGGCATGCTTTGAGTCCATGCCAAGCCTGGCTATTGTAAGAGCCCATGCCTAGCCTTGGCATGACATGAGAACATCCCCATGCTAGCCGAAGCAAAATATATGTCCATGCCCCATGGCTAGCTCGGGTAGTGGGCATGAAAGTAGCTCATGTCACTTGTAAGGTGCTATGTGTTTGTTAACTTGCTATGCCAATTAGGCAAAGGCAAAGGTAGCTAGTGTCATTGTACCAGTGGTCAAGTGGGCATGAGTTGGTTTGGGTAATGACATATGGGTCAAGATAAATCAATTATGAATATGAGAAAAAAATTATATTTAAATTGTATAATATTCATATAATAAAATTCTTAAAAACAAAAATTATATATAATTAATATAAAATAAAAAAATTGAATTTCTTAAATTTTATGCGATGTCTATAACCTAAACTTTATGATTATGATTATTATATGTTTGAATGTTTAATTTATTTAAAATTTTATTAAATAATATGCTAAAACTTGAAATATTATTCTTGCGTATTACTAATTTTTTAAATGTCAATAATTATAGTATATTTATTGTTAGATTTATTTAAGAAAAATAAAATTTGATGTTATAGTAAATACTAGAAAAGTCAATATTTATCTATCATTTTAAATTGCATGAGAAATATGAATTCATAAATTTTTGAGTAATTTAATATGTTATTTTTTTAAATTATTTTTAGGAAATATGTATGAATAATAATTATTATTTAAATAATTTGAAAGCTCATATTTATTAGAAATATAATCTCATTGTTATTTCCTAATCGATGAAATGAAGTATTTATCATATTTCAATGTAGGTTGAGTATAGTATGTAGAGATACTATAATATTTTTATTTGTAATATTTATATAAATATTTATTTGTTTATATATGAAGCATAAACAATTTTCAAAATCTTTTATCTTAATTTTCATATGTATACAAATAACCATGCAATACAATAGATGAATGCTTGACTAATTAAAAAAATTTATTTTATTGTAATAATTATTTCATTAAAAAATAAAAAATTCTAAGAATTTTAAAGAGGTACACATGTTCATAATATCTTAAAAATATTTGTAAGAAATTTAAAAATAAAAAATATAGCTTCTGTTCATATGATATTATTAAAATATTATTAGTTTTACAATTCACTAAAATGAATAATATATTTTTATAGTAAACACATGATTCTAATATTCAGATATATTGAATTTTTATAATGTTGAATATAATATTAAAATTTGTTTTAGGCTTATTGATTGACATATTATAAAAATATTATAGTTTATTATACTTATTAATAAATTTTATAATAGCTTGAATAGCTTTTAATTAGAGTGAAATTAATTTTAATTTAGTTTGTATTATTAAATTATTAATGTAAATATATATTTAATATAAAAAATTTTAGTAAAGTTTTTTTTAAATATTTTTGATGATTAAATTAATTATGTTATTATTATTTATAGTATTATTTAATATAATATTAAATATTTTATTTTGAATTATATATTTTTTATTATAGGTGTCAACCGGGCCGGCCTGACCCATTTTTTTGGGCTCAATCACATGCTATAATACCGTGCTGTGTCTGATACGGTATGATTTCTTGGAAGGCAAGTCTGACACTGCCCGTGGTCCAGAATCCGCCCGGGTCCAGGTTGGTTTGGGGCGGGTTGGTCGGAGCAATTTTGGCTAGGTTGGGTTTTTTTTAATAAAAAATTAGGGTTTCGAGTGGCGTGTCGCTGTGCCGTCTTCGCTCATCAGGCATGCCGAGTCGTTGCCCATCGGGTGTCACCATGTTAACTTCTATCGTGCATCACCATGTCGCCTCCCTTTCAGGTGTCGCCAAGTCATCCCCCCGTCCTTTGTCGTCTCGTCGTTTCCCCTTCAGGTGTCGCCCCATTGTTTCCCAGTTGGGCGTCGCTCAGTGTAATGTCCTGTGCCGTGCTCACGTGCCAAGCATCCGTGCCATGCTTGATATTGCATGTGGACCGAAAACCCTTGGCATAACACGACATGATTTATGTCGAGGGTTTGCCTGGCATGGTCCGGGCACAGCATTGTAGTGTGTGGTGCCGGGCTTTGGGCCGGGCACAAGCTGTCGCGTCTATTTGGACGCCGATATTTTTGATTAATTATAGTTAGGTGCTTATATTTGATTGAGTCATAATGAAGATAAAATATTTGTTGGTATCATAATAATTTATTTTTAGCATTTAATTTGAATTAGTGTAATAGACTATGATACATGTAAATGATATGTTATTTTGAGTAGTTCATATGTTCGAGGTTATTGATATTATACTACTTTGATATTTAAATTCTAAAATTATTGATTCTTTTTTAAATTTAAAATATTTTATAATATTCTTTTAATAAATTTGTCTATAATTCTATGATAAATAGAATGAACATGTTTTTATATAATATATAAAATATAAAATTTTTTATAAATTTTAGTAGAAAAATCATAAATTCATAATAACAATCAATTTTGCTATCAATTCTCTTATAAATTCATGATTATATATGAAAGAAGTCATTAAATTTGAAATAATTTTAATGATACTAAATTGAATTTGTTTAAGATTTAATGTATTATGAGTTTTTATATTATGATTTTTATGTTTCTCAATTATTGATTTTTTATTAAATTTTAAATATTTTATAATATTATCTTAACAAATTAATTTATGGATCACATGATAAGTAGATTAGACATATTTGTATATAAAAAAATATAAATCTAGAATCTTTTGCAAATTTTAATAGAAATCATATAATTGCAATCAATTTAGCTATCAATTCTTTTATAAATTTATAATTGTAATTTTCATGTAAAAGAAATTATTAAACTTTAACTATATATAATTTTAGCGATACATAATTGAGTTTGCTATGAATTTAATGTATTATTCTTTTGGTATATATTCAAATGTTTTTTAACATCCCCCAACTAATTTTGTAGTTATATATATTTAATATAATATTTATATTGTTTTGATTTTTTTACTTATCTAATATATTTTTATTATATTAAAGTAAATTTATATGATATAAATTTAAATAAATTTACCTATTTTTTTTATTTCCATGGAGACACCTAGGAGGTAAATCAAATGAAGTTCGGGTACTTTAATTTAAATAATTTAAAATATTAAACTTATTATTATTAATTTGACTAGAATTAATTTTGAATGTTATCAAAAAATAAATTTATCAACGATAGTCTAAATTAAAATTTTAGAAGAAAGGTTAGAAAGAATAATAAAATTAAATAAAAATAAAAAAACTCGAATTTTGCCTAATAATATAGGCCTTTTACAAACATAGCATATAGGCTTCAAAAATATAATTTTTTTATTATAAAATAATTTATAAATTAATAAAAGTATGAAACAATGAAATTAAAATTTTAATTAAATTTTTTTTTTTAAAATTTATAAGATTAGATAATAGAAGATAGTCAATAAACATGTATATTAAAAATAATATTAAGTTAACTCTATTTAATAATAGAAGGTTTAAGTTAGTTTTTTAAAATTTTTTTTAATTGACCACTAGATGTTAGATCCCATCTTATTGTTGGATTCTGTCCAATCATTACAATGCAATGATTGGAACATTCAGTGTGTTAAATAAGATTGTGGGTTGAGTCATTTGAACATGTGGCAAATCATATGTTTGTCCTGATTTGACTCATTTTTTTAATCTTAGCTGCATAGTGCTATGTGTGTAGGTGTGCTTGCAAAGGTTCATGGACATTCTACCCATGACTATATCATGACTCGACTTGTGATGGGACCCTGAGCTGCCACATTGGGTTGTGTTATGTTGACCTGCACCAATCCCACATGTGGACCATTCTATACTAGGCCTGCCTTCATGTGGGGTGTGCCTCATGCCTGGCCGAGTCTTGACTTGTTTTTCTTTCTAAAAGAACTAGTTATGAAAGCATATTTATGTATTTTTGTACTATAGTTTGGCTTCTCCAATCATTAGCTTAACATGCTAATGCTAAGCTTTCATTTCCCTAGTCATTTCTTTCTACTTTTGCTACTTCCATTCTCTTGTATGTGCACTAGTTTGAAGAATAGCTTCAGTTATCTTTCGTGAGCAATCTCAATGGGACTTTTTTTTGCTGTATGAAATTCGAGATTATTATAAACAAACTTTGTTTTTGTTATAAGTACTTTTGGTTGCTTTGAATTGATGGTTAGTTGGAGTATAAAGTTATTATATAGTTTGATAGTGCTCATATACTTCAAATACTCTAATGTGCTCATGTTAGTAGTTGTCAATTGGGATTCCAAATTAATTTAAAAACTATTATATGGTTTTACTAATTAGTCTCATATCATACAAAATCATCTTTTTATCACATTTTATTTAAAGAATATATATTTGAAGCTATTTTGAGAATTTTGTTTTCATTTGATTGATTGTATTGTTTACTTTGTAAAGAAATGGGGCACTTATGATGAGAGAGATAAATGATATTTTATGAAAAAGTGAGAGAGGAGAGAGAGAGGAAGAAAAGGTGAAACATAGCAAAAATTTAATGAAAAGGAAAATTTTGAATACAAAATAAGAATGTATATATGATTTTGGGTATTTCACAAGTCTTGTGTTTCCAAACAATGAGAAAACAAATAATACAATTTACAATAAAATAAAAACTCAACACTTAATGTATATGTAAATTGATTGTCCCATCACTTTAGTACTAAAAACAGTACTATGTGTGATTTAATTGTATATTCTTTGGTGATATTTGTTGTTTGATCTGATCAAATCAGATTGGGCTAGATTGGCTTGTTTGTTCTTGGCATATCGATTGTTCTATATTTTTTGAGTTTCTAGTGAGTAATGACATGTGTTGAGATTTATATGACGTATTTTATCATTTTTAGGGTGATTTTCATTTTGTTTGATGATGATTTATAAGCTGATTGTGTTTGACTCTAGGTTACACATGATTTATCAATCAAAAGTGGATGGTTGGTGGTTCTTGTCCAAGTTATGATGAGAAGATCTGGCTAATATGGTGGTTTGTTTAGTCTTTACCTGTCTTGGTTTACTCGATTAGATACTCTTAAGGCATCTGATTTCTTTGCTGCAATTGCTAGGTAAAACTCTAACAATGCGTGTTGCAGCTGCATTATAGACATAGATGAATAGGGTGGACACTGGACTGATTTTCTTGGGTTGGCCCCAATTCGAATCATGAGGACTGATTACTAATTACTACCTACTCGGATTGATCAACTTCATTGGAGTCTAGTCTATTAGATAGCAAAAGCGTGTCCATTTGTTATTAGGGCTATTAGTCAATCATAATTAGGTGTAAGTTATGATAGATACACAACTCATAACCCTATTGTGATAGATAATGAATCCACTTTTTGTAGAGTATATTTACTTTTTGTATCATATTCAAGAAAATTTGAGACTATAGTTTTTTTTTTGTTCATGTTCTTTTCACTTAATAGTCTATAATTCAGTTACCAAGTTCCAAACAAATAATTCAGGATGTGATTATTTATTTTGTATACTTTTTTTATAACCTCTAAGATATGTTTCATATCTGTTTACAATTATATCTTTAGGCAACTCATACCTCTACTCATTTTGCTAGATATAATCTAATCAGATCTACTATTCGTGTTGTTACAACACCTACTACTTAATATGTTAGAAAAAATTAATGTAAGTGGAGATTGGAGGTCCTAGTTTGACTTTTCCTCATTGCAGGAAGATGAAACATACTTGAAAATAAAAATGTTATTGTGTTTTGTATCTTTGAAACTTTGTAGATCACTAGACTAATTAGGAGGTCATCACAAAATATATCAATTGACTTGGCATTATAAGCATTTTTTAGTGATCCATATATTTTTAGTCACCTATTACCTACTTTCACTCTTGACCCATGAATAATTAATTTATTAGTTAATGATCACATCACAAATAAGCGGTAGTTATTTTTTAATGTATCTGAGTTTATAGACTTTGATGTTACTATGGTTAATGATACTATTGTTTGGGCTTGAGGATGTAATAATATCAATATTAGTTTTTTGTATTTTTTATGTATTTTATATTTTAGAGTTTATCTTAGGAATATCACTATGTTGTTTGTCTAAACAACAAAATTCAGATATTAAAATTTTTTTTTCTAATTTTTGATTAGGATCTTTAGATTTTGAGATTGATTTTTTTGGAGATTTTGTATAACATATTGCATGACTATATTTATTATTTAACTCTCATAAGTTTAGTAGATACTTGATCATTATAGAGTTTCTCCCAGCTCATTATTAATTTTGCTGTCAATATTTTGGACTAAATGAAAAATCATAAAATCAAATATAAAAGAAATTATTATAATTAATTATAAGGTGTATCTGTTATGAATAGAGTTTTCTGAATTTTATGTTAGGTGGGTAGTTGTTGAGTCAAATTTATTTCATTTAGTTTATATAAGAAGTGATAGTGAGGACTCAGCAGAGTTGCTTTTTATTAGTAATTTATTATAAATAAATTATAATGTTTTTTGCAGTCTTATTTATTATAAATAAATTATAAATAAATTATAAATAAATTATAATTTATAATTTATTTATTAGTAATTTTTGTTTTTTGCAGTCTTATTGCACATGAATTTATTATTCTATGGAATGACTTTTTTTTTAATTTAATGTGATTTTATAAACTAGTTAATATTATACTTTGATCATGATATTCATGTTCCAAAGTGTGATAATGTTGTATAGTATATTATATGGAGGTTTGAGAGTATGTGCTTTGTTTTTGGTCATTTTTTTGGTAAAGAAGAAGGTAATTACTTGTGTCTTGTGCTATCAAATATACCCCCGTAGGCTATTTTCATGTCAAAAGGAACACACACACACATACGCGCACACACACACACACACATACGCGCACACACACACACATGCCAATTCATTTAACATTCATAGTAAAAAACAAAAATTGTCAAAAGGAACATAGTAGAAGAGTCAACATAAACAATTTTACATTGGAGTGATTTTTTCTATTCAAAAATTTAATAAACATCGTGTGATAAATGCTAACATTTAAATCTTCAATTTGCAGATTTGTGTGGCGAAAGAAGATTGAACGAGATGTATCCCAAGGCTTGCCTCTTGACATGTCAGTTAAGGCTGAGAGAAAGAGGCACAGGGAAAGTATGGTATGCATAACTATTGACCACGTGTTTAAGTTTGCTATCTTTTGTTCACATTTCTTATGTTATTGGTTATTAAGAATTGGTTCCTTGGTCATCTTCTAATTTTACTTTACTGACATTCATTTCTTTAGTTGTTTGAATCTTCCAAATTATTAATTATGTTAAGCTTTGAACATACATGTGATGAATGTGCACAATGTATTTGGTTTAAGGAAATTATAATTTAAATTGGTGAATATTATGTTTATTCTTTGTTCTAATTTTTATTAGAAATGTATGACATTTAAACAATTATCATGTTTTCCTTTATAAAAATATATTTAGATGTAGTCAAGTTTAGTAATATCAATTTAATTTTTTAAATAATGTAATGATCACATAATTTCTAACATAAGTTTAATTTATGTATATATTTTTTGATTATCTTTATTTATATTTTTAATTATTTATTTCTCATTCTATTTTGTTTTGCTAATTTATCAATTTGAATATATATATATATATAAAATTAGGAGTAACATATGATCTTGTTGTTGCATGTATAAATAGTGTTAGATAATTTTTAATTGCTACACTATCAATGTGGCTAAATGCTATCATTCAAACCCTTAATTGTTCTGATACCATGAACTAGTCTTTAATTTAGGGTTTCAACACAATGGTTTTTGGGAAAGATGAGAGTGAGAAAAGAAAGAAAAAGAAAAGAAATTTATCTTTTTTTATTAAATCAAAAACCAAAAATACAAACCCACACGCATATAAAACAAAATAAATAAATAAATAAATAAATAGTGCTTGAGACACCTACATGTCTAGTACTCCCAAACATTTTAATTAAAAAAAAATTACACATTCAATGAAACATTAATAAATTTAAAGCATATTATTATAATGTTACATAAGTATCATATTAGAGATATTATTATATTTATTACTATAGAAAATGTAGAGGTGTCAATCGGCCCTGCACGGCACGATTCGACCATGCCTGGGCTAGCCCGGTATGGGAATTTTTTGTGTCCGGGCCCGTGCTGTGCCTGGCCACGACACCAATCGTGTCGTACCGAGGCCAACCGGACCTCGTGCCATGCCTGACCAAGCACGGTTCAGTGGCCCATGACATGGTCCGCCAACATGGGACATGTCCTGCATACTTCGGCACCCCATGCCCACCCCATCTTCAGCGCCATTTGGTTCAGATAGGGAAAATGCGTGGGCACGGGTCAGATTCCAATTTGACCCTCATGATTCTGCCACCTAAACTTCAATAAAAAAACATAAAAAATATTAAAAAAAACTTTTTTCCTTTAATCTATAAAATTTCCTCAATCTCTTTATAATATTTATGTTTTTCATAATATTTATTCTCAAATCTTACTCTCTCAAAATTCTCTCAAAACTCTTGCTCTTATCTCTCTCAGGATTTCATCATTTGGCTTGGATTTTTGTGACTCTCAATTGGGATTTGGAATTTTGAACAAGACTGTGGTGTATCGTGCACATGATCTGTCTCACTGCTTTACCGAGTATTTTTAGTTTTTTTGTTTATTTTCTCTCTTTCTAGTCTTTTCTCTAATCCAAAAATTTAAAATCAATCATCTAGGCTCAACCTCTCGTTTAACAAAAATCCAAAAAAATAACTAATGATAATGAAACATATTTAAATTTAGAAAATAAAAATCCTACACATAGGTCTGAAGCTGCTGAAATTTTGGTTTCTCAAGCTGTCTCAACCTAAACATCCGAAAAACAAAAAATTAAGATTTCTATAGCCTGGACTCATTTTAATATAAAAAAAATATTAGGGGTATGGAAAAAGAAATGACAGTGCAAATATTGTATAAGAAATTTAACTTGTAAGAGTTCGTTTGAGATTGGACACATTAAGAGGCATGCCGAATTATGCACCAAAAATCATGATGCATTATATTCTAGGCAAACCCAACTTAGCACTACATTTTTTGAGACTGGATCGATTTCAATCTCAAAGTTTACTTCCTTCATATACTGCAACGAGTTGGGTAGGGAAGACATGACCAAACTTATCACATTGTGAGTCTTCCGATTAGATTTTTGGAAGATCTAAGGGTATTGCGCATCATGCAGACATATTTTTAGCCTGCTTATCGTAGGATTCCTAGGTTCACATCTAGGAATGACATACTAAAATTTTATAAGTTAGAAAAATAAATAATAATTAATAAATTTATGGCATATAGTGGAGTGGTGTTCGTGACATCTGATATCTGGGCAAGTCATAATGAATCATCTTATGCATGTCTCACCTATCACTATGTAGATTCTAACTGGACAATGAATAAAAAAATTTTACGATTCTCTGAGATTCTCCATTCTCTTGATGGCTCGATCATTTTTGAGTGTATGATGAAAGTCTTTAGAGAATATAAAATTCAAAATAAAATAGATAGTATCACGATCGATAATGTATCTAATAATGGAGTAACGATTAACATGTTTGTTAAGAATATTAGAAACACACTATTAGGAGAGATCTTTTATGTCAGATACATGTGTCACGTGATTAACCTAATTGTACAACCTAGTATGAAGGTGTGTTCTCTCGCGTTGGATAATATACGTAATGCACTAAACTATATTTGCACTCCTCGCAGATAATAGGAGTTTGGTAGTCTCTGTTTGTCTGCGAATCTTAAGAAGAAGAAATTCCAATCGGATCTGAGACATTATTAGAATTACACGTATCTAATATTGGAGTCATATGTTGGATACGAACATGTGATATCCGACTACGTCAATAGTAAGAGTGACGAACTTATTATTGATGACACTGACTGGACTTCAGGAATTTCATTTATGAAATTCTGAAGATTTTTTATGACATGATAAATATGTGTTTATTGGTTTATACTCCCATGACTTGTATTGTACTCAGGTGCATATGTAATATTAGTAGTATGTTTAGGAAGTATTGAGCTGACTCAACACTTAATCATATGGTTGCCGAGATGAAAATCAAGTACTTAAAGTACTGGTCCACTCTTCTATCTCTTTATTGTCTCACTGTATAAATGGACCCTAGGGTTAAGGTGGAAAGAATAGATAACATACTGACTTACATTTCCTTGTGCATGAACTTGGAAGACCCACCTGAAGGGTTCATTCACGAGAAGTTGACTGACCTGTTTACATACTATGATACTAGGTATGGTGGTAGTAGTAGTGAGACGGTGATTACGGACATGGATACATTCTTCAGGAGATGATGACTTTTTCATTCAATTAGCGAGGGAGAAATGACGAGGTGGACTATCACATAGAAACGAGTTTTTTCGGTACTTAGATACTGATTACTGCTCAATCCTATAACATTCTGATACTAACAATTTTGATATATTATAGTGGTGCTATCTAAGATGACACGAGATCTACTGACTCCTCTGGTGTCGAGCGTAATATCGAAGTCTGCTTTTTCTGTTGTAGTGAACATGATTTCGGATAGAAGATCGAGATTACGTTTAGATATTGTTGAGACCTTGGTCTGTTTGAAGGATTGAGAGGATTCGTGTTTTGGCATCATAAATCATGCTGAATCTAGGATATGGATTGTATCCGCTGTGAAACCGGATGAGTTGATTGCTGATGATGATGATTCATATGATAGTGATTTTGATATTGCAGTTGATGATGCTCATGATTCATGATATGTCGATTGACGTGGTTGCCGGTTTCCCTTGACCCTTGCCAGATGCCAGTTGTCAATGCCATGCCATGCCACACCATATGTTATTTTCATTTATCATTGTTATTTGATTTTGATTTTTGATGCCTCACAGTCACGGACATAGTTGATGATTTGTGTTATTTATTCTTTATTCTGTTTTTTGATTTTGATATTTTATTTTGTATTGATTATACATTTTTTTATTTACGTTACGTTGTATTTGCTTTACTTTGGTATCTATTGGCCGATTAAACATTTGGTTTGCTTTTGTTTTTCTGACTTTGTAATTTTTTTAATATAATTTTTTATTTAAATTATTTTTGTGTTTAAATTTTTTATTTAAAACTCTATAATCTAATTTTTATAAATTATAATCTAAATATATTAAAAATTAATAAAAAATTAACTTTATAAATATTTTCAAATTTAAAGTTATAAAATTTTAACAATTTTCAAGTTACAAATTTAAACTTTGTAATTTATTAAATTTTTAATAATTTAAGTTACAAATTTAATAATTTAAAAATTATCTATATATAATATAATACATATTTTATATATAGTTTAATACAATACTTTAAATTTTTAAAAATACAAATTTTTTTTTAACCAGGCTCGTACGGGCCTGACTCGTCATAGTATTTTGCCGCCGAGCCGGCGGGTTGTGCAGGGCCTGACTTGAATATACCGTATTGGGTCATGCACGACAAGGTACAGTAATCGTGCCGTGCCTGGCCCGGCACGAAAGCACGGTCATGCTCAAAATAACTAGGTCGACTCGGCATGTTTGACACCTCTAAGAAAATATGACATTAATATGAGAGTTATATATTATTTTTTTAAAAATTATTGTTGATCATATGTAGTGACTCATTAGAAAATATTTAAAAAAATATCTTGGGTTAATCATTATTCAAATATATTGCTCTTAGGTATCCATCCAATGCATTCTTAGTAAAAATGTGTTACATTGCAAATAATATATATTTGTTAAATAAAGCTAGTTGACAAACACTATTGGCCTAGTTCATATCAAAAAGTTTGATGCATCAATCATTTTGAATTTGGCTATAAAAGGGTTGATCTTGATAATGATAAGGGTAGCTTTTTTTTTTCTTTTTGTATTAAATTTACTTTCTTATGATATTATTCTTATATTTTTTTCATGTAAACTGGCTTACGCATTAGTGGGTATGCCTAGTTGATTCATATAAATCACAAATTTTGCTTGAAATTATCTTGAATTTGTTTTGAAAAATACTTAATTAAAATACATTATCATCTTATCTAATATCAAACTATAAAGTTATGAGATTAATGTAGATTTTTGATATATTTTATTGAGATCACAAATTTATTTGATATTTTTCCAACAATGCATATTTGTTATATTATTTTCATATATATTTTTTTCGATGTCTTTAATGCAAAATTTTATTTTGTTTCCTTTAACATGCCTTTTAAATTATTTTTTTGAGAATTTAATCATATGATTTATATTAATTGATACAAATTATATGTAACCATTTTTTATATCAAAAGTATAAAAAATAAAAATAACAAAGAAAAATTTTATTAATTTTTATATTAAGTTGGCGTATAAAATTCATAATATTATATGTTTAATAAAGAAATGTAAATTGATATTTTTTTACGATCTTCTTTGAAGGTGGTTATTAGTTGCTCAATTATTTGAATGTATGTAAAGAGATGTCAAACGAGTCATGTCGTGTCAGTAAGATATTTTTTTAGGGCCGTCTAGGCCACCATGTCGTGCCCGATATGACATGGTTTCTAGCTTAGTCTATTTTGTGTCCGACATGACATGACTTTTAACACGACCCATGTTATGCTGACATGCCTCTAAAAATGGATAGTCCAGCACAGCTTGTTGGCATTCCTTTTGCCTGAGTCATGCTAGTCATGCCAAACCATGTCAGACCTATCAAGGTTGGCCTGATTCATTCTAGGCTAGCATGGATCAGGATCATACTAGTTTGTTTTGTTAGAAACCTTGACATGACATGGCCCGAACTGTGCCATGGGATGGCCTTCAACACGTAGGTGGTAATAGAGGTGTCAAACGTGCCGGGCCGGCCCGGCCCAGCACGAGACACGGCACGGTTCGGCCGTGCTTGGGCCGGCCCGGCACGTTCAAAAACCGTGCCCGGGCCCGTGCCGTGCCCGGGTGAATTTAATTTCGTGCCGTGCCGTGCCCGGCACGCCGGCACGGGTCCATCCCGTGCCGGTTCACGCGTGGCACTGGCGGCGTGCCACGCGTGCCGTTGCGTGAGTCGTGAGTCGCGACTCACTGAGTCGTGACCCAACCGGGCCCTGCCCCCGTTAAAAAGACCGCAGGTCGGGTCCAAACAGAACCGACCTGCCCCGCCCCGCCTGCCCTGCCCCTGCCGTGCGCCCGTGCCGCCTGGCCAAGCCAAGCCATGCCCGAGCGGGCCGGGCACGGCACGGCACGGCCTTGCCGTGCCCACGGGCCGTGCCGTGCCCACGGGCCGTGCCGTGCCCACGGGCCGTGCCGTGCCCACGGGCCGTGCCGTGCCCACGGGCCGTGCCGTGCCCACGGGCCGTGCCGTGCCCACGGGCCGTGCCGTGCCCACGGGCCGTGCCGTGCCCACGGGCCGTGCCGTGCCCACGGGCCGTGCCGTGCCCACGGGCCGTGCCGTGCCCACGGGCCGTGCCGTGCCCACGGGCCGTGCCGTGCCCACGGGCCGTGCCGTGCCCACGGGCCGTGCCGTGCCCACGGGCCGTGCCGTGCCCGACTTTAACACACCGTGCCGTGTCGGGCACGGCACGGTACAGTAGCACGGCCGGGCACGTGAAAAACGGGCCGTGCCATGCTGTGCCGGCCCGTTTGACACCTCTAGGTGGTAAGCACAATTCTAAATTGGGTTGTGTTGTGCTAGGAATAGCTGTATTGTGTTGTGCCTCATGCCATGCTCTGGCCGTTCAACTTAGTTGATATCTTTGTATGTTGTAATCATGATTTTATTATAAATCTTTTTTAGGAAGAAGTAATTCATTTTTATGTATTTTATTTGCTTGTGAAATATTATATTAGAGTTTATATGTCATGCTGCCTAACTATCATAATAAAGAGTAGTAAGAGAAAATAGTGCATATCTGATTTTTTTGAGTAGATGATGAATTCAAAGTATATCACAAGTAATTATTGTCATTGATTTGAATTTTGTTTCTATGCCAATCTTAAAATAATTGTTTGCATCTTATTTTTTTATCGGATAATATTTCTCCTAGGAAAAATTTAAGATTCTTTAAATTTTTTTTTGATACATGTTGATGCTTAATTCGAATCCAAATATCCAATCAACTAGACATGTCCATGATATTTTAAAAAGTCACAAGGGACTTATTCATAAATTTTTGTATGTGAAGAGCTGCGTCAGAATGAATATTATGAGGATAATATGGAAAATATTTTATTATACTAATTGTGTATGTTATATTTTATATGATTATAATTTTTGTAATTAATTTTTCTTATTTTTCTCTAAGTAATAGAACTTATTTAATGCTTTGCATCATAAGTGAAATGAATACTTGAATAAATAAGAGTAACAACTAGATCATATCTCAAAAGACTAACACCTATATAAGATTATCAATTGCATCTCTTTAATGATAAAAGATATCATTTTTAGAATTCGCATCTCTATGCTATGAAAGTATCCATGTTTTCAAAGATTTTCATCTAAAATTATTCTTGAATGTATTCTGATTTGAATGATTCCTAACTCGTGATCTCTTGCAATAAGAATATTATCAATGTAGATAATGAATAAAATTAGTTTGTTATCAAGATTTCTTTGAAAAAAAAATAGTAGTAACACTTGTGTAATTTCAATTAGGTGATTGTTTATAAAAATCTTATAACATAGGCTTTTGATGGTTACTTCAGGTCATACAATATTTTTTGTAATCTATAAATTATTTTTGATTATTCTACTTGAAACTCATATGATTGCTCCATATACATCTTCTCCTCAAGGTTATAATGAAAAATATATTCTATCTAATTGATGTATATATTAATTGTGAGATATTGTTAGAGAAATAATAATTTATATTGAGATTATTTTGGTCATTGGAGAGTAAGTATTCTGGTAGTTTATACCAAATATTTGTGTGAATTCTCATTATAAGTCTTCTCTTGAGTTGATATTAGTTCTCAAATTCTATTAGAGTGAATGACATATATCTCTTTTATTAATATTTGATATTATTTTGGATGAGATAATACTTCAAAGGAAGACCTATGTATCATATTATTGTTAATAGAATTAATAAAAAAAAGTAAAAGAGATAAAATAAGTGTATGATAACTTTTGAAAATGAGTTAGGTATAATTTTTTTATATTTTCCAAATGGATATCAAAGGTCAAAATTTGATGAGCTAATCGCATGATTATCTTGCTCCTTGATATGCTTGTCTCTAGTTTGAGCAATTTGGGTATGTCTTTATCTATTAGTATAAACTTTAAGTCACATGTAAACAAATCTCTTACTTACCGACTCAATATGAGTTTATACTAGAGGTGTCAAATAGGTTATGTCATGCTGACACGACTTATTTTTTTTGGCCTATTCAGATAGTAGTGTTGTCCCTACATACCATAATGTTTATCATGGGGCATGTTGTGCCAGCACAGTTCAAAAAAGAGGTTGCTCAACAAATAGCTGTCAAACAGGTTGGGTCGGGTTGACTCATTTTTTTTCAAGACCAACCAAGCTCGCATGCCATGTTAGGCCCGACACGTGCATGGGAAGGAAGGCCCGACATGGCCCTTGACTTTAAATCAGCCCAGGTATGAGTCGGTTCAGGTTGGGCTGGGCCATTTTAGGTTAAAATAAAATTTAGGTTTCATCGCTGTGCCACCGTCTCCAGTCAGGCGTATCGAGCCATCGTCCTTTGGGCTTTGCCGTTCATCCCTCATCAGGCATCATTGTGTCGGCTATAGTGCATTGGTTGGTGCATCGTTTCCCATGTCGTGCTCACGTGCTAAGCACCCGAGTCGTGCCTGACACGATATGTAGGCTGAAGACCCTTGCCACGACATGACATGATTTGTGTTGAGTGTCTGCCCGATACGGGCTTGGGCATGCTATAGTATCATGCCGTGCCGGGCTAGGCATGCCTGAATCGTGCTGGGCTTCTGGTCGGCCCCAAGTTGCTTGACCCGTTTGATACCTCTAGCTCAACATGACTTGTTTGCATGACTTTTGGATAGATTATGTTGGGTCGTGCCAAGCTAGGTCAGCTTTGCTAGGCTAACTTGGGTTAGGGATAATCAGCTTGAGTCAGGCCATGCTAGTTGGTTTGGTTAGCTGGGCCAAAATTAGCCTGCATGGGTTTTCATGCTGGGTGTGCTGTGTTGAGCCTCCTATGCCAAAAAGATTAGATTGACATGGTTTGAGCCATGTCGCGTGCTGACCCATGGCAATTCTAGGCCCTGTTCATAATTGTGTCTTGTTGTGCTAGGCACGACTCAACCATATCCTATTGTGGGCAATGCTTGGGTTGTGTTTGGGCTGCCTGGCCCGATTGACATCTTTAGTTTGTACTTGTGAAGACTTGTGAGTTATTATATTATTTCGGCCTGAAGTAAATTTATTTCCTTGGGCAATCTCATTTTATTTAGAATTAATATGATTTGTATTTGTTGATATATTTGATGATTTTATGAGTAATATCATATTGAGTATTAGCATGCTAGATATAATTGACTGGTGACTCTTTCTACTAATTGATACTCCAGGCAAGGTTATGGGTAAAAAAGGAAGGATAATATATCTATGTGCAATTGTTGGATCCACATTATTATTTGGCTTGTTGAAAAATGTGTCATAATCAAAAAATATAACATTCACATTTACTAAAATTTTTAAGTCTTAAGTGTAACATACATGTATTTTTTTCGAGTATCTGAGTTTCTAAGAAAGATATATCTCAAGATCTTAGATGCCAATTTGTTTTGTCTTGAAAATCAATTGATGATAAAACAAGTGTGTATCTGAAAATTTTGGGAGAAACTAAATGAACTTTTTCTAGAATGTATAGTCTAAAAGAGTATATGTTGAGAAAAAATAGAAGAGGACAACTAATTGATGAGGTAAATAGATAAAATCATATTTCTTAGAAATTATTTCAAAACACTTTTTCCAAGTAGGTTTGTTTAAGCTATTTTAATCATACATATATTCTTATTTTCAACAATTCTATTCTATTAGATTGTGGTAGCACATATAGTCTGATGTATAATTTTATGATAAATATTATATATGTTAAATCATTTTGATATATATTCTAGTATATTGTTAATTTTTAATTTTTTAATAGTTTTATCAAATTAATTTTTTATTATTTTATGAAAAGAATTAAAAAATAAAAAAAATCGTGATCTATCTCAAAAGAGATAGATTTATAAATATTTTATGCAATTATCAATAAAAGTGATTAGATGTGTAAATTTTTATCTGATCGTATCTCTAATAGGTTTATATATGTCTGATTGTATCATATCGAATGAATTTTTATTCAAACTAGATTAACATATAGGGTTTTAAAGTTTCGTAAATATTCTTAGTTGATATGAATTATATTATATGATTGAAATATTTTTAAGATTGTGATAAAATATTCTCAACTTAGCTTATAATGAGTGACAAAGCTGAAAATGAATAAGTAAATGATGCAACACATTTAAATATTTAGAAAGATATTTTATTATTGAAGAGATAATATATAATTCATTCTACTCAATCTCAAATGAAGTTTTTCTCCGAGTCTTTTAATTCTACAACTAAATGTTTGTCTAAGTAAAAATAAAATTAAATTTAAGTTGTTTGAAAGATAATTCACAAAGAATAAATTAATAGAACAAAATGAAATAATCATGATATATGGAAGTAACGAAGATCTAAGCTGGATACTACCATATTTAATGATTTTTGAATATTTATTATTAATTATAATAATATTTTCAAAAGATGAAAAAATATAATAAATAAAACATGATTATCGACTATATGAGTATTAATTCATATGTTGATAATCTAGGAGTCGGTTGTGAGTATATAAGTAAAATAATCAAATATACTTGAATGAAAAAAAAATATGTTGAGGTTGTAGAAACGAATTGTTTATACTTATTCCTAATAAGTATAAGTGTCATGATGAAAGATGAATGAACTTTATTAAGATTTCTATATGACTCTATTAGTTAACATGTCTCACTTATTAAGTTATTATTATATAAAGTTTTTGATTTTTTTTTTGGATATAACATCTAATAATTATTTATTGCATGACCCATTTTTTTGTAGTGAATACATTGAACCTAGGTTTTCTGTCATCTATATGTCTTTCAATGTTGTGTCATTAAAATTATGAATTTTTCAAATAAAAAATAAAACTACACTAAATTATGATATTTTGAAACTTATACTTTTTTGTGGTTTTTACAAATTTGCTGAAATACTAATTTGGGTGTTTGTCCAAATCATCGCCACGTGCCACTTAAAAATCATTGCATGCCACCACGTGTCACTGTGTATTACTACCACATGCCTACTTCTTGCCCTTCACTGCATGTGCTTGTTGACACCAATCATTGTGCATGCCTGATGCCATTATCGTGTGTGCGTGTCACTACAACATGTTTTACATAATTTATTAGAAAGTAATATAGGTTAGAAGGGTGGCATGTTCTATGTATTGGAAAACAAAATCTAATAATTGTCAAATCCAACATAAATGTGTGATGATGATGACCGAGACTCATATTATTTGGATCTTTTTTCATACGATATGATATTTTATTTGTTTTTTAATTTTTACTAGCTGTACTTCATATTTTATAATTTTTCATATTGATATTATACTTATAGAATATTTTAAGTTAAATCCATGATTTTTTTTTATTTTGCATAATTATAAAATTAAAATTTTAAAATATAACTTTGCACATTCAATTAAGGTTGCCCTCTAGCCCAACCTAGCCTTGCTCAAATCTGACATGACCTAGCATGGTCCAACACGACCTAATATGACCTAGCATGAATATTCTTGGTTATAGTCTAAATATGCTCTGTCAGGCCTATTAAAAATTAAAATATATGTTGTGTCGTGCCCGCACGACACACTATTTATTCCATGTTGTGCTTGGCACAACATGATGACATGATCGAGCTATATAAAAATGGGTCATTTCAGCATGATATGTTCTGTTTGATATCTTTAAATGAAATTGACATGAGTTATTATTGCAATTTTGTGTGGGTATCAAAAATATTATTAATTTATATGATTTCAAAATCTCTTTGGGTGAGGATTCTTTATTTAATGTAGTCAATAAGTATATATGTTATATAAATAATTAAATGAACATAAGTTTAGATTTTAATCAATAATGATTGTGTAGGTAATTTGATTAACAAATAGTAAATTAATATCTATTCGAGTTAAATAGCTATACTTGGTCTTTGAAATATATTTAGACTTTAGGTCAACCTTATATCCTTGTGCATGATTATATATATTTTTTGTGTTTAATCAATATTATGTTTAGTTGTTGAATGAATGATAAATTAACATAAAAATATTTGTGTGCTCTCTTAGTATATAAGGTGATCATGATTTTTGGATTATTTTTATTAAGGATGATTTCTTCTTAATTATTTCTTTGGTATTTTAATACCAAAACAACATGTCATTTCATACAAATATTATTTGCAAATCTATTCTTATTAGTCAATCAGCTAATTCTATTTGATGATTTTATTTCATGCAAATATGTACTTTTATTCTTCACAATCTATATATATTAAAGATGTATGATAATTTAGTATTATATATGTTTGTTCTTTTGGTTTCTTAAGCATCAAACTTGTGATAATTTTTATTTATATTTTCATGAATCTCATATATCAAAGTTATACAAATGAGAATGACTTATAGGATATCATCACCATATTAGTTTCTCTCACTTGTGTGTTTCATAACATATTATAATTGTCCATCATAATCGATATATGGTTTTTACAATATGGTTAAATTATTAATGTTAAACATTCAACTTAATTCTCATATTACTCGAAGGTTATTTCTTTTAAAAAATATAGAATAAATTGATCTTAAATATGTTTATATTTTTAAAGATGATTTAACATAATTATTAAATTATTTAATTAAAAAAATCTTTTTTTTTTCTAATTATATTAAATTATTAAAACATAATTGATTTTAATATTCATAAATTCATGATAAAATATGTTAATAGTTAATATATGATTTAACATTAAGTTTGTTGAATTCCAATGATATTGGAAATTAAGTTTAATCCTTTTTTTTTAATTAATAATTTATATAACTTATTAAATTTTTATAGTTTATTAAACATGTTAATAAATTTTATAGAATTTTGAATATTCTAATGAATGCTACATACATTTTAAGTTTACTTGTACTCTTAAATTTATTATATGATATAAATATTTAAAATGAAATATGTTAGCTAGTGGATTATTTTTTTTAGTTTTTATGAATATATTTTTTATTATACAATTATTTATAATATTATCAAAAATAATGTTATATATTTAATTTTGAATTTTATATTTGATGATTTTTCATAGTTTTTATAAATATATTTATTATTATATAATTATTTATAACATTATCAAAAGTAATGTTATATATTTAATTTTGAATTTCATATTTTATAGATTGTTATCAATGTTTTATCACTTAATTGACATGTTGGGAGTGAGCTTGGTCTAACACAACATGCCCTTATATGGCATGGGTCTCACCTGTCATGTGCTTCACCACTATGATCAACTCATTGATTGTAAATTTTTGATTTAGTCATCAACCCCTTATCAAGTTAAAGATGTTATAATCTAGGTTTAATGGTATCTCCTAGTTAACTTAAAATATTATTCTTATTATGCATGTAAGATTGATATGAATAAAAATTTATTTAATTTTATACATTAAGATATAAGAACTTAGTAAAAATGTGATCCGATAATGAATTAAAAGTGTCATTTTTATTTCTGATAGTTTATGATTTACTTAATTTTTTTTGTCGCATGATATACATTTTTTTTATTTTGAGATTTTTTATAAAATAATTAAAAAAAATTAATACAAATATTAAAAATAATAATATATTAAAATATATGTCAGATATTTTTTTACAATTATTATATGAATCATAAGATCATTATTTATGCTTTTTGAATAAGCACATACTCAAAAATGAGTTGGCAAAAGTAAAGAATATATTTTTGATAGAAACAATTTGAATACTCTTGTTTAAATTTTAGTTGGAGGATTGGATTAATCAGAATGTTTTAAATCAGTGTTTGATATTATTTTAGTATGTGTTAGTATTAAATTTTTTTTTTTTGAGTAAGTCAAAAGAACAAGTGTTCAAAAGATATATCTAAACTTATAATTTTTATTTTTTCTCTATTATGATATTTGAACACTCTACTTAGACCTCTAGTTAGAGAGAGTATTATTTGTTAGCTACATTTGAATTTGTTGATTCATAAAATGATGATATTCCCATAAAATTATCATACATACCAAATACAAATTAGAATGATTCAAGAGAAAACATGGTTTCTCAGGAGAGAAAATCTCTCATTAGTCAACCAGTCAACTTTAAGTCCAACTCAGATTCATGATTAGTTGAAGACTAGGAGACTTGACTATCCATGATTTAAAGCCTATATTAGAAAAAAAAAACATAAATAAGTTTGCTTAAACTATAGATGAGCTTGACAAGAAGTATAATTATCCTACAATTAATTCTTGTGATCTTAAACTTTTGATCACCTTTTAAATATACCATTAAGACTAGGGTTTAATATTTCTAGACTTTATAATTAATAGATGACTAAGTCGAGAATTTATAATCAATGTGTAAATCATATAAGTTAAGTTTGGGTTGGGTGGGATCCTACTCACTTTTAGCATAATTGGGCTAGGAATGATTTTGTGCTTGTCCTAGCCAGACCCAGCCCATGATGATCCCAAGCTTGCCTAGGTTGGTTGCCTGACACCATCAATTTGGTTAGGTTGATCTAAGTCCTAGTTAGTGGCCTAGTAGACTACTACCTCCTGCCAGTGACCTAGTAAGCTACTACCTACTGGTAGTAGCTAATAGGACTAAGCCAACTCAGACTTTCCTAGCCATTTGGGCCTATTGCCTAGCCTATGGTATCCTATCCTCATGCTCTGTCTTAATTCTTAAATTACTATAATTTTGTGTGTATATATATATATAAATAAAATTTTTTAAAAATTAAATTATTTTTAAAATTGAAATTACAAATATAATAATTAATATGTATGAAAATTAATATATTCAAATTCAATAAAAAATATGCTATAGTATATAAAACTATATCTATATGCATACAAAAATTTTTTAAAAAAATCAAAAATTATGTATTTCATTACCATGCTTGTGGCAGTGACGTAAATATAATATTATCTTGTTTGATTCGGATAATCATATCTTTACATTTTGATATCATTATTTTTGTGTATGTAATCATTTTTTTTATTTTTTTAATTTTATTTTGAAAACTCTTTCGTGCATCCTTTCAATCGTGTAAGCACGATATAATCTCAGTAATATTTGAATGTAATATGATTATTCTATTTAAAATTATATTTATAATAATAATAAAAGTAAACTTCGATATAATGTTTAGAGTTTAGTAGATTATGTATTAATTTAGATAACATGAAAAAAAATTCATATAATTTTTATTAATTTAATATGTCAATTTTTTATATAATTTTGGAACAAGGTGAAGTAATAATTGACATGTAAGCATCTTGAAAATTTACTTATATTTGATAAATCTATCTGTTATGTATTCATAGCTAATTGAATGAAATTATCTCCGAATATAATGTCTATCTTCATACTTAAAAATTTGTTTAAATTATTAAATTTAATTTTGTATATTTAAACAAATTATTAATTATACGTAAATAATACTCTCTAGTTCTTGTGATTAGTTTATACAAGTGAATATGTATTTATATGTATTTTTTACTCTTTCAGCCTTAATCTTGATCTATATGGGCAGCTAAGTAATAAAAAGATGGAACGGAGGACCAATAATTTAAATATATTTTTTCATCTCAATATCCATGTCACTTAAAAGAGTATTTTTTTAATTGATTAAATGTGTTATTTATGTTGCATATGCACCTAGTATATAAATAAGCCGTGAAAGTTTATACCGATGAATAATTAGTTATATAATAAAAAATTTTAAAAAAATTTCAAAAGAAAATTGTCTCAGTTTGATTTATTAATTTTTTTTTATTGATTTTATTATTTATGTAGTTAGATATCATATATTCATAGCTAAAACATAGATTCAATATCAGATATGTATAATTCTAAAGATATATGATATCAAGTTAGAATTTATTCATTTTTTTTTATAAATGATTTACTTAGTGTGTAAAAATTTTATAGTCTATTAGGTGGCATAATATATTTTAATATATTACATATTTGTTCAAGTGAGTGAAAATAATTTTAGTCATCATGTACTTTTAGATTTATTATGTGTCATATATACTTAACGTAAAGAATTTTAGCTAAATATTATTTTTAATAATACTTATAAAAATATTTATTATCACATTATTATTTGAAGTTTTATTAGTTATTATATTACATATTTTATTTTGTGTATTGTATTTCCTAAAGATACTGCAAGACTTTCTTGTTAATATTACTTTACATGATTATAGAGAGAAAATATATTATAATTTGAGTATGAAAAATTATAAATATTAATTTATAATATATAAATAATTTTTATAATTAAAATACTATTTTTTTAAATTTTTGTTATTTTACTTGGCCAGAAACTTAACTGTCATTGAAATGAAATCTAATGGCTGATATTATTGTTTTTTTTAAATAACATTTTATCACTTAACTGACAAGACAATGACATGCGTGGTTGTCCTATGTACTATCTTGTTCTAAGCATTGGTCGTTGCAAAGGTAAATATCTTTTTTTAAAAAAAGCAGCGTGAACATCACTTATTCCATTTAATATAATATTATTTAAACAGATGTGTGAGCTTCACATGCTTATTTTTTTTTAAATCCAGTATGGACAAGCACCTGCAATGCATGCATGGTGCTCGTCATCTTAGTCATACCGAATGGCCCGTGTGATGTTGTGCATCAGCATGCAGGCTGTTTTTACTGGCCTGACACAAACTATCCCATGGGCCGGCTCATGCTCAAGGTAGTCATAACTATTGCCTTTGCTGTGTCATGCTCGACACAACCTATTCAAGTTATAAAAGAACATACATGCTATTATGCTCAATATAAAAGGAAATTATTTTGAAGTTTTTTGTATCACTAAACAAAATTTAATAGAAAAGAAAAAAAATCAGAATTAAATTATTTGAAAATACAACTTATTAATAGTAGATTAACAAGATAAATAAGAATAAAAGAAGAGATCATACATTTCTATAATATGTAACAAATATAATTTTTATAATATCTCTTATTTTTTTTATTCTTTGTATTTTGAGTTTTTTTTTAGGATAAAAAAATAGAATAATTTTTATCGATGATATGTAACACAACAAATCATGCATTCATATATGAATTGAGATGTGAATATGATAAAAATTGAGATATGAATTCATTCAAGTAATAGATCATACATTTCTATTATCAATTAGTTTCTCTTTGGAGAAGTATGTCTAATATTCTACATTAACAATATATAATCCTACCCAAAATTTCATACCTTATGGATTGATAAAAACTTTACATGGTCCATAACACAGACTATCCCATGTGCCGGCTCATGCTCAAGGTAGGCATGATTATTTTTTTGCTGTCATGTTCAACACAACCTATTCAGGTTATAATGTGGGTCAGGATTGAGACTTCTCTCCCCAATGGAGGGCACCTCTAGTCAATTATACTCAAATATATAATAGAATATGTAATTATATAAAAGAAAACATACACGCAATTTTGCTCAATATAAAAAGATTTTTTTTTAAAGTTTTTTTGATTCAGAAACAAAATTTCATAGAAAAGAAAAAAATTAGAATTAAATCATTTGAAAATATACCTTTTTGATAGTATATTAACAAAATAATTGAGAATAAAAGAAGTGATCATATATTTTTATAATAAGTAACAAACATAGTTTTTATAATTTTTTGTATTCTTCTCATTTTTTTTAATTTTTTTATTTATTTTTATTTTTTTTATTTTGAGTTTTTTTAATGAATAAAAGAAGAGAACAATTTGTATCAATAATATGTAACATCGCAAAAAAAATGCTTTCATATATGAATTGAGATATGAATATTAAAAAAAATTGAGATATGGATTCACTTAAGTAATAGATCATACATTTTTATAATCAAATAGTTTCTCATTGGAGAAATGTGTCTAATATTATCCTACCCAAAATTTCATACCCTATGGATTGAAAAAAATTTACATGGCCCATTACATATAGTACATGTAGCTTCTTAACTCAGTCTCTTAAATAAAAATATGTTAGATATTGTCACCAAGGTCTCTAAACCAAAAAGCATGAAATGCTTTGCATCAAGATCATCAAAATAGAATTATAAAATTAGCTAATGATATTCTAACATTATACTTATATTTGAACACAATCTATTTATTGAACAGTTGCAATTTATAAAACAATAATTTTATGTTATATTTTATAAGTTGTAACTTGGAAGTAAGAAATCGGAAAAAAAAATTAGAATCAGCTACTAAGTTCAATTTCTTTAAAATCATGCAGCTAATTATGAGTACAAATGAGAGTTTGCATAAATTTTAGAGCAATTAATTTTTCTACTTATGTAAGATATGATCATTAATACTAAATAAAGATTCTAAAGCATAAAGCGTCGCAAGCTATAATTATAAGTTTAGGTATTTATATAACTTTTAATATTCTAGAACATCAAGGTTATTTCTAACATAGCATCATTCATCTAAGTATGAGTGAACTATTTTGATATTTAGATATCGATTGATACTCTATCATATCACATGATGATAATACAAATTTAAATATTTTACTATGATAGAAATTATACGAATTCATATAACATGTTCTATATAAGATGATACGTGATCTACCGACCCATATGATATCTAACATAACTTCGAAGTCTATTTTTCTATAGAAGTCAATGTCATTATGCAAAATAGATCGATGTTATGATTAGATATCATTAAAGCACTTATATGTATGAAAGATTGAGAAGATTTAAAGTTATACATTTAAGACAAGATGCAAGAGATAATGACAGATGATGATTCATAAGATGTGGGGATTAGGGATATTGAAGACATTATTGATATCTTTAGATGTATTCATGAAAATGATTTGTATCTTCATCTGCAGTATCATACCGCATAAACTGATTGATAATTAATAATTTTTGATCCATGTGATATTGATATTGTGCTACAATGCTATTGTTTGTTATTTTTTATTATTTATTTTTACTTATTTACTATTATTTTTTGATGTACTGGATATTGAATTATAATATTTTAAGTTTTTATTATTTTAAGTTTAGATATTTTTTTTTAATTTTATTTGTACATTATTTATATTATTCATTTGTTCCATTAATATTTTATTAAAATTAAAAAAAATTAATCTTTTATTTGAGTCGAATAAATTGTCATGTGCTACTTTCAATATTTTATAATAATTATAATATTTTATAAAAGATAATTATTTTATTTCATAAAGATAATTATAAATATTATTTTATGTTATTTTATAAAATACATAATATTTATAAAGATAATTATAATTATTTTTATAAATATAATAATATTTATAAGTATAATTATTTTTATTTTTATTTTATTTTATCATGTCGTGTCCTAGTAGTATTCGTATCTTAATTTTTTGAAATTTATCATGTTCCTGTATCCAGCCGTGTCGTATTCTCATGTTTGTTTTTGTGTCCGTGCTTCTTAGACTCTAATGATGTTGTGGTGTCACAAAACATGTAATTAACACTATAAAATATGATACAACCTAAGTCATGATTTTAAAATTCTATGTCATGACTCCAAAACATGTGTTATATCTTAAGATGAATTGCAACTTCATAATTCAAATTGCAATCCCAAAATATAGTTTTCTAGTCTCAATCATATAAAATGAGTTGTGATTTTATTAAGATTTCACTCCATAATCCAAGTTGAGTCACTGAACACTAGGTTGTGACTTTATAACAGGTTGTGGCTCTAACTTCTCATGTATATTGTCTTTTTTATAAATGTTTGGTTCAGCCTCTTTGTCATTTCATATTGTCGTGATGTCATCCTTGTTCTGCTTACAAGGCCCTGCTTGACACATAATGAATCATCTGGAAAGTATGTTATATCATTGATCTTTTGCATAATCTTTATACTTTTGTTAAATTGATTCTCCATCAATATTTTGGATTTTATGAATTTCTAACACTTCAGTTTTCTTTAAGATGAAAAGCCATGCGTGTTCGAAGAAATTATCAATAAAATAAATAATAATTTAATCTCCCAAGTGATGCTACATTTTTACAAGGACTACATATATAAAAAGCAATAATAGAAAAAGCTCAAAGTTATAGTCTCTTAAACAATTTATTACTTTTTTAACCATCCTCTTCGAGGATACAATACTCATATTCTTCTCACTATTATGTTCATATCTATGATGCCATAGCATGGTCTCATGTTATGATATTATGTTCCCGTGTTGCAAATCTATATTTTTATATCATGATTATAAATCTTGTTTTGACACATTATTTTAATGTTGTGATTTTATTGGAACTTTTCGAGCTTTACACTTATATCAGGAAAATGAATCTCTTTCCTGAATAACTGATTGTCTTCTAATTCATCGCTCACATGAGTTGACTTGTTCCAGCAATCCATCTTAAAATGCACAACTCTTTCACATTTCTAGTATTCTACTTTTAACAATATTCATTTATTCATTTGTCTTTGTGATTTCAAATCGCTCATTTCTCTCTCCATTTCTTCATTTCATAAATAAAATCATATTCGAGTATTTTTCTTATACTTCACTTTCTCATATCTTTGGATTGTAGGGTTGAAATCACTATTTATTAGGATAACTTTATTATATAAGTAATAATGATATTAATTAAATTATATCATGTATCGGATAGTGTACAAAGAAGAATATTATCTAGTCATTATCATTGATTTTACAGCTAATAGAAGAGAGCTAATTGATTAGTATATATAACTCATATAAATGGGAAGAAAATAAATTACATTCCTCAATGTGTAATTGGTATATCTTTCTCAAGAAGAACTCGCTGACTAATGATTTGCTCTGATAGAGTATCCCAAACTTCTACTACAACTCCATGTTTCTCTCACTAAAATGTTTATTAAAATTTTATTTGTTAAACATAATCAAATTAAGCTTTGTACATTTGATTTACCTTGTTTCATTAAATAGTCTCAACAGATGTTGTCTGTATCTTCTGATCATCCACTTTGTTTCCAATCTATCTTGGTTATATGGCTGACTAATAATTCATGTCAACCAATAATTATTTTTTTTAACTTTAAGAGTTCAAAGCTCTTTTCTATAAATTTATCTATTTCAATCTTTAAAATTGCTGTATTCATTATTCTTGAAATCACACAAAATTAAACTTTGATACCAAATATAATGACTTAAAACAATTCATACCAAATGTAATGACTCAACATAACTCATACCAAATATTAAGAAAATCCTTAACATCTTTGATACCAAATGTTAGGGATAATATCCGAATGGTGATGCTCTAATACCAAATTATAAAAATACACAATTAGTTGAAGGAAATCCTTCTTTTATGCCGAATGTTGGGTCCCAAGCAATAGGGGCTCCCTATAATCTTTCATTATCATTGTGTGATCCCAAACAATGAGACATAGATTAATCATAGATTTAAAAAATTCTCATAAAAGTACACTACGCACATGAGAGATTGAGAGAAGATATTACAAAAAGTGCAATCGAAAAGAAGAGGAAAACTTATTTCTGGTTCATTTCAAGAATGATTCAATTGCATTCTTGTTTTGGGTACATTTACAATCATTTTTAATGATTAAATATAAAATATAAAAATCTCTTAGTCTAAAATGTGACATGATGTTTCATGTGACTTCATTTTTGATGCGACATCACAAAACTATAGTGACGTCATGAAATCACAAAAGGTGAGGCATAAGTTGAGTCATCATAAAAGAAGTTGCGACTATAGTGATGCATTTTGATAAACCTTATTATCAAGTTTTTGAGACTTCAACATTTCTGAATGGTTAACTAACATAATACTGACATCATTGTATTTTGGTATCAAATGGTACTTTTGGATATATCTTAAATGAATATTTTCATTATATGAATTATACATATAAAATCTCTCACAATCCTTATATTTATATTTTTGTATATCATCTAATAAACTAATCTTTTCATTATGATATTACACCTCATAGATATTACTCTTGATTTTTTTTAGGAAAATTGTTCTCAATATCACTAAAAATTCTTTTATCACTAGTTAAAAAAATTCTAAATGAGTTAGTGAAAATTTAACAATTTATTTGTATAATGTTATCTTAAATAACATGTAGTTTACTATCTTCTATAGTATCTTAGGTAGAATTGAAATGTATATATTTTTAATTATTGTGAATATAATTATAGATCATAAGAATTTATATTAATAAGAAATACAAAAAATTTTGATTTGTTTAAAAAATTTAAAACAGGTATGCATAATATTTAAAATTTTCGTAGATGAATTTCATGAGGATTTTAAGAAATTGAATATCCAAACAGAAGGTGATTTTGAAGTTCAATATATGAATGCTGAATGTATTATAAAGATATAATTTTTGTATAAATCATATATTTTTGTATTTTATTTCATATTTAATGTACATTGAATTTTTTTTTCCAAGATTAAATTGCATTGAAGATTATTTGGTTTGAGTTCTTTTTTTTTTCATTTGTTGTCATTAACAAATAAAATAAAAAAAATAAATTTAATTAATCGATGGCACCAAGCCTGGGCAGTGCACAATGCACTATATTGCCACTCAAAGCCCAGATCCAAGCACAAGCTTATGCCCACTGGCACTAGCCATTGTGTGGCACGAGCTTGTGGCACGTGTCATTCCCCAGTAGGGGCCAGTACCCAGTCTGATTTAGCTATTTTCATTTAACATTTCTTTTGATAAGCAAAAAAAAAAAAGAAATAAAATCCAGTGCCCTGATGCCATCATGCCATGCTTTTTGTAACATGTGGCATTGATGACACTTTTTTCTCATGCTTTACATTGAATGCACATTTTTGATATAATTTTTTCTTCATGATGCAGGCAGAAATTGACAAGGTGAGAAAACGAAGAGAGGAGAGGGCTCGGGAGAAGGCCCAGCACGATGAAGAAATGGTGTGTATAATTGAATTTTGTAGAGTTTGTTGTAAATGTATTTTGGAAGTAGCCTGCTTGTTTGAGATTGATATATATATTTTATCTCTTAAACTTTTTATTTTATGAAACAAACAAATTCAAATAAATGTAACTATTTAGTGGGGTAAGATTTCCATTTGATTTGATAATTGCTTTCTTTCATCAGTCAATGTTGGCTAGAGATCGTGCAAGGGCTGAGTTTCAAGACTGGGAAAGGAAAGAAGAAGAGGTGTGCCGTCTGTTTATTTTTTTAAATTCTTTTATCTATTATTATTTTTTCTTCTAATTCCTATTTTCTAGTTGATTTGTTGGTCATTGTATCGTCATTTCTAATTGTAAACTCTTATATTCAATCCACAGTTCCATTTTGACCAAAGCAAAATCAGGTCGTATATTCGATTGTGTGAAGGTAGAACAAAACCTATTGATATTCTCTCCAAGCTCCTTGATGAGTCCTGTGACTTTGATGTGCATGTTAGTGATCCAAATTTGGTTTTCAAGGTAAATACAACTGGATTAGTTTCTTTTAATCTTTTTTTATTATCTAGATTTTCAAATGGTAAGTTTTCTTCTAGTCATGATATTTCTTCTGGGTTCAAGTCCGCCCCTTAAATCATGGGTTGAGCTGTTTTTTCAACATTCCAAATTTATTTGTTTGTCAAAATGATTCATTGATCAATCAGTAGATCCATTTGATCTAGCTGTTTGTTGACAGAGAAGCCTTTATTGGAGTCTGTGCTATTTCACTGGCTGGTCGATTGAAATCTATTTTTCTTATTTAAACAGTGCATGATAAAACATAAAACATATGATGGTTCATTGGTTAACTGGCATATAAGTCTTCTTTGAAATCTATTTTGCACGTATGGTTTGATTTTTGAATGATCAGAAAAGACATTGATCAACTGATTTATTTGAAGTGAGCATAGTCTAAACAATGTATCTTGGTTAGACATTCAAAGCTTTGCACCAAAAAATTTTTACATCACCATTTCATGGTTGGAAATTTAGTTTGGTTGGATACTTGTTCATATTGTCTAAACAATAAATAACTTGAGAATTGATGTTTATTTGTTCTCATTGGTTGGATACTCTTTGAAAAATTAAATGAAGAGGAAAATACGACAAACATCATTAGGATTGATTCACACATCATATGAGATCTTGGAAGATAGCTGTTGTAAAAAAAAAGTCTTGATCTTAAGAACATGTGTCGCGGCATATTGATGTCACGATGTAGTTCTTCTATATCGTGACTACATCAATGTTTTATTTTACTTGTCAAAGTCGTGATCTTGTCCTTTGGATAGTGACACAAGTTGTGTCGTCAATTGAAACATGTTGACATCACTGAAGTGGTATCATGACCTAGAAATATGCTATCGTGACACAAGTTGTCTTTGTTGTTGTCACAACATGAAATTTATTAAAATTTTACTTATTTGTATTTATGTTTTTAGTATTTAAGTGATTAGTAAATGAGTTATTATAACCTAATAAGAAATTATAAAGATAGAAATGATTTAATAATTCAAAGTGTGATTTCTTATACATTTTCTCTCTTTTTTTTTTTGTGAATCTCTCTGTGTATGTGAGTGTACTTGTTCCTCTATCTTGTAGAATGTATATAATCTTGATGTTAAGTATATCATGAATTTACCCTAACTATTGATATTCCTTGTTACCTAGTGGTGAACCGGGGTAGATCTAATGAATTGAGAACAAAATCTTGGGCGATATGTTTGCTCTTAACATTGGCAGTAGATCTTTCTTGGTTTCGATCCTAATATTTGGTATTTGTCTGGTTGGTAGCCCTACTGATTCCTAAAATTTGGCATCATAGCTAGATTATCTTAATATTTTGTTGGTAAGATTTGTTAGGGAAAATTTTATAATGGCCTGACCCAATGAGATTAGAGATAAAGAAAATTTCATGGAAGAGTTTTGCACACCGGAAGCTGAAAATGAAAAATTTATTGGTGAATAGGGATTTGTGATCTGCAATCGAGAATTCAAAGTTGTTTGGCAGTGGTAAAGAAGCAAAATTGAAGTTAATTGCCATTGATGAATGATAAAATCTAAATTGAAGAGCTAGATGCTTGATTCAATAATGTTTGGATGACGTTGTACTTGTGAATTTTGCTACATGGGAAATGATAAATGTATCATGATTGATACTGAAGAATGTCTATCAGAACAAGTCACAAATCAACCAGATATTTTTAAAAAATAAACTATATTTAATGCGTATGAAGAATTAAGTGTATTTCTCTAGTCACTCACACGAGTTTGACACACTGATTAGTCAATTTGTATCTATAAGTTGTGAAATCAATATTAATCATAAGGCGGTGATAATATTTTGTTCGCAATTTGATTCATGAAACAATCTAATTATCACTATTAGTAGTGGTTTGATGAAGCTGACATATGAGAGCATAATTGTAACTTTTTATTTTGAGGATGTGAGAAGATAGAATATTGAGACTATTACCAGGCGAAGTGTTGCTTGTGAGAGGCAGAAATAATAACAATAATTTTCCTAGGTCGGCAAGCAAACCATAGTTTAGAGGATGATCAAAAAACATTGAAAAGTAAAGATTAAGTGTTGGAAATGTAATAGGCTAGGGCATCTTAGAAGGGACTACTAAGAAGATGTTTCTAAGGTTGGAAATGACATAAGTGGCTTGTTGAATGGTTTTGTGAGTATGAAAATCATGATGGTTGAAGGAATCTATATGGGCAACAACTCTACTATATACATTATATGTCTTGGGAAAGTCAAGATAAACATATTTGATTGAACTTGAACAATGAAGAAGCTTTTATGTACAATGTATGTTCCAAGATTTAGTGGAAATCTCATCTTAATTAGTGTAATGATAGTTCACTTTATATTTATTTGTGATGATAAGTCATATAAAGTGACTCATGGTGCAAAGTTCACTTTTCGAGAAACGAGGGCTAGATCATTGTACAAGCGAGTAATTATCAATTTATCACAATTCATTTTATTGGACACTACTGAGAGAAAAAATTTCACAAATATGTAGACTCTAGAGAATAAAAGACAAATATTATTGGAGGTCATGACATGATCAATTGGCATTGCAAATCAAATGATGTTGCAAATTAGAAAATAATAGTCATATTTTCTAAAGATTTGTATCATATATTTCTATATGATATTGCAACAAATATCATGATATGTTGAATCTCAAAAAATTTTATTTTTTTTGAATCTACATAATGAGCAATGATACATAATCGTAATTAATTTAGATATCTGAATCACACATATCACTCAACTATATTTCTTAAATTTATTTATTATTAATTATTTTAACTTTTAATATTTTTATAATGTCATTCATATTTCTGGACCTGGAAAACATAAGATATATAAGTTGGTAGTAGGTCTGCATAATATAGATTATCTTAGGATTATTTGAAAATCAAATCAGAAGACTAATGATCATAATTAATTTTGATTATTTATTTCTTTTCAAAATTATTATTATATATGCAAAGGATAAATAAAATTGAACATGAACTAGATCAAAATTAAAAAGATCCCGTCACTCGGTTATGTTTGACTCAAATCAAATATATATTTTTTAGTTCATTGATTGACATATATTTTATGGTGGTCAATATCACTTGTATTTTTATATGTATATATTTTTTGATAATATATAAATTTTTTTTTTATTTTTCTTTGATTTTCCTAATTTTTATTTTTAATTATTTAAAGTTTATCTAGTTTATTAAAGTTCACCTAGTTTTTTTTATGTGACAAATGAATTTGAGTCGATATTATTAAAGAAAATATAGTTTCAGTCTCAAATTATTTGGTTGAGTTATTATTGTTATTATTATTATTTACATATATGTTAATTTTAAAATTATTATTGTTATATTAATTAGTTTTTATTTTTTTAATTATTTCTATTTATTGAAAAATTATAAAATTAATTTAAAATAAAAAATCATAAAATTAAAAAATATGTGTACCATAATTATTTTGTTGTAAAACACTTCTAATCTCAAACCTCAAATAAAATTATCAAATTTCACACTGTAGTTGCAATTTGAAAGTTGTATCATATATGTACATGTAAGCCGCGAAGTAATTATTACAATAATAAATAATATTTATAAAAAAATGTTATATTTAGGAGAGAGTCGAGAGGCGAGAGTTTGAAAATTGAGTTGTGGAGAGAATTTAGAAAAAAAAAAATTATAAATTTTCTAATCTCAATTTACAAAGATTTTAAAAAAAATTAGAAAAGGATGTATTTTTTTATTTTCTCTTATTTGTTTAGTTTTTCTTTTTATTTTTTTATTTTTTTTAGACTAGAAATTTGATAACTTTTGGATTTCTGGCTTGTAGCTTTTGAAAATTATAAATTTTCTAATCTCAATTTACAGTGACAAGCTATGCTTGTCGTTGACTCTGTTGGGGCTTGTTGCCTGTTGCATGAAGATGCAATGGGCTACCTCGGGGCCAGCGTGGCCACAAGCCACCTATTCCAATCCCAGCTTATGTAACAATTTTTTTTTTTTTGTTTGAAACTCCAATCCACATTGTGATGATGATGATGGTGATGGTGATGGTGTGAGCCAGAGTATATTAAGAAAATTTGGTGTAGAGCTAAGTGATGTAAAATGTGCATCTAATTAGTTGTACAATGCAGGAATTGGCAATCAAAGAAATGGAAGAACTTCATGATGATATTAAACTGCATCTTGACATGGATAGAAAAACTCCAATCCACGTTGTTTATTGGGAGGTATGTTCTTGTATTTAGGTTTTGTTTCTGTATTTTTTGTTCCTTTGGTAATGGTTTAGGTCATAGGCACTATTGGTGATATGCAAATGGGAACTAGCTGATGCTCGAAAAAGGGATGCTGTAGAACGTAGTAAGATGGGTGGGGATTTCGTTGCAGAAGAGAGAGGGCTGCATTCTAGTATTGAAGTGGATGTGATGAATTTGTTGGAAGGTAAGAGTTCTGGAGAACTCGATTCGTTAAGAAGTCAGATAGAGTTCCAGATGAGTTCTGGCACTGCAAAGGTTGTTGAGTATTGGGAAGCTGTTCTTAAACGCTTGCACATCTACAAGGCGAAGGTATTTTATTTCTTTTTTGTTTCTTTTTATTTTCCCCTTTAACAACTAAAACAATAGGAGGAGAGCAACTGGAAAATTGAAATACACAGGCTCAATTAAGAGAAATATATGCTATGATGCTAGAGAAGCGCCGGCAACACTTTGTTGATCCATCTTTGAAGAGGGAGGATGAGTCCAGAGGTAGTCAGCATGTGGAGCCGACTGAGCCAAGTGAGGATGATCAAGAGAGAGGTGCGTACTGCTCACAGTAGCACTTTGTTCTGTGTCGGTGAAACCCTTTTGTTCTTATAAGGTGAGTTGGTGGGGATGTAGATGCGCAAGCATCATCTCCAGTTCCCCTTGTGATGAAGGAAGAGGCTGATGATGATGCAGAAGATGAATGTTTGTCCCCAGAGCTGTTGCATGGTGAAGAAACACACGAAGCAATTGACCCTGAGGAGGATCGAGCTATGCTGGTGATAATCTCTACTGGTAATTTCAACACGCCCCGGTTGCTTGCTTGATCTGTTGCTTGAGTTTTTGTTGTTGGCGAAATGAATAGGAAATGAAACGGATGGCTGTGCTAGAAGAACAGCAGAGACGAATTAGAGAAGCTTTTCCATCTAAGAAGCCGCCATCTTCATTGGATGAGGGCTTTGAGCTGAAAGCCATCAAAGTCATGGGTGTGATTGAGGAAGGTGATGCAGTTTTTGGCTCTGGAGCCGAAGTGAATGTGGTGGACGCACAGGTAAGGTGTATTTTTCTCTCTGTTCCTCCTCTCTCCTCCATTGTTTGCCTTTGATCAGGAAATGAAGAAATGAGAGTTGGGCACGTGGCAGGCATATTGGTGGCATGACAAATACCGGCCAAGAAAGCCGAAATATTTCAATCGTGTTCACACTGGATACGAGTGGAACAAGTATAACCAAACCCATTACGATCACGACAATCCGCCTCCAAAAATTGTTCAGGGATACAAATTCAACATTTTTTATCCCGATCTCGTCGACAAGACAAAGACGCCCACTTTTGTCCTTGAGAAAGATGGCAACAGCGAGGAGACATGCATCATCAGGTTCCATGCCGGACCACCCTACGAAGATATCGTTGAGTTTTTTTTTTAACCCTTTTTTCTTTTTGGTGTTCCATTTCATTATCTGCTCTGCGCTGATCTGATCTCTGATCAATTCCAGGCATTTCGTATTGTCAAGAAAGAGTGGGAGTACTCTCATAAGAAGGGCCACAAATGCACATTTGAACGTGGAATTTTGCACGTCTACTTTAACTTTAGGCGCTACCGCTACCGCCGGTGATGCTTTTGCTTGGCTTGGAGTTGGACAAATTTGTAAACTGCAGATAGATACTGTTGAAGGACGTATATATTATATCTATATGTTTTATTTTATTGTAACTTTACTAGCAGTCTCTATTTTTGTTCCCTTCACGCTCAATTAATTGCTGGATTGGATATGCTGCACAAGTATATCAGTAGGTTTAAACAATAATAATAGTGAGTCACATGGCAGATCGTCTGCAAAACAAGAAAAAACTGCCTCAAGCTTTCTTATTTGTGTTCGACAATAAGTCACAGAAATTGTCCAAGGGGAGGCTTGAACTATTTGGACGGCCATGATCGAACTTGCGCATGAGTGCTACTGCCCTTTTCTTCGTGGCCATGCCAGAAATGGGATTTCCCGTCCAATTGCTTCCATTGTGGAATTCCACCTGCAGTGAGATAAAAACCCCCACCCCTCGGCTGAGGTTCAGCAGCTTTGAGGACCAAGACCATACCCTTGGGAGTTAAGATCACCCCCCTGGTCCCAACCTTCCTCTTTATTTTTTTTTGTAAGTAATAAGTTTTATTATCAAAAATTTTGTACAACCTAAGGAAAATTCAAACTATTATATTCTATGCTAAAAATAATATAAAATTCTGTTTTGATTTTGCTAATTAAAATTTCTCTATTTTGAGCTCTTTGGTGTTTCAGCCAAATACAGTCTCTTGATAACTTTGAGACCCATAAAAATTGAGCTTATGTCATCTTTAAAATCTGTCTAATTTTTCAACTCATCTAAGATGTACTTGGAAAAATAACACTCAAAAAATATACGTTTCAAAGATTCTGCATGACGATAGAATTTATAATTAATATTATTAGGGGGAGATAGGGTCACCTTGCCTAAGACTTCTATTCTCCTTGAAGAAATCATGGAGTTATTTATTTATCACCACCAAGTAGGAAGATGTGCTAACACATTCATAGATGATCTTTATGAAGTGCTTGTGGAAGTTTATTCCAGCCATGACTTCTGTTAGGAAATTCTATTCCATGATGTCAAAGGATTTTTGAATATCAATTTTAAAGAAATATCTCGAAGAGATTTTTTTTTTTCGTATATATCTCCTATTCAAACTCTGCACTAGAAGAAAATTGTCTGATATTGACCTCACCATTACATAGATTCATTGTGTTGGATTTTATATATTACATTACAGCATGATATTGGACTCTAATTTTTAATCGTGTATGTGTGCAAAAATTTAAGAATTAAAACTATATAAGCATGTTTATTTGTCATAGCATTCTTTCAGAAAGGAAGAATTTATTTACAGCATCGATCATTTCACCCCCGAATGATTTCAAGACGCTTTGAAATATTATGTAGTGAAACTATCAGGCCCAGGTGATTTTGAATTCTCCATGATAAAGACATCATTCTTTATTTTCTCAGAAAAAAAAGATAAAGAGAACAAATTATAATTGTTTTCATTAAGTTTCGGCACTTTTGCTATAATATGTACCTCTATTTTAATTCTAGTGTTGGATGACCCCAATAGAGCCTTATAATATGAGAAAAATTTCTGCTATATCCTCTTTAAATGTTATGTCTCAAATCATCTTTAATAATATTGACTATTTTATTCTTTTGCAACTTAGAGCTAGTTAGAGCGTGGAAGAATTTCGTACATTTGTCGCTCTCTTTGAGGTACTTTATCTTGGACCTTTGTCTAAAAAAAGATAGTTCACATTCTTCTAACTTTCTCAATTTGGTTTTACGATCTAGTTCATCCTCCTTTAAGGCTGCATTATGGCACTTTAAAATTTCTTTTTGAACAGATTGGAGAGCATTTTTGGCAACAGATACCCTTATACTGATGTGCTTAAAATACTTTTCATTCAGTTTCTTTAGGGGCACTTTTAGAAATTTTAGTTTTTTGACTAGTTGAACATCTTAGAACGAGAAATTTGTTCCTTCCATATACTAAGAAACAAAGGAGTGAACTCATTGTGAGAAAGCCACATATTACAGAATTTGAAAGGAATTAACCTCTCTTTGTTTGAAATTTCAGTAGACATGAGCATAAGTCAGTGGTTAGAGAAGACACCTAAAATCAAAAATCTTGCATGATTGTCCAAGTGAAGATTGAGCCATTCATCATTTGCCATTACCCGATCAAGCTTGCTAGAGACCCTACCATTTGTTCTCATGAAGTAGCTTTCCGATGAGTGAAGATCCACCATGTTTAGTAGTGAAACACATTTAAGAGCACATTGGTATTCGTAATTTGTAACAATTATGTCTTTAACCCTATCTAATACGGATAGTGGGGAATTGAAATCCCTGATAGAACCCATGGGGATGAGTTTGCCCTCTCCACCTCAATCAGGTTATCCCAAGGACTCCTACTGATGACAAAATGGAGGCCATATATAACGGGCAGCCTAAAAAAAGTTTATCTTTATCTTTCACTCGGAGATAAATGTGCTAGGATGAGCAAAAGAGTATAATAATGTCTGTGGTCTGGGTGTCCCACAGAACAAGGATTCTTCCATTGTTGTGACAAGACAAGTTATTAAAGGAATTCAGCCTTCTAAATTTTATTTTCATAAGCCAAGCTAGCTTTTCAAAGCTAAATTTGGCATATGTGATGGCGAAGATGTCAATAGGTGTGCATTGAAAAACTTAAGAACTTCTTTTTGTTTAAAGGGGTAACTGAAACTCCTTAGATTCCAGTAAGCAATCTTCATAAGATGTCACTATCCAATTTTCCCTTATACTGCATGTGCAGTATTACTGATGTTAAGTTTTTAAATTCTAAAAAATACATCATGTAGCATGCATTGATCAAAAACTCTCCGTCAGTGCCCATATGTGCTGGATAGGAAATTCTTTTACATAGACCTTCCCTCATCTCAAAACATAGAAAGAACATATCATTTATAGACACGGGTCTTTTGAACATATACATAAATACATCTAATGTTTCCATTACATAGTAAGAAAAAGCTCTTAAGACCACCCTTACAGACAAAAGACCCCAAGAACCCCAAGTATCCAGTGCCAACATGAGAGAGATCCCAAAAGAAACCCCATGCATTCACGCATCAATTCTTGCACACAATGTTTTGTTTTAAATAAATCAGAAATATGTCTATTGCCTTTATCTAAGAGAATCCATGGTGATTTTAGGACACCGAGCTCATTCTGTAAAGGTATCCTTTTATATCTTTTTAAGTATCTTCTCATAGTTAACCTTTTATATAGCAATAAATATATCACAAAACATGCATAAATCAAAACCACTATTATCTACCATCGAATCCATCACATCCATACAGTTTTGTACATGATATGCCACCCTCACTCATAACAAGGAGACCCATACCCAATGTTACATGCAAAATACCACCCTTACATGATCCAATATATGATATTCCATCCTTATGACCAAATATGTCTTTCTTACAAGTATACAACATATTGCTCAATATGCCACCCTTAATGACGACTAATATTCCATCCTTACTGATGCCTAATATGCCATCCTTACTGATGCCTAATATGCCATCCTTACTGACACTTATAATGCTACCCTTACACAGTGTGCCCCCTTTACAGATTATGCCACCCATACAATCATTGAAATACATTATGCCATCCTTACCATCTTTACAATCATAATTTAACCCCCATGCATATGCCACCCTTACATACGATGATGATGGATAAGACTTTAGCATACATGCACACAAAATAAGAATATTCACATAAATTAAAAAGTTTATAACAAAATTCTTTCCATTTTCTCTCATTGAGCACATATTTGTTATAAATCTTGTATCACTTCTCATTTTTTTAATTTCTTTTTTGAGATGAGTTGGAGATGTCTTGGCTCCTCTTTTTCTGATTACTATTGGGTGCCATTTGTTTTTACATAATAGCACACAATACAGTCACCAGCAGGATGACAACAGTGAGAATTTATATACTCTTCATACCAGATGATATGTTCAAAATCAAAACTCTACCCCATTGATACATATGAGCACATACCCTTACAAATAATTTTTACATGGTAACCCAGCCCTATTATAACATATGCATATGTTGCCCTAATAGAAAGTCTTTATACACATTCAAGCAGGTTATATGTATCTAAAATTTTTGCATATATTGTACTTTCCCATTATATGTTCCAACATTTCCTAGTATAGTCCATTTTGAAGAAATTATTAAGTTAATTTCATGTATCAAAATAGGAAATGTGATGGTTAACCATTCTCCATTAAAAGGACACCCCACATATTCTATTGAGGGGCTATTCTATTCAGCATGCCGAGACCCTTAGACCAGGGTTCATTTAAGCAATCGCATAGGAAAGTCAGGCGGATAGCCCTGGATCTCCAACACCACAGCAGATACTATCACAACAACCACAAGCCTAGAGGTTTCCTCACATCTCTCCAAAATGCCCTTAAAATAAGTAAGTTCAACAGTAGGGAGAGCCATAAAAAAGTCTCCTTAATCTAACCTTCAAAACTCCTTCTATAGTACCTCCATTTCACATTTTTAAAAGAGTTGTGAGCTCCTTGGAAAGGGTTAGATAGGGTCATGTGAGGCAGAACCTCTATAGAGATTAGGTTTACCTTTTTCTCAAGATTAGAGATGGGTCTTCCTTTGTAGTCTCCCTCTTTTTCTTCTTAGGTTTTACCAAGGTATATGAATCTTTCTCTTCCAATTAATTTTGATCTTCTTCATCATGTTGAGGCATAGAAAATTCAATTCTTTGTGCTGATGAGGATTGGCCATCTTCTCTGGTTTGTGCGAGTAGTAATATTCTTCTTCCTCCTCTCTATTGCTGGGATCATCTGATTCTTCACGAGGGGGGCCTGCTCTGCCTGTGTTAGTTCGGAACACCCAAATAAAAGGCAGAGTGTACATCATCACACGTGTTGATTATGAGCCCCCACAAAGCCTGAGGCATTGTCCATCCATAGGGTGCTCTTGGTTGACCTGGGCCTCTTCTCTTGTGTACCGACAGTGGGCCTGCTTCCATTAGGTATCATGGGGGCCCGTGCCACAGCGATGTAGGTCAACCCATATGATATAACTTTCTTCTGGTTGGCTAGGAAGCAAATCTTCGTAGTCTTTATGGAGACCTTTGCTGTTTGGAACTACCAAGCGACATTCTCCATTGCTGCGGAGCATGTGTCTGACGTGAAGGGCTTGATGATGGCCACCTGAACTTTTTTGAATATGCCAACCACCGATCCCATCACCTCTAGAACATCAGCGATTCTGATGATGGGTCCCATGTTCGGGCTCGCTTCATGGGACGCGTGTAGCATTTTGATATAGGAGCAAAGCTGCATCTAGCTGCCCGGGTGCATCAGAATGGAAATTGGAATTCTATCACTTTGGCTCGAACATGATATCTGAGACTGCACTTCTAGTACAAACACTAGCGAGTGCTCTTGAAAAGTGTTCGGTACCAAGGAGGAGAGGGTGGAGAAAATAATGTGTAGTTTTGTAACCGTAAGATGCTATCAAGCGGCACAGCTCCAAACACGAAAGCATGTGAGATGTGACCTTGCCAAAAGCTAGAAGAACCAGCACTTCTCCCCTCGCAAACTTTTTCCATTATTTAGGGCCCCATGTTGATGTTCATGAAAAGTATATGTATTATAATTGCCTGCTCATCAGAGAAGTCAAAGGGTAACAAGAAAAAGATGAGGGTCGATGAACTTTGTTGGCGGGTTTGTGTGGTGAAAGATCACTGTTGCTGTGCTAACCATTTATTTTTGAATGTTAGGTTTGTGTTTTGGGGTAACAAATGCAAAATATTTGCGTGTTAATAAAAATATTTGTGTAATTTGCACAATAGACAAAAAATCAATTATTTTTTTTTGCTTACAAACTGAGTTAAGTCTTCAATTCATATATACGAAGATCATTTCCAATTGAGAATCATCCCCTTATTGTACCCTTTACGCATCATATAATCATCATGGTGGATCAAAGCGATGGATCTACAATGCCCCAAGCATGGAATTCACACAAACTCATTGAGTCAAATCCTTTGATCCAACAGTCAATTGTGTGATACATCCGTCAACAAACGCATGTTTATTCGTCACCCAAATATTATTCTTGATCAAGCTACCCATTCATCATAATCTTCACCCAAGTATTTTACTCAAGAACATGATAAAATGAATGCTTATTTTTTCATAAGGACAAAAGTAATACAGAGAGGAAAAAACATATCCATTGATTGTCTATTCTCTTAGAACAATATTTTTTGAAACAAATGAATTAGTTTTTTGTTTTCATAATCAACACTTATATTTACATCTTAGAAAACCAACACATCCCTTCATTTATGGGATTATAGAGAAAAAAACATAGATAGTTGGTGAGAAGAAATGAATAGCTTGAAAGGTTGGTTAAGTCAATATTCGGTGCAGCCAATATTAACTTAACCAAATGTTTATTCAACACTCCTCCTCAAACTGGTGCATAGATGTCCCTTATGCCTAGCTTATCTACAAACTTTATGAATACTCGATTGGAAACTACTTTAGTGAGGATGTCAGCTAATTAATCTTCTGATCGAATCTTGGGCAGCTTCATAATCTTTTCTTCCAATTTTTCCTTGATGAAGAATCTATCAATTTCTATATGTTTTGTATGATCATATTGAATTGGATTATGGGCAATATCACATGTAGCTTCATTATCATAATATAGCACAATTGGATGTTGAGACGGATAGCCCAAATCTTGCAAAATGTGTCGTAGCCACAATACTTCACAAAGTCCAAGGGCTATACTTCTATAATCAGCTTATGCACTAGAATGCAAAACTATATTTTGTTTCTTACTTTTCCATGTGACAAGATTTCCCCCTACAAAGATAAAGTATCCTGAGGTTGATCATCGATCATCAATTGATCCAGCATAGTCAACATCAGTATATGTAACCACATTCTAAAAGTCTTCATTCTTAGTGAATATAATTTGCTTTACAGGAGCAGACTTAAGATAACTCAAAATACACATAACATCATTCATATGTTGTTCTCTGGAATTGTGCATAAATTGGCCGACAATACTTAACACATAATTAAGATTAGGTATTGTGTGTGCCAAGTACATTAGCCTTCCCACTGGTCACTTATATCTTCCTTTGTCAATGGGTAAATGATCAGGTTCAATACATAGCTTCAAACCTTCAACTACTAGTGTATTAGCTGGTTGACATGCCGACATGCTTGTTTCTTGCAACAAATCTAAGGCATATTTTTTTTGAGATATAATAATTCCTTCTCTTGACCGAGACACTTATATTCAAAGAAAATATTTTAATGGACCTTGATCTTTCATTTCAAATCCTTTGGACAAGTGAGTTTGCAATGTTTTCCTTTCTTCAGGATCATTTCCTATAACCGCCATGTCATCCACATAAACAATAAGAGCGGTGATCTTACCCTATTGTTTCTTTAGAAATAACGTGTGGTCTGAATTACTTTGATGATATCCAAAGTTTATCATGAATTTTGTGAATCTTTCAAACCATGCTCTTGGAGAATACTTCAACCCATACAATGCTTTTTCTAATCTGCATATCTTCTGACTATCTATTTCAGGCACATAACATGGTGGGAGATTCATATAGACTATAAGACTCATACCATATTGATTTTGGCTACATATGCAAATGTCTCTATATAGTCGATTCCATAGGTTTGAGTCTAGCTTTGTAGCATTTGATTGTGCCACCTGCTTTGTACTTCACTGTATTGACCCATCGACATTAAATTGAATTTCTTTCTAAGTAGACGATCAACAAGTTTCCATGTTTCATTTTGTTGTAGGGATTTCATCTCCTCATACATAGCATCTTTCCATTTTTTGTTAGCAAAGGCTTCTTGCACACTTTTAGGAATATATACAATGACAATTGATTCACAAATGATTGATTTGATTTTGACAAATAATAATTAGACACATAATGAATCATTGGATACTTAATTTTGCTGGTAAAATCAAGTTTATAGGTGAGTTTAGGTATACCTTTATTACTATGAGGAGGATTTCCTCATCTAGAAGTTTCTAAAATTGTTTTAGGAACATCTTCGACAAATGATTAGTTGGTTGGTTGTGTATGAGAGAGATTCAGATTCTTGGACAGGTTCATGTGTAGTTTCATTAACAACTTTGATAGACTTGAATTCAGTTTCATCAGCTTTACTTATTTTATCCAAATCTTTAGACTCAGTTAAACTAAGATTATCGGGATCAATATAATTTAGAGTTTGAATTTCATGATGTTGTTCCCCGTGACTTTCAAACTTAGAGGAAAAAAACATTTTATCTTCATGAAATACATCGGGAGTAGTATGTATATCATTTTGTTTGGGGGTGATAGCACCAAAAATCTTTTTGATTTTTAGCATATCCCAAGAATACACAACGTAATGCTCAAGAGACTAATTTATTTCTTTAATATTTATGAAGGTGAACAAATGTGACACATCCAAAGACCTGAAGTGGAAGGTTAGAAATTGGTTGTGCATTGATAATATTATGCAAGGTATGAAATGGTATTTGAAATTGAAGAGTTTGGGAAGGAATACGATTGATGAGATAGATAGAAGAGGTAAGAGCTTTACCATAAGATGATGAGGTATATGTGCTTCAAGTAAGGATGCACAAACTACTTCTAGTAAATGATAGTTTTTTCTTTCTGCTACTCCATTCTGTTGAGGCGTATTAGGGCATGTGGTTATATGAATAATACCATGTGTAACCAAATGCAGTTACAACTCAGAACTCTTGTATTCCCCTCTATTATCACTGAGAAATATCTAAACATGTGCATTATACTTAGTCATAATCATTGTACGAAATATACTGAAATAATGAGTTTACCTCCCCTTTGGACTTCATCAAGAAAACCCGAGTTATTCTAGTGCAATCATCAATAAAGATAATAAACCATTGAGATCCGACCAAGGTATGATTCAGAGATGGACCCCAAACATCAAAATGAACAATCATAAAAGGAACTGATCTTTTACTCAATTTTGATGGAAAAGAAACATGGTGACTTTTAGAAAGTTCACAAATATCACAAAGGAAGATAGAAATATCCAAATTTTAGAATAAACTAGGAAATGATTTTTTCAAGTAGCCAAAAGAAGCATGTCATAAATGATGATGTCATATTCAAATTTTTGGCCTTGTTGTCTCTTCCTTATTTACTATTATGACTTGTCTTAATTTATCTGATCCTCTTGACACCAAGTCCAAGTAGTATAGTTTTTCTCTTTTAACACCAACCTCAATCATTTATCTTGTTTGAATGTCCTTCAACACACATAAATGAGGCCAAAAAATTATAACACAAGATCAAGTGGTGGTTAGTTGGGAAACAGACAATAAGTTATAATTCAACGAAGGAACAACCAAAACTAAATCTAGATTTAAATTATCTAAGAGGGACAAAGATAATTCACCAATAACTGAGGTTGAGGTTCTATTGGCAATGGAGACAATTTTTTTGGATGAGGATTTTAATGATAACACTTGTCTAGAATCAAAAGTCATATGATATGTTGCACCTGAATCAATTATCCATGTATTAATTAAATTTAGGTGTAGAATTATTGAGAACCTTGCCAACATCAGCTGAGACTCTCTTAATAAGATCTACACCTAGTCTAGATTCAGCAACAAAGGTGAGAAAGGTTGACTTGAAATTCTTTTTTCGAGGGTCATGATTGTGATCCCACCCATCTAGATATCCAAAGGGCTCAAAGCATCGATCTTTAGTATGACCTTTTTTGTGACAATTCATACATTTGGAAGTAGCTTTGTTAGTATTCCTTCTGAAATTCATTTGATCGTGTTGATCTTGGGAAGATCGATTTTGAGTCACCATGATGGAAGCTTCATAGTGATCAGTCTTTTCCTTCTGAGAAGTACGACGTACTTATTCACATCATATCACAAAATAACACTCTTCTAAATTTGAAATTGTTTCCTTTCGTATACTTTCTCCACGAACTTGCTCAAAATCACCATCTAATCCTGCAAGGAAGATGTGTACCCTTAGTCGCTCAACAGAGGTTTGATACATTTTGATATCATCTATATCCTTCATGACTATCTTATCATGATGATCTAGCTCTCAAAAAATTTTAGTCAACTCTCCATAATATTCAAAGAATGTTTTTTCATTCTGTTTGGTAGTAAAAGCTTTTTGATTAAGGATGAATAATTGCAATTCATTACATCCATCATTGAAAGCTTTCGATAAAGCAACCCAAATTTCTTGTGCAGTCTATAAGCATAAATAATGCTTCATTACTTGTGGCTTCATCGACATTAATAACCATCATATGACTTTCTGATTTATTACATACCATTTTTAGTATCCTTTATTTGATTATGTAGGTGATGGTGATTTACCATGTATGTAGGAGAGTTTTTCCCTTTCATCAATGTATATTTCTATTAGTTGAGACCATACATCATAATTACTCACTGTGAGGATAATTCCGGAAGTAAAGGCAGCTTCTGATTGAATAATAGTAGGAGTTAAGCTTCCCTCATATGAATAATAATTTTTTATGATGGAAAAATAAGTTTAAACATTTGATGATAGAGAGAAAAAAAATAGGGAGAGGCAGATGAGTATTTTCTAGCCTTCTATAGTATGCTATAATTTTAGGTACTACTACAATTCATGATAAAAAAATGAGCTAGATTCTTGGGTCTGTGATTCATTGATCAAGATTTTATACAATGAATAATAAATAATAATATGGGACAGTCTCTTTTTTTTAGGGATCTCTCAGAAGAGAGTGAGCATTAAGAAGAGCAAAGCAAGTGGCGATGAAAGGATAAATTGAGATAACCTATTGGTGATCATTGGTTCTGATTACCTGGGGTGTAGCATCAAATCTCCAGGAACGCCAGGTTCAACCAAGAGATCGGCACCCTACTCAATACAACGAGAACAAGTCTAGGTTCAATCCTTTCTGCCAACCATTTTATCCAGAGCTATATTGCAATTGATATCAAATGAAAAAGTCGAAATCAACTAAACCAACTACACTAAAATGCACTAAAATTGCTTCCAGAAGCAACACACAATGAACATAAACATTTATTGGAGTTGCAGATGAAATTATAAAAAACTGAAATGTGCTGAAATGACTTCCCAACATACCAAAAAATGGCCAACAAAATAGGAATGATGTATTTGAATAATCTTGCCGCTCATGCCAAAATCCCAACCAGGGTGTGGAGGTAGTAGTGATTCATAGAAAAAATGAATGATGTGGAACCTATTATATTAGAACAAATTCTCCTTGCTTCAACAAGGATTACAAAATGAAAACTTGAGAAGAAAAAGAGAGAAATTAAGGAGAAGAAGAGAGTTGCGATGAAGATCAAGAGAGCAAGCCACAGTAAACTCAATAAAAATTATGTTACTCAAGTATTGAAAAAAAAATAGAGTTTATATACGAGGTTCAAATTTCAATAAAAATAAAATAGTCATTTAAACTTTACAGTGCGACTAACATGTTTATTAATTGAATGTCAGTGTGGGTGAAGTGGTAATTTCAACAAGTGAGAAGCCCAACACACCAAAAGAAGCAAAGCCCATTGTTAACAGTCTCTCCCATTTGATGTAGTTGGTGTGAGTCTAAGCATCTTCCGTAAGCATACAAGTTTCTTTCTAGGTAGAGGCTTGGTGAAAATATCCACCACTTGTTTTTTTAGTTCTGTAGAATAATAATTTAATCTCATTAGTATCAATTGTATCTTTAATAAAGTGGTATCTGAGACCTATATGTTTTGTTTGACTATGCATAACAACACCACTTGCTATGGACATAGTCGATTGATTGTTACATATTATGTTAGTTGGGTTTTTCAATGTTTCATTCAAATTGGCCAATAATTTTCTTATCCACAAGGCCTGAAATATGGCTACTGAAACTGAAACATATTCAGTTTCAGTGGTAGATAAATCAAATATGAATTGCTTCTTAGATTGCCAAAAAATAGCAGTAGTTCCTAAGTTAAATACATATACAGAGGTACTTCGATAGTCCTCTGAACATCTGCCTCAGTCACTATCACAATATCCAGATATTCTTGTGTGATTAGTTCTAATATACTTTAGACCTAAGTCTAAAGTTCCTTTTAGGTATATTAAGACTCATTTGGCAGCACTAAGGTGTATATTATTGGGTGCATGCATGAATCAAGATAGAAGATGAATTGAGTATATAATGTCAGGCCGTGTGATAGATGCATACAATAAGCTTCCAATTAAGCTTCTGTATGTTTTGTGATTTACTATTCTACCTTAGGCAGAAATTAGTTTTTGGTTTACAAACAGAGAGGTAATTGCAGGTTTATAGTCAATCATCCCATAATTTCTCAATATAGATTGTATGTATCTTGTTTGGCAAATAGATACATCACTTGAGTCTTGAAAAATTTCAAGTCCCAATAAGTATTTTAAGTTACCTAGGTCTGACATTTCATATTTAGTTTTCATATCTCATCTAAAGGCCTCTATTAATTCAGATTTATTACTTGTGAAAATTATGTCATCTACATAGATTGACATGAATAAAATTCTAGAATATTTGGACCTTTTAATATAGAGTGTAGGCTCACTCATACTCTGTTTGAATCATTGATTCAATAAGTAGGAGTTTATTTGTTGATATAAAGCACGAAGAGCTTATTTCAACCCATATAGAGCCTTGTTTAATCTATAAACATAGTGCTTAGCCCCTTGTATTACAAACCCAAGGGGTTGTTATACATAAATCTCCTCCTTGAGTTTACCATTCAAAAAGACCGATTAAATGTCTAGTTAGAATAGGTCTCAACCCTTTTGTTTGGCTAAGGCTATTAGAAATCTACTGTTTATAACATTGCCATTGGAGCAAATATTTCAAAGTAATCTGTTCCAGCCTTTTGGGAATAACCCTTGGCTACTAATCGAGCCTTATATAAAGGCTAATTTGTGTTTGATCGAGTTTTGATTTTAAATAGCCATTTGACTCCTATGTTGTATTTATTTGGAGGTAGGTCTACTAAGGTCCAAGTTTGATTCTTTTTCAATTATAGACATTTCATTCTTCATTGCATTGACTCATACTTTATGTTTTACTATCTTTTCATAGTTGAGAGACTCAACTGAGAAGTAATTACATCGTTGGTATATCTCAGTCAAGGACTTATATTTAACAGGTATAATTATGTCATGTAACTCCTCTATATCTGACTCTGACTTAGAAGGGGAACATGAAACATACCTTGGATTGCATTCTTTTTTATTACTTATTGAAGCATCTATATTATAGCCTTGAAAGCTTGTATTTTACACTTCAGATTCTTGAAAGTTTTCATGTCATTTTGTATTTTCATCAACAATTATATCTCTACTCACCAGAAATATTTTATTCATGTTTATTAACATGAATAAAATATTCATGTTCACAAGGATAGTTTGTGAGAAGAAAGGAACAGCTTGAAAGGTTGGTTAATTCAATATTCAATGCAACCAATATTGACTCAACCAAATGTTTATTAACATGTTCTTCATGACTCTTTTTTTTTTGGAGAATCCTAGGTTTTTTTGTTTGCATCAAGATGTGCCCTATCTTGGGCATGTATGTGTTTATTCATGTTGTGACTTGACTTGTGTTGTCAAGATTGGATTTGAGCGTGTGCACGCTGGTTCACATTGTGACCTGACTTGTGCTGCCGTGACAACGGTGAAGAGGTGAGAGCATCAATTGGGATAGTGACCAAAAAAGTAATGGTGACGCGACCTATTGATGTCAAGAATTCTAATTCGCGATCTCATTATGTTGCTTCATTTATTTTGTTGTCATGACCAATACAGATTTCTAACATGTCTCCAACAAACATGTCAACTATTTCATTGTCGGATAATTATTTACGGATGATGATTTTAGATTCATTTTTGCAAATTGTCCAACAAACAAAGGTGAAGTGATCCCAAATCAGGTTTGCCACAAAATGGGTGAAAATGGCTTTGACATTCAAGGCATCCGGAGAATTGTAACGCAAATATTGACTCCAAGTCGGATCCAATGTGCAGCTTACTGATGATATCCGCTTATCTTTAATTTGCAAACAGCACGCTGATCCACGACATTTGAAATAATATCAAGAACTCATAGAACATGTTAATTAGTTAAATGGACGGGAATCAATGGCATCATATCCGTGATGGTCATTCAAGTTGGTGACCCATTCAAAAGCAGTGTTTGTGCATGATTTTGCTACTCATTCACTATATCAGAGTGCTAAAACTATGCTCAAGAATAAAGAGCACAAATGAACATCCATCTCCAAGAGTTATACTTGCTTGTGATTGACACGAAGTCCATCCACGGACATTATTAATTATAAGAGTACGGTGCATGTGTGTATGCATATAATAAATATACTATACATACAATATGTTTGTGTGTCTGTGTGCGCGTATAAAAATATAAAATAGACATAATTATGTTTTTTTGCATCCACCAAAATATGATTACAAAAAAGTACTCAATGATTTAATATTTAATAAAATTATATCAAAACATAAAATATTTATGTTATACTGTATATAAAAACATAAATACAATTAAAACCCACTAATGATACTTCATCACGTTTTAAAAAAAAATTATTCAAAATGTATATATATTATATAAACCTATATTATGTGTGTGTGTATAAATATATATATATAATATGTGTGTGTGTGTGTGTATTTGAAGTGAAAAAGGAAAGTTATATATATATTTATATTATATGATTTGAAATGAGAAGAAAAGTTTTTTTTTGAAAGTATTTTAAAATTTGACTAGGTGGTTTATGCAGAGGTGTTAAAGGGGCCGTGCCATGCCGTGTCGGGCATGACTTGGTATGGCAGTCATGCCATGCCTGGCATGGCACGATTGGATAATGGCCAGCCTGGTATGGCCTAGCCAGCTCGAGTCTAGCCAAATTAAGGCTTGGTCGTGGATGGTCATGCTGGGCTGTGCCAAATAGGTGCGAGTTGGGCATCTATATGTTAGCTTAGTTAGGAGCCTAGAATCACACCCTAACTCAAAGAATGCGGAACGTTCTAGAAGATTCCGAAGAAGTTCACACATGTATGGAAGGAATAAGATTATCCTAGATTATTCTAGAATCCTCTTGGATATATGTAATAGAATTCTCTAGACTTATAAGGAACCTTCAAAGGTTCTAGACCATTCTATATGCATGTATTTAAAGAGGAGGTAGTCTCATTTGTAAACCACCAAGTCGATAGTTTCTTGTAAGATTTCATTATTCAATAAAGTATTTTTTTTTATTTTCAAGGGTTCTCTCAAATTCTTTGCTTCCAAGTTGTGGGTAGACACCAAACATAACAAGTAAGGCTGACCTAGCAACCTCTAAGGGGTAAGTTGTATAAGTGCAGCACGGGAGTTTAGTGAAAAGACTAAATCCATGACAGTTGGTATTAGAGGCGAGGTTGCAATGTGTGAGAGTAACTTGATGGATATGACGTCGAGCTCTCATTTGGAGGAAATTGCCAAGCAAGTTTGGGGAAGAGACATTGACCCTCCTGCTAAGGGAAGGGGAAAGAAGGATAAGTCTCATGATCATCTTACAAGCTTGGACAGTCAAGTGACCCGATTAGAGGTCACCATGGCAGACACTAAGGAGGGGTTCGATCTCATGAAGGCATGGAGAATGCCATAAAAGATTTCAAGATGCATATCCTAGACCTTCAAGAGGGGATGCAAGGCTCGACGATCTGAGTGGTGTCGCTGAGGTGTTTATGAAGGTCATAGACATGCTCACTAGCTTAGAATCAAGGGTGGAGGTCTTGACCAAGCATGAGGAGGAGCTGAAACAAGAAGTGGCAATCTACAAGATAGCATTGTCAGCTCGGGTTATGTCCACTCATGAGCCCCAAAGGGTGGTTGTGCCAAGGCCTCACACTTTCATGGGAAAACGAGATGCTAAAGAGCTTTACAACTATTTGTGGCATATGGAGAGATATTTTGAGGCAATATTACTAACTGATGAGGCAACAAATGTACGTACTACTGCTCTTTATCTCACTGATAATACAACTCTATGGTGGCGTAGAAAATTTATGGAGATAGAAAGAGGGACGTGGACCATAGACATATGGGTCGATTTCAAGCGAGAGATAAAAAAGTAATTTTATCCAGAAGATGTGGAATACATAGCTCATAGAAAGATCAAGCATCTCAAGCACACAGGATCTATTTAGGAGTATGTCAAGGAGTTCTCTTCCTTGATGCTCGGTTTACTGGTTCCCTTCTTTTGTAGGCTCCTGATATGAATGAGAAAGAACTCTTCAATTTTATGGAGAACTTGTATGGCTGGGCCGAGCAAGAATTAAGGAGACGTGGTGTCCTAGACTTAGCCATGGCCATGGTAGTAGCATAGTCACTCATGGATTTCGAAGGGGAGACTCTTCTTAAACTAAACAATCTTTCAAGGGTAGCCATGCCAAAAGGTGGGAGAGACAAGGGATATAAAATTTATAATGCCAAGGAAGGATCAAGGGTGACTTCTACCAACAAAGAAGGCAACAGTGGGGATAATCACATGGATTTCAAGCCAAAAACTAATTGTTTTTTGTGAGATGGACCACACTGGGCCCTTGAATATCTTAAAAGAAAGGTCCTAAATATCATGATCGAGAGGGAGATTGAACAAGAGGATGATGCCTCTCACATGGGGTCAATGCAGCTATTGAATGCCCTCAAGATCAAGTAAGATAAGGAGAAGCCTCAAAGTAGGGGACTCATATACGTGGAGGCCAAGGTGAATGTGATGTCTACTAAGGCCATGATAGATACCGGTGTCATACAAAACTTTGTCTCAAAAGAGGAGGCAAGGAGACTCAAGCTCCCAATATCTAATGAAGTAGGATGGTTCAAGGTAGTAAACTCCACTACCAAGCCATCACATGGAATAGCCCACGGGATAACCATGAGGATCAGTCCTTGGGAAGACAAGGTTAACTTCATGGTGGCACCCATGGATGATTTCCATATTGTGATCAGGATGGATTTCTTTCACCAGGTAAAAGCTATACCTATACCTTTTCTATGTTAGATGGTTTTTTTAGAAGAGGGAGCTCCATGCATGGTTCCCACAATAATCGAAGGTAAAGCTATAACACTTATACTACCGGCTATGCAATTGAAGAAGGGGTTGAAAAAGAATGAGGTGACCTATTTGGCGACCTTTAAAGAAGACCCTATGGAAAATTTTATTCCCATGGAAGTCATGAAGGTGTTAGATGAATTCAAAGATATAATGTCACCGGAGCCACCCAAAAGGCTCCCAACCAGGAGGGAGGAAGATCATAGGATTGAGTTGGAGCCAAGAGCAAAACCCATTTCCATGGGGCCCTACAGGATGACATCCCCATAACTGGAGGAATTAAGAAGATAGTTGAAGGTATTATTGGATGCTAGATTCATCCAACTATCTAAGGCTCCATATGGTAGGCCGGTCTTATTCCAAAAGAAACATGATGGGTCACTGCGAATGTGCATCGATTACAGTGTGCTCAACAAGGTAATGGTCAAGAACAAGTATCTCTTTCCTCTTATTGCTGATTTATTTGACCAACTTGGTAAAGCACGGTACTTCACTAAGTTGGACCTTCGATCAGAGTACTACCAAGTAAGGATAGTTGAAGGAGATGAGACAAAGATAACGTGTGTAACAAAGTATGACTCTTATGAGTTCCTAGTGATGTCCTTTGGTCTTACTAATGCACCTGCTATATTTTGCACTTTGATAAATAAGTTATTCCATCCTTTTTTGGATAAATTTGTGGTGGTATATCTAGATGATATTGTTATATATAGAAACTATTTGGAAGAGCATGTGAATTATCTAAGGAATGTGTTCCTGCTACTAAGGCAAAATGAGTTATACGTAAAGAAAGAAAAATGTTTTTTTTGAAAAGGTATGCTTTTTGAGACACCACATCAAGGGTGGCAAGCTCATGATATATGAAAACAAGATCAAAGACATTCATGAATGAGATCCCCCTACTAAGGTGCTACAACTAAGGTTTTTCTTAGGCCCAGTTAACTACTATCGGCGATTCATCAAGGGATACTCAGCAAAAGTAGTTCCATTAACAAACCTTCTTAAGAAGGGTAAGGCATGGACATGGGATGAAAAATGATAGTAATCCTTTGAAGACTTGAAGAAGGCTATAATGAAGGAGCCGGTATTGGCACTACCTGACCACACCAAGGTGTTCGAGGTACACACTGATAGTTCTGACTTTGCCATTGGAGGGGTTCTTATGTAGTAGAAATGCCCCATAGTTTTTGAAAGCCGCAAGATCAATGACACAAAAAAGTGATACACGGTCCAAGAGAAGGAGATGACGACAATCATCCATTACTTGCGGACATGGAAATACTATCTGTTAGGATCACACTTCATAGCAAAGTTAGATAATGTTGCCACTAGCTATTTCTAGACACAGAAGAAACTAAGTCCCAAGCAAGCAAGGTGGCAAGACTTCCTGGTAAAGTTTGACTACATGTTGGAGTACAAGCCAGACATAGCCAATCATGTAGCTGATGCCTTGAGTCATAAAGTAGAGCTAGCATCCATAACTAGCTAGCCCTACAGAGAAATGGTGGATCTCATAAAGGAGGGGTTGCAACTTGATGCAATGGCCAAGAGTATCATCACATTAGCTCAGAAGGGAAAGACTAGGTGGTTTTGGGTAGAGGATGATTTGTTCTACACAAAAAAATACGACCCTATGTGCCAAAGTGGGAAAGCATTAGAAGGAATCTTATCAAGGAGTGTCATAACTCCAAATGGGTTGGACACCCAGGGCAACGACGCACAAGGACACTATTAAAGTCTGTCTACTGCTAGCCACAAATAAGAAAAGATGTGGACTTATGTAAAGACATGTCTTGTGTGCCAACAAGATAAAGTGGAGCAACATTTTCCCAAGGGACTGCTGGAGCCACTACCTATAGCAGAGTAACCTTGGGAAAGTATCACTATGGACTTCATTATCAGCTTACCCAAGTCTGAGGGAAATAGATTTGTCATAGTGGTAGTGTATCAATTTTCAAAGTATGCTACATTCATAGCAGCCCTAAAAATTGCACAGTAGAAGAGACGGCCAAATTATTCCTCAAGAACGTGATAAAATATTGGGGGCTACCAAAGGTTATCATTAGTGATCGTGACCCACACTTTACTAGAAAGTTTTGGACGGAGCTCTTCAAACTCATGGGCACGAAACTTCACTTCTACTAGCTTTATCCTCAGATTGATGGGCAAGCAGAACGAGTGAATAAATTACTAGAGCTGTACTTGAGGCACTTTGTGAGTGCCAATCAGACTAACTTGGCCATATTGCTAGATGTGGCTCAGTTCTCCTACAATCTACAGAGAAGTGAGACAACTGGGAGGAGTTCATTATAGATAATAATGGGGCAACAACTAATGACTCCTCACACCATAGCCAAAGGATACACAGAGAGAAGTCTAGTAGTTTACAAATTTGCTAAGGGATGATATGAGCAAGCTGATATAGTATGCTCATTCTTAAGGAAGAATGCTAAGGAGATGAAGAAATGGGCTGACAAGAAAAGAAGACATGTAGAATTTAAAGTTGGAGATTTAGTGCTCGTCAATCTTCTACCGCAACAATTCAAGTCCATTCAAAAGGTGCACAAGGGACTTGTGAGGAGGTATGAAGGCCTCTTTCTTATACTTGGACGAGTTGGTAAGGTATCTTACAAAGTTGAGTAACCACCAAGGTTGAAGATTCATCATGTCTTCCATATTAGCAATTTAAAGCCTTATCATGAAGATAAGGAAGATCCAAGCCGAGGAGTCTCTATGAGGGTGCCCACAGCAGTAGTGACCTTTTATGACAAGGAGATGGACTACATCATGGCAGATCGGGACCTAAGGAAGATCAACTTTCAGTCCAATAAGGAATACTTAGTAAAATGGAGGGGACTACCATTAAGTGAAGCCATTAAGATCCAGCTAATAATTTGTGGTAGTTTTAGGAATAGATCGAGCAGTTCCAGGCAGAAAAATTGATGAGGATGTCCATAGCATTGGTGGTGGAGAATTTCATATCCTCACTCAAAGAATCCGAAACATTTTAGAATATTCCGAAGAAGTCCACACTTTTATGAAAGGAAGGTGATGATCCTAGATTATTCTAGAATCATGTTGGATATATGTAATAGAATTCTCTAGACTTATATGGAACCTTCAACAGTTCTAGACCCTTTCCTATGTATGTATTTAAGGAAGAGGTGACCTCATTTGTAAACCATCAAGTTGAGAGTTTCTTATAAGATTTCATTATTCAATAAAGTATTTTCTTTATTTTCAAGTGTTCTCTCAAATTCTTTTTGCTTCCAAGTTGTGGGTAGACACCAAGCATAACAAGCAAGATGAAAGTAAGGTTGACTTAGCAACCTCTAAGGGAAAAGTTGTCTAAGTATCACACGAGAGCTTAGCAAAAAGACTAAGTCCGTGACACTAAGACTAGTCGACTAGGTTGACTGATCATCGAGAGTTTGAGTCTGACTCGACTCATACCCACATGCCCCAAACACACCACGTGTACAAGGTGGGGTATGATTTTTTAAGAATAAAGTATTCTTTTTTTTTTCAAAACTAGGTGGGTTAGGCGTGGTCCAATTGGAAAATACCTGAAACCTGATTCGAGTTCCGAGAAATGTAGGTACACGTGCTACTGGACATGCTTATTGGCCAGGCAGCCATGTCATGCCTAGCCCAGCACGAGGCCTGTCACCCCTTGGCCTAGCACAACATGAGCCATGCCTTGAGCTGACATGGTCTAGGTCCAAGCATGTCTTGGTCGGATCGTACCTATGATTGTGCCTAGGCCGCTCAGCTCACTTGCCACCTCTAGGTTTTTGCAATTCAAAAATCATCTATCCTTATAAAAAAATTGGGATAATTATATTTTGGGACCTAAATATAAACATATTTAAGAGTTGGCCTTAAATTATAATTTTTTATTAAAAGATACCCCAAAATTTAAAAAAAATTATGTTTTGGGTTTTAAAAAATATTTCAAATCATAAATAAATAAATAAATAAATAAATAAAATACACACACACACACACACCCACACACCTATATAAATAAATCTATATACATATATATCTATATAATTGCATATTTAAATACATTTATATAGGTACACACACACACACACAACACACAAACATATATATATATATATATATATAGGATTGCTGACCAAAAATCTAGATGATCTTGGATTCTAGATTGCTCATGATGTATATAAATTATTTTGATAAACTGTTTTATATAAAAAAATATTTTCTGTTTCAATATTTTTTAATGTTAGTGAATGAAATAAAATATTCAAAGGTTAGGAATGCATCAATAGCACAATAATGGGGGTCCTGCTGTCCAGTCAGTGGGCCAAAGAAATTTTGGAGCACAACCTGATCCATTCAAGTGATCCGACCAGCTCCATTTAAAAATATCGAGAAACTATATATATATATATATATATTATTTCTTTTTTTGGTTGCTGCCAATAATTCTGCTTGACTCTTCTCTCATCTCTTTCTCTCTCTCTCTCTCTCTCCCTCCTCTATGTGAGTTTCTTCCAGATTGATGTCTCTGTAAGATATTGATTTTGGTTATAATCTACAAACGCATAAGCATTATTCTGGTGGATATAGCTAATAGTGCTAAACGACTAGTGAACCATGTTATTTTTTGTGTTTCTACCGTGACTTGATTTTGTATCATATTCTTGGATTGTGGTTTGATATTCTGTGATTTTGGATATATCATTTATTATTTTTCTTCTTCTTATTAATATGTAAAATAACAAATGTTGGAAGTAAAATTCCTAACATTTAGTATCAGAGCGGGCCGCGAAAGCTTCTAATAATTTCATAATCAAAATTTTGTGATTTTCTGTAAAATGATATCCTTTTAAAAATGGCTGGAACCTTAAATACCACGATCAAGAAATTTAATGGCAGAAATGGTTTTAGTATGTTGCAGATTAAAATGCAAGTACATTTGAAGAATTTTGACTTCTTTAGTCCTATTGTTCATGGTTTCGGTCCTAATACTATTGCTGGTCATGGAATAATAGAGGCAAAGGCGTGGAGAAGTGAAAAAAAAAATCTCACTCCACCATTCTTCTAAGCTTGTCTGATGAAGTGATTACTGAGGTAGCAGATGAAGAGTCTGCTGCAGGACTATGGCTCAAATTCGAGTCACTATACATGACAAAATTACTTACAAACAAAATTTTGTTGAAGAGGTGGCTATTCGTATTAATGATGCAAGAAGGAACTTCCTTAAAGAAATATCTAGATGATTTAAACAGCATTCTCATAAACCTAAAACATGTGGACGCTAAGATAAAGATGAAGATACTACACTTCTGCTCTTAGTGTCACTTCCTGCTTCTTATGATAACTTCATGTAATCACTTATAGTGGGGAAGGTGGAGATCATTCTGGAGGATGTTCGGTCAGCCCTAAACTCCAGAGATATGAGATAGAAGGCTGTGGTTGAATGAATTGAACAATATCCTACTAGATTGGTGGTGACAGATAAGAGGCCACAACCTGTTTTATTCAAAAAAAGGGGGAACAAGCACTAGAAGATGTCCATGAAGGGTTACACTTGCCACTATTACAAAAAGAAAAGGGCATTGGAAAACTGAATGCCCAAAGAAGAAAGCAAGGCTAGAACTGTGACACCCCATCCCGCAGTGGGTCCCATTCCATCACACAACAAAATGTGAAATAAAATAAAAATTTTTCAAATATAGCATACACATTTTTTTTCTTTTATTTGCTCAATGGAATAAAAAAGTGCATAATATATTATTTAAGCCACAACTGGCTTCCCTTCACATGTGCGATCTCACATGTGGACCTGTCATCTGTCTTGGACCTGTACCTGAAAGAGGTCCTACAATTGAGTGAGCAAAGCTTAGTAGAGGTAAACTTCTATATGGATACTCCCTATCTAAGCGCACAAAAAACACTATGCATATATATATATATATATCAATATCCACTCAAGTATAATATTTACATAAACACAATTATAGATAAAATATTTATATGCTCATATTTTTGAGTCCCATCGACTCCCTCACACATGCTGAAGCCAAGTGTGGCATATATATATATAAAATATTTTTTTTTTTTGAATTTTTCCGAAAAATAAGGACCTCCTCTAAAAAACATATTGGATATTTCTCCAAACAAAATATGATTTTTTTGGATATACTCCGAGAAATATGGACCTCCTCCGAAAAATATATTAGACATTTTTTGATAAATTATTCTTTTCTTTGGATATTTTCCAAAAACTACCATGTAACTCAGCCTAAATGTTATCCCAATTCGAGTTCGCATATTTATATTAGCCATGCTCTAGGAAAAAAATATTATGCAACTCAGTCTGGACATTGTCCTAACTCGAGTTCGCCAAATATAATTCATATACCTTTATAAGTATATATATAGCATGCACCCACCCATTTATATGGAATGTTCCCGTGCATATGAAATACAATTATGTCATTTACAATTAAACGATATTTTTGACACAGTTATACCAATCCAAACCTAATTTACCTGTACTAAATTTTACTAAATGAAACAAATAAATTTTTTACCAATTAACTATTTCCATTAAAATTTCTAACAATTCGAATTGAAATATAAAACATGATCATTTAAGGCCTTTAAATAGAAAGAAATTCCGATAGGATAAAACCGCTACCGTCTGGAAAATTTATTGAAAACTTTATAAATTCAATTTCGTCACATAGAATAATTTTAGTTGGACTATTTTATTCCGAGTTTAGAATAATCCGTTACGATCAAAATAAAATCAATGGATTTTTTTATTTACATTGTCTCTCTCTCCCCCAAGTATGTTTTTTTTCTTTCCCCGACATCCCCTTTTTTGGATTCCTGACATTTTTTTTAATTAATATAAAAAAATTATTATTATTATAAATTTTTTTCTTTTTTTTACACATGATCATGCATGGTGCGGCCATGTGCATACGTCGTGACGTGGTCTTTTAAAATTCTGTTATTGTTTTTTTTATTTATTTTATTTTATTTATTTATTTATTCTAATAATTATTTAAATAAATTAAAAAAAAACTAAATTCTGATTTCTTCAGAATTTGACGAAATTTGTCACCATAGTTATATTTTCCATGACAAATTCAATAACGAAATCTATTTTATCATCAGGGTTCTAAAATTTTCAACTTATTTTTTCTTATTACAATAATACTATTTTACCCATTTTTTCCAGTAATAAAATTATATCATTTATTTCTTTACTTTTTTCGAGATTTCACTTTCTCTCCTCCTTAAATAATTTCATCCCAAAATTCACACAGATACACTTTTATAATTATAACATATCTTGAAGTTAAATAATTAGTAAATTACTAAAACACAAACCTTTTATTTTCAAATAAAAAAGGATAAGTAACACGTATCGTGTTTTCAAGTTCTCATATTACTTTTTCTATTCCTTGATGTTGTCATATTACTTTTATTAGTCTCATAGTCTTGCATCGCAAAACATGGTCTCGACTATCAATAATACGCATTGACATTTCTTTAAATATTCCAACTACATCAATAATGAGTTTGCCCCAATCCATTATATGAGTTGGATCAGAAATATATTTTTTAAGCATAGAGAAATGGAATATATCATGGACATCAGATAAATGTGGTGGTAATACCAATCAATAAGCAACCAAACCCACCTTCTCAAGTATTTTGAAAGGTCCAATATATCTTGGCGATAATTTTCCATACTTGCCAAATCTGATTACTCTCCTTGTTGGCATCACTTTCAAGAAAATATGATCTCCCACCTCAAATTCTTGAAGTCGCCATCATCTATCAGCATAATTTTTCTGTCGACTTTGAGTTGTAAGAAGACGTTATCGTATTAAATCTATTTTCTTTAAGGTAGCTTTAATCACATTTGGACCCATGATGGATCCGTCTCCGACCTCAGCCCAACAAACTAGAGATCGACATGACCTTCCATACAATGCTTCATATGGTGCCATTTGGATAATAATATGATGATTATTGTTATAGGCAAACACGACCAAATGCGAATGTTCTTCCCAGCTATTTTTAAAATCTAGAATACATGCTTGCAGCATATCTTTCAAAACTTGTATGGTCCTTTCTGACTAACCATCTATTTGTTGATGAAAAGTAGTGCTTATTATCAACCATGTTCCCATTACTTTCTAAAAACTCTTCCAAAAATGAGCCATAAATTTAAGATCTATATCCAATACAATAGATACTGGCACTCCATGTAATCAGATAATTTCTTACACGTATAACCTACACAATTCCTCGCGTGTGAAGGTCATTTGCATTGCTAGAAAATGTGATGACTTTGAAAGCCTATCTACAATTACCCACACAACATCATGTTTTCATGATGTCTATGGCAAGTAGGTCACAAAATCTATAGTGATATGCTCTAATTTCTACTTTGCTACCTACGAAGGCTGGAGTAATTCTACTGGCTTTTGATGCCCAGCCTTTATCTGCTGACACATGAGGCATCATTAAATAAAATCCCCAATGTGTCTTTTCATCCCATTCCAGTAATACATGCAACGAAGATCATTTTACATCTTCGTGCCACCTGGATGCACCATAAAATGAGAACAGTGAAATTCTCTAAGAATCTCCTCTCTCACTTCTACTATTTGGGGAACCACAATCCATCCCCTAAAATGAAGACTACCATCCATATGAGAAGTACAACCTTCATCGCATGTAACAGCCTCTACTTGTTTATTTTTGGATAATATTTATGTATCTTGTTTCTGAATCTCAATCACCTTATTTAATAGCGAATGTATAGTTATTAAACTTCCGATAACACCTTGACTTTGACTGTTATATTGTAAGCTAAATCATCTCACGGTTTCTAGTATATTCCATTCTCACGAAGCTATACTAGCTAGTGCACCTCGTGATTTCTGACTAAGTGCATCAGCCACTATATTTGCCTTACCTAGATAGTAATGCAAAGTAAAATCATAATCTTCTAGATACTTCATCTATCAACACTGTCTCATGTTAAGGTCTCATTGTGTATAGATATTTTTTAGACTTTTATGGTCTAAATATATCTCAAATTGCTCCCCATACAAAAAGTAGTGCCATAATTTTAAAGCAAAGACTATATCCACCAACTCTATATCATGTGTGAGGTAATTATGCTCATGATTCTTTAACTGCCTTGAACCATAAGCTACAACTCTCCCAGATTGCATCAGAACACATCCTAATCCATCTTTCAAGGCATCACAATACACTGTATATTTTTGTCCCCTATCCAAAACTATCAGAATATGAGCTGAAGTAAGTCTCATTTTCAATTCCTGGAATGCCTTTTCACATGAATCAGTCAACTCATACTTGACTTCTTTTCTAGTCAATCTAGTCATTAGAGCAGCTAACAGGAAAAAATTCTTAATAAATCTTATATAATACCCAGCCTATCCCAAAAAATTATGTATTTCAAAAATTGACTTTGCCCTTTCCCAACTCATGACCACCATGACTTTTTTAGGGTCCACTAAGACACCAGTAACTGATACTACATGTCCCAAAAATTTATATTGTCGACCAAAAGTTACATTTACCAAACTTGGCATACAACTTATGTTCTCTCAACGTTTGGAGAATAATATTTAAATGATCTTCATTCTCTCTTTTGGATTGAGAATAGATAAAAATGTTATCCACAAAAATCACAACAAAATCATCTAAATATGACTGAAATATTCTATGCATGAGATCCATGAATGCTACTAGCGCATTCATTAATCCGAAAGATATTACTGTAAATTCAAAATTTTCATATCATGTTCTAAATGCTATCTTAGGGATGTCAGCCTTTCTAACTCATAACTGATTATATCTGATATGAAGATCTATTTTGGTAATGGATATCGATTCTTTATCATAACCCTATTCGATATCGGTAATCAATGCATAGTCGAAAGGTTTTATCATTCTTCTATGCAAATAAAAACAGAGCACCCCAAGGTGAAGTGCTGGGTCTAAAAAAACCATTTTCCAAAAAATATTATATCTGGACCTTGAGTTCTTATAATTCAATTAGTATCATCCTATGAGGAGTCATAGAAATGAGTGATGTACCCAAATATAACTCATTACTAAAGTTCACATTTCTCTGCATGGATAATCCTAGTAATTCATCTAGAAAATCATCCTCATATTCACAAACTATTTGAGAAAGATTCATATTCAATGTTCCCTTTCTTCTAGGGTGAGACATACCAACCAACCCATCAGTTGTCCATGTCATTTAGAATCATATATAATCTAGGGTAAAGCATCATGCTTATCCCCTTGAAACATAGCACACACATCATTTGGTGTATGGATAATAATCTTTTTATAATTACAATCAATAATGACTTGATATGCTGTTAACCAGTCCATGCCAAGAATTACATCGAAATCTGACATGTCCATAACCTTAAGGTCTGCCATGAGTAGAATTCCTTAGATTTCTAACTCACAATCTTGACATATTTGATTAATATTTACCTTAGTCCTCAAGGGAGAAGTCACGTGCAATGGCTCATCCAAGTTTTTCCCAACTTGTCTTAACCAATGATCTACTGTCATTTTGTCCCCTTTTTCCATAAATGTTGGAGGATGATGTGCCTTGAATCTTTAGAAATTACTTGGCCTTTCTTGCCCTCCAGTTGCACTAGTCTATGCAACCTTGGCAATGATAACACCCACAACTTCTATGAAAGCCTGTTGGTTAAAGATGGCTGAGGGTTGATCCTCATTTCGTGGAGGTCCCCTGTATTCTCATTCTTTACTTGTCATCTACATGAGTCAAATAATAATTTAAGAATCACATTCATTTCCTTTTATTAGTACACATGCCAACTAATAATAGACTTTTCATTTTGAAAATATCATTTCATTTTCTGAACCATATGCCAAAACATTCAAATCACCTTATGAAACTAGTACTAATTTCTGAGTTATAGGTAATTGTGTACCTAACCTCTGATACCAAGTTGTGACACCTCATCCCACGGGGGGTCCCATTCCATTCCATCACACAACAAAATGTACGATAAAATAAAATTTTTATAAATATAGCTTACACATTTTTTTCTTTTATTTGCTCAGCAAAATAAAAAAATATAATATATTATTTAAGCCACACAACCGACTTCTCTTCATATGTGTGATCCCGCATGTGGATCTGTCATCTGTCCTGGACATGTACTTGAAAGGAGTCCTACAATGGAGTGAGCAAAGCTCAATAGAGGTAAACTTCTATAGGGCTACTCCCTATCTAAGTGCACGTAAAACATCATACATATATATCAATACCTACTCAAGTATAATGTTTAAATGAATGTAATTATGGATGAAATATTTATATGCCCATTTTCATGAGTTTCATCGACTCTCTCACACATGCCGAAGCTAACTATGACATATTATATATAGATATATATATATATATATGTGTGTGTGTGTGTGTGTCGTGTCTATAAAAATATTTATTTTTTTGGAATTATTCCATAAAATAAATCTCTTAAAAACATATTGGATATTTCTCCGAATAAAATATGCTTTTCTTTGATATACTCCGAAAAATATGAACCTCCTCCAAAAAAGATATTGGATATTTTCTGATAAAATATTGTTTTCCTTGGATATTTTCCAAAAATTACCTCGTAACTTAGTCTGGATGTTATCCCAATTTGAGTTCGCATATTTATATTAGCCATGCTCCAAAAAAAAAATACCGTGTAACTCAGTCTGAACATTGTCCCAATTCAATTTAGCCAAATACAATCTATACATATACATACATACATACATACATACATACATATATATATATCATACACCCACCCATTAATATAGAATGTTTCCATGCACATGAAATGCAATTATCCCATTTATAATTAAATGATATTCCAGACAAAATTATAACAATCCAAACCCAATTCACCTATACTAAATTTTACTAAAGGAAACAAAAAAATATTTTACCAATTAACTATTTCCAATAACATTTCTAACAATTCGAATTGAAATATAAAATATGATCATTTATTGCCTATAAATAGAAAGAAATTCCGATAGAAGAAAACCACTACTTTCCTAGAAATTTCATGGAAATATTTTTAATAATTCATGACGATCAAAAGAAAATCAACAGATCTTTTATTTTTTTTCCTTCACACTGTGTTTCTATCTCCCCCAATGTGTGTTATTTTCTTTCTTCATCTTCCCATTTTTCCGATTCATGATGTTTTTTTATAATATAAACAAATAATAATAATAATAATTTTTTTTTCAATTTCTTTTATTTTTTGACACATGATCATGCATGGCACATCCACGTGCTAATATTGTGGCGTGGTCTTTTGATTCTGTTGTTTTTTTTTGTTTTTTAATTAATAAATTTATTTTTTCTAATAATTATTTCAATAAATCAAAAAAAATAACTAAATTCTGGCTTCCTCAGAATTTGATGAAATTTATCACAATAGCTATATTTTCCAAGATGAATTCAATAACAAAATCCATTTTATCATCCGTGTTCTAAAATTTTTAGTTATTTTTCTTATTATAAAATTACTATTTTGCCCATTTTTTTTTTCCAAAAACAAAATCATATTATTTATTTCTTTATTTTTTTGGGATTTCGCAAGAACAGTAGGGTCAACCTAATCCGTCACCTACTGCTACCGTAACTTTTGGTGGCTTGGATGATGGAGAAGATCTTGTGCTGGTAATCTCTAACAATAGTTGCAAAATTAGATTCTTGGATACTGAATACTGGTACTTCTTTCCATATCAGTACTCACTTGGAGTGGTTCAGTAAATATGACATGAATGAAGCTAGTCATTTTATGGTGAGGAACAACAAACCATGTAAAGTGGTTGGAATTGGCACAGCTAGACTGAGAACATATGATCACCGAATTGTCTCACTATCCAATGTAAGGTATGTTCCTAAAATGTTAATAAATCTAATCTCTCTTGATGTTCTAGATGATTAGGGATGTTCATTTAGTGGTGGTGAGGGAACACTGAATGTTCACCGAGGAGATGATATCAGACTGAAGGGGTAGAAGAGCAGAATCCTATACACACTGATAGGTTCCATAGTGAAAGAAGCTATTACTATCACATCTGGAGAGCTAGCATCTAAAGATGAAGTTGATCTTACGAAACTATGACATATGCGGCTTGCACATACGAGAGAGAAATGTATGAAAATTCTCTCTGATTGTAACATTTGAGTTGGTCATAAAATTAGTAAAATTAATTTCTGTGATCATTTTGTTTTTGGTAAGAAACATAGAACCAAGTTTTCTAAGGCTATACACAGCATAAATCACTACTACAAAACAACAGATTAATGACATTTTATTCATTGACGCTTTCAGAAAATATCATTATTCTATTTGTAATTAGACATTTAATGACATTTTTCTAAAAGCATCATTATTTTGATAATGTATTCTATTTTTATGGCACTTACTAGAAGTGTCATTGTTACTTTAACAAAACTTAAAATTAATGATGCTTTATATCTTGACGCTTTTATAAAATATCATTATTATATTTGTAATTAGATATTTAATGACACTTACTAGATGTGTCATTGTTAAGACTAATAGGTTATAAAAATTTCTCAACTCCTTAAAATTTTCAAAGGATTAATGGGCTAAAAATTAAAAACATTGTCACTTTTATTAGTGTCATGGATGTGAAAAAATTAATTTTGCATTTATTGATTTGTAACTAATTTCTTATGTATATTTTTTTGTATAATAAGTAATAATATTTTTAATTTTACTCTAGATTAATAAAAAAAAATTATCAAATTTTAGTTGAAAATTATTTATTAAAAATAAACAGAAACGTATGATAAAATTAAAAAAAATGTAAATATTTTTACATTCAAATTTGAATTTTTTATTTATAAAATAAGTAATAATATTTAATTTTAAAATTAATCTGTTAATATTTAATTTATCCCTAAGAGAAATAAAAATAAAATGTAAATATAAGGTGATTTAATAAAATTATGTGATTAATTTAATATTATTTTTAACTTAATTTAATATAATGAAAAATCGATCGCTAGAAAGACTTGCATGTCTTCTTCATCACATTAGGCCTTTTCCAATAGCTCGGCTTCAAGCTTGCGTCTCCAATATCATTGGCCATATTTGCAGCATCTTGTAAGTTTTCCCATTAAGTTTCTAATTGTATCTGCTCTTCCATACATTTAACTTTTATCAAAAAACATCACATTGAATCACTAGAATTGACAAGGTTAATCTATTGGCAATCAGTAGTTGTCAGCATACTTAGGCCATTACATGAACCACTACCATATCTCAACATTATTTTGGTTATGTTCTTGTTAGTACACCTTCAAACACAATACCATTAACTACCCACTCTTTACCCATTTCAGTTGTTGACTTATACTTAGTCTTTTCCTTTTTTTTCTCTTAAGTTGTAGTAGTTTCTTTTGTAAAGTCAGTGGGGGTGTTCTCCCATATAGTGGGGTGTTTTTCAATTTATCTTTAATGCCTATTTGAAGGCTGATTGGGTCATGAATGTAACGGACAAAAAAGAGCAAGCTCCATATTTTCTGCTCACCAACTGCTCGACAAAATTCTTCTTCCATAATTGTCATGTTTCTCTAAGCATCCAATATCTTGATTCTCTAAGTATTCATGGAACATCTTTATATTATATATTGTGATAATTTTTTCAGGAAATTTGGATGAGAGGGTGAGCGATAGGGTTTTGTATAATATTTTAATTCAAGCTTGGAGAGTTCTGAAGTTGCACTTTGCTCAGGATAAGGAGAGTGACAAATTCAAATGATATGCTTTTGTAGAATATGAAACTCATGAGATTGCAGACTATGCTGTCAAGCTTTTCTTTGGTCTAGTGGTTATCTATGATCGTACCCTAAAGTTTACGGAGTGTCCATTATTTTCTACAAGCATTTGACTGTATGTGAATTTATCTCTTCTGCTGGATCCAATTGTTGTACTTCATGTAGTTTCTCCTACTGCCCATTGGAAATGATTTTGCCTGTTATGAATTAAACTAGCAAAATTCTTCTTTGTGCAGATTTCTGGGCAAGATAAACTACAAAATGTCTGTAATGTGATTGTTTCTTCCCCAAATTCATCTGGAATGCCAATGCATTCTCCTTTGCTGCTGAGTGGAAGTGAAAACTTACTTCAATCCAAGCGATTGTTTGCGTCATGTAGGTGATCGTCCTATTCTTCTCCCCATTGTTATTCAAAAGGTACTATACTTCTAGAACTTTCATGAGTTATGATTCCTTTATAGGTCTCTTTTTTTCAGCATCTCTTGTGCTGTTTACTTTTTGATTTTATTCAGTGCCAGCCTTCCCTAATAGCATGAACCACCCCAATGCATATGGGTCACCTTTCTCTAGCATTTCTAATGATTTGGGTCAGAGACTTTCTGGGTCGCCACTTGGGTCTGGCAGCCAGTTAAGGTCCGGAAGCTATGATAGGAGTGGCAGTATACCATACCCATCCTATTGGTAATCTTTAAAAGTTTTAATTTTTAAGCTTCAAATGCATCAAGTAGATGTTTGTCTCTGTGTATAATAAGCCAGGTATGTAGCCTGTTTGGAGTGTGCTGTGAAACTTTATCTATTTGTGTATTTTGTGTAGACTCTGCAATGTTGTTTATTAAGTTTAGTAGCTTCACTTAGTGGATACCTCCTGATTTACTATTTCTGAAAGTTTTATCATTCCAAGTACCCTTTTCCTTAACATTGTCTCATCTTTCCAAGTATCTTCAGATGATATTAAAGACATTGTTAATATGTAAGTTTATTCCTTCTTATTATTGAATGAAGCATTTTTTGGAAACAAAAATTTTTTTTCTTCATGTAGGGCTCTAAGAAATCATCACCTTAAAAAACATAAATCATCAAAAAGAGAGCCTAATTGGGTTGTACTAGGGGTACATAATTCATTAACTGAGTAATAAAATATTTAGTTTCTTCTGCTTAATTTTAAACTTAGTACAATATGACTTGCAAGTAACTCCATATATATATATATATATATATATATATATATATATATATATATATAATGATTTTATTTTCCATTCAGTGCCCAAGACAACAAGGTAGTGTTGAATGTGGATACTATGTGATGAGATATATGAGAGATATCATTATTGATCAATGATGTATTACAACAAAGGTATGTGTTGATTTGTTGTTTCTTAATATATCAGGTTTTTTTTTCCAATTTTATTGATGAAAATAATATTTTACTTTTCAACAGTTTAATGGGATGAAATCATACAACAAAGATGAGTTGGATGAAGTACGATCTGAATAGGTGATGTTGGTGACTCAATTAATACTTTCCTCGGTTTGAAAAGCATTGGGGACACCTTTTGTATTGAAGCATGAACAAATTTTGGGATTTTCAACTTTAACTTTTGATAAGGTTCATAATTTATATCTCTTTTGACCCAAACTATGACTGAAGGTAAATTGTTCGACATAATCATTTGAAGATATTTTAATATTTTCCTTACACATTCATTATATTTCTATAATTTTCATATGTTGAATTACGTTAGTATATTGTATGCATGATTCTTAGGCGTTTAAAGGTAAACTTTTTTTAGGTCAAGTTAGGAGATTTTCTAACTTTGGAATGGTCCATGAACTATTATGATAATAAATATATTTTTTTAATGAGATCAAAGTTATTACTTCTTACTTTCAATTAAATATTCAAAACTTGAATAAGTAATTAGAATTTTTATGTTTTCATAATATCTTTTGTTTATGTTGTCAACCATATATTTTTTTTGTAGATTGACAATGAAAAAAATTGTGATTTCGACTTTTATCTTTAATACTTTACCACAATAGTATAAATTACCTTTTAACCCTTATAAAACACAATTATTATTTCAAGGCACAATTTTTTTTTCCTGCGGCCAATATTTTATTAATATATCTAGAACTATAAGTTAATTGGATTACTATATTTGTGTAATTAAATAGACCTTGAAATTACATTACATAGCATCTCATCGAGTTTTTTTGATGTGTTGGGAAGATGGAAAGTAATTTAACTTTTCATTTTATTATATTTAATTAGTTTTTGTAGTGTTTTTTCAAGTTGTTTGTGAGATCTTTAAACTCACTACACACCTACAAGTTTTAAATGAATTATTATTGTTTTGTAATAAAAAAAATTTTATCAACTTTTATGCCATAATTGATAAATCTTCTGCTTTATATTTTATCCATTACTACTAACTCTTTTTTTGTTGTTGTTAAATTTGTTTAATCGTATATGTCAATTGTTATATAAATTATTTTTATGATATGTTGTTATCATTATTGTTTTTTTTCCAATGCTCTATAATATATTTTTTTCTACAAGTGTAAGTATTTATTGTTCATCTTTTTGTATGTAGGTTACCTTATTTGGAAATTAACTCTCAACTTTGTCATGCTAGCAGGAACCAGTTTCATGGAGATAAGACACAAAAGGGTTGCATATATCAGAAAATTTGAATTGAATTTAAGAAATGAATGTTGAAATTGTGTTATATATATATATATTTGATTTGTAAGAAGTCCGAGTTCCCCTTTGTACTTGAAAACTATATTCTTGGTATGGATTGTAAAGAATGTTGTTCTTATGTGCATGCAGTATTACAATAACATGTGAAAATATATTTATAATCATTGTTAAATTTAATTTTATTTAAATCATAATCATCATTGATGCTTTTACTAAGTGTCATTGTTAATAAAAATGATACTTTATTTTAGCATCAAGGTATGATTCAATGACACTGCAAAAAAACATCATTATATGTATAGACTTTTTATGTCACGCCAGCGGATGACTCTATCGATAAGCGACATTATATATATATAATGAAGCTTTTTAAGCATCTTTGATTATGGTTTTTGTAGTAGTGAATAGTATTTTAGATTATATACATGCTGACTGTTGGGGCCCTTCTAGAGTCACATCTCTTGGGGGTGCTCGATTTTATTTACGTTTAGTTGATGATTACTCTAGGATGTCCTGGGTATTCATGATGAAGCATAAATCTGAAACTTTTATAATATTTAAGTAGTGGGTTAACTTAGTAGAGGGTTAACTTAGTAGAAAACCAAATACAAGAAAAGATTAAACTGTTATGAAGAGATAATGGTCTAGAATTTTCTTCGTCATGAATTTGAGAAATTCTGTAAGGACAAAGGTATAACAGACACAAAACTTTTTTACGGACACTCCTTAGTAGATTAAACTGTTACGGACACTCCTTAGATTAAACTGTTACGGACACTCCTTAGTAGAATGATATTGCTGAAAGAATAAACCAAACTTTTTTAGAGAGAACTAGATGTATGCTCTCTCAATCAGGCTTAGGCAATGAGTTTTAGGTTGAAGCTATTAATACAACATGTCTTCTGATAAATAGATCACCACATAGTAAAATTTATTTTAAAATTCAATTTTGAAGTGTGGTCTGGTAAACCTATAGATTATTCCAATCTGAAAGTGTTCGTGTGTGTTGCCTACTATCATGTAAATGATGGTAAGCTTGAACAACAAGAAAGAAAAGGAAGATTTGTAGGATATGATGATGGAGTCAAAGGATTTTTTATCTAGTCATCATTTGAGAAGAAAGTGATTCTCTCTAGGAGTGACACATTTGATGAAAGTATCATCTTAAGACAAGTACCATGCCCTATCCAGTTACATGATGTTCCTCAAGTTGAACTTAAGGTGTTGCTAAAATCTAAATCTGTAGCTCCAGGAAGGATGCCTATTGTCTCTTGACAAACAATAGCTAATCATAAAAATGATGCTAAGTCTATTACTGAACCTGATCTTGAAGCTACACCTGAAGAGTCTATTCCCTACTGCATTGCAAGGGATAGACCATGGAGGGTGAATGTAGGTCCTTCTTTGAGATTCAACTTTGATGAATTTGTAGGGTTTGCACTGCAAGTTGATGAAAAGATTGATATTCCTAAACTATCCTCCTTCATGAATGTTATTAGATGTCCTGAATTTGAGTCATGGTTTGTTTCCACGAATGAAGAGATTTAATCTCTTCATAAGAATGGTACTTGGCTTACTGTACCTAAATCTAAAAGAAAAAAAATAATTTCTTGAAAATGGGGTTTCAAGAAGAAAAATGATGCCTCTATAGCTGGTGGTGTAAAGTTTAGGGCATGTCTAGTTGCAAGAGGGTTCGGTCAGAAAGAGGGTGTTGATTAAAATGAGATATTCTCTCTTGTAGTTAAACATACCTCAATCAGGGTGCTTCTAGCATTAGTAGTACATCAAAACATTGAATTTGAGCAACTAGATATTACAACTACTTTTCTTCATGGAGATATGGATGAAGAAATTTACATGAGCCAGCCTGAGGGTTTTGAGGTATAATGTAAGGAAACTTATGTGTGCAAGCTTCTGAAGTCCCTTTATGGAGTTAAGCAGTCTCCCCGTCAGTGGTACAAAAGATTTAACTATTTCATGACTAGTCATGGATACAGTAGGTGTGATCATGACTACTGTGTCTATTTCAAAAGGCACAAATAATATAGTAGGTGAGTCATATATCTAATTGCTATTGTATGTAGATGATATGCTTATTGCTGCTAGAAATAAATCTGACATTCAGGAACTGAAAGATCTCATCAGTTCTGAATTTAATATGAAAAATCTTGGAGGAGCAAAGTAAATTTTGAGTATGAAAATATTTAGAGATAGAATTAAAAGAATGTTGTTTCTTTCACAGAAACAATATATTCAAAAAATTATATCTAGATTTGGAATGATTTCTTGTAAGTCTCTGTCCACACCATTTGCTTCTAACCTCTATTTAATATTAAAATTTTGCTTCCAATCTAAATCTAATAAGGAACAAAAATCTAAGATCCCTTATTCTAGTACTGTTGGGAGCCTCATATATCTTATGGTATGTACTCGACCTGATATTGCTCATGCAGTAAGTGTAGTGAGTAGGTTTATGATAAACCCTGGTCAAGAGCACTGAAAAGTTGTTAAGAGAATACTTAGGTACCTCAAGGGGACTTCTGATGTTGGTCTGATATTTGGTAATGAATCTGAACTCATGCTAGCAGGATATTCTGATTCTAACTATGTAGGAGATGTTGACTATATATATGGTCTATGATTGGTTATGTCTTCACTATATGTGGTTCTGTAGTTAGCTAGAAAGTCACACTGTAATCTTCTATTACTTTATCCTCTACCTAAGCAGAATATATGGCTCTAACTGAATATGTGAAGGAAGGGATATGGTTGAAAGGTTTTCTCAAGGACCTTGGTCTATATGAAGAGGTTGCAATAGTTTTCTATGACAACCTAAGTGCTATCTGTTAAAATAAGACCAAATGCACCATGAGAGGACAAAGCACATTGATGTGCGATATCATTTCCTTCGATCTGAGAAGATGGTACAAGTAAAGAAGATTAGAACTTTTGATAATCCAGTTGACATGTTTATCAAACCTATTACTTTGAATAAGTTAAGACACTGTCTTAACTTACTAAACATATCGAATCAGATGTAGTTTTATTAAGATTAACTGTTCATAGAGAGTGTCTCTCTATCTGTATGAAAAACAAATTAAGGTGGAGATTCTTGTATATAGTTTGTTTTGATAAACTATTTTGTACTAACCAAAATGTTTTCTATTTCAATAATTTTAATGTTGAAGGAAATAAAATATTGAAAGGTTGGGAATGTGGCAATAACACATTAACGAGGGTCCCACTGCATGGTTAGTGGGCCGAAGAAAATTTTGGAGCACAACCTGGTCTATCAAAGTAATCCGACCTATTCCATTTAAAAATATCGAGAAACCATATATATATATTATTTCTTTTTTCTGGCTGCTACCAATAATTTTGTGCAATTGTTCTCTTGTCTCTCTCTCTCTCTCTCTCTCTCTCCTCTTCGTGAATTTCTTTTTGATTGCAGCCTCTATAAGATATTGATTTTGGTTATAAACTGTAAACACAAGTAATTTTCTAGTAGATGTAGTTAGTTGTACTGAATGATTAGTGAACCACATTATTTTATGTATTTCTACTGTGACTTGATTTTCTGTCGTGTTCTTAGATTATGGTTTGATATACTGTGATTGTTGATATATTGTTTGCTATTTTCTTCTTCTTATTAATCTGTAAAATTACAAATGTTGGAAGCAGAATTCTTAACAGCTCACCACAAATCCACTATATTTATAGAAAATATTCAAAAAAATATTTAGAAGACTATTAATCCACCTAATTAATTTTTTCATTATTTTATAAGTTAATTGATGTGTCAACTCAATAGTTACACATATGTCTCCTATCAACCAGAAATAATATATTTTCTAAATTTCTAACCCAAATAATTTAGCTCATGATACAATTTCTTGATCATCCTGTCCAAACAAGTTATTTTGACAATGCTAATAGTTTTCATACAAAGCCCTCTTTGATTACTATATGTCACTTGATATAGATATTCAACATCTTGTTGTTGATGTTTCTCATGATGAGATTACTAAATCTTTTATCAAATATCTTTATTCGATATCTAGACTATTATTTATGAAAACTAAATTATCTTTATCGACATGAGGGGCATGCTATTATATATGCAATGAATCTAATTTGGCTTTCTCCAATAATTAATCAAGATTTATCACTTTATGCTTACTCTTGGTTGTCAATCTAAAATTTTATATATGTATATTTTTAGTTGTGCTATTTGTGTTATAATTTCCCCCACCTATCGACCTAAAATGGGTATTCAATTCCATCATGGTTTCTATGTTGGTTTTTTATCTTCAACTATTATTAAATATATCGAGCCAATTGCAGGTGATATTTTTATGTCTTAATTTGTAGATTATCAACTATGAGTAAATTTATTTTTATGTCTTAATCATCAACTATTATTAAAGCCCATTCCATAAGAATAGTGAGACATCACTTGGAATAAATTAATTTTATCTCATCTTATTTTCTTACAAAAAATCTAAACAATAAGATTAGATGATTGTGTTAGGATTTACTCATATATCATCTAAAATTCTAGAAGAAAGATGATTTGGAAAAGGGATTCACAACTTGAAGAATTGGCATTGCACCATATTGAAGTCACGATGTAGTTCTTCAGCATCATGCCTAAATCAATGTTATACTTAACTTGTGAGAGTAGCAGCCTTATCTTTTGGGTCATGACAAAAATTATTATCATGACCTGAAATATATTATTGTGATTAAAAAATATTTCATGACATGAAACTTATTGTAATGATTGAAGTGGTCACAAGATGTGAAATATGATGTGACAACTCCACTTGTCATAGAAACACAAAATAAATGTTTTTCGATGATGTTGAAATACTAAATATGTTATCATGACTCCAATTACTTTTATTTTCTTTTCGTATTTAAGTGATTAGTAAATAGACAAATAAAGAAGAGAAAACAAGATACAACAACAATGTAAATAGTATTCTAACTTTGAATCAAATGAATTGAAAGCTATGATTTCTAGAGTGCTCTCTCTTCCCCTTATTCCCCTATATCATGTGATTTATTGTGTGTGATTGTGTTTGTTCTTTCCCTCTTGTATCTCACCTAATCTCAACGTGAATCACTTTATAGATATTCCCTCACCATTAACACACCTTGTCACCCAACATAGTGAGATGAGGTAGATCTGATGAACCAACAACATGATCCTTTGGGTGAAAGACAATACATTTGTCCTACTTATTATGGCATTCAGTATTGGAGGTGAGGTTCTGATCCTAAAATTTGGTATCGGAGGCAAGGTTTTGATCATAACATCTAGTATTAGAGGGAGGTTGGATCGAAGGTTTAATTGTAGATATGTGTTAGGGTTTTGTTAGTAAAGGCTCAATCAATGTGAACAGAGATAAAGAAATTATTAAGAGTTTCAAACTAGCTAAAAATGGAAGATTTGGTGGTGCATATGGATTTGTGATTAGCAATCTAATATAATATCCAAGACCATGTTGTCAGTGATAAAGATGAAGAAAAAAATAAAGTCAACAACCATTATTGAATGGGAGAAGCTTGACTACAAAGCTAGAGGCTTGATTTCACTATGCTTGGATGGCTCTATGCTTGTAAATATCATTGAAGAGGAAATAACAAGGGATTGTGGTTGACATTGAAAAACATCTATCTAAGCATGATGCTATTTAACTGGATATTCTCGATGAAGATGTACAATCTACCATCTACATATAAATGATGAAGTGCCTTTCTTCCAATCACATACATAAGTTCACTACACAATTAGACATCTTGAAACTATAGGTTGTGAAATCAGTGAAGATGATAGAGTGGTAATGATGCTTTGTTCATTGTCTGATTCATGAGATAATCTAATTGTAACCTTTTTTAGTAGTTTGATGAAACTGTCATGCTAAGGAGTGATTGCATCTCTTTTATCAAGGATATGAGAAAGTAGAATATGGGAGGATCATTGAGTGATGTGTTGCTTGTGAGAGGCAGAATTGATGACACCAATTCCCCTCACTCATCAAGCAAACCATGATTTAAAGAAATATGAAAGAGCCCTAAGGGGTCAAAGATCAAGTGCTAGAAATGCAATATGTTTGGAGTAATTTAAAAGGAATTGTTGAGCAACTATTTCCAAAGTAGGAAATGGAAAATCTAGCTCGATGAAGAAGGTGGATACATAAGGAGACATCAACTTTGTAGCTACATGTGTTGCTCATACTATGAAGACACATGGTTCGTTGATTTTGGAGCATCAAATCACATGACTTCACATTGAGAATAATTTTGTCAGTATGAAAACCATTATGGTGGAAAGGTATATATGGGAAACAACTCAATTTTTAACATTGTAGGTCATAAGAAATTGACTATGAGAATGAATGATGGGATTATGAAGAAGCTACTAGGCATAATGCATGTACTAGGCCTCAATAGAAATCTTATTTGTGTTGGGGTTGATGATAGTGTCTGACAATCAAAGTACCAAGTTTTTGTTGGTATTTTTGATTATTTTCATGATGTGATTGTACTAAACATATGCTTTAGATACAAGTATCCCACTAAATGAATTTTTTGATAGATTTAGATAAGTAATAATGGAATCATATATAATTTATATATAAATGGTATGCTTGGTGGAAAGTTAAAAAATGGATGATAGAAGAGTAATGAAGAAGTTACAATATTTCTAATTAATGTCATGATATTTTTATACTAGTAAGTACTTATTGATAAGTTACGAAAGCCTTTCTTGGTAGCCACTTAGCAGAAAATTCATGGAAGCCATTGCATGTTCTGAGCCTGTGAACATATATTACTCAATGCCACAAATTTTCACTATGCAACATATTATTTATAATTGTGACATTATCTTGGAGTCATGACTATGTTAGTTCCAAACATAATTTTGGTTATGATATTATGTTTATGTCGAAGCAACTATTTGACACTCCACTAAATTCTTAGTGTGTGTGCACTTATTATAGTATTTATTGGAGAGATTTCACTAAATTATTATTTAGAGAAAATTTGATAAATATTAGTGAAATTGTTATGATTTTGGGTGGAATTAGTATACTCAATGGAGCAAAGGCTCGAAGAGGAGAGAAATAATGGAAAATCATGATAATTCTTTTGTTATGATTTGAGTACACATTCTATAATATTTTTTAAGTAGTGTATAATTTCTTGGTCATAATTCTACAAGGAATAATCGTGATATTCTTTGTATGTCATGACTTTACTACCAAATTGATACGATGATTCTATTATGCAACATAATCATCATGGTCATAATTTTTCTTAGATTCATTACTATGCTATCTCTAAAATATTTAATGACCATGATATTATTTTATCATTGTGGAAGATATGTACCCCACTAGTGCAAATTGTTATAACAATTTCTAGAGTTGCAACATTATTTTTTGCTATGACTTTTTATTCCATAGAGTACTTATTATGGTTGACTTTTTTAATATCATGATTTTGTGCTCAATCGAGAAAATATCAAAGACAACCAATTCTAAATCCATGACTTTGTGTTACAGAGAGTGATTATCTTAGTCATGAAAATCCTAGTATAATGATACGTTGCTCAGAAAGCCAAGACTAAAGCCATTACTAATTCCAATGCATGACTTTGTGCTATAGAGAGCAACTATCTTAGGCATGACAATCTCGGTGCTAAGACACTTAACTTAGAAAGCTAAGAGTAAAGTCATGGCCAATTATAGCATTATGACTTTGTATTATAGAGATAAATTATCTCTGTCATGGTAATCCAGTGTCAAAATACTTTTCTCAGAAAGCTAAGATCAAAGTCATGAAAAATTCTAGTATTATGACTTTGTGTTATAAAAAGTAAAGGCATCCATTGTAGCCATTCTTAATTCTTCATATTAGTACTTCAGAGAAGATTCAAAGAAATAATAAAATTATAATTTCACATCCTTGTCATAACTTCCAACTTGAAATATCACACATATCCATAAAGTATAAAAGTCACTTAGAAGAATTAAAGAAAAGAGAGAGTAAAATATGAACCAAGTATGTCAAGAACTCTAGGCGATGCTATTCTAACTTCCATTTAGAGTAAATCCAAGGCAAACACAAGTAATTTTTATTAGAAATGTGAGTTTTTACTTAGAATTTCACTTGGAGATTCATTGAGAACCCTCAAATCCACGAGATATCTCTCAACACATATCATATGATTTTCTCCCCAATGTATGACTAAATTAAGATCTAAGATTGTTGAATGTACTTGTTTTGTAATGAATTAATAAATTTATGAATTTATATTTGAGTTTATATTTGAATTTGAATGTTGTTGGATATGGATATAAATAAGAACTAAAATATAGGGTTTTCATGAAAATGTTGATTTATGCATATTGGTTGTGATAAATAATGATAGGTAAATCATGAGATACATTCACATGGTACAATAAGAAGAAACAAATTTGTGAAACTCAAATTTTAGGTAAGTTTAATCAATGCAAGTATGATATTTATGAAGTCAAAAATATAAACATATTTAAGACTAATCCATTATATACTTTCTAGAACTAACATTCGAGTAATACAGAGGTTAAGTAGAATATCTAACCTAAAAGTTTTATCATAATACGAGAGTCATGTATCAATCATGATAAATGGTGATAGGTGTGTTATAGGAAACACACAAGTGGAAGAGACTAGTATGGCAGTAATAACTTTGTAAGTCTTTCTTTCTTGTATGACTTTCATAGGTAAGATTCATAGAAAGATATATATTAATTACCATGAGCATTATGGTTATGAATCCAAAAATACACATGCATTTAGTTTCATATTATTGCATAGTTAAGATAATTAGAAATTAAAGAATAGAAGTACATACATAAAGTAATCATTATGGGTAGATGACATATTATCTAATAAATGTAGATATGAGAATGACCTCTACATGAAATTATACATTATTTTGGTATTGAAATACTGAGAGAAAAACTATGAGGTGATCATCCTTAGTAGTAATAGTCCAAGGATGACGACCATATTGTATGCCCAAGATTGTACCATACACATGTATTTTTACACCAATCTATTTTTCTTTCAATAACGAGACACGATATTGACCAAACACTAAAGAAATATCATCATGTAGAAAGATGTGAGCTAATCCTAGAGTCTGAGTATCTTTTAGAAGAGTACATATATCTATCAAATCAAGTAGTAGCCAGTTCACTGTTAGTTGATAAAATGATCTACACAATTCCTTTGAGATCAATATCTAGACCTATGCTTACTTTATTACTTGTATGACTATTTAGTGTTCAAACTACAAAAAATTCTTATGTATTTTGGTAATTTGTGAAGATGTATAGGTATGGAAATGGAGTAACTATGGATTAATTGTATGACTTTGGAATTTTGGTGGGTTTTGATGAATTGTCATTAATCAATATATTTTTGGAGGAGTTTGGCTGAGAAGTAGAGTATGTAGTCTTGCATAGTTTTGGTGTCCATTTTGGTCAAAACTTTACCTAATTAGTCATATTAATATTTGTATTCTAAGACCCTATCAGCTGATTCCCAAAAATCTTCCATTGAATAATATATTATTTGTGATCATGATATTGTCATGGAGTTATAATCATATTTATCTTATAATATCTAAATAGATCTGACATTAATTTTATATCATAATAATCAAGTACCATACTGATACTAAAAGTTGTGACCATGTCATATTGTCATGATTTTATATTTAATATGGTTTGGTAATTTCAAGTTAGATTTGCAAATTTTTTACAAAGCCATGATTTTTAAACTATAAAAAATTATTGAGCCAAAACTACTAATACTAAAGTTATGTCAATTATTTAGTACTATGACTTTTGGGACATGATATATTAGAGAGGATATTACTTGAGTATAACAACTTCCCAAGGTTGTGATCCATATCTTCAAAGAAAGAAATAAAGTCATGACTTTTATGAATGGGCTAATTACTAGTGTTGCGACATCTTTGCAACACTCTGGTGATATGATATATGAGAGAAGCGAAGGCTAGTGTCATGACCATTCATAATACACTTACACATATGAAGGAAAATTTTTGTGCCATAGCCATTTTCTATTATAGCATCCACATGATATATACGAGAGACATTCTTAATGCCATGACAATTTCATAGCACCACTTCCAAATAATGATCAAATAAAGACTAATGTCAATGCCACAATTATTTCAGTGTTGCAGCCCACATAATAATATGATAGGTTATGCACAATGCTGAGGCCTTTCTTAGTGTCAAGGCCCTTTATGAAAAATAAGAAGACAGGTGCATGAAGTCACGACCATTTCACAATGTTATCACCTTATGTTATATATATATTAGACCTAAGTCATGCTCATTTCCCAGCACCAAAACTTTTTTTATACAAAGATTAAGATATATTTCAGAGTTATAATCATTTTCTAGAGTCACAACTTTAAACTTAAAAGATGAAGTCAAAGTTGTGACTATTTTTAGAAAGCTGTAACTTCCTACATGCCAAGCATGATATTTTACTAATCTTGACATAGCCCATTTGGTCCATGCTCTAATAGATTCATGCTGGGCCATACCGGGTCATGCTTATTTTGGGAAAGGTAGTGGCCAACCTAAATAGAATGTGTGTAGTTAAAATATTTTGAAATTTTAATTTTATTTTTTGCAAAATGAAAATGAAAATCATTGAATTGAAAAAAAATCCATAAGCATAATATCAATATAATATATAATATACCATGAAGCATAATCAACAAAAATCTAATAATAAACAAAATATCTTATCGTATGAATAAAAACAATCTAAAATTGCACGAGCCTTGTCATTATCATCAATTTTTTTTTGTAAAATGGTAGTGTGGATATAGATGTAGATCATCATTATTATATATTCGTCTGAAGGTATCACTAGTGGCCTCAATATCCTCAATCTCAATGTCTCATGAGTCATCATCAACCAACAACACTTTCATTTTATACAAAATGCCTAACCTTGAATATTTCCAATCCTTCATGCATGCAAGTACCTCTACAATATCTGGTTGTAGTCTTGATCTCATATATGAAATAATATTGACTACAATAAAAAAAGTAGACTCTAATATTATGCTATATAACAAATGGGTCAATAGATCATATATAATCTTAGATAGCATGGGATAAGTGGATTCCTATGATTTTCACCAACTCAAAATATTTAAATTTGTATTATTATCATGTGAAAGGTTAAAGTAATAATTTGTATCTAAGTACTGAGATAGCACACTTCTATTCGATGGACCACCTCGTCATTTTCCCCTAGGTAACTGAATGGAAAATTCTTTATATCTAAATATACTATTAATGTCCATAATTAGAACCTCTCTAAAACTACTATATCTATTATTCTAATATATAAACATGTTAGTAAATTTTTATTGAATAGAACCTTCGAGTTTGTTTACTTGGTTAATGCAAGTAGATATGTATCTTGGTATATTTTCTACCTCTTTCACCCTACCCAATGATCCATATAGGAAACTAAGTATATAATACCAAATTAGAATGGAGGACTAGTAGTTTAGTTTCCATCTCAACAACAACTATACTAAATGTAGGGTATGGGTGTCAAATGGGTTGTGTTATGCCAGCACAACCTATTTTTTAGGTCCATCCAAGACATCAAGATATGCCTAGCACAATAAGGTATTTATCATGGATTGTGTCATGCAAACATGATTCTAAAATGGGGCAACTCATCATGGCCCATTGTCATGGCTTTTGAGTGAGTCATCATGGGTTGTGTTAGGTCATGCCAAGTCAGGTCAGCCCTGGCCATGCTCGCCAGATTTACCCCAGGCTAGCTTGGGTTCAATCTAGACTAGCCTAGGTAAGGCTAGCTAGCCTAGATTAGGCCATTCTAGATTGGTTAGGCTAGGTTAGCTTGGTTCATTCTAGGCTAGCCTAGGTTAGGCCATTTAGCTTGGTTCATTCTAGGCTAGCCTAGGTTAGGGCAAGGCTAGCTAGTTTGGCTAGCCATACCTAGACTAGCCCACACGAGCCATCATGTTGGGTCATGATGTACTGCCCCTCCCCTACCAAAAAGATTGGATTAGCATTGCTCAAGCCATGAAGTGGGTCATGCCTAAGCCACCTGGCCTAGTTGACACCTCTAATGTAAGATGCCCTTCATACTTGCTAAACACACTACTAATATTGCATGTTAATCTAGGTGCAATGCAAGTGATGACAATGTGTACAAATAATTACATGTTTATCATGCCATAAAAAAGCTTTAGAAATTTTATAAAAAAAAATTTTATGTCATAGTCTGAATCATCAATAATATGTTCGTCACTCTTACAAATAACATAGTTGAATATCATATGTTAGTAGCCAACACATGACTATAATATAAGGTAAGTATAATTTTAATGGTGCCTTAAATCTATTTGGATTTTTTCTTGTTATGCCCCACTTACAAACATTCATTTGTAACATAATGAATTTCTAATAACAATTTTTATTTCCATCTTTACTATTAGGTTAATTACATGACATATACACCTAATATAAAAAATTTCACATAATAATCATTCTCTAATAGTTCCAACTAACATACTAATTTCTACTATGTTATTAAAAAATATTATCGAAAGGTATACTAAATATACTATTCTGAATGTCATATTCTCTAAAAATCCTATCCATACGCTCATATATGGAAGGGGCATTACGAGGATGATGGATCTCAAGAGATCCTAAATTTTTTTTATTAAGTTTCCATTTTGAATCTACATAGTGGTCAATAAGATATGAGAATGATATATCAAAGTGACTAGTCCATATATTGCGTGTCATAATCTTCACTCCACTATATTTTCTAAATTTATTAATTATTAATTATTTTTATAACTTATATTTTATTATGTCATTCCTACTAGTGGACCTTATAATGTTATGATATGTAAGCTAGAAGTAGATATTCATAATATTGACTATCCTAATATCTTTTAAAAATCTAATTGGAATACTCATGATCATTATTAGTTTAGTCATGTCTTCTCTCCCAAATTCATTATGATATATGAAGGGGCTCAATGAAGATAAACTATATCCAACTATATTTTTTGATACATTGATTGACATGTCTCATAAGGTGACCTATATGTACTCCTACATGTATATATCATTTTTATAATATTGATATTGTGTCGATTATTTTTTGACACCCCTCGAATTTTGATTTTTTATAAATTAAAAGTGAATTCATATTATTAAAGTTCTCATAGTTTTAGATTTTTTAAGCAAATGAGCTTAGGTTGAAATCATTAGAGAGAACTTAATTTCAGCCTCAAAGTTTTTAGTATGATTTTTATTATTATCTAAATTTATATCGAATTCATTATCATTAAACTTATTATATATCTTTTTTTAAATTTTTATTTAGAATTTAAATTATGTAATAACAACATTTAAAAAATAAATAAAAAAATTTGTATCGTGACCACAACTACACTACATTAATTTATCTGAGTAAAAACTAATGCCTCATAGTTGTATTCCACATTCTACCACCTTTTCTCTTTTTTTAAATTCACTATGCCAAGTCAATTGTCATCACAAATAATTAACAAAAAAATAAAATAAAATAAAATATGGGCACTAAAGACTAAACTCATAGTAAGAGAGAATAGAGAGCAAATGAAGAAAATAGGAGAGGAGAATAAATTTTACAAAATTTATATTCTTTATTTATAGATTTATTTATATTAAATAATATATATATATATATATATTTTAAATTTTTTTAATTTTTTTAATTTTTTTAATTTTTTTAATTTTTTTAATTTTTTAAATTTTTAAATTTTTAAAATTTTTAAAATTTTTAAAATTTTTTAAATTTTTTAAATTTTAAAAATTTATATTAGCAGAAATTCAATAACCATCATATTTTTTCATCTAGTCATTTAAAAAAAATCAAAAGGCTACAAATAATACAAAAATTAGCTTTTTTAGCTGATACTAAAAGTGACAAGGTCACATGTCATAGGGTTTGTTATGTGAAATCATAATGGGCACAACCACGTCAACCAAACTATTAGTTTTTTTTTAACTTTGGGTTGTGCCCCATTAGTCCGTGACTCATGACCCATGACCCATGCCCGATCATGGATCAAGTGCATCTGGACCATGCCTTATGGGCAAGGCATGTGCATGTTGTTTGGCTCGGCACAAGGCATTGTTGGCTGCGGCCTAGCACAAGGCATTGTTGGCTACGGCCTAGCACAAGGCATTATTAGCCACGACCCAACACAACATCACCATAGTCTAAGCATGATTCTAGATTATGTCGTGCAAGTCCAAGCATGACTAATTCAAACCATGTCCATGCCACCCAGCCTACTTGACACCTCTAGATATCACATATATTAATCCATTATTCAAATTCATTATTAATTAATTAATTTTCTAACTTATAATATTTTATTATGATATTCCTATTAATTGACCTATAAATTCTATGATAAGTAGTAGAAAGTTTGTCTGCATAATTTGTGATCTTTCACAAATTTAATAAAAAGATTCATGATAATAATTAAGACTATTAGTAATCATAATAATCATGAAATATCAATTATTTTTTGTGTAAGTATAAATTAATTACTTCAAGGTTGTCTTGTTCAATACACTCATGTGTACTTGTACAATAAATTAGAATTTTACTATTCCTTATACTCAATATTACTTACTAAAATCCTGTGATACGATCTTATAAATAGTTTGTCCAACTCCAATTAGATTGTAGATAGAAAATTACATTCTACATGAACTGATGATTTAATCTTTTGTGCACAAATCGAACTCTATATACCAAATCATCTAATATATATAATAAATGATAAGTGTGCATTATATTAAATGATAATTTAGCTCATTGTAGATTTTCATAGAATTGAAATAACAAAATATATTCAATAAATATTCATTACAATCAAATGACTTTTAGTATAAATATAGTTCCAAATTTTATACTTAATACTTTTGGTTGTTTGGGAATAACCACTACACAAAAGGCCTTCCTTAATACACATGCACACACACATATAATATGTATGATTATATATTAGTCATATTTCATTTATGATTTGGAAAAAAGCTATTAATCTATGAAATGTTATCTATGAAGTTACTTCTTTGTTGTAAGTAAATGTTATATGTGGAAAGTGTAATCTATATATTTTCTTCGATCGAGATGATTTCCTATGTAATGTTTTCTATCAAGATAACATATTGTGATTGTCAATTAAATTTATTATTCAAGTATATGTGCATTTGTTTGAATGACCATATTTAATTACTTTTAGGCTTAAAATATTTGATTTTGTTATTCAAGTATACGTGCTTCTATATGAATTTTTTTCCCCAAAACATTTTCAATCAATATTTGGGTTTGAGGCTTCATTTGAATAATCTTAAAATGAGTAAATTTTATGGGTTTGAGGCTTCATTTGAATAATCTTAAAATGAGTAAATTTTATGGGTTTATGAGGGAGCTGATTACATATAATTCCTTATTATACATTTGAACTCAAAATGTGTTGGATCAATCTAGTTCAAAACTTCATATATTCGTAATATATTGAATGCTCTCTTAATATAGGCAATTATAATTAACTTGTTGAACATATAGTTCATTTTCTAAGAGCATGATTAATGATGTATGAATGCATTTTTTTATCATCCCCTTGATCTTTTTTTGAAATCCCACTAGGAGAAATAATGTGTATAAGATATTCATATTCTAATAAACAAGATTTATTCTATGAGTGTATTTATATGAAAAGATTTTTCCTTTTAAATAAGAGAGTGTCTATTAGGAAAGATGCATTTTTTTGGGGGGAATTATGTTTTGGGGTGTTTCCCCAAAAAATTTTAACAATTAAAAACTAAACTTTTGATATTTGTAAAAAAGACAAAAAAACTATAACAAAATTAAAAATAAGGGCACTTGAAATCATAAGTCCTAAACTAGCCTCACCCCTAGCCCCTCTCCACTGCCCCTCACCCTCGCCCCTCTCCACTGCCCCTCCCCCTTCGCCCTCGCCCATCGCCTTCACCCTTCTCCCCTCGCACGTCTGCCATCATCTCTCACCCCTCTCTCCCCACCCCTCTTCCTCCACCCATCTCCAGGAGCTCCTTCGTGGAGCTCTATCAAGCTCGATGTGGAGCTCCGTCAAGCTCGATGTGGAGCTCCAGTGGGCTCCTTCATGGAGCTCCATCGAGCTCCATGAAGGAGTTCACTGGAGCTCCTCGAGAGCCATTATGGAGTTCGACAGAACTCCAAGAAGGAGCTCGTCGAGCTCCAGTGAGCTCAATCATGGAGCTTGACAAGCTCCAACGAGCACAAAGTGGATTTCACCAGAGCTCGACAAGCTCTTTCGTGGAGCTCGTGAAGTTCTATCAAGCTCCAAGATGGAGCTCGAGGAGCTCCAGCAAGCTTGATGTGGAGCTCCGTTGAGATCGAGCGAGCTTGATGTGGAGCTCCAGTGAGCTCCTTCGTGGAGCTCGATGGAACTCCACGAATGAGCTTGTCGAGCTCCAGTGAGCTCTACGATCGAGTTCAATGGAGCTCGAGGAGCTCCCCTGTAGAGCTCGCTGGAGCTTCGTCGAGCTCGACATGGAGCTCGACGAGCTCCTTCATGGAGCTCTAGTGAACTCGAAGTAGAGCTCACCTGAGCTCCTTGAGATCCATCGTGGAGCTAATGGAGCTGCATCGAGCTCACTAGAGCTAGCTGGAACTCCGTCGAGTTCCAGCGAGCTCGACATGGAGCTCACTAGAGCTCAACGAGCTTCTTTGTGGAGCTCATGGAGCTCCACGTCGAGTTTGTCAGAACATCACAAAGGAGCTCCAATGAACTCCACGTCGAGCTCTATGATGAAGCTCGAGGAGCTCCTTCGTGGGCGAGGGCGAGGGGTGAGGGCTAGAAAGAGGGGTGAGGGCGAGTGCGAATGGCAAGAGAGAGGGGTGAGGGTAATTTAGGACTTACAAATTCAAGTGCCCTTATTTTAATTTATTTATAGTTCTGTAATTTTTTTACAAATATCAAAAGTTTAGTTTCTAATTGTTAAAAATTTTTGGGGAAGCATCCCAAAACATAATTCTCCCTTTTTTTTTCAAAGGAAGAAAATGATCATTTTGATTGCCAAGGATATTCTCACTTGAATAATATAAATATAAAAATTTGATACTTAGAATATCGATGTCATTATCAACTAGAAAAAGATATGAAGTATAAAAAGATTTAAGGAGGTGAAATTTGTGTTTTTAATGAACAATCTGAGAGAATAATAATTATAAAATATATCAATGGAAAAAATGTAACTTAGATTAAATAAGAAGTCGCATCTATTCTCAAACATTACAATAAATTGACAATGGAGAATTATATGCTTGCTATAATGATTGTAGCAAGTTTACCAATATGATTGTCGCAAGTTTGCCAAGGATGATAATTAGATGTGTTGGGTCTGCCTGGGTTAGGACTTTGGACAGAATAGTTTTGTTTTTCTTTGTTTGGATTTAATGTGTTTTTGTGTTAATTAATGAATCTTGAGGTGCTCTTATTAAGTTAATGTGTAATTAACATAATATGAATTAAAAACAATAATATTTTTTAAAACATTATGTGTGTGTGTGTGTGTGTGTCTGTGTGTGTGTGTGTCTGTGCGCGCGCATGTTTGTTAGGAAAATTTTACAAACATGAGATCATTCTTAAGAAGAATTTCGAAAAACTCACCCATAGGCACGACTTTCCAAAATGATAACAAAGTAACGCAAGACTTTGTTAGGTGCATGTGGTTCATGATAGACAAAAAGATAAAAATACAACAAAATGAGATTTCTCTTGGCTATGGGTGAGTTTTAAAACATACGTAACTATGTTTTGAATAGGAGGGGGTAGCAGCCCAATTTTATATGGTTTCTACCCCAGTTTGTGCATACTACATGTTTGGAAAAGTAAAAGAAAACAGAAAGGATCATGTTTTATTCTAACTTGCTTTTATATCATTGCAAAAGGTTTCGGTAATAAATAAGGAAAGAAATGGAGATTTTCATCTAATATTCTTCTATTCACAAGGGGCTTCCAGAGGATGTGTGGTGATTGTGTTGTGCTCGTACGATGATCGTGAGAAATATGTGCAATGGAGATTGCTCATGCTCGGTGCTTTGAATATTTGCCAAAACACATGGAGGAACATCAGATAAAGATTGTCTATTTCAAAATAAAAATTAATCAATTTCAATTTCAATTTACAATTTTAGTTAATTTCAAATTGTAATTATTTTGGATATTTGTTGGTTTGGTTGTATTTTATTATTTGGACAATTTAAGATTTGTTTATATATATATATATATATATATATTCAGATAGATTTGTTACTACTTGTATTCTATGTGATGAAATTGAAAATTCCAATTTTCAGAAAATAAATATCAAATAGAATTTATTTTAAGTTATTTGGGTTTTGAAAATATAATATTTGATTCAGATTTTAATTTTGAAAAAATTTAAATTAAAAATTAAAATCAATTTTAATTTAAAATCGGCAAAATATATTTGAGAAAGCTTGGGAAAATTATTTTGGTTCTATTGTGTTTGGATGATTCAAAGGTTAAAGATTAAAAGAATTAAAATTGCAAGAAAATTAATTAACCTATTATTGGACTAAGAAATAATCTTGAAACCATTTTTAGTATTTGAGCTTCATCTTGGTTGATGCCAACAAGTATTATCAGAGTGAGGTTAATTAAGTTTTAGGTGCTTTGATATTTTATTTGTTTAGAAACTAAATTATTATATTGGAAAGAAATAAATAATTAAGTTGGAATTATTTGGAAAATAAAATATAAATATATTTAATTAATTGAACTTGGTTCACCCATATATCAGAATTGAAACCAGAAATAAGTAGTTGAACTATCAAATAAAATTAGTCAAGAAAGCAATTGGATGACAGATTTAATGACCACCTTATATGTTACTTGAATCTTGATTGGATTATGACGTTTATGCCCGAACATTATGGATTAGTAAGAATAGACATAAGTGGTAAGTTGAGTTTGTTTGATATCATGATATTTTACTTGGAGACAAACACATGATCCCAATTAAATTCATATATCCCAACTATTTAGATGAATTTATTATTTATTAGAATATTGAATAAAATGAGTCATGTAAAAATAATAATAGATATTAGGTTTCTGGATAAAATACAGGGTGAAGTTAAAGAAATATTTCAAGGATGATTCCCAATAAGAGTTAATTTCGGTCAGAAAAGTATCTTGCTGGACATTGCAACATTGACTTCGAGCTACTTAAGACTCTTATATGTTCGTGTGTATGATCCACTTTCTACATGAAAGCAATCTATACTTATCATCCGAAAGTTGCCTAGTTATGGTAGGATAGTTTGTATAACTATGAATAGTCATATGACTATTATTTTTACTTCTCTATTAATAATATCGAGGATAGTTGATCTGGATTCATTATAATGTTGTTTTGAAACAATCAAGATTCTTGAAAGTATCTCTTGTTGGTACTATTATTATTTTAAATCAAGAGAAGGCTAATTAATTGGAAGTAGAGGTGTTAAATAAGTCATGATGTGACAGTACTACATGGTATAGTAGTCGTGTCGTGCCATGCACGACACGACTCAATTTTGGCCAGCCCAGCATGGCCCACCAGCCCAAGTCTAGCAAGATTCATGTTGGGTCGTGCTTGACCATTCCATCTAATTTAGTCCAAAACACCCCTCCCCATTTAAACAACATGTTTGAATTGATCAAATGAGTGAACTATGAGATGAGATGCTTTCATTTGCTGAAACATTATCTCTTCTTTTTCTATCGTCACACCAGTCTTGGATTACCCAAAGTAGAGAATAAGGGGTTGGGCCAATTTTAACATGGTTTTCTAGTTTCGCGCCTTAGCCTAGCCCTAGCATACCTATGTCCTAAGAGGCTAGGGCTTCGAGTTTGAACCCAATACTGACTCGAATAGTCACACTCTACTCACCATCACAGTCTCAGGATTGTGGATTAATTATGTAAATTTTTTTCTTACAAATTTCATATTTTAAGTTAACATCTATTAGTTGTAAGTGTGATAATATATTATATTATTTATTAAGTTCACATAAATCAAAAAAAATATCAAAAAAAAAACACATCGATTATTCATTGATCGTTTAATCCAAAAATAAATAAAATAATACAAAATCATAACTTACAAATCATAACAATAACTTAAAATAAATATCATCAATCTCAATCATAGTAATAATAATAATAATAATAATAATTCATAAAGTTCAACTACCTCAATGACTCAATCTCAATGTTAACCTATATAAGTATGCAACTGATCATCATTGCGTAAGTATCTGATATTATCACTAGCGGTGGGCTCAACCTCTTCAAAGTCTTATGAATCATCATTTTTAGCAACTCCTCAACTCTTATTCAAGCATGATCTTGATCATCGATGCCCAACCTCAAATTCTCCAAATCCTTCAAGCATGCTAGTGCCTCAATAATATCTGGTCATAGTCTCGATCTCCTATCCAAATTTACATTGACTAGAATAGAAAAAGTAGACTCTAATACTATGCTTGACACTAGAGGAGTCAGTAGATCCCGTGCCATCTTAGATAGCATGAGATAAAAGAACTCATATGATTTACACCATTATAAAATATCAAGATTCTTAATATCGGTATGTGATAGGATTAAGTAGTAATCAGTATCTAAGTACCGAGACAACTTGCTCCTATTTGAAGGTCCACCCAATCATTTCCCCCTCGCCAACTGAATGGAGAAGACATCATCAAATAAGGTATCCATGTTCGTACTCTAAGTCTGACTACTACTACCATTATACCTAGTATCGTAGTATATGTAAATAATTCAATCAACTTCTCGTGAATGAATTCTTCAGGTTGGTGTTCCTAGTTCATGCATGAGAATATATATACCAAAATATTTTCTACCCCTTCCACTTTAATCTTAGGGTCCATGCAGGCAGACAGATAATGAAGAGATACAATTGTGAACCATTACTTTAAGTACTTGGTTTCCATCTCAAGAGTCATTCCACTAAAAGTCGGGTTATCTCTAAACTTGCTAAATATGCTACTAATGTTGCATATGTACCTGAGTATAATGAAAGTCATAAGAATTTCATAAATGTTGAAATTCTTGCATTTAAATCAATGTCATCAATAATAAGTTCATCACTCATATTATTGATGTAGTAGAATATCACGTGTTCGTATCCACCACATGACTACAACATCAGGTATGTGTAATTCTAATGGTGTCTCATATTAATTTGGAATTTCTTCTTATTTCGACCCGTAGATAAATATAGAATACCAAGTTCCTATTGTCTGCAAGGCATCCAAAGATATTTAGTGAGCTGAGTATTTTTTTTTAAAAGTGAGGGAAATAACCTTCATCCCCACTTGTAATATCAAGTTAATAAAATGACACATGTATCTAACGTGAAAAATTTTTTCTTAATGATTCATCTCTAATGATCATAACAAACATGTTAATGTCTAATTCATTGTTAGATGAGTGATCAAATATGATATTATATATTTTATTTTGAATATTATATTTTCTAAAAATTCTCATCATGCACTCATATATGGCTGGGTCATCATGAGGATAGAGAATCTCTAAAAATCTTAATATCTTTTTATTTAATATCTATTTAGAATCTACATAGTGGGTGGTAAGATATGTATAAGATGTATCATCATGACTATTATAGATATCAGACGTCATGGACACCATGCCATTATATTCCCTACATTTATTAGTTATTATTTGTTTTTATAACTTATACTATTTTAGTATGTCATTCCTAGATATGGACATAGGAATCATATGATAAGCTAGCTACAAATAGGTATGAATAATACTGACTACCCTTGGATCCTCCAAAAATCTAATTGAAAGTTCCATCGTGGAAATCAGTTTGGTCATGTATTCTCTCCCTAACTCATTGGGATCAACATAGATGCTGAACTAAATCTAACCTCAAAAACACTATCACCCAGTTGGGTTGCCTAGGTTCTAATGGACCATATTTTTTGGTACATTATTCGACATACTTCTCTTAAGTGTCCAGTCCCACATTCACTCCTATAGTTTAATATTTTCTTATAATATTTGTATTATATCAATTCTTTATCAATACGCCCTAATATATTTATTTTGTATAATATCAAAGTGAGTCCAAACTATAAATTCTCTTTTAGTCTTTTTTTAGATATTTGGGTCGAGACCATGGGAGAAAATAATATTTCGACGGCCTCACACCTTTTAGTAGGATTTCGTTATTAATATTAAATTTATTTATATTTACATTAATGGTAATCTCTAATTTGTTTTATAAAGGGTGAGTGTGAAGTGAGCTTTTTATTAATTTATTAATAAAAATCTATTTTTATTAGTTTATTAATTTCACTTTTTTTCATTTTAGATATTTATTAGTTTATTAATTATATTCTAAATTTTATCTCTTAAATTAAATAATATTTGATATTAAATTATTTATAAAAATTAAAATTGGAAAACTAAATAAAATTTAAATAATACATGTTTGACAATTTATGGAATATTGATTGCTGATGTCTGATATCCGATGTTTGTAGTCTACACCCAAGTCCCGAGACCAAGAGGTGATAGTAAAGCCAAAAGTTGAACCCCCAAACCAAACTCAAAGAGGAGAGAGAGACAAGATGAGAGGGGGAGAGAGAGAATGAGATTCCTAATAATAATTAAGAGGAATTGAAGATAGAGATTAGAGAAAGAAAGGAGGGTGAGTGTGAGGTGAGATTGAGAAGTGAAAGGGAAAGTAAAGATATTATAAAGATTAAAAAAATCATTTTTTTTTATTTTTTTAAAATTTTTAATAATTTTTTAGGGCATAAACCTGATATCAATCAGATTTTCTACCCTAGCCATTGGGAGTGCATCCAATGGTTAGATGCATCTCAATTTATTTTTTTTGGGCAATTGGATTGGTTCGACCTCGACGCTTCCAAAATGTTCTAAAATCAAGTGAGAGTCAAGAGGAAATGTGAGGCGCAAGCCCAACAGGTCATGAGAGCTCAGGCAATCGGGGTCAATCCAATCAGATTCCACCCAACCGCTTGAGGTATGCGGCACGATGCTGGGTCGTGCCACTGGACCGTGCCTTTGGGCCAAGCAATTAGGTCATGCCTGGCCCGACATGAGGCCAGAAACTCCCTAGCCCCAGTACGAGCCGTGCCTTAAACCTGTATGGCATGGGCTTTGGCATGGTTCTGGACCGTGTAATGCCGAGTCAAGCATGGCTCAATTGGGTCATACCTTGTGTCGGACCCGGGCTTCCCAACTAATTTGATACCTCTAATTGGAAGTAAAAATTAACTCTTTTACTCTTGAAGATGTATCAGATCGAGGAGGAGCTCATGGCTCTGAAGGAAAGCAGTTTTGGGTAATTAACAAAAAAATCTAATTTTCTTAGAAAATTAATTTATAAAAGAAGTTAATTTTTAGAAAAAATTAATTTTTAGTAAAATTAAAATTTTAAGGAAAATTATTTTTTTGGTAAACTATTTCTCGTGTCAGGAACAAAATTAACTTTTTAGCCTATAAGAGAAACTAAATTTCTTACGATAAGAACTTTGTAAAATTTTAAATCATAGACTTGTTTGGGTTTGGGCAGACTAGTTTTGTTTAATATCACTAAATCGGCATAACCCTTCTCTTACATGCCTCTTTACTTAAGAAATTCTGGTTTAATGCTTTCATCACAACCATCTATCTCATCAACCACTTGCCCTCTCCTATACTTCTCCAAAAATCTTTCCATGCTTTACCACAGTCCACCTCTCCTCCCCCTCAGATCTTAAGATTTTTGATTGTATTTGTTTCCCTTTTTTTATTTCACCTGGACATATAAACTTGAACACAAAGGATTATACTTTCCAAAATTTATACTTCCCAACATGTTTGCTTCCTTGAATTATACTCTTCCCTTGCATGTTCCACTATCCTCATTGCTCACCCATAATCTCCATTATCAACAACAAAACCTCCTTTGCTCCCACCACCTAGTCCTCTTCCACCACCCATACAACATCCTATGATAATTGATAACTCACATCTGAGATCACATTCATGTTCCTCATAGCCTTTTTGATTTCGTCACATATCATATCATTTCCCACTCATCTTCTACCCTTCACCATTCCTCCTTATCACAAGTCAACAAATATCCTCGATGGCATCAAGCCATGCTTGATGAATATAATGCCCTTTTAAATAACAAAACTAAGATGTTGCTTTACCTCTGAAAGTGAATGTCGTGGCTTGTAAGTGGGTATTTAAAATGAAATGCAAATATAATGTTCAATTGGATCACCATAAAGCATGTTCTTGATGCCAAAGGGCACCATAAACCCCCTAGTATTGACTATATTGATACCTTTAATTATGTTGTTAAACCCACAATCATCTACATTATCCTATCTCTTGTCTTGTCTCGTAATTGCCATTTTAAACAACTTGATATTAATAATGTCGTTCTCCATGGCCCTTTTTTGAACCAATCTATATGACCTAACCTCCTAACTTTGTTGATCCTCACCACCCAAACTATGCGTGTTGTCTACAAAAAACATTCTATCATTTGAAGCAAGTCCCATTGGTCTGGTATCACCTTCTTAGCAAAAAACTTCCTATCATTATTTCGTCACTTACAAGTTTGACCAATCCCTTTTTATCCATCCACCACCACATAGACCACCTTTGTTCTTGAGTAATAGGATGACATTCTAGTGATGGGATTCTGCTCTCAATATATCTCTGCTCTTATACATAACTTTCATTATACCTTTTCCATTAAAGATCTAGGGTCATTACACAACTTTATTGGTATTGAGACAAACTCTACCACACGTCATTCTTTAAATCCAAACTAAATACACACATGATCTCCTAACTCACACTCATCTTGACCATTCCACACTTACACCTACCACCATCTCTCATGCTTTACCCTTTTATAAAAACCAAGACAATCATTGACCTTATTGAGTACTGCAACACCGTTGAAGCACTTAAGTAAATTTGCCTAACCTGAACTAGCATATAATTTTCTATGAACAAAGCATTTCAATTAATCAAAATGATTTTCACTGGATAGTTGTTAAGTGAATTCTACTACTCCTTTGCGCCACGCCAACCCATGACATTCTTCTCACTCGAGAGCATAACCTCATCCTTATTGCCTATCTTGCTACTGAATAACACGATGTCATGATGATTGTCACTCCACCTCTAGCTAATGTATCTTTCTAAGTCTAAATTTGATATCTTAGAGTGCTAAGTAATAACCAATGATTGCTTGATTTAGTATCGAGGCTTAAATTGAATAATGAAGTGTAGCACTTGATATGGCAAAAATGTATTGAGATTTAGCATTTAGAAGGTACAAGTGTTGCACTTGATATCTTGGAGTGCTAATAGTATCAAAGATAGAACAAACATTGAGATTTAGCACAACCACATCGTAATGATCATTGAATCAAGATAAATGATACTGCATAATATGATATTATCAAAGATAGCACAAATCATGAAGATTCAACACATCCACAAAGCAGTGATCATGAAATCAAGATAGAAGATATTCACAAAATAATACATTCACAAAAATAAAATATTTGTTCTCATTTCTAGCTTTCTTTTTTCTATATTTATATACAATGTTAAAGATAATAATATCAAAGACAGTACAAAGCATTGAGATTTAGTACAATCACAAAGTAATGATCATGGAATCAAGACCGATGATATTATTAAAGTTAATAATATCAAAGATAGCACAAATCATGGGGATTCAACACAATTACAAAGTTAATGAGCATGAAATCAAGATAGAAGATATTCACAAATTAATATCTTTACAAAAGATAAAATATATGTTGTTTTTTTAGCTTTTTTTATGTATATATACACAATGTGATGCATAAAAAAAACAAATAAGAAACACAATCATACTTCTTGTCTATTGTCCCATCACTTCTTTTCATATCATATGCTATCTCAATTTTTTTTTAAATTTTTTTTACCAATCCTCCATTCTCCCCAAAATAATCTCAGGATAAATACATACAACAAACTTTTGCATTGGTCAATCATCTTAATAGTGATCGTGACCAAACAATAAATTTTAAAATTTTTATGAAATTCAATGCATTAGTGATGATATAAATACATCTAAATGGTAACTCAATTTTATCATTTGAAGTTTTTCATATTGAAAATATTAGTCTTTCTTTGTGTTTTGATTATATTGTCTGATACTTATTAGGATCAGAATTTACATAATAAATGGGGCATCTTTGATGCTAAAGATGATCTAGGAGTCTGTCTATACTTTTATTTGATCAATTTGCTTTAGAAATTATCTAACATATTAAAACAATTGGGAATTATGATTTATTATTAGAAATAATTCAATTGGATTGATGAAGCAAATAATTATGAAATACTTTTGAAATTATTAAAAATATTGGACCAATGACCTCAAAACAATGATATTTTTAAAAATAATTATGAAATACATTAGTGATGATCAATTTACATAATTAAATGGGGCATCTTTGATGCTAAAGATGATCTAGGAGTCTGTCTATACTTTTATTTGATCAATTTGCTTTAGAAATTATCTAACATATTAAAACAATTGGGAATTATGATTTATTATTAGAAATAATTCAATTGGATTGATGAAGCAAATAATTATGAAATACTTTTGAAATTATTAAAAATATTGGACCAATGACCTCAAAACAATGATATTTTTAAAAATAATTTAGTCTATTTTATTTATAGAATGATCTTTTATTAACTTTTTATCTGACTTAAATATAATTAAGTTATTTATAAGTTAAACTCGACCAATGGTAGGTTTATAAGAAAAAAGTTATTTTTGTAAAAAAAAAATAATGAGGATATTTTTATAAAAAAACAAGACTCACTTCGTGATGATATATGATTTTTTCAAAATTCACTTTTAAAAAGAACATTTTTCTATATGACCTTATATTGCTAGCCAAGGAAGCACGGATACGACTCCCTATAGGCGTGTTCACGTGTCGGACACTCGGACACGTGGACACGGTACGGACACGGCACGGATACTTGTCCAATATGCCACGTGGCGTATCGAATGGATGCGCCGGTTGCAGTATTTGTGCCGACAACGCCCAACGACGTCGCCCATGACGGCCAATTCTGTGAGGTGATGCAAGTGAGCGCAATTCTGTGGGGCGGCGGGGGTGGGCGCGATTTTGTGGAGGGGGCAGGGGGCGGGCTCGATTTTGGGAAAGCAGGGGGTGAGCGCGATTTGTGGGGATGCAGGGGGCAGGCGCGATTTGTGGGAGGCAGGGGACGGGTGCGATTCTATGGAGAAGCAGGGCGCGGGAGCAATTTTGTGGAGAGGCAGGGCGCGGGAGCAATTTTTTGGAGAGGCAGGGCGCAATTTTAGGGGGGGGAGGGGCATGATTTTTATAAAATAATTAATTTTATATAATATAAGATTATTATTAAATATTATTTTATAAAATAAAATACAATATTTTAATTTTATAAAATAAAATAAAATATATTATTTTATTTTATAAAATACCTAATATTTATAAATAATAATTTTTATTTTTATTTTTCATATCATACCGTATCCTAACCGTATCAATATCCTAGTTTTTTTTTTAATTTGTCGGGTCCCCTGTCCCCATATCCCGCCGTATTATATCCCTGTATCCGTGTCCGTGCTTCTTAGTTGCTAATCATGAAAAAAACATTTATGTGCATCTTATATTATTTGATCTTGAGATTCCCCTTTCATGACATGTACATGCATGCGTGCGTGATTATACATGTGTGTGTGTCTCTCCCTCCCTACCCCCCCCCCCCCCCCTCTCTCTCTCCCTCACACACACACACACACACTCTCTCTCTATATATATAGTTAATACTTACATCATAAATACACATAATTTCTTTACTTGAAAACATTGAAACAATTAGAAAAATGTTACAATTTTCTTTCTTTTTTTTTTTTTTTTGTATTTTTGCATGACCATGCACATAAATGGTAAAAAAGGCCAAAAATAAATGGTATCAAAAACCAAAAACAAATAAATAAGAAACAAAGCACATTTGGAAAAGCTCAAAATCAACATATCAAGACAAGTTGAAATTATATTGTCATATTTTAATGATATATTTATGATAATCAAAAAATAAAATCCTGCTACCGAGTTTCTAAAAGGTGCATCAACCACATAAAAATAATAATAATAATAAAGTGCAAGAGTGTGTCTTCCTGCAATCTGAAACACCAGTTCAGCTGGACGGAAGCTTTTTTTGACTTACAGGCAAACAAACGGTTCTTGCAAGAAGGCATGAAGCCCAGCCCTAACATGGGTAACACAGCCTGATTTTAGAATCATCTTGTTTGATGATTGCCAACAAATCCATGAAAGTATTTCCACTGCAGGCCCATAGGATGAAGAATTGTCCAACTGCACTCAACCTCAAGAATGAGGGACCGAATTGCCAACAAATCCAAATCCCATGATGAAAAATGCAATTGCTTGAACATATAAATAAATGAAATAATGGTTCATCCCAAAGCAGAGATCGTAGCATGCACAGATGAATAGGTATGCTCCAGCCCCAAGCTCTAGCAAATGACATCTGGCCAGGTTAAACTGTTAGTCCCATGTAACATTTTAATCAACTAAGACATTAATAAACTATCACCACCAGTTTGAGGTGTGACATTCAAAACTGAAATTAATTAATTAAATAGTCTGTATTCACCTTTCGCGATATCTGAACTGGGGCCCCTTGGGGACTATTGATTTGCCCTTGTTGAGGCCATCTCCCAGTTTCTCAGTAACAATCCACTCGTTTGCTCTGCCAGCCTCTAAAAGCCCAATTAATGTAGCCTTTGTCCGGTGGAGTGACATGACATTCTCAAATAGGATCCAAAACACCATTAGATGGAGCGATCTATGAAAAGAAAAAAAAAAAAAAATCAAATCAGCATCATATTTGGCTCCACATCAAACTAATGCTTTTCAATTTTAATTAATGTTTTTGGTCAAAGTTTTTATTTTTTTAATAAGCATGTAGTTTTTGCTTGAGTAGGATCTTCAAGAAGGCAAGCACAAGCGAGGAGCACTCCCAATCCAAATAAAGGAATTGAACTCGAGATATTAATCACTCCTAGAACACGTGCTAAGCAGGAATCTTGTATACTAGGTATGATCAGACATCTAGCTTTTGGGAGTAAGATCTCAACAATCTTCCTCCCAAAAATCAAAGAAGTTATGATCAATAAGTCTCAAACCCAACTCCTACTCTTGAATAAAAATAATACATACTACCATCTTGCAGGACATGTTCGCGTCGGGTTGAGCCATCCAACCATATTAACACCTCTACTAGAAGATGGGTAATTAGTGATTTTGAATTTTAAGTATATTTTTTATAAATCAAAAAATAATTTATTTGAGTAATTTTTTTTTCTAAATATAACATCAATTAGACCAAATCTCATAATAACTATAAAGTTTAATATATTTGGATCAAAATAATACTAAGATGACTAATTACATGAGAAACCCTCATATTACATGCATAAATTAGAAATCATCAATTAGACCAAATCTCATTATAACTATAAAATTAAATATATTTAGATCAGAATAATATTAGGATGATTGATCACATGAGAAATCATCATATTACATGGATAAATTAGAAGTCGTAAATTACACCGAATCTCATAATACCTATGAAGTTAAATATATTTGGATCAAAATAATACTAGGATAATTGATCACATGAAAAATTCTCATGTTAAATGCATAAATTAGACGTCATGCATTAAAGCGATGATAAATATTTTAAATATAAAAATAATATATCTCAAATTTAAGACTCATCATAGATCACCTCTCCGATTTTCAGGGATAGTTATTGAAATATTAACTTCTCCCAAGCTTCATGTTAAAGCAGGAGTCTTGTGCACTACATACAACCTCCTACAACCTCCATATCATCAAACAGTACCTGGGTGTTCCAACAGCATTCACTATAGTGATGATGGAAGGAATGTAAACAGCTCCCCACCTTGGAATCTCCACCTCAGGAACAAAAACAGTTGCAGGCAAAACAACGCAGAAAAATAAGAAGGTGACGAGATGGGCAATGATCTTTCTGACCAAGAAAAAGCTGTAGATTACGTGCACCTTCTTCCATGGAGACACTTTCTGTGTTATGGCAGCCATTAGATAATAAAGCTAGATATTTTCTGGCCTATTATGGAGTTAATTATGCTGAGTAAGAAACTGAGCCAAAAAGAAACAAAAAAAAAAAAAACCTTATTTTTAATGATCTCTGCTAGTGTCTTCCGGAATAGATTAGCAGGGCCACAGCACCATCGATGTTGCTGGTATCGGAGCGAGTTAAAACTGCCAGGCAACTCGTTTTTCACCTGTTTGGCCAGTTTACTCAATTATGCTCTATTGCAGAAAACTGGGCCCCCCCGAAAGGAATGAATTAGTCATATAAATTTACTTACCTGGAGATCACCAAGATATAAGAATTTCCAGCCTTTAAGACTGGCTCGCACTGCTAAATCCATGTCCTCCACTGTGGTCCTATCCTTCCACCCTCCAGCTTCATCAATTGCAGAGATTCTCCACAATCCAGCAGTGCCTAGATATAACAGTTGCAATGAAATATTAATAAACTGCTAAAGAATACAGCCCCCAAGCCTAATAAAGTCCACTTCATGTTGTAAAAGTTCAGCAAGTTTCGAAAATAAAGTTCTTCATGTTTTAGAATTTCATCAATTGCAGAATCTCCTGTAGAATTAAAAATCTGCTTACAGATCAAAAGTCATTGGCAAAGCAGACCAGTCGAATTTCACTAAAAGATGAGAAAGAATTGCTCTTCAGTAATGAGGCCAAGGATAAACTCAAACAAAATACCCTAAGAATGAATCAAGAAGCAATATAGTTATTAGCATTGGAGTTCACAATTAAGAAGAGCTTGGAAGGAGGATGTAAACAATCAATCCAAACAAAATAAGAAATTTCAAGGTAATTGCTATGATTATGACACGTAGGATGATGATTAGGCCATGAGTCATTGATCTGAGAAGAAATCTGTCAAAATCAAAAACTGCAACATCAAAGGCAAATAATCATGATGATGAGGGGGAAGGTGTTGGGGTATCATTCATAATAGATGAAGAAAAATTGATATTTGCAGTAACAACCACTCTACAAATTGATTCCCAAAATGATTATATCAAATCTGAACATTGGAATCACATGATTGATAATTAAGAAAAAATATAAAATATAACTTAGCACAAGAGAAGTCATATTCTAATGATTTCCAACAACAACTCAAGATAATTCATAGCTAACTGTGGTAAGATGATCATTGCGCTCCGTTATAGTTCCAGCAAGGTATGACCCAAAGATACTTATAATGTTTCAGGAATCAAGAACAATCTTGCACCCATGACACATAGTTTTGACAGACCAGAGATAGAATGATGAAGACTTGAGTCTGTCTATGTGCTATCAGCAAGACATGATTATATAGATAAGAGCGAGGCTCGATGAAATGCAACATCAAATTTATAACATACAAGATTGGGACATACTGGCGATCACGAGTAGAAGGTAACAACACACAAAATTATGATCAAGGATTTGCTTAAACTTTAAGAGCCAAATAGACATAATTTGTTTGGGGGTGTCAAGTGCATCAATTAACTTACGAAAAATCAAAGTCCACTCCATAAATACTACTAGAACTAGTTCATTCTGATGTATCTGTGCATCAATGGAAAACCTGCTATCATGGCACATGGCAGATCTTCTTAGCCCCCCACACGAGAACATTAAGGGCCATGCCTGAAGCCAATTTTTGTGGGCCATGTTGCAGATCATTACGTGGGCCGCGAAAGGGCCGCCTGACTCATTTGTCATCTCTACTATCTATGCAACTAAAATACATCAATTCACGTGTGCAGATAAACTATAAAAAATGAAGAAACTGAGAAAATATTCACCATGTTGCAGCGACATATCGAAGTATGTTACATGCGAAAAATATACCGAAGAGATTTTGGGCCGAAACTATAAAGACAACAATTCACATCAACAAGCTCCCCTAACCAGCACTTAATTTTATTTCATCATTTGAAAAATTACGAGGCGTAAATCTACAATAGACACTTAAGAATATGTGATTATGTGTGTTACGTATTTATTCTTGATCATTTAAAAAGTAAGTTGGACAAGAATGTAACTGATGTATCTTTATGGAATATAATAGCTACAAGAAATAATAAAAATATTATGACCCTACAAGTAGGAGATACTACACATAACAAGATGAGATATTTAATGAAATACCATCTCGATGGTCTCCTGAAAAAAATATTATTAGACTCAAAAGATCTCGAAGATCAATTGTAAGACTCATATTTTCTAGAAACTTGTAGAAGAAGTTAAATCAAAATAAGAATAGAGTACGAGCTCACAAACACAAACACGACTTTGAATTTCAACTAGGGACAGGATTTAAAAGTCAAATCTCAAATATGCAAATAGAGCTAAAACAAAGAAAAAGAAACAAAAATAAATAAATAGGAATAGACATGGTAGAATAAAGGTCAAACCATAGCTTAGAAAAAGTAATAGTGTGAGGCATGCATCTATAACATCACATACGCACATGTATGGGTGTGTGTTTGCCACAATGCACGTGCATGCATAGAGTGCACAAAGAAGACGCGTGAATGGGTGACACTAGACATGTGTCGTGCATCCACTGTGTGGCAATGTGTGTGGATAATCTTGTGGCAAATTTGCACAACGTTGACACCTACTATGTTGTTGTGGTCTATGTACATGTGTGCATAATCTGCAAAAAATGAAATAAATTGTGCACATGTGCAGTGATTGTGTGGTGTACATAAATTTTTGGTTTGCAGATATTCTTTAGTGAGACTTGAAATTTGTGTATGGTGTGTAACTCACATATTTATTTACATAAAAAGAAAGTCAAGATTCTAATCATCACTTTATAGAGTCTCATGAAGAAAAATTTTATGCATTAAGCTATACAAATTCAAACATGAATCTTTGGTCAAATAATGATGAATTATCTAACAAATGAAGTTACTAATAATGAGATAAAAGAGACTTGGATACAAATCAACTCATGACTATTGATTATCATGTGACAATTTATTAAATTAGAATTGACTTTTGACTTTTCATCTTGAGCAACATATACAAGATCTTATATGAGTTAACAACATTATTGTACTCATCTCAAAAGATAAATATATGACATCATTATATTACTATTGAGATTAAGATTAGGAGCATAGAAAACCAGAGCAATTTACAGCTTATTTAACTCACTTCACATGGCTAGCTACACAGTAGCTACACAGTAGTAAGTTTTATTAGCAGATGTCAATATGTCTACAAGAGTGAGACAAATAAAGTTATTTCTTGACATGATAAATCTATATTAATTATCAGATAATTTTTGATCATTTCACAACTAAATATTGAATAATTAATAGTTTCCCAGCATATCAAAAACATCACCAAACAATTTAATGTATACAAAGAAAACTGGGACACATTAGAGAGACACCTCATTCAACATGTACAAATAATAAAGAAAGTAATGATCATAATGAACGCAAAGATAAGAGAGTCTTAGTTCAATACACATATTATATGATGAGTAGTCATACCAGAAAAAAGTGTTGAAAAGTATTTCTAAAATATGAGATCGAGAACACTATAAAATATGAATGATGACAATCTAACTACGAGAATTATCCAATAGTCATCATTGAGTTTTTCCTTTGTGAACCTTAATAAGAATGTATATATAAAATTCCTTGCTAGTAATATAAATATATCAGCAAATATTTCTTGATCTTCAGATACTAAAAGTTTAATGACTAATTTTTTAATTCAAACTTTTGTGCTATCGACTAAAGATTCAACTATCACGTTAAATGTAATCATTCATTTTTTATTATTTTTTACTCTTATTCCCTGAATATTATACTAACCAATAATAAACCATCAAAAGTTACTGATAATGATAATATTTAACTTGACATTTTATTTCTATCATACATTTTTCTAGTTACCTCGTTTATCTTTTTTCTATAAGTTATATTTCCTCGGTAGTAAAGTATTAATAGAAAGAGAACTCAACTAAAATTTTATTTTTTTTCATTAATATTTTGTAGGATCATAAAATTTTAAGAAAAACTTTTTATGATTAAGCATGATAGATTATATATTCTTATTGTATTGATATATTATTTGTTTATTATTGACTTGGTTTACCACTAGTAACATTAAGAATATTAGATTTTAATGATCACATTATATCTACTACAGAATGAGAGTCATGTCAATTAGAAAAGAATATCACAGTTTCTTATCATATTTGTTAGACATGTATCAATTTGATATGCATAAATGTATGAGAACTTAGTAAAGCTAAGACTCAAATTTTATTTAAATATTTTATCATATTTAAAAAATATCTGTAGCCATAATTTTAAGCAAAGAATCTTAAGAGACTGAAATACTTTGTTAAAATAAAAGTATCTTGCTCCAACAGAGAGATTATGCTATTAAATAGTAGATATACAATTCTTACAAATATTAACTTTTAAGATTATACTCTAGTAAATACTCTAATATGAGATTTCATATTGAATCTATAATATTTAAGAAAATTAAAAAAAAATAATATCTAATTATTATCAAACTAAACTTATACAATTAATATAATTAATTATTTTATAAAATTTCCATGAGAGATTCATTTTGAAATATTTCTTTGCATACAAAGCTATATAACAAGATCTCCAAAGATTCATATTTATTTCCATAACCACGGGCACCTAAAATTAGACAAGTATTTAAATTTGAGTTGATACAAATTTATAATAAGAAAACTTGATAATATATTTTTTATATTTTTCTCGAAGATAATCTTAACTTTTATAAAAATAAAAGACAAACTATTATTTTGAGAATAAGCAAATATAAAAAATTCAAGGTAATTACAATATTCACTTATAAAATATTTTAGATCATATGTCTCCTTAATGAGATTGGGAATCCACCTTTTTCTTTTATTATTTTCAAATGTAATAGTTAAACAACAAAACATAGTCTTTAATATGATATTTCATGCGCATAAGAAGTACAATATAGTGAATTATTTCTTCCTAAAAAAATTTTAAATACAACTATTGATATACATCCTTTTATAAGTTAATCAATTGATAATATTCATGAAAATCTTAAAAAAACTTGATTCACTATTCTCTCGACTAAGCTTGGTGTTGTGGATATTTTCACACCAACTTGAAGGTTGGTATTATGATTTACCCCTTATTTTTTATTATTTTGTTATTATTATTATTATATTCAATGAATAAGAGCGCCCAGCATTTAGAATACCCTAATCTAAAGTAAGGTTAAATATTTAGAATTTTCATTATACATTGATATAATATTTTCATAGTATATTACTTTTTTAAAGCTTTGTATTTTAATGTTTGAACAATAAGAATATTGAATTTCATTCAAGAAATAGTTATTTAGTAGCACACAAGGAAGTACAGACAAGGATCCCTACAGTCGTGTCCACGTGTCCGACACCTGGACACGTAGACACGGTACGAACACGGCACGGATACGTGTCTGATAGGCCACGTGGCGTATCATTGACCAATACATATTCGATACGCCACATGGCGTATCGGACGGTTACGTCAGCTGTCGTATCCATTCTGAGTGACCGACGTCCGACGACGTCCAGTGGCCAATGTCTCTGCATGGGCGACGCAGGCAGCAGGCACGAATTGAGGGGGGAGGCAGGGGTCGAGCGCGAATTGAGGGGGGAGGCAGGGGTCGAGCGCGAATTGAGGGGGGAGGCAGGGACGGGTGCGAATTGAGGGGGGAGGCAAGGACCGGTGCGAATTGAGGGGGGAGGCAGGGACCGACGTGAATTGATGGGGGAGGCAGGGACCGGCGCGAATTGATGGGGGAGGCAGGGACGGGCACGAATTGAGGGAGGAGGTAGGGATGGACACGAATTGAGGGGAGAGGCAGGGACGGGCACGAATTCAGGGGGGAGGCAGGGGCAGGCACTAATTGTGTGCGCGAATTGAGGGGGGAGACAGGGGTGGGCGCTAACTGTGGGCACGAATTGGGGGGGGGGAGGTAGGAGCGGGCGCTAACTGTGGGCACGAATTAATAATAACTGTGGGGATGCATAAAATAAAATAAAATAATATTTTTATTTTATAAAATAAAAAAATATATTTTTATATAATATAAGATAATTTTAAAATATTATTTTATAAAATAAAATAATTATAAATATTATCTTATAAAATAAACTAAAATACAATATTTTTATTTTATAAAATAAAAAAAATATATATTTATTTTATAAAATGAAATATTTTATTTTATTTTATTTTATAAAATATTTAATATTTATAAACAAAATAATTTTTATTTTAAATTTTATTTTTTTTATCATGTCATATCCTAGCCGTATCTGTATCTTAGTTTTTTAGAATTTGTCGTGTCCTCATATCCTGCTATGTCGTATCTCCGTGTCTGTGTCCGTGCTTCTTAAGTAGCACATATAGATTCTAATTTATTTGTCAAAGCTAATAAAAAAAATTAATAATTGTGTTAACATATATTGATGATTTCATTATCATGCAAGTTAAAACAAAAATTTATTTAAAAAAAATGAATCCATAAACATCCAAATGGATGAGTTTGGAAATTTTCAAAATTTCTATCTAGAAATTAATCATAGAAATGAATAATTATTTCTTTGCAAAGAAAAGTATGCAATTGATATGCTATACAAATTTAAAATGTTTAGATGTATATCAACTTCCAAAATGATGGAGCACAATCTCAAAAAATATGCACATAAAGACAAAGACTTGGAAAATGTGACAATGTTTCAATAATTGGTAGGTAATCTAATATATTTAATCAGGACTCGATTTGATATTTCTCATGTAGTAAGTTTGATAAGTCAATATACAAAAATTATAAATAAGTTTTATTTTAAAATACTTAGACAAGTTCTAAGTTATGTGAATAATACAAGTAGCTAGGATCTTTTGTATTGGGATAGTAAATATTGTATGTTAGTTGGATATTATGATACTAATTATGTTGAAGATTACAATAGCCAATAGTCAATAATTAGATGTCATTGAACTTGGCTCTAGAGTTATTTCTTGGTGCAGAAAAACACAACAAACCAACAATTTTACTTTCAACGCCAAGAGGAGAATGCCAAGCAGAAACAATGACAAGACGAGTGAATACATGATTGGTACAGATGATGAAAGACCTATACCAATCAGTTAATTATGCAATACCACATTATTGCAACAATCAATTAGCAATAATACATTTGGCAAAAGAACTAGAATTTCATGTGAAAACCAAACATATGAAAATATATCATCACTATAACCAATAAGATTTCTCAAAAGGAAGTTGAAATAAAGTGGGTCAAGATAGATGACCAAGTTATATATTTGTTTCCCAAGGGCTGAACACCAGTAAGTTCAACAATTTCCAAAATGATTCATCACGTTAGAACTGATATTGAGGAAGAGTATTAAAGAGTACCACACCAACCCAAACAACAAGTCCAATAAAACTCACTATAAATTCTAGAAGTTTTTTAATATATTGAAGCGTGGTGTGTTTACTTGTGCCTATCCCTTCGATCTATAAGCATCATAGAAGTTCTATAAGTTCTAGAAATTTCTAAAATAATATGTGGATAGTATTTGTTTCATTTAATAAATAGGGTGTTGCTCATTTAGTTGAAGCAAGTGAAAAATAAGAATTGTGTCTAAGAGGGTAGTGTTGTAGTGAGGCATAATATTTGCGTATGTAAAAATTTTAATTGAGTGCCCTTCATAATAATAATTAATAATAATTTTATTGCGTGTACTAGAGTGTTATGTTAACATGAACATGCCGATCTAAAAAATATAGGGTTTTCTTCTCTCTTGAATAAAAGCGGAAATACATTTTAAAAAATACAGTTAAAAGTGGTTTACCAATTTGCAATTACCATTGAAGCCAAAGAATGCATGCGTGGAGGACCCAACTTGTTGCTCAACAGTAAAATGATAGTCCAGCGACATTTCCTGCATCCTTGTCAACAAGGACTCGTCTGCATTCACTGCAAAACAAGCCCAATTTCACCTACTAATTCAAACAAATTAAAAAAATAATGAATCGTGATCTGTGCGTGGGCCGCGCGCGCGCCGTGTGTGTGTAAATGTGTCTGTGAAGTATAATTGAAGAAAAGAAGACCAAATTTCCAACGAGCTTGGATGAGGGCCAACTCAGGATTATAAAGCAGGAAGGGAACGGAACGCAGAAGAAAATGAGGGTCGGGCTGGAAATCTGCATCAAAGATGGCGACGTAATCGCAATGCTTTATGTAGCTTTTCTTCATTCCTTCTTTTAGGGCTCCCGCTTTGTAGCCACTTCTGTTGCCCCTTATTTCGTGCTTCACATTTATTCCTTTGCTTGCCCATCTCTCGCACTCCTGCTCTACCATTACCTGCAGGTGTTTCCTTCAACATGATCAATTTTTTGAGCCATATGATCTACTGGCACTATTTTCTTTTCTTTTTTTTTTTTTTGGAATGTGTTTCCATCCAGAGATTTTCGTGGGAAATCAGCATGACACCACGTCATTGATTAGTTTCTCTTTTGAAAATTTGACTTGTGTTTTATTTTTAAATGAAAATATTTATGATCCACCACTGTTTATTTCCGAACACTTCTGTGTGCTACCAGCTACCTTCGTTAATGAAAAATTTTGAGGAGTTTATTAGAAAAATGTCAGCTAAATAATTTATAAAAATAAAATAATTTTCACAAATTCCATTATATTTTTTGAAACAACCGAACGATTTCTTGAAACAATTGAAGATTGCGGTATGCGAATGATACAAACAACATGAGCAAGAGCATTTGTAACTTATAGTTATTTCTTGTGTTAGTTAAGAAAAAAAAATTGTGATTTACATAAATGTTCTATAATTTTTTTAATATTAATAGGGAGTAAATCTATTAACAAAATATATTTTTTCATGATGTCACTCATTTATGTTAGAATGAAGTGATTTAAAAAAAAATTAATTATTTAAGTAGATATCAACTAAAAAATATTTACATCATTAAAAAACTTAAACCGTTTTTCGAATACACTGTTCTCGATGCAAATACTATGTTAGAAAAGACTGTAATATATGTTTATATAAATATATAATATTTTTATATATTGTGAGAGAGAGAGAGTTTAACGTATACATATAATATTTAATGTTTAAACATAAATAACATTTAAATATATATACATATAAAGTTTTTAACATACTCACATAAGCAACATTTTAAAGTCATTATATACAACATATTACAAGGATAACTAATGTTGTATTAGATATCATAATGGCAGTAAACAATTTTTTGAAAAATTAATAGGAAGTAAAGTAAACATAATATTCCAAAACAAGGTAAGAATTAAGATCAATGAAAAATGATTCAATAGAAGACAATTTTTTGATTGTAAAATTCAAGAAGATATATATATTAAATATTATAATTATGGTAAAAAAAAGGACATGTTAGCAAGGGAATATTAACAGGACCAAATTAATTAAATACAATAAACCCACAAGGCAATTTGTTGTTGCATTAGATAATATTGAATTACTATATTGCAAAGCAACTAATGCTATTGAAAATTGAAAAAAAGTATCTTGATGTCTAGCTTCTTGAATCAAAAGCTAGGTAGCACATAACCTCATACATAGAATGGCTTTATACATATGAACGTATCTCAGAATATTAGAGATTATTAGTACCACTAACATCACAATAAAGATGCATGATGATATAACTCACTCCATCCAAAAGGTCCTACATATAATTATTCTTAAGAAATATTTATTTTCTATGTGACAAATAGATGAAATTGGATACAAAATGCAAATCAAAAATTTATTGTTTGAACTTAATAAAGGTAGTTTAACTCCTTTGTAAATGTTGTGTAATAAGTAAGCATCACATAATAAAATTCAACTCTTAGGCAACTAAAAGTAGATATAAATTATACTTGATTCACCATGTTGTATAACATACAATAAATTTATCCTTGGAAGGAGCAAGATACTACTTTATATTATGGATTAATGACTTTTTAGGAGATATTGAGTGTATAAGATCAAAAAAAAAAAAAAACTAATATTTCTCAAGTCTATAAAGTGTTTGGAATATGGGTAAAATTTGGGTCATATAATAAGACCAATACTTGAGGACACATTATACATAAAATATATAAAATTTGATGACTTCTATCACCCAAAGGGCAAAAAGAGTTAGTTGATTGTGACATATCCCACATCATAAAAAGGAGTGCTAGAACAAATAAATATAATCATATCAAAAAAAAAGGGGGGGGGGGGGGGGGGGGGGGGGGGGGGCGATGATGAGATCTACATGCCAAAAAGATTTTAAGCATAAGCAATTTGCATGTGTGTGATGTGATTAATATTTATTCATCAAATATGATTGACTTGAAGATACTAATGGAGATATGAATTGAAAATTTAACTAAATATTCTAGTTTACATAAATTTGAAAGTCCCATTTATGTTATGCTTAAGTTATGCTGATGGATGAGTATCATCCGTGAAATCTCACTAATATCATTGTTCACAAGATTATCATCATTGTAGAAGTAAAACTTGCAGGAGATAATAAATTACAAGCAAAACAAAATTTAAGTGCAATAAAATAAAATTATGATATTAGATTTTTATAGATTGAAGATAAGTCACTATTACACACTATTTACTAAGATAGGATTCATAGTCATCGACTTTCAAATAGGTCATCCAAGTCTTACATATATCTTTATGAATGACAACAATGCAAGAAAAAAAAGATATAAGACTGGCAATCTTATGAAATGATAACAAACAAAAAAAATTATGGAAAATAAATGAGTCTTCATAATTAAAGGTGATGATAATAATCAAGTAATGCGACATCGAACGAGATTGGTTTTAAAGAAAGATACAAAAAAAATATTAATTTCTATATATGTTTTCTTTAGTTGTTAGAATGACAACAATCAAAGTTGTCATGTCTATGTATTACAGTTGAATTACAACAAGAGCAGGCAAGTGTGAAAATTGTTACTGTTGGCTACCAGCACGAGGTCAGTTCTAAATGATCTTAATGGTTAAAAGAAGTTGACAAATCATTATATACATAAAATATATCCCAATCTCCCCTTCTATGTGTATATGGTTAAGTTTAGAAGAGTTCCTCTGGGTGCATGTGTGTGTGTGCGTGCGTGCGTGTGTATGATATATATATATATATATAGAGGGAGGGAGAGAGGGAGGGAGGGAGAGAGAGAGAGAGAGAGAGAGAGAGAGAGAGAGAGTCTTTCAAAGAAAGATAAGAATTCCAAGCACATTTTTTTTTGGAAAAGATATAAATTAGGGTAAAGAATCCACATAAATAAAGTTTAGAATGTAAATCAATAACATAGATAAGATATAATTTGAGTATAAATCACGAGGGTTGAAGGGTCTCTAGGAGGAAAATTCATTTTGTAGGCATGAGAGTGGAGGGAAATCTATTTTGTAGGTATTAAAGTGGAATGAAAGAGAGTTGATAGAATTCTAGCTATTTAGTAGATGTGCAAATTAGTTGAAAATTCAAACATAAGTTTATAAAGCTACTAAACAAATGATACTTTACTAAGTGCCAAAAAATGTAAGTTAATATAATTTATAAAATTAATGTACATCTCTTACTATAAGAGAGTTTTATTTCAATTATTTTTGGAGCAATACTATTATTTTCTGATTGTCAAAGTGATTTCTATTTTAAAAATCTAATATTTTACTCAAATATAAAATATACACTAGTTCAATATAACTATTTCAAAGAGAAGATAGCAGAAGAAAGCATGGGTATTCAAAAAGTCTAGATATAATATAACCTAGAAGATATATCTACATAATCAAACAATACAAAAAAGTTTAGCTAGTGACGAGCTACAATTAGCTTAATTGATGCATAAGTAACACGAAAATAGGAATGATAATGAAGATATGACAAGGGAAAATTATATGGGTGAATATTAAGATTAATTTTGCCAAAAAAAAAAAGCATTGGGCATTACTATTATTTATTTCAATTGCCAAATTATATGCTAATTTTGCCACAAAAATTAGCATCATTTGTTTAGAAAATTTTTGATTTCAAGTGTTTTAAATTGTAATTATTTAGAGATTCGTTATTATTCAAAAAAAAAAAAAATATTTCTATAGCATAGTTTTACACAAAACTCAAATTAATTATGAGATATATTGAATCAAAACACATTTTATATTGCACCACACTTGAATAAAATTCATGGTTCTTTTAATTATTTCCTAAAAAATAAATCATTTGGACAGAAATTCTATGGCTGATAAATTAAACATCATGTGGAGAATCTAGAGAAACGTATATATTTAGAATAAGCATGAGATGAATAAATGAGTTAGGGAACAAAATGTGGTATGCACACATAATGTCACACATGTTTTGATATAATAATACTAATAATAAAAATAATACCCTGATAACAGGGTCGGTTGAGTCATCCAGAACTTGAACTATGAGACGGTCAGACGGCCATGAGAGGCTACAAGCAGCCCCAATGGAGAGCTGATAGACCTGTGCAGCATAACAATATATATCTGATAAACTTGTTCGCGAAGCTAATATATATACACGTAGGCAAAGAAATGTCAGAATATTAAGAGGCACCTCTCGCTCATTGTACATTGGGATTTGAACCACAATTGTTGGATACGCATAACTTCCCAACTCGACGTTTTCATCGTTGAATCTCATGGGCTTCCATTGGTAACGTTCCTCTGGTTTTTTACCCCATATTTTCACTAATATGATCACCAAACTCATATAGATTCTTTCGACAAATAACATCAACGACATGATCAAACAAATGGAAACTGAGAATCGTAAAATAGGCACAATCAGTTGCCCTTTGATTTGAACCCAAATCAGGTTTGCGTTTGCATGATATAATAACAGAGATAATGTGTTGGTTGATGTCAGGTATCGATCCATTCCTTATCCTGAATGAATGAAACAAGTTGATATGAGATCGACGTAATGTAGGTTGTGAATTTTATAGGTGGAGGATTACAAACAGAGGATTATGAATGGAGGATTATATGTCATCGATGTCATGTAGGGTGTGACGTATGAAATGAGAATTATAGGAGGAGGATTATATTTTTTTGAGTAAAGAGTAAGGATGAAACCATGATCTTTTATCATTGTGGTTTAGCTTTTCTTCTAAGGAAAGAATGCTATTAATGGATTGGCAGCGGGAGAAAAATCATGAGATGTTGAGAACGAACCAACTACGGTGGAATGGGATGAGTGAGCCGGAAATTATATTCTGCGATGCCTAGACATCGAAGTGTATCTCTGCTCGCCGGTGCAATGGATACAAACAAGATAGTTCAAATATCCATGTGGAACATAAAGGGAATGAAGAGCATAGAAGGTTCTTGACCTTAGATGAACGTCTCTCTCCTTTTTTCTAGATGGATCAATCCTATCTTCTGCTTTACCATATTTGCTTGTACTATTTTTGGAGAAATTAGAAACATAGAGAGGCAACGGTTATAGGAGATTTTGTCTCAAGTTGAAGAAAGTAAAAAAAAAAAAAAGTGTAACTTGCTAAAAAGGGGGAATTATGTTTTGGGGTTTACCCCCATAAAAATTTAAGATTTTAAATTTATATTTTTAAGTTTGAAAAAAAGTCATCAAAATCTTAAAATATTAAAATTTAGTATACTGCCGGACAATTTAATTTTCACGCCGCAAATCGTAAGACAGTTTTCACGCCTCAAACCACAAGTAGCGTGGAGCATAAATATCAAAGTGATATGGAGAAAGATGGAGATTTTATTGGTTGGATGTTATGATTGATGTTGATTTAAAGATGGAGAAATCCATGGGAGCTGATATGCTCAGACAAACATCGTCTAATTATTCTATTTGAAACCCAAGGATTTATATGCGCCTATTGATGGGGATATAAATAAACCTATACATATGGCAGAAGCAGAATAGAAGATCATATACTTTAAAAATAATAGCCCCAATTAGACAGTGGGTAGATCAGAGTGTGTTTCATCATGTATCACAGGAGACTAATGCTCCCAAACTTTGGAAAAAATTGGAAATCATGTATGAATGAAAGGCTTCACAGAATAAAGTCATTTTGATTAGAAGGCTAGTAAATTTGGAGTATAGAAATGGGCACAGCGTGGCATAGCACACAATTGACTTTCAAGGATTGATGAACTAGTAAAATACTATGAAGATGAAGATTGAAGATGACTTGCAAACACTGTTACTTTTGAATTCTTTACTAGATAGTTGGGATGCTTTAGTTATCCCACTTAGTAACTCTGCTTCTAATGGCATGTTAACCATGAATATGGAAAAAGACAGTTTATTTAATGAAGAAGCTAGAAGGAATGAACAAAGAATATTTTCAAAGACCGAGGCTAGCTCTTGTCACAGAGAACATGGGAAGAGATAAAAATAGAGGACCATGGAAGGGTCGTGGTTGGTCGAAATCTAGGAAAAAGTCTAGTGAAAGATGAAAGTATTATTATTGTGATAAGGAATGACATATCAGAAGAATTGTTATGCTTGGAAACATAACCAAAAAGAAGGTAAAAATTAGAGAAAAGATGAAAATGAAAATATTATAACTATTTTACTTGACGAAAATGTAGCAGTTCTAATCTTTGGAGATGAAGAATGTCTGCCTGTAACAGATAATAAGATTGAGTGGATTATTGATACAGCAGCCTCTTATCATATTACTCCTAATAAGGAGTTATTCACATCATAGAAGCTAGTAGACTTTGGTACTGTGAAGATAGGTAACACCGGCTACTCAAAGATTGTGTGTATTGGTGATGTTTGTATACAGATAGATATTCGTTGTTCAATGACTTTGAGAAATATGCGGCATGTTCCTGACTTACGTCTTAATCTTATTTCTAGAGTTGCCTTGGAATGGGAAGGATATGTGAATTACTTTGGTAATGGTAAATGGAAGCTTACCAAAGGTTCGTTAGTAGCTGCTAGAGGCAAGGTTAGAAGCACACTCTACAGGATAATTGTGATAATCTGTTGAGATGAATTGAATATAGTTGAAGATGGTTCCTCCCCAAATCTATGACACAAAAGATTGGGTCAGATGAGTGAGAAAAGATTAAATGTTCTAGCCAAAAAGGCTCTTATTCCTTTTACTAAAGGTAACAGTCTTAGCCCTTGTGATTATTGTTTATTTGGAAAATATCAAAGTTTAGTTTTCTAAATCTTCAAAAAGGAAATTTGATATTTTTGATTTGGGTTATTTTGATTTTTGTGGTCCCTTTGAGGTGAAGTTCTTGGGAGAAAATAGATATTTTATCACATTCATTGATGATGCACCAAGAAAGGTGTGAGTTTATCTGTTGAAGGCTAAAGATCAAGTGTATCAATTTTTTCAGAAATTTCATGCGGTAGTTGAAAGCGAGACATGAAAGCTTTTGAAGTATCTTCGTACTGACAATGGAGGTGAGTATACATCAAAGGAGTTTAGAAACTACTACTCAACACATGGTATTAGACACAAGAAGACAGTTACAGGTACTCCACAACACAATGATGTTGTAGAAAAGATGAACTACACTATTGTTGAGAAGGTAAGATGCATGCTAAAAATGGCAAAGCTACCCAAAATATTTTGGGGTGAAGCTATTCATACTGCTTTTTATTTGATAAATTGGTCTCCCTTAGTTTTTTTTTTGAGTTTGACATCCCAGAGAATATATGGATAGGAAAATATGTTGTCTACAAACATCTTAAGGTTTTTGGGTTCAAGGTTTTTGCACATGTACCTAAAGAGCAAAGGTTATAGCTTGATAATAAAGCTTTTCCTTCTATCTTTGTTGGTTATGGGAATGAATAGTTTGGGTACAAATTATGGGATCCAATGGAAGAGAAGATTTTTAGAAGTAGAGATGTGATATATTATGAAGATCAGATGATTTTAGATTGCGAGAAGACTAAAAAGGTTAAAGCTATCAGTAATAGTGTTATTGATCCTATAGTTATTCATTTTTTCTTTGCAACGTACTATAGATGGGGAAGCAGAGATGACTGGTGATGAAGCATCAGAAATAGTGATTGATGATGAGATGCCAAAGAGTGATCAAGCTGTTGAACAGGGGGAGTAGCCTTCTCAACAAGTCATTTCTAATTCTCAAATTAGAAGGACTAATAGAAAGATTCATCCATCATCCAAGTACCCTTTTTATAGTATGTGTTTATTACTAATGAGGGGGAGCCAGAGAACTTTCAAAAAGTACAGACTCTTGCAGATAATGGTAGAAAAGCATTAAAGAACATATGGGTGTTCAAGTTGAAGAAATTTATCCAAGCGCTAGGCCTGATGCAAGATGAGTATGTTGTGTTTTGTGATAGTCAGAGCGCAAAGCAAGAATACTTCATATCATTCACGTACAAAGCACATTGATGTGAGATATCATTAGATACGAGATATCATTGAAAAAGGGCTTATGAAGCTTTAAAAGATTCATACAGATTTTAATTCTTATGATATGATGACAAAAGATGTTACCAGAGAGAAGCCGAAGTTTTATGCCGGGTTAGCCGGCATGAACTCTAACTGAGATGTTAGAGTGTAATCTCTCTTTGTGTTGGGTTGGAGGGGGAGATTATAATGTGGGTCTAGCCTACTTTCTTCAAGAAGAAAATTGCCAGACAATTTAATTTTCACACCGCAAACCATATGGAGTTTGAAGAGGCATGATTTCAGATAGTTTTCATGCATCAAATCATAAGATAGTTTTCACGCCTCACTTTGTTGGTTGAGTGAAGGAGCGTAAATATCGAAGAGATAGTAGTGTGATTCCTTGCATTTTAAATTAAGGCCCTTCTGTGTGTGTGTGTGTGTGTAATCTATCTTGTAAAAAAAGATTAGAGAGTGCAGCAAGTGTGTGCAATGTTTTCTCATTTTTTACTTCTCATGTTTTTCATTTGAGAGAATATATTTTTCTTGATGTTTCCATATTAAATCATAGAAATAAACATAAGATAATTCTTTGTTTATTTCATCCATAATTTTTGTTTATTTCATTCACATTTATTATGTTTATCCTAGACTACCCTAGCCCTCTCTCATTGGCTCTCGCCCTCTTTCATCGGCCCTCTCTCATTGGCCCTCGCCCTCTTCCATTGAGCTCGATGGAGCTCGACCACGAAGCTCCATCGATCTTCTAAAGCTCGTGGTCGCGTTCATGGAACTCGAGCAAGAGCTCCTTCGAGCTCCTTCGAGCTTGACGTCATGCTTCATCAAGCTTTTATAGCTCGATCGAGAGCTCCATCGAGCTCCAGGAGCTCGACCGAGAGCTCAATCAAGCTTTAGGAGCTCGACTGAGAGGTCCTTCAAGCCCCTAGAGCTCAATGGAACTCTTGGTCGAAATCCAGGAGCTCAATGATGAGTTTGATGGAACTATTAGTTGAAATCCAGGAGCTCGGCGTCAAGCTCCAACGAGCTCGATGGAGCTCTCGATGGAGCTCCAACGAGCTCGATGGAGCTCTCGATGGAGCTCCATCAAGCTCTAGAAACTTGACCGAGATCTCTGTCGAGCTCCAGGAGCTTGGTGTCAAGCTCCATCTAGTACCTGGAGCTCGACCGAGGGCTCGACAACGAGCTAAGTTTAGCTAAATGGAGCTCTCGGTCAAGCTCCAAGAGCTCATCATCGAGCTTCATCAAGCTCAGAGGGGCGAGAGGTGAGGCTAAGGGTAGACGGGCAAGGGGAGACGGGTGAGGGCTAGGGGTGAGGATGAGGGAGGGGAGAGTACTAGTGGCGAGGGCTGATTACACCTTAAGTTAAAAATATAATATTTCCAGTAAATTAAAAATCTGTGTTATGGCAGATTACACCTTAAGTAGTGGGTGTTTTAATCATTTAACTAATATATTATTTTGTGGATAAATCATATATATATATATATATGGAGATTTCAATAAATCATCAAAACATCACATTTTAATTTTAATAGAATTGATAATCAACAAACTAATATGAACAATATTATGAATGTCCATAAATTCTTCATTAATTTCTTAACTATTAATATTCTTGTGACTCTTATTATTCATAGATTAATGTGTATTAATTGGCATGAATTAATATGTTTCATTGGTACATTTAATATGTATTCATATATTAAACCCTATAAATAGGGAGCCTTTGTATGAGTCATAATATATTTGAATGAATATGAAATTTCTCTCATATTTCTCCTATATCTTTCACTCTCTTATCCTTCTATTTCATAATACAAACCACAAAATGAAATCTAAAAAGATTTTAAAATCTCACAAGAATAGGGTTCTTTCAAAACAATCATATTTTTTCCAGCTCTTCCTGTAGTTTTCAATAAAATAACTAAACTTCTAATTTAGACATCATTAATATTTCTCATCATAATTTTCATGTTTAACGGTAACCTTTTCATTATCATAAAATGGGAAAATAGTGGAGAAATTTAATCCATACGTATGGAAATGTCATAGAACTACATTTTTCAATTTTATCATCATGTAGCTCATCTTTGGCAAATGTTACATCACTACTAATAATTAATTCCTTGTTCATTAGATCTCATAGTTCATATCAAAACTATGCATGATCATGTGATAAGAAAATGTTTGGTTTTACCTTGTCATCGAGTTTGGACATCTCATCCTTATGGACATGAATATATGTCTTACTCCTAAACACTCTTATATGGTTATATGAAATATTCTTTCTTAGTCCACACTTTCTCGAGCACATGATCTTTGAAAGGTATTAAGGAATGATTATTCTTAGAGACTTCTAGAATAAGTCCTACATGCAAATAAATTCTCTCATTTGTCCCATTTTACTTAATAGTCATAGGAAATATTAATCTCAAGTTCAATGTCATGCATCTTTAAAGTCTCAAATGAACCCGTATAGCAACTACCTTTGTCCACCCTAACAAACTTTAATTTAATTCGCTTCTCATTTTTATTTCAATTCAACTATGACATTCTTTAAATATATCCAGTACTTGGACCTTAGGTGTTAAGATAAAAGCTCAAACATATTTACTGATAACAAAATTTTGCATTCAAAATAAAAAATAAATGAAGGTTGATGTCTTGACTGATGCCTAGAGGTGTCAAACGTGCTGGCCCGACCCGGCCCAACCTAGTTTTAGACCACCCAACCGGGCTACCGTGCCGGGTCATGCACGGTTATTGTACAGTGCCAGCCTGGCATGGGCTCGCACCCCAAAAACCACTAGGTTCGGCCCAGTTCGGGTCGGACAAAATCCTAATTTTTTAAAAAAATTAGGGTTTCGGAGCACACTGTCACTCTGCTATACATCTTCACCCTTTCGAGGCTCGGCTAGCCTCACCTATCAGGTGTCGGCTCGTATTGAACATGTTTGGTACGTGGTCACGCATGCCGTGCTCACGTGCTTGCCACAGGATAATGGACTGGGGCATAGCACTGTAGCATGTAGTGTCGGGCACGGGCCGGGTCAGCCCGGCCCGTTTGACACCTCTACTGACGCCTCACTTGGTAGGTTCATGCAGGATATCACTCAATTAATATGAGGCTATGTGAAGGGGGTATTTAGACTTGATTCACATAAAATAACTTGCAACTTACTATAATATGTAGTTGTATATGTGATGTCAATTTCTGTTTCCGCCAAACTTGATGTCATGAAAAAGGAGGACGCATGTGACATAGAACACATACTTTGGAATGATTATATGTTCTCTTATACTAGGAATTGTGCTCTTCATGAGCCTAATTCAGTTTACTCTTATCTCAAACAAGAGAAACACATAAGCAAAATAAAAATACGAGAAAAAAAACTTTAGAGAGAGAAATATATTTTACATTTGATTCTCAAAACTTTGATGATTACAAGTTTGGGAGGCTCTCAGTGTGTGTGTGTGTGTGTGTGTGTGTGTGTGTAGAGAGAGAGAGAGAGAGTGTGTGTGTGTGTGTGTGTGAGCAAGACATACATATATTAAATATTGAGATAATGTCAAAAGTCATGATTTTACATGATAAGAAATAAAAGTAAAATATTAAAAAATTGGAGAACATTTAATGGTCTTGGACCTCTAGAAATTCGTACTCTTCTTGGATCTTTTGGGATAATCTAGAATATTTTTTTGATCTTCAAGAATGGTGCACATGCATCCATCATGTTTTATGTTTGGTTCATGTCCTAGTATGTCATGATAGATAGGTCTTGACAATCCTTCCAACCTAATTCAATGATGTCTTGATTGCATCATCATTGGAGAAATTTATTATCATTTTTAGAAATTACCACAATGATTTAGTTGGTTCTCAAGTTGATTCTCTATCAAGTTGTCCTTTTTTTTACTAAGTATTCATATCCAATAAAACTTACTTCAAGTATAATTATTTTCTCTTTATAGAATACTTTTAACATACTCACCTGGAAGACAATATGTACCTTGAGCTTTGGTGGTAAACCGAGTGACTAAGTTGCTTTAGCCACTTTATCAAGTATGTGAAATGACCAATCATCTCATTGTTGTAAGGCCTTGTTGATACCTTTTTGTTGAAGTAATAAGTATAATATTACAAGTACCAAGTTCCACACTTGGTATTGCACTCCTCATCTTTTGATATTTTCTCATTTCTTAGATCATTTGATTATTTTGAGAAGACAAAATTCTAGCTAAGTCTAGCCCCACATCATGTTATAGGAGAACTAGGTTACATTTAATAATTATGATTAGTCACTTTATAAAACATTTGCAAAGTATCCAATGAATATTTTTAGTATGGCATACACCCTCTCTATCTAACCATCTATTTAGGAGTGAACAAAAGTGAAATAATGTAGTTTTGAACTCATAATATTGAATAACTCTATCAAAACTAACCTCTAAACCTTCAATCATGATCATTGATAATGGTTCAAGGAATAGCTTGATTTTTGATCATGTTCTAATTAACAAATAATTGTACTATTTCTTCTAATGTGTATTTCATCATTTTCTGGATGAAAGTACCATACATGAAAAATCATCCTTTCACAATCATAATAGTTTCAAACTCATTACTTTTATGAAGATCAACAAGAAGTCCATGGATACGCTCTTCCATGGAGATTTGAATAATGGTAGAGTTTATAAAAAACTCATGTGAAGCTTCTACTTCACTTTCTCTTGTTGGCACACTAGTAAATTTTTATGTATATTTATGCATCACTTTTTATTTTTGTCCAACAATATTATGTTTTTATAAATTAGTGTGCCGCATACCTTGATGACTAACCCACTTGGAATCATGACATTCCAACATAATTCTTCATAGCTTCCTAGTTAATAGAATATATAAATTTCTTCCCTTAGTTAATAGAAAGTTAATTTCTACCCAAAATCTTCTTCAATTTTTTTATATGGCATAAAACATCAAGGAAATAAAAATTGAGACATCTAGTAGCCCATGTTTAACACATTCCCTTAGGAAACTTTGAGGTTAACCAATAGCATCAAACAATATTTTTGTTCTTTAATGTATCAACTACCTTATTGGTATTTCTTTACTTGTATTATACTACATAGTTGAACCTTGCAAGGAACGCCTACCATTGAGTCAACTTTGGATTAAGTTTTTTATGAGTTCTATTTAAGAATCCAGGAATTAATGTCTCCACTCTTATAAGTAGCTAGTGCACCTTGACCGTCATTTATTTCTATTGGAGTAAATCTTATTGTTCCATTTTATTAATCTTATAACTTTCAATGGCTACTAGATGATCTCCTTGTATGAAAACACTCCTAATAGAAGACTTTGATGCAATAATATGAACTTCTTATGGTTTTGTATGATCTGGTAAGGCTAAAATATGATTTTCTATACTAGCTTTCTTTAATCGATCAAATGTTTCTTAAAAAATTTTGTTCTGATCCCATGTTTTGCATTCCTTTAACATGCTTATTAATGAAATGGAGATCCAAAAATATTCTAAAATAAAATACCTATAATAATTTTTCAATCCAATGAATGCTCTCAAATTTGTAACCTTAATTGGTAGCTCCCACTCAACAATAACATGTATTTGGTCTTTGTCCATTTAAATAGTTTTATTCCCCTCAATGCGATCGAGAAGTTGAACTTCATGTTGAGAAAATATTAGTGTCTCATATTTCACATATAATTTTTTCTCCATTACTGGTTAGAATACTTGTTTCATGTGATTCATATATTCTTTTAAGGATTGATTATAAACCATACTATCATACAAGTAAATAACCAGGATTTGATCTACAAAAGATTAAAGTACTTTGTTCATAAGGATGCAAACTATTGTTCGTGCATCCACGGGTCCAAAGAGCATCACTAGAAATTCCTAGGAGCCATAATGAGTTATATATATAATTTTTATTTCATCCCCTTCAATATCCGAAGTTGGTTGTACCCTAATCACAAATTTAGCTTGGTAAATTATATTGTCTTTCCAATTTGATCAAGTAAACCAAATATGAGTGGAATATGATATAGATTCTTAATTACTAGTTTGTTGAGAGCTTGTAAATAATGCATAGTCAAAGAGATCTATCTTCTTTTTGTTGGAATAATATTAGGGATCCATATGGTACCTTTGATGATTTTTTGATTTTCATATTAACTAGTTCTTAGGGTTGCTTTGTTAACTCTTCGAGTTGTGAAGGTGTCATTCCTAAAAGAACCCTAACTAGTAGTTGATCATTAGGTAATAACTCAATTTTATGGTCGACTTCTCTTTTTGATGGCAATTTATTAGATAGTTTGAAAGAAATGTCATCGCCAAATGACTAAAAGTTTTAACAATTTCTTGGAATCTTATTTGTGCCCCTCATGGAGTCATGGTCTTTTAAATTTTCTTAAAAAATTATCTTGTTCTACCTTACTCCTTTGGATAATTTAATTTATGAAAGAGCACTGAGGAATCTTCTAATCTTTTGTTATATCATGATATAATACATTTATATTGAGGATCAATAATATATAGGCAATCAACAAACACTATCAAGAGTACAATGACTTTGTCCATAGAAGATAATTTAATCATGCAATCATACTTATTAAGAGGAATTACCTCAATGATTACATTCCCTTTCCATACTTGGATTTATAATTCAATCTCTTGTGATTATCTAATATTTGGGACTTATTTAGAGTTGATGGGTATGATCCATCTTATTTTTTTTTCTTATAATAAAGTTTAGTTTCTTATAATAAAAAAAATGATGTAGTTGTGTCAATTAGAGCATTGATCTACTCTCCAATTATAATGATATTTATGCACATCAATTCCCTTTTTCCTATCAAGTATTAGAGATTCCTACATAGAATACCATTCTTTTAGTAGTTAAGCTTCTTTTCATATGAATCACTTGAATGTCTATTATTTTCTGTACCTCACTAGATTCTCCATTCAAAAGAAAAGATGTATTGGTGACAATCATGTATATTTGGTGATACCTACTTTGTTCAAGAACTTTCTCATACAAGGGAAGAAACTTGTAATACATTTTTCTTGGATACTCATGCACTCAAATTTGTTACAATGTTTCTGATAGTCCTTAAAAAAATAATTATTACCTTTGATGTTACTTTTTTTCAAATGGAATTCTTTTTCTATGATACATCAAATAATATTGATATACAAGTTTTTAAGGAGACCTTAGGTTTGTTTGATTTAGTCAAGTCTTCTACTAAGTATTTAATTATTTGTCTTCCTCATCTCACACATGATGAGCATATTGAAATATATGAGATTTTTCATGATATCCTGAATACTTTGCTATATCTTATAAAAATGGTTTACCACTCAGGATAATTTGAGGTCATGACACTATACATTGCTACTCATCTAGTGCTAACTAAAAATGAGTGATTAGATAAACTAAAATTTTTTAACTCATACAAAATAGAGATCAAAACATCATAGACTAGTAGTCCTCTAGTTTTAATAGGTGGTGGGAAAGTTAAATGATTAGACATTCATGTGTGCACTAGAAGATGTCATACCTTTGATATTCATAGTTAGTCAACTAAGGTGTCACCCTATACTATAGAAAATTCATCTAATCTCGATCTTTTGATTGCTCTTTGGAATAAGTAGTAGAGTTTTACTACTTATTTTTTAACTGAGGCACTTGTTGTTCCCATATTACTCTTACTTTATCTAATTTTTTGTTTTCTCTTGATAATGCTAGATTGCTCAAATTTTTGTCTAAAATATTATCTCATCCAAGATGATGCTAGACCATGCTAGCTAAAATGGATGCTCTTCACCTTAGCAAGATATGGGAGCTTGTACACTGATCTACAAGAAAAGCATATTATAAATTGCATGTGGGTGTTCATTGTCAAGCTTGATCCTAATGGTAAGATAAACATGCTAAAGGAAAGACTTTTAGTAAGATATTTTAATAAACTTTTACAATAGAGTACTTTGATATTTTTTATCTTGTGGGTAAGATTGTCACTATCTCAGTTTTTATGTCTCTTCTTCTTACTCACCTTTGGTAAATAAAGTATTTAGGTTTAATGTAAAAAATATATTTTTTCACAAAAAACTTAAGTAGAAGTTTGTATGGATTACCCACCTAGTGTTCATGCTTAGATAAGACATATACATCAAACATAGTTCATATATTGTGAAAAATCTAATATGAGTTGAAGACTTTACCTACAACCTCTCTTGAAGTATTTTTTTATATTATAGTTTGTTTCATGTTATTTGGGTATTTTAACTTTAGTCATTTTTATTGAAGAGGTTTAAAATAAAAAACTTATTCAACTTCTCATATACATGAATGGCATTAATATAACTGATTATAATGAGTTGGGCATCATCACCTGTATCACAACAAAACTACACTCAAGAGATTATGATAAAGTTTGGTCTTTTTGATATGTTCTCTTACTAATTCCTAAATTGAGATAAGTTTATCTTATAATCTAAATTAGTTGTCTAGTTGACTTCTCAAAAATTATAGATTTCAAGAAAATTGTAACTATTAGATAGATAACAAGTCATATTTCTTGTGAAGCCTATATAGTTAGTCATTTTCAAGATGCTTCATATATGAAGAAGTCTCTCAAACTTAGTATTATATTTAGTAATTATGATTATTGACAAATTATATTGGGCACTCTGACTTGCATTAAACACCAACAATGATATAAATGAGATCTGTCATAAATTTTTATACTTTTCTAGAAGACAATTCAATCTTTTACAAAAATAAGAGAAATATAATTATTTATAAATTTATGATAGAGGATGAGATTAAAGTCATGAGAATACCATTTAGAGTTGTTTAGTTGTCGTGTAATAGATACTTTTTTGTGAAACTCAAGTTTCTAATCTATTTCTTCTTTCTTCTTTATTATGGAAGTTTGATGATTATTAACAATATTTTTAGTTTGGCTGTCATGGATGGATGAAATATAAAAAAATTAATTATCACTTTATTAAGTAGAAAATACATAGCGAATATATATGTATATATAGCTTACATACCTATAGGATTAATTTTTAGATATCTTCATAGAGGTATGAGATTATCTCAAATTTCTACTATTATTCTCGTGTTAGATATGCTAGACTTTTATGTATTAGCATGAACAAAGTATTGAGAGAGAGAGAAAGAGAGAGAGAGAGAGAGAGATATATATATATATATATATATATATATATATATATCTTTAATATCTTTGATTAATAAATACAATGTCATTTCCCAAGTCACATCAATAATCATTTATAACTAACATTAAAAATGAATCCTATATTGGGTTAGTAACTATTTTTTTTCCAAGATATAACATCATTTATAGAAATTATAAAAAAGTTCAATGACAATAAGACTATTGATTAGTATATTTATCATACAAAAAAGTTTCAATCATTGCATGACATATTGAAGGCAAACTTTGTTATAAATTACTATATCATTTTTTTTTTAATTTCATTCAAGAATGAAATTATAGAAAAATAATTATGCCCTATAATTATGGATCAATGAGAAATGACTAGAGTAGAATAGCACAAAACATGTTTAACTTAGCAATTAATTTCATAGTAAAATGCATAAAAAGTAAATGTGATAGTTAATTGTTATAAGTTCAAAAACATCTGTCTTTATGGGTGATGGTTAACACAATATTTACAAATAAAACTTTAAGGTGCATTCCTGGGATGATTTCAATATTAAGCTTATAATAACTCTTTTTCACTAATAACAATCAATTAATTTTTTTTAATTATTCACGAAAAAAATATCCTTCTTTTCCTCATAACATTATTTGCTTAATATATAGAATTCTCATGTTTCTTGTTTGTTATATGTAGATTTATTTTGCTTCATTGATACTTGCATATGATTTTTTTGTTTTAGGAATAAATTATTGGCATATCAAAACTTGAATACTAATGAACTAAAAATTGAAACTTAACTAAATCTCAATCCCAGTTAAGTTGGTTATGATTATTCTGAGATTCATAATTATACCTTTAAAGATGTTTTTTTTCCCATGAAACTCATCAATTAGACAATGAAATTAAAGTAAATAAAGCATATATCTAGAAACACACACATAAGCTACAAATATAAATTATGGATATTGTCTAGAGATCAACCAAGATGGTTCACACAATATACTTATCACCATTACTCAAATTGCATACCAAACATAGTCAAAATTAATTATGGCAGTGACACACGTAATACACATAAACATACATTATAGTTCAACACATCATCAAATGCACACATACCTTAAAATCTAAAAATGCAAAATTATATAAACACAATATAATTTTTTAGTTTTTGTATAATAAATTATAACTTAAACACCTAAAATATCTTGGAAATTTCCAGCTTCACCTTTAGAAGAACTAGGAAGCAACCATTCCAGGAACAATTTTGAGTATCTATCATTCATACATAAACTTTGCTCTACCCTAAGCAACAGTCATTAGTAGAATAACTAAGAGTATGCACTCATAGAGCACAACCATGAGCATAGAAACTAATCCAAGCATAATAAACAAACATAACCAATCCAAGCATAATAAACAAACATAACCAATCCAAGCAACACCAAGTGAGTAGTAAGTCAAGCAATTCTCACTTTTAAGAGAGAACAAACTTGAGGAGAGAAAAAGAGTGCCTCTCTCCTATGCATATCTTATCTTTTATCTCCTATTTTGTACATCTCTCAAGCAGAATGGAGGAAAAGAATCTCATGTGTTTAATTGTTTATACGCACCATTTTTTTCTAGAAATATATAAGAAGAAAGCATCAATTTCTTTCTCCATCTATGTCTAGAATATGAAATCTAGAGAGAGAGATAGATAGATAGAAGTTTTTATTGTCTTTCATTTTGTTTTATTTCCCATGCATCTAAATTGAGATTAAGGAGGAGGAGAGATAGAAGAGTCTCATTGCCCGTGTTACTTTTGTATTGCTACTCCAATATTTGCTTTTCCTTCTCTTGAATTTATTGTTGTTGAGTTTTTTATTTGTCAACATGTTCTACGATAAAATGGAATTTCCTAGCAAAATGCAGTAAATAAAATAATGTGATAGTTATTAAATCAAACTAAATCAATTTAAACCAAATCAAACCAAGGCTGATTTGCCCAATCCAATTTGATGAACTAGTTTGAGTAAACCGGTATGTCAAACCTTTGCATACCTAATAATTTTTTTCATCTACAATACATAGAAAATGTAATAGGTGGGCCGACTTGGCATGTGGCATAGCTTGCAAATATTGGACATGGCACAACATAGCCCACAAAAAAATGAGTATGAAAATGGCATGGGTTGTATTGGGCCTAGAAAGGTGGCCCAAGTGCAGCCAAAGTTGGCGACATTGCATGACCTGAAATGTCATCCCACCCTAATTCAACTAGACTCTAGTCCTTGTTAATGCTTAGGTTATGTTCAAGTTGTATTTCAAGGTGGGTTGAACCAATGACTTGAGTATGATGCAAGATCTCACGTGTCCTGTTAACAAAAAAATATACGTCGGATTCCATCAGACGAGCAAATCATAAGTTCCCACTAGATTGACCCAATCCTTGGTCTTTTGACGCAATGCCTATTATTTTTATTTAGCTGATAATTAGTTGATCATTTGACATAGTTCAATGATTGAATTCTCTCCTAAGGTCTAAATGAAAAAGAAACATTAAAAATTAAGCTTTATTATTAGAGGAAACTTAAATTTATTTTCATACAAATCTAATAGATCAATACTTTCCTCTTTCTCTTCAAATGAATCTGCTTCTTCTTTGTGATTGTTAATTTCTATGATATAAAAAAAATTTAAGTTTTTGTAGATTTTAAATTTTATATTAATTAATTATAATTGGCCTTTGACTCCAATTTCCTACTATATCCTTCTCTTCCAAAATTCTAATAAAGCAAAAACAAATTATACTATACCTATTGGTCAGTAGTTTAATATGATAGTTAAATAGTATTGCTATTATTTTAGAATAAAACTAAATTATAGTGAAATTACTAAGAATGAATTTAATATTTCTGATGATTTATATTTAGAGAACCTAATTACATCTAGTTTTCCTCCTTGTCTATGTTTTCTCATTTAACTAAAAAATATATATTTATTAGGCAAACTTCTATAGTATGGAGATACTTGAATATAATATTAAAATATTAAAAGTGCTAATGAAGTTTTGGCCTAATATAGATTCTATATAAAAATATATAGTTACAACACTAGTTGTTTGACTAGGCACCTAATGAGACATAGTAAATAATGCATCAAAACATTATGTATTATATTCAATGAAAACTCATCTTAGCCATAACATCACTGAAATTAGTTCTACCTCATATTTAGTGGCCCTTTTCATTTGCAACTATGAGTTTGCAATAAAAGAGCTGACTAGATTGTTTCCTATTATAAGTCATTCTCTTAAATATGCAAAAGATCATAAACTATTATTTTTTTTATACAAAAATATATCCAACTCACATATCATAGGATTCGTAGGTCAACTTGTTGAACAAATATTATATAATATTTTAAATTGAATAGACTTGATAATTTAAGTTCTTAGAAAAAATGGTTGGGTAGTGTGAGTGCTGAAAAATATATGGACTATCCAAAATAATATGTATTTCACATGTCTCATTATTCACTATGTTGATTTAGTGTGGACACTAAAAAAGAAATTATTATAATTTCATCGAATATTACATTCTCATGATGACATCCTCATATATAGTATCACATTTGATGATATTGCAAATAATGGTATAATTATAACTTATTCATAAAAATAATTAGAGATAATCCCATGACTGAGATATTTCATATTATATGTATGTGTCATATCATAAACTTAAATAATACATGATGACTTAAAATGAGTTTCCCACTCATTAGAATCTATTAGGAATTTTATAAAAAATATATATGTGACTAGAAAACTACAAGAATTTTATAGTTTATCTAAGTTATTAGGCTTAAAAAAATTTCAATATGATATCCAATATCAATATAATTTGATTTATATAATGTTGGAACCATGTCTTAGCTATTAGCATATTCTAGATATTTTCTTGAATAGTAAAACAAGTAGTCTTAATAATTAAATATGATTGAGAAATTGAGTTTTTATTTTTAAAAATTTAAATACTTTCTTACAATGTGATTAATATGTATTCATGTGTATATACTCTCACATCTTGCTTTGTATCTAGGTATATATTCAATGTTAATCATGTGTTTAAACAATATATAAAACATTGATATTTCAGTGAAATATGTATAGAAATGGAACAAAATTATCTAAAGTAGTGTTCAGAAGTTTCATCATTTAATTGCTTAGATACAATTATGAATCTTAAAATTAATATAGAAGAGGTGGAAAATATATTAAAATTTATATGTAATTATATGAGTCAATAAAAAGAACTACATGATAGAATATGCAAATAAATATATAACTTATATAAATACTATGAAAACAAAAATCATAGTGCTAGTGCACCTCCAAGTACTTCAACTAGAATCATATATGATTTTTTTTTTCAAAATCATATATATCTTTATGTGTGAGTGATCAACATATTTATATTCTAATTTGTGTTCATATTTATCCCAAAATGATTTTAATTTTTTTTAAATTTAGGGTTAGTTGAAATCTTATTATACCACATATCTTGTTCTTTGTAAAATTACATGTAATTACTATCCCTCTTATGTCTAATATAGATTTTAAGCCTTTTTTTTATTGTTGAAAATATAATTATAGATGGGATGACAAAGATAGCATCATATATACTAGAAGTATTGATAGATTTGAAGGATTAGAAAGCCACATTGATGACTCTTAAAATTTAAGCATTATGAATTCTATTAAAAATTTGAAATTATAATAATGCGGACCAAAAATAGTCACATGGAAATCATGATCCAGAGTATAATTTATAAAAGTATATTTTTTTTATTTCATATTCATAATAATTATATGGTATATAGTTTTTGCATTTTCAAAAAGTTTTAGTGGTTGAAATATTATTGTACAATTTAAAATTAAAATTTAAATATATTTTTTTAGTTATTTAATTTTCTTTTTTAATTTCTAATCTAGTAGGATGTATCCTATACCCCGAACCCATGCTAGGGCTAGCTAAGCATGAGCAAAGGCTAGCCCTAACCAAAAATAACATGATGTTTGGAGTATACTCTATAGGCATCAGACATGAACCCATGACATAACCGATGAAACTAATTTGTTGGTCACGAATGGTTGACTAATCAAAAATGAGTTGTGCCTGGACATGTGTTTGATTCGGACAAGTAATAGGCTCATACTTGGCACTTCCCATGCCTTAAGCCATCTTGTGACAAGTTTTTTGCTCACCTAATTGGAATTGGCATGACCCGACACATCTTAATTTTCTTAGTGGATCACTTCGCCATGCCAAGTTGCCTCATTTTTGAAGCATGCCAGTCCCACACATCCCAACTTCCAAAAAGAGCTATGTTGGCCTTACACAACACATTTGACATGTTTACCTTATGCCCTAAGTGGACAGACTAATATTTGTAAATGACGACTTTAATAAATACATGTAGCATGGATTTTTAGTCCCCTTGAAAAACTTGGAGCTATTTATTGTTTCTCACTAAAGAAAAACTTTCCAAATACGTAAACTTTCTTAGAAAACTAATCAAAAATCCTTCATTCCCACTAAGATATTATTTTTTTCATCCAACACAAAAGCTCATTTTTTATATGATTGATCCCAAGAAGCAAATGAAGTAAAAGTAACCACAAAATAAAAAGAACATGCTAGAATCCTACTTAGAGGTGTAAAACGGGCCATGCCAAGTTACCATTGCCCATTTTTTGGTGGCCCACTCAGGCCACCATGCCGTGCCTAGCCCGACATGGTACATCTATCATATCATGCATGGCATGCCACGACTCAACATGGTCAGGCCTGACATGGCCCGAGTATCTCGACCAGCCCGACTATGTCGGATTTGGGCTGGTTCATGCTGGGCTATGTTGATTTCATGTTGGGTCATGCTAGGACGTGTCAGGTCATGGTGGGACATGATAGGTCATGCTGGGATGTGTTGGGTTGTGCCATTTCGGCCCATTCGATTTGGGTGATCCCAAACTTCAAATAAATTTTAAAATTTAAATTTTAATACTAAATTAATTATTAATTAATTAATAACTTAATACAACAAAAAAATAAAATTACTATCACAAGTCATAACTCAACTAAAAACATATATAATTTATAAAATAACAAAGTGAGATTTAATCATTAAAAGATAAAAATCAATACAGCAAAGATAAACTCATAAATATAAAACATTAATGTTGTAAGTGTCTAACTAAATACAAAGTAAAATAATAATAATAGTAGCACACTCAAATGACAAAAAAAATTAATAGACAAAGATAATCCAAAAATGATCAATCTCGTAAGCATATGATGATATGACTAGTGATAGGCCGTAGGTAGTATATTAGGCTCAATATCAGTCATTATTAAAGTCTCGTGAATCATCATTAGTAACCAACTCATTCGCCCTTCCTACAATTACAGCATGATCCTGGATACTCAAGCTCGAATCCTCTCAATCTTTCATGCATGCTAATGCCTCAATAATATCTGGCCGTAAACTCGATCTCCTATCTGAAATCATATTCATTGCAAAAGAAAAAGCAGACTCTGATACTACGCTGAACACTAGAGGAGTCAGTAAATCTCATGCCATCTTAGACAACACAGGATACGTGGACCCAAATGATTTTTACCACTATAAAATATTAAGATTCATGTTATCATCATGTGATAGGATTGAGTAGTAATTAGTATCTAAGTACTGAGATAGCTCACTTCTATTCGATGATCCATCTCATCATTTCCCTCTGGCTAACTAAATGGAGAAGTCATCATCTCTGGATATGGTATCAATGTTCGTACCTGGAGCAAGACTACCACTACTACCATACCTAGTATTGTAGTATATAAATAGCTCAGTCAATTTCTCATAAATGAACCCTTTAGGTTAGTGTTCTTAGTTCATATATGAGGATATGTATGTTAAAACATTCTCTACTCCTTCAACGTTAATCCTAGGGTCTATACAGGCAGACAGACAATAAAGAGATGGAATGATAGACTAGTACTTTAATTGTTTAGTTTCCATCTCAACAACTATGTCACTAAATGTCAGGTAATCTTTAAACTTCTTAAATATGCTACTAATATTGCATAATGCACCTAAGTGCAATGCAAGTGGTGCGAGTATAAATTGATGAACATATGTTCTTCATATCATAAAAAATCTTTAGAAATTTCATAAATAAAATTTTCGTAGTCCAATCAGTATCATCAATAATAAGTTCTTCACTCTTACTATTGACAGAGTTAGATATCACATATTTATAATCAACACATGACTCCAACATAAGGTATGTGTAACTCTAATGGTGTCTCACATCTGATTGGAATTTCTTCTTCTTTAGACCCACAGGTTAATATAGACTACCAAACTCTTGTTGTCTATGAGGCGTATGAAGAAATTTTAGTGTGTTACGTATATTTTCTAAAGTGGAGAAAATAACCTTCATCCTCACTTGTACTATGAGGTTAATGATGTAACACGTGTATCCAATGTAAAAAATATTTCCTAATGGTATATCTCTAATAGTCCTAACAAACATGTTAATGACTACTTCATTGTTAGATGCATTATCGAATGCGATACTATATATTTTATTTTAAATATTATATTCTCTAAAAATTCTTATCATGCACTCATAAATGGACGGGCCATCATAAGGATGGAGAATCTATGAAAATCCTAATATTTTTTTCTTTAGTGTCAATTTAAAATTTCAAGTGGGCGGTGGGGCATGCATAAGATACATCATCGTGACTAGTCTAGATATCAGACGTCACAGATACCACTCCATTATATTTCCTAAAATCATTAATTATTATTTTTTTTTAAGTTATAGTATTTTAGTATGTTATTCCTAGATATGGACCTAGGAATCCTACGATATGTAGGCTGAAAATAAATTTGCATGATACTAACTATCCTTGGATCCTCTAAAAATATAATCAGTATACCCATCGTGATGATCAGTTTGGTCATGCCTTCCCTCCCTAACTCATTGTGGTATATGAAGGGGGTCAACATAGATGCTGAACTAGATCTAACCTCAAAGATCTCACCACTCGGTTGGGTTTGCCTAGGATCTAATGCTATTTTTTGGTGCATTGTTTGACATACCTTTCAAAGTGCCTAGTCCAACATGAACTCTTATATTTTAATATTTTTTATAATATTTGTATTGTGCTAATTCTTCATCAGCACCCCTAACAATTTTATGTTGTATAATTTTAAAGTGAGTTCAAACTATTGATTCTCTTCTAGTTTTTTATTTTTTAGATGTTTTGGTTGAGGTGATTGGAGAAAATAAAGTTTCGGTGGTCTCAAACCTTTCCGTAGGGTTATTATTATCCATATTAAATTTTCTATATTTATGTTAAAATTAATTTCATTATCATCATTAAAATTACGAATTGTCATTTTAATTTTTTATTTGTTTTTAAATCATATTGTAAAGTTAGTTTTTTAAATTAAATATTAATTTATATTAATTAAATCTTTTAATTAAAATAAAAAAAATAAACAAAATTTTAAAAATAATACATGTAATACGTAAAGTTTCATTTGCATTATGATGTCCACGCCGCAATTGGTAATCCGCACCCGAGTCTTGAAAGTCAAAACCGAAAGGAGAGAGAGAGAGAGAGAGAATAGAGGAGATAATATGAGGGAGAGGTGTGTATATATATATAAGATAAAATGGATATATATTTGAGAATGAGAGGAGGTATGTATATAGATTTCAAATTTTAATTTTTTTTAAAGAAAATCATTTTTTTATTTTTTTATTTTTTTATTTTTTTATTTTTTTTTTAAATATAATTTAATATAGCAAAATCATGACAATCATTGGATTCCTGTTGACCTGTTCCTAGCAGTTGGGGCCGAATTTAACAGTATAAAATGAATAATTTTTTTGAATGTTTGGTCATTTCAACCATCGAACATACTCAATGGTCATAGATTCCAGAAGCCTGTGGTTTCTTGAATCTATAGGAAGATCACTAGGGTCAGGTTGATCCTGACATTCAGACGGTCGAGTTTAGAGTTTGGATGTGGACCGTGCCCATCACCCAAGATTTGGCCATTTGGGGCCAGGGCATGGTTCAGGTCATGCCGAAGAACCATGCCTTTGGGCTAGGGTACCGAGATGTGCCTGACCTGACATGAGGCCCGAGTGAGCTTGACACTATATGATATGAACCATACCTTGAGCCAACCCGGCACGAGCACATACATAGTTTTGGATCATGCCGTGTCGGGCTAGGCATGACTAAGTCGGGCCATGTCTCGGGCTAAACATGAGCTGCTCAGCCGGTTTGACACCTCTAATCATACTTGTCTTAAAACAAATACTTAAGAAGAGTATATTGAACAATCTTAATCTCCTTGATGAAAAGGGGTGAAAGTTATACGATTCTACATCTATTCCTTGTTGTAGCCTATAGGAGCTGACCACCCATCTTTATATTACATAAGGATAGTGGGTGAGATTTTATTTTCTATGCAAAACATAATCATTCTCATAGACATGTGCCCATGTTTGTGCTGGTTGAAATTAGTACTTATGTTTTATTTCACAACACTTACCAAATCTAGAAAACTTTAGCTTGGATAACATACTAAAAATGTACCTATCTACCCCTTGCCACCGTCAATGGCAATTTGACCAACTTTCATTGGTCTCCACCACTAAGTCACTTTTATAATGCATATCTTGATTATTAGATAGTCACTTAGTGTATCTCTACCCTAATACTTCACTTAGATAGAAAATTCCTTCCTCTTCTCCAAAATATTAAAATGTCAGACTTTTTCCATCTTCCAAATTAGCTAATTGGTCATGTCCAACTTGACTATCTCAAATATGTGAGCATCTTTCATAGCAAAAGTTTAGCTCAACTAATATCTAATAAATGAAGATAGCAACTACAATAATCAAACGTCTTGTGGTGCCACTTGCCCATATCAAAATTTTTTGTACCATTTGTTGGATAATCGAAAGCTCACATATGACAATACCTAGTATTGAAACTCAATATGATTATAATACTAGTTGTGTCAATTATGGTGGTTCCGATATTGAAAATTACATCTTTAAATATTGTTTTAATTTTTCATAAAAGCTTAATTGTAGTGAAATTAAATAAACAATTCACAAGAATACAAATACTCATACAAATTCATACAATATACTTGTAATTACAATGCATGGTACATAGCATACATAGACATAATTAATTATGTCATAGCAGATACATTGCAAACATAATCATACTACTATAATTCAACACATTGTCAAATGCACATATACCACCGAATCCAAAAATACTAAATTATAAACATATAATATAGTTTAACATTTCAAGAATTATGAATTAAAACATAAACAACTAGAATATGATGGAAAATCTACTACCTTTTTTTAGAAGAGCATGATATTCGCTATTCGATAATTAAATTACAGATAATTATTGAGTATTTTGGTATTTTTAAATGATATATAAGCATGTAAATGAGACATAAATGGATTAATTTCACGACTTAAAATTTTTTGTATAGATTTTAATGAATAATATTGAAATTGAAAGGTTTTTGAAGACTTTTGGCTAATTGGTACATTATAGAGTATCGTGTAGTTTCACTGTATATTCTTGATAGAAACTCTTCTTAATTGGTCATGACAATCTTTATATATCATAACTCTACCACATTGTTAACTTAATCCTACAATTATGCAACATATTCTTTGTGACTTTAATATTATTAGGGAGTCACATCCATACTTATCACATAATAATTATATGACTACAATATTAATTTCTATCATAATAACCAAGTATCCAACTAGTACTAAAAAGTCACAACAACTTCCTAACATGATGACTTTATCTTTAATAAGATTGTGTAGTTTCAAGTCAGAATCATGGTTTTTGACAATGTCATGACCTTTGAGTTATATAACATTACAAAACCAAAACTACTTAGGCCAAAGTCACATCAAATATTTAGCACCATGACATTTTTTGATATGAAATATTACAAAAGGCATGTACTAGAGTATGACTATTCCCCCATGACATTTTACAATGAAACTCTTCTCCTCGAGAGAAGATAAAACCATGAATTTTATGCCAAACTAATTACCTATACATCAACCTTTTTACAGTGTCGTAATCATATGATATATGAGAGAATTCAAGGCTAATATCACGACCACTTCCAACATCATGCCCACTTGTCATACAAAAAAGATAATTATTTATTTCATATTAGACCATATAATATGACCATATAATGCATTTTAGGGGTGATTCTCAATATAGTGATTATTTCTAGTATCATGTCTATATGATGATTAAGCGAGATTAATGTCAAAGCTATAGTCACTATTAGTGTTATGGTCATGTGATGCATATGTGAGGCCATTTCTAATGTCACAATTCTTCCTAGTATCATGGACATATGATGAAAGATAGAGACAAGTACAATAGCTATGATCATTTCCTAGTTTCATGACTTTGTGTTATAGTAAAATTAGCCCCAAGTCATGGACAACTCTCAGCACTATGTCATTGTTTTAAAGAAAGATTGGGATACATTCCAAAACTATGATCACTTCCTAGAATTATGATTTGGTGCTCAAAATATGAAAACTAATATGACACTTTTTTTTGGAAAATAATAACGTCCTACTTCGAGTAATATAAAAACATCCAAGTATAAAAGATAAAAGATAGATAAATCAAATATCTTTGTCTTCATGCACTAGGTAGCATTCAAAGCATAATAATCAAAACCTAGGGGTAATTTTTCTACACCCAAGGGTATTCACAAGCAAGGGATACAAGACATATGGTAAACCCTAGAGTTTGGTGACATAATTCTTTAACTCCCTCTCTCTAAGGTAGAATTTAAAAATTATATCAAAATAACATGTGATCTAGGATTTATGTACTATTATTTGTGTGATGTATAAATAATTTTTATATTAATGAACATATTTTATTTTATATTGTGTTATGAAAAATTTTCAAAATATTGATAAAATAGAACTTAAATTAAGAATTTGAATATTAATATATTTGAGTGAGTGTTGTAGTGGATAATGATAGGTAAATCATGAGGGTCACTCATGCATGTGGTAGAAATGAAGAATTTTTCTGATTATGATGCACGAGATAAATATATATGTTAAAACTCAAAATTTAGGTATATAAATCATTATAAGTATGATGTTTAAAAGCCAAAAATACAAATGATTTTACACATCAATCTATTGTACATATCATAGAAGAATTAGTTCCTAGTTGAGGTGAATATTTTATAGAATATTTACTTATGTGGTTTACCTTTAGTGTGCGAGTTGCACCATCACAAAGGAGGATAGTGATAGGTAATTCAAGAAATTAGAATGAGTATATTATGATTCATAAGTTTGCTTTTATTCATATAGTTACTACTAGTGAAACTTGAGGGAAACATATATTAATTATGAAAGTATTTATGCTTACAAATATGAAAGTTCAATGCTTATAAATCATGTTAGTTCCTTGCCTTTATGATACCTAAGATTACAAAATAAGAGCATACATGTGAAGCTGCTATCAAGGATAGCTTATGAATTACCTAAAAGGTATGGGCTTAAAAATGACTTTCAAGCAAAAATGATTTGTTGTCTTATTGATAAATTACTAAGATGATAACTATGAAGTGACCATTATTAGGATGAGATTAATAGTGATAACTACTTATATGCCATTAAGGAAAAGAGTTGCACAAAAAGTCAACTTTTATTTTGTATCCAAACCCAACATAATTTGAACTATTTTAATATATATCATATAAATTAAATGAACAAATCCATGAATTTAAGATGGTGACCAAATTTTAAAATATTTATTTTTTTAGAATTTAGTTGTCTCCTTATTGATTGACCAAACTACTAATACAATTGTTATGACTTTGTTATACTATATAATTTTATTAGTTAGGTGGTATCCAAAAATCTCATTAATGAGAGTATCTCATCAATTGAGATCTACAAGTGCATGAGTTATTCAAGTAGTAGAGTAGACTTCCATCTAGATCTTGGTCTCATAGGAATTATATTAGTAGTTTAGTTATTCAATAATGAGATAACTTATTTTTAGAAAAAAATAGATATTTAGATTGTTAGATAATTTCAGGTCCATTATTTATTCATTTAATATATTTAATGATATTTAAGTTGTTTGACTTATATTATGTTGGACACACAATAAACGTTGGAATACTTTATAATGACTCCTTGCCCTAATGAAATACAAGGTGGTTGTCACCATTGAGCCCATCCCTTTGGTGGTCCCCTTATAAATGTTATCTTGATACATCAATACTAAGATAATAATTCATCTATACTCAAGTGTCATTCACAATTAGATACCCTTTAAGTAACTATTAAATGACCTCGATGGATGCTTCATATATACACCCTTATTCTTTGGCCTCAAATGTCATAAAACTAAAGATTAACATAGTTTATAAGTATCTATACTTTTAACTTATTAAGTATCATACTCTTATAATTAATGTATGATTCCCTCAAGTATAATTAGTAGGGTCCATACAATAAAAGTAACTAACAAGGGCTATCACCACCTTGTGAGTCACAATATACTCATGGATATCCCGAGGATTACCTACTATTATCCTCCTCTATGATGATGAGACTCTCACTCTAAAGGTGAACCTATAGAAAAAACACCCCATATAATATCCATTCTGCTTGAGAATCAATTCTTTTAAAATGTATACAATGGATTTGTGTATAAATATATTCATACACTACTAGAAAATCCCATATAGCTAGGGACAATTCCCTAGCTAAATGGATATTTTTCGTCGCTAACGGCATATAGCAACGGATTACCGATGAATCGGTTCCCTATCTAAAGTGCTCCTTGCTAAAATTTAATGAGGGAAAGTATCCCTAGTTAAAAAGTTAGCGATGGAAAAATTCCTTGCTAAAAAAGACAAATTTTATAGCTAAATTAGTAAGCTAAATGAGATTTTCCATCGCTAAATAAAAATAACGATGGATGATTCCCAAGCTAAAGTGCTGGTCGCTAAATTTTAGCCACGAAAATAATCTCTAGCTAAATAAATTTAGCGACGGAAAATCCATTGCTAAATTCAAGATTTCCCTAGCTAAATTAGCTAGGGATTTTTCCCTTGCTAATTTAGCAAGGGATTTTTTCCTAGCTATTTTAATTACAAAACTATTTTCAGAATTTAATTTATTTTAAATTTTTAGTTAAATAATTTAATATTTTTATATCAAATTGAATAAAAAATGAAACAATAAATAATTTATAATAAACAAAAAATAAAATCATTTAATAATTTATTTTAATTCAATATTTTACATAATTGAAACAAAAAAATAACAAAATTTTATTATATCTTATTCATCAATGTATCTACCGACAGTGCATAAAGTATAATATATCCATTCATTTATGTTGATTTCTCTTCCCCTACTCCTCCGATCATCATTTTTCTACTACGACAAAGCTGTCCGAGTCACGACACATAGTACTTAGAGAAAAATTTCATCACTTATACATGCTTTGTATGAGGAATAATGCGGTATCATATGTGTAAGAAATTTAAACTACTCAGTCAAATTAAAATAAAAAAAAGTTATGTTTTGATAAATATATAATCCTACCGTATATATGTAAATATATACTAGCATTTCACTCGTACATATATTACTATAGTATATGTACATAAAAACTATAGTATTATGTGTACATATAAACTGAGTACAAATATACTCAGTATATATGCACATAAAATACTGTAGTATTATATCTACGTATATACTGACTTTATTCGTATGTATATACCGCATTTGGTGCTGTTGCTATTGCTCCCGCTGCCGATGTCGCTCCTGCTGCTACCATTGTCATTGCCAATAGCACTGTTATTGTCACCGCTGCCAATAGCACTGTTGTTGTCGTCGCCATCGCCGTCATCGTTGCCTCTTCTGCCACTGCTACCACCGCTGCCTCCATTGCCTCTGCTGCCGCCACTGTCTCCACCACCGCCGCCGCCACTGCCGCTTCTGCCACCACTATCGCCATTACCATCACTACCACTGCTGCCACTGCTGCCACTACTAATATTAGGCTTTTACATGCCTATAATAGGCACATACTCTACCCAAAAAATTTGGAGAAACACAAACATATTCATAAATATATAAAAATAGTTATTATAGATATGAACAAACACAAATTAAAGTTGATTGTCATATAGTTTCAACAAAAATTTAATTAAATAATTTAATATTTGTAAATTAAATTTAATAAAAACAGAAACTATAAATGAAAATTTTTAATTAAATAAAAAAAATTCATTTAATGATTTATTCTAATACAATATTTTTAATAACTAAAACAAAAAAAAAATAACAAAGTTATATTACATCTTATTAATCAATGTATCTACCGATAGTGCATAAAGTATAATCTATCCATGCATTGACGTTGCTTTATCTCTCTCAGTACCTCCAATCACCAACTTTTTGCTGTGAAAAAGCTATCCAAGTTAGGGTGCATCATGTTTGTTGAAATATATCTTCACTTATACAATCTTCGTATGGGAAATAATATGGTATCATATCTGTACGAAATTTAAACCACCCAATCAAATCAAAATAAATAAATAAAAACTATGTTTTGATAAATATATATTGCTATAGTAAATATGTACATATATACTAGCATTTCATACGTACATATATTACTATAGTATATTTACATATCAACTGTAGTATTATATGTACATATATACTGATTACATATATATACTCTGTATATATGTACATAAAATATTGTAGTATTGTATGTATGTATATACTGACTATATATGTACGTATATATCATATTTGTTGCCATTGCTGCTGCTCCCACTGCCGCTACCACTCATGTCGCTGTTGTCATTGCCACTGCCACTGCTGCTGCCACTACTGTTGCCACTGCCGCTGGTGCTGCTGATGCCGGCACCACCGCCACTGCTGTCACCACTGCCGTAGTTTTCGTTGCTACCACTGATGTCGTACTATGGTTGATGTCGCCTCTACCACTACTGCCACTGCTTCCGGTGCTGCCGCAGGCTACTGCCGCTGCAGCCGTCGCTACTTCCGCTACCACCACTACCATCACTGCCAATGCTGTAGTTGTTGCCGCTACTGCCGCAATTGCCGTTGCTGAAAAATAGGCTTTTACATACCTATAATTGGCTAAAACTCTACCCAAAAAATTTGGAGACAAAAACATATTCACATATATATATAAATAATTATTTTAGACATGAACAAACACAAATTAAAGTTGATTGTCATACAGCTTCAAAAAAATCCAAAATATATACAGTAATTATGTTTAGAGATAAAGAGAGTGCAAAAAATAAAATATTTTAAGAATAATAAAGATAAGATAAGCTAGCCCTCTTTTGATAAAGCTGAAAATGGTAAATATGGGACCTGTGCATTGGAAGGACCGTGGTAGTGTCTGAATGCTTTGAATCAGAATTTTTTCTTTTGTCTCACATAATGTGTCCTACAAAGATTCATGATTAGGGTAATCGAAAAAGCAAAGAACAAAATCAGAATAAAAAAATTGAAACATGCAAAAAAATATCATAATTATTTGCTATACATAGACAAAAATAAATAACAGTTCTAAAAAATTTTTATACTCAATCATCTTCATAATTTGTAGGGAATGCTAACATCTCCTACGAGGATTCACAGCTGGATCTTGGAATTCTATTTTTTCCGCCAATGCTACTAACTGTGACTCCATATAGAACATCTACTGTTGCATTACATTCTTAATTTCTTTCATCTCATGGTTTATTTCTTTAATTTCTTGCATTTCTTCCATCAAATTAGTATACTGCTTATCCTTCTATTCTTTAATTTCATATATTTCTTCCTTCAAATTAAATACCTGCTCATCCTTCTTTTTCATTTTGGTCTCCATAACTACAATACGTTCTATTTGTTTCCAGTGCTTGTTGTTCGATTGACTCATCCGCCATTACTAAGACAAATGAATTAGAAGCACGACTGCTACAACAAAATGTCACTCCCTTAGAGCCGATTCCGTACACTCGCTGCTTCTTTCGACCTCCTATTATCTCCAAATAAATTCTTACATCAATCATCTGAGACTTGTTGCCAACATACTAACCATCCACTTTCTTCACACGCATCTTCCTGAAAATCTCATAAAAATTTGAATCTCGACCCAATTCTCCAGCCTAGAATATGTTTTTATTAAGTCATAAAAAAACAAATGATAAAAAAATTTAACAAAATTAATAAAACAAAGTAGAGATTTTATTTATTGGACTATTAGGACAACCACTAAATATAAAAATGTTTAGAATTTTAAAATTGTACCAAATCTCATGCGTGCTCAATGCTCGACTTTGATCCTCCAGTGTGTCGACAAATTTTTGTACCTAGTCCAGTTACCTCACTTTGTTGATTTTTGCTAGCAATATCTGATTTTTTCTTCACATCTAGCTCTTCTCAATATTTAAGCCACTCGGGCCAATCATCCTCGGATATAAAATCATACCTTTCTTTCATATTCTTCAATTAATGGACAGAATCAATTTACAGTTGAGTAGCTTTGATCTCCCATAATGACTTTATCTTTCCATCAATTTTGGGGACCCAAGTGCACTGATTCTATATTTAGAAAAATGATAAAATAATTTATATTAACAACAAGAACATAATTATTTACTACTTGAATAATAACCAACATAATAGTTAAGTAATTAGATAATTATTTTTCAATGTTTTTGTTTTGTAATTTTTACCTGAAAGTCATTAAAATATGACTCTTTTATCGATTCAAGAACTTTCTTCCATATAATGTTTTAGAATCAACTAATTTCTTGAAAGACTTTGTAATTATAGTCGAATACTTGTGAGTTAGAATAAAAATGTACAAATAAATGAATAACATTGAAAACAAGTAAATCATAACAATATAAAAAAAATCACTGATAGTAACATCAAAATTTTTTTTTTCAAGTCATTTTTACATATTTTTTTTACCTCCCATCCACAATCTCAATTTCTAACTTTGCACTGACTGTAGAGAAAGGCACAACATTTGATATGTCATTAGTTTTGTAAATGAGGGAACAATCGGTATAAAATGTGTGGTAGAAGATAGAGATGGATCAAAAGTATGTGCAAGAAGCACAATGGATGGTGGGCTTACATCTGATAAAGGTGATAGTAGAGGTCTCAATGATGGTGATGGTAATAGAAATGAAGATGGTGATTGTGATGTTGAAGTCTGGATATGGTGCCTATGAGATGGTACTGATTCTGCAACATGATGTAACATACTAGATGAATTTGATTCATTTCTATGTTCATGTCCACCTCCACCATGGCCACGTCCTTTAGGCACCATCTGCTGTACAAAATAAAACATATAACAAATAATAGTGATATGATGAACAAGCATGCATTTTCAAATAAAACACACCGATAAATTTCAACAAAATATAAAAAGTCTCTAATAGTTTAAAATTATAAAAAAATTATAACAATTTATTTATCGGCATCACTATCATCCTTAAATGGATCTTCTGATATTTCATCTGATTCCGATAGAAATTCGAACTCATCTTCAGATAAAAATTGATCATCTTCAATTTCTATTATGCCACCATTTGAGTCACATAAATTTTCTAGATTTTCATCTACTTTCACAGGCTTAATATTATTTATGTCATCTTCCTAAAATGCTGGTGAAATATCTAAGTCTGCACTTCTTTGTTGTGATGTTGGTACTTCAAATTTTTATCAGGCTTTGATTATGAAAATTGCCCACCAATCTCTCTTATCACGAGATAAACTCGGATATGTATAATAATATACTTGAGCGGCTTAAACTGCCATAATAAATGGCTCATATCGATTATATTTGTGTTTATGGTTAACATCTACTAGCTTATAATCCGATCGAATCTTTATGCCCACATTTCGTGTAGGATTAAACCACTTGTACTTAAATAATACATTCATGTTATTTTTGAGTCCAAGATACTTTCAACTCAATAACTTCTTTGAGTTAACCATAATAATTAATCTCATCTGCAATATACCACGAGCCTTTAATGCATACACCACTATTTATTGTTGTTTTAGAAGAACTATGCTCGATTGTGTGAAATTTATATCCATGAACAAAATACCCAGGATAGGTTGTCACACATCTAAATGGGTCTTTACATAGATTCTAACTGAAAATATTTGAATCTCCATTTGAAGGATCAATTTCATGTGACATAAATTAAAAAAATGATATTAAAAAATAAAAGATACTAATAAATTAAATAATTCAAAATTTTAAAACTTAATAATTCTCACATAATTTTTTAACCAATTCTCAAATTCAGTTTCTAGCATATAATCGACATCATTGATAGAAATTACTGGTTACCTATATCTTAACTGCTCAACATAAATACTACACAAATATAAAAAGAGAGAGAAAAAAATGTATATCAATTTTTAATAATTCTATTAAAGATAAAATTAAACTATGATTAAACCTGCAACCATTTTGGGTATACATACTCAAAATATGGTACAACCTTCTCACAATTAAGTAAAACATAGTTCCAGGTTGCTTTGTACTCTTTATCTGTCATACATTTTTTCATTGCTCTTCCAAATGCTCTTCCAGGGTGCTTTAAGATAGATAGTTTGTCCACAGAAGCATCTTCTACCATCACATGACCTTCATCATTCCGCAACACATTTTTATTCTAAGTATTGACATGATCCTCAAAATAATAAGAACAAAATGATGATGCTTCTTCTACTAAATATGCATTGCAATTTGAACCTTCAACTTTTGTCTTGTTTCTAATATTCAATTTCAACTTACAAAGATACCTACAACCACAATGTTAGGTTTTAATTAGATTAAATTACAATATTACTTTATGTCCGAAATAATAAAACATGGTAACTTATATGTATTTACCTCTCAAAAAGATACATCCACCTAAATTACACTAGCCGTGCAATCCTTGCTTCATATGCCAAATGAACCAGCAAATGCTCCATTTAGTCAAAAAAAACTCGGTGGGAATATCCGTTCAAGCTTACAAATAATAAGTGGAATGACATTCTCCAGCCTCACCATGTCATCTATTTTGATTGTGGTTGTAGTTAGCTGTTTGAAAAACAAGCTAATTTCTGTAAGGATCTTCCAAACACTTAGGGGAAGTAATTCACGAAATGAAATTGGTATTAATCTCTACATAAATACATGACAGTCATGACTTTTCATTCCAGATAACTAAAGATTCTTTATATCCATGCATCTACCCATATTTGACACATTTTCATCGAGGAATTTCAAATTTTTAACCCATTCACACAATTCTGTCTTGCCTTCTTATCAAGTGTGTAGCAAGCTTTAGTGAATTGTTCTATTTTCTCATTCAGTTTCAATTTAGGATGCCAACAGTAACCATTCAGCTCTTGTCTTGATTTTAAAGTGTATTTATTTTTCCATCTACATTAAAGAAAGTTTTAAAAATATTGTCAAACATATTTGTTTTCAATATGCATTACATCTAAGTTTTGGCGAATTAAATTGGACTTCTAATAGGGCAAGTCCCGAAATATACTACGTTTCCTCCAGCCAAATAATTTGCCTATTGGTCCATTACTTTCAGTAGATTCCTTTTCTATTACCTTCTTCAAACCCAAACTCTAAATGTTTGTCATACTATTATCTCCTGAATGAATTGTTGGTGCAACTATCATCACAGTTTTATGTTTTCGAAATGCATTTCTATTTCTTCAAAATAGATGATTCGTAGATAGAAACATATGATGGTTATCAAACCATGATTGTTTACCACTAAATTTAAGAGTAAATGCATCAGAATTTGTCATGCAATATGGACATGCGAATCATCATGCAGTACTCCAACCAAACAACATCGAATATGTAGGAAAGTCACTTACCATCCACATAAGGGCTACCCACATAATGAAATTTTGTTTCTTTGAGATGTCATATGTATTCACGCCAACATCCCACAAATGATTTAACTCTATAATAAGAGGCTGTAAGAAAACATCCAACATGTTTTTCAGATTTTTTGGCCCTGGAACCAATATTGACAAAAACATATATTGCTACTTCATACGCAAACATGGAGGCAAGTTATAAGGTGTCACTATCATTGGCGATGTTGAATACTATTGTCCAGATTACCCAAATGGCTGAAATCCATCAGTGCAGAGACCTAATTTCACATTTTGACTTTTTGCTAGAAAATCTTGACGTATATAATTTAAATGCTTCCAAGAAATTGAATCTGATAAATGACGCATTACCCCTTCTTCAACTACATGGTCAGAATACCACCTCATATCATTTGTCATTGCATTTGATGCATATAGTCTCTGTAATCGAGGAATTAATAAAAAATAATACAATCTTCTTAAAAAAAACCTTCAAATTTTGTTGCATATCTAAAACACGAGGTGCCTTCCTAAATCGAGGATGATCACAAAACTTCCAGCTAATTAAATCACTATCATCGCCCCAATATAACATGCATCTATTTAAACAATAATCAATCTTTTCTACTGGTAGACCCATTCCTCATAGTAACTTCTTAGTGTTGTAAAAGTTATTAGTGATCAAATTATTATCCGGAACAATCTCTTTCATCAATTCTATCACCTGATCAAAATTTTTCTCAAACATATGATCTTTTGACTTAATGCTCATTAGTTGAGCCACAAGTGACAATTGAGAATGTGTTTTAAAACTAGGCTACGACCCTTTATCTGTAGCTCTAAGCATTTCATAAAATTTCTGAGCTTCAGGATTAGGTGGTTCATCCATGTAATCCATATTGAAGTCAGCACTGGTAGCTTCTGTGATCATTCTATGGTATGTGTACATTCACTGATGATCTAAACTCATTTTGTACTATTTTATTTACAAAAAATAATGCTCAATCATTATTTTGAATAAAACATTCTATTACTTCAAAATATACAAATAATTAAATAAAATTACTTACAGATGAATATTTAAAAATTAAATATCGTGAATATTGAGGCAATGTGTTTGCAGAATCTATATAAATAGATAAAGCAATTTTTAACACGATGAAGATTAATACATATCACAGTAATACTAGATAAAGGGTGCAAAATAAGATAATGCACAAGAATGGAAAGCAAAAAAGAAAGACATTTAAAGTTTGAAGAAGGAGAGGGAGGGAGAGAGTGTGTGTGAGAGAGATTAGGTGGGGAGAAAGAGGGGTAGAGAAATAGGGAGACGAGGGGAGGGAGAGGAGAGAGGGATATAGAGGAGGAAGAGAGAAATGGTGAAAGGGAGAGAGGGGGAGAGGGGGGAGAGAGGGAGAGGGAGAGAGGGAGGGGGGGTAGAGAGAGAAAGAGAGAGAACAAGCAAGAAAGAAGAGCGAAAAAGAAAATAACAAGAGATAGAATGTTACACAAAGAAAAAGATTAAGAGAATGATAGAAATAATTATAGAGGGAGAGAGAGACACATAGAGAGTGTAGTGTTAGAATGAAGAATTATATAAAAAAAATAAAATTTTTTCTATACAAATCTATCAAGTATTACATCATTTGTTATACATAAGTTCATATTTGAGCCTGAGGCCCAAGGACTGGGTTTAGGTAAGAGTACGACATTATTTGTATTATACCATATATGGGCCTAATCAACGGACACTCTCATGCTATGTGCTTACATATTGTAGATATTATATCTTAAGCCATTTTATTTCAAGTTAGTGCAACAAAATAATATTATTTCATTATTAATTATATGTTAGGATACATATAGTAAATGTAGTTATAAATAGTTGCATATAGTTAAACATATATTTATATATAGATATATGCATACAAATAGTTATAAGTAAATATAAATAAATGTATATAAAGTTATAAACAATTATTTATATTTACATATATGTATACATAATTAAAAATAAAGTTATATTTATTTATATAGAGTTTTTTATAGTTATACAAATATTTATATATAGTTATACACATTTAGTTAAACAATATTTTGTATGTTTTTATACATATAATTAAAAATATAGTTACATGTGGTTTAACATATAGTTACACGTATAGTTAAACTTATATTTATACATGTAAGTATATATATATTTTTATATAATTTCATATATTTATACATATAGTTATGTATAGGTATGGATATACTAAAATACATTTTTTATACTAATATAAAAAAATTTATATTAAATACATGTTGTTAATTATATATTTAAATATAGTTATGTATAAAGTTTTTATAATTATACATATAGCAAGATATAATTATTTATAGTTATATGTTATTATACATATAATATATATAGTTATAAAAATTTATATATCGTTAAACATTTAGTTATATATATATATATTCATACAAGTAGTTATATTTAGTTATACATAAATATATACAATATTATAAACAAATATATAGATTTACATATATGTATACATATATGTATAAATAGTTAAAAATATACTTATATTTAATTATATAAAGTTTTATTTAGTTTTGAAAATATTTATATATAATTATACACATAAAATTAAACATAATGTTTTATGTTTTAATACATGTAATTATAAATATAGTTACATGTGGTTATACACACAGTTACACATATAGTTATATTTATATTTATACATGTAGGTATATATATTTATTCATATAATTTTATATATTTATACATACAGATTTGTATAGATATAGATATAGTAAAATACATTTTATATACTAATATATACAAATGTATATTAAATATAAGATGTAAATTATATATTTAAATATAGTTATGTATAAAGCTTTTATAGTTATATATATAATAAGATTTAATTATTTATAGTTATATGTTATTATACATATAGTATATATAGCTATTAATATTTTTATATATTTAAACAAATAGTTATATATAAATATATTCATACAAATAGTTATACACAAAAATATAAAGTTATAAATAAATATATAGATTTACATATATGTATACATAGTTATATTTAATTTTGTAGAGTGTTATATAGTTATACAAATATTTATATATAGTTATACAAATATTTATACATAGTTATACACATATAGTTAAATATAATGTTGTATGTTATTATACATGTAATTATAAATATAGTTACATGTAGGTATACATATAGTTACCCATATAATCATAATTCTAAACACTTAAAATAATCAAATCCTACTTGCGTTATCATGATAAAGATTTTTGAATCCAAGATTTTTATAAAGTTACTAGTTGGATGGTTGGTGGCATCATTAAATGGGTGTAAGCCCTGGGTTTGAACCTATCATTGTTTTTTGAAGAAGTATATTTTGGTAAAAACTATGAGAATCAAAAATTGATTTTTGAATTCTGAAACTATTATTTCAGATTTAAATTTTTAAAAAACTTCTGTGAGATAAACAAAGTTGATGCATTTCAGTGCATCAAAAGTGGATAAAAGTTATAATATCATAGGAAAAAATGTTAAGGGGACCCAAAATGAAAATAATAATGTTTTATTACAATTTTTAATTTTAATATAACATTTGGGGACCCAAATCCAAAATATTTATGGTTTGGGTCTTCCAAATTCCTATACTGATAATTACCTTCCTTTATTTATACGATATGCCTATACTCAAGTATGCATATGAGTTTATGCAGAAACTTATTTTTTCATAAACAAAAACATATGCATATAAAGTTTATACATGCTCTGTATGCATAAACATATGCATAAACTCATTTTTGCATACTGAGTAAGCAGAAACGAGTTTATGCATAATATTTTTTTTATTATATTATGGATAATTATGAGAATCTGAATCTAGGTATAAAATATAACCCAAATTATAGATATTTTTTATATTGGATTCCATAACATAATTATCCATTATATATAAGTATAAATATATACTTGATTAAGGATGAAAATATGAAGTATTATTGTTGTTATTAGTGTTGTGGAGGAATTCTGTTTTTTTTTTTTTTTGGAAAGTTAGATAAAAGTTAGTGCTGTTTTTGGAAGCAACAAAATAAAAAGAATAGTACATTCATTGTCAAGAAAATCTATTTAATAAAATTCTGAAATTAAACTAATTTAAGAAAATACTTCTCAGAGCAATATTACAACCTTTTAGTGGTATCAATGGATAATATTAAATTGTTTTTGTTGTTTTGTTTTGTAATTTAAGAGATGCAAGCCTAATCTTTTTTTCTATTTAAAGATTATAATGATTTGGATTTCTTGTTATGCATATAATTGCTACTTGAGAGCTATAAGCCTACTCTATTTTCATGTTCTTTTTTCTCTAAATAATTTGTATTTTTTTGGCTCCTTTACAAGACTAATAATTATTTTTGATCACTAATTTATTTTTGATATTTTTTTAATTGCTATGTGATCAGCTAGAAAACTTGCAAAATACCTTTATGCGACATCATAAGCAAAGTCTCTTTGTTCAAGCTTCTTTGTTGTTCCATCCAAAACTATAATAAAACCATGATTTATCATTTTCATTATACATGATGAATTGTTTTATACTTAGTCCCTTACAAGGGATTTGAACATAATGCAGGTTGATGTGTTGGATTTAGCTTGGGCTTAGGTCGGCTCTTAACCTATTGACTTGCATTCCTACAAACAATTTAGAAATATTAAAAATTTAAGATATAATATATAAAAAAATGATCATATGAGATACAAATCATGTAAGTGACTAAATCTATTTTTCAAATTAAATTTATAATTTCTTTTCATTGGTTCAAATTGGAAACGTAGTCAAATTATGGTGCTAGTATGAATATAATAACCCTCATATGACTTATGAAATGTCATCCCTCCGGTGGCAATTAAGCTAGAATAAAATGAATATAAATCATTCTAGCCATAGGAATCATAATAAATCTTTCTTTTATGGTGCAATATAAATGGATGGACGAATTAACTTCTCAATTATTGATCATACAATAAATACAAGTGGCTCGGATAATATTAAGTAGTAATTGTTTGATATGAGTAAATAATGAGTTTATAATGACTCAGAATAATTTAAGGATGTCATTGCATGAGGGTTTATTATCATGATCTTAGGGCACTCTCATTCAGGGGATGTGATATGCTTAGTTTGATTAGTTAAATTTCATAGGATTTAAAATACTTTAAATTCCAATATTAGATGTTTTTGCATTTTTAATCATAAGTTTTTACAATTTTTACAACTACTTATAAAGTATAGTAAAAGTTTATGTATACTATTTCTATAGTTATATAGATATAGCTATGTTTAAATAGTTTATGCATACTATTTTTATTGTTATATAGATATAGTTATGTTTAAACACACTTATATAAAATACACTTATATTTATGTATACTATTTTTGTATATAGAGTATATAGTTATGTATATTGAAGCAGTTATTAATTCGGCATACCTACTGTGCACCATCAAAATCCACACAATGAAGATGCATTATATCACAAATGCATCAAGTTTGTACACGATTAAGTATATATATGCAATCCAAACAAACCACAGTGAAAAAAGGAGAAGAATTTTGGAAACAATAAATAACATAATCAATACGCATAAGCTTAATCTTCGATTATATGTTGATGAAGAATAAATGTATAAAACGTACCTCAAATCAAATAACAAATTAAAACTTAAACCTTGATTATATGTTGATGCGTCAGTGTCGAGAGATAGACAGCCAAATGTGGAGGTTCGCTTCACTTGTTAGAGATTATCATGTCTCGACAAGTGAATGTATATATTATCAAATTATTAATATTTTTAATTATTAAAACATTAAATAAACAATATGTATATAAAATCAAAAGGACTCATTAATTTTATTTACTATCAAAATTTTTTCAACAAAATCAATGTGTGTGTAGCAAGATATACATGAAAAACAAACACCTTACAATTTTTTAATATAATATTAATTAAACAATAAATATATAAACAATTATAAAATATATGTTTCGGCTTATCAAAAAAATATCAAATAGGTACAAAATTAACACACTTCATTTAATAAAACATAAATGAAAAGATGATTTGTCTTCTAATCACTTGCCTAAGAGTTATAAAATACTATTAATATAAAAAAATATATAAAAATTTATATTTTATGGTGATAAATTTTTAAGAATTCAAATTAAATTTTACGAAGATAATATGAAATAATTATAAAGGCATAAAATTTCATATTATTTGATATCGTTAATAATTTTTAAAATTCAAAAAATTACTTAAAGTGAGAAGATAATTAAAAAAAGTTATATTTATTTAAAACTTAATGTTAATAGTTAATAGTAAAAATATTACTCAAATATTTAATTCGTATAAATTTTAGTAGGAGCAAATATCTATGTATTTATTTATAAATATTAATTTATTTTCATTTAACTTTATTAAAAAAATTATATTTTTATTATATTTCAAGATTTGAAAATTTATAATATTTATTTTTATAAAAGTTTTCTATAATCATAAAATTTTTTTTACTTATAATAATATTTATTTTTACTAATTTATTCATCAATTCAGATATTTTTTAATAATTTTCTATTTTATCATACAATGAATTAATTTACATTTATATTAGTAGAAATTTTAATATATGTTAATTTAATTTTTAAAATATCGAAAAAAATTATTATACTTATTGAATTCATTATTTAATATTACTCTAATATAAATTTTTAAGTTTCTTAATTTAAAATTTTAGAAAAATTTTTTGTATAATTTTTTCAAAAATTAATACATCATAAAAATGATTATTTGTCTTTATTAATAATATTTTTTTTATTTTTATATTTTTAAATTATTTATTTATAATATATTTTTTTATGATTTTATGAGGAAAATGTATCTTTTAAGGATAGCTCATCTATAGACCATTAACATATATTTAATAAACAAAATAAAATAAAATATTAAAACTAATAATAAATTAAAAAAATTAAATAATTAAATATTGGCTAGGAAAATTCCGTTGCTAAATCCGCAGCTAAATTATGCATTTTATTAGCTAGGGAAAATTCATCACTATATTATGGATTTTATTAGCTAGAGAAAATTCTTTACTAAATCTGTCGCTAAATTATTAATTTTATTAGCCAAGGAAATTCCATCGTTAAATCTGTCACTAAATTAATGATTTTATTAGCTAGGAAAAATCTGTCGCTAATTTATGAATTTTATTAGCTAGGGAAATTCGGTCGCTAAATCTGTAGTTAAATCATGAATTTTATTAGCTATGGAAAATTTGGAGCTAAATCCAAAGCTAAATTAAAGATTTTATTAGCTAGAGAAATTCGTCACTAAATTCATAGCTAAATTACGGATTTTATTAGCTATAGAAAATCCATTGCCAATTCTGTAGCTAAATTACGAATTTTATTAGTTAGAAAAATTTCGTCGCTAAATCCATCGCTAAATTAAGGATTTTATTTGCTAGGGAAATTCTATCGCTAAATTCATCGCTAATTTATGGATTTTATTAGCTAGGGAAATTCGATCGCCAAATCCGTAGCTAAATAACGGATTTTATTAGTTATGGAAAATCTGTCGCTAAATCTGTCACTAAGTTCAGGGTTTTATTAGCTAGGGATATTCTATTGCTAAATCTATCACTAAATTTCTAGCTTTTTTTCAATAGAATTTACAAATTCCATCGCTAATTCGTCGCTAAATTCGTTGCTAAATCTCCCACTTTTCTTGAGTAGAATTTACGAAAAATTTTCCATCTCTAATCCGTTGCTATTTTTTTTTCAAAGAAAAATCATAAATCTTTTGCTATTCCCTAGCTAATCCCTCACAATTTAGCTAAGGATTGAACCCTAGCAAAAATTCTCTATCTAAATCAATATTTTCTTGTAGTGATACTTTTGGCTTCGTAAATATCATGCTCATGATGATTAACATACCTACATTTGAGTTTCAACATATAGATATGTTTCATGTATTTAATCTTGGAAGGGAAATCACATCATTTCTATCATATATGTGAGTGAGTCTCATGATTTACATGTAACTATCCACCATGATAATCTCATACAAATCTATCAATAGTTAAAAACCCTACTTCAAATTATATTTAATCACCATCCATCAATATCTAGAACATAAAATAAAATAAACATATTTCATTCATTAATTAAAAAACAAAGTAATGTCATATATCTTAATTTATACAAATCTTAGACTCATACTAGTTTGTTACAAATTCATGAATCCATCCTAAAGAAGACTTTGAGAAATGTGCCCTTAATTATAGGGATTAGTATTAATCATGCACTCCTTGCTTGTTTGTAGTACATCTAGGTAGTGCCAAATTTGCTCATAGGGTTTGTTAATAGCCATGAATTTTTTTGTTGCATGAAAGAGAATAAGAGAAAAATGAGAAAGATCTTTAAGAATTTCTCTATCTTTCATATTTATGATTGGGAAATCATGAATTACTCTAAATAGGAAGTCACAGTACTCAAAAGAAGGTCATAACTTTGACTTTCGTCTCTTTAGCTTGAGGTTATGACTCTATAAAATAGTTGACTCATGTTTGCATCTTGATCTTTCTATATTGCAAAGTTATGACACTGGCAATGATCATGAGTTGGGCATAATATCTTTATAACATAAAGTCATGATACTATGAAGTGGTCATGACTTCAAGTCTTTATATCATCTTGTGATCCATAAACAATTGTGGTGCTGGTATGTGACCACGAAAAGCTGAATAGCTTCTCATTTTTTGATATAATCATGGTACTGAGTAGAAGCTGCATCATTGGAACTACTCTTTCTATCGAGTTCTTTATGATTGTAGTACTAAGAAATAGTCATGGAACTAAGAAGATCTTTTATTATTTAGTAGTGAAACATAATTTTCTCTTCATATCTTTCAAGTGTCCTTACTGTGGGTGGTCATGGTTTCAACATTCTCTTCTCTCATTTATCATATTATTGTGGTGATGCAAGGATGCTATGGGACTAAAAACTAGCTCAAGCATACAAGTTATAGCTTTACCTTTGTTTGAGGACAACTATAGTAGTCTTGGAAATGACCATGTTTGAGTAATAATCTATGTAACTTTTAATATCCCAAAAGTTATGGCTCTAAGTAATTCATAGAGATTTGGTCTAAGTAGTTGTAGCTTTATAATTTTATATAGCTCAAAATTCATAATTTGGTAAAAAGGTTGTGGCTATAACCTAAGTATACCAAACCATCTTAAATATAAAGTTATAGTGCTTAGACTTGGCCATGACCTTGAGCATTAGTAGGATACTTGGTTTCTACAATGTTTAATTAAAATTGCAGCCATTTAAATTTTCTGAGATAAGTATGCCTATGACTTCATGATAATATCATAGCCACTAAGACAATACTACATAGTAGAAAGATTATTTTAATGAAATGGCAGGGTCATCACATACAAGAATTGTCCCAACTGATTAGGTAAAGTTTCGGCTAAGAATTGATACCAAAACTGTGTGACACTCATTATTCTATCTCCTTTGCTAAAGACCTCCAAAAATCTATTGATTTTATGACTTTTCATCAAAACTCGTCAAAATACCAGAGTTATGAAATCAACCCATAACATCTTTATTTTTATGTCTACGCATCCACATAAACCACCAAAATAGATAAAAATATTTTATAGTTTAAACACTAAATAAACTCATAAACCAAAATTATTATTCATCCTAAAGTAATAACTTGCCTCTCAAAAAGAATAAAAATAATATCAAACATTTTAAATCAGTTCTAAACAATCATAACATCATCATAATATGAGAAAAAATAACAAAAATATTAATTAAGATAGTTATGAACGTAGTTGGTATAATTTTCTTTTATGATCATACTCATTAAAAATGAAATTCAACATTAAGTGCTCAAACTATGGTAGAAAAATGAATGACCTTTATGAATCTTTTCTATATATAGATAGCTTATCCACCATCTTTATCAAAATATCATATAGATTTTTATGTCATTGCCTAATCAAATATAGGTTCACCTTCAGAACATTCCATTACAAAATATAATTATTTTTGGTTTGCACTATACTTTTTGATTTCATTAATCCATTGGTGCTCCCTTTATATTGTTTCATTCACATTCACTTTGTCTCGTTCTACAATTACTCTTTTCCAATCCACCGCTACTAACTTGTATAGAATTCCAAATGTTTGGTAGTTTGGATTAATCCAATATACATATATCTCATTCCTTCCTCCGAGAGTTTATAGTTCTAGTCTTCAAACATATCTTGCATTGTGATATAAAACCATGTATTTTTGATGGAGATGATTTTCCCATACTATATCATGCTTTCCAACCTTTTCCATTACTCCCATGCATGGGAAATGAATCTTTCTTTTCAACTTTCCTTGATTTGCTCTATAATCTATTGCATATTTTCCACAATATGAAAAATATTCATAAATATACTATCATGTACACCCGGGGAATTTACAATGTGATCTACCTTTCCTTCTTATATTCTTCTCCTTCTTTCTATATATTGTGTGTCAGGCATGGGAATGATGCACATTTCATACGATCTAAAGCGCCTCGTGCTCTTAAATCCTTCCGAATCTCTCACCCGCATCTCCCCTAAATTCTCAATATATTATTTCTTCCCCCAAATTCCAACCTAGCTTGGCTTGGATTGTGCAATGAAAATTGGTTTCTATACTTAGGAACTAATAGTGTGTGTTAAAATGAGTTTATCGGGGTCGGGTGTTGCACATTTATGTGCCGAAGAGGATGGCGCCTTAGCTGTGATTCCCCCTTGATATTGCTCTGTGCCCATTGCAAAGCCATGACTCTACCGATATCTTTCCAAAACGAGCCCGAAGGTGGCTAGTGCTATGCTCTGAGAGTGACCTAAGTGCCACATAGTTCGTCATTGATAATAAAGGCTACCAAAAAATAGTATATGGTAAGATTTCGCCCATCTTGAATGCTTCTCCTCATCTTGAATCAATCTTTCCGGGCCGTAAAATTGATAATTTGTGTATTACCGAAAGCTCTATTAATGCTTTCAATGGGGTAACTGAAAATCCGAATATGTTAAAATGCTCCTTTGGCTTAGATTTGAATGATGATGTTCTGCTTGATGTAGGTCTTATTAATGACCCTTCAAACAAGACTGTAACCCCGAATGAATGGAACGAATAAAATTCTAGCAGCTCTGACTATAGTTCAAGTAAAAATTCGATGGCTATGAATTCGTTATTGGACCCTGTAGATGATGCTGTCAGTATCCTGCCCTGGTGGAAGAGGATAATGGAGATTTCACAGTGGTCAAACCCCGAAGGAAAAGGAAGGAGTCGAACGTCAGGGAAGGCCCATCCTTGAACTTGAGGAACAAAGGGAGATATAAAGACCTAATTGCCAAGGGCACTGCCCCTAATGGTCCGGCATAAGATTGAAATAGGGGGCTTCAACCCCTGCAAAAATGAGGAGAAGATGCTGCCCAAAGATTTTACAATTTTTTCTGCTTGTATTTATTTTTACTGGTGGATTTGTTCTTGGAGTTTTGGAGGCTGGAAAGGGATGGGCACAAACTGCCCCCTCCCAACTATTATTTTAAAAGTTTTTTGGGGAGAGGCGAGGTCGCCTCTAGGTTTGCATGTACATGTTTATGCTTTGTGCTATACAAGATTCCAAATGGATATTTATTGCTTGGAAGTTGAATATACTTCCATATATGGGCCTGACTTTATGCCTATGCGCATCTTCACGCAAGTGGCCGGGGACAAAGCCATGTGAATATCAGCATGGGCCAGAGTACTCAGGGAATGAGCCTGTTCAGAGACCTTATTACGGATTAGTAAAACTAACAATATTCGTTGGGCTGCTCTTGGGTTTACATGCACGCTGGCACGGGGGGTTAGGTGGGATTTGGCTTGTAAAATGGCTTGTAAAATGGGTTGTAGAATGGGTTGTAGAATGGCTTGTAAAATGCTTTACGAAATCGTTTGTAACAATGTGTAATAATGAGAGGAGTGGGGAGAGCCGACCCTGCGTGGCCAGGTCTCTCAGGGCAATATCAGGCCCATGAAATGTAATAGAAAATGATGTATATTTTGTTCATTGTATTGAGCATGTGAGTGAAAAGTGTTGTAAGGGGTTTTCTTCCGGCAAAAGGGGGCACCACCAGGGCACTTCGGTACACACTAAACTTATGAAATCAATGAGATATGTGCAATTAATGATGCTTGAATGTATGATATTCGGTGGAAATGCCTTTGTGTGCTTATATTGGGAACTTGGTATAAGGATGTTTTTCGCTTGGTTTTCGGATGTAAGGGTTAGCATAAGGGCTTATTATTCTAAATTCAAGGTGAGTGTATTATTCCTAAGGATGGGTAATGTTTCTCTGTATGCATGTTCTCGGGCAGCGAAGGTTTGTAAGGGAGTTTCCAATATAATGGGTGCCAGGGGGATTCTGCTTAATATATGCTATGAAGCATATTTTATAAAATCACGTTGAAGAACAGGCTCTCTAGCCAGAGATATAAATGTCGGGTTATCTCCTTATAAAAATAGCCTTCTGGAATCTAAGGAGATTTAATTGCCCCTTCAAGCATAAGGAAGTTCTGTGGCTAATTAGTGCCTACTCAATTGATATATTTGCTATCACGGAGACCAAGCTTAGCCACAAAAAGCTAAGTTGGCTTAAAAAATCAAAGTTTAAAAGAATGCACTATTTGGATAATTTTTCTTGCTATAATAATGGGAGGCTTCTTGTCTTTTGGGATGGCTTAATAGTAAATATAGGCTCACATATCTTCACATCCCAACACATTTCACTTCATGTATCGGATGTAGAGAAAAACTTACTCTTCAGATTATCTATTATATATGGACCCCACTCAATAGTTAGTAGAAGGAGTCTTTGGGAAAGCCCATCTAAAGAGGGAAGTGATGGTTTATCCCCCTAGATTCTTATAAAAGATTTTAACTCCCCATTATCTGGACTAGATAGAGTCGGAGGTAGGATAATCACCAACTATGAATGCCAAGATGCCCTGGACTGTATTTCACACCTAAGCATGAAGGACCTCCCATCATCCAGGAGTTACTTCACCTGGACAAATGGCAGGGTTTCTAGTAAACTTGATAGATCTATGGCAAATAGCAAATGGGCCAACCTTCAATTAGATTGTCATGTAAAATTCCTTGCTCCTGGAATCTTCTCAGATCATTTTCTCGTGCTCCTAACAACTGAATGTGCGGATAAAAAAAGATTGATTCCTTTTAAATTTTGCAACATGTGGACCACTCACAAAGAGTTCACTCCACTTCTACTTAATACATGGGAAGTTAAAATTGTTGATTCTTTGATGTTTCAATTCGTTTCTAGGCTGAAGCTTCTTAAACGCCATCTTAAAAAGCTGAATGAAAAGCATTTTGGGCATAATAGTACCTGAGGGTCTCTTGCCAAGGAGGCTCTTAGCTCTATTCAGTGCAGAATGCTTGAATGTCCTTGTCCTAGTCTAAATGAGGAAGAAATGCAACTTAAAATCAACCTGAGAAAGCTGGAAGAATGCAAACGTTCATTCCTCGGGCAGAATGCCAAGATTAAAGATAGTGATAAATGTACACAATTTTTCCATGCTTTAACAAGTTCAAAATTGCAGAAAAATAAAATAGTGTCGATAGTTAAAAAAGATGGGAATTACTCTTCATCGAAAAATGATGTAGCGGAATCATTTGTTTCATATTTTGAAAGGCTTTTGGGCTCGTCAGAACCAAGGAGTGGAATTGACAGGCAAATCATAATAGATGGACCAACCCTTAATAATGAAGACCACAACCCACTCTCTTTATCCTTCTCGTCGAAAGAGATAAAAAGAGCAGTGTTCTCTATGGGCAATTCTAAATCATCGGGGCCAGATGGGTTCACAGCTGAATTCTACAAGGCTTCTTGGAAATATATCGAAGAAGATGTGGTTAGAACCGTAAGGAGCTTTTTCTACTCCGAAAGGATATTAAGGCAAGTTAATCATGCCTGCATCACATTAATCCCCAAGTCCTCGCATGCTTCCACTATCAATGATTATCGGCCTATTTCGTGCTGTAGATCATCTCCAAACTTATTGCTTCGTGCTTAAAATTAGTACTGGGTGGCATTATAAGTTCTTTTCAAGGGGCTTTCATTAAAGGGTGATTGATATCAGATAATTTTCTTCTTGCGCAATGCTTAATAAGGAAATATGCGAGGAACAGAATATCTTCCTGGTGTTTTTTTAAAGTCGGTATTCAAAAGGCTTTTGACACTGTGGAATGGAGTTTCCTAATGGAAGTACTAGATGCCTTAAATTTTCCAAAACACTGTATAAAAATAATCAACGAATGCATATGCTCTACTTCTTACTCGGTGGCGATAAATGACCAATTCCATGGCTTCTTTAAAGGCGGAAGAGGTCTTAGGTAAGGAGATCCTATATCCCCCTATCTCTTTATCATATGCATGAAATATCTTTCGAGATTGCTACTTGATGCCTCTTCTTTGATAATTTTTCATTTCACGTAGGTTGTGCTCCACCTAAGTTATCTTAGCTGATGTATGCAGATGACCTAATTATCTTCTCTAGAGGAGACGTGCGCTCATCCTCCGTAATCTTAGATACGCTCAATAAATTTTCTACAGTTTCAGGTTTGAATGCAAACTCCTCCAAAGCGAATATCTTCTTTGGAGGGGTGAGCAAAGAAATCAAAAGCAAGATCCTTGAATGTTCAGGTTATGAAGAAGGCACACTCCCATTTGTTTTCCTTGGAGTTCTGCTCTCTTCCAGCAGATTAATCTCCTCACATTCTCCATTTTGCTGGCAAAAATAACTTCGGCTATCCACCAATGGGCGAGGAAATCTTATCCATTGCCGGTAGACTTGAGCTTCTTCACACGGTTGTTCAAGGGATACTGGTTTTTGGTTTTCTTGCTTCCCTCATATGTTATTAACTCGAATTAAAAAGCATGTAGAAGATTCTTGTGGTGTAGACCGACCGTTGGCAGATATAGGCTCAAGGTTTCATGGGACAAGGTGTACTCGCCCATTCCCTCGGGACGTCTTGGTATTCTTAACCTCACAATATGGAACAAGGCCTTTTTTATTAAAAATTTATGGCGAATTAACATGAAAGAGGATTCACTCTAGATTAAGTGGATTCACCACTTTTACCTTAACACCCAAACCTTTTGGGAATACCGCATATCAAGAGGAGACTCTCCATCCTAGAAAGCCTAGAGGTGTCAAACATGCCGGGCCGGGCCGGCCCGGCACGAGGCACGGCACGGTTCGGCCATGCCTGGGCTAGCCCGGCACGTTTTTAAACCGTGCCCGGGTTAGGAAATGCACGGCACGACACCCCGACACGGGTTCGTCCCGTGCCGGTTCAAGCAGGCACGCGTGGGGTGTGGGCGTGACCAGTCCCCCCCCCGGTAAAAAGACCGCGGGTTGGTCTGATTGGACCCGACCCGCGGTCCCGACTGCCGAGCCCCGACGGGCTTAGACCCGATCAATCCCAACGGCCAAAAAAAAAATTCAAACTTTAAAGATTTTCAGCCGTTGGATTCGCCTCCAACGGCTAGGGGGCAGAATCCAACGGTCCTCGTGATTCTGCCCCTTAAAATTATATTAAAAATTCAAAAAAATAATAAAAAAATTTCTTTTTTAATAAAAAATTAATTTCTTTAGTCTATAAATTCTACCCCCCTCCCTATAACATTTATGTTTTTCAAAAACATATCTCCTCTCAAAATTTTCTCTCTCTCACATAAACCGTGCATCTCTATCTCGGGCCTCGGGATTTTGATTTCGGCTTGGATTTTCGTGAAACTCTACTTGAGTTTTGAACATCAGAGCTTCATGTGGTGCACCTTGCACGTGACTGACATCATTGCTTTTACCGGGTAATTTATTTTACGTTTTTATTTACTTTCTCTCTCTAAAGCTTCACTCTCTAGAAAAACATAGGAAAAAAAACATAAAAAATGACAAATACACCTGACACGTATTTAAATTTGGAAAATGAAAATGTTAGTGTTGCACAGACGTCTACGGCTACTGAAACTTTGGTTTCTCCAGTCGTCTCAACCCAAAGTTATAAAAAACAAAAAACTAGGAGGACTTCTGTAGTTTGGTCTCATTTTAAAATCATAACACAAATAAATGTTAGGGGTGAGGAACTTGAAATGGCACAGTACAAATATTGTATGAGACTTTTAACATGCAAGAGTTCACGTGGGACTGGGCACCTTAAGAGGCATGCCGAATTATGCACCAAAAAATATGGACCCTTAGATCCTAGGCAAACCCAACTTGGCACTACATTTTTTGAGACTGGATCGAGTTCAGTCTCAAAGTTTACTCCATTCGTATACTCCAGCTAGTTGGGTAGGGACGGCATGACCAGACTCATCACATTGATGGGTCTTCCGATCAGATTTTCGGAAGATCCGAGGGTAGTCCGCATCATGCAGACTTATTTTCAGCCTTCCTATCGTAGGATTCCTATGTCCACATCTAGGAGTGACATACTAAAGATATATAAGTTAGAAAAACAAAAAATAATTAAGGAATTTATGGCATATAGTGGAGTGGTGTCCGTGACGTCCGATATATGGACATGTCATGATGATTCTTCTTATGCATGTCTCACGAGTCACTATGTAGATTCTAACTGGACAATCAATAAAAAAATTTTAGGATTCAGTGAGATTCTTCATCCTCATGATGGCTCGGCCATTTTTGAGTGTATGATGAAAATATTTAGGGAATATAAAATTCAAAATAAAATTTTGTGTCACTTTCGATAATGCTTCTAATAATGGAGTAGCGATCAATATGTTTGTTAGGAATATTAGAGACGCACCATTAGGAGAGATCTTTCATGTCAAATGCATGTGTCATGTGATTAACCTGATAGTTCAAGCGGGTATGAAGGTGTGTTCCCCCGCATTGGAAAATATATGCAATGCACTCAAGTATATTCGCACTCCTCGCAGACAACAAGAGTTTGGCACTCTCTGTTTGTCTGCGAATCTTAAGAAGAAGAAATTCCAATCGGATGTGAGACATCGTTGGAACTACACGTACCTGATGTTGGAATCATGTGTTGGATACGAACACGTGATATCCGACTACGTCAATAGTAAGAGTGACGAACTTATTATTGACGACACTGACTGGGCTTCAGGAATTTCATTTATGAAATTCTTGAAGATATTTTATGACACGACGAACATGTGTTCATCGGTTTATACGCCCACCACTTGCATTGCACTCCGGTGCATATGCAACATTAGTAGCATGTTTAGGAAGTATCAAGCTGACCCGATGCTTAGCCATATGGTTGCTGAGATGGAGACCAAGTACTTGAAGTACTGGTCCACCATTCCATCTCTTTATTGCCCTGCTGCATGCATGGACCCTAGGGCTAAGGTGGAAGGGCTAGAAAACACCCTGACTTTCATTTCCTCGTGCATGAACCTGGAAGAGCCACCTGAAGGGTTCATTTACGAGAAGTTGACAGACCTGTTTACATACTACGATACTAGGTATGGTGGTGGTGAGACTGTGATTACGGACATTGATACCTTGTTCGGAGATGATGATTATTCCATTAACCTAGCGAGGGGGAAACGTAGGGGTGGACCATCACATAGGAGTGAGCTATCTCGGTACTTAGATACTGATTACTGCTCAATCCTATCACATTCTGATAATAAGAATCTTGATTTATTACAGTGGTGGAAATCATATGAGTCCACCTATCCCATGCTATCTAGGATGGCACGGGATCTACTGACTCCTCCGGTGTCGAGCGTAGCATCGGAGTCTGCTTTTTCTGTTGCAGTGAACGTGATTTCAGATAGGAGATCGAGATTACGTATAGATATGGTTGAGGCCTTGGCATGTTTGAAGGATTGGGAGGAATCGAGGTTTAGCATCCATGATCGTGCTGAAGCTGGGACTGGGATAGACACTGCAGTCGCATCCACATCCACTACGATGGCGGAGGAGCTGATTGCCGATGATGATGATCCATATGATACTGATCTTGATGTTGCGGCGGATGATTCTCATGATATGCCGCTTGATGATTGATGCTGATCTGTTGTTTTTGTTTCGATATTTTTTTATTCATAATATTTATACGCTTTGTTTGTATGTTGTGTTGAAACTTATACTTGTTTTGTTCGGACCATCGGTTTCAAATGCATGATTGGTAATTTTTCATTTGTGTAGTTTAATTTTTTTTTAATTTTAATTTTTACTAACATAATGTATTGATTTATTTTTTTTACGATTTAAATTTTATTTTAAAAATTAATAACTTTAATTTATAATTAATAAATTATAAATATAAATAAAGCTATACTAAGTTGAATTTGATAAAAAAAATAATTTTCTAAAATTTGTTTTTTTTTTAATTTTAATTTTTAACATTTTTTAAAAAAATTATATTTAATAATTAATAATCTACATAGTGTAGAGTGTAGACTACACTTAACCTTAAGAAATAAAATTTACAATATATAAATTAAAAAAAAAACAATATTCTGATTTCAGATTTCTGCCTGTCCGTGCGACCTCCCGTCCCGTCCTGGTCCCGCCGGCCCGACCCTGCCTCTCTCTCACTCTCAGCCTATGCCCTACAGCCCTGGCCCCTGGCCTGTATGGCCAGGCCGTGCCCAAGCGGGCCCGGCACGGCCCGGCACGGCACGGCCCGACGTGCCGGGCCTGCCGTGCCGGGCCACCCTATATTTAAACCGTGTCGTGCCGGGCACGGTAGCACGATCATGCTTGTTAAAAATGGGCCGAACCGTGCCGGGCCGGCCCGTTTGACACCTTTAAGAAAGCCTTAAATCTCAACTAGAGATATGCTTCTTTCCAAGGCAGGCTCAAAGGATCAAGCTAAAGCATTATTGAATTCATGGGGCAAAAATGGTAGGATTGTTTCTAACGCCTACAGTTTCATATCTGGTTTTAATGCCTAAAAAGATAAACATTGGGTCAAAGCTATATGGATGAAAAATAATATGCCCAAGCATGTCATTAATTTATGGATCACCAAGCAAAGAAAACTTAGGACAAAAAATAAGGAATTCTCAGCGCTGGATAACCTAACTGCAAATTCTGGAGCGACGTAGAAACTTTTAACCACGTATTCTTTGAATGTTGGTTCTCTAGGTACGTGATGGAGGAGATTAAAGCTTAGAGAAATTTTGAAGAGGATACTAGCTCAATTTCCACAGTCTTCAAAGCTATTATGAAGAGGTACACAGCAGAAACTCCAAAAAATAATGTTCAGAAAGCAGCCTTCGCAGCCGCGGTGTATCACATTTAGCAGGAAAGAAATAAAGATTCTACGAAAAGTATACCCAAGATGCATAATTTCTAGTTAGAAAGATTAAAACCGAAATTTATATTGTTTTCTCCAAAGAATGTAATAGTTTAAATATCCATTGGGTTGTATAGAATTTTTGATAGTAAATTTATTATTTATCAAAAAAAAATTGTGTTAGCCATGGTGAGGGATGAGCATTTTTCCTAATTGTTTGCTAGTCCCTTTCCTTCAAGCATCAACTTTTTTTTTCTATTTTCTTATATTTTTATTTGTATGCCCGACAATGTTAGGAGAGGCACATTATATTAATTAGTTCATCCATAAAAAATCTCATAGCTAAACACAACAAAGTAATAAAAGAAAGATAAATTACTTGACCATAAGATCTATCCTTGAGTAATCCAAGAATCAATTTCTCCCAAATATTTTCCACATCAAAATGGTACCCAATGAAAATGGTACATCCATTTGCACGTGGAGAGTGAATCATATAAATAAGCAAATGAAATACAACTAAATTTAACTCACACCCATGAGTTCTCCCCACATCAAATATCTATATACATTTTTCGATGTCACTATTTATGTTCCCTTTCCATTTGTTAACAATTTAGTGAATGTTAGAATATCTATTTTCCTATGGAGAGTTTTAAAATCAATATTATCTTCGATTCTATGAATTCAAGTAGCTCGTTAAAGATTCTACCATCAAAACAAACACATATCCATCTCACATAGCATGTCTTCCCTACCTATCCTTTAAATTCACATAGAACTCATTTACATCTAAGGCATTCCCTACCTATACATATAAATAATATCAACCTTTATTTTTTTAATAATGTTACCAAAGGGATAAATGAATTTACTAAATCCCTTCTCTCTAATAAATCTTTTTTTGGATAGCATAGAATCCATCCATCTCTACCTACTCTCTATAACAAAAGTCATCATGGGGAAATTGAAACTATAAGTAGCATTTTTATTGTGCTAGGTTTCCATCTCTTCCTTTTCTTATTATAGCTCATCTTTATGATATTTTTCTTTAATGATCTTTTTATTTTCATTATCATATCAATAAACTGAGAGGATATAAGGTGAATTATCATGATGTCAATGAAAAATTATAGATTTTTGTGGAGTAGATTCGAGGGTTAAGAATTTATAGTCATGATCTAGTAATTGAAGGTAATAACTTTATGAGTTTATATTTTTTTTGTAAATGAAAAATCATGGAATTATGGAAGGAAATACCTTCCAAATTGTAGTATTGAATCATAATCATGACTTTTCCATGTAGCTTTTATAATACTCTTCCTTTTGTAGCACAAAAGGCATGACTTTGAAAAACTATCATGACTTTATTATGTAGTTACTATGATGTTTTTTCTTCTTAAGTAATAAAGTTGTAGCTCTAAAAAACTATTATGGCTTTGGGAAAAAAAATATGAATAATTATTGGTTTTAATATGTTATTCTTTTGTGTGTATGAGATCTAAGTGTAAATATGTACATGTAGCTTTTATTCTCATGACAATCATATTTCATCACACAAGCATCAAAAAAATTATTGGATTGCCTCCCAAGTATAGTACTATATTTAATGTCTGTAGCTTTTATTCATGCTAGCTTCTCAATATATTGTTTTACTTCTTTATCTTGCATACTTTCAGTATTAGTAGTAGATGATGGTTGAATGATTGTCTCGATTCCTTCATCCACAAAATAATTTTCATGATTTTTCATCTTTATTTTCTATTTAACCTTGGCAATATGAAATATCTTGGATTTTTCAATTTTATGCTCACACACTTCCACAAGTTTCTCCATTCAACTACCAAAACTTTTTGGTTAACTTTAACTTCTTCTTTCTAATTAAGGTTGTAACTTTGAGTTTCTATTCAAGATTTTCTACCACAAATATCTTCATACTAACCATAGAGATTTTTTCATTTATTTCATCATCTTCTTCTTGAATATTTGAGGCTATAATTTTTTCATCAAGATTTTCTACTACAATTATCTCCATAATAACCATGAAAAATTCATCATTGACTTCATCATCTTCTCTTTTGTTGTATATGTAATTTGTTTTTTTTTAATAATTTGTTTTTATAACCAAATATTTTTTTTGTTTTAATATTTTCATGTAAGTGCAAGAAAGGAAATATTAAAAGGCCGGGGATGCAGCAGTAGCACAATAATGGAGGTCCCACTGTCTAGTCAGCGGGCCGAAATTTTTGGAGCTGAGCCTGGCCCATCCCATGATCCGACCCACTCTGGTTAAATGAGCCGAGAGAATTTTTAATATAAAATGTTATGTAATTTTATTTTCGGGTGGATGTTTTTGGACCCGTGGAACTGTTCATCGTCTCTTTCTCTTCTCTCTGCGTAATTTATCACGACTGTTCTGTGTATTGCATACTGTAAGACAATTTCTGTTGGTATAATTTGAAACGCATAAGTATTTTTTGGTGGATGTAGCTAGTTGTACTGAGCGACTAGCGAACCAGGTTATTTTTGGTGTTTATTTCTCATTTTTGATTCTGTCATGGATAGTTGTTGGATTGGGATATATATATTGCTTGTTTTTTGTGTTTCTGTTCTTTTTGTATCTTTATCTCACTATCTTGGAAGCGCCCAACATCTTTTAATAATTGTGATTGTATTTTCAATTTCCTTTTCTAGATTTTCAACCATAATCATTTTTGCCTTAGCTATATAGATTTCTAATTTAACACTTTCTTCAGACTTAAACCAATCCATGGCTTCATCTTTATCTCTCCATTGTCTCAACCTTTATTCTTCAGTAGCATTGTCTCTTCTCAATTCTCTCAGCAATTCTTCAAGTTCAATTGTCAATTTAGATTCTAAAGATGGTTGAGATTCAAAAAAATATACTCTACTCATTACTTCTATATCTCTAATCTTCATAACTCTCATCTAGCTGATAAGAGGGATGATACTAATACAATAAAATTAACAATAAATGTTACTTTTTTGAGTATGATACGTCTCATTATAATGATAGTTTAGGATATTTTTACTCACTTTTGTTGCACATTTCACAAAATGAATTTCATCTGCTTCATTCTCTTCTTGTAGCTCATTAGGGTAATTCATTATGAAGTCTTGGAAAGATTGACTATACATATTGATATTTTAGATTGATGACTAGAAATGAAGATAATAAGAAAATAATACAAATAAAATATACAAGGCAATTATATATGCTGTATCTGTAATTTGTTTTTTACTTAATAAGCTGTTTTAATATTTTCATGTAAGTGCAGGAAAGGAAATATTAAAAGCCCGGGGATGCAGCAGTAGCACAATAACGGAGGTCCCGCTGTCCCGTCAGCGGGCCGAAATTTTTGGAGCAGAGCCTGGCCCGTTCCATGATCTGACCCACTTCGGTTAAATGAACCGAATGTTTATTTTTTGTATAAAATGATTTGTATTTATTTTTTCGGGTGACTGTTTTTTGACCCGGTTGAACTGTTCATCATCCTCTCTTATTCTTTCTGCGTGATTTCGCGACTGCTCCGTGCTGCATACTATAAGATGTTCTGTTCTTGGTTTTAATCTGTAACGCATAAGCATTTTCTGGTGGAGGTAGCTAGTCGTACTGAGCGACTAGCGAACCACGTTATTTCCTATGTTGATTTCTCGTGTTTTTTTGATTTTGTCGTGGATGCTGTTGGATTCGGATATATATATTGCTTATTTTTCTGTGTTTTCTGTTGTTTCTGTTCTTAATCTCACTACCCATGGAAGCGCGATTGCCCAACAATCTATGTTAAAATACTTTAACAAGATTTAGTTTTAAAATTTGGGAATATTAACAAGATTTAGTTTTAAAATTTGGGAATAAGTATGTTGACTCATATTGACTAACCTAACTAAATAATCCCCAACAATGGTATCAAAAACTTATTGTGACTTTGTTATACCACATAATTTTATCAGTTAGGCAATATTCAAAAAGTTTGTTAATGAGAATATCCTATCAATTGAGATCCAAAAGTGTATGGGTTAAAAAGTATTTAAGTGTATTTTCATCTAGATATTGATTACATAAAGATTGTATTGATAGTTTAGTTATTCAATAATAAGATAACACTTTTTTAGTAAAATATATATTCAAATTATTAGACAATCTTAGGTCCGTGGTTTATTCATTTAATCTATATGATGATATTTATGTTGCTCGAATTATATTATGTTGGACATAGAATAAAAGTTAGGGTCTTGTGTAATACCTTCTTGCCCTAATAGAATATGAGATGGTTATCACCATTGAGTCTATCCCAATGGTGGTCTATTCATAATTGCCTCCTTAGTATATCACTATTAGCATAACAATCCATTTCTACTCAAGAGTCATTCATAATCTTTTACCATTTAGACAATTTTATGAACTACCCTTGATAGCTACTTTGTATGCATACTTATATTATTTAGTCTCAAATATAAAAAGACCAAAGATTAGCATTATTAATTAGCATTTGCACTTCAACTTAAAAAGCACCATACTTTCTTTATTAATATACACTTCATTTAAATTTTGCTATTAGGAACTATATAAGTAAAAGTAATTCACATTGGTTATCACCACCTTATGAGTAATAGCATACTCACACTTGTCTTAAAAATAGCCTATCATTTTAATCTTCAGTGATAATGTGACTCTTATACTAAAGATGAATTCCTTGAGAGAAAATTCAATAAAGTGTCCATCCCAATTGAGAACTAGTTCTTTTAAGACATGTATAATGAATTGATATGTAGGGGTATTTGTACATATGGTTTTATAAGTATCATACTCAATATGCTTAACATACCCAAATTTTAGTTTCAACATAGAGGTTTATCTTATATATTATCATCAACAGGGTTGTCATTTCCTTCCTATCATACGCATGAGTGAGTCTCATAGTTTAACTATCATTATCTACCATGATAATCTTGAATAAACCTACCAATAGTCAAAATCCTAGTTCAAGTTCTATTTAATCACTATCCATAAATATCCAACGCATAAAATAAATCAAACATATTCATTCATTAATTTAAAAAGAAACTCACATCACATATTTCAAGTTACTTAAACCTTGGACCAATGCTAGGTTGGTATGAATTTCTGAATCCACCCTAAATAAGAAGGGTATGAGAGCCACAATTATCAACTCTAGAGATTAGCATTAATCTTATGTCACGTTCTTGCTTGTGGAACTCCTAAGTAGTCTCGAATTCACTCCTAGGGATTTGTAGTTGATGTGACTTTACTTGTTGTGTGAGGGAGAAGAAGAGAAAAATGAGAGAGATCCTTGACATTTACCTATCTTCCATAGTTACACTTAGGCGACTTTACATTATCCTAAGTAAGAATTGAGAATTTTAGAAGATGGTTTTAACTCTAGTTTTCATATATTTGGCTTGAGGTTTTGACTCTATAAATGATCATAACCATGATTTGCATATTGACCTTTTCATAACATAAAGTCATGGTGTTGATAATGATCATGACTTGGACCTAATACCTCAATAATACAAATTTATGATTATTACAAGAAAATATCGATTTAGCTAGAAAATTTTAGCTAGGGATCAATCCCTAGCTAAATTGCCAGGGAAATTTTTCATAAATTCCGCTCAAGACTAGCGGGGGATTTAGCGATGGATTTAACGACGGATTAGCAACAAAAATTTTTCAAAAATTCCGCTCAAGAAATGCGGAGATTTTAGCGACATATTTAGCGACGGAATTTTCTAGCTAATAAAATATGGAAATTAGCGACGGATTTAGTGACGGAATTTCCCTAGCTATTAAAATATGGAATTTAGCGATGAATTTAGAGACGGAATTTTCCTAGCTAATAAAATCCAGAATTTAGCGACGAAATTTCCATAGCTATTAAAATATAAAATTTAACAGCGGAATTTCTCTAGCTAATAAAATCATGAATAAATTGACGGATTTAGCGACAGAATTTCCCTCGCTAATAAAATATGAAAATTAGCGACGAAATTAGCGATGAAATTTCCTTAACTAATGAAATACGGAAATTAGCGACAGATTTAGTGATGGAATTTCCCTGGTTATTAAAATCCAGAATTTAGCGACGGATTTAGCGACGTAATTTTCCTAGCTATTAAAATACAGAAATTAGCGACGAAATTAGCATTTAGTAATATAGAATTATTACTCAAGGATGTGTAATAATTTTAGTATGTAAATTGGTTTAGTGTTTTAATTTTCAAATAATCTTGAGTATTTTGGTATTTTTAGATGATGTGTAAGTATTAAAATAAGACATAAATGGATTGATTTTACAACTTGGGAGTTTCGGTAAATTTTGATGAAGAGTAGAAAAATTGATATATTTTTTGAAGCGTTGGATAATTGATAGATTATAGAGCATCATATATTTTTAGCATCTATTCTTGGCCAAAATACTATCAAATTTGTCATGACAATTTTCTATGTCACGACTTTACCACCTAATTAGCATAATTATTAAACTATGTAATATATATTCTTTGTAACTGTGATATTATTAGAGAGTCAAAATCATTTTTATCTCATAATAATCAAATGATTGTGACTTTAATTATATGTCATAGTAACCAAGTATCCCAATGGTACTAAATATCATGGTCACTTCATTGTATCACGACTTTATTTTTAATAAGGTTTTTTAGTCTTAAGTCAGAGTTGTGATCTTTTTACAAAGTCACAACTTATAATCTATAGAAAGTTACAGAGCAAAAACTACCTAGGCTGTAGTCATAGAAATTATTCAATATAATAAATTTTATACACAAATATTCTACAGGGTATTTACTTGAGTACATTCATTTTCCAAAGCTGTGACTCTTATTCTCAAGAGAAGGAAAACCCATAACTTTTATGTCAAGCTAATTTCTAGTATAATGATCTTTTTGCAATGCCATGACCATATGTTATATATGAGAAGTTATAGTCAATGTTGTGGCCACCCCAGCATCAAAAGCACTTACAATACAAGAAAAATCATTCTTTATGTTGTCGTCATTCTCATTGACAATTTCAAATGTTATTAAAAGTTTAAATTATTCTTAGACTTACTCTCTTAGTTTTGAAAATTTATAATCATTGATTAGACTAATTGACTTCCTCTCGAGTTTTGTAGCATTTCAAAATTTAATCATGTTTTAATCGACACATTAAAAGTTTAACTATTTTTACATTTTAATTTTTAACCAATAAATATTTATAACAATCACATACCATGTTAAAAATAAACATTATCCATTAGTAGCTCAATAGTGAAAAAGCATAAAATAAAATATCTTTTTATTTTAATTCTATCTTAGTATAATTTTCATACAACTCAGTTGAATTTCATGTTACTTGTATCATTGAACTAGTTATTCATGTAATAAAATTGGTAACACACACACACACACACACACACACACATTTCCACTAATCACAAGGTACCTATTATTTCTTTCTTAGCACTTTTCCTAGCATTGTACTCAATCCATTCATAAACTTTCTTGAGAGAAACTCCACCTTCAACTCTCTTTTCTTAGTGTTAAGTTGAATTATCATCATCGATGAATTTTATTTAAAGAGTTTTGGTCTCATTCCTTTATATGATGTTTTTATTAAATCTCTTGTAACAGGTTTAGTAAAAAGATCCACCAATTTTTGTTAGAGATGATTTTCTTAAGATGAACACCTTTAATAATTATTATATGAATTAATTTAATTAATAAAAAGATTTATTCATTAATTTGATTTTTATTATTTCTATGAATTGATATCAATCTTAAATTAATTAATAAAATAAATAATATATTACATAGCATGAAGGAAATCATGATGTGATCATGATAATGAGATTTCTATTATGTATAATTATGTTGTATTTAACTTATATTTAGTTATAAGATCAACCAAATTAGACATTATTGATCCAAATAAACTAGCACATGTCATGATATATGATTTTATCAAGTAGTTGATCGAATGAACTATGATAATCATGATGATAAGAGTAGACATTTATATGCATGCTAAAAGCAGTGAAGTACATCAAAGATATACTATTAGAAAATCATTAGGATTATCCATTTTTTATAGATGATAATTTCATCCATAGCAATGATGCAAGGTATCCTTATACTAGAGGTACTCAAGTTTATTTTGGATATTAATACTATGTTTTGATTTATTCCTTATTTCATTTATCAAGATCACTCATAGGATGATGGTTGGGTAACACTGAGATGTTCAAAAGTAGTTAATTAGTCAATAGAGGATTCACCTCTCCTAATAGAGGGATGATACATCCACATACACTTGTTAGTATTATTAACTAGATATATCTGATCATAGTAAATATGCCATGAAGAATAGCTTCGATAGTATGACTAATGACTAATAAGTCTTGATAAAAAAATTATTCATACTTGATTTAGATGTGTCATTGCCAATCTAGCAGGAGCTATATCATTCATTATCAAAACTGTGTGGAGTATGAGAAGGTGAACAGATAATTTATAATTGATGATATCTGTGAAATATTTTGTAATTAGAAAATTGACTCTGGTCAATTGAGAGTCATGATGTGTTACTAGATATTATTTATAGTTTGCTTGATTCGAATAGTGAATTGAGTGGCCAAAATAATTGAAATATATGTGTTACACACTTAGAAATTTGAAGCTATAATAAATTGATATGGGTTTGATCCAAATTTAGGGTCATTTTTAGATATTATATAAATATGACTTTAGAGAATTTGTGCTTACTAATGATCTTGAGGCCCATCATAATAAAGCCTCATGAACATGAGAAACACATAGCTTGCCCACCCAATGAGGAGGGGTCTTTTGGACATTTCTCACCCTAGTCTAACATGGTAAGACCATGCATGAAATGGTAATATGGTAAATGAGAATCAAACCAAGTCAAAGTTCATTGAACTTAGCCTTAAATTTATGTATTCTTTTATGGAGAAGCAATATGGAAGACATGTGGAGCTCATTCCCCTATCAAAGAATAATTCAAGCTTATAAGTTTTTGTTTAAATCACATAATTATGTCTAAATTTTTTGAATCTATATAATTCAAATGAAATGAATAAAAAAGATCTCCAACTTTCCATAATATGTGGAAAAAAGAAAAAAATAATATTCTATACATGAACTTGATTGATCTGAGAAAAGAAGAAAGTAGTCTTCTTATAATTGCTCTTAGGGTTCTTTGGCAGATATTAGAAAAGCTTCTTAAGTTTGTGTGGAAGTGAATAAGTTTTTTTTCTATATTCCATCTCTCTTTCTTGATCCAAGTTTGGCTAGCACCAATTTGTATCAAAGATCACTTCCTTAGAGGTTTCTAATTTTTATTTTGTGTGGATCATTATTAGAGGCATGATCTGATTTAGAAGCTATGGCCTACTACATATCCTACACCAAAGTAGGTGTCACTTCAATAAGTAATTTTTTTTTCTTGTATGATATCTATCAATGATGTCAATTTTGGAGATCCATGGTTGCTTCATCGATGAGATTAAAAAAATTTAATTTCTGCTACTACCCCTGAGATTGTGTTGCTAATAATAAGATCTTAACAGTGATATCAGAGCCACCTTGGATTCATCCAAAAATGATATTGATAGAAGGAATGCTGAAAATTGAATTCTATAGATCGAAAATTTAGTGTCTTAATTTGAAATTAATCTTGATTATTTTCTACCATATAAATGATTATAAGGTGAGAAAAATATTTGAAAAGGATTCAAATCATCAAGTTTATTTTTTAAAATGGACAATTTTAAAATATGGGCTTTAGAAACCATTGATTGAGTTTTGGTTTGTTCTAATTGGACTAACTTACTCAAATTAGAAAGATTTATTTTAAGTGTTGAATTGAGTTTGTTTTGGATTTAAAACAATATTATTGGAATCTAGAATGTCAATTTTTATTATTTACTTATTGCATAAGATGAATGTATAAGGGTTTATGAAATATATATGATTGTTAGTTATGGACTATTCCCAATATTATTATGCATTTGGATGTTTTCATGCAATGAAAAATATGGCATGTACATCCATGCATCTCTCATAATATATATATGTATTATTTTTCTCATCTCAATTCTCTTCAAATATAATTGGTTGTAATTCTTTTTGAAATATAATTTGATTACATAGGATTAGGATAGGTTGAGGACATAAAGATTAAGCTTATTGCAAGGAGGCACCATGGAGATGAAGATTCATTAAATATAAATGTTTATTTCATTTCAAAAGGTTTGTAACAAGATGCAAACCCTAGGTTTGACCTATTCAATTCCTCCATGGCTTAGAGGATTGACTATTATATAACAAAGGAATAGTTATATAACTATTCCTTTGTATGTTATTATGATGATTATATATATAACCATGCTTTAAAATGATGATGTATGTTCATATGATGCTTATTTATATAACCATGTATATTCACTGTATATGCTAACACAATAATCTATCATCTAAGGGAGCTCTTAGATGAACAACCTAGATTTGAAAGGTTCAAGGACTCTAAGTTTCTCTTTCGTTCTAAGATAGGTAGGGGGCCATCTCTTGTACAACATGCAGTAAAGGTGAATGAATACACCAAAAGGATGGGACAATTATGATTTGTAATGGATCATGAATTAAATATTGTCTTAATTCTAACTAGTTTACTTGATAGTTTTTAACTTTTTTTGCAAAACTATAGGATGAACAACATTATATTCATTATTTTTGAGCTTATCAATATGCTCAAGATAGTTAAACCTTCTTTGAGAAAGGAGGGTACATCAGTTATGCTTGTGGAATCTTAAAGTTCTAATAAGAGTTCTAAGAACAAGAAAAATAAATCCACTAGGGCTAAGGGAGGTGTGGCCATGAAGAAAGCTAAAGAGGCAGCACAAAAATGATTTGATTACACTCTAGCAAGGATGGCCATTAATAAATGAACTACAAGCACTATTTGGAGTCCTTGAAGAAATAAGCATCTAATGCCCTTACTACTTCATGTGTGTTTTCCATCAATGTTAATAATACTTTTAACAATAACCAATGGGTATTAGATACAAGTTGTGGCTCATACATATGTAATGATATGCATAATGCCTAAAAAATAGTAGGAAGCTCAACAAAGGAGAGTGATTTATGTATTGAAAATGGGACAAAATTGTTGTATTAGCTAGAGGGACTTATGTATTGACCCGCCTTAGTAGATTTGTTTTAAATTTGAATGAAGTCTTTTACATACTAGTTCTACTTAAGAACATCATTTCTATTTCTTATTTGAAAAAAAAAAGATTTTCATTAAATGCAATTTTTTATAAAAATTGTATGTTATGCAATGAGATATACATATTAGATATGTCTAATCCAATTTTAAATATCGATGATAATAAAATAAACAAAAGAAAAACAACCTAAAATCATCCAGCTTATGATATTTTCACCTTGATCATATTAGTGAGAGGTACACGATTAAGTTACATAAAGGTTATAGCTTAAGGTCATTTGATTAAGAATCATATGACACATGTGAATCTTTGCTTATTAGGAAAGATGACAAAGTTATCCTTAAAAAGAAAGGGTGAACATGCTAATAAGAAATTAGACTTAATTTTCTACAAATGTATGTGGTCCAATGTCCATACAAACTAGAGGTGGATTCATTTACTTTATTATCTTTATTGATGATTACTCATTATATGAATATTTGTATCTTATGAAATACAACTATGAGGTATTTCAAAAGTCAAATAATTTTGATATGAGGTAGTGAAATAACTTGGAAAAGGTATTAAGACACTTAGGTCAAATTAAGGTGGTGAATACTTGAGGCAAGAATTTTTTATTATCTTGGGAATAATTGTATATAAACCTAGTTGATTCAACCTTACATGTTATAACATAACATCATGACTAAAAAAAGAAACCAAATTTTACTAGATATGGTGAGATCTATAATGGACTTAGTGGATTTGCCTAAATTTTACTGGGGTCACATACTCGAGACTATTATTTATATACTAAATACAATCCCATCAAATATAATCGATATTATACCATAGGAGATGTGGCCTAACATGAAGTCCTATTTTTTTATATAAAAGTATGGGGTTATCTAGCTTATGTGAAATGGATTATGTTAGACAAGTTAGAAGCCAAATCATACAATGATTTATTTGTAGGATATCCCAAAAAAATGATGGAATATCAATTCTACAACTATTTGGAAAAAAAATTATTTTTTTCAAAGGATATCGCAATCTCAATCTTCTTAGAGAAAGAGTTTTTTCTAAGAGAAGATCATGAGAGTAAAATTGAACATGAAGAAGTTCAAGATGTTCAAATAGACATAGATTAGTGTTAGGTATGAAACTATTAAATATTCTTATTTTTTTTTTGGTAATGTGTGATGATTTACAAGCATGAAAATGAGTTATAATTAGATTGATTTCATGACTTTAGAGTTCTAGTAGATTTTGATGAAGAGTCATGAAATAAGTATATTCTTGGATTTGTTTGACAACATGGCAGTGTTTTGCTTATCAAGTAGTTTTGATATATATTCCAGATTAAAACTTTAATTATTTAGTCATGACAATCTTTTTACACCAAAATTCTATCACTTAGTTATCACATTCCTTCAATTATGCAACACATTTTTATTGGCTATGATATTGACTTGAAGTCGCATTTATATTTATCTAGTTACAATTAAATAGTTATGACATTAATTTCACATGACTTGTGGACTCCAAAAAGTTACATAACTAAAACTACTCAGACCAAAGTTATGGATATTATCCACACCTCGCCTTTTGGACATATAATATTATAATGGGGATTACTCGAGAATGATCATTTCTCAATGCTACTATTATTTCCATTAAGAGAAGGCACAACCATGACTTGAAGTACTGGTTAATTTGCAATGCCCTAGTCAATCCTAGTGTCATGACCATTTGATGGAAAAGAAAGACCAAGGTCAGAGTCAACTATTATCAATGTCATGACCATTTGATCCATTCCCAGCATCATTGGCATTTGATATATATAAGAAATGATAAGACCACTATCATGTTATTCTCAACACATACAGCCATGTGATACATGAGAAAGGTGAAAGCTAAATTTAGGGCCATTTCCAGTGCCATAACTATCTGATACAAAAGAGAGACCAATGCCAAAACCATCACTATTCCTAATACTATGACTTTGGGTTATAGATACAAAATGCATAAGTTGTGGATACTTATCAGTGCCATGACTTTGTATTTTAAAAAATTTGGATACATTCCAAAGTCATAGCTACTTTCAAAAGTTGTGACCTCAAGCTTAATAGACTAAAGACAAAGTCATGACATCTTCCAAAAGTTATGACTTATGACTTTCTACTTAGAGAAATACTAAAATTCTAAAGTATAAAAGAGGAAAAAGGTCAGATTCAAAATAGATTTAATTATAATTCATCACTCTACCTGACCAAAGTATTTGCATCTTCATCCCTAGAAGAAATTTGTAACTCTCAAACCTCTCTATATATGGTGCAACTCAGGAAATAAACCAAAATAGCATATGATTAGGATTTGTGTCCTAGGTTCTTGTGAGGGCTATCATTAGGCACCTAAAATTCATGAAACTTTTTATCTTGTGCCTCATTAAATGTCTCCCTAATGTAATGCTAAATTAAAACAAAGTATTTGTGTAATTATGATTTATATGATTTGTGAATGATTTTATGATATATTGATATGTTTAAATTATGTTATGGAATGAGAATTAATGAAAATTGTGATTAAATGGAACTTTAATTATTGATCTAAATATTAGTTGATTTGTTCATGTTGTCATGGTTGATAATGATAGGTAAACCATGATGCTCAGTTGCACATATGGAAGAAAGTAATAGTCCTTTTGACTATATATGATGCATAAATAAAGCTATACATTAAAACTCAAAATTGATGTATGTTAATTATTGTGAGTATGACACTCAAGAAGATGAAAGTATAAATGGTTTTACATGCTACTTTATTATACAATTCTCAATTATTATAGATGTTATATAGAATATTCTTCTGAGGGGTTTACCTTTATTATGGGAGTCATATCATCACTATGGAGAACAATGACATGTAATCCAAAGGACATCCACGAGTGGTTGGACTCACAAGGTTATGACAGTCTTTTGAATTGCTTTCAATCATATGTTTCCCACTTGTGAGATTTGAGACCTAAGAAAGTTTGAATATTTTATCACATTTGTAGATAATTATACATACATTATCCTATTGATCTTTTTTTATTATTTTAGATTATATATATTTTTTGATTTTAGCCATTTCACAAAGAATATAAAATTAATATAATAAAAAATAAAAAAATTTAAGATGCGGTAATACATTAAAGTATATATTAAATAATTTCAATATTTATTATATTGATCATGATATTATACAATAGATTTTTTGTGCTAACATATTCTCATAGAATGAGATTGCATAAAGAAAAAATAGATATTAAACTATGAGCACTTCTCTTTGGAAGGAGTATTTTATGTGCTCTTTCTCATTGTGTGCTCTTTGAGATCCTATATACTGGAATGAGATTATCTAGCAAGTTTTTGAAAGTTTTTGGGAATAATTGAATTGTTCAAGATATCTAGTTTGGATAAGATGATATATAATGCTTTGAGGTATATCTTTCTTTGTTATTTTAGTACTTGAAAAAAGTAAAACAATTTTTACTATAGTTTGGTAGAATATTAGTGAATATTGACATTATCTTTATTGAGTAGAACTCATTTTGTGATGTGTTTTAAAAAAGTAAAAGTTGAAAATATATATTTGAATCTATTGTTTTTTCCTATTCTTCTATAATACCCCATTTGTACCTCTAATTTAGAGAGAGTCATATGTCGATCACATCTGAACTTATTGATTCATATTATGACATTCTTATGAAATTATAATATGTACCATATTATACAAGTATAGTATTTCTAAAGTTAAAAGTATAAATGCTTATAAATCATATAAATTCTTAGTCTTTATGATATCTTAAACTAGAAAATAAGAATATATATATGAAATAATCATCAAGAGCTGTTAAAAAATTGTCTAAAAGATATAGACTTGTGAATGACATTCAAAAAGAGATGATTTGTTGTATTAGTAGTAATGTACTAAAAGGATAGTTATGAGGGGACCATCATTATGATTGACTCAAAGGTGAAAACTATCTTATATGATATTAGAGCAAATGAGCATTCTAACAATAATTCAATATTCATTTTGTATCTAATTCCAACAAAAAGCAAATTATTTAAATATGCATCATATGAATCAAGTATACAAATCTCAAGAATTAAGAGGCATACCAAAATATGTAAATACCTTCTTTATTAGAATTTTGTTATCTCACAGTTGGTTGATCAAACTACTAATATAATCTCTATGTAATTGATATATATATGAATTTTTCTTTACTACTTGTTTGACTTGTGTACTTGTAGATTTTTATTGATGAGATACTTTTGCCAATGAGCGTCTAAGATACTATATAATTAATAAAATTAAACAGTATAACAAAGTTGCAATAATCAATTATCTGAACCTAAGGATATTATTCATATAAATGAAGTAGCAACTGATCCTACTAAAGCATAAGTACTTCATAGGTTGGGCAATATATACACTATTCATGAATGATATAAATTTCACATAAGTGAACACAAGAATACATTGCTCATAAAAGATAATGAGCCTAAAACCTAAGAGAAAGTTCAAAATAATTTAGAATCTAACAAATGACTTGTATCCATAAAATAAAAAAATGATTTCCATGTTTGAAAACTAAGTGTGGACATTGTTTAATCCACCTTAAAGGGATAAACCCATATTGTTCAAGTGGATCTTTAAGAAGAAGACTGACATCGAAGGTAAAGTGGTTACTTATAAAGTTATACTTGTTGCCATGGTTTATCATCAAAGATAAGGAGTTGATTATGATAAAATTTTTAGTTGTATAGCTATGCTAAATTTTATAAGAATACTCTTTGCCATTACCGCTCATTTGATTGTGAGATATGGAAAATAGATGTAAAGATAACTTTCCTTTATGGATGCTTGGTGGAGGATGTGTATATAACACAGCCAAAAGGCTTTACATCTAAAGATAATAGCAAGCTATTCAAGCCTCATGGGTCTATTTATGGATTGAAGTTATTATCTCAGAGATGGAATATTTTATTTGATGAGATAATCAAAGAATTTGGGTTCTCACAAAATCAGATGAGACTTGTGTCTATAAAAAGGTTAATGAGAGTATAATCATATTTCTAATGTTGTATGTGGATGATATATTACTTATGAAAAATAATATATTGGTCTTACAATATATTAAAATCTGGTTATCCAATAATTTCTCAATAAAATACCTTGGAGAATAACTTACATATTAGGAATAAAGATTTCTAAAGAAATATCTAAAAAATTATTTGGACTTTCTTAGTATGTATGCATTATTAAGATGATAAAGCAGTTTAACAAGGGGTAGTTCAAGAAAGGGTCCATTCCCATGACTCATGAGATAAACTCTCAAAGTCCACGCATGTCCATAGATTGGATGAGAGAACACACATGAATATGATACCTTATGCCTTGGTTATAGGGTCAATTATGTATGCTATGATCTTACAAAACCAAATATATCACATGCTTTGAGTTTCATGAGCATATACTAGTTATAACTTTGTGAGGGTCATTGAGTAGATATAAAGAATATCCTGACATACTTGAGAAGGACAAGGAATATATTTTTGATTTAAAGAGATGTAAATCTTATTGTGAGTGGGTATATGGATGTTCTCTTCCAAACTGATAAAGATGACTCTAAATCAAAAGGATTTTATGTGTTCACATTGAATGGTGGAGAATTCATCTGGGAAGAGTTCTAAACAAGACATATATTGTTTATATAACTAAAGCATAGTATATTGTGGCTTCTGAGGTAGCTAAGAATGTATTTTGGATAAAAAAAAATTATTTTATAACTCAGAGTAGTGCCTAGCATTGTTTATCGAATAATTTTATATTGTAATGGAGCCATTGCACAAGCAAAGGGATATGGTTTCATCAAAGGTCCAAATACATATTAAGATGATACAACTTGATTAGAGAAATCATTGATAGGCATGGTGTAATCATAGAAAAATTACCCACTAATTAGAATCTTGCTTATCCTTTGAGTAAACTACTTTCAAACAAAATGTTTGATGCTTGTATTATCATGTATGATATTAGATATAAAGATGATGACTATAGATCAAGTGAAAATTTTTAAAGAAATATTCTAAATATGATCACTTTTAATATTTGTTTTATAACTTATTATAATTAATAAGATTGATTATTCAGTAATTTGATATTTATTATTTTTATGAAATAATATTTATCTTAATTCAATTAATAAAATCCTTGATATATTAGATAGCATGATGAAAATCATGATAATGAGATTCCTATCACATATTATTATATTGTATCTAAATTATTATTAGTCATAGGATAAACCAGATTAGACATTATTAATTCTAATAAACTAGCACATGTTGTGCTCCTTGATTTGATCTAGTAGTTGATTTCATGAACTATGATCATTGTGAAGATTAGAGAAGATATGTGGATGCTTGCTAAAAGTAGTCAAGTATATCAGAGACCTACTATATGACAATCATATGTATTATCTATTTAATATAGATTATAGTCTTATCATAACAATGATACAATCATCCTTAGACCTAAGGTACTCCATGATATTTTGGATGTTGAACCTGTGCTTTGACTTTATTTCTTGTTGCTTCTTAGAGATTACTCATAGGGTAATGATTGGGTATATCTTGAGGTCTTTAAATGTAGTTGGGTAGTTACTATAGGATTCACCACTTTTAATAGATAAAGGGTATACCCATGATCACTTTTTGTGATCACTACTTGGAAATCTCTAGTCATGGTGAATATTCCATGAAAAATATTTCTGATGGCATGACTAATGACTAATAAGTCTCGGGACATTAACTATTTATACTTGAGCTAGATGTAACATTACCAGTCTAGTAAGAGCTAAACATTATCCATGCTATGAATAGCATATAATATAGAAAGGTGAAAGGAAGATTTGTGCATGATATTGCATTTAAAATGAATTCCAATCAGACCACTGACTCTCTATTCAATTGGAAGTTATTATATGTTTTTAGATACTACTCAGGATTTTCTTGATTCAAGTATTGAATTAAGTAGATAGAATAGTAAGAAGCCTAATGGGTCACATTTAGAAGTTTGAAGTTTGGAGTGGAAATAATTGAGAGATATGCTTTAGATATGATCTAAACATGACTTTAGAGAACCTAGTCTTGCTAATGAGATTAATACATATGAGAAACAAGCCTAGTGCACATGCAATGCACATGAGATGCACATGGATGGCCTACTGAGTATGTTGGGCATTTTGATTTTTACTTATCCCAATCTAATATTGTAAGAGCATGTGTGGAAATGTAATATGGCAGAATCAAACCAAGTCAAAGTTCATTGAGCATATACTTGATTTGATTAATTCTATTATGCAAAATGAATATGAGAAACATGTAGAGTCTATTCTTCTTATAAAGAATAATTTAAGTTGACAAGCTTCCTTTTAAATCATACGATTATGTTGAGATTCATTGAATCTAGATAATTGAAAAAGAATGAGAAGAATTGGTCTCCAAATTCCAATAACATGTAAAAAAGATAGAATAAGATTGTATCTTTGAACTTGAAAGGTTTACAAAAAGAAGAAATGTATTCTTCTTATTCTGCTACCCTAAGATTATAGTGCTCGAGGTAAGATCTGAATAGTTTCTACTTGATCTTGCAAATGAGATTGAGATGACTCCATTTTGAATCAATTATCTATTAGAATCATGTCTAATACTTTTTTTTTTGAATAAATAGGTCGTGTTTATAGAAGCATTACCATACAGACTCCACAAGAAATTCATTACAGACTCCTGTAAAAACCAGACTCATTACCATATAGACACGAACTTACCATAGACTACACATTACTCTAATACTTATATGTCTAGACTTACTATTATATATCCACTTTATGTATGAGCTAGAATGGCTTGGCTATTATAATGTATTGACACCATTGACATATTATTAGCATTAAAAGTGATGTCCATAATGAGATATCTAAACCACTCATCTTATTTTCCTATTATAGTTAGTACTATAAACTTTGTCTCCGTGGTTTAGTGTGAGATATAAGTTTGTTTCTTGGATCCCCAAGAAACAAACTTTTAATATTGGAGGTTTAGTTCATTGGTATTCTTTAGATAACCAAGAGATCTACTAATAATCATCCAATGTTTCATGCTTTGATTACTAATAAACCTACTTAGTTTACTAACTAAAAATACATAAGACTTCCAATTAAACTAGCATGCTAAAGTTGAGACACCAATCTACAATCACTCTTTTCAAGCTTTATGCTTGAATCAAATGGAGTAGTATCAACTTGTATCTTGAGATGATCAAATTTGCTAACTACATTCTCAATATAGTGGGTTTGGTTCAAAGTTTAATATCACTATTTCATTTCCTTTAATACTCAGGATGGTATCAACTTTTCTAAGGTCTTTCATCCTAAAGGTTGAGAATAGAAATCTCTACATTTCTATTATTCTTTTTATGTCATCACTCAAAATTAATATGCTATCCACGTATAGACACACTATGATCAATAGTCATTGCAAGTTTTAAAATGAAACCATTTATCGACAATGTTTTATCTAAATCCATTTGAAAGAATATCATGATTAAATTTTTCGTGCCATTGTTTGGGGGCTTGTATTAAACCATATAGTGATTTAATAAATTTGCACACTTTGTTTTCATTCCCAAGTAGGATAAAAGCTTTTGATTGTTCCATATAGAACTCCTCATTGAGATCGCCATTCAAGAATGTTGTTTTAATATCTATTTGATGATTAAATATATTCTAAATTGATGCGAAAGCAAACAATATATTAAGCAATGTTGTTCTCACTACTTGTGAATAGGTATCAAAATAATCAATATTTTCCCTTTGTTTGAACCTTTTTGCTATCAATCTAGCCTTAAAGTTTGCATCATACTATCGATAGATATTTCCATCAAAATACCTACTTGCAACTTATTGGTTTCGACCCTAGTGAAAGGTCTTCTAATTCTCATGTTTGATTGGACATAGTAGAATCTATTTCATTATTGATAACTTCTTTCCAATAAGCACATCTCTAGAAGTAATTGCCTCATTGTATGTTTCTGGGCCCTCCTCTATTTGAAGTATTATAGAAATTTTTCTTATAGCATCTTCTCTATTTCCTTCTACTAAGTATAAAAAAAATTTCTTTGAGAGTAAATCTCATTTGATCTAAACACTTTATCTTTTCTAGCTATTTTGCTTTTTGAGGCTCAATGAGTTACTCTATAATCTTTGAAGGTGTCTTCTCTAGTGACTCTCCAATCCTAGTTAGTAGTTGAGAATCGCTATCACTTAACAAATTCTCAAAAAATTCTACCTTTCTTGATTCAATTATCACATTAGACTCTAAGTCTAATAGCCTATAGGCTTTTCTATTTGAGACATACCTTACAGATGCATACTTTATAGTTCTTAAACCTAGTTTTAATTTACTTGGATCTATTTTCTTGTAATAAGTAAGATACCCCCACACTTTAAGGTATCATATATTAGGTTTCCTTCATTTTCATAACTCATATGGAGATATCACATATTAATTCATAGGAATTCTTTTCAAAATATGGAAAAGCAGTCAACAAAGCTACACCCCACAACTTAAAATTCAATTTAGCATGAAATAACAAAACATTCACCATTTATAAGAATGCTTTATTCTTTCTCTCCATTATGTCATTGTGTTGTGGTGTATATGGTTTGGTGCACTTTTATATTTTGTCATGTTCTTCACAAAATAAACTAAATTTACTAGAGAAATTTTAATCATCTCTAGCACTTCTAAGAAACTTAATCCCCCTTCTTCATTGTTTTTTATATATGAAATCTCATCTTGTCTTAATATCTAGTGAAGTTGGAACCATCAAAATGATATAGTCTCACAAGGTCTTAGTTCTTAATATTAATAGTATATGATTCCATTGATAAAATAGAGTCTTTGATTGTTGAGTTTTTTTTTATATAATGAAGAAGAGAAAGACATCCACTTGGATTTATTTTATCAAGCGAGTGTTCAATTATATCTCTCTTCTCTCTTGAATAAGTTGCTAGTATTTTGCACCTTGAATAATATATATTGTAGTCTCATTTTAAAATAAATGTTCATAATAATTTTAGTTTAAGGGAGGATGTCAAGATAAAACTTTATCAATGAAGCTACTGATAAAATATTTCTACTCAGATATTATTTTTTATATAAATATGTAATTGGTTTGATAATTCATATGAATAGTGGATTTTTGGAGGCTTATGGACCCTAAATGTAGCTGAAAAAGACTCCCAAAGAATGACATTTTTGATTTGAAAAAAAAATCATGTAATTCATGAGGACCATAATATGGATTTTAATAATGAATCCATAGATGATGAAGCTGAGACAACCGACAAAAGGAAAAGGTTTATTTTTTTTTCTTTGTGGTTGCAATGAGTCTTCACCATCAACAGCACCACTAACATCTAGTAATGTGAGCTTTCATCTATTTGAGTGTACTAAGTTAAATAGCACTTGTTGTGGGTATTGCATCAATCAAGGGTGAACAACATTATGTTTATCATTGCATATAATTATATGTGGGCAAGAGGTCATTATTTTAGTAGGAATTCCATGGATCTTAGTCACCACCAAAAAGGAGGATATGATCCAAATGATGCTTGGAGTGGAATCAGGACTTACTAGTCTATGAACAATCATGACTAAAAGCAAACCATGATAGGCAAATGCTTCTTGCACATGAATGATGATTATGTTGGAATTGAAGGGATCATGAATAAGAACTCATGGAGCCAGCCGAGATAGCAAAGAATTGCCCAAAACCATTGTTGGGATAAAATCAAACCAAGCTTCGCATCGAGTAAAGATATGGTAACCACACTAAACATTGTGATATTAGAATCTAGACATAAACTAAAAAAATTTTTGGAAATTATTTTTTTTCTTTATCTTATAAGGTTACAAGGGGGTATATATACACAAAAAAAAATTACTAACAATTTTTATTATTGATTCTCCATAATTTTATGAAATCTAAATTTTATGAGATTGAGGTTGAATGTTTCCAACATACTTTCTCATTTTCACTAGTTCAAGATTAACTATTTCCAAGGTTTTAGTTCATAATCTTGATAGTATATGATTCCATTGATAAAATAGAGACTTTGGTTGTTGAATTTTTATTGATATCATGAAGAAGAGAAAGACATTCAACCTATAAGTATTTATCAAGTGAGTGTTCAAGTCTATCTCTCTTCTCTCTTGAATAAGTTGCTAGTAGTTTGCACCTTGAATAATATATATATCGAAGTCTCGTTTTATAATGAATGTTTAAAATAATTTTAGTTTAAAAGAGGGTGTCAAGAATAAAATTTTTTCTACGAAGCTACTAATAGAAGGTTTCTACTTTGATATATTGCTTTTTATATGAGTGTGCAATTGATTTGATATGTCATATAATTAGTAAATTTTTGGGAACTTATGGATCCTAAATGTAGCTAACAAAGACTCCCAAAGAATGGCATCATTGATTTGAAGAAATTCCTATAATTCATGAGGACCCAAATATGGATTTTAATTATGAATCTGAAGTTGATGAAGATGATACAACCGATAGAAGGCAAAGCTGTTCGGGGGAGGGGGGGGGGGGGGGGGGGGGGGGGGGGGGGGGTGGTTTTGTACATGCAACGAGTCTTCACCTTCAAAAACACCACTAACATCTAATAATGGGAGATTTCATCTGTTCGAGTTTACTAAGTTAAATAGCACTTGATGTGGGTATGCATCAACTGAGGATGAACAACATTATGTTTACCATTGCATATAATTATATGTGGACAAGTGGTCAATATTTTAGTAGGAATTACATAGATCTCAATCACCACTAAAAAGAAGAATATGCTTGAAATGATGCATGCTCAATTTGGAGTGTGAATATCATACATGCTCAATTTGGAGTGTGGATATCATACATGCTCAATTTGACAAGAGAGTTAATAAATACCTTCCTAGCTACTGCTTTAGTGAGGACATATGCTAGTTAATTTTCGAACTTCACAAATTAAAAAAAATAATTCAAACATCAAGTTTTTCTTTGATAAAATATATGTCAATCTCCACATCCTTAGTCCAATCATATTCAACAAGATTATGGGTAATATCTATAGTTTCATTACAATATTTGGTGTGTGCCAAAGCCTTTCAATAAATTTTTTAACCAAAGTAACTCACATATCCCAAGTGTCAAACCTATGTACTTAGATTCAGTACTTGATCTCAATGCCACATATTTTTTACTCCTCCAAAGTCACAAGGTTTCCACCTATAAATGTGAAGTATCCTAAGGTAAATCTTCTATCATGAGTTGATCCTGCCCAATCAGCATCAATATAACTTTCCAACTTTTGGTGACCATGATTTAATAACAATAAACCTTTACTTATAGCAACCTTTAAATATCTCAATATGCAATATATAGTATTCATGTGAGGTTTACATGAGTAATGCATGAATTGACTCATCACACTTGTAGCACATGCAATATCAAGTCTAGTATAAGATAAATATATTAGCTTTTCGACAAGTCTCTAATATCTTTTTTTATCAATAGGAGATGCACTTAATTAAACACTAAAATAGTTTGTGATTTTACCCAATTGGAGTATTAACTGGATTGAATTCAAGCATTCATGTTTCATATAGTAAAACAAAAGATATATTTTCATTAAGATAGGAAAATACCATGATTTGATTGGGCCATTTCAATTTCAAAGAAGTATTGTAAACTAGAAATTCTTTCATAATCATCATTAGTCACCATCAGATCATCAATGTAGATAATCAAGGCAATGATGTGACCTCTTCTATGTTTTAAAAACAAAGTATGATTTGAGTTGCTTTGTTTGTAGCCAAATTTTTTTATAGACTTGGTGAACCTACTAAACCAAGCTCTTAAATACTACTTCGATTCATACAAGGTCTTTTTCAATTTACACACTATTGATATATCTTAGTATTTTGGTATACAAGGAGGAGGATTCATATATACTTATTTAGAAAGGTCTCCATATAAGAAAGCATTTTCAACATCAAATTGGAGAATAGGCAAATATTGATTAGCTATTAATAACAAAATATTTTTTGATAATCTACACTATATGATTGTGTATAACCTTTTGTAACTAAGCTTTATATATTTCAATAGTCTCATCTACTTTGTGTGTGACTATAAATATCCATCTATATTTTATAGTCTTTTTTCCCTTTGTTAAGGGGATAAGTTCCCAAGTGATATTCTTTTGCAATATTATCATTTTCATAGCCATAGCTCTGTTCCATCTAGAATTTTTTATAGTTTCTTGTAATTTACTAGGAATAGAGTCAAAAGATTAATTTGAGTGCATAAGATGCATATGACATGGACAACTTGTAGGAGGAAACATGGTTACTTATTGAATATTTAGCTTTAGATTTAGGATTAGGCTCATATCTAGTGGCTGGTTGACAATGATTAAATCAAGGTAGAAGATGATATTGAGATTATTTATATGTTGTTTCAATTATTCTTACAATATCATGAATATTAGAATACAACCAGAATAAAATTAGATGAAACCTTTGAGAAATCCTCAAGAGAAGATTGGGTCAATAAATTTGTAAATGTAGGAGACAATGTACGATCATGGACATCACCTTCACATCCTTCAACTGAACACTCGATAGATGCTTTATTAAGTTGTCATAACTTGAATATTAAATGGCTTTATCATGTAAAAAAACTTTTTTTCATCATAATTTTGTACTTCATCTCTCAACTCCCCCTGAAGTGTACCAAGAATGATAGTTGGAGCCTAGATTAGTGGACAAAAACACTTCTTCATCATCAAAAATACCAAAACCATTAATTAATTTGCATGTAGCTTCTACTGAGTTCCATCACTAAAATAGAAGATAGAGAATGCAAATTAGGAATCCCATTAGAGATCAAAAAATTGTGTAACATATGAATCTTTTTACCCTTTATACACCATGGCATTCTCTTTCATCTAATCCAATATCCATAAGATGGTTGTTGATAGCTTCATTGATGACTACTCCAATCACATGGAAATAATCTTCTTCAATCTGGATACCTTCGCCCTCAAGGCACATCCTTCTCTCATATTGAGTATCGAATGGAGGTTGTATCGGTTGTCTCAACTTCAATACTAAATTGCTTCATTATCTCTAAAAATTTTATTTCATCTTAATTTTGTACTTCATCTCTAGGCTCTTTCTAAAGCGAGGAATCAGTGATCCCCATTGGATAGAAGAACATTTTTTCATAGAATATTACATCCATGGAGACATAAAACCTCTTAGTAAAGGATGGTAAGACCGATATTCTTTCTTAGTTGAGCCATACCCCAGAAAAAAACACTTCAAAGCACATAGTTATAGCTTAGTGCATGTATTTTTATGTAAGTAAATAAATATTACACATCCAATGACATGGGGTTCCAAATGAACAATCAAGAGTAGTGTACAGTGGTTAGATAATAGATCCAAAGGTCTTCTAAACTCATGAACAGTTGATGGTGCATTAATGATCAAGTAGATAGTTGTACTCAAGGCTTCACCTCACAGGTATGATGCAACTTGACCACCAAATAATAAAGATTAAGTGACTTCCAAAAAGAGCCTATTTTTCAATTCAGGAACTCCATTCTATTGGGGAGACTAAGAGCAAGATATTTGATGGATGGTATCAACTGAATATATAATAAATCAACCAATTCATTATTGAAATATTTTTTTCTCGACATTATCAGAATGAATATTCTTGATAATAATGACAAATTGAGCACCATTTGATGGAAAAGGTGAAATACAACACATACATCACTCTTTTGTATTAGCAAATAAACTCAGGTCTTTTAGGTAGAATCATCAATTAATGAAATGAATCACACCATTCTATTGTGTGAAAAGTGGGGTAAAACTCAAAACAACTTAAAAAATAAAGTAAAAAGGTGAATTCATTTTATTATCATGTGAATAAAAAATAGAATGATGGTATTTTTCCATGACACAAGTTTCAAAAACAAAGTCAGAAATATAGTAAGTAGTAAACAAGGATGGCAATAATCTCCTAAGATAACAAAATGAGGGGTACCCCAATCGTGTATGCCATAATGAAAATTTTTCCTTCTATTTAAGCATGTTGTCGCCCATAACATGAACTAGCACTTTATCATTGGATTGTTGTAACTAGTTTTCTAGATGGTACAAGCCTACATGCTATTTACCACTGCTATTCCTCTTCGTCATATGAATATTTAACAAAATATAGTAAGTGAGAAAAAAGTGGTGACATAATTATGAGATTTGATTAATTGACTAATAGAAATAAAGTTACAGTTTAGGGATGGGACAAATAAAACATTATTGTTTATTTGTCCCGTACCAATAATTGGGAACAAGGTTATGGTACTGATATAAATAATTGGGGAAGACACACCATTAACATTAGTAATAATTGCTTTTGGTTAACTTAAAGATAAACAACTAAACCATTTTTTATCAAAGTCATATAATCAATAGTGGCTATGTCAATTATCTAAACACTATGGCCAATAAAGAAATGAAGATTAATATTAGAGTTATGCATACCTAACTTGGCCATGAACCTAAAAGAAGTTGCTAGGTGACTCTTTGGAATGAAACCTTTTACTGTGAGGTTTTGAGGCCTAGGGGATATCATCTTACTCTTGGGATTCTAATTAGGATAACTATGAAGCTTAAAGCATGTGTATATTAGATGATTATCATGATTACAATTAGTACACTTACAAACACCTTTCTTTGGATCAGGTTGAGTCCTAGATTTTTGAATAGCCATAACAACTCTTTCATTTGATATCATACCAAGCATAGTATCCTTGTGATTTGCCTCAAAATAAACAATGGCATATGCAACTTGTATATTGGAAAGAGGAGTAATTGCAAGAATACGACTATAAATATCATCAAAATAGAAATCAAGACCAACCAAGAAAACACATAGATGTTAAGAGTTAATTATTGTGGTATGCCTCTCAATATCTCAGGTCTACTCCATAGTGTAAGGCTCAATAGCATCAACCACTTGCTATATTTTTTGTAGTTTTCCAAAGTAAGAAATAATAGACCCTCTATATTGGTAGACAGAAATTACCACTCAATATAATTGATATGTCTTTGAAGCATTTTGCTAACAGAGTAAGTTTGTTTTGTAGCCTTCAAGGTCTCCTTATCAGTAGATAAGCAAAGGGGAAGAGACATGATATCCCTAGTCATGACATCAAGGAGCTAAGATTTTACTATACAATTTGTCCTCCTAGTTTTCATATTCCTTAGAAGTATTATCTTTTATTTCCATCTTGTTACTAGAAATAAAACCCCATTGTTTTAGGCCCTTGATCTTATTCTCTGCATTCAAAAACTATTCAATGTAGCTAGTACCATCAAGTCATTTTGGAGTAATCAAAGGGGACATATCTTGCAGATGAAATGGCGACAAGACATCTGGATCAGCCTCCTCTTTTCCTACCTAAGTTTTTAGATTACTAGAGGATGAATCATTCAAGATATAGACAGTAAATCAAGCAGAATAAACAATATGATATGTAGCATAACATAAACAAATAAAAAAAAAAAACTTTTTATTCACATGGAAGTAGAAAGGAAATTAAAGTTCTTTCTGATACCATGAAAAAATTTAAAAAAAAATATTTTTCTATATCATATTAAGGTTATAGCGGGTATATACATACAAAAAAAATTCTTAAAAATTAAAATAACAGATATTTCTTAACTTTATGAAATTTTAGTTTCACAAAACTGAAGTTGAACATTTCCAACACTCCTTCCTATTTACACTAGATTGATGTTGACTATTTCCAATATAAACTTATATTAGTTACTTCTCTAAAGTATGTCTATGTGAGTACATTGTAGGTTGTTGTTTCAAATATTAAATACTTGTTATATATATATATTTCATAACTATAATTTTTTGATATCTTATTATTTAACATTTTCAAAAACATTATTGATGTATATGGTCTATCATGTTTGTTTTATAAAAGCATTAGTTTTTTAATAAAAGTATGGATATTTTTGGATTTATACATAAATATTTACACATAAAGCATGGATATTTTTGGATTTACACATAAAATTATAGTTATTTTTTGATTTACATAATTGTAAAGAAAAAAGATGTAATGGTATAATTGTGTGTGTGTGTGTGTCTAGTTATTTTGGAACTAAAAAAATAGTTTTTGAATCTAAAAACTAATTTTTGAATTTAAAAATAGTAGTTTTTGATTTTGAATCACTTTCTTATTTAAATTTAAAATTTTTATTATTTTTTTCAATTGACATGGGTAAGCACAAGAATAAAATCAGGTTAATAGTTTTTAGTATAACAAAACATAAATATTTTATATTTTGATATACTTTTATTAAATATTAAAAGTTTAAGTTTTTTTTTTGTAAATATTTTTTATATGTACCAAAATATAATTTACTCATATAATGTTTATTAAATATTTTTTAAAATTTACCAAAAAGTAAATATTTTAGTTTTATGCAAAGATGAAAATGAATATATTATCGATATATCCAGAATATATCATATATCTTTGGTTACTAACATAACATGTGGTATTGAAATATTCATTAATCAATATGTTGATAATTATCACCAATAATAAATAATATATTATAGATATATTGATAATCACAAATATATCTGTGTATCCATAAAAAATAGTTACCAGAAAATAAATATTCTAATATTTTTGTGATATATCTAAATAAAGTGAGACATATCTATGATATATCCAAATATAATTGTGACATACTAGATATATTTAGATGTTTTTGATTTTATAATAATCTATATTTAAATCAAAAAAATTTAATATTAGTTGTATATTATAATATAATTAAATCTATTTCTATTTTTGTATTTAATATATTTGAATAAATTAAACTAAGATATAATTATATATTTGAATTAATAATTTACAATTCAAATGAATAAATAAAATTAAATTTAATATTACTCATATTTTGAAATTTAATTACAGTTTTATTTTTATATAAATTTGAATAGTATTGAAATGTATATTCAAATAATTTTTTTACTATGTACTAATGTACATACATACAATAATTAAATAATTTTATTTTTAATTTTAAATATAATTGCATACAATACTTTATATTCAATAGATCTAAATAACATATCTATATTTAAATAAAAAAATTGACGTATTCATCATTAATAAATAATAATTTGAAATAAATATGTCTTTTTTATCAAAATGAGTCCTGCCAAGTACAGACTACCCGCATAACCAAAGCCTTAGGCCCACCGCCCACCGCCACCGTACCTCCTACACGACACGAAAGAAAGAAACCGTAATGTTAAATATTGCAATGAACGAGCGAGCACGAGCAGAGGTATTCTTTTCCAAATTTTGGCTCTCAGTTGTTAACCATGCTGAAAGTCCCAACTGGGCTGCTGGAACAAATTTTCTTTGTTCTGCGGCTACCCTCCAGTATGATCAAGGAAATGAAAGACAAAATATTTCGCATAATTCTTTTGTTAACAACAAAAATGACCATGACTGCGAAGAACATGTCCGCAAGCTTAGAATCTTCCTTGAACAGGGCCGCACGAGTTCTGCTTATAGCTTGGCCAAATCTCTTGTTCTGTCGAAAACCCCATTCTCTTCTCCCTCTCACCTCCTTTCTCTCTTCTCTGCTGCGTCACCTTACTTGAAAAACACTCTTTCCCACACATTGCTATCAATTTGCTGCGGCTCAAACATGTGTGATGAAGCTGTAGAGTTGTATAATTTGATGGGGAAAGATGGTAACTGCCCTCCCCTTCAGGCTTCTAAATTGTTGCTAGAATGTTTGGTGGGCTCAAAGCAGTTTGCCAGGGCGTTTCATTTGTTTGTGGAGATGGTTGAGTCGGGCTTTCAGCCGGATAAATATATGTGTGGGAAAGCAGTGGAGTCAGCCGTAAAAATGGGGGATATTAGCAGAGCTCTCGAATTAATGGAATATATGAAATGCGGGGGAATGGAACCCAGTGCTTTCTCTTACAACGTGTTGATAGGTGGTTTATGCAAGGAGAAGAGGATGAAGGATGCACATAAACTGTTTGATGAAATGTTCGGGAAGAATTTAATGGTGAACAAGGTGACATATAATACGCTCATTGATGGGTATTGTAAGATGGGGGATGTTGATTCAGCTGTCAATTTAAGAATACAAATGAAGAAGGACAATGTGGAGCCTAGTCTTATTACTTTCAACTCGCTGCTCTATGGACTTTGCAAAACAGGGAGAATGGAGGAGACGAGAATGGTGTTAAAGGAAATGAAAGAAAATGGGTTCCTACCTGATAAATTTACTGACAGTATAATCTCAGATGGGTTATCAAGGTGTGTAAGTGAAACTGATGCCATGAATCTGTATGCTAAATTAATTTCAGAAGGAATTAAAATTGATAGTTATACTGGAAGCATTCTTTTAAATAGATTGTGTAAAGAAGGGAAAGTTGAGAATGCAGTTGAACTTTTGGAGAAGCTTAAGGAAGGTGGGGTTATTCCAGACGAGGTGATGCACAACATTATTGTGAGTGGCTATTGTCGTATAGGTGACATGGATAGAGCCTTATTGACTATCAGGCGAATGGAATCTCAAGGGTTGAGACCAAATGATATTTCGTATAACATTATGGCTGGTAAATTATCCGAAATGCTGAAGATGGATGAGGCAGAAGAAGTAGTGAAGAAGATGATGGCTGCTGGAGTAGCACCAACTGTGGCCACCTATAATATCCTCATTCATGGCTACGGAAGGTTGTGTATTTTTGATAGATGTTTTCTGCTTCTGGAAGAAATGGAAAAGATAGGAGTGAGACCGAATGTTGTAAGCTATGGTTCACTCATAAACTGTTTATGCAAGGATGGAAAAACTCTGGAAGCCGAAATAGTTTTGAGGGACATGACACACAGAGGCATTTTACCCAACGCGCAGATTTATAATATGCTCATTGATGGTTGTAGCACCATGGGAAAGGTGAAAGACGCCATAACGTTCTTTCATGAAATGCATAAATGTGAAGTACAACCAACCCTTGTAACATACAATGCACTCATAAATGGGCTCTGCAAAAATGGGATGCTAGAGAATGCCCAAGCTGTGCTTACTCAAATTACTGTCTGCGGCCATAAACCCGACGTGATTTCCTACAACTCCTTGATCTCGGGATATTCAAATGCAGGATTTGCCGAGAAATCTCTCATACTTTATGAAATTATGATGAAATCAGGCATAAAGCCGACTGTAAACACGTATCATCCTCTAATCAGTGGTGGATGCCGCAAGGATAGGATATTTATGGTGGAGAGGTTGTTTGATGAAATGTCACGGTTATCAGTGAATGCAGACCGAGACATCTATAACGCCATGATTCTTAGCTACGCAGAGATAGGAAATATTGAAAAGATGAATGCTATGCATCATGAGATGATGGAGCGTGCAATTCTCGCAGATAAAGTGACCTACAATAGTTTGATTCTTGGTAATCTAAGAGGAGACAATATATCGGAAATAAATCAGATTGTGAGCGATATGAAGGAGAAGGGTTTGATTCTTGGTGCAGATACTTACTATATACTGGTTAAAGGGCATTGCGACGCAAAAGATTCTGGAGCAGCATTTTTTTGGTATAGGGAAATGCTTGCCAATGGCTTCTCCCCAAATCTCTGCATTTGTAACCAACTTGTAAACTGCCTCCGACAGCATGGAAACCTGCAAGACGCCCAGATGGTTTGCTCGGAAATGAGCTTCGTCGGAGTTAGAGATACCTTATCGTCGTTGTCCTCTAAGGTTGACGAGCATATGTTAAAACATAAATAAATACATGAAATTTATCATTCATTGTTGTTCATGGTTGTGCCTACCACTGTGCCAGTTTGTTTTACACTTCTAATTAATTGATTGCCATTTATTTGAAAATTGTTCCCAAAACCAATTATCTTTTTGATAGAATAGAAAATTATGTTCAAGTAACAAAACTAAAATTTTATTTTTTGATCTGGTTTTTAAAAATTATAACAAAGATGATAAATTTTATGTTGTGATGTATCAAATACAAAATAATTAAAAATGAGATTTTTCTAATTTTAAAATTTAAATGAATATGTTAAAACCTAAAATAATTAGGTGTTGTATCAAAAAATCAAGAAATCAACTTTGCCAGAATAACAATTTCAGAAAATTTTTAGAAAATTAAAGAACACGTGATTTTCACTTAAGTGATAGTAATAAGATTCGAACACAAGATCTCCAAGATTATAATCACACCAAAACTAATACAACATAAATGAATTGGAAACAATAGCAAATAACATATATAAATTGAGAAACAAAGGCATAAATATATAAGCTTATTATATATATACATAAATATATATAAGCATATAAATATATATAAACATATATATATATATACACGCACACACCCACACACCCACACACACCCACACACACACACAAATACACAGACACACAACTGTATGTTTGAGTAATTGTAAAGTTATTTATATATATATATATAAAGACAAATAAACACACACACACACACATACACATACACATATATTTATATAAAAATATAAATATATATAAACATGTATACATACATACATACACACATACATGTGTGTGTGTGTGTGTGATTATATATGTATGTATGTATGTATATGTGTATATATATGTAAATGTAAATGTGTGTGTGTGTGTGTACATATGTGTGTGTGTGTGTGTGTGTGTATACGTATATATGTATATATATGTATATATGTATGTGTGTATATATATATGTATGTGTGTGTGTTTGTGTATATATTTATTTATTTATTTATATTTATATTTATATATATTTTTATGTCTTATTTCTCATCTTCTTCATCCTCTTCGTATTTTTCTTATTCTATTTTTTATTTCTTTTTTTTATTTTTGTTCTTCTTTTTCCCCCTCATCTTCTTCCTTTGCTGATTCTTCTTGTTTTTCTTTTTTTTCTCTCTTTTTCATATTTTTCTTATTCTTATTCTTCTTCTTATTAATTTCTTTTTTTTTTCTTTTTCTTTTGCTTTTCATTTTATATTGCCTCTTCCACATTTAAATTCTTCTTCCTATGCGTCATGTTATACTTTTTATCTCTCTTTTACTTCTTCTCCTTCTTTTTTCTTTTTCTTTTTCTTCTTTTTATTATTGTTTTTATTATTCTTATTGTTCTTCTTTTTCTTCTTCTCTTTCTTCTTCTCTTTCTTCTTCTCTTTCTTCTTCTCTTTCTTCTTCTCTTTCTTCTTCTCTTTCCTCTTCTTCTCCTTCTCCTTCAATTTCTTCCTCAATTCTTAGTCTTATTCTTCATCTTCTTAATCTTTTCTTTTTTTTCATCATTCTCTTCTTATTATTATTCTTCTTCTTTCTCTTCTTCTTCTTATTCTTATTCTTATTCTTTCTCTATTTTTTCTTCTTTTTGTTCTTCTTATTGTTCTTTTTCTCCATCTTCTTCATCTTCTACTTCTTCTTTTTCTACTACTTCATATTTTTTTTTTCTTCTTCATATCCTTCATCTTCTTTTTCTTCTTCTTCATATCCTTCATCTTCTTTTTCTTCTTCATATCATTTCTCTTCTTCTTCTTCTTCATATCCTTTATCTTATTCTTCTACTATTTCTTCTTCATTTACATCTTCTTCTTCTACTTCTTCATTTACATCTTCTTCTTCTACTTCTTCTTATTCATTTACATATTCTTCTTCTTTTTTGATGACAATTTCTTGTCTGGCAGATGAATCAAAACAATTGTTTGTATACATTATCAATTATCAACATCGAGTCTTGCAATTGTTAAACATGCCATTATTTGATGCACGGACGTAGTTGATTCGGTTCGCATTCAATGATCATCCCTAAGAATTTGGCTCGTATCTACAGACACAATCATATATGTTGCCAGCAATCAGCTTCCCTGCTAGTCTTTGGTTCTTCATCATTGCCAACTTCAGAACATCACATTTGAAGCAAGCATTAAAGTTGGTATGGACGGCCCTGCCCATTCCTTCCAGGATGATCAAATCAGCATCCGTTGTGGCAGTCGCAAGCTCGGAGCTGACCTATCGAAAATCAATGCATGGGCTCCCACACCTATTCTCAACAACCATAAGTGGGACGGAACAAGAGTCCCCTTTAGAACCATCTAAAGTACTAATCATTGCATCAACAAGGAGCCCTCCTACTTCGGCTGCCTGGCGGATTATGTCACGGTGCTTTGCTGCTCAGCTACAATTTCAGGAAGCTCCATTCGCAGTGACATCATTTAGAGCAGGAAGAGAGTTTGCAACCAAAACGACCTCAGCATTCTCTCTTATGCGGAACAACGTACGCACCAGAGTTGTCCACAAAGAGCAGAGCTCTCTTATGCGGACGATATCTGTTGCCACCAAATCCCAGTATTCTCTCTTTGAAGACGTCAATGTCATCCATCCGCCATGGCCTATGCATTTTATTGCGGCTCATCCTATAAATTTTGATGATTGTTCCTTTGTGATAGAGATCCACACATGCACGAGATCCCCAGTCAAAAATATTTGCAGCAAGAACACCCTCAATAAGTTTAAGTAATCTTATCTCCGTTGTCATGGCATCTAGTTCTAGTAGCAGGTCTAGTAATACAGCAAGGGAAGCCTCATTTTTCCTCCATTTAATGCTTCTTTAAGCATCAACAAAGTGGAACTCTCTCAGACACTCTTCCCTTAATTCCAAAAGATTTGTCAATCCTAACTTTCCATATGCAGCATGCTCCTCCATCAATCTTGCCAAGTGAGCAAAAAATGCACGAGCAAAGGCATCGTCCCTCTTTCTTGCATTATCAGTTCCTCCTTCACTTGCCACAACCTTATCAACAAGATCAGGCAAATGCTCAGACAGAATGCTGAACCAATACTCTAATTCACGGTGATCTGAAAGGTAAATAGTGTTAGGGTCATACATTTTTGGATCCACCAACAGGAGAAATACTTTCAATGACGGTACCAGATGGAGTACACCGACATTTAATGTGCTTGCATCAGAGCACAATGTAACACCTTTGGATGATGGTATTTCAAAGCCACCAAGACTAGTGTTCCCAGGTGGAGCCATTGGAATGGGAGCTATAATCTTGTTACCCTTCAGAAGAAACTTTTCCATCCATGAAATCTTCTCATTTAAATCTCCTAGTGGTGGCCCATGAACTTTTCCACCAATATATGGTGCTCCCATTGGAAACCTCTCAACTAATTGATGAACCATCAAATCATCAAGACCATGCTTTTCATAGCTCATAAAAGATCCTGATGCTCCAAAAAACCCTTCATGCCATAGAAACATTGCTTGGGCATCTCCTTTTGACCAGAAATGAACAGCAAAAGAAATGGTATCCATTATATAAGCATGCCCCCTGATAAAAAAACCTCCAGGGGGGTCCGCTTGAGTCGAAAACAAAGAGCATTCAAGTGTATATATCTGGCCAATGTTATAAGAGATCATTCTCAAAAGGGATAAAGAAATATCTTCTCGCTTATAGTCTTCAAGTTACTTGTTTTCAGAAATAGCCTTCCCAAGGCTTGAAGCAATGGTTGCTGCTAAGAGACCAATCTTGTTGTAGTCCATGCCACCATAAATATCACCTACAAGCATGTCTATGGTTCTATTATCTTTCTTTTGACTCAGCTCAACAGCTCATAAAAGCTCCTGCACTTGGTCAACAGCTTTCCCAGGCCCCTGTAAGTACCTCCACCAACATTGGTGCTGCTAACTTGCTATAACTTTCCATCCCCATCAACCTTGATTATGCCAACACCAGACCCAATATTGACAAGGAGATAAGGGGAACAGGTCGTAAGAATTGATCTGTACAAATTCTTTATGACCCTCCATGTGGGTGAATGCTTCATGGCGAATAGCCTTGAGCAAAAAATTTGCTCCTGCCACAAGACAATCCATTTCGTCTGCTTTCTCAAGACTAACCCCAAGCCTTTCTTTGAATATGTCTATAAACTTGTTTGCTCCCCCACCTTTATTACCACATGGTTATTAGAAAAGTCTGGTGTATGCAAACTCAGTGAATCATCCCTCCATGATGAAGATACTTGGAAGAAATAAAATCAATGCATTCATTAATGTTATGGGTCACAAACTTCACGAAATGAAGCCTCCCACCAAGGATAGGATAGTTTCTCCTATTCCTGCTATGAATCCCCAGTTTCTCCCTAACATACTTCTTCCCATTGTCATCTATTTTTCTATCTTCGTGTCTTGAAAAATATACCAACTTGATCAGAGAGCCTCCAATATCAACGGCAAGGTGGGATATATCATCAGAGTGATTTGGCAAAAGAATTGTGGGATCTCTTTCTTCAAAGTTCCCTCTATCAACTTCACCCTACTCAGCTACCTCTTGATCCTCCTTCATGCCATCGAATTCGGTGAATCCATCCATTTTTATATCATCCATATATTCTTCTTCTTCTTCATGTTCATCTTATTCTTTTCTTTTTTTTTATTCCTATTTATCTTTTTTTTCTTTTTCTTATTCTTTTCTTCACCTTTTTATTCCTCTTCCTCCTATTCTTGTTCTTTCCTTTTTTATTACTATTCCTCATCCTTTTCTTCTTCTTCCCCATTTTTTTGCTCCTTCTCATCTTAATTTTTATCTCCTTTTTATTCCCTTTATTATTCTTTTTTTTTTCTTTTTCTTTCTCTTCTTCTGCCTCTTTTTCTTCTTCTTCTTCTTCTTCTTCTTCTTCTTCTTCTTCTTATTCTTCGTCTTCTTCTTCTTCTTATTCTTCGTCTTCATCTTCTTCCTCATATTTTTGTACTTCTTCTTATTCCTCTTATTCTTATCCTTCTTCATCCTTTTATTCTTCAACTTCTTCTTCTTCTTCCATTTCTTGTACTTCATCTTCTATTTTTTTTTCTTCTTCCTCTTCTTTTCCATCTAATTCTACTTCCTCCTCTTTTTCTTTTTCTTATTATTCTGCTTATTATTATCATTCTTCTTTTTTTCCCTCTTCTTCTTCACCATCAACTTCTTGTTCAGCTTCTTCTTAAACATTTTCTCTTCTTTATTTTGTTCTTTTTGTTCTTCTTTTTCTTCTTTTTCTTATTATTATTCTTTTTTTTTCAATCATCCTCCTAAATTTCTTTTTTTTGCTTCTTTTTCTTCCTCTTATTTTTTTTTCTTCTTCTTCCTATTCATCGTCATCATCTTCTTCATCTTCTAGTCCTTCTCTTTCTTCTTCTTCCTCCTCCATTTCTTCTTCTTATTTTTCTTCTTCTTCTTCCTCTTTATGTTCTTATTCTTCTATTTTTCTTCTTATTCTTCTACTCATTATTTTTTCTATTTCTTTTTTTTTCCTTTTTTATTCTTCCTCTTCTTCTTCTTCTTATCAATCTTCTTCTTTTTCTACTTCTTCTCCTATTTCCACTTCTTATTCTCCTTTATATTCTTCTTGTTCTTGCTCGTCTTGTTCTTTATCACTTTCTTTTTCTTTTTCTTTTTCTTTATCATCTTCTTATTCCTTTTTATTCTTATTTTTCTTCATCTTTTTCTTTCTCTTTTTCTTCCTCTTTTTCTTCTTCTTCTTCTTCAATTGCTTATTCTTATACTTTTTCTTTTTCTTCTTTTTTGACATTTTGTTTTTCTTACTTTTCTTATTTTTCTTATTATTCTAATTGTTATTTGTATTCTTCTTCTAATACCACTACTTCTTCTTCTTCTTATACAGCCTATTCATTTTATTCTTCTTCTTCTACTTCTTCATATCTTTTCTTATTCCTCTTCTTGTTTTCTTTCTTCTTCTTATTCTTCTTCTCCTTCTTCTCCTTCCTCTTCTTCTCTTTCATCTTATTTCTCTTCTTCTCTTTCATCTTATTTCTCTTCTTCTCTTTCATCTTATTTCTCTTCTTCTTTTTCATATTATTTCTCTTCTTCTCTTTCATCTTATTTCTCTTCTTCTCTTTCATCTTATTTCTTCTTCTCTTTCATCTTATTTCTCTTCTTCTCTTTCATCTTATTTCTCTTCTTCTCTTTCATCTTATTTCTCTTCTTCTTGTTTATATTCTTCCACTTCTTATTCCTTTTATTTTTATTATTATTAATATTATTATTATTATTATTCTTCTTCTTCTTCTTTTCTTCTTCTTCTTCTTCTTTTTTTCTTCTTCTTCTTCTTTTTTTTCTTTTTCTATTACTTATTATTATTATTCTTATTATTATTCTTCATCTCCTACTCCTTTTTCTAATTCTTTTACATTCTTATTCTTATTATTTGTTTTTTATATTATTCTTTTACCCATCTTTTTTTTGGTTTTTTTTTCTTCTAATTTCTCTCCAAGTCTTCAACTTTTTCTTCTTTTAGTTCTTCATCCTTTTCTTCCTTCATCTCTTCTCATTCTTCTCCTTCTTCCTTTACTTATTCCCCTTCTCTTTCTCCTCCTCCTCCTTCTCGTTTTTCTTTTACTTCGTCCCATTATTCATCTTCATCATCTTTTTCTTTCTCTTTTTCTTCTCCTTTTTTTTCTTCTTCTACATCTTATTCTTCCTCTTGTTCTTCTTCTTATTTTTTTTCATCTTCTTCATATTCTTCCTCTTATTGTTCTTGTTCTTCTTCCATTTCTTCTTATTTTTTTTCTTCTACAACTTTATCTACTTCTACTTATTTTTCTTCAACTTATTCTTCCTTTTCTTCAACTTCTTCTTCCTCTCCTTCTCTTTCTCCTTTTTCTTCACCTTCTACTTTTCTTATTCTTCTTCTCCTTATTTTTCTTTTCTTATTCTCTTTCTTCTTCATATTCTTCTTCTTCTTCTTGCTCATCTTCTCCCTCCTTATTTTTGATATTCTTACCCTTATTTTTTTTCTTCTTTTTATTCTTTTTTTATTCTTCTTTTATTTCTTCTACTTTAATTTCTTCTTATTAATTTTTTTCTTCTTCTTTTTATTGTTGTTGTTGTTGTTCTTCCTCTTCTTCTTCCACTTATCTTCCACTTCTTCTTCTACTTCTTCTTCGACTTCTTCTTTGACTTCTTCTTCTTCTTCTTCATCTTTTTCTTCTTCCAACTCTTTTCTACTTCTTCCTCTTCTTTTTGTTCTTGTTCTTCTCATTCTTCTACTTCATTTTTTTTCTTCTTCTTATTCTTCCTCATCATTCACTTCTTCTACTTTTAATTCTTTTTCTTCTTTTTACCCTTTCTCTTCTTCCACTTTTTCTAGAAGTACAACTTCTTATTCTTAATCTTCACCTTTTTCTTTTTATTCTTCTTTTTGTTTTTCAATTTCTTATTCGTCTTTTTTTGTTTCTTCTTATTCTTCCTCTTCATTTTCATATAATTCTTTTTCTTTTTATTCATCTTCTTATTATTGTTCTTTATCTTCCTCTTTTACTTCCTCTTTTTCTTGTATTTCTTCCTCATCATCATCATCATCTTCTTTTTCATACTCTTTTTTATCATCTTATTCCTATTCTTATTCTTCTTTCTCTTATCCTTCTTTTGATTGTTCTTCTTCTTCTTCTTCTTCCTATTCTTCTACTTCTTCTTTTTACTATTATTCTTCTTCTTCTTCTCTTACTTTTTATCTTAATCTTCATTTTTTTTTCTTCTTCTTCTTATCCCTCTTGTTCTTCTTCTTCATCCATTTCTTTTTTTTATGTCTTCTACTACTCCTTCTTCTTCTTCTTTTTCTATCTTCTACCATTCCTTCTTCTTCTAGTTCTTTTTTTCTTTCTTGTATTCTTCTTATTCTTTGTTTTTCTTTCTCATCTTCTTCTTATTCTACCTAGTATTCTTCTTCTTCTTATTACTCTTCTTCTTCATTTTCTTTTTTTTTCATCTTGTTCTTGTTCTTTTACTTCTACATCTTATTCTTCTTCTTCCTCATCTTCTTTTTCTACTTCTTCTTCTTCCTCCCATTCTTCTTCTTCCTCCTATTCTTCTTGTGCTTACTATTTCCCTTCTTCTTATTCTTTTTTCACTTCTTATTCTTCTCATTCTTCTTCTTAATAATCTTCTTCTTTTTCATATTCTTATTATTCTTTCTCTTTGTTTTCTAATTCTTCTTCACATTCTTCTTTATTATCTATCTTCATTTTTCCTATTCTTCTTATTTTGATTCTTCATATTATTCTTCTTTTTCTTGATCTTTCTTTTCCTATTTTTTTTCTTTTGTTTTTTCTTATTCTTCTTCTTCCTCCTCTTCTTTTTCTACCTCTTCCTCTTCTTCTTATTCATCATCATCATCTTCTTTTCTTCTTTTTCTTGTATATCCTTTTCTTCTTCTTTATTTTTCTTCTTCTTCTTCTTCTTCTTCTTCTTCTTCTCTTCTTTTTCTTCTTCTCTTCTTTTTCTTCTTCTTCTTATTCTTTTTTTTTTCTTTTTCTTCTTCTTCTTCGTCGTCTTCTTCTTCTTCTTCTTCTTCTTCTTCTTCTTTTTCCTCCTTCCTTTCTTCTTCTACTTATTCTTCTTCTTATTTTGTTTTTTTTATTATTCCTTCCTCCTCATTTTAATTATTGTTGTTTTTCTAGATCTTTTTTTTTCTTCTTCTAATTTTTCTTCTCATTTTCCTTCAACTTTATCTTTTAATTTCTCTTCTACTTCTCCTTCTTCTTGTACATGCTCTCTATCATCTTTTTTTCTTCTTCTTTCTCTTTATCTTCTTCTTATTCTTCTTTCTATTCTTCTTCTTCTTAAGTTTGTTTTATTCTTTTTAATCTTCTTCTTCTTATATTTTTTTTGTTCTTGTTAATCTTTTTCTTCTCCATCTTCTTCATCTTTTTTTTCTTTTTCTTCTTTTTCTTTTTTTTTTCTACTTCTTATTTTTCTTCTTTTTCTTCATCTACTTCTTTTTATTTTTCTTATTTTTTTTATTCTTCTTTTCTTCCTTTTTTTTCCTTATTCCTCTTCTTATTCTTATTTTTTTTATTCTTATTATTTCTCTTCTTCTTCTTCTTACTATTCTTTTTTTTCATCCTCTTGTTCTCCTTTTTTGTCTTCCTTTTTTTTCTTCTTCTCTTTCTTCTTCTTTTTCTTTTTATTCTTATTTTTCTTCATCTTCTTCCTCCTCCTACCCCCTTCTACTTATTATTCATCATCATCATTCTCTTCTTCTTCTTCTTCTTGTTCATATTTTTACTATTTTTCTTCTTCTTTCAATTCTTATTCTTCATCTTCATCTTCATCATCTTCTTTTTCATTTTCTTAATTTTTTTATTTTTGTTCTTCTTCTTCTTCTTCTTCTTTTTCTTCTTCTTCTTCTTTTTCTTCTTCTACTTCATATTCTTTATGTTTTTCTTTTCATTCCTCTTCCACTTCTTCTTCATATACTTCACCTTGTTCTCTTTCTCTTCTTCCAATTTTTCTTTTCTTATGGTTCTTCTTCCTCCTCTTCAACTTTTTAATCATCATCTTATTCTTTTTCTTCTTCTTCCTCTACCTCTTCTTTTTTCTTCCTTTTCTACATCTTCTCATTTTATTTTTTTTATTGTTGTTAATATACTTCCTCATCATTTTCTTCCTCCTCCTCTTCCTCCTCCTCTTCCTCTACTTCTCTTTCATATTCTTCAGCTTTATATTGTTCCTCTCTTTCTTCTTTTTCTTATACTACCTTATTCAATTGCTATTTATTATCATCTTCCTCTTATTATTATTAGTATTATTATTTTTCTAAATCACCTTCTCTTCCTCATGCTACTTTTTCTTCATTATCCTTCTCTTCTATTTCTTCATTATCCTCATCTTCTATTTCTTTTTCTTCTTTTTTTTCATGCTCCTCCTTCTCCTCCTCTTATTCTTCTTTTTTTTCTTCTTATTATTTCTCTTGTTTTTTTTCCTCTTTTCCTCTTCTTTCTCTTCTTTTTCCTCTTCTTTCTCTTCTTATTTTTCATCTTCCTCTTCTTATTTTTTATCTTGTTCCTTTTCTCTTTCGTCTTCTTCATTATCATCATCTTTTTCTTCTTCCTCTGATAATTATTCTCCTCCATCTTTTTCCTCAGTCTCATCTTATTAATATTATTGTTATTCTTATTCTTCCTTATCTTTTTATTCTTCTTCTTCCTCTTATCTTTCTTTTTTTTCCTCCTCTTCTTATTTTTCTTCATCATCTTCATATTATTATTAATATTATTATTCTTCTTCTTCTAATTTTTATTTGCTTAAACCCTATCCTTCATCTTCTTCTTCCTCTTCTAATTCTTTTTCTTTTTGTTCTTCCTTTTTTTCTCCTACTCTTCCTAATTCTATTGCCTCTTCTTCTTTTTCCTCCTCCTCCTCTTCTAGTTCTTCATTTTCTTCCTCCTCTTTTACTTCTTCTTCTTTGCCTCCTCCTCCCTGTTCCACTACTTTTACTTATTGGTCTTCTTCTTTTTTTTTCTTTTTATCCTTTATTTTTATTCATGTTAATTTTTTTATATCTTCTTATTCATTATCATTTTCTTCTTTTCTGCCACCTCATCTTGTTCCTGTTCTTCTTTTTCTATTTATTTTTTTCTTATTCTTCATTGGTTTCTACTTCTTTTTCTTGTTCATCTTCTACTTTTTTTTTTGTTTTTTTACCACTTCTTCTTATTCTTATTCTTCTACTACTACTACTACTACTACAACTATTACATGTTGTTTTACTTCTTATTCCTCTTTTTGTTCTTATTATACTTCTATTTCTTTTTCTCCATCTTTTTTTACTTCTTTTTCTCTTTATTCTTCTTATTATTATTCTTCTCCTTTTTCTTCTTCTTATTCTTCTTCTTATTCTTCTTCTTCTTCTTCTTCTTCTTCATGTTATTCTTTTTGCCACTTCTTATTCACTTGCTTCTTTTTTATCATCTTCTTTCTCTTCATCTTCTTCTTCATCTTTTTGTTTTGTTTCTTCTTCTTCAACTTTTTTTTTTCTTCTTCTTCTTCTTCTTCTTCTTATTCTGCTTCTTTATCCACATCATCATCATCTTCTTCTTATTCCTACTCCTTTTCTAATTTGTCTTCTTCTTCTTCTTTTTCATCATCATCATCTTCTTCTTTATCATCTTTTTTTATTTTTTCTTTTTCTTCTTTTTTTTTCATTTTCTTCTTCTTCTTCTTCTTCCTCTTCATCTTTTTGTTTTGTTTCTTCTTCTTCAACTTTTTCTTTTTCTTATTCTTATTCTACTTCTTTATCCACATCATCATCATCATCTTCTTATTCCTACTCCTTATCTAATTTATCTTCTTCTTCTTCTTTCTCCTCTTGCTCTTCTTCTTTTTCTTCTTATTATTCTTCTACCTCTACTAGTTCTTCTTCTTATATTTCCTTCTCATCTTGTTCTTCTTTTTATTTTCTTATTTTACTTATTATTCTTCTTCCTCTCTTTACTCTTCTTCTTATTTTTGTTGTATATTCAATTCAACTTATTCTTCTTATTTTTTCATCATCATCATCTTCTTCATCTTCCTTTTCTTCTTATTCTTATTTTTCTACTTCTTCTTCCTCTTCTTATCCATCTACTTTTTTATTTTCTTATTATTCTTTCTTTTTTTTTCTTCTTATTCATCTTATTCTACCCCATCCTCATCATCATCATCTTCTTCTTCAATCTTTTCTTATACTTTTTCTTATATTTCTTCTTCATCAAAATTATGATTATCATTTTTCTTTTTCTTCTGCTTCTTTTTCATATTCATCATCATCATCTTCTTCTTCTTATTTTTATTCTTATTCTCCTTCTACTTTATTTTCTTCTTCTTATTTTTCATTTTCTTTATCATCCTCTTTTTCCTCTTCTTCTTTTTATTTTTATTCTTTTTCTCCATCTACTTTTTTTTCTTCTTCCTCTTCATTTTTTTTTGTCTTTTTTCCTCTTCTTTTTCTTCTTATTACTCCTTTTTCTTTTTTTCTTCTTCCCCTCCTCCACTTCTTCTTCCCCTCCTCCACTTCTTCTTCTTACTCATTTTTCTTTTTCTTCTTCTTCCCCTTCCTCTACTTCTTCTTCTTCCACTTTTTTTATTCTTCTTATTTTTATTATATTTATTCTTCATATTCTTCTTTTTATTCTTTCTCTTGTTCATCTTTTTATTCTTCTACTTTTTTCAATTCTTCAAATGTTTCTTCTTATTCTATTTCTTCCTATTTCTTCTTCCTTCTCTTTTTATTCTTCTTCCTTCTATTATTATATTTTTTTTTCTTCTTCTTCTTATGCTGATTGTTCTAGTTCATACTCATCTTTTTTCTTCTTTTTTTTCATTTTCTTTCTATTCATTTACTACAATTATTTTTTTTTCTCTTCTTATTTTTCAATTTTTTTCACATCTTTTACAATTATTTTTCTTACTCTTCATCTTCTTCTTCTTTTGTTCTTCATTTTCCTCTACTTTTTGTTTGGATTATTTTTATTCTTCCACTCATTCCACTTCTTTTTATAATAATAAAAATTATTATTATTATTTTCTTTTTCTTCTTCTCCTTCTTCCTTCTTTCTCTTTCACTTTTTTTTATCTTCTTCCTTTTATTCTTCATCATTTTTCTCTTTTTGTACTTCTTTTCATCTTACTCTTCTTCATTTTATTCTTCATCATCAACATCATTTTTTTTCTTTTTCTTCTTCCTCATCTTTTTTAATTTTTTATTCTCCTTCTTCCTCTTCTTCCTTTTCTTTTTCCACTTTTTCCATTTCTAATACTACTGCTTTATCTTTTTGTTCTTACTCTTCCTCATCATCATTATCTTCTTCTTCTTATTCTTTATCCTTTTTTTCTTCTTTGATATCTTGTCTTTATTCTCTTCCTCTTCTTGTTCTTGTTCTTCTTTTTCTTTTTATTTTTCTTCATCTTCCTCTTATTCTTCTTATACTTCTTTTTGAACTTCCTCTTCCTTTTCTTATTTTTCCTCTTCTGCTTCTTCTTCTTTCTTCTTCTCTTCTCTTTGATTTTTTTTGTTATTCTTGTTATTTCTCTTTTTCTTCTTCTTCGTCTTCTTTCTTTTCTCTTCTCTTATATTTTTCTTGTTATTCTTGTTCTTTCTCTTTTTTTTTCTTCTTCCTCTTTCTTCTTCTTCTTGATGTTCTTCTTGTTATTCTTGTTCTTAATCTTCCACTTCTTATTCTTCTTGTACTTGTTATTATTTTTCTTCTTCCTCTACTTATACTTCATCATCTTTTTCATCATCATCATCATCATCATCATCATCATCTTCTTATTATTCTTTCTCCCCATCTTCTTCTTGATCTTGTTCTTCTCTTATCATTATTCTTATTTCTTTCTTCTTCTTCTTCTTTATATTCATGTTCTTATTCTTATTATTTATACTCTTCTTACTATTATAATTATTTTTTCTTAATCTTCTACATCTTCTTCTCTCAATTTCTTCTCCTTCATATTTTTCTTCTACTTCCTCTTCCTGTTCATGTTCTTCTTGTTCTTATTCTTGTTCTTTCTCTCCTTATTCTTCTACTTTTTTTTTACTTCTTCTTTTTCATCTTATTCTTCATCCTCTTACATATCTTATACTTCTTCATCCTCCTCTTCGTCTTCTTTATTTTCTTCTTCTTTTTCTTACTTATATTCTTCAAAAGCATCATCATCATCATCATTATCATCATCATCATCTTCTTCTTCTTCTTCTTCTTCTTCTTTGTCATCATTATCATCATTTTTTTTTCTTCTTCTTCTTTTTCTCCTCCTCCTCCTTCTTCAACTTATTCTATTTCCATTTATTCTTATTGTTGTTTTGCTTTTTTTTCTTATTCCTATTTTTCTTCAACTCCTCTTTATTCTTATTATTTCTCTTGTTATTCTTCTTGTTCATATTCTTGTTTTTTTTCATCTTCTACTTTCTCTTTTTCTTCTTGTTCATGTTCTGTTTTTTTTTTCATCTTCTACTTGCTCTTCTTTTTCTTCTTGTTCATATTCTTCTCTTATTCTTTTTATTCTTCCTCCTCCTATTCTTTTTATTTGTATGGTTCCTATTCTTCCACTTCTTCCTTCTCTTCTTCTTCATTTGCTTCTTCTTGTTATTCTTCTTCATCTTCTTTCTCTTATGGCTTTTTATTATCTTCTTCATCCTATTCCTTTTCTTCGTCTTCTTATTTTTCTTCTTATTCATTTTTTTTTTCTTCTTATTCTATTACTTCTTCTTTTACTTTTTCTTCTTCCATTTTTTCCTTCCTCATATGCTTCTTATTCTTCTTATTCTTCTTCTTCCTCTTCGTCTTTTTCATCTACTCCTTCTTTCTTATCAACATCGTCATCTTCTTATTCTTTTTATTCTTTTTATACTTATTCCTCCAACACTTCTCCTTCTTCTTCATATTTTTCTTCTTTCTCTTCATCTTCTTCTTGTTCCTCTTATTGTTCTTATTCTTCCACTCCTTATTCTTCTTCTCATTCAATTTCTTATTCTTCTTCCTCCTCCTTTCCTTTTTCTTCATCTTCTTCTTTTTGTTTAACTTTTTCTGCTTGTTCAATTTCTTATACTTTTTCTTTTTCTTCCTCTTGTTATTATTCACCTTCTTCATTTTTTTAATTCTCTTCTTATTCATCGACTACTTTTTTTTATTCTTCCTCTTCTTCTTGTTCTTCTTTCTATTCCTCATTTCCATGTTTTTCATTTCATTTCTTTTTCTTCTTCAAGTTCTTCCTCTTCTTCAAGTTCTTCCTCTTCTTCAAGTTCTTCCTCTTCTTCTTTTTCTTCACCAACTTACTTTTTCTTGTTCCTCCTCCTATTCCTTTTCTTCTTTATTTTCTTCTTCTTCTTCTTCTTCTTCTAATCTTCATCATTTATTCTTTTCTTATCATCATCATCATCATCATCTTTTATCTTCTTCTTCATCTATTCCACATTTTTCTTCTTTCACTTATTTTTCCACTTTTTCTTCATCTACTCATAATTATTAATTATATTTTTCTTTTACTTCTTCTTGTTCTTTTCCATATTCTTTTTTTTCTTCTTATTCTACTTATTCATATTCTTTTCTTCTTGTTCTTATTCTTATTCTTCCATTTTTTCTTCTTCTTTTTGTAGTTCTTATCCTTCTACTTCTCCCTCATCTTCTTCTTATATTTCTTCTTGTTCTTATTCTTGTTCTTATTTTTCTTCTTCTTCTTCTTCTTCTTCTTCTTCTTCTTTATCTTATGTTCTTTATCTTTTTTTTTCTTCTTCTACCATTTTTTTTCTTCTTCTTTATCCACATTATTATCTTCTTCTTCTACTTCTTATTCATTATTTTTTGTCATTCCTTTTCCTCTTCTTCTTCTTCTTCTTCTTCTTTTTATTTGTATTGTTCATCCACTTTTGCTTCTTCTTCCTAGAGGTGTCAAACATGCCTGGCACGACACACTACAGTGTTGTGCCCCAGCCCATCATGCCATACCAGCACGTGGGCACAAGACATGACCACGCACCGAACATGCTCAATACGAGCCAATGCCTGACAAGTGAGGCTCACTGAGCCCCAAAAGAGCGAAGACACACGACAATGCTATAGCATGGCACTGAAACCCTTATTTTTTAAAAAAGTAGGGTTTTGTCCTACTCGAACTAGGCCGAACCCTGTGGTTTTCGGCCGTGGGGTCCATGTCGGACCAGGCCGGGCATGGTAGCCCGGTTTTGGCAGCCTAAAACTAGGCCGAGCCGTGATGGGACGGCCCATTTGGTAGCCCAGTTCTGGTTCTACTTCTTAACTTCCACTGCATATTTTTTTTATCTTTTTTTTTCTCTTTCTTCCTCCTCATAGTATTATTATTATTATTCCTCCTCCTCCTCTTATTATTATTATTATATTATTATTCCTCCTCCTCTTCTTCTTATCATTTTTTTTCCTCTTCTTCTTCTTTTTATTCATCATCATCATCATCATCATCTTCTTATTCTTACTCTTATTCTTTTGCTTATTTTTTTCTCATTTTCTTCATCATCATATTCTTCTTCTTCTTCTTTTTGTTCTTCTTTTTTTCTTCATTTTTTTTCCTCTTCCAGTTCTTCTTCTTTTTCTTCATTTTCTTTTTCCTCATCTGGTTCTTCTTCTTTTTTTTATTTTCTTTTTCCTCCTCTAATTCTTATTGTTTTCATCATCTTCTCCTCCTCCTTTTCTTCTTCTTCTTTTTCTAGTTCTACATCATCATCATCATCATCATCTTCTTCTTCTTCTTCTTTTTCTTCTCTTCTTTCGCTCCTTTTTTTTCTTGTTTTACTTCATTTTTTTCTTATTTTACTTCATTTTTTTCTTCTTCTACTTCTTTTTCCTTTTTTTTCTTTTCTATACTTCTTCTTAATTTTCTTTCTCTTAATCTTCTTCTTGTTCTTTTTGTCCCCCCTCCTCTTCATCATCTTGTACTTCTTAATCATCTTATTCTTCTTATTTCTTCTTCTTACTCATATTTTTTATTTTTTTTATTCTTATTATTATTATTATTATTCTTCTTCTTATTCTTTCAATTCTAATTCTTCATCATTATCACAATTTTTTTTCTTCTTTTTTATTTTTTTTAATTTCTTCATTTTCTTCTTCTTTTATTTCTTCTTCTTCTTCTTTTATTTCTTCTTTTTTATTTCTTTTTCTTCTTCTTTTATTTTTTCTTCTTTTTCTTCTTTTTCTTCTTCTATTTCTTCTTCTATTTCTTCTTCATATTCTTCTATTTCTTCTTTTCAATTCCACATGTCTCTAACTTCCTCTTACTACCCATGATGTCCTTTATGAACTTTATGTAATGAAGCATTTGAGATAAGACTTTGGAGAAAGGAATGTCAACTTTCAACTTCTATTAGATATTAAAAACCGATAAAATTGATTGTCTACTTTTTCCTTTCTAAAATATTATGTAAAAGGAAGGTTAGGTGAGAGATTTTGTTAACCACTTTGATAGCATTCTCTGTCACATCTTTCATTTCATTACTTCAAATAATTTGCATCTCTCCCTATTTACACTTATCCATGTGTCATGATAGTGGGAATTATAATTTTGGAGAAAGTCGTTACTTCTTTTTTCATAACTTCCTCCTTTATTTCAACATCCCTTATGAATTTCTCTTACTTGTTGCTCTTTTAATTCTTTACCACATCTGAGTGTGAAAAATATGCACATCTTTGGATTTTTCTCAGCATCCCTTGATGATTCATTTGCATTCTTCTCCTTCATAAATAGTATTCATTTACAAAATTAATTATCTATAATCTTCATTGCATTGTTTGTGTTTTCTAATCTTATTTAAATCTATCCTATTTAGTTCTTCAATAGATTATCCATTTTTTGTCTCCATGAGTAAAGCAATAATAATGTTATCTTGAAGCAATGACTTTTCTACATCTTTTGAGTTGTTATAATTGGAGATTGAGGCTTCTTGAATTTAGTATCCTATTGGACCACTTCCAAACTTTTTCTTTGTTTTTCTTATGTTCTAATGCATATTCATATTACTTCCATACAACAAACTTTCATGAGTTCTCGAGTTCGAATGATAGTGTGTGGGATTATTCCATAAAACAAACATTTATATGTCATTGGTAATTCATAAAATACATACCTTTTATTATATAAAATACTGGCTTCCTCTACTTGATACACATTGTTATAATTGGTTATTTCTTATTGTTGCAAAATAAGAATTTCTCTCACACTAAGTCATTTTTCATTTTGGACACCAAGTTTATTGAAAAATATGTCTATCAAACTTGGCTTTAATTCAAAGTAGTTTATTTTTATTGGTTGCATCTGATTCTCAAAATAATTATCCTTCAAAGTTGGTCACTATTAATCTCCCAAGATATTGTGAGGATTAGGCTATTGGAGAGCTTGTCCTTCACTCCCTTAGTTGTTTGTGCTATCATTTCCTTTCATATTCTCTCATTTAGTACTTTTTCTCAAGATTATCCTCACTATTCTCTTAAGTTCTAGGTTCATAGGTGTTAACTCAATCTCAGAACTTTAGCTCATATAATTTATAGTAGTTATAAAACAAGCAAGAAAAAGAAAAATAGAACAAAAACATAAATACAACACAAATACTAAGCAAAAATTATTATCCAAATAACTAGAAATAGAACTATCATTTTGTAAGGAGTCAACTCAAGTTAACAACTCAAAATAAATAATTCCTAGTAGCTACACCAAAAACTTGTTGTGACTTTATTACAATATCATAATTTATTATTTGTGAAAAGAGTTTACAAACAATAAATTCATCTAATAAAGTTCAATAATTATATAAGTCGTACAAGAAATAAAGGTAGTTATAAGTCTAAATATTGATCTCATATAAATTATGAAGGCAATTTGACCAATCAATAATGAACTAATAGCTACTCAAGTTGAGTAGATTAACTTGAATTTTAAAAAGATATTTATATTCTAAGGTTGATTCACTTTCTTGTGAATGATGATATTTTTTAAGAATTAAGATAATATTGTACTCAATTGTTTGATGAATAATATAGTGATATTATTGCCCTAGCATTCCCTTGGTATATAGGATAGTTGTCATCTTAATACCTTCACTACTAAGATTGATCCCAGTATAGTTATACCTTTGGTATTTCATTGGTACTTAAGCATCGAAACCATACACCATTCAATTCACGTGTTATTTACATGACTATTCCTTTTAGACAAAATATCAACTTCCCTTAATTATTACTTATAGTTGAATTTTTATTCTTTGATCTCCAATATTATAAAATTGTGAAATAAATATAGTAATAATTATGTTTGTGCTTATGACTTTATAAATGATATATTCACATCAAATAATATATATCTTCTCAGAAATATCACCTATATAAATCATATAAGAGGAAATGACTCATAGGACTATCACTATCATATGAAATACCTCCACTTGCATGTGTCTCATAACTTATCTATCATCCACAACAACTAACAGACAATAGCGACATATAAATAAACTTATATGTTAGGCATTCTATATAAAATTTAAATCATTTGAATGATCGTTCTTCTAGAATATGCAAAATAGATTAGTCATACATATGTTCGTGTAATTGACTTCATGAGCATCATACTTATAATAATTAAACTTATCTCAATATTATATTTACATAAAGGTTTATCTCATATAATAAGAATAAAAGAGATATCACTTCTTTCGTATTAATACCTCATTAGTATATCTCATAACTTATATACACTATAAGATATATTAATTTAGCTAGAGAAATTTAACTAGGGATCAATTCCTAGCTAATTTGCGAGGGGTTAGCTAGGGAATAGCAAGAGATTTCCTGAATTTGTATTGAAATAAAAATTTGCGAGGGGTTAGCTAGGGAATAGCAAGAGATTTCTGAATTTATATTGAAATAAAAATTTGCGACGGATTAGTGATGTATTAGTGGCGGATTAGCGACGGATTAGCGACAGAATTGGTCGAATGAAAATTTTTCATCGCTATTTTTTCTTAGCACAAAGAAGAGCGAAAGACCTAGAAAGGGATTTAGCGATAGAATTTCTCTAGCTAATTTAAATCCCTCACTAAATAATTATCTGAATATATTTTTTTATAATTTTATATATAATTGGAAACGATAATTCCTTAAATTTTTATTTTCTCAAAATATATGCATTTAGCTAGGGATTTTTTCTTAACTATTTAAATTAGTTATAATTTCCGTTGCTAATCTTTAATGATATTTTTTATGCATTATTCATTTTAATATTTTATATACTTTTCTATATTAAAGGTATGTCATAGTCTATAGATGAGCAATCCTTGAAAGGCACAATCTCCTCATATAATAATAAAAATATGATATTATTAAAAAAATTAATAAATATATAAATACGAATAAAAATTTATATTAAATATGACTAAAATAACTATTTTATGATTATAATTTAATTAAAAAATTATACTTAATTTTTTCTGAAATATTTATTTATGATATTTAAATATTTGTATTAGAAACGTTATACAATTAGTTATATAATTATAATATTTTTAAAATATTTTAATTAATAAATAAAAATTACTACTAATAAAAAACTAAAATAAACAATTGTTTGATTAAAAAAATTATAAAAATATATGAATAAATGAATAAACAAGAAAATATTTATAAAAATAAAAGTATAACATAATATTTTAATGATTATAAAAAATTTTTGAAATTTTTGAATTATAAAAAAATTTTAAATTTTTCAAATAATTTGAAAGAAAATAAGTTGATATTTTAAGATTAATATATTAATGTTTTAATTACATCAAAAAAATTTTGATGATTTAAAAAATTAATATTTAGTGTGGTTATTAAATGAACACTTCAAACATTAAAATTTAAATGACTAAAAGATTCAAATTTTATGCTTATATAATTATTTCATATCATATTAATAAAAAATAAATTGAATTCTATAAATTTAGAACTATATATATATATATATATATATTTATTTATTTATTTATTTATTTATTATTATATAATATTATTTTATTTATTTATTAAATAATATCATTTATGGTTAAATAAAAATCTATTTCAATTATTTTATTTAAATTATTTTTTTTATCATTTTATTTTCGTCTTATTTTGTTGAATTTTATTATATATATGTATATATTTACATCCATTTTAGTATTTATATAAGGTTTCATTGAAAAAAAATGCTAAGTCATTAACACTTAGCATTTTTTCTATCTTTCAACGACGAAGGAGAGACGAAACACGACTATGGGAGCAACCTAGGAAATCTATCTCTTCTTAATATTATCATTGTTCTTCTCCATCAGAATGCTATATACATATCTTCATCTCTCTCAATTTGATTACCACTAGCAGATTTTTATTTTTACAGAATATTCATGTATTAACTTTTTTGTTATTTTCTCCCAATTTTCCTTCTTTTTGCTTCTATTTTCATATCACCTATATGATTTTGACTTCACCATTAATGAAACAATAAATTATCCGTGTAATTTTTGTTCTTTTACTGTTTAAATTTTTAGGGTTTTATTGATTTTAAATACTAAATATTTGCATTTTATTTTCTCCTTATGTAACTTAAGAAAATAAATAATGCTTGATGTTTTATGCTTCTGTAACTTAAGAAAAAATAAACTTAATGTTAATGGATTCTATTTTTGTTGTCTCCGAATATATTATAAATAGATAACAGTATATATAAACTTTTATACATTTATATAATCGTATGACATTATATATAAATGTCTATACTTTAATATATATATATATAAATGTATTACATTATATATAAACACTGATATGTTTATATTAACATATAATGTTATATATAAATATTTATACATATGTATTAATGTTTATAAATATCTATACAACAATAACATAAAACTATCTATTTATATAATTTTTTATATAACAATTATATAACATAAAATGTTTATACATTTTTGTAAACATTTATATAACATATTAATTTTTATAAAAATATAGAATATTTATAATGTTTATATAAATGTGATATATATACTTTATAATATTTATAAAAAGGTTACATATATATAATTATATATAAGTAACATTTATAAAAATATTTAAAACACAAATATTATATCTAAACACTTGTTTAATTATATAATCATATGTCATTATATATAAAAGTATTTATAACTATAATTATAATTATGTAAACTATTTTTATAACTATATTTAAAACTATACATTACTAATTTTTTAACTATATGATAATGTATAACTATATGTATAATTCTATATAACTATATTTCTAACAAAATATACTATATATAATTGTATTTTACTAAATGTATAACTATATAAATGTTATTTATAATTATATCTTTAATTACATACATATTTATAACTATATGTGTATAACTATATATAAATATTTGTATAACTATGTAACACTCTATATAAATAAATATAACTATATTTGTAACTATATATACATATATGTATTCATATAATTAAATCTAAATATTTGTTTATAACATTGTATATATTTATGTATAACTACTTGTATAATTATATCTATATATAACTATTTATAACAATATATACTATATGTATAATAACATATAACTATAAATAATTATATCTTACTATATGTATAACTATAAAAACTTTATATGTAACTATATTTAAATATATAATTTACAACATATATTTAATATACATTTTTATATTTTAATATATAGCAAATGTATTTTTCTATATCTATACCTATACATAACTATATGTATAAATATATAAAATTATATGAAAAAATATATATACCTACATGTATAAATATAAGTTTAACTATATGTGTAACTATATGTACAACCACTTGTAACTATATTTATAATTACATATATAACAACATACAACATTATGTTTAACTATATATGTATACCTATATATAAATATTTGTATAACTATATAAAACTATATATAATTAAATATAACTATATTTGTAACTATGTATACATATATGTAAATATATGTATTTGTTTATAACTTTGTATATATTTATGTATAACTACACATGACTACTTGTATGAATATATATATATGTGTGTGTGTGTGTGTATATAACTATATGTTTAACTATATATAACTATTTATAACTACATATACTATATGTATAATAACATATAATTATAAATGGGATAATACTAATTTGTTGCACTAACTTGAAATTAAATGACAAAAGATATAATATCAATAATATGTAAGCACATAGCATGAGATTGTCCATTGGTCATATATAGCATGCTATTGAAATAAACATTGTACTCTTACCTAATCCCATCCTTTGGGCCTCAGGCTCATATATGAACTTATGTATGACAAAAGATGTAATATTTGATAGGTTTGTATAGAAGAAAATTTTTTATTCTTTTATGTAATATCTCATTCTAACTCTGCATTATTTGTGTATCTCTATCTCCCTCTCTTATTCTTTTTGTGCCACTCTCTTTCTCTTTTTTTTGTGTCAATCTCTCTCTCTCTTGCTATTTTCTTTCTCGCTCTCCTTTCTTGCTCTCTCTCTCTCTCTCACTCTCTCTCTCCCTCCCTCCCTCCCTCCATCCCTCCATCTCCCTCTCTAGATGTGCCTACCGGCCAGCCCGGCCCGGTCAGCACGATTCTGCCGTGCCTGGGCTGGCCTGCATGGAAATTTGTCGTGCCCGGGCTCGTGCCGTGCCTGACCTGGCACGGTACCGTGCCCATTAACATGGTACCTCGGCACGAGCCGTGAAACCATTTTTTTTAAATAAGGGTTTCAGGCACGTTTAAACCCTAATTTTTTTTTTTGCAATTAGAGTTTCGGGCATGGAGAAATCCTATTTTTTTTTTGAAATTAGGGTTTCGGCACGCGTTGGCATGATAGCGCACAGTCGAACCCCTAATTTTTTTTATATTAGGAGTTCGGCCCGACCGGGCAAAACCCGGCGAATTTGTGCCATGGGCCCGTGTTGGGCTAACCTCCACATGACCGTGCCGGGCCAGGCATGACACGGTACGGTAACTGTGCCTTGCCTGGCCCTACACGAAAGCATGGTCGAGCCGACTAAAAACGGGTCTAGTTTGACACCTCCACCTCTCCCTCTCTCTTTCTCTCCCCCTCCCTCCATCCCTCCTTTCTCACGCTCTCTCTCTCTCTCCCTCCGTTCTCGCGCGCGCTCTCTCTCTCCCTCCTTTCTCAAGCTCTCTCTCTCTCTCTCCCCACTTTCTTTTTCTCTCTCTATCTCCCTCCCCCCCTCCTTTCTCTCTCTCTCTCCCTATCCCCCTTCAAACTTTAAATTTTTTTCTTTTTTGCTTTCCTTTCTTGTCCATTATCATATTTTGCTCCCTTTATCTAGTAATAACATGATATTTATTAATCTTTACCATGCTAAAAATTACTATATCTATTCATGTAGATTTTTGCAACGCATTGTCTCAATATTCACAATATTTAATTTTTAAATATTCATCTATAAGTAATTTTATTTAATTATTAGTATATTTTGAAATATTGAATGTTTAATTCAAAATAATGATTGATCATTATTATTTGTAAATAAAATAGGTCATTAAAACCATGGATATTAGACATCCCCCAAGGCTGTGGCATGAAGATATTTCTAATCCAGGCCAGCGAGACATACAAAGGCATACAGAAGCAGACAAAGGCTTTTAGTAATTGTGTAGATATGCAATTATCACATGGTACAAAGCATATGTAAGAGGAAATAAGTTTTCTTGATGTAGGTTCTGCAATGATTGGTTCTAAAATATTGTACTGGGCCTTATGATGATGATGATGATGATTCTCGTGTAGTGTCGTATAATTTTATTAGATTTCACAAAACTATATTCAATCAGAAGAAAAAATATAACATTACCCAATTTTTACAGGCCATGAGTGCCAGGAGGAATATTGGGTCCTGTTTTAGGAGAAGCAGATCGCCTCCTCGTCAAAAACTCGCTCAATCTCAAAATGAGTGGTTGGCCGTGAAGTTCATCAGTCGAGCATCATCACCCGCCTCGTCAATACTCAGTATATACGTACATATATACTCATTTTCTTATGTTGTTTTTGATGGTATGTGTATTTGCATGAAAGTACATGTGTGTGTGTGTAAACTAAGGCTATGTGATTATATATACGTACGTATATACTATAGTATATAAGTACATATATACCGAGTATATATGTACGTATATAATACAATATATATGTATGTATATACTCAGTATATACATACAAATATACTTAGTATATACAAACATATATACTCGGTATATACGTACTTATATACTCAATATATACGTACTTATATACTGAGTATATACATACGTATATACTTAGTATATGTACATATAATACTATAGTTTATATGTACAAATATTGCAGTAATATATATAACTAGTGAAATGCTAGTATATATGTACATATATACTGCAGTATTATATATTTATCAAAACATAACTTTATTTATTTATATTTATTTTATTGACTGGTTTAAATTTCATACAGATATGATACCACATTATTTCTCATACGAAGCTTATATAAGTGAAGGGATTTTTTACTAGACATGATACACCGTGACTCGACAGCTTTGTCGCAGCAGGAAAGATGGTGATCGGAGGAGCTGAGGGAGAGAAAGCAATGTTAGTGCACGTAAAGATTATACTTTATGCACTATTGTTAGATATATTGATGAATAAGATGTAATAAAATTTTATTTTGTTTTTGTTATAATTATGTAAAATATTGTATCAAAATAATTTATTAAATGATTTTATTTTTTGTTATTTATAAATTATCATTTATAATTTCTATTTTTATTCAATTTAATATGAAAATATAAAATTCTTTAATTAATTTTTTTGAAAAAAAATAAAATTCTGAAAATAATTTTGGAATAAAAATAACTAGGGAATTTTTCCTTGCTAATTTAGCTAGGGATTTTTCTTTTACTAATTTAGCTAAGGAAATCATTATTTTAGCTAGGGAATTTTTCATTGCTAAAATTTTTTAGCTAGGGAATCTTTCTCTCGTTAATTTTTAGTGACGACCACTTTAGCTTGGGAAATTTTTCGTCGCTAATCCATCATTATATCTCGTTTAGCGACGGAAAACCCCCATTTAGCTAGAAAATTTTCCCTAGCTATTTGGAAATTTTCTTGTGGTGATATTACTATCCATCATGGCTGACATGCATATAAACCTAAGATATCATAAAAATCCTAAATTTAGTTATAATTAGTATGCATAACCATCAATATCCAAACTACAAATATTACTCTTAATAAATATTATACATTCAAATCATCATAATATAAATTATTAAATTAATCTAGATCTTAATTTAACGTAATATTGATAAAGAATTTATGTAGGATATTTAGTGTCATATCTTATGGAATCTAGGGTTCCCAATGATAGCCCTAATAAAAATTTAAGCCTCAGAACCTAATCCCAATTAATTCTTATCTGTGTTCACCTTTGATTTGCATGTAATTAAAGGTTAGAAATCTCACCATTATAGATTTTATGTGCTCTTGGCACTCAATTCCCCCCTCTCACCTCTTCTGTAAGAATTTTAAGTATTTTTTTGTGTACTTTGAGGTTTCATGAGGTGTTTATGCTAGAAGTTGTAGTAGTGAGTTGATGTCGTAACTTTTTCATCTCGTTGAATCTTCTCGAGTAAAAAAGTCACGACATCAAAAGATTGTCGTGACATAAGTAACTTTCCTCTTGAGCACAATATCAAAATAGTAGAAATGTCATGATTGAAATGTTCCTTCTCTAGATAATGAAGTCATGGCAACAAAAATATCATGAATGATAAAATCTCCTTAAAAATAAGTCATGATGATAAGAATGATATTGATTAAGACATCTACTCTTTATAATGCAAGTTCACAATGACAAGAATATCATGACTTATTTATTTACTCTCTAGATCACAAAATTAATGAAGAGAATATTGTCACAACTAAATATTGCGTAATTTTATGTGATTTTTGATTCTATATTGAAATTATTATAATTTATTGTATGAGTGAGGTACTTAGGTTTCCATGTTGTGAAAAATAAAGTTATGACTTTTATGTTTTATAGATATAGTGCAGCCATGATTCCAAAAATGTCATGGCCATAAAAATAGTATTACATAATACAAATATTATAATAACTCTTTGATAGAGTCAAAATATATAAAGATTGTCAATACTTATTTTGTAGAGTCACACACAAGAAAGACTATCATAACTTCTTTATAGGCTTTTGAAAATTGTTACCAAATTGTGACATGAAAAATATTATGACTTTTCATTATTTTTTTTCTCCTTCATATTATCATACCACTTGTCCACCAAGTTCATCAATTTCACCCAAAATGTATCTATTTTCACTATTAATTTTTTTATTTCATCAAAACAACTATTTAGTGAAATTTAACAATTTAAAGCTCAAATAAGTATAAACACATCAAAACATCCATTGAACAATATTTATATATTCACATACATATTCTCATCACTAACATTCTTTCACATATCTTTTATAGAATGACTAACCCATCATCAGTCATGTCTCATTTATAAGCTTTTAAATAGTAACATAAAAAACTTTTAAACTTAAGTTCAAATCATGACATATATATTATAACATGACTAACTCATCATCACTCATGTTGCAACTTCATTCATGTCATTACCCTATAGAACATGTTGTTACCTGAATCCTTAAGTTATAAGTTGCCACAATGCAAACATTTTGTAGCAACGATGATAATATAGATTAATTTAATTTTCAATTGTAATCTCTCTTATGTCACAAACTTGATGAAAGTAGGCTTGTGATACTTAATAGGTTGTAACTTCATTTAGGTAGTGATTGAAATATTGATTTCATGCTATTAAACTATATTCATTATTCTAAATTTAGTCCAATAATGATACCAAAAAAATAGAATGTTGGTATATATTACAATTTTGGTCTAGTCACCACTCCACAAAACATGACCATGACTCCTCAACAATTGTTCAAGCTTTAGGCTAGTTGCAACTCCATAAAATATAGTCATGACTCTGCTGCACAAATAATAGCTTCATAAAAAATATGAGCTAATCCTAATAATAATCTTTAAAAACTATATGTTTATCCCATTTGGAGTGGATTTTTGATGAAACTTTTCTTCTTCCATTCCATCAAGACTTACCTTGGGGTGTTTGCAATGGATTGGCATCTCTTCTCCTATATTCTTTGGACTTTCATAAAGTTCTCTCCAATTATGGATCAACAGGAGTAAGATTATTCTAACCAATTCTTAGCATACACACCACATAGCACCTAAAACAACAGAGACAAATAGACAAATATTCAATAAAAAAAAGAATCAAAAGAAATTCAGACTAGAATAGTGTTTATTTAGTATCAATATTAGAATTAAATAATCAATCATTGACAATGGTGTCAAAAACTTATTAGGTAGAAAATGAAAAGTAAAAATGAAGGATAGATTTAGCCTAGTGCACAAGTGTATGTGTAACTTTACAAGTAATACAATGATTAGTGAGTATCATTATCATGAGGATTAGTGATGATAATCACTAGAATTATTCTAACTCTAATTCAATTTGAAAGAATGTAATATGTTAAAGAAAAAGAAATCAAATTAAATAAGTAGAAAACCTAAAATGTGAATTTAAAGCTGACAAGGAAAAATCCATGAGTGAACAATCTAGGGTCTTGACTTTACCAGCCTATTCCCATTGGGAGGATTTATAAAATTCAAAAAGTGTGCAACTCATACATTGATAAAAGATTTAACTGAAATATATGTTAATTTTTCTCAAGCGATAGCACCCTATTCTTAAAATTAAGGTTGAGTATACCTACTTAAATCCCTAAAGTTCCAAGAATGAATGTTCTTCAAAAAATCCCTAATCCCCAAGAAAAAATCTTATATATCTCTATTCTAAGATAATCACAAGATATTCCATCCATAATCTCAACTAATTTTTATATCTCAATTTCAAATCATTTGTTAAATCATGCAAATATTGGCCAAGTATTTGCAAGCAATATGAAACAAATGAAATATTCAATGTATTAAGAAGCAATACTAAAGGAATGCACAAAAAAGACTATTATTTTATTTGTTCAAGGTTAAGCCACATCAAACCCCAAAAAAAGGTTTAAATAATTATAGAAATCAAAATAAAACAATAGAATCCAGTAAAGAAAGACATGAGATGAAGAAAAGAATTTGTAGATGGATGAATCTTGTTTAATTTCAACTTGTTTTTCATTCAAAACTTGTTCTTCTTCAAAATCTCTTTCTTGTTCTTGACCTCAAGTATTCATCCACTTGCTCTTAGCCCAAAAAAAATTCTTGCATGTGTAGGCCGTTTTGGCCTATATACTGGGTATATGTTGGGTTGGGAACTACACATGGTAAAAAGCAAGTTTTGACCATTGCTGAATATTAAGCATTAGCAATTATGTAAGAAGATTCTTGTTCTGAACTTTTATGCTTCTAGGTGACATAACTTTATCATCTAACCCAAATCAAATGATTTTGGGGTCCATATAAAGTTTAGGAAGTACAAAATCAATATATGATAAGATTAGTGCCATGATATGTCCTTAATTATCCTAGAAATTCAAACAATGATATTTTATGTAGCTTTTTGGTCTACTTAGGTATCTTCATGTTTGATTTTTATTATTATTACAAGGAATGCCTTATCATCAAAATATAGGAATTTAAAAAATAAATTAGCTATAAATTATCATAAAAATAAATGATACAATTCAAAACATGATGATAAATTAAGAGTTAACTACACTTAATGAAAACAACAACAACAACAACAATAATAATACTAATAATAATGATAATAATAAACATAAGAAGATAGTGGTGGTGGTAGTGTTAATGATGAAGGAAAATGAAGAGGATAATAAGAATAATAAAAAGATAAAGAAGAAGAAGTATAAGAAATAGATGAAATATAAGAAGAAAAAACAAAAAGAAGAAAATGAATCTGATGAAGAAGAAATAGAAGAAAAAAAAAAGAAAGAGAATGGAAGTAGGAGGAGGAAAAGAAAGAGAATGAGAGGATAAAGAGAAGAATAGGGGAAGGGAGGAGGAGGAAAAGAAAGATAATGAGAGGATAAAGAAAAGAATAAAAAGAAGAAGGAGGAGGAGAAGAAAGAAATAAAAAAGAAATAGGATTAAAAACATAAGAATAATCATAATAATTATAAAACTAAAAAGATGATGATAATGATGATGATGATGATGTTGTTGTTGTTAATAACAAAGATGAAAGAGGAGGAGGTGGTGGTGGTGGTAGAGGTGGAGTAGTAGAAGGAGAAGGAGAAGGAGAAAGATAATATAAAAGAGAAGGAAAATGATAACTAGAAGGAGAAGCAAAAGCAAAAGGAGAAGGAGAATGATAAAAGAGAAAGAGAAGAATAAGGAGAAGGAAAAAAGAGAAGAAGGAAAAGGAGAAGGATAAAAAAGGAGTAGAATAAGTAGAAGGATAAGAAGAATGATATGGAGAAAAAAAATGATAAGGAGAATGAAAAGGAGATGAAAAAGGAGAAGGAAAAGAAAAAAGAGAAGGCTAAGGAGAAGAAGAATGAAAAAGAGAAGGTGAAGGAGAATGAAAAAGAGAAGGTGAAGGAGAAAGAGTAGAAGGAGAAAGAGAAATAAAAGGGAGTAGCAGAAGGAGAAGGGGAATTAGAAAAAGAAGAAGAACAAGAAGGTGAAGGAGAATGATAAAGAGAAGGAGAAGAAAAATAAAGAATAAAAAGAAGAAACTATCTCAATGACCAATGATAAAAAAGAGAAACTCAGATAAATGAGGGTAGAAACTCTCTCTTGGTATACGTATTATTCTCAAGCTTCTTCAAGCTCTACTATAAAGCTAATATCCTTCCCTCTAGCATGATCAACACATATTAATGCATCATCACCAAACACAAATTATTTTTCTTACCTCTATGATAATGTACATAATCTTATTCCTTTCTTTAGGTCAATCATTCATCGAGATGATCAATATCGATTAAGGATATAAAATCACTTATATTGTAATGGTGGTATCTTCTTTTCTTCGTTCAAATATACTTCATGTATATTATATTATTCAATCATTTGTGATGCAATTTCTATTTTCTCTTGGTATGAATCTATGAATATTTAGAAATTCATTAATAAAATTACTTTATAATTTAGTAAGTGCAATACTTATAAAATTCTAGATATTTATATCACTTACAATTTCAGATATAGTCTAATTTGTTTTTCACAATCTCATCACTACATGTGAGAATTGAGACTTTTATCACAATTCATCATTTAGTTGTATCATAAATATTAATAATTAAGTAAACATGCGAAATAATTAATTATGTTAATAAACATATTATATATAAACAAAATAAACAAAAAAAACACAATGTTCTACTCTTTCTAATACTAATAATTATTTCATTTCCAAATAATCCAAGATCTTTTGCACACCAAGTCAATTGTATCATACTTTTTTTCCTAATTTTTTCAGAAAAGAATTGAATTCTAGAAGTTACCAAAAGTGTGTAAAGGCCTATGTAGCAAAATTTCTCATTTAGCATCAATATTTGTCATCAATAATTTACATTTCCCCTCATTTTATTTAGAACTCAACACAATTATCTTCATAGCCCCATTTATTATTGAGTGGATGTATTCTATAAGAGCCTTCTTTTTCCCCATCAATATGATAAATAACTTGAACAAGTAGTATATGGAGACATTTTAAAATAACACTTTGATGTTCCAAAAAAAGGCATTTGAATGATACTTATCACACTTTTCTCTTTCAGCTCCTTTTTCCATAGAGCATCCAACGAATCAGAATTGATAAAAATTTTCTTCAAGCTATTATTTTCCTTGCACAACTCAACTGGTAACATGGAAATGGTAGCAAATTCATCTTTATTGGCTAAAGTAACTCTTTTGCACAATGAATCATCTCGTCGTGCTTGATAGTCAAGAGAAATTCTGCATATAGCCAATGAGTGACTGATTTTTGTAATATATATTTGATATAATAAGGATCTCTAATATTGTCTAACATCAAGTTACGAGAAGGTGCATAACAAAGACATAAAGACAAATGTGATCGATTAAATTATTGGAATCTCTCTTTTTTTTTTGATAAGTAAATTATTGGAATCTCTTTCTATGACTTGTGCATGTTAAGTTTAGTTCTAAACATTAAAAAATTAGTATTTCATAAAATAATCATAGGGTAACAATTTTATGCCTCTTGATATCTTGAATTAATTGTTTTTGTAATTTGCTTCACTTATTAGTCAAATAATTAAAAATATTGTTTCTCCATTTTTTTATTTGCTTCACCATGGCGTATCTATTTTTTTGCTTTGCAGGTGTTATGATTGGTGCTGGTTGATTATCGGGATTTAAGTAAGGCAAGAAATGAATTCTCTACAAAGTGACATTGATAATTTAGATGTTTTGTATGCTTTAGAACTCTTGCGATAGTCGCTTTATTCTGGTGGCAAATTTCTTTTTTTTTTTTGTGGTTTTATGTGTATTCTGAGCATAGAACCAAATGGTACATAGGATGAAGCGTTGGCCTAAATCGGCTAACTTTTTAGTCTCTTGTAAGTTGAGTGCTTGTTTTTAATAAAGTGTATGTTTCTAAAAAAACAAATAACTTTTAATCAAATATTTGGCAAAAAATATTTTTCTTTTTAAATTAATAACTCTTATCTCATACTAGTTAATTGCCTCACTCGTAGGCTAAGAGCTTTAATAAGTGATTGAACAAAACAAAATGGAAAATTTATATAATCAGTTATTGATTAACATGCATGTTATATCATGGGTTTTTTAATATGTATTGTTTGATGTACTTATATTTTGATCTATGTTGAAATATCAATTCTGAATTAGAAGAGAAGAATGATCAGACATACCTTTTTGTTTTGGCTTTTTTATAGATAGCATCATTACACTAGTAGCCCCTTTGTTACCACCTCCATTAAACAATTTAATTACACCAACTTTGCAAATAATTTCATAAAAAAAACTTTCGCTTTACATTTAAATACATGATCATCTAAATATTCCTATCCATGTGAATTTTAAGTTAATGTTTTTTTTTTCTTTTGAAACTCTTGAAAGCAATCATTTCATCATTAACATTTCAACATTTTATTACAAGATATAGAAATTGTTAAATCGTCATCATTTTTGTTAGTTAGATGAGCTTATTTTTCCACAAGTTTTTTTTTCACTTGTCTCACCTCACACTTGACTTGCAACCTCACAGTATATAATGGTAAAAAAAATAAAAAATTTGTTTTCTAACTTTTATCATTACAAAATATAAATATTAAAAAATATATACATATATTTTTTTTACATGGATTTACTTCTTCATTCTCTTCCCTTCAATGAAATACTTAATAGGTTAAAATTAAAATTAACAATGTTCACTTTTGTACTAATATAGAAAGCAAATAAAAAATAACTTTCAAAATTTTCATAATACTCAAAAATATTTAAAGAATATAAAAAATGATCTAAAAATTTATTGACTATCTTGTTCAAATGGTATGTGATGTGCATCTCAATTAAGTGAGAGAAAGGTTTCCTTGATGTATGCCTTATTAAATTTGTTCTTGATCCTTAACTAAGGCGAAAAAAAGATGAGTCGGGGCCTAGGCTTGTTTTTCTTAACTATGACCCCAATGAACCATTATGAGGAATTGATGTGATAGCTAAAAAGTTCACCCATCGTTAGCAGATGAAGAAGATTTCTTTTAATGAAGCAATGAATGTAGATCCACCTATTCTACTCTTTCCCATGTAGTCATGATCACATTATACATCTCTTTATCTCTATATCTATGACCTCATCCTCTCAAATTTGGTATACATATAGCTTTTGCAATACTTGCTAGCTATCACAACCTATATTTTAATATTCTATCCCCAATTTATGTCACAAATCCTAACCATCCTCCATCATTACCTTCAAAGACTAAATACATGGACTTTGTTTTGATTTTGCATTATTGCAAGAGTACTCATCAAGATTATAATTTATTATTAATCCAAACAATGTTTAATAAGATTAATCACTTTTTTTATAGAAATGAGTACTAGGGAAACCTATAAACTACACATACAAGGGATGAATGTAGTAGAGATGAGAATGAAAATGTGGAACTATGATAAAACTATGAATGATAGAATTAGAAATAAAATTTTTATGAATAATATTTGAATAGCTTTTACAGATGATAAGATAAAGGAATATCATTTGAGATAGTTTGATCAGGCCCAACATAAGCCTTAAAAATGGACCTATTAGCATGTGTGAGTTTATTTTGGGTAGAGCACGAAAAAAAAACAAGAGGTGCACCTAGTAGGAACAAGGTATGAGTTATTGATAAGAATTAAACAACTAAAAGATTAAAAATGGACATAATTTTTGATATAGTTATTCATACATTATATCCAAAATAATAAGAATAAGATTTGGTTGATTTTATTTGATTTAATTCTAATGAACTAAAAAAGAATATCATGAGTGCTTGTTACTATTTCATATATATATATATATGTGTGTGTGTGTGTGTGTGTGTGTGTGTGTGTGTGATATCAAATGATAATCTTCATATCGCATTTGATTTTCTCTTCTTTTATTTCTATTACTTACCAAAAGATATCTTTCAAATGATCAATTCATTTGAAAGATATCAAATGATTTTTGTCATGAATCATCTTGTCATCAATTCAAATTGGTTGGAACATATGAATGTATGTTATTTATATTTATTTGATGAACCTTCACTAGAATTTCATTAGGTAATCATTATTTAATACTATGAAATTTTAATGAATTTGGATATCACCGTTGTCATGGAGATGGTAATCAAGGCATACTTCTAGAACAATTTTATGACAATTGGTTGGTTTGCAAATCTTGTTTGGTAGCCAGATTATATATGCCATTCATGTTTTTGCAAACTTTTATAGGATCATCATAACCAAAACATAATGATAAATAATAAATTAAAAATAATACACATTCAGTAAATGGATGATAAGAAAAAACAAAAGAAAAAAAAATTTTTTAATTAATTTTAATTTATAATACAAGACATCTTGCTACATTGAGTTTTTTTAAAAACAACAATGCTACTTTGAATGCATACATGATTAATGAAAACATATACATGAAGGTTGATAACTATCACTAACACACACATAATTAATAAGAGCACACATAGATTTTACATATAAACACATAACTTCCAATACATCTCTCATGTTGGAGCAAAAAGATTTGTAATGGCCAACTTGGATCTTATGGAGACAAATAGTTCTTAACCCAAAAGATTTGCAAAGAGATTTTCTTATTGTTGAGAAGTCAATTAATAAGCGGGAGCTGAGAATATGAAGAGCAGTAGAAACACATATATTGAAAGTTGTATTAGTGTATAATGAAAGATGTGGCATTATGAAAATTGAGAATAAATTTAAATTTTTTTTTATTATTTTAAATATGTTCTATCTTGCTACAATGAGAATTTGTAGAAATGATATTACTAGGAGCTCCAACATAATTAATGAGAGTACATACATGAAGGTTAATAACTATTAAGAGCACACATGGGGTGCACATACAACCACACAAATTTTAAGAATCTCTTCTATACAACATAGAAGTATTTTTTTGTATTTGTGTAAGATGTAAATATCTTTTATAAACTGGTTGTGTGGTAGATTTAGCTATACTTGCCAAAACTCATTACTTTTTATCTTTGATTCATTATGCTTAATTCATTGCTTTGTTTTGCATGTTATTAACCTTAAGGAAATCCTAAATTATTTTATCACATTATGTAAGAATGTGCTGGGATAAATCTTATTATGAATATCAAAATTTAGCCCAAGATATTTATCACACCCATAAATTGATTAATTAATTTTTGTATATGATTTTAAATCATTTAATTTAATCCTTTAAAATTTTTACCAAAATGCAGTGAAATTCAAGCAATATATTTTCTATTTCCAAACTATATATTTTTGTTTGTTTAATTTTAAATTTATGTTTTCCAAATTTAATTTTAAGCGTCATTTTGAAGTCTTAAAATTTAATATTATCGCTTCGGAAAATAATTATCCATAATTATTTTTAGAATTTAATCCTAATTTACCTATACAAATTTTTGTCCAATAGTGATAGTATATACAATCACATACAATGAAAATCACAACTAAAATTATTAACAAACAAATATTTAATTACCACCAAAGGTCCAAATTAACCATAAATCATAAATTATAATGAAAAATACCTAAAATTTATAAATAGCTTAGTAAACATTTTTTCTGTATCAAGTTTGTCCAGTGCTCTTTCATATATTTTGGATAATATCCAAGCTCCCTGAGCACATCTATCACATGTCAACCTATTAGATAATGAGATGGTAACAATTGTGAAAGAAAATAAACTCGATAAGAAGTCAGTAATTACAAATCATTTTTCAAAAGCCAAGAGAAAACCAGGCACGTTTTTCTCATTCATAAGTATCTTTCAAAAATCTCTTTACTTCATAGAGCTTTTGAAACAAAGAAAAACTCTTCTCAATCCACATGAATCATTTTATTCCACATATTAGCTACTTTCTTTGGATAATTAATCCCTTTGTTTTATTAAAAATGATGATGCAATTGATTTTAATTGACATCATCCAAATTGTCCACCTACTTTCCAAACCGATTTAATGGACCCTTTATGTCTAATTTGGGCAGGTCCAATAATCTCTCATTTTATCCTATTTGGGTAGACTAAAACTAATCCATGATTTAAATTTAATAATTATATGTAGCAGATAATTTAGCTCCCTAGTAGACCCCAAAACTAATTTTCATAAGTTTTTACTTGATATGATTGATCCCTAAAAAAATATGGAGTAAAAGTGTTTATATTTTCTTCTAAATTTTAAGCTTTCCCTTTATTTTTCTAATTCCCGAGAGCTGCCACAATAAAAAAAGTATAATGAAATAAACCTATAATGAACGTACTTATCTTGGAACAATCACATGAGATAACCATAATGATTATCCTCAATCCCCTTGAATGAAGAGTAAAGTGATATATTTGTACATCTCTGCTTTGTCTTACAAATTATCCTCCCACTATGAAGAAATATTAGGACAATTAGTGAGGACTAATTTCTCGTGGAAAATTAGTTGTCCTCACATACAAGTTGGTGTTTATAGTACTCGGAATCAATGATTTCTTTTTCCCACAAGACACTTACCTGATCAAAAGAAATCTAGTCTGAGTAACAAACATGAAATGTACCCTATTAATCTCATAATAATCAATAACTTTTTGAATAATTTACATTGATATTTCCAAAATCATTTTGCATGGCTCGTACTATCCATTATTTCCACGAATAAACTATTCTTTTGAATATCTGGGACTAATGGACATCTCTCAAAACTAATTGGTATCTCGTGTTTGTCTATCCTAACTATTCTCAATGTGCCACCATCTTCCATAACTAACATTTTCGGTGTTCAACCAATGTCTATCCTAATTATTACACAATCACTAGGCATATATGTCATAAACAAGTCATAAATATGCTACCCATCTACTCTCCTAATTAATAGTGTTGGACAATCTAATATCACCAACAGAGGTGATGTTTATGTCCATGTAAAAGATATATGCCTCTCCTTTGTTATCATCTCTCCTCATACTATTTGAGTTTTTTTTCACTTTAGAAAGTCACTTTTTAAGTGTCCTACTTGGTCATTATGGTAATATCTTACCATAAACTTACCTATGGACTTCTCCTTGGAATGACACTCTTTGCCCTCTCCCAATAGGGGTTTAATATAGGTCCTACTCTTCCTTTTATTTTCCTTTATAATGAGGACACCTAGAAAAATATATTTTTGTCTCTGTCTTGCAATGTTGTTTACCAAACTTTCAGTAATAATAGTCATGGTAAGAATGTCATTTAAAGTCAAGATACTCAAGGAAATAATCAATCCCTCAATTATCAAGAATTGGAGTGTGACGCAAAGATATTTGCAATTAATCAATCAACATCAATTTATTTAATATCAACTAGTTAGCCACAACTTAGAAACACTGATGTAAGCAGTCATATCACATCCATCCTAATATTTTATGTTAGCCAAGCACCAACTTAATGAAAACTAATTCCTCAATTTATTATTTATGTTCATCAATTCCATCTTTTTCCACATCACATCCACCTTTATTGTTATAAAAATATGATAAAAAGCCATTGACATATCATGACAAAGACATTGTAGTATAGTTTTATCCATTATTTATCACTTAAATTTTTTGATTTTGGTTCACCAAAACCTAGGTCATATAAATCTCTAATCATTAAAAGATTTGCCATTTTTATTTCCAGGTTGAATAGTTAGTTGGTTCCAACTTAATTATTTCACCAAAATTATTCTTTTTTATCTTGAAGAAATAATAACTCAGTCTCCAAACTAATAAAAATATCCAATTGTCTAAAAATTAATTAACTTCTCTAATATTACATATTGGGATAAAATTGAGCTTGAATATCAAAACCCAAATTTTGGAACTTTTCTCTTAGCTATAAATCAACTCCATCTTTTTTAACACATCATCCACCTTTATTATTGTAAAAATATGATATAAAATTATTTTTCCAAGCCATTGTCATATCATGATAGCAACATTGTAGTATAATTTTATTCATTATTTATCACTCAATTTTTTTTATTTTGGTTCATCAAAAATTAGTCATGCAAATCTCTAATCATTAAAAGATTGATTATTTTTATTTACAAGTTGAATAATTGGTTGGCTCCAATTTAATCATTTTGATAAAATTATTTTTTCTATCTCAATGAAATAATAACTTCATCTCCGGAGTAATAAAAATATCTAATCGCCTAAAAATTAATTAAGTACTTTAATATTACTTGTTGGGATAAAACTAACCTTGAATGCCAAAACCCAATTTAGAAACTTTTCTCGTCTAATTTTTTTCATATCTCATCTACCTTTATTATTGTACAAATATGATAAAAATTTATTTTCCAAACTTTTGTCATATCATTAGAGGCATCATAGTATAATTTTATCCACAATTTATCCCTCAAAATTTTTGATTTTGGTTCATCAAATACTAGGTCATGTAAATCTCTGATCATTAATATATTTGTAATTTTTATTTCAAGGATGAATAATTGGTTGGTTCCAATGAAATCATTTCAACAAAATTATTTCTTATTATCTCAATGAAATAACAACTTAGTCTCCAAACTAATAAAAATATCTAATTATCTAAAAATTAATCATTTATTCTAATATTACTTTTTGGGATAGAGCTGAGCTTGAATACTAAAACTCATTTTTTTAATATCTTGTCCACCTTTATTATTGTAGAAATATGATGGAAAATTATTTTTCCAAACCATTGTCATATCATGATGGAGGCATTGTAATTAATTTTATTCACTATTTAGCACTCAATATTTTTGATTTTAGCTCATCAAAAACTAGGTCATATAAATATCTAATCATTAAAATATTTATCATTTTTATTTCCATGTTGAATAGTTTGTTGGTTCTACCTTGATCATTTTGACTAAATTATTTTCTTTTTTTTTTATCTCAAAGGAATAATTACTCAATCTCTGGACTAATAAAAATTTCTAAATGTCTAAAAATTAATCAACTACTCTAAGTCTAATCTAATATTATTTGTTGAGATAAAACTGAGCTTGAAACTATTTCTTTTTTTATTCCTTTTTTTCTTACCTCCATAATTGGATAGTCTTTCCCTTTTATCAATCTTGCCATCATACTTTTGGTAAATTCCATAAATTAGCTAATTAATTTTTCTCATAATTTTAAATCTTTTAATTAATCCTTTTACATCTTTATCAAATACAATATAATATGCACAATATATTTTCAATTTCCAAAATATAATTTTCTATTTCTTAAAAATTAAATTTATAATTACCGAATATAATTTTAAATTCCATGATAAAATAATTTTAAATTTAGCACAAAATAATTTTCTGAATTACACTTAATAGATTTCAAAGTCCAAAAATTTAATTCCAATTATAACCAAATTAATTTTTGTTATAAATGGAAATTATTTTTTCACACTATATAATTGATTCTAAAAATAAATAACCTTAATTAATTTTAGAATTTATTATTAAATTGTGCGCACTATAATCTACCAATATTAACAGAATATACAATCACACAATAAAATCACAATCAAAATTATTAATAAACAAAATATTTAATAAAGACCATAATGTTCAAACTAAACATAAACCACACATTATTATTAAAAAGACGAAGCAGTTTTAAATTACTTGGCAAACTTCATTGCTAATTCTATATCTTACACGTTTATCCATTGCTATTTTACATATCTTTACGAGTAAATCTGAGCACCCTGATCATGGCTATCACATGTCCAATAATTAAAAATAAGAAAATAAGAATCATAGAAAAAAAGAAACTTGATAAAAACTCATTAACTTCAAAAGGTTTTTTAATATCTAGGAGAATAAGTTTTTCTCCTTTATAAGTATCTTTCGAAAATCTTTTTTTACATTGAATTTTCGAAACAAATAATACAACAATTTCTTCACCCGTAAATCGCTTTTAAATTTAAATTTGATTTAATGTTAGTTGCTCATTTTAATTGATGTCACCCCATTGGCCACATATATAGTTAAAATAAAAAGTTAAATATTAAAAAAAATAAAAACACATATACTTTTCATTACATTTAAACATTTCAAAATTCAAAAATTAAATCAAATTTAAATTAAATGAAATCAACGTTAATTTTTAATTTAACCAATTTTTATGAATCGTTTAATTAACACAATTTGCCCAACCCAGACATACTCAACATAATGAACTAATTGCACATGCATGGATGAATTTAGCATTATGATGATTTTATGTTTTCATTAAAATAATAATTTTGAAATTACATCATGAAATTATATCAATATTATGTTATGTTTTCTTAGAAGTTAATTTAGATTTAAGTTTTATTATTTAATAATTGAAATAATAGTTTGGTTGCTTAATGAACAAAACACCAAATCATGTATATCCATAAAAAAATATATATATCCTTATTTCATAGTTTCTCTTTGTCTAAACGTGTTAGTGGCATGATTTTAGAGTATCAAGAAAAGATTTATATATACATCTTTGAAAATAAACACATCCCTTCATTTATGGGATTATAAAGAAAAAAAGAACAAAAATGGTTAATGAGAAGAACTGAACAGTTTGAAAGGTTGATTAAGTTAATATTCGGTGCAACTAATATTGACTTAACCAAATGTTTATCAAATACTCCTCCTCAAGCTGGTGCATAGATGTCTGTTATGCAAAGCTTGTCTACAAATTTTATGAATACTCGATTTGAAATTGTTTTAGTGAGAATGTCAGCTAGTTGATCTTCTGACTGAATCTTGGACAGCTTCACAATCTTTTCTTCTAATTTTTCCTTGACGAAGAATCTATCAATTTCTACATGTTTTGTTCAATCATGTTGAATTGGGAGCAATATCACATGCAGTTTTATTGTCACAAAAATAACAAATTAGGTGTTGAGACAGATAGCCCAAATCTTGCAAGAGGAGTCGTAGCCACAATACTTCACAAAGTCCAAGAGCTATACATCTGTATTTAGCTTTTACACTATAATGAGAAACAAAAATTTGTTTCTTGCTTTTCAATGTAACAAAATTTTCTCTTACAAAGGTAAAGTATCCTGAAGTTGATCTTCGATTATCAATTGATCCTGCCTAGTTAGCATCAATATATGTAACCCACATTCTGAAAGTCTTCATTCTTAGTGAATAGAATTCCCTTTCCAGGAGCAAAATTAATATATCTCAAAAAACATAATAGTATTCATATGTTATTCTCCAGGATTGTGCAAAAATTGGCTGACAATACATAATGCATATGCAAGATTTGGCCTTGTGTGTGCCAAGTACATTAGCCTTCCCACTAGTCACTGATATCTTTCTTTGTCAATGGGTACATGATCAAACTCAATACATAGTTTCAAACCTACCTCTACTGGTGTATTAGTTGGTTGACATGCCAACATGCTTGTTTTTTGCAACAAATCTAAAATATATTTCCTTTGAGATATAATAATTCCTTCACTTGACCGGGACACTTCCATTCCAAGAAAATATTTTAAGGACCTAGAGTTTCATTTCAAATTCTCTAGTCAAGTGAGTTAGCAATGTTTTCATTTCTTTTAGATCATTTCTGTAACCACCATGTCATCCACATAACGTGTGGTATGAATTTCTTTGATGATATCCACAGTTTATCATGGATTTAGTGAATCTTCCAAACCATGCTTTTGGAGATTGCTTCAACCCATACAATGCTTTCTTTAATCTGCATATCTTCTGATTATCTGTTTCATGCACATAACTTGATGGGAGATCCATATAGACTTCTTCTAATAATTCTCCATGTAAAAAAGTATTCTTCACATCAAATTGATGCAATGGCAATCAAGATTAGCTGCTAAAGACAATAGGACTAGTACCGTATTGATTTTGGCTATAGGTGCAAATATCTCTATATAGTCGATTCCATAGGTTTGAATGTACCCATTTGCCACAAGTCTAGCTTGTAGCATTTGATTGTGCCATCTTCTTTGTACTTCATTATATAGACCAATCGACATCTAACTGATTTCTTTCCACGTGGAAGATCAACAAGTTTCTATGTTTCATTTTGTTGAAGGGATTTCATCTCCTCATCCATAGCAGTTTTCATCTTTTGTTAGCTAAGGCTTCCTGCACACTATTAGGAATAGATACAATAGACAATTGATACACAAAAGACTGATTTGATTCTAACAAATGATGGTTAGACACATAGTGACTCATTGGATACTTAGTTTTGCTGGTAAAATCATGTTCTTAGGTGAGTTTAGGTACAACTTTATTACTACGAGGAGGATTTTGTCATCTAGAAATTTCTAGAACTATTTCAGGAACATCTTCGACAAATGATTGATTGGTTGTGTCTGAGAGAGATTTAGATTCTTGGATAGTTTCATGCGCAGTTTCATATACAACTTCGATAGACCTTGATTCATTTTCATCGACATTACTTCTTTTATCCAAATCTTTAGTCTCAGTCAAACTAAGATTCTCGGGATCAATATAATTTATAGTTTGAATTTCATGATGGTGTTCCCCCTGACTTTCAAACTCAGAAGAAAAATATATTTTATCTTCATGATATAGAACATCAAGGGTAGTATGCATACTAATTATTGGGGGGTGAAGCATTGATTTTTTTATTTTTAGCATATCCCAAGAATACACAACGTAATGTTTGAGAGGCTAATTTATTCCATTGATGTTATGAAGGTGAACAAATACGACACATCCAAAGACATGAGGTGGAAGGTTAGAAAATGGTGGAGCATTGATAATATTATTCAAGGAATGAAAAAAAGAAAAAAAAAATTATTCAAGGAATGAAATAATATTTGAAATTGAAGGGTTCGAGATGGAATATGATTGATGAGATAGATAGCAGAGGTGAGAGCTTCACCCCAATATGATGTAGGCAAATGTGCTTCGAGTAAGGATGCATGAACAACTTCTAGTAAATGATAGTTTTTTTTTTCAGCTACTCAATTCTATTGAGGTGTATTAGGGCATGTGGTTTGATGAATAATATCATGTGTAACCAAATACTATTGCAACACAGAAATCTTTTATTCCCCTCTATTATCACTATGAAGTACCTGAATTTGTGCATTATACCAAGTCTTAATTATTTTATGAAAATTTTGAAACAATTAGTTTACCTCCCCTCTGGATTTCATCAAGTATACCTAGGTCATTCTAGTGTAACCATAAATAAAGGTAACAAACCATTGAGATCTGCCCAAGGTAAGATTCAAAGATGGACCCAAAATATAAGAATGAACAATCATAAAAAAAACTGAACTTTTACTCAATTTTGATGGAAAAGAAATATGGTGACTTTTGGAAAGTTCACAAATATCACAATGGAAAATAAAAATATTCAAATTTGAGAAAAAACTAGGAAATAATTTTTCAAGTAGCCAAAAAAAGCATGTCTTAAACGGTGATGCCATACCCAAATTTTTGAATTTGTTGTCTCTTCCTTATTTACCATCATTGACATTTCTTAATTTGTCGATCCTCTTTACACCAAGTCTAAGTAGTAAAGTTTCCCTCTTTTAACATAACCTCAATTGTTTCTCTTGTTTAAATATCCTTCAACATACATGAAATAAGCCAAAAAATTATAACACAAGATATAAGTGGTAGTTAGTTGGTAAACATACAATAAGTTATAATTCAACGAAGGTACAACCAAAACTACATCTAGATTTAAATTATTTGTGAGGAACAAAAAATCTTTCCCAATAAATGAGGTTGAGGTTCAATTGGTAGTGGAGACAAATTTTTTTGGATGAAGATGTTAATAATAATACTTGTCTAGAATCAAAAGTCATATGATTTGTTGCACCTGAATCAATTATCCATCTGTTATTAAACACAAGTGTAAAAGTATTGAGAACCTTACCAACATTAGTTGAGACTATCTTAATAAGATCTGCACCTAATATGGGTTTAGTAGTAGTGACGAGATAAGTTGAATTGAAATTCTTCATTCGAGGGTCATGATTATGATCCCACCAGTCTGGATATCCAATAAGCTCAAAGTATCGATCTTTAGTATGACATTTTTTTTGTGACAATTAGTATATTTGGAAGTAGTTTTGTCAGTATTCTTTCTAAAATTCATTCTATCTTGCTGATTTTGGGTAGATCGATTTCGAGCCACCATGATGGAAGCTTTGATTAGTTTTTTACTTCTAAGTGGTACGACATACTTCACGTCATATCACAGAATAACACTCTTCTAAATCTGGAATTATCTCCTTTTGCATAATTTCTCTAGTCTCCACAAACTTGCTCAAAATCATCATCTAATCTTGCAAGGAATATGTGTACCATTAGTTGCTCAACAAAGGTTTGGTACATTTTGATATTATCTGAACCCTTCATGGCTACTTTATCACGATGATCTAATCCTTGACAAATTTCAGTCAACTCTCCATAGTGTTCAGAAAGTGTTTTCCTAGAAGTGTCAAACGGGACAGTGCCGGGCCGGCCTGACCCATTTTTTTCAGGCCCGACCATGCTTTCGTGCATGGCTCGGCACAGTACAGTAACCGTGCCATGCCTGGCCCGGCATGGTTTTGTGGGGGTTTAGCCCAGCATGGGCCCGTGGCACTATTAGTCGGGTTTGGCTCGGTCGGGCCGAACCCTAATTTTAAAAAAATTAGGAATTGGGTACCCCCAAACCCCTAATTTTTTAAAAAATTGATTTCGGCACGGTACCGTGCCGGGCCAGGCACGGCACGAGGCTCGGTTGGCCTCGGCACGGCACGGCACGACACGATTGTCCCGTGGTTGGGCACGACACGATTGTCCCATGGTTGGGCACGGCACGAGCCCGGGAATGGGAAATTTTCATGCCGTGCCTCGTGCCGGGCCGTGCCGGCCCTGCCTGGTTGACACATCTAGTTTTTCCATTATGTTTGGTAGTAAAAGTTTTTTGATTAAGGATGAATACATGCAATTCATCACTTTCATCATCGAAAGCTTTAAACAAAGCAACCCAAATTTTGCGAGCAGTCCGTAAGTGTAAATAATGCTTCATTATTTCTGGATTCATCAACATTAATAACCATCATTTGACTTTCTAATCTTTTGCATACCTTCTCGTATCCTTTATCTGATTCTACAGGTGATGGTGATTTTACCATGTATCCAGGAGAGTTTTTCCCTCTCAACAATGTGTATTTCCATTAATTGGGACCACACATTATAATTTGTCTCTAGAGGATAATTCTGATAGTAAAGGCATCTTTTGATTGAACAACAACAGAAGTTGAGTTTCCCTCTGATGAATACTTATTTTCCATGATGGAAAAATAAGTTTAAACGTTTTATAATGGAAAAAAATGGGGAGAAGCTGATGAGTATTTGCTAGCCTTCTACAGTCTACTACAATTCTAGGTACTGGTGCAGTGGAAATCACATCAGCAGTTGCAATTGTTGCTGCCGCTAGAAGCACACAAGAGCCTCATAAAAAAATCAAGTGCTGCAAGATCTTTTCCTGTTGCTGTGATTCTCCTATTGGATGTAGAAATGAAGATAATGATCTCCACTATTAAAATGAGAGATGAAGCAAGATTCCTGAGTCTATGATTCGTGATCATTCATGATAAGAAAACAAGCTAGATCCTTGGGTCTATTATTCATCGATCAATATTTTATATAGTGAATAATAAATAATACAATGGGTCAATTTCTTTTTTTCCTCTAGGATCTCTCAGTTAGCTTTGTTTAATTTATCTTTTTGCTTGACGAGCCGTTGGTGATCAACGGTTTTGATTACTTGGGGTGCATCATCAAATCTCCTAGGAAAGTCGAGTTCAACTAGGAGATCAACACCCTACTCAATACGGCGAGAATAACTCCAAGTGCAATCTTTTACGCCAACCAAAATCCCAATCAGGGTGTGGAGGTAGTGGTGATTCACAGAAAGATGAATTAGGTGTGGATTATAAAGAAAGGAACAGCTTAGGAACATCCTTTCATATATGGGATTATAAAGAAAAAAGAACATAAATGATTAATGAGAAAAAAGGAACAGTTTGAAAAGTTAGTTAAGCTAATATTCAATGTAGCCAATATTGACGTACCCAATTATTTATTCAACAGTCTGCCCAACCTAGACATACCCAACATAATGAACTAATTGCACATGTATAGATGAATTCAGTATTATAATTAGAGGTGTCAAACGAGCAGAGCTGGGCTAGGTCAGCCTAATTTTTTTAGGTCCACTCGTGCTGGTGTGTCGTACCTGGCACGACACATTACAGTATCGTACCGTGTCTAGAACAACATGGTTCTGTGGAAGTCAGGCTTGGCATGGGCCAGTGGCCCGAAAGCTGTTGGGTTGGCCCAGTTTGGCCCGGTTCAAGTCGGGCTGAAACCCTAATTTTTTTAAAAATTAGCATTTTGGTGGCGGGCCGCTGTGCTGCCATACATATTTTCCCTTTCGGCCTCGGCGAGCCTCGCTCATCAGGCGTCGGCTTGTTGTGACCACGCTCAATGTGTGGTCACGCGTGCCGTGCCCCGAGCTGTGCCCACATGCTGTGCCCACATGCCAGGCATGGCATGACAGGCTGATCCCTCAGCCCGGCACGACATGACCGGTGCTAAGGGTGCGCCCGGCCAGGCATGGTTGAACCATGTCGGGTCGGGCCATCTCGGCCCATTTAACACATCTAATTAAAGTGTTATTATGTTTTCATTAAAATAATAATTTTGAAATTGCATCATGAAATTATATTATATAATGTTATTTTTTCTTAGAGCATCTCCAACGGGTTAGCTATTTATTTACTTTTAGCTATTTTAGCTAGACAAATATAAAAAATCATTTTCAACTCACTCTCTATTTAACTATTTATTTTCTACTTTACTCAAATGTCTCAACAAATTTGGAGAGCCATTTGAGCTCTCTAAATTTTCTCTCTTCTTTTTTTCCTCTATATCTCTCTATATATATGTTTTGACTTTTTTAAAATTATTAGAAGTTAAATAAAAAATAGAAAGTATTATTGGAGTGTATTCTAAAAATATACTAGCTAAATTAGTGAATTTAATATTTAAATATATTTTGAGTATATATTTTATGTGTGGTTGGAGATGGTAATTTAGATTTAAGTTTTATTATTTAATAAATGAAATAATAGTTTGGTTGCTTGATGAACAAGATAACAGTCATGTATATTCATACAAAAAAACACATACTTATTTCATGGTTTCTCCCTGTCTAAACGTGCGAATGTGCGATTGTCATGATTCAAGAGCAGCACGAAGAGACCACAACGTGCAACATACAAGAAAAAACAACCTACAACAAAAGCCCCCAACAAAAAGAAATGCAGTGCTCATGACTTTCCAATTCTTCACTGAACCATCAATTCATATCTGTACGTTACAGATTCCTTCTTCAACTGTCACTCCCATCGACCTAAAGTGTATAAATTGTTGGGATCCAGGAATACAACCTTCATTCATTTGGCAGTCCGCCCGGCCACGTGATCTTCTTTCTAAAAAAAAAAGATTAATGACGCTACCCAAGGCCAAAGCTCCAATACTAACCGTAACCTTTCTCATGCTTCTCTTTCCAGCAGCCTATGGTTGGGGTTTACAGGGTCACCGTGCAATTTGCAGAATTGCTCAGGTATCCACCTGATCTTGGATCGAAGCTAGGGTTCTGATCTGAAGTTTTGTTTTTCCTTTTTGTGCGGGGTTGAAACAAGCCAGGAAACTAATTTGAATTTTAATACCCGTTTGGGCCACACAAATTGGTTGCCACGGTACGGTAGGAAAGAGTCCCAGGGGCATGGTTTATGATACACGAGAGATTATTCAATGTATGCGCAAGCTTAAGTTGACCAGACACCCAGTATATATATTTCTGTCTGTCTTTGTGCGTGCCTATCTATATGTTTATATCTGTGTTGGTGTGTATATATATATATTACACACACACACACACACCAAATGAACTTCATGTTCTTTTATGAAACGCCCAGCAGACCTAAGATTATCATAAATATGTTTTTGGGCCATCCCAAAATCCCCCCAGGCCAAACAGGTCATGAAGTTTTATGTCTCCCACCGACCCCTTTTGATGTTAAAATTAATGTTTTTATATTAAGGGGTAAAAATGTAATTTTATAGTGTTAAGAGTTTTTAGGGTTTGTGTGTGTGTTGTAATAAAAAGGGTGAAAACGTGAAATTTGATTGTAACGGCTGAAAAATGAAATCGGCTCAAATAAAATTAAAAGAAAGAAAAGCCTCTATTCCTCTTACAAAATTGTGTTTTTTTCTTATTGATTTCTCCTTAAAACTAAAACAACCCAACATAAGTGGTATAGGAGGAGGTTCAAAGACCAATCTGGTGATTTTTTGCAGTGAATCTTCGAAGCTGCGCGAAGAACAAACAAAATCAATACAAGGAGAAGCTTGGCCGATGCGAGGAGCCCAAATCATTTTCGATGGAGAAGATTATGATTATTGGAGTGTGATGATGAAGACACTCTTGATCTCACAAGATTTGTGGGATTTGGTGGAGAATAAGTATGAAGAAGAACCGAAATACACACTCTTTACCGGATGACCGAAAGGTGTTCGATGAAATGTTAAAAGATTTCAAGAGGAAAGATGCGAAAGCTTTGTTCATTATTCAACAAAGTATCTCTCATAAATTTTTTTCAAGAATAATTGGAGCAAGAACATCAAAAGAAGCTTGGGATATACTGCAAAAGGAGTTTCAAGGGTCCGACAAGATGAAGACAGTGAAGCTCTTGACGCTCAAACGAGAGTTTCAAAATCTCAGGATGAAGGAGAAAGATACTCTACATGAGTATTTCTCGTGGGTGATCGAAGTTGTGAACCAAATCAAGAGTTTGGGCGACATCTTGACTGACAAGTCAGTTTGTGAGAAGATATTGATAAGTTTTTCTCCGGAATATGATAATATTGTCGTCATTATTGAAGAAACAAAAGACCTTTCAGCACTTAGTGTCCATGACTTGATGAGTTCTCTCGAGATGCATGAACAAAGGATGAATCGAAATAGTGAAGCTTCTCTTGAAAGTGCATTTCAATCAAAAGTGAGCGTAAAAGAAGATTCTACCGAAAGCTTGAGTAAACGACAATATTTTCGTGGCAATGGAAGTTATGCAAGAGGTCGTGGCCGAGGCCAAGGAGGAGGAAGAAACTCTGGCGATAACAAATTTTGTTATCATTGTAAGAAGCCAGGTCACATTGAAGAAAATTGTTATCACAAAGGAAAGCCTCAATGTTATAATTGCCAGAGGTTTGGTTATATAAAAAGGGATTGTCGAGATATAAGTAGAGAACATGCCAATTATACCGAGGAGGAAAGGAAGTGTGAAAGTGATGGAAGCACATTCTATGCATGTCAAATGGCCGTCGGGAAAAATGATAATAGTGGTATGTTGATAGTGGGTGTAACAATCACATGACCGGAGACGAGTCGGTTTTCTGCAAACTCGACAAGAGCGACACAACCCGAATCACAATGAGTAATGGTGCTGTAATAAAATAAAATGGGAAAGGTACAATTGCCGTAGCCTCAAAGAAAGGTAGATTGTTGATTCATGATGTGTTGTTTGTTCCGGACTTAGCTCAAAATTTGCTAAGTGTCGGATTACTTATGGTAAGTGGTCATGCGCTTCACTTCGATAATGATTCTTGCAAGATTTTTGATAAGGAAGAAAATAAGAGAGAATTAATGGCTGTTGTCAAGATGGAGAGGAATCAAAAATTTTCCTCTTACTCTCAAACCTGCAAGTGGGTTATCGTTGAAAGTCAACATGGAAGATCTGTCATGGCTATGACACAAATGGTTAGGTCATGTGAACTTTGAGAGCTTGAAGTTGATGAGTAAGAGAAACATGATATATGATTTACCGAATATTAAAGGTAAACATGATATTTGTGAGGTGTGTGCTCTCGGTAAAATCCATCAAGAGACGTTTCCTAAAGAGAAAGCCTGGAGAGCAAAGGTACCATTGGAGCTTATTCACACTGATATTTGTGGTTCGATGTCGATTAATTCTCACGGAGGAAATCGATACTTTATCACTTTCATAGACGACTTCTCAAGAATGTGTTGGGTCTACTTTTTTAGACAAAAATTGGAAGCATTATATGTCTTCAAGAAGTTTCAAAGAATGACTGAGAGACAGAATGACAAATTGATTAAAAGGCTAAGAAGTGATAGAGGTGGAGAATACAACTCAAAAGAGTTTAGAAAATTTTGCGAAGATATTGGGCTTGAAAGGCAATTGACAACGAGTTTTATGCCAAAGTAAAATTGCATTGCTGAAAGAAAGAATCACACAATTGTCGAGATGGCGAGGACAATGATGAATGCAAAAGGGTTACCATTGACCTTTTGGGCCGAAGCAACTTATACAGCGATTTATTTGTTGAACCGATGCCCGACAAAGGTGGTTGAAAATAAGACGCCATTCGAGGCATGGACCGGTGGTAGAAAACCGTCGGTGAATCATTTAAAAGTGTTCGGATCCATTTGCTATGCTTATGTCCCGAAATAAATAAGAAACAAGCTTGAAGATAAAGGTGAGAAATGTATTTTTGTCGGCTATAGCACTAAGTTGAAGGGATATCGACTTTTTAGCCTGAAGAAGAACAAAGTGATTGAAAGTCGGGATGTGATTTTCAATGAAAAAGAACAATGAGATAGGAAAGAGAAAGATGTTGAGAATGTGTCAATGCCGGTTTATGAAGAGGATCTGAGGGAGGAATCGAGTAGAGCCAATGAATATGGAATTGAAGAAAATGAACATCAACAATCTCCAACAACGCAACCTGGATCGAGTTCAACACTGAGCTCTACTCTAGTAAAAATGAGAAGGTTGAGTGATGTATATGCTCGGTGTAATTTTTGTGTAGTTGAACCCGAGAGCTTTGAACAGGCTATTTAAGAAGAGGTCTGGGTAGATGCAATGGAAGAGGAAATAAACATGATTGAAAAAAATGAAACTTGGGAGTTGGTTGAAAAGCCCAAAGAAAAAGATGTGGTTGGGTTGAAGTGGATTTGCACCCCGATGGTTCCATTCAAAAATGCAAAGCAAGATTGGTTGCAAAAAGGTATTCTCAATAACCAGGAGTTGATTATAATGAGATATTTGCACCCGTTGCGATGCATGAAACAATAAGAATGTTGATTGCATTAGCCGCACACAAAGGGTGGAAGCTCCACCAACTTGATGTGAAATCGGCTTTCTTGAATGGTGTTCTTAAAGAAGAGGTGTATGTGGTACAATCACAAGGGTTCGAAGTTGAAGGTGAAGAAGGAAAAGTCTACAAGCTAAAGAAAGCATTATACGGGTTGAAACAAGCACCTCGTGCTTGGTATGGAAATATTGATGGGTACTTCACCGAACGAGACTTTATCAGGAGCCCTAGCGAGTCGACACTCTACATTAAACATAGGGAATCCAGTATGCTCATTGTCTCACTGTATGTTGATGACTTGATTTTTACCGGGAGTGATAAAAAAATGATACATGAATTCAAAACTGATATGATGAAGAAATATGAGATGAATGATTTGGGTTTGTTGCATTACTTCTTGGGCATTGAAATTAGTCAAAGTGAAGAAGGTGTTTTTATTTGTCAAAAGAAGTATGCCGAAAATATTCTCTCAAAATTTAAAATGGAGAATAGTAATCACGTGATGACTCCGTTGGTGGTGAATGAGAAGTTGGTGAAAGACGATGGTAGTGGTGATGCTGATGCGGTACAATATAGAAGTTTGGTTGGGATGTTACTGTACCTTACCACTACAAGACCCGATATTATGTATGCTACGGGTCTATTATCTCGATTTATGCACCGACCGAGCAAGATTCATCTTGGGGCTGGAAAAAGATTGTTGCGATATATAAGAGGAGCCATTGAGTATGGTCTCATGTTTGAAAGAAATGGAAGAGAATATATCGAGTTGTTTGATTTTTGTGATGGCGATTGGGCTGGAAGTATGGATGACATGAAAAGTACGTCCGGATATTATTTTTCACTCGGTACGGGTATTTTCTCATGGGCGTCGAAGAAGCAAGAGAGAGTTGCACATTCCTCCACCGAAGCCGAATACGTATCGGCAAGCGAAGCAACTAAACAAGTGATTTGGTTATGGAAGATTTTAGAAGACATGGGGGAGAAACAAAACATGACAACAGTTCTCTTTTGCGACAAGCAAATCAGCAATTACTATGTCAAAGAATTCGGTATTCCATAACCGAACAAAACATATCAACCTCAAGCATCACTACATTCGAGAAGTAGTGGATGATGAAGAAGTGATGATCAAACACGTGAAGACTGATGATCAACTAGCGGACATCTTCACAAAGGCACTTCCTTGTGACAAGTTTGTCTATTTGGGAGATTTGTTGGGAATGACCAACATTTGCCGGGTTCAATACGAGATGGGTAGATGAAAATTTAGGTTATTTTTTGGCTAACATATCTTCTTTAATAATATAATTGCATTAAACATGGGCTTTGTCCATGTTGTTTTTGTAGCCCAGATTAAGTGAAGCTGCTGGAAATGCAGTGCGGCAGCTTCTACCAGTAGGTGCAGAAAATGATTTGGAAAGTCTTTGCTCCTGGGCAGACCATATGAAGCTCCATTACCATTGGTCATCTGCTCTTCATTATATAGATACATCAGATTATCTCTGCGACTACAAGTACAACAGTATGTTCTGTATTGGAGCTTTTTAAAATGGGATAAGTAGATTAGTTTTTTTCTCTTTCGCCCATTTAATGTTCTTATTATCATTGGGCTGTCGAGGAGATTGCAGAGACGAAAGAGGGGAAACAGGAAAATGCGCCTCTGGGGCAATTCGTAATTACACCGAGCAGCTTCTTAGCTATAATAGCGATGCCTCAGAAACCAACTGTACTGATTAGTTGTTCTTGTCTGTTATTTTATGAAGATTTTGGCTAACGAAATGTAATATGCATACTTTACTGATGATGCATGCATATTAGATAATCTAACGGAAGCACTTCTCTTTCTCTCCCATTTGATGGGAGATATCCATCAGGTACATCACACTAGCAAAGCCTGTTTCTTTCATTAATTAATTTAGTCAATCCAAAACTTACTCTCATGAAAGGAAACGTTATTTTTTTTCTCACTCCAGCCTCTGCACGTGGGTTTTCGTTCAGATAGAGGAGGCAACACCATCCATGTCGATTGGTATAATAGGAGACGAACCCTTCACCATGCAAGTCTTCCATTCTAATCTCGCTAAGATGTAGCCAATACCTCATTTGTTCGTTTGTATGTTTGGAGGAAAATTTCCCATTTTATGCGAACAAACGGAGTCACGATTAAATGCAGCAGTAGAGTTAGAGTCTGTCTGGCAAGCAAGAACCAACTTGCTTCATGAGTAATATGTTCCAGATTTGGACTAATGCACAAGATCCATTAACACAGGTATGGGATGATGATATTATCAATACCGAATCAGAAAGATTTCATGATTCCAATGTGGACGACATGATCAGAACAATTCAACAGAAAATCAAAGTATTTCTTTGTCTCAAACAACTTTGCATTAAATCATCTTTGAGAAAAATACGAAAATACTGTTTAACCATACATAATAGACCTTTTATATGTCTAGCCTACGAGGGACTTTGGTTACATACATTCACAATAGTCTGATTTTGCCCACTAAGGCCGTATGAACTTATGTGGGATTTATATAACTTAAAAAATTAAATGTTAATTTTTCGCAATAGTATGATATTTTCTGCTACTTATTTTTTATTCCTTTTGCCTCTTTCTTGGACCCATTTATTCTTGTTTGGTATTTCTCTGTCAATCATATTTTTTTGGTTTACGTTGAGGCTGACGTTTGGATACAAATGGTTAGGGTTACAAATCTTGACGTCAGACATTAACAATAGTGTGATATTGTTTTATCTGGGACTATGTTTGTGTAAATTTATTTTTAGATTTACTCCAAGAGATAACTAGAATATGAAATGAAGTCACCGTTTATAAGTTTACTTTTTTTTCTTACGTTTAGTCGATGTGGGATTTGGGTTGTATTCCCAACAATCTCCCCATAAAATAAAGGTCCATACTTTCGACTCTGACTGAAATTGGGAGACGAATTTTTGAGTTCCTCTTCCGTAAAATGGAAGAAATGCTAAAACTGTATATCACGTTTGGAAATATGAAAGATGAAAAAGGTAGCACCATAATTTTTTCTAATAAATTTAATTCAAAATTATGTTTTGGGGTACTAAAATAAAAATATTTATGTTATGATATTTTTTATAATTATTTTTTAAATATAACTAAAACATAAAATTATATTTTCATTTTGAGACCTAAAAAATTGGATATTTAATTTTGTCCCATGCTAATATGCAGTGTTCTCTATAGAAAAAATGCTAGGTGATTTTCGAATTAAAAAACAACACAACTAGAATCACATTTCATTTTTGAAAATTTTCATCTTTTTAATTAAAAGATATATATATATATATATAAACCAATATTACAGACACACACACACACATATACCAATATGTGTGTGTGTGTAATATTATTAAATAAATTAATGATATTATTTAAAAAAGTAAAAAGTAATTTTGCATTTTGGGTGGGCAGTTTTCCAATTAGAAAACCACCTAAAAATACATTTTTTATTTTTTTAAGACATTGTGTTAGCGCCCGGATAAAATTGGGTCACTGATTTTTTGAGTTGAAAAATTTAAGTTTTTTTGTGCCATAAGACAGATATGAAATAATAAAGTAGAACAAGTCAAAGAAATAAAGTAAAATAAGTAGAAATGAAATAATAACAGAAATGAAAAAAAATCGTTTTTAATCACCCGCTCGGGTGCAACTGCGATGGGTTGGTATTAAGTATTAACATTTGCTTCAAAGTTCAAACTTCAAACTTTCTTGGAAAAGAAGTTGTGTTTTGTGGACAGATACGTAATTTCATAAATAACTTTTCCGTAGAATACATATAGACTGTTTTTATCCTTTTTATGTTCCGTTGTTCACATGTTCAAGGAATGGCAGACGGAATGGGCTGATCTTGTCGAGACTTGGGAAATTTGCAGCCCCACAGAGACTGCATGCCCTGACGTGTATGTGTATTTTCAATCACGTGTTTCAATAACGCAAAATTTTTTCAACCTTATGTGGAAAATATAGCTACTAAACATCAAAGGGGGTACTATGGGTTTTCTTAGATATGCAGAAGAAAGCATCAGGGCAGCATGCGAATGGGCATACAAAGGAGCACCTGAAGAATCATCGCTGGGAGGTAAAGTAGAAACCCTTCATCTATCAGCTGGGATTCGTATTAGAGCTTTCTAATACAAAATTTCAGTTTTGTGCTGTATATGAGCAGTCAAAAATATAACAAAATTCTTGCAGATGAGTACTTCCTATCCCGCTTACCCATTGTCAACATGCGATTAGCACAAGGTGGAGTTCGTCTTGCAGCTACGCTCAATCAGGTCTTTCAATGAAATAATCAATTTCTCAGAATTGCTTAACAGCGAATACAGAAAACTAATGATTACCGGAGAGTGCTTGCCTGTTTGTTTTATTATAATGTAATATTATTTTTTCAAAATATGCGTATGTCACATGTAACATTTAATGTACGTTTCCTTTTATCTATCTGTTCTTCAATATAAAATAAATTTGGTTGAATTCGCACTCTGTCTTCTCCGTTCTTCTCTCTCACGAAATCTCCAAGCTTCTAACAGCTGGTATTAGAAGAAACCTTAAGGATACGGGTGGTTTATCTTGTTCTTATAAATTTTCTTTTATTCTTATTATTCAAATCATCTTAAGAAATTATGATATATCTTTAAACGGATCTGCTCCATGTGATCTGCTAGGATTCCTTTAATCCAATCTGAAATCAAGAATGGCCTTTAAATAGATTGAGCCAAACATACAAAACCCGAAGTAAAATCAGTCACATCTGGGGCAAATCAAAACCATTGGTCAAGTGGTGACATATATCCCTAAATTCAAAAATGTTTCATATTCAAGTGGTGACAATGAAGATGAATGTCAAAGTCCTATTTATTCAATAAAGAGTAACAATATCTTCCTCATAATAATGAAATCAATGCAAGACAAAGAAGCCTAAGATGTTTTGTAGAAAAAATTTCAAGAAGACAAAAGTATTCTATCATAATTATTTAGAAAATTCCAATCAAAGTTACATTTTAATTCCAAGATTGAGCATACTTGAGATACTTCTAAACAAGCAAATATAGTTCCTTTTTTTTTTTTTGGGCTGAATAATGAAAGTAATTTGTTTTTAGTGTTCAGTTATTTGTTTTTTAAAAAATTTATGACTTAATGCTGAATTTTTAAAAAAAAAATTATGAACAAAAAAAGTTTAAATATTTGATATTTTCTATTCAAAAAAAGTTATTTTTCACCAAAATAAAAAAAAAATTATTATTACTTAATAAGACGAAGAGATAATAATACTTATGATTATGAATGACAACGAAAGGTTTGGGATTGGATACCTCATCGTGAGCTGGCTCTTTTATTTTTTTTAATGTCGCATCGTTACCATCTACTCATTATCCAATATTAAAAAATAAATAACTTAATACTTAATGATATTAAGTACTATTCAATATTAAATTAAAAAAAATTTATTTAATATAAAGTAAAAAAAACAAACACCACCTTAGTAAAGGTAGAATATTTATGATTGAAGAAAGTTATATTATTTACATTTGTAACAAATTTAAGAAAAATATCAGTATTAGAAGGATTTCTAGTTTAAGTCCAAGCCTCATTATTTTAGTCATATAAAGCCTAGATACTTTCAAGAGAGTATAGATTCAAAACTCATCACCAAAATAGTTTGCCAAGGAAAAATTAACTAAAGGAATTTTATTTTATGCTTCTCCAAATTCTAGTCAACATAATTCAAGTATATGATTTTTGGATAGTGAATATACTATCGATATGATTGGAGATAAAAAAAAAATTATCCATGGACCTGAATAAAATTATCAATTGACAAATGAAGATGAAAAATGGAGATAACTATTTGTAGACCTAAATACTCCATACTAGAGGCAAATGTATTGAATAAATACTATTACTCTCAAACTTGGATCAAAATTGAGTGAGGGAGAAGTAATTCAGAATAGATACAAGCTAATGTTTAAAAAAAATAATTGCATTATTTATGATGAAAAAACTAATAGTGTGCTAAAAAAAAGTCAAGATGACAAAAAATAAAAGCTTTACATTTAATCTAAACATTGGTGTTCATCTTTTCGTGATGATTCAAGGCCAAGAATTATTAGAATTATGACAAATAAGGTATGCCCATCTAAACCTTAAAGTATTACGTCCCAATGTCAAAAGAAGATGGTGTGTGACTTGCCCAACCACATAAAAGATATTGATCAAGTCTGTAAAGGATGTTTACTGGGTAAACATTACAAGCAATCCTTCCCAAAAGGAGTTGATTGGAGGACTTTAACTATTCATGATCTTGTCTACACTGACTTATGAGCACGTGTCGATATTCTCATATACAAGTTGTAGATATTTCATATTAATTGTAGATGATTATTCTAGAATGATATGAGCATTTTTCATCAAATATAAATTTGATGCATTCAATATATTTAATAAGTTTAAAAGTAATGTAGAGAGACAATATAAAATAAATAAAGGTTCTAAGAAGTGTCAAATGCAAGGAATTCATCTCTAAATAGTTCATCAGGTACTATTAAGTTAAAGGGATTGGAATGTAATAGTTATTTTTTTATACTTCTCAATAAAATATTATTGTAGAAATAAAAAATAAAGTGGTAATCAAAATGACCAAATCAATACTACGAGAGAAGAATCTTCTAAAATTATTTAGGGATAAAGCAATTAATATTATAATCTATTAATTAAATAGAAGTTTTGCTGCAACATTGAAGAATACCACTCCAATGAGGGCTTAGAAAGGAAGGAAGCACTCTATAAATAATCTAGAAGTATTTGTAAGTTTGTGTTACTCATAAATACCAAAGAAGAATATGAATAACTTGGATACAACAAGCTAGAAGTACATTTTTGTGGGTTACATGAATAATCAAAAAGGTATAGAATATGTGCCCTTGAAGATCATAAATTGTTATTTAGTAAAAATGTACTATTTGACAAAGACAAAAAATTGAAAAGTGGAAAATGGAGGAAAATGTACTATTTAATATCTATTGACATACTTGAATCCATTAAAACTTCAAGGTCAAGAATTATATTCCCAAAATAATCTATACTACTGCTCCAGAATAAATAAAACAAATCTCTTTTTCTTCTTCTACTCTCATTAAAATTAAAATCTTAAAGAAGATATATAAGAGATACAACTTAAATATTGTAGAGCTCAAGATTTTGATGTGAGTGTACAACATCTTGAATGAATAAAAATAATGTAAAAAAAATAAAATAAAATCAACATAAAATAATCATGTGAAAATTGGTGAACAAACTTTAGAATAAGGAGCTTGTGGGGCGAAATGGATTTTCAAGTTAAAAAAACACTTTGTTCTTGTAGCTAGGCTTGAATAAAATAATTAGTACAATAAAAAAATAAAAAATTAGAAGAACATATATAGTTTCGAGTCACTTTAATATAATACAAAATAAAAATATTAAGTATGTCGATAAAGAATCAGCATAATATAAGTATTATATAAAACTATATACATGCAAATGTGTATGAAGGATTGAGCACCTAAATAGGTATGCTGATCAATGTATTAAAAAATATAGTGCATTAGATCCTAAGAAAATCTAACTAAGTATGAGTAGAGGTGTCAAATGGGTCGGGCAGGCCATGCCCGGCATGAGGCACGACATGGTTCAGCCATGCCTAGGCTGGCATTGTATGTTACAGTGTTGTGCCAGGGCCCGTGCCAGACGCACCTATTGCACTAGTGTGCCATACTAGGTTGAAGTTTTTGGCCCGCGTGTCATGCCACAACATGCCTGACATGTTGGCATAGCACATGTGACCACGCACTGAGCTTGGTCACAACGAGTCGATGCCTGATGGGCGAGGCTTGTCGAGCCCCGAAAGGGTGAAGATGTGCGGTGGTGCGCTGCCAAAACCAATGGTTAATGAGCCAAACTAGGTGAATTTTGTGTCGCTGGCCCGTGTTGGGCCCGACCTCTACAGAATTGTGTTGGGCCAAGCACGACATGGTACAATAACCATGCTGTGCATGACCCGACATGGTAGCCCAGTTGGGCAATCCAAAATTGTGTCGGGTCGGCCAAGCATGACCTGTTTACCACTTCTAAGCATGAGTGGTGGGGCTTTTGAATCTAGATCTAGTTTAACTTCTTTGACCTCGTTCATATATTGAAATGACTTATGAAAAAAAGATATGACTGAAATAATTACTATCATGGGTCAATTAGATTTCCAGAGGATATTATGGATTTAGGCAATATAGTGATGTGGTGTCCATAATATCTAATATATAGACTTGTCATAATGATGCATTTTTTAAATGTTATACTGTCCACTATGTAGATTTTAAATAAAAACTTAATAAAAAGATTTTAAGATTTTTAGTGATTTTTCATTTTCATGATAGTCCTGTCATATATGAGTACATGATGAAAATCTTTAGAGATTATAATATTTAAAATAAAATATTCAATATCATATTTGGTAATGTATCTAATAATGAAATAGTTATTAATATGTTTGTTAGGATCATTAGAGATAAACTATTATATACATTTTTCATGTTAGATGCATGTGTCACATTATTAATCTGATAGTATAAGTGAGAATGAAAATTATTTCTCTCGTATTATAAAAAATATGAAACTCACAAAAATATTTTCGGACGCATAGTAGACAATAAGAGTTTGGTTATCTCTATTTGTCTGTGGATCTAAAGAAGAATAAATTTCAAATGAATTTGAGATACTATTGAAATTATATTTAGCAATGCTGAAGTCATGTGTTAGATATGAACACGTGATATCCGACTATATTAATAGTAAGAGTGATGAACTTATTATTAATGATAGTAACTAGTATACAAGAATTTCTTTTATGAAATATATAAAGAATTTTTATGACATGATAAATATTTATTCATCTATGTATATGCCTATCACTTGTATTGCACTTAGGTGTGTGTGTGGTATTATTAGCATATTTAGTAAGTTTATAGATGACCAAATACCTAGTACCATGTTTGTTGAGATTGAAACCGCAAGTACTTAAAGTATTTGCTATCATTATATTTCTTTATTGCCTAGCTACTTGTATAGATCCTAGGGTTAAGGTGGAATGGATAGAGAATATTTTGACATATATATTCACATGCACAAACAAGATAAACCAATATAAATGGATTATTCACAAAAAATTGACTAAATTATTTATATACTAAAATACTAGGTGTGGTTGTAGTTATAGTCAAACTTTAAGTACAGACATGAACACTGTATTTGGAGATGATGACTTCTCCATTCAGTTTGCAAGAGGGAAATAATGAGGTGTACCATCTAATAGGAGTGAGATATCTTGGTAGTTATATATCAATTACTGTTCAATCTTATCATATAACGAAAATTAGAATTTTGATATTTTATAATGGTAGAAATCATATGAGTCTATCTATTATATGCTGTTTAAGATGACACGAAACCTACTGACTTTTCTGGTATTGAGTATAATATCAGAGTCTATTTTTTCTATTGTAGTTTTTATCATTTCAGATAGGAGATTAAGATTATAATTAGATATCATTGGGACACTTGTATGCATGAATGATTTGAAGGATTCGAGATTGAGCATTTAGGATAGGGCTGAAATAATAGTGCAAGAGTTACTGACAAATGATGACTTGTGAGACTTTGAGGATGTTGAGCCCACAGCTAGTGATACTATTAGATGCTTATATGATGATAATGATCATTTGCATATTGACACTGATTAGCATTAGGATTGAGCATGATGATTGTTATATTATGTTATTTTATTTTTGAATGATGGATTTTTTTTGTTATTTTTTATTATTAAATTTTTTGTAAATTATTTTATTTTATTATGTCATTACTCATAATGAATAACTTAAAATTTGCAAATTAAAAATTTAAAATTAAAAATTAGTCGACCAAGCTTCGGGCACAATCCGATAAAACCTAGCATGATTCGACATGACCCAGCTCGATTCTGCCCAGACTCATGCTGATCAGGCCATGCCGGACTGATATAACACAAGTCATGTTGTGACTGGCACATCATGACTACCTTACTGGGCCATGCTCAGCATGCCATGGTGGACTAATTGGGCCACCAAAAAAAGTCAGCATGGCCAATCTGCCACCTCTATGTTATAGCGGCACATATGTCATAGCTGAGAAAAATCTTTTTTATGCAATATGTCATGCTAGCAATGATTGACATTACTGAGAAAAAATTATCTCTAAAGAAAATAATCATAACAACGTATTTGATAAATGAGATAATTCTCCTCTTAGAACAAAATATTATGGCGACAAAGAATGACATGGCTAAAATTACCTAGTATTCTATGATTTTGATTTTATAAAGAATATGTCATGGTAATGGAAAATGTCATAATTACTTATACTAGTTTAATATTTGATTGTCTCAATATAGAAATAAAATCATGGTCACATTTGTGTTTAGAGCTAATGCATCCATAATTCCAAAAAAGTATCATCTTCATGAATAATTTGTTGTAGGGTAAATGATTGTGATGATTGGGTGGTTGAGTCAAGGCATGTAATATTATCATGACTTGTTTGTAGAGTCATGGCTAACAAAGATTGTCATGACTTTTTAGCATGCTTGTACTACTATTGAAATGTTATGATATAGAAATTTCATGACTTCTTCCATGCACTTGTACAGTTCTACTCTCTATTGTAGTTTCCACTAATCCAACATTTATTCCCAAATTATATTTGGTTCTACTATTATTCATATAAATCCATCAAAAATATAATTCAATGAAAATTTTGCATTATCATTTTTAGTATAATTGTATCATGAAAACAATCAAAAATACCTACAAAAATCTATAATTCGAGTCTCCAAAACTCTTCCACCTTCTTTTTCTCTTTATCTTTTTTTTTCACATTATTATTTATTTTCTACTTCTTTTACTTCATTCTCATTATTTTTTTATTCTTCTTTTTTTTTCTTATTTTTTCTCTTTTTCTTTTTTTAAAATTTTTGTTATTCTTCTTCTTTTTTTTTTCTCATCTCCTCCTTTTTGTTGTTGTTCCTTTTCTTTCATTTTTGCTTCTACTTCCTTCACTTTTTTTTTCTTTTCTTTATAATAATATTATTACTATTATTATTATTATTATTATTATTATTCTAGTTATCCATGCTCTTCTACTTATTCCTTTTTGGCTTTATTCTGTTCTTCTTCTAATTCTTATTTGTTTGTTCTTTTTCTTATTCTTTTTTTTCTTATTTTTTTCTTTTTCTCTCCTCCTCCCCCATATTGTTCTTATTATATATATATATATATATATTTTCTTCTTTATCTTTTATTTTTTTCTTCTCATCTTTCTTCATGTCTTTCTTCTTATTCTTTGTTTTCTTTTATCTTTTCTTCATCTTCATCTTCAACCTCTTTTTATTTGTCTCCACATTCTTCTTTTATTACTACTCTTAATAATTTTTTTTCTTTTTTACTTCTTTTTCTTGATTAACATTATATTCTTCTTCTTCTTCTTGTCATTTTTTTTCATATTCTTATTATTTATAATATTATAATTCTATTTCTTTTTCATATTTTTAATTTTTTTTTATTTTTCATATTCTTCATAGTATACTTCATATTATTATTATTATTATTATTATTATTATTATTATTATTATTTATATTATTTTTTATTTTTTTCTTCTTATTTTTTTTCTTCTAATTTAATTTCTTATTCTATTTTTTTCTTCTTGATCTTCTTCTCCTGTTTTTTCTTATCTTTAAACTTTTTGATTTTATTCATCTTCATATTCTTGTACTTTTATTTTTTTTCATCTTCATGTTATTGTTATTGCTATTATTATTATTATTATTATTTTTCCAATTTTTTTAATACCTTTTTAATCTTATGCTTATTATTCTTTTCCAACATTTTTTTCTTCTAATTTTCTTCTTATTACTCTATTTCTTCTTTAACTAATTCTTCATCATCTTCTTATTCTATTTTTTCATCTTTATCGTTATTTTTTTCCTTTTCTACTCTTATTTCTTCTTTTTCTTATTATTGTTATGATAATAATAATTATTTTTTCTTCTTATTTTACTATTTATTTATTATCTTCATATTATACTTCTTATGACTTCTTATATTTGTATTGCTCTTCTCCAATATCTATATTTTTTTGTACCTTCTTTTATTATTATAAAATTGTTTATTGTTTATTTTTTTGTACCCTTTTCATCTTTTCCTTTTTGATTTCACCTTTTTGTTCTTTTTATTTTACTACTTATTCTTTTTTTTTCTATATTTTTTTATTATTGTTGTTTTTCTTCATAATCTTTCTCTTATTCATATTCTTATTCTTATCTTTATTATTTTTATCATTCTTCTACTTTATCATCATATTCATTTTTTACTTTGTAATATTCTTCTTCTATTTCCTCTTCTTTATATTCTTACTCTTATTCTTTTGTTTTTTTTTCTTGTTGTTCTCTTGAAACATTTTCTCATTCTTGTTATATATATTTTTTTCTTTTTTATTATTGCTACTATTATTGTTATGTTTTTTTTTTGTGTTCATTGCTATTTTATCTTTTTTTTTCTTATTCCTATTCTTTTTTTTTTCTTCTACTTTTTGTTTGTTGTACTTCTTCCTCTTCAACATTATATTCTTCTACTTATTCTCATTTATCTTGATCATCATTTTTTTCTACTTCTTGTTTTATTAATTTTTTTTCTCATTCTTTATATTCTTTTTTTTTTATTCTAATTATTCTAGTTGTTATTATTTTTCTTATTATTATTATTCTTTTTTTTTGTTCTTATTTTTATTTTATCTTTTTATTTATTTATTTTTTTTTACTTTTTTCTCTTTTTTTCTTTTTCTCCTTCTTTCTCTTTTTTTCTCCCTTTCTTTATTTTGGACTACATACAACATTGAAATCAAATCTATTATCCATGACCCATGCCTTATTTTATTTTGCAAGCTTTTCCATTTTCTTTTATAATAGTTTTCTTTCCTATTTGTTGTATTTTGCATGCTATTTGGTATGTTAAATATTAAATAAAACTAATTATTTTGGTGTTTATGTATGCTATTTTTGCATAGAAAATAAATTTAAATAAAATAATTTCACTAAATTATAGTTTTAATGAATTATGATGAATAATAATAAAATTGAATGTGTTTTATGTGAAATGTAAAATTTGGTGGAAAGTCAGATAAAGTCATAATATTTTCTTGTATTATGATTTTGTTATATCTTATTAAGCTTATAAGATACTTTTGTCATCCATTCTTAGTCGAAATTTTGTACAAATTATTATAATAATTTTTATATGTTATGACTATACTATCTCAATGACATGATTATTTCACTATTTAATATATTCTTTTTTGCTATTAAACTTTCTTGGAATGTCATCCTCACTAGCTTATAATATTTTTTATGGTCATAGAATTAATTTAATGTCATTGTAACTAGTACTCTATTAGTATTAAAAGTATTGGTTATCTCTGACACTATGACTTTCTTATTATAGAACTCCTATGAATAATACAAAAGCCACAAAAACTTCTATAATGTAACAATTTTTAGCTTTAGAGAGTTCTATTAGGCATTAATCGAGACAGGTTCATTTTTAGAGATACAATTTTTTACTCTTTAAAAATTACTAAAGCTATAACGTATTCTTAGTGAATGATTTTGGATTATAGAGGTATAATGCATAAGTTGTAGTCATTCATAGTATCTCGACTTTGAGTTATAATGATTAAATGTACAATCACACTATTCCCAATGTCATGACAATTTAAAACAATAAAGAGATTTAAGTCATGATTCATTTCTAGTATCATGATTTTGTTTTATGAAAATGAAAAGTTAAATATATGGTGCACAAATAGAATTATAAATATATGGTTTGATTTTTAGTTATTTTTGAGGGTTATTATTGGGAACCTAAAATTTATGAGATATATTTTGAATTATCTTGTATGAATTCCTTCATAATGTCAGACTAAATTTAGGTTGATGGTTGGTGTATTTGTTTTTGTGTGATTGATACTTATGGAATAATTTTTATGGTAGGATCATATTGTGTTTTAATTTTTGATAGATGTGTTAAGCTTGAATTGAAATAATTTTTTTTTAATTAGTAGATATGTGTATGCTTTTATGGTGTGAAGTAATATGTAAGCCACTAAGAATACTCACACATAATGATAGGAATGAGGGATAGGCCTTTTGATTGTGATGCATAAATTAAACCCATATGTCAAACCTTGATGTTACGGTAAGTTAATCGTGTAAATATGGTACTTATAATGCTAAAAGCATGAATACATTTTTAAGTCAATCCATTATGTACATATTAGATAAATTGACCCTTAATTGATTTGTAAGTTTTATAGAATGTTGTCTTAAATGTTTCACCTATAGTGTGTGTCACTTGTCATCATGATACATAATGATAGGTAAGCCATAAGACATGCATGAAGGATTGCGATTCATAAGATTGTAATGGTCTTATAAATTACTTTCTATCACATGACTCATACCAATGAGATTTAAGAGATGCATATATATTATTTGTGTTAGTATGGTACTTACGAAATTAAAAATATAAATAGAATTAATATTACATTAGTTTATATCTTTAATATATATGAGGTTAAAAAATAATAATACTTATACGAAACAATCATTAAAGGTTGTTGATGAGTTATCCAAAAGATATAGACTTTTGAATGACTCTCAAGCATGAATTATTTGTTATTTTAGTGGTAGAGTATCAAGTGAGCAATATTGAGAGGACCATTATTAGGAAGGACCCAATAGGCAATAACTATCTTATAAGCTAGTAGGACACATACATTTTCATAATAATCTTATTATCTTTCTATAACTAAGCACAATAATAATCAAATACTTTAGAGAGATCATCTTGTGTAATGAAATTAACCAACCCTAAAATCTAAGAATCTTATAAAAAATTAATTTTTTTTGTCAACTAAAATAATTGATGACTATTCTCCATTCAAATTACCAAATATTCTTGAAAATTTGGTGCTATTAGACAACATGTAAACATAAGAACAAGACATAATAAAATTAATTTCATGATTCTGGAGTTTTGGTAGTTTTTGATGAGTAGTCCTAAAAACCCATAGGATTTTAGAAGCTTTAAATAACTTGGAAATCTATGGATCATCAAGCAATTTTAATATTTATTTTTGGTTGAAATTTAAAATTAATTCGTCATGGAAATCATTATATGCTATGACTTTATCACTTTATCAGTATAATACTAACTGTGCAATATATTCTTTGTGACTATGATATTATTATACAGTCACAATCATATTATCTTATAATTGATTAAATAAATGACATTAATTACATGTCATAGTAAACAAATATCCCACTAGTGCTAAAATTATGGTCACTTCCTAACACCATAATTGTATCCTTAATAAGGCTTTGTAATCTCATGTCAGAATTATAATCTTTTCACATAGCAATTACTTTTGAGATATACAAAGTTATAAATCAAAACTACTCAGGCTAAAGTCATAATAATTATCTAATGATATAGTTTTTAGACACAAAATATTAACAAAGTACTTATTTGATTATGACTATTCTCCAAGGTCACGACTCTTGTCCTCAAAAAAAGTCAAAGATACAACTTTTATATTCATGCTAATTATTAATATTGTGGTTTTTTTTAATTACTATTGCCATATAATATACTAGAAAATTCAAGGCTAGCACCATGATTATTTTTAGTGTCATTGCCATATTATGTTAAAAAAGATATTCTTTTGTGTGGCAACCATTCCTTGTATCATGGTCATATGATAAATGAATGAGACCAATGTGAAAGTTATGATCATTCCTAGTATTGCTACTTAGTGTTATAGAGAAAACAAGCCTAAGTAATGAAAACTTTCCAACATTGCAACATAGTGTTATATAAAAATTGAGATATATTTTAATGTCATAGTTACTTTTTAGAGTTACAATCTCAAACTTAAGAGATGAAGGCAAAGTCACGATATTTTTTAAAAGTTGTGACTTTCTACTTAAATAAATATAGAAATATAGAAATATAAGAGCATAAAAGAGAAAAGAGAAGTGAGATAAAAAATCTTTTTCTTCTCCATGCACCAAGGCAAAGTTAAAGCACAATAAATGACCATAGGGATAATTTTCACACTGCCTTAGAAATCAATAAGAGACACAAGACATAAGCTAAACTCTAGAGTTGAAGAAATATCTTTTAAACTACTCCTCTATAGGGTAGTTTTGGAAAAATCAATTAAAATTGTGTGAGTCTAGTATTTGTGTAATTTTGCTTATGTGATATAAATGCTTTTTAAATTAATAAATGTATTTGAATTATGTTATAAAATAGAAACTAATAAATATGGTAATTAAACATAACTTGAAATTGAGATTTAACTATTATTGAGTTTGTGAATATTATTATGGTGGATGATGATATGTACACCATAAGACTCACTCAAGCATATAGTAGGAAAAAATTAAAAACCTTTATGACTATGATGTATGAGAAAAAATTATATATTAAAACTCAAAATTTAGGTATATTGATTGTTATGAGTATGTTTTTCACGAAGTTGAAAGCATTAATACTTTTATATGTCAATCTATTTTACATATCTTAGAAGAATTGATTCTCAATATATTGATGTTTTATAACCTTTTAAGGGTTCATCTTTTGTGCAAGAGTTATATCATTATCATAGAGGATGGTGATAGATAATCCAAGAGACATACATGAGTGTATTATTACTCACAAAGTAATGATTGTCCTTTGAGTTGCATTCACTTATATGATCTCCGTCGATAAAACTTGAATGGAGTATATATTAATAGTGAGAGTATAGTACTTACAAAACTAAAAGTATAAATACTTGAAAATAGATAATTCATTTTTAGTAGTCCAGATAGTATTATTTTTGATAAAATTTTTTAGAACTAATAGCTAGTCTTATTATCTTATTTGAAAAGTGAATTGTTATCTTTTGTTTTTTTGCTTCTCTTTTCTTAATTTTCGCCATCTTTTATGAGCAAATTCTATCACTAAATTAATACCAATGAACCCAAAAATTTAAAAAACTATGAGACTAATTTCAAAATGATTGTGGGAATTAATAGCCTATAATGATAAATTCTATCACTAAATTAATACCAATGAACCCAAAAATTTAAAAAACTATGAGACTAATTTCAAAATGATTGTGGGAATTAATAGCCTATAATGATGGATAATTATTTGAGTATTCAGATATAATAAGTGGAAACAATTTTTTTTTAGTTGAAGTTGAGTCTCAAGTGATGGTTCATCAGCACTAATATAGTGGAAGGAGATCCAAGCATCCTAATAAACATATCATAATTTTTTTAGAGCTATACAACATGGTAAAGATGATTAGCATTATCCTTAATACAATAAAGTTATATTTATTCTTATTCTAATTAAGAAATAAAGCATAGAGTTGATTTTGTTGCTTATCTTGTGGCTCTATTGAGAGTTCGAATGAACATGTTAGTATCATTTTTAATTTTCACTAAGTTTTTCACACCTTAAATTACTTCTCAGTTTTGGAGAGAGATAAACCAATTTTGATAGAATAAGCAGGAGACTTTATATGATGCTTGAGATTATTTAAGGAGTTATTGTGAAGGTCCACATAACATAAGTTTGAGTTATGGATCTAAGCCAAACCTTCTATAATTTATTGAATCATATGAAACATGCATTATTGGTGTGCCTACATGTAGTTTAATCATAGATAAATTATCAAAGAATGCATATTAATTATTTGAGAAGCTAGCGAAAAATAACTATCAAACTCTAATCGATCATTTTTTTGGAAGGAGACAAACTAGAGTATTAAAGTTAGATTGTTTCACCATAATTGAAGTAAAAATGAAAGTTTCCTAAGGAAGCTTTAAACATAAGAGAAAAAGAAGAGGATCGATGTAAATTAATATTTTAAATTCACATAAAATAATGAACTTAGATCCCATTTATCAAATGGAGGAAGCTAATAGAATGCTAAGCAAAAACTACATATATTGATCCAATAATAATGTCCCAATGCATTATTATCTAAATGTAAGAAATAATAAAAACCTTTCATAAGGAGATTATGGGAGTACGCTACAAAATATTGGGCACGCTCTGATAAACTTTGGAAATAATGCAATGAGTTATAAAAATCAATTAGGATCAAGGCATCTAGTTAGAATTATCAACCTTCATAAAAAGAAGAGAAGAGAAGTCAAATCTAGAAGACAACATAAATGTCAAATTAATAAAATTGAGAAAGAGAAATGATAACTAAGATACTCGGTTGTAGAAACTTTAAGTGAGATTGAAACATACAAGTTTGGTAGTGAGGAATATATAGAATCAAATTGAAAAATTGATATTATTAATGAAAAGAAAATAAGATAATAAACTATCAAATGAAAATGAGGCAAATTCAAAAAATTACTCATCTATATTGCTTCGATTCAGAAAATAGTTAGAGGGGAAATATAGTGAATAAAAGTATTCTAGGAATTCTAGAGCTGATAGTGTCATGACTTTTACAAAAGTCATTAATCCCCTAATAATTTTTAAAAGTTGCAACTCTAACTAAAACTATTTTCACAAAAGGTCGTGGTGCCACATCTTACAAAGTATGACTTTAGTGGAAGTGCAAGCCCAACTATTACCCCCAATTATGAATGAAGGAAATAAAGAAATATAGAAGCAAATGGAGGATTCGTAAGGTTATGAAGATAGAGAAATAAATCAGAATGAAGCTAAGAGTTAGCTTCTAATGAATCTTCTATTTATGCAATATTTTATAAAGGAAAAATTAGATAAACAATTTGAAAATCTTTTCAACATATCCTAGAAACTAAAAGTGAATATATATCATTTTCTGAATGTCTAGCACATATACCAAATTATATAAAGTTATGAAAGATATTATGAATAGTTAGATGAAATTGGAGACGTATGAGACTATGAATATAATCAAGAAGTGTTGTATGATCATTCAAAAAATACATATGAGGAAATTAAATGATTCTTAAAGTTTTATTGTCTTGTATTATTGGGGATCACATATTTTGAAAGTATTATGTGACTTGGGATCAAGTGTCAACTTGATACCCTTGTAAAATACATGAAAGTTGAATCTCAAAAAAATTATTCTAATATTTCTCTCACTCCAAATAGTTGATCAAACTATTAAGTGCCCAAATAAGATTTATGTAGATATTTCGGATTAAGGTCAATATCTTTATTTTTCTACTAGATTTTCTTATATTGGATATGGTTGAAGATAATTATGTACTATTAATTTTGAGATGGTTAGTTTTGGCTAGAATACAAGCTGTTATTAACATTAAGAAATGAGAGTTTACTCTCTATATTTTTGGAAGAACAAATAAAGTTTAATCTTTATAAAGGCTTACAGAGTTTAGATAATGAGAATGAATGTAGAGTGTAGATATTCTCTTACGTATAGTAATACAGCAACAAAAATGGACTTTCATTGGAAAGATTTTGTAGAATAATTTTGATCGGGTGAAGATAAAATGAAGTGAAAGAACAACTTTGAGCTTTGAAATTAGTGAAGAGGAGAAAGATAATGAGTCGTGACCACATTGGAATTGTGAAATTGATGAAATGTGGAAGATGACTACTATGGAGTTGTCACATTCTTTGAAATTGTGACCTTGAAAAAATCTAACATAGATAACTCAAAGGAAGCTGATAGAATAAGTAAGGAAGACATGGTTGAGAGAGAAATTATGAAGGATTTAATCAATAAAAAAGCTACGGCCATTTCTACAACCTTGACTTTGATATTTCATGATGAAATTATCAATCATAATCTTAAATATAAACAATGGTTATGCATAACTGCAATATTTTTGTTATATATAGAAATTGGCTAAGAAAATCACAAATACAAAATCATGGTTGCGTATAATGTCCTGACTTTGGGATTACAAAAAGAAATGAGACAAAAAAGCTAAATATTAAAGTTGCTATTGTGCATATCACTATGACTTTCAGGATACAAGAAGAAAAGAGTTAGTCTAGAATCAAAAAAGAACTCATGACATTAACCAAAGCCATAATATCTAAAGAAGAAAAGGCTAAATAAAAAAAATATAGCCAGAATATGATAGATAGAAGAACAAAAAAGAAGAAAGTAAAAAAATTCGCTAAAAAAATTAGCATTGAATACAGAGATCACTTATAGAGGCAAATATGTATTGATGGTCAAGCTATGAAAGTCAAACATAGCACTACTTAGGAGGTAACCTAAGGAATTTTATGTTTCACATGTGTGATATAATAAATATTATATATATTTATCAAATGAATAATTATATATATCAAACTTTTTCATAAGCATAGTCATAAAGCTTAAATCCTATAATGATTATCAATATGTTTACTTTATATGCTTTAATATCTTGAGATACCATGACACTTAAACTTAGTCATAGAGAAATCTTTTTTAGATGAATTAGATTTTTTTTATGGAGGGAGAACTTATTGTTCAAAGATGAGTAATAATTTTAGTATAAGAGTTTGTTTAATTTCCAAATTATCAAATATTTTTGAATATTTTGGAGCTATTAGATAATGAGTAAATATAGAAATAAGACATAATTGAATTGATTTCATAAATTTAGAGTTTTTATAAATTTGATAAATAATCTTGAAATTGAAAGATTTTTGGAAGCTTTTGTCTAACTTGATAATTTATGGATCATCAAGTAGTTTTGATATCTATTCTTGATCAAAATTTTATTTAATCTATTATCATCATCATCCTTGTACGTCATGACTCTATTACTTATCATAATCTTTTAACTATGCAACATATTCTTTGTGGTTATAATATTATTATTAAATTATATTCATACTTGTCTCATAACAATTAAATAACTATCACTTTAATTTCAAATTCTTATTAGCAAGTTTCCAACTGATGCTAAATAGCATGAATACTTCCTAAGAAGCATGAATACGTCACTGTGGTACGGATATGCATTAGATATATCATGTGGTGTATCGTTGACCAATCCGTGTCTGATACGGCACGTGGGGTATTGGATGGATGCGTTGGATACGTATCAGACATGTGACTCCAACAACTCTGATCATTATAAAATCAACGTTACTCCAACAACTCGAGGAGTAGCCGATGATGCCGACATTATTGAGTGGCCGACGTCATCGATTGCAGGGGTTTTCGAAAAGGTAACTTGTTTTTGTTTCAGGATTTTTGAAGCATTAACATAGGGGGGAGGGGCGGGGGGTTCGAAACAGTAACAAATATGCAAGATTTATCTTGATTTTATATCCATTATTTTGTTTTTTAATCCATTAGGGGGGGGGGGGGGGGGGTTCGAATCAGTAACATGGGGGGTTTTAAATCTATTATTTTAATTTTTAATTATGATTGTTTGTTTAATAAATATGCAAAATATAATAAATAAATAATTTTGAAGTATGTAATATAATTTATTTTGATTTTAAATACATGATTTTAAGTATAATGATAAATATGCAATATTAAAATATGGAATATATAAACATGCATAATTTTTGTAGAATGAAATATGTACTATATGCAATATATAAATATGCAATATACAATATGTAAGTATAATAATTTTAGTTATATAATTTATTTTGTAATATGTAAAATATAATGAAAATAGTCTATTTGTATTGATGGAGAAAAAAATTAGATTAATTAGATTTTGAAATAATATAGATTATTGTAAATGCATAATTTTTTTTTCATGCAGAATTATACAATACAATGAGTTGTAATTTTGAGTCTTTAAGTAATTAATAGAATATTCAAGATGTTGATGATAATGTTCCATTATAGAGGTATGTCACGAAAGATATGAAATTGGATAAAGAAAAAAGAGGAAATTTTACTTTTCAATGTAATTTTTGTAGACAAATATATAAAGGATCATATTATAGTGTTAAGGCTCACTTGTTGAAAAATAAAGGGGCTAGGATTGCATCTTGTACTAAAGTAATGAATCAAAATTTGGTTGAGATGCGAAGAATGATAGAGGAATTTGAATAAAGGATGAAACACTCTAATCTTAAACAAGTTTCTTTACTTACATTAAGTATTGCAGATTCTATTTTTGAGAATTCCTTTTCCAGCGCTAGTGTAATTGATCTAAAAAGGAGAAAGGGGCCTATGAGATCATCCAACCATTTCTATATCATGAATATCCTCATGTAATTAATAATAAACATTCTCGAATGTCATGGTACTAGATCTTAGGTCCTATTATAATTGAGGATACACATCTATTTTATTATGGTTTGATATTATCCTGGATGAGATAATATTTTAGAATTAGACTTAAGTATTTTAATACAATTAAGATAAGTAATAAAATAAATAAAAAAAATAAATAAGTAGAGATAAAATGACAAAATTTAAATTGAGTTTTGAGTATAACTCATTTGCTTTTTTTGGAGAGTGATTGAAATGTCAAGATCTGAAGAAGTGGTTGCGGTATCATATAGCTCATAGCTTGTTTTTGGTCTAAAAAAATTGAATATGTTTTTTTTTGGTGTAGACTCTAAGTCATGGGTCGTCAAGTCTTCTAGTTACCTATTTAATATGAGTTTGTACTGATTAAGACTTGTGGACTATTGTATCATTTGAGCTTGACTGCCTGAAGGAGATCTCCCTACGTAGAAAATCTCATTCTCTATTGAATCAATCTAATTTAAATTTGTTGGTAGCTTTGATGGTTACATGTGAGTTATATCATACTAAATACCAATATGCTCATATATAGTTGATAGATGTCTCTCTTTACTAACTTGTGGTTCATGCAGGGATATAGATAATGATTAATGGTAATTGATTTGAGTATAACATTTGAATTTTCACTGTTCACATAATTCGCAGGAGACCAGACCACCCTTTGGCTTACCATTTCCGAAGGAACTGGAGTTACATCTTTTTTCCATTTCTAGCATAATAAAAAAATATATAGATTTAATTATATGAATACAAACATGTATACATAGATACAAATATAGTTATATTTTATTATATAAAGTATTACATGGTTATACAAATATTTATATATAATAATACATATATAGTTATAAATATGTAAGTAGTTAAAGATATAGTTAGATATAACATTTTTATAGCTATACATTTAGTAAAATACAATTATATATAGTTATATATTATTATACATATGATATATTTTCTTAAAAATATAGTTATATAGAATTAGACATATAGTTATATAATATTATAAAATTTAAAAAGTAGTTATATATAATTATTAATATAGTTATTAATATAGTTATAAAAATAGTTTACATAGTTACAAATATAATTAAATACAATTACGAAGAGTTTTATATAGTTATACAAATATTTATAAATAGTTATCATATACTATGATAACAACACGCTCTCAAATGCCCAATTGAATTACACCACTATAGAGAAAGAACTTGTATCAATAATCTTTTCTTTTGGCAAGTTAATATCATATTTAGTGGGAACCAAAGTCATAGTATATAGCAAATATTCTATAATCAAATATCTCATAGAAAAGATAAATGTTAGGCCATTATTGATTTGATAAATTTTACTATTACAATAGTTAGAACTAGATATATTAGATAAGAAATGCACATATAATCAAATATAAAAATAGCTTATAAAGACTAAAAAAAGAAGATAGAAGAGTTGATGAAGAAGATATTAGATAGATTTTTTTATTTAAACAAATTATAAGTTTGAATAAAAATGTAACTCAATGGTATGTAGTATTGAATGAACCTTATCATTGCAAGTAGTACTCTCATCAAATTTTGAGGCAAAGTGTTACAGATGGGAGACTAGTAGTATCTTGCAATAGTGTCACTTTTTCCTCCAACTCTCACGAATTTGTGGAATATGTTAATATTTATGTGCTCAAGTATTTTTCTTCTCAAAATTAATGTTGATATTTACATATATATACATTAATATTTATGTGCATATACACTACCCTACACACACACACACACATTTATACATCCATATACATTACTATACATTATATATCAGCATACACATTTTTGTACTTTTGTATATATTCAAACATGTATCTACATTTTCAAAGTAGTGTGTATATACTTGTATGCATGCATATACTATTGTACACCCACACAAACACACACACACACCTATATACATAATGTATAATTAAAGTTACACATGAAACTATTATGTGTGTGTGTGTAAATGTGTTTAATATTTTTTGATTTTGAAAATTTAATTAAAATAGAATATTATATTTTGTACACAATGTATAAAATATTGTAAATTTTTATATTTAAAACAAATATTTGTGTGTGTGTGTGTATATGCGTGTGTGTGTGTGTGTGAAGCATATTAAATATATGAGCTTCTATTTTATTCTAATAATTGTTTTTTAATATTTATATTAAAATAACTATCATTATACTAATATAAATAAATGAAGTTGACATATCTGTAAATTATTTTATGTTTACAATCATGTTAAAATTGAAAATATAGTTCATAAATAGATAATATTGTTTTTATTTTTCTATATAATTTTTTTATTAAAATATTAATGTCTATGATAAATTTTTACCTATTATTTATTGTTATTAATAAATTTTTATGAACTTTAAAATTCAAACAAATATAATGTAGTGCATATAAATAAATGTTTTTAATGTTTCGTAAAAAATTAATTATTTCTTTAATTATGTTCAAACAAAACAGATTTCCATATAAATATATGAGTAAATTTTTCCAAAATTAATTATTTTTTTTATTTTATTCAAAATATATAAATGATCATATAAATATATGAATTTGTTTTTTTAAATAATTATTTTTAATTTTTTTTTTCAAATTGAATACATGACAATGTTTTCTTTTTGAAATTAATAGATACATTTCAAACATTGTTTATTTCTAATAAATATAACATATTATATATTATGAGGTGTAATTTTTATTTTGTAAATATATTTTATTTTTAAAGTTTTATTTTTGTAAATTGAAACTACATCACATATATATTTTAAATTTTTTTTATAATATTTATTTCACCGACATATTGTTATTTGTTTTGAAATTTACAACATAAATTTTAACAAATGAACATTTTATTAGAAATCAAATTTAGATTAAATGATATTAAGTGAAACAAAAATACAAACCCTAAACATATTAAAGCTTAATTATTAATACAAACTTATAAAAATACAATAAAAATACATTTAAGTTGGAAAAAATTAATTTTAAGTTCCTAAGATATTTGGGAAAATGATAAAGATTTATATAATATCCAAAAAAACATGTATGAATGAAATGAATGATATGAATAGATATTAAGATTATGAAGCATATAGTTATACATGCTGTAGATGTAGTTATATATAATGGACACCAATAAAAATTTAGGGTTACTCCTAATGACCTAACCTGATCTAGAATCTTATTTGGGCAAGATTTCCACCTCACATTGGTCTCACTACATCCATTATTAGGTTTGATTTGTTGGGAAAATGGTGAAAGCTATGTTCAGAGGTTCGCGGATCTAGAAAAAGTATAGTTCTTATTAAAATTATCATTTCTAATAATTTTAAAATATGAGTGTGTAATCTTGTTTTTCGGGCATGCTTTGCATGTGCTTCTTATTAAAGTGGAAAACAATAGTCTTGTTTTGCATTTTTTTCTTTAAATAAAACAATAATTAAAAGAAGGATTCTACTGGTAGAAGCCGATGATCACTCCAATTTGGGCTCCTTCATTTTTCGAAGCCTTCATGTTCAATACGATGGTTCATGTTCATGCCGAGGTGGATCATTTTCATTCTTCAGCAATAAATTATCAAGGTCGGGACTTGAGGTGGGTCATTATTTTTTGTTTATGTTTTATTTATCTTAGGAAGGTGTGATAAATTATATAGTCCGATAGATAGATTGAAAGATATTCAAATAGATATATAGACAAATTATTAAACAGATAGATAGATAGATAAATAGACAAATTGTCTGATAAAAAGTCAGATAAAAAGATAGATAGATAGATACACAAATAGATATATAGAAAGATAGAGAAATAAATAATTAGGCCGATTAGTAGATAGGAAGATAGACAGATATATTGATAGACAGATATATAGATAGTCTGATAGACAAATTGATAGATATCTAGATAGACATATTGACAGATAGATAGTTAGATAGATAGAAAGAAAGAAAGATTAATAGAATGTTAAATAGATAGACTAATATAATGATAGTCTGATTGATAGTTAAAGAGTTAGGTAGTTATACAAATAGATATATAGACAAATAGATAGATAGATAGCTATACAAATTGGCTAATCGATAGATAGATTGATAAATAGATAGACAAATATAATTATAGACATATAGATAGAAAAATAGATAAATACATAGATAGATAGATAGACAAATAGACTTATAGAAAGAGAAAGTGATAGATAGAAAGGTAGATAGATAGATATAAAAAAATAAAGTTAGTCAGATTAAAAAATAGGTAGATAGGGAGATGGATATAAAAGCATATATAAATATAGACAAATTGTAATATATATTGATAGATAAATAGAACGTTCGATAACCAAAAAGATAGATGTATAGATAGATAGATAGCCAGAAAGATAGATAGATAGACAGACAGATCGATAAATAGATAGATAGATAGGAAGATAGATATAATGATAGATAAACAGATAGACTGTTAAATTGATTGTTCGATTGATAGATAAATAGTTAGATAGTTAGTAAAATAGATATATAAACAAATAGACAAATAAACATATAGACAAATATGCAAATAGATAGAGAAATAGGTAGACAGATAGATAGGTAGATTGATAGACAGATAGATAGGTAGATTGATAGACAGATAGATAGATATATAGATAGAAATATATATATATATATATATATATATTGACTAGTAGACTGATGGACTGAAACAAAATTAGATAGTTAGAAAGATATACAGATAGAAAGATATATAGTTTGACAATTACAAAGATATAAAATTAGGTAATTAGAGATTCAGACAAAAAGACAAATAGATAAATACACAAATAGAAAAATAGATAGATAGATAGATTGATAGAATGACATATAGACAGATAGACAGATAGATACATAGATAGATAGGTAGATAGACAAATAAAAAAATAGATTTTTAGATAGATATATAGATATGTAGATATATAGGCAGATAGAAAGATATCCAAATAGTTAGATTAATAGATTTATAGATATACTATTATGTAGATAGTCAAATATATATCTCTATAAAAAAAATCCCAAATAACTTGGAAATATTCCCTAGCTAAATAGGATTTCACTATTGCTAAAATAGGAATAACGATGGATCAATGACCAAAGTTTTCCAAAATTAATGTGCTCATCGCAAAAAATTAATGTTTGAAAAATTCCCTATCAAAAAATTTTTAACGACGTAAAATTTCCTAGCTAAATTTATTTTTTCACTTGCTAAATTTGATCGTATTTTAGATTTACAGAAAAGTCCCTAGCTAAATTAACGAGGGGTCCCTAGCTATTTTCATTCCAAAATTATTTTTACTATTTTATTTTTTTACAAAAAAATTGATTACATATTTTTAAGTTTTTATATTAAATTAAATAAAAACATAAACTATAAACCATAATTTATAATTAACAAAATATAAAAGAAATTAATAAATTTTTTTGAAACTATATATCACATTGTTAAAACAAAAACATAACAAAATTTTATTACATCTTCATCAATACATCTAACGACATTGCATAAAGTATAATCTATATGTCAAACTATCTATATTTTTATCTCCTTATCCTCCAATCTACTTTTTGTCTATCTATATATATGTTTATTTGTAATTCTGTAAATCTATCTGTCTGTCAATTTGGTTAAATTATCAATCAATCAATCTATCTATCTATCTATATATATGTTAATATGTCTAACTATCTAATTATATATTTATTTGTCTATTTATCTATCTATTTATCTTTTTATCTATCTGTATATCTATCTAACTATATATATGTATATCTATCATTCTATCTATCTATCAATAAATTTTTCTATTTATTTATCTATCTATTTGACTATATGTTTATATGTCTATCTGTTTATTAGTTTATCTATCTATATATCTGTTTACATATCTACCCATCTATCTCTTTACTTATCTCTATATCTATTTGTGTATTTATCTATGTGTCTATCTGTCTAATTGTCTATATATCTATTTTCCTAACTATCTGATTATTTAACTATCAATACAACTATTAGTCTATCAGTAAATCTATGTATCTATTTATCTATCTATATATCTATCTCCTATCAATCTATTAATCTATCTGTCTATCTATCTATCTATCTATCTAACTATTTGTTTATTTGTATATCTGCCTTTCTACTCATCTAACCTATCTACATATTTGTTGATCAGTCTATCTATCTATCTATCTATATCTTTATATTTTTATCAGTCTATTTTTCAATCTATGTATCTATCTATCTATCTATATGTCTATCATTATATTTGTCAATCTGTGTATCAATCTACCTATCTATTCTCCTATCTCTATATCTAACTATCAATCTTTCTATCTAATTATCAATATATATATTTGACTATCTATCTATCTAACTCTATAACTATCAATCAAACTATCAGCCTACCTATCTATCTATTTATCATTCTCTCTATCTGTCTATCTAACTAATTAACTAACTAACTAACTATCTATCTATCTATCTATCTATCTTTGTACCTATCTTTTTATTAGGATATTTGTCTATCTATTTATCTATCTATCAATCTATCTTTCTATCTATCTATCTTTCTATTTATTTATCTATTTTTATGTCTAACTAGCTAACTAACTAACTAACTATCTGTCTATCTATCTATCTATCTATCTTTGTGTCTATTTGTCAATTTAGATATCTATCTATCTGCCAATTATATATATATATATATATATATATATATATATATATATATACATACACATATCATTCAATCTATCTATCTATTTGTCTATCCTATTATCTATCAATCAATCTATCTGTCTATCTATTTATTTATATATCTATCTGTTTATCAATCCATCTATCTATTTGTCTATCTGTCTATCTTCTCATTTATCATTCAGATGATTTATCTAACTAACTAACTAACTATCTATATATCTATCTAGCAGCCTATCTTTACATCTATCTATCTATTTGACTATATGTCTATAATGTATATATATATATATATATATATGTTAAACTATATATATTTTTATCTGCTTATCCTCATATCAGCTTTTTTGTCTATCAATCTATATGTTTTACTGTTAATCTGAATATCGATTTATCTGTCTATTTGTTTAATATTCTATCTATCTATCTATCTTTCTATCTAGCTATCTATATGTTAATATGTCTAACTATCTAATTATATATCTATTTTTCGATCAATCAATCAATCAATCTATCTACTTATCTATTTATCTATCAATCAATCAATCAATCAATCAATCTATCTATCTATTTGTCTTTCTATCAAACTGTCAATCTACCTTTCTAATAATCTATCAATCTGTCTATCTATCAATCTATCTAATAATCTATCTATTTGTCGATATGTTTATCTATTATTCTATCTATATGTCAATCTTTCTATCTATCTATCTGGCTATCTATCTATATGTCTATTTTTGTATCTATTTATCTGTCTGTCTACATATCTATCTATCTATATATCAATTTGTCTATTTGTTTATTTTTTTATCTATCTATCTATCTATCTGTATATCTTTCTATTTCTCAATCTATGTATTTATATATCTATCTCTCTGTCTATCTATCTATCTATTTGTCATTCTGTATGTCTATCTATCTATGTGTCTATGTATATAACAGTCTATCTATCTATCTATCTATCTATCTATATAAGTTTCTATTTATCTGTCTATCTATCTATCTATCTATCTATCTCTATATCAATCTATCTGTCTATTTGTCTATCTCTATATTTGTTTATCCATCTATCTGTCTATCTATCTATATGTATATTCATGTATCTGTGTATCTATCTATCTATCTATCTATCAGTCTATTTGTCTATCTGTCTATGTATCTACTTATCTATCTATGTATCTATCTATATATCTATATGATTATCTATTTATCTATCTAACTTTCAATTTGTATATCTTTCTATCTGTCAAACTATATTTCTTTTTATCTATCTATATGACTATTGCTCTATTAGTTTTTCTATCTATCTCTGTATCTCACTTTCTTTCTATTTTTCTATGTGTATATCTTACTATCTTTTGATAATATATATATTTATTTATCTATATATTTATTTGTTTATAAGTCTTTCTATTTATTTATGTATTTGTCTATATGTATAACTAAATATATGAGTATCTATTAATTTATCTTTCTATTTATCTGTGTATTAATCTATTTGTCTATCTATCTTTCTGTCTATCTATCTATCTATCTATCTGTCTATCTATCTATAAATCTATCAGTCTATCTATCTATGTGTTTTTCTATCAGTCTTTCTATTTGCATAATGTCTATTTGTCTGTCTAACTATTTATATATCTATCTATATATCTATCTAGATATCTATTTATTTGTCTATCTGTGTATCTCTCTAAATAACTATTTGTCTATCCCTCTAGCTATCTATATTTTTATCTCTCTATCTTTTTATATGTTTAACTATTTATCTATCTATCAATATATCTCTCTTTATGTATAGTTTTTTATTAATCTATCTATCTATTGGTTTATCTATCAATCTGTATATCTATCTATCTATCCATTTATCTGGCTAAATGACAATATGTGTATCTATACATCTATCTATCTATTTATATTATTATTTATCTATCTATCTGACTATTTTTTTATCTATCTATCTATCTATCTATCTATCTGTATTTATGGTTATTTAATTATCTGTCTGTCTCTCTTTGTGACTATCTATCTATCTATCCATGTCTTTGTGTCTATGTCTAGGTGTCTATGTATCTATGTTTTAATGTGTCTAAATGTATAGGTGTCTATGTGTCTATGTGTATACGTGTCTATTTCTTTATGGATCTAGGTGTCTATCTGTCTATGTATATATATACCTATGTATATATCTATCTGTCTATCAATCTTTTTACATATCTATCTATTTATCTATTTTCCTATCTATTTATTTTTGGCTCTATATATTGTATATGTTTCTATTTATCTTTCTATCTATTTGCCTACTTGAATATAAATTTATTTTTCATTCTATATATTTTTTAACCTGTCTATATAATTATCATTGTATCTATCTATATGTCTGTCTGTCTATCTATCTATCTATCTATCAATTTGTCAATCTATCTTTATATCTATCTATCTATCTATCTGTCTTTCTTTCTATCACTCTATTCATCAATTAGACTATTAGTCTATCTATCTATTTATCAAACTATCTAAATGTATGTATCCCTAACTGTCTATCTGTCTATCTATCTATCTATCTAACTATCTTTTTATTTGTCTATCTATCTCAAAGTATATTTCTCTATCAATCTTTTAGTATATAATTCTATTAGTATATGTGTCTATCTATTTATCTATCTATCTATCGGTTAATCAATCTATCTATCAGTTAATCAATCTATCTATCTAATAGTCTACTTGTCTATCTGTCTACCTGTTTATCTATCTATCTATCTATTTTACTGTCTATCTATCTTTCTATCTATCTATATGTCATTTTGTATTTCTAACTATCAATCTTTCTATCTATCTATGTATATATGTATCTATCTATCTATCTATCAATATATATGTTTAACTGTCAATCAATCAATTTAACTATCTATATTTCTCTATATCTATCAATTTGTGAATCTATCTATATGTCCATCTATCTATCTATTTATCTGTGCATTTATTGATTTGAATATCTATCAACTATCTATGTGTCTATCTAACTTTTTGTTTTTCTATCTATGTATTTATTTGTTTATCTTTCTATCTATATATTTATCTATAATCATATGTATCTATCTGTATATCTATCTATTTGTCTATCTTTCTATCTATCTTTCTATCTATCTTTCTATCTATCTTTCATATCTTTCTTTATATTTTTCTATCTATTTATCTATGAATCTATCTATCTATCTGTATGTCTTTCTATCTGTCTGTCTATCAAACTATCTATCTATCTATTTGTCTATATATCTATCTTTCTAATTGTCTAATTATCTATCTGTCCATCAATCCATCTATCTATCTATCTGTATATATGTCGACCAGTCTTTCCGTCAATCAATCAATTTATCTATCTATCTATTTGTATATTTGTCTATTTATCTATTTGTCTATTTATCTATTTGTCTATTTGTATATCTATCTATCTAACTATCTATTTATTTTTTTGCCTATCTATCTATATTTATCTATAATCATATGTATCTATATATTTATCTATAATCATATGTATCTATCTGTATATCTATCTATTTGTCTATCTTTCTATCTATCTTTCTATCTTTCTTTCATATCTTTCTTTATATTTTTCTATCTATTTATCTATGAATCTATCTATCTATCTGTATGTCTTTCTATCTGTCTGTCTATCAAACTATCTATCTATCTATCTGTATGTCTTTCTATCTTTCTATCTGTCCATCAATCCATCTATCTATCTATCTATATATATGTCGACCAGTCTTTCCGTCAATCAATCAATTTATCTATCTATCTATTTGTATATTTGTCTATTTATCTATTTGTCTATTTATCTATTTGTCTATTTATCTATTTGTCTATTTGTATATCTATCTATCTAACTATCTATTTATTTTTTTGTCTATCTATCTATATTTATCGATATATATATATATATATATATATATATATATGTATATGTGTGTGTGTGTGTCTATCTATATATCTATTTATTTTTCTAACTATCTATATGTCTATCTTTCTACACGCCTACTTGTCATTATATCTATTTGTCTATCTATCATCTATCTATCTATCTATTAATCTATCTATTTATATATTTATCTTTGTCTCACTCTATCTTTTTATATATCTATTTATCTTTCGATCTATCTATATGTCTATCTATATATATGTCTATTTGTTAATCTATCTAATTTTCTATCAGTATATATATCTATTTATTTGAATTTCTTTATTTCTATCTTTTATCTATATATCTATCTGTCTAATTGTCTATTTATCTAGCTATATTTGTGTCTATTTATATTTTTTCCTTTTTGTCGATACATTTATCTATATAACTATCTATTTGTCTATCAGTAAATCATTTTATCTTTATATATATCTGTTTGCCTAATAGTCTATCTATCTATCTAATTTTTTATCTATCTATATGTCTGTCTATTTGTTTATCTATCTATCTATATATATATATATATATATATCTATACATTTATATTTATATCTATCTACTTGTGTATCTATCTATCTATCTGTCTATTTATATATTCATCTAACTATTTATATGATATTTTTCTATCTATATATCTATCTATCAATGTGTCTGCTATCCATATATTTGTCTATCTGTATATGTATTTTTTATCTATCTATTTATTGGTCTATCTATCTATATATTTTTATAATTGTCTATCTATGTAACTATTTATCTATCTATATGTTTATCTATCTGTTTATTTATTTATCTATTTTTTGATCTCTCTAAATTTCTATCTATCTATATCTCTAATTGTTTAATTGTATTTTTGTCTATTAGTCAATCATTAAATTTGTCTATATATATATATAGATTTCTGTGTATTTGTCTATCTATCTTTATATCTATCTAACTATCTAAATGTTTTTCTATCTATCTATCTATCTATCTCTTTGTCTGTCTATTTTTTATATGTCTATATATATTATCTATCTATATATCTATCTATGTGTCTATTTGTCTATCTATCTTTCTATCAATTTTATTGTCTTTCTATATATTTATACATCTCTTTGTTTGTATGTCCATCTAATTATTTGTCTAATTCATTATATGTTTATCTAACTATATTTGTAACTAATTAACTATCTTTCTATCTATCTATGTGCCTATCTTTTAATCTATCTATCTATATAATTGTCTAAATATCTTTCTATGTATTAGAATATCAGTAAATCTATATATTTGTCTATCTCTCTATATATCTATGTAGATATCTATATATCTGGTTATCTCTCTATCTTTTATATATCCATCTATCTATATATCTGTCTTAATTATATCTCTAACTATTTATTTGTCTATCAATCTATTAGTTTATCAATCATTCTATCTAATCTATCTGTCTATCTATTTACCTATGTGTTTATGTAACTAGCTTTCTATTTTTCTAACTATCTATATGTCTATCTATTAATCTATGTATATGTCTATCTGACTATTTGTCTATATATCTATCTATTTTTACATCTATCTAACTATCTATCTATTTATATGTCTATCTATCTATATTTCTATCTGTCTTTCTTTATTTTAGTCTATCAATCTTTCTATCTATGTATATTTTTGTTAATCTATCTATCTATATATTTATTTTTCTGTCAATCTATATATCTATCTATCAATCTAATTGTCTATCTAGCTAGTTATCTATCTAGATGTCTAGTTATATCTTTTGTCTATCGGTCTATCTATCTAACTATCTGTCTATCTGTATATTTGAATATATGTATATCTATCTATCTATATATTTGTCTATCAATCTATCGATATATATTTGTCTATCAATCTATCAATATATATTTGTCTATCTCTCAATATATATATCTAGCTACCTATATATCTATCTATCTATCTGTCTATCTATAAATCTATCTTTCTATCTATTTATTTGTTTATCTTTATATTTATCTATTTCTCTATTTGTCTTTCTCTCTATCTACTTATATATCTATTTGTCTATCTCTCTTTGTATCTATCAATCTATCTCTATCTATGTGTCTATGTTTTTATGTTTCTATGTGTCTATGTGTTATTGTGTCTATGTTTCTATGTATCTATGTATTTATTTATCTATCTATCTATCTAATTGTTAATCTATATATCTATCTATCTATGTATCTACCTATCTATCTATTTGTCCATCTGTATTTCCGTCTATATTTCTAATTATCTATCTATCTACATGTTTATATATCTATTTATTTATTTATTTTTTTTTGTATCTATCTATCTGTCTATTTGTCTCTTTATCTAGATTTATATATGTCTATTTGTCTATCTGTCTATCTATTAAATTGTCTATCTATTTTTTCACTATGTATTCATCTATTAAACTAATTGTCTATCTATGTATCTATCTATATATCTATATGTCTATCTATCTAACTCTTTATCTAAATATATATCTTTCTATCTATCTTTTTATTTGTCTATATGTGTCTCTATTTATCTATATATCTATATTTTAATACATATCTCTATTATACTATGTAGAAATTTATCTATCTGTCTATCTATTAATCAATCTATCTATCTGTCTAACTATCTATTTGTTTATCTATCTACTTGTTTATCCTATTATCTATCTGTGAATTTACTATCTATTTGTCTATCTGTATATCTATTTATCTATCTATATGTCTATCTAAATATCTATCTATATGTCTATCTATCTAATTGTATATATGTCTATGTGTCAATCTATCTATCTATGTAACTAACTATCTGTCTATCTAACCATCTAACTATCTAACTATCTTTATGTCTATAAATCTATCAGTCTTTCAGTCATTCTACACACACACACACACACACACACACACATATATATGTCTATCTAATTGTCTATTTGTATATATATCTATCTGTTTGCCTTTTTAAATATCTACTTGTCAATTTGTCTATCTACTTGTCAATCAATATATCTGTCTATCTATCTATCTATCTATATGTATGTATGTCTATTAATCTATATATATATATATATATATATCTGTCTATATTTTAATATGTCTATTTATTTATTTGTCTATCTTTTTATATGTCTATATGTCTATCTATCTATCTATCAGTATATCTCTCTATCTATCAGTCTATCTATTTATCTCTCTATTTGTCTATATATCTATTTATTTATCTATATGTCTATGTGTCTATCAATCAATCAATCAATCAATCAATCTATATATCTGTCTATCTATCTATCTATCTATCTGTCTATCTATCTATCTATCTATTTGTCTATCTATCTATCTATCTGTCCATCTATCTATCTGTGTATTTATCTATCTGTCTATATGTTTATCTATATATCTATCTATATATCTGTCTATATGTTTATCTATATATCTATCTATATATCTGTCTGTCTGTCTTTCTATCTATAATCAATCTTTCTATTTTTATATCTTTCTATCTATCTATGTTTCTATCTGTCTATGTGTCTACCCATCCATCTTTCTATCTGTTGATCTTTCTATCTATCTATCAATCTATCTATTAGTTTATTAGTCCATCTATCTATCTATATGTCTATCTATTTATCTATCTGTCTATTTGTATATCTATCTATCTACCTATCTTTCTATTTGTATATCTATCTATCTATTTGTCTATATGTATATCTCTTTATCTCACTATCTATCTATTTGTTTATCTGTCTATTTATCAATCTTTTTATTTATCTATCTGTCTATCTATATATTTATCTATTTGTATATCTGTCTAGTTCTAATATCTATATATCTTTCTATCTATTTATTTGTCATTTTATCTATCTGTCTATCAATCTATCAATCAAGTAATCTAACTATCTATCTTTCTATTTATTTATTTATCTATCTATCTACCTAATTATTTATTTATTTATCAATCAATCAATCTATCTATCTATGTATTTTTCTATCAACCTATATACCTATCTATCTATCTATCTATATATTTATCTAGCTATCTATCTATCTATCTTCTTACACACACACACACACACACACATATTTATTTATATATTTATATATATGTCAATCTACATGTTTACCTATATATCTATCTATCTATCTCTCAATTTGTCTCTCTTTCTATCTATAAATTTGTTTATCTGACTATCTGCCAATTTGTCTATCTATCTATCTATCAATTTTTCTCTCTTTTTGCCTATTTATTTATCTTTATATCTTTCTACACTATAAGAAAATTCCCAAATAGCTATGGAGAAATCCCTAGCTATATGGAATTTTTCTTTTGCAAAATAGAATAATAACACATTAACACTGGAAATTTTACCAAGCTAATGTGGTTGTCACAAAAAATTAGCACGAGAAAAATTCACTAGCAAATTTTTTAACAACATAAAATTCACTTGCTAAGTATATTTTTTCCTTTACTAATTTTAATTGTATTAAGAATAATAATTAATAATTTTCGAACAAATAAGCACAGAAACATCCTTAGCTAAATTAGTGTGGGAAAAATCCCTAGCTATTTTCATTCAAAATCAATTTTCACAATTTTAATTTTTTACAAAAAATTTGATTACATATTTTTATTATTTTATATAAAATTAAATAAAAACATACACTATAAACCATTTTTTATAATTAACAAAAACCAAAAAAAAATCAGAAATAATTATGATAGAAATGTTACATGGTTAAAACAAAAACATAACATATGTATATAATCATTTAAAACTAAATCATCATCTTCATCAGTAGCTTGTGCATTTGTGCATGGCTCTCCTATGTGGGTTGTCTACTGGAACTTGGTGTGCTATCTCTCTCATCAAGATTTCTAACTGTGACTCCATATAGTTCATCTATTATTACATTACATTCTTCATTTCTTTCATCTCATCATTCACTTCTTTTTATCCCTGCATACACATCAATTCAAACTTAAACATTACGAGAATATATATATATATATATACAAACATATATATACTTACATATAAAGAAGCTAATACAAGGAAAAACAAAAACAAGAAATACTTAGTCATGAAAAAACAAGCAACAAACAATCCAATGCCTAAAAATTTGAGAATTTTTTAAAATATATTACATGCATAAGAAAATAGTATAAAGAATGAATCCATTGTGATGCCTTTAACTTAAAATATTTCAAATCACCTCTAACTAATGTCATCAGAAATAAAACTTCTAAATATGTATTTTGATATTCCAACATGATTTTGAATACCACATAAGCCTCAAGCTAATATTGGCCTATTTTTTTCAATGATTGTGGGGGTTTCGGCCAACCTACATGCAGCTCGAGTAATCTCATGAGCAAAAAAATCTACCCCTATGGTTCCACCAATAGAGAAACTATGACAAAACCACATGTATCATCTACTACCATTTCACATGCATAACAAACTATTATTACCATGGCACTAACATAGATTGAATGGTATCAGAGATAGGAATTTATGTATATGTTCCCCTTTGTAGCTGCATAAAACACTACATATGATAAGGATCACAAGTTTAGCAGTGAAGAACCTTGCTAAACTTTTTTCAAACCCTGCATATCTTTTCCCCTTTAAATAAGAAGATTAGTAGTATCTCTCAAACTCTCAAAATTGATTTCGAACATCTCTCAAAATTCATATTCATTGTACCATTAACAAAAACAAGTCCACCCATCATTACTTCAAAAAAACGATCAAAGTTTCATTATAATTTGAAATATGCATGCATACAACTTTCATCTTTTAAAAAACAAACAATCAGAGCCTAGCATGCTATAGTAGAATCTTGAAGCTTCTAATGCTCTGCAAAAATTGGATACTCCATTTAGAAAAGAAGTTTATAATATTTCAATTCACACTATTATAGCAAGTTAAATTGAAATCAAATAAAATTAATAACATGATTAAGAAGATTGTGTCATCCCTCCAAGGCAAACGATTATTCTAATCTTCTAGCTTAAAAAGGCAGCTGGAACGAAACAACACGTACAATAAGCCAATAGAAAGTGGAAGACATGCTGAGTGGAAAGGAAATGGCATCACGGAGACAAAGATCAATGTGAGGTGGAAATCTTGTGCAAAATAGCTTCTGGATCAAGTTAGGTCATTAGGAGTAACCATGTTTTTGAACCATGGCACTGATGACCGACCAAATGGCATTCCGATTCACTTCTCTGAAATTGAAGATTAATAATGAAATAAAGATGAAACACACAAATCATGATAATTTTATGCCAAACTTTTTAAAATGAAAGTTTCATGCAATTTTAAATAAATAAAGACTAAATGTACCAAAGCAATTCTAGTGTCATACAAAAATACCAGCACTATTATGTGCCAACTGATGTGGACACTACTAACATTGACCACCATTTGGTTCTTGATTATAGGAATCACATCATCACACATCGAATGGTCACACCATGCCCAAAATCATTATGAAATAGCAAAGCAATGTCAATTTCCACATCAATAATAAGTTTGAACTATCACTGTCACTACCAAATAGTAATGTATATTGACTGTTGTCAGCATCATAGGTTGAAGGTTCATCATCATTTACATAGCTCGACACCACTATTCACATTTATGCTACATAAATAAGGTGCTAGTGTGGTAAGTGCCATGTGAAAGTGTGCATTGTGGATTAGCTTATATCTGATAAAGATGATGGTAATGATGTTAATGATGGTGATGGTGATGGAGATTGAGATGGTGATTGTTATGTTGAAGTTTGGATATGGTGGTATGAGATGGTACTAACTTTGCAACAAATGTAAAATACTAGATGAATTTCATTCATTTCTATGTTCACGTCCACCTCCACCAAGCCCACATCCTTTAGGTGTCATCTATTGTACAAAAAATAAAAACATATAACAAATAATAGATATATGATGAACACCCATGCATTTTAGAATAATACAGACCAATGAATTTCAACAAAATATAGAAAATCTTTGATAATATAATATTATAATACAATAATAATAGTTTAATTATCGTCATCACTATTATCCTCCAATTGATCTTCCGACATTTTATCTAATTCTGATGAAATTTCCAACTCATCTTCAAATAGAAAATGATCATCTTTAATTTCTATTAGGCTACCATTTGAGTCATATAAGTTTTCTAGATCTTCATCTACATGCACAAGCTCAATATTATTTATTTCATCTTTTTGAAATGCCGGTGGAATAGCTAGGTTTGCACTTCTTTGTTGAGATGTTGGTACTTTACAATTTGATCAAACTTTAATTTTGAAAATCACCCCCCAGTTACTCTTATCATGAGATAAACTCATATATGTACAATAATATATTTGAGTGGCTTGAACTATCATAATAAATGGCTCATATCGATTATATCTATGTATATGGTTAACATCCACTATCTTATAATCCAAATGAATCTTTATACCCACATTTCGTGTAGGATCAAACTAATTTCACTTTAATAATACAATCCTATTATTTTTCAGTTCAGGATACTCCAACCCAATAACTTCTACGAGTTGACAATAATAATCAATCTCATCTACACTATAAATTGTGCCTTTAATGTATACACCACAATTCATTGTTGTTTTAAAAGAACCATACCTAATTGTGTGAAATTTATATCCATTGACAAAATACCTAGGATAAGTTGTCACATGCAGACCTTTACTTAGATTCTGAATGAATATATTGGAATCTCCATTTGAAAGATCATTTTCCTGTTGGATAAATTAAATAAATGATGTTAATAACTAAAAGATACTAATAAATCAAATAATTCAAAAAATTAAAACTTAATAATTCTCACATAGTTTTTGAACCAATTCACAAATTCATTTTCTAGCATATAATTGACATCATGGCTAGAAATGGTTGGATGTCTGTTTTTACTACTCAATCTATATAGCTAGGATGTTTTACACTGGGAGGTTGCCTTTTTACTTTGCTAGAATCTTTATTATGCTCGTGCATTTAAAAGTGTAAGTCAACTTCCAAGTTATGTCCCACTAAGCTATAATATATTAAAAATAATATTATTGTAGAAGAAGAATAATAATATTAAGTAACTATTGGAACTAATCAAGAAGACTTGGAATGAGAAAGAAGTGAGTATTTGTAGTGATGGATGATCAGATGCTCAAAGAAGACCACTTATTAACATCATGGAAGTTTTCGAAAGTGGACCAAAATTTTTGAAAGCAATAAACTATGAAGGAGAGACTAAGGACAAATATTTTATAGTTGATTTGTTGATTAACATTATACAAGAGATTGGTCCACAAAAGGTAGTTCAACTTATAACTGATAATGCTGCAGCTTGCAAAGCAGCATGACACATCGTGGAAGCATAGTTTTGGCTTATCTTTTGGACATCGTGTGTCGTTCATATTCTCAATTTTCTTTAGAATAATATTTGTGCACCGACAACACACCCAAGATAAGATGATGTGATAGAACAATATGGTTGGATTGCTCAAGTTTCAAGTGATATCTTTTTTATCAAGAATTTCATTATGAATCATGCAATGAGATCTTCGATGTTTAATAATCATTGCAAGTTGAAGTTACTTTCAGTGGCCAATACACGTTTTGATTCAACTAATGTTATGCTTAAAAGATTTAAGATAATAAAAAAAAGGCTTGGATCAATTAGTGATAAGTGAAGAATGAAAAATGTATAAAGAAGATGATTTTGTGAAAGCTAAAGAAGTAAAGAATAAAATTCTAAATGAAGATTTTTGGATGGATGTAAATTATATTCTCAGCTTTACAACTTTCATTTATGAGATGATTCGATTACTGACACTAACAAACCTTATCTTCACAATATTTATGAGTGATGGGATTTGATGATCGAAAAAGTGAAGGAAACCATTTATAAGAAAGAACATAAAAGCTTCACAGATAATTTTAGGTATAATTTTAATTTATTAGTTAATTTTTAAAGTTTTGATTGAAAGTTTTTAAGTTTTAATTATATTTGAATTCATATGAATTGTTGTGTAATTTTACTTGTAGGTTTTTTTATATTGTAAATAAAATCTCAGTGGAAAGATGGAATAAAAGTCACACACATTTATATTCCTTTGCACATTCCTTAAATCCAAGGTAATCTTAAGAGTTTAAATTATAGGCTTTGATAATTTTAATATAAATGATATTCTATGATGTTTAACTTTTTATAATTAATGTTATAACTCAACTTGCATGTATTATAGTCAACAATGACTTGATGAGTATCATGATTGCGTTCCACGACATCAAGATTTAGAAATAGTAAGAGAGAAAAATATATTTTGAGAGATATTCTTCTAATGAAGGTGAAAGGAGGCAAGCAAATGATGAGTATGCTATGTTTTTAGTATTTTTGGAAGATTTTTCTAGTAGTGATTCCATCAATGACCGGTAGTACATGATTCCTATTAAATGGTGGGTTATTCATGGAACTTCTATGATGCTTCAATCTATATTATAAAAATTACTAGGACAACCTTATTCATCCTCATGTTGTGAAAGAAATTAGAGCTCATATAATTTTATTCACTTCAAGAAGAGAAATAAGTTGACACCACAAAGAGTGGAAGACTTGGAGGTGATGGTTTTGACTCAATAGATATTGAGAATATTAGAATTCTTGAGATTACAAATCTTTCTTTTGATGAACATGAACTAGAGGCTATTTTATTTGATTCTGAAGGAAATACTAATCTTTTGTTTTAATATTTCTTATATTTGTGTTTAAATGTTTGCAAAAATAATGTTTGAGTATTTTTTTTTATTTATCTAAATTGCTGTTTACGAATAAAATTTATATTTATTTTTTTTATCATGTTGTATCTTAGCCGTATTTGTATCCTAGTTTTTTTAAAATTTGTCGTGTCCCCGTATCTTGCTGTGTCGTATCCCCGTGTCCATATCCGTGTTCGTGCTTCTTAGACTACTTCCTAGCATCATGATTTTATCTTTATCAAGGTTTTATAGTCTTGAGTCAGAGGCATGACATTTTCATAAAGTCACAATTTTTGGGCTATTGAAGTTACAAAATCAAAATAACTCAGACCAAAACTATAATAATTGTCTAGGGTTATGCCTTTTAAACATAAAATATTATAGAGATTATTTACTCAAGTAAAGTCCTTCTCCAAGGCCTAATTATGTCATTAAGATAAGATAAAATAATTATTTTTATATAAGGGTTAATTGTCAGTGTCATGACCTTTTTGCAATGCCTCTGCCATTTGATATATAAGAAAAGTCAACGCTGGTGCTATGGTCATTCCCTACAATACATGCATATTATGCCAAGAGAAACATTTTTTGCATCATAGTAATTCATAGTGTCACAATCATATGATAAATGAAAGAGACAGATTCCAAAGATGTGGTCACTCCTAGTATCAAGTTCTTAGTGTTACAGAAAAATTTGGACACATTCAAAAGCTTCAATCACTTTCAAAACTTGTAACATCTAACTCAAGAGATGAAGGCCAAATTAATGATATCTTCTAAAATCTATGACTTTTTACTTAAAGAAATATAAAAAAATCAAAGTATAAAAGAGGAGAGAGAAGAGACAAAAAAAACCTTTTTCTTCTCTATGTACCAAATCAAAGTCAAAACATATCAAAAGATCTCGAGTGAGATTTTTGTACTTCCTAGTAGATTCACAAGTAAGCATGTGATGTAAGATATAATCTAAGCATTTGAATTGAAGGTGCAACTTTAACCACCCCCCCAAGAGTACATTCAAAAAAATCAATCAAAATAGCATATATCTAGGGTTTGTATAATTTTGCTTATGTGATGTATAAATAGTTTTGATATTAATTAATATGTTTTATTTATATTGTGAAATGAAAGTTGATAAACATGGTAATTTAAATTAAACTTGAATTATATATTTAAAATTGGGTTTATGCATATTATCTAGTCGATAATGACCGATAAATCATAAGACTTATCATGCATATAGTAAGAAGGAAATAACATCTCTTTTGACCATGATATATGAGATAAACTTATACATTAAAAACTTAAAATTTGGATATGTAAATAATTATGAATATGATACTCATGAAGTCAAAAGTATGAATGATTTTACATGTCAATCTATTGTACATTTCTTAGAAAAACTAAATCTTGATTGAGGTGGATATTTTATATAATATTTTCTTAAGGATTCCATATTTTGTTTGTGAGCCACATCATCATCACAGATAATGGTGATAGGTAATCCATGAAATATACATGAGTGTATTATGACTAATATGATGGTGATCTTTCTTTGAGTTATTTTTACTCATATTGTTCTCACTAGTATCTATTGTGTGAATTTGATACTTACAAATCTAAAAGTACTAATGCATATAAACTATATTAGTTCCTATTCATTATGACACCTGATGCTAGAGAATAAAATATATATATATAAAGTAATAGTCAAGAGTAGTTGATGAATTACCTAAAAATTATGAGCTGGTGAATAACTTTAGAATATAGATTATTTGTGATCTTAGTGATAAAGTACTGAGTGGAAAACTATTAGGGAAACACCATTGAGATGAGCTCAATGGTGATAACCACCTTTTATGTTATTAGGAAAATAATTCATTATACAATGACTTTAATTTTCATTATGTATCCAAACTCTTAACCATTCGAACTATTTAAATATTCTCCACACAAATTTAATTGACTAATCATAAGATTTAAGATTCATACCAAAATTCCTAATTATTTTCTATAGTATAATTATGTTGTATTATTGTAGGTTGATCAAACTAATAATAAAATCTTTATAGGATTGATATCTTTATAAAAGTTATATTTAATGATCCAGATACTTATGGATCTTTGTTATTGAGATATCTTTGCTAGTTGAGCTTTTAAGATATTATCTAATTAATAAAATTAGGCATCATAATAAAGTTGAAATATAAAATTATCCTTAGTTGATCAAATTTTCTACATAATATCTGTGGTTTCGATAACTAGATGAGAGTCCACTTTATCACTTGTATGACTCATATACATATAGGACTTATTTTATGAGTGACCATCACCTAACAAGATTTTGGCACATTGATTAGTCATTAAAACTGGACATCATAACAAAATTGAAATAAGTTTTTGGCATCATTACTAATAATTGTTTAGTTTGGTTATTACATTTTAATTGACATAACAATCCTTGAAAAATGAAACTCCTATTTTTAGTATCTTGGAAAATAATATCTAAATTTTGTACATTGATTTGTATTACTTGTCTTGTGTTATCTATTTATATCATTGTTTTTGTGTTTTTATTTTTTTTAGCCACAATCAACATAGAAAAACTCTAAGATTGGGTTAACATCTCGGGGTCTTGAAAATCAAAAAATCAAATGAGGAGAATTTTATAAGTCAAAGATGGATATGTACAGCTCAATTTTTCATTAAGATGAAGTGTATTTCTTACCAAGTAGTGATTTTTATCTCATATATAATGACAACTTGAATAAGTTTTATTACAAGAATATAAAAAGCTATAAAGGTTTAATATGGGCGCTATGTAAAGATAGTAATTGATAGTCCTTATTAAATCTCTAAAATTTCATTTGAAGATACAATCACCAAGTTACTCATTGAGACAGAAAAATAAATGAAGTAGAAGAATGTGAGCAATTGTAAGATAATTAGAAATGAGAATTTAAGATACTAGCTTGGGCATGATTAAAAAAAATGTATTACAATAGAACTTCCAATTGCTAAAATTAATATGATCAATGGCGAGAAAGAAGTTAAGGAAGTTGAAGAAGCTATGACATATCATAATATTATGTTCTAAATAAAAAAGAAAGATTTGGGCATTCAATACCAATGATCTATATTGAAACAACCCTTAAGGTTGTCTTCTATATAGAGATGTCAAATAGGCCAAGCCTGATTTTCGGTGGCCCAACTCGGCCACCAGGCAGCGTCTGGCCTGGCACGGCTTTATCACAGCAAGCCCGACATGGCCAGTCGGCTCAGTTGTGATGAAGCCATGATGGGCCGGGCTTGGACATGCTAGTTTTGGCCCATCTAGGCCAGATAAGAGGCTAGTTTTGCCCATTGAGCCCAGGTATGGGCTGGGTTTGAGCCTAGTTTGAGCCAATTTGAAATTTTTTAATTATTTTAATTTGGAATATTATAAATATTATAAAATTTAAAATTTAATTATTTAATTATCAAAATTTAATTACTTAAATAGTTTTTAGTCAATAGTTAATTATTAAATTAAAATAAATAATTAATATTTTAAATTTTATTTTATTAAATTTTATAAAACATAAAGTTTATTATAATAAACAATTAAATTTTAAAAATTAAATGTGTATGAATTAATAAACCTTAAATATTAATACAAACCAATACAAATCACAAAAAATTAATATTCAAGAATCATGTCTCAAACTCAAAATAATATAATAAAAATAAATAAAGATAAAGACAATCCAAATGAGTAAATCCAAAAAAGAAAAATAAAAATGAAAAGTATCATTAGTAGACAATATTACAGCATATGATAAATTAAAATGATGATATAAGATAAATATCAGACATCAGTATCCTAATTCATTAATTGTCAACATCATCAATCATCAAATCGTTATCAATATCAATATCACATGGATCATAATTAGTAACTAATTCCTTTGCTTTTGTTGCAGCCACAACATACTCTTGGATGTCCAAGCTCGAATCCTCCTAATCCTTCATGTATGCTAATGCTTCAATAGTTTCAGACCATAACTGGATCTCCTATCTAAAAGTAATATTCACTACGACAAAAAAAGAACAGACTTCGATGCTACGCTAGACATTGGATGAGTCAGTAGATCCTATTTCATTTTAGATAGCATGAGATAAGTAGACTCATGATTTTCATCGCTATAATATATCAAAATTTTTATTATCATTCTATGATTTGATTGAGTAGTAATCGGTATTTAAGTACCGAGATAGTTTGTTCTTATTCAATGGTTCACCCCAACATTTTTTTCTCGTTACCTAAATGAAAAAATTAGTCTCTGAATATGCTATCCATTTCCGTACTTGAAGCATCACTACTACTATCATCATACCTAGTATCATAGTATATAAAAAACTCATTCAATTTCTAATGAATGAATCCTTTCAGGTGGGCTTTCCTGGTTAATGCATGAGAATATGTATGTTAAAATTTTCTCCAACCCTTTCACCTTAATCTTTGGGTTTATGCAGGCTGCCATACAATAAAGAGATAAAATGATAGATTAGTACTTTAAGTACTTGATCTTCATCTTTAGAACTATATCGAGTGTCAGGTTATCTCCAAACTTTATATATATGCTACTAATATTGTACATGCACTTGAGTGCAATGCAAGTCATGTGAGTATAAATCGACGGACATATGTTTGTCATGTCATAAAAAAGTCAGGAATTTTATAAATAAAATTTTTATAGTTCAGTTAGTATCATCAATAATAAGTTCGTCACTCTTACTATTGACGTAGTTGGATATCACATGTTCGTATCTAACACATGACTCCAACATAAGGTATGTGTAATTTCAATAGTATCTTATATCTGATTAAAATTTTTTCTTCTTTAGACCCGTAGACAAACAGAGACTATTGAACTTCTGTTGTCTTTGAGATATGGGAAGATATTTTATTGAGTTATATTTATTTTCTAAAGTGGGGGCACATACCTTCATTCCTGCTTGTACTATCAGATTAATAATGTGACACATGCATCTAACATGAAAAATCTCTCTAATCGTATATTTCTAATACTCCTAACAAATATATTAATAGCTATTTTATTATTAAATATATTATCGAATGTGATATTATATATTTTATTTTAAATTTTATATTTTTTAATGATTTTTATCATATACTCAAATAATCAGGCGATCATGAGGATGAAGAATCTTAGAGAATCCTATTATTTTGTTTATTTAGTGTCTATTTATAATCTACATAGTGGACGGTGAGACATGCATAAGATGCATCATCATGACTAGTCTAGATATTGGATGTTACGGACTAAGAAGCACGTACATTGATACAGACACGGGGATATGATACAGTTGGATATGGAGACAAAGTAAATTTCAAAAAATTAGGATACGGATATGGCTAGGACACGACATGATAAAATAAAATAAAAATAAAAATAAAAATAAAAATAATTATATTTATAAATTTTATTTTTAAAAAATATTAATAAAATAAATTAAAATAAAATTTATAATTATCTTTATAAATATTATGTATTTTATAAAATAAAATAAAATAATTTATTTTATTTTATAATATTTATAATTATCTTATTTTATGAAATAATATTTTATAATTATCTTATTTTATGAAATAATATTTTATAACTATCTTATTTTATAATAAAATATTTTTTATTTTATAGAATAAAAATTTTTTATTTTATTTTATTGAAATCCCCTCCCTCCCCACAGAATCTCGCCCCCCCTCCTCACAGAATCGTGCCCCACCTCCCCACAAAATCACACCCTCCCTCGCACCACATAATCACACTCTCCCCCGCCCCACAGAATCATGCTCTTTCTCGCCGCCCCTCAAAATCATGCTCCCTCGCCGCCCCAAAAAATCACGTCTCCTCGTCGCCCCGTCGCCCCACAGAATTGAATTCACCCTTGGCCTACATAATCAAAATCATGCCTCCCGTGTCCGACACGTATCCATAACTTTGATCTACTATTTGGTCAACGATACACCACATGGCATATCAGACACGCATCAGCGTGTGTCCAGCACATATTTGACACATGGACACTCTATGCCACTGTCGTATTCGTACTCCGTTGGTCACCGACACCACTCCATTATAAATTATAAATTCATTAATTATTATTTAATATTTTAATTAATAGAATTTTAGTATGTCGTTCTTAGATGTGGACCTAAGAATCATACTGATATGCAGGCTGAAAATATGTCTCCATGATATTGACTTTCCTTGGATCTTTCAAAAACCAAATCAGGAAGATTCATCATGGTGATTAGTTTGACTATGTCTTTTCTCAATAACTCGATGTAGTATATGAAGAGGTTAAACTTTGAAATTGAACTAGATTCAGCCTCAAAAAATCTATCGATGAGTTGGGTTTGCCTAGTATCTAATGCACCATATTTTTTTAGTGCATAGTTTATCATGCCTTTTAAGGTGTCAAGACCCACACGACATCTTACAGTATACAATTTTTTACAATATTAGTACTGTGCTGATTCTTTTTCTACTTCCCTAATATTTTTTTGTTTATTATATTAGAGTGAGTTTAAACTACTTATTTTCTTCTAGTTTTTTATTTTTTAGATATTTGGGTCTAGGTGATCGGAGAAATCAAAGTTTTGGCCGCCTCGATCTTTCCTAGTATTTTCGTTATCTAAATTATTATTAATTTTATTTTCGTTAAATAAATTATTATTTGTCATTTTTTTTATTTATTATTTATTTGTTAGATTCAACTTAGGACTAGGAGTTAGCACTATGAAAGAAAAGAGAAAAATTTTAGAAATTAAAATTTAATACTTATAAAATAAAAACTAATAAATAAAAAAAATATATATAAATCATAAAACTTTAGTTTTTAGATGTCCATACTGCATGTGCACTACAATCCACACTACACCTGAGTCCCGAAAGGCAAAGCACAGAAAGCGAAATCAAGAATCTGAGAGAGAAAATTAGAGAGAGAGAGATTTGTGTTTTGAAAAATTAAATTTTAGAATGGGGGGAGGGGGTTATAAATTAAGAAAATATATATTTTTTATTTATTATTATTTTTTTTATTAAAAAATGGGCAAAATTTTTTGGGCTGTCAGATTTTGCTCCATAGCCATTGGAGGCCCAATCCAACGACTTAGATTTGAATTTTTTAATTTTTTTAGACCATTGGGTAGGTTCGACCATCGAATTGACCCAAATGGTCATTGGTTCTAGAAGCTTCAAATTCTAGAACAATCGAGCTCAGGTTTGGGGAAAAATGACCTAGGGTCAGGTTGGTCAAGTTACGGGCCAAATTGAATTTCTAATCCATTGGGCATCAGGCTTTGGGGTGGGGCTGGTTCGGGGCACCACTCGGGGTTTGTTCTGATATTTCATGGCCACGGGCCATGGTACTAGATCGTGCATGGCCCAGCACGTGGCACGGTTGACCTAGGCACGGCACGCCATGAGCTGTGCCGTTAGCAGGCCCAACACAAGCATGTACCGTGTTGTGCCGGGCTAGGCATTGCCCAGTCCAGCTGTGCTTCAAGTCAGGCTTGGGTTGCCCAGCCCGTTAGACGCCTCTACTTCTATATGGTTCTAATGGTTGACTTGGAAACTATAAGGAGAAATAAAGTGAAAGACTATAATAAGTTGACACGAACTATATAAGTTATAGATGAAGGTATTTCCTTAATGAATGTCAAGTTACATATTTCAAACATCATGTTACTTGGGAGATAATCAAAGATGTTTCTTTTTATTGTGTGACTAATTAAATTAATTTTTTTGTTATATATTCATAGCACATGTTTCTTACCAAATAAACCTTAAAGTAATGGTCTTCTGCTCTAGCACTGCAATTTTCAAAAAAATATCATAAAACCCACGAAGTCATCACCTTATTCGGCTATTTAGACAGAGAATCAAAAAGGAAACCCTGTAATCCCAAATGTCTCCCCCTCCCAATTTATCAAAATTCAAGCGCAACACCCTTGAGACGTTAGCGCCACCATGGAGGAACACTCATGATCGAAGCAATGAGTGAAGGTTAGTGCTACAAAGATGAGTAGCAAGCTAGGGGCAAAATTGTCATGGTTGAGCGATGCCAACGTTTTGTAGAAAACAACAATGTTCATGGTGAGGGTGACTTTTCTGATGGAAACCGACAAAAAAAATGGATAGTTTCAATTCTCACTAAGAAAAGTTTTTTAGGAGAGTGGAAATTCATGAAGTTTATCACCCCTTTATAGTCAATTTTAGAAAACAATGATTAAAATTTATTTTACAAACATAGAGAACGGGGAATGTGTCTATTTTATGATAATTATATGCTAATCTTGAGGATCACGAGGAATAGAAATGATACGTGAGAGAAATTTGAGTATATTTTGATAAAGAGATTATTAATAAATTACTTGGATTGCTAGTGACCAGGGATAAACCAACCTTCAAATCTCAAAATACAACCCAAATTTAAAGCATTCACAAATGTATTGATAGATGGAAAAGTAGAATTAGTAATAACTTCAAAAAGTAGAAAATGATTTTTGATGTAGGGAGAATTCACAATGATGAGTAAAATGTAGCTATATTTTTTTTCATTCTTAGAGCTAACACTCTATGTTTCAACATTCAAACAAGATAGGGTAATTATACTTTATTATCTCTTGATTAGTTATAAATTTGATAAAGGAAATATACTTGAGAAGATAACTCTTTTTTTTAGCCAAGTTGTGGTGGCAAGTGGGCCAGGCAGCCTGGGCATTACACATAGCATGGCTCAATTGAGCCATGCCTAACCCAGTATGGCACGGTCCATAACCATGCCTGGACCCAGGTCATGCAAGCTCGAGGCACTGCTCGTGCCATGCTGGGCTAGGGGGTGTTGGGCCTCATAGGTGTGGAACAGCATCATAGGTAATGTGACACGAGTCCTCAAGCCAGGAATCGGGTTTGGTCTATTTGGACCGTGTCCACCCCACTAGATTGTTTTAAATTTTTTTTATAAAGTTAAAAAAATCCACCCCGCATGGTATATGCGATAAGTTTTTTTAATTAGCATGAAATGTGGTTGGTTGGGCGTGTCCACATGGCATGACCCAGATACACATGGATGTGCCCCCACTAGCTCAAGCTCACAGTGATGCCCCCGAGCCCCCCCAAAGCTGAAGCAATCAGACCATCTAGAAGCTTCAGCTTCTAATGGTTAACTCACATAAAATAATATATAATAATGTTATAAGATCTAGGCCGTTGGATAAGTTTCCAATGGCTAAGGCATAAGATCGATGGTTGGTGAGTTTCTGTCTTTTAATTTTTTTTTTAAAAAATAAAAAGTATATTTTTTTTAATTATAAAAATTATATATAAATGAATTAAGAGATTTTAGTTTTCCATTCAAATCTCTCAACTCATCTGTCACCCTCTTCTCTCTCTCTCTCTCTCTCTCTCTCTCTCTCCCTCTCCTCTCGGCCTCAGTTTTCTCTCTTTCTAAGGCTAAATTTTTTAGTTTTAAATTTAGAATATTTTTTTAAAGCTAAAAGAACATGGACTTGGAATGGAGATTTGGTTGTTGTAATTGTTTGTGTTTAAATTTCATTACATTACCTACTAGGTGGAGGCCTAGTTTTTTCTCTCTTTCCTCTCTATAAACTAGGTATTGTCTTTTATTTTATTTTTTTAATATCATTTTATTATTAATTTTAAACATAATTCAAAAACTAAAAAAAAATAAAACTAATAAAATGTTAATTAAATTAATATTGACGTACATGTAAATAATATTAATAATGATAATCCTATAGAAAATTCCGAGGAAGAAACCAGGATTTCTCTAATAGTCTCAACCCAAACTCAAATATTTAAAAATAAATTAAAAGAATATATATAGCTTGGGCTCACTTTAACATAATATAAAATAAAAATACTCGGGTTGTCTTTTAAGAATCGGCACAATGCAATTACTATAAAAAAATATATACATATAGGAATGCATGTAGGACTAGGTACTAAAGAGGCATGCTGATCATTATACCAAAACATATAATGCATTAGATTAGGAAAACCTAATTGAGTGATAATGTCTTTAAAGCTGAATCTAGTATGACTTCTTTATTGATCCTCTTCATTTACTACAATGAGTTAGAGAGAGAAGACATGACCAAAATCTCCTTCATATATTGCCACACCACAACATGTTAGGGAGGCTGGATCTAGTATTGATCATTAAGATGGGTCATTCAATTAGATTTTCAGAGGAACTTTGGATGGTCATATCATGCAAACTTTTTTTCAGCATGCATATCATAGGATTCATAGGTCCACATATAGAAATAAAATATTAAATATTATAAGTTGGAAAAACAAATAATAACGAATGAATTTAAATAATAGTGGCATGGTGTCCATGAAATTTGATATCTGGACTAGTAATGACGGTGTATCTTTTGCATGGCTCATTACTTAATAAAAGACACTTAATAAAAATATTTTAGGATTTTCAATGATTTTTCATCCTCATGATAGCCCAGTCATATATGATTATATGATGAGAATCTTTAGCGATTTTTATATTCAAAATAAAATATTTAGTATCACATTTGATAATATATCTAATAATGAAGTAGTTATTAGCATGTTTCTTAGGACCATTAGAGATGAGCTACGAGGAGAGATTTTTCATGATATATGTATGTGTCATATTATTAACCTAATAGTACACATGGGGATGAAGGTCATTTCTCCTACTTTAGAAAAATACCTAATTCACTAAAATATCTTTGGATGCCTAGCATACAATAGAAGTTTGATAATCTCTATTTGTATGAGTGTCTAAAAAATAAGAAAACATGATTTTGGTAGTCTTTATTTATTTGAGAGTCTAAAGAATAAGAAATTCCAAATGGATGAGAGATATTATTTGAATTACACTTACATGATATTGGAGTTATGTCTTAGATACCAATATGTGATATTCTATTATGTCAATAGTAAGAATGACGAACTTATTATTGATGACAGAGACTGAGATACAAAAATTTTATTTATGAAAATTTTAAAGATTTTTTTATGATATGATGAATATTTGTTTTTCTATTTATACACCCACCACATTTACTATACTTATATATATATATATATATGTAAAATATTAGTAGCATGTTTAGGAAATTTTAAGATGACTATACATTTAGTGACATGTCTATTCATATAGAAACCAAGTACTTAAACTATTGGTTCACCATTTCATTTCTATATTGTCTAGCTGCCTACATTGATCCCAGGGTTAAGGTGGAAGTGATAGAGAATATTTTGACATATATATCTATGTACATGAACTAGGAACACCAACTTGAAGGGTTAATTTATAAAAAAATTGACTAAGTTATTTACATACTATGATATTAGATATAATAGTTGTAGCTAGGCTCTGAGTATAGATACAAATATCATATTTAGAAATGATAACTTTTCCATTCAGTTAGCGAGATGAAAACAATGAGGTGTATCATCAAATTGGAGCAAGTTATCTTAATACTTAGATATCGATTCTACTCAATCATATCACATAACGATATCAATAATCTTGATATTTTATAATGGTGGATATCATATGAGTCCACCTATTACATCATATCTAAGATGACACATGATCTACTGACTCCTTTAGTATTGAGCGTAACATTAGAGTCTACTTTTTTTATTGTATTCAATGCCATTGTGGATTGAAGATCGAGACTATCGTAAGATATTATTGAGACACTAACATGCATTAAGGATTGAGAGAATTCAAGGTTGGATATCCAAGATTGAGCTAGAATAAGAGTGGAGGAGTTGATGTCAGATGATGACTCATGGGACTTGAGGATGTTGAGCTCATCGTTAGTGATACCATTAGATACTTAGGTGATGATGATCAGTTGCATACTTACACTAATTGGCTTTGGGATTGAGTTTGATTATGATTGACGATTGTTATAATGCATATTTTAGTACTAGTGTTATTTTATTTTTGGTTGGATTGGATGATTGTTTGTTTAGTATTTTTCTTTATTAAAAATTTTGTTAATGATTTAATTTTATTATGATTTGTGATTATCTGAAGTGTGAAATAATATTATAATGGTAACTCTAACTCAAAATATATAACTTAAATTTTAATTTGCAAAATTAATATTTAAAGATTAAAACATAAATGGGTGACTGGATGATGGTTGACCAGGCTGTAGTGGACTGTGGGCAGCTTTCGGGCATGACCCAACATGGTCCAACATAGCCAATCACCTTTCGGCATGATCCAGGCCGAATCTGTCCAGAACTAGGCTAGTCAGGCCATGTCGGGCTAGCATTAATAAAGCTGTGGCATGCCGGTGGCCCGACTGGGCCACCAAAAAAAGGGCCATATCAATATGGCACAACCCATTTAATACCTCAATTGTCAAACTGAGGAATTTTCTAGACTAATTATTTATTCTTTCTTGATTATTTTATTATACCAAGCCAAGTGGGTCCCAATAGATAAAGATAGTGACGAATGGTGCTTGAGGGTGTCTTTCCTAATATTATTAGTTATTAATAGAAGGCCTGAAGGAAACAACAAGGGAAGGAACTATTTCTCAAAGGGGAAAAATTGATGGATATTGAGCAAAAAAGATCATCCTCTATCGAAGTTAACATATAATCTATGAAAAGAATTAGAAGAATACGAAAAGAAGATGAAACACATATTGAGCATTCTTTGGTTGTACAATGAGAAATGATGGTTTAGATTTTTCATATTTTGGAAAATATGCAACTGGAGGTTGAAAAGAGGGAGAAATGCCAAAAAAGTGAACAACTAAAATTGAGATATAGTGTGAGAATTGCCTCTCCAAAAAAAAAGTTATTGTTTATCATGACACAAGAATTTGAAAATAAGATTTATAAACTCTTGAAAAATGAATGAAATGGGTTTAGACTAGAGTAATGAGCAGTGTTGAATTATTTGAGGAGCTTCGTGAGTCTTTCATAATGGAATGGAAATAAAATGGTGGTGATGAAAGATAAAAGAATTGGAGTTAATACACAATATTAAGAGAACTAGTAAATTTAGTAATTGGAAAATTGCAATATGAATTAGAAGAAAAATATATTCTGTAATGGAAACTTTTTGAAGGTACATTGAACTCTATTGGTAAAATACAAGAGATGTTGTATACCATTGTAACTAGAGGTGTCAAACGGGACTTGCTGGGCCGGCCCGGCCCATTTTTTTTGAGCACGCCAGTGTTTTCATGCCGGGCCAGGCACGACACGATTACCATGCCGTGTCGTGCCTTGCCCGGCATGGTTTATCAAAGCCAGACCCGGCATGGCTAGCCGGCCCGATGGTAAAAGTATCGTACCAGTCAGGCATGTATGGGCTTGGTTAAAAAAATATATTTTTTAAAAAATTTTAAAGTATTGTATTAAACTATATATAAAATATATATTATATTATATATAGATAATATTTAAAATATTAAATTTGTAACTTGAAAATTGTTAAAAATTTAATAAATTACAAAGTTTAATTTTTTTATTAAAAATTTAATAAATTACAAAGTTTAAAATTTAAATTGGTAACTTGAAAATTATTAAAAATGTGTAACTTGAAAATATTAATAAACTTTAAATTTTTTTTATTAATTTTTAATAAATTTAGATTATAATTTATTAGAATTAAATTATAGAGTTTTAATTTTTAAATGAAAATTTTAAACACAAAAATAAATTAAACAAAAAATTTTATTAAAAAAAATTATAAAGCCACAAAAACAAAAGCAAACCAAATGTCCAATAGACCAATAGATACCGAACCAAAGCAAATACAAGTTATATCGTAACATAAAAAAAATATACAATCAATAAAAAATAAAACATCGAAATCAAAAAGTAAAATTAAGAATAAATCACAAAAATCATCAAATGTGTCCGTGACTGTGGGACATCAAAAATTAAAATCAAGTGGCAATGACAAATAGAATGTGGCGTGACATCCTAGCGTAGCGTGGCATTCGCAACTGGTGTCAGGCAATGAGCAAGGGAAACCAGCAACCATGTCAATCATCATATGACATATCATGAGCATCATCAACAGTAACATCAAGATCACTCTCATATTGATCATCATCACCAGCAATCAACTCATCCACTTTCGCAGTGGATGCAGTCCTTGTCCCAGCTCCATCACGATCTTGGATACTAAATATCGAATCCTCTCAATCCTTCAAACAGGCCAAAGCCTCAACAATATCTGGACGTAATCTTGATATCCTATTTGAAATCACGTTCACTACAATAAAAAAAGCAAACTCCAATGTTACGCTCGACACCGAAGGAGTCACTAGATCCCGTGTCATCCTAGATAGCACGGAAAAGGTGGACTCATGATTTCCGCCACTGTAATATATTAAGATTCTTAATATCAGAATGTGGTAGGATTGAACAGTAATTAGTATCTAAATACCGAGAAACGTTGCTCCTATGTGATGGTCCACCCCGTCATTTTTCTCTCATTAACTGAATGGAAAAATCTTCATCTCCGAAGAAGGTATCAATGTCCGTAATCACAGTCTCACTACTAGCACCACCATACCTAGTATCGTAGTATGTGAACAGGTCAGTCAACTTCTCGTGAACGAACCCTTCAGGTGGGTCTTCCAGGTTCATGCACGAGGAAATATAAGTAAGCGTGTTATCTATTCCTTCCACCTTAACCCTAGGGTCCATGCATGCAGTGAGACAATAAAGAGATAGAACGGTGGACCAGTACTTTAAGTACTTGGTTTTCATTTTTGTAACCATATGGCTAAGTGTTGGGTCAGCTCGATACTTCCTAAACATACTACTAATGTTGCATATGCACCTGAGTGCAATGCAAGTCATGAAAGTATAAACCGACGAACACATATTTGTCGTGTCATAAAAAATATTCAGGAATTTCATAAATGAAATTCTTGAAGCATAGTCAGTATCGTCAATAATAAGTTTGCCACTCTTACTATTGACGTAGTCGGATATCACATGTTCATATCCAACACATCACTCCAACATCAGGTACGTGTAATTTCAATGGTGTCTCACATCCGATTGGAATTTCTTCTTCTTAAGATTCACAGATAAATAGAGACTACAAAACTCCTGTTATCTGTGAGGAGAAAGAATATATTTTAGTGCATTACATATATTATCCAACACGGGGGAACATACCTTCATACATACTTGTACAATCAGGTTAATCACATGACACATGCATCTGACATGAAAGATCTCTCCTAATGGCGCGTCTCTAATATTCCTAACAAACATATTAATCGCTACTCCATTATTAGATGCGTTATCGAATGTGATACTAAAAATTTTATTTTAAATTTTATATTCTCTAAAGATTTTGATCACACTCAAAAATGACCGGGCCATCATGAGGATGAAGAATCTCAGAGAATCTTAAAATTTTTTTTATTCATTGTCTAGATAGAGTCTACATAGTGGCAGGTGAGACATGCATATAATGATTTATTGTGATTTGTCCAGATATAGGACGTCACAGACACCACTCCACTATATGTCATAAATTCATTAATTATTTTTTATTTTTCTAACTTATATAATTTTAGTATGTCATTCCTAAATGTGGACCTAGGAATCCTACGATAAATAGGCTGAAAATATGTCTGCATGATACGTACTACCCTTGGATCTTCCGAAAATTTAATCGGAAGACCCATCAATGTGATATGTCTAGCAATGCCTTTCCCTACCCAACTCACTGCGGTATATGAAGGGAGTAAATTTTGAGACTGGACTTGATCCAGTCTCAAAAAATATAGTGCTAAGTTGGGTTTGCCTAGGATCTAATTCATCATATTTTTTGGTGCATAATTCAGCATGCCTTTTAAGGTGTCCAGTCCCAAATGAACTCTTACAAGTTAAATTTCTCATATAATATTTGTAATGTGCCATTTCTTCTTCCTCACCCCGGACCTTTTTTTGTTTTATTATATTAAAATGAGTTCAAAATATAGAAGTTCTCCTAATTTTTTGTTTTTTAGATATTTGAGTTGAGACGACTGGAGAAATCAAAGTTTCATCACTTTTAGACATCTGTGTAATATTTTCATTTTTAAAATTTAAATATGTTTTATTAGTATTAGTCATTTTTTAGGATTTTTGTTAAACAGGATGTAGAGCATAGATGATAGATTTTAGGATTAGAGAGAGAGAGAGAGAGAGACTAGAGAGAGAGAAAAAGTAAACAAAAAAACTTAAAATACCCGGTAAATTAGTAAGGTAGATCACGTGCATGGTGCACTACGGTCTAGTTTAAAATTTTAAACCCGAGTTAAGAGTCCCAAAAAGCCGAGTCGAATGACGAAATCACAGGATAGAGAAGAGCAATAGTTTTGAGAGAGTGAGATTTGAGAATAAATGTTTATGAAAAACATAAATGTTATAGAGAGGTGGAGGGATTTTATAGATTAAAGGATTTTTTTTTAAAAGTATTTTTTATGTTTTTATTAATTTTTTATTGAATTTTAGGGGGTAGAATCATGAGGGCCGTCAGATTCTGCTCCATAGTCATTGGAGAAGAAATCCAATGGCTGATATTCAAAATTTTTTTTAATCATTGGGGGGGGGGGGGGGGGGGGGGTGGCGGGGGGATTCAGGTCGGGCGGGACCATGGGTTGAGTCGGATTGGACCCGTGCCAGCACGTTTTTCCTATCCGCACCCTAGAGTTGTGTGGCGATGGGTTGGGGACTAGGGTGGGGACGTGAGTCATGGGGTGCGGGTCTGCGGGACATGTCCCGTGTCGGTGGGCCGTGCCACGGGCCACCGAACCGTGCCGGGTCAGGCACGACACGAGGCCCAATTGGCCACGACACGGGTCCGGGCACGGGAAATTTTCTTGTCGGGCATGTCCAGGCACGACCGAATCGTGCCTTGGCTCGTGTCGGCCAAGGCTGGCCCGGCCCGATTGACACCTCTAATTGTAACAAAGATATTGAATTGGGTAGCAATCAACAAGGGACATTTAGAGAGATCTTCCATTTCTATGTCATCATTTGAGAACTCTAGAGTACAATTCTACTTTAAGAAGTTTGGTCCTAAAGAAAAATCATACTCCAAACTCTCTTACCTCATTGATTTTTTTTGTCATTTGTTTTCATGCATAATGTGGTGCGGTAATCATATTGTATTGATATTGTTTTTGATGGATATAAAATTATTAGAGGTGTCAAACGGAACGTGCCGGGCCGGCCCGACACGTTTTTTTCAAGCACGACCATGCTTTCGTGCTTGGCCGGCACGTCACGGTTACCATACCGTGCTCTGCCTGGCCCGACATGGTTTTTGTCAGGTTTAGCCCGACATGGGCCCGTGGCACAATCTGTCGGGTTCGGCCCAGTCGGGCCGAACCCTAAATTAAAAAAATTTAGGATTTCGTCGCGCCCGAAAACCTAATTTTAAAAAAAATTAGGATTTCGTGCTCCCGAAACCCTAATTTAAAAAAAATTAGGGTTTCGACGTCGCTGTAACCCTAATTTAAAAAAAAATTTGATTTCGGCACGGTACCGTGCCAACGGACCACGGTACCGTGCCAACGGACCACGGTACCGTGCCGGGCCAGGCACGGCATGAGGCCCGGTTGGCCTCGGCACGACACGACACGATCGTGCCGTGGTCAGGCACGACACGAGCCCGGGCACAGAAAATTTACGTGCCAGGCTGGCCTAGGCATGGCCGAACCGTGCCGTGCCTCGTGCCGGGCAGGGCCGGCCCGGCCTGGTTGACAGCTCTAAAAATTATATTTTTTTAAAGGGGGAGTAATTGCTCAGGGATGAACAATCACTTTAGTATGAGCATTTGCTCAATAAATTAAATATCAAATAAAATTAGTTATTTTAATAATTATATATGATGATGTATTTATATTAGAGGTGTTAAATGAGTCATATCATGTCATAGTATCATGCTAGACACATCTTAGTATGATTCCTATGTCATGCTAGGCATGACATGGGAACCAGTCGGCTAGCATAGTATGACATGGTTGGTCCGCATAGTGTAGGGTCATGCCGAGCCATCTATGTCGTGTAGTAGGCCATGCTCGGGCCACCCGGGCCAATTGATAGCTCTAATTTTCATAGAAAAAAACTTTAAAAAAAAATTATTTTACTGAATTATAGTTTTGATAGAATATGATGAATAATCGCTAAATTAGATTTGTTTTTATGAAATATAAGTCTTGGTAAATTTGTTGATAAATGAAGTGAACACTTATGTAAAGTCAGTATTTCTTGTGTTATGATTTTGTCACACCTCATTGAGCTTATATAGTAGTTTCGATATTGATTCTTGGTCAAAACTCAATGCAAACAATCATAGTAATCTTAGTATATCATAATTCTAATACCTCATCAACATAGTCATTTTACTAATAAAATATTTTTTTCAACTATGAAACTTTTTTTGAGTTACATTCACACGGACTCATGACAATTTTTATGGTTGTGATAATAATTTTATGTCATTCCATCCAAGTATCCTATTAGTGCTAAAAGCCATGACTATCTCTAAACTCTTGTACCACAATTTTCTCATTATAGAACCACCAGACTAAAGAAATATCATGGCTCCTTTATGATAATGTGGGAGATATAGAAAGAGCGTAATGATGTTGGATTCCGGAAAATTAATTCACGGCCAATATAATCATTTTCAGGATTGACACATTAGTCGAGAATATACTACTAGCATGTGGACCTGGAGTTAGATGATGAGGTAGATGGCTCCGTGACATAGTTGTTCTAGTGTTTTTAATATGATAGTCCCTTTGAGCTTCATTTTTCAGGTCAATACGATTACTTTTATGGTGCGGGTCCATGACTGCTGTGTCAAGAACCCAAGTATTTTATGGTATATTTCTTTTTGGTTCTTGGTGTATCTCTTGCTTTGCAGGCTAAATAGGAGAAGAAATGAGGCTGATAGAGCCTTCGGTAGATAAGTGATGCAAGAGGAGAGTATTCAGGAAAGTGGGTTTTCAAAGTTTAGGTTTTTTATGCTTTTGAATTTATATAGTAGCCGTAGTTTTTTGGCAACATATTTCTTTTTTTTTGTGGTTTTATGTGTATTCTGAGCACAGAACCAAAGAATGCATAAGATTTTGAGGGTTGGCCTAAATCGGCCAGTCTTTTAGTCTATGGTAAACTATGTGTGGATGTGATAATAAAATTATATTTAAAAAAACACTTGACTTTTAGTTACAAAGAGTGTTAGATAGCATTACTCGAGCCATCATTATTTTTGGGGGCTACGACTTTTTGTTCTTGAAATGACTAAAGTTATATCACGTTCCCAGCATTGTGCATTTGGGTTATAAAGGTGAAATGTAAAAGTTACAGCCATTCTGAGTACCACAATAATGTAATGCAAGAGAAAAAGCAAAATGCCATGTCCCATTTATAATGTCATGATTTTGGGTTACAAAGACAAAAAGTTAAATCCATGATATTTTTATTATCATGATTTTTTACTTAAAAATCATACCCAACCATTCAAGTATAAAAGTGAAAACGAGAACATAAAAGAATTTTTTAGGGCAAGAGAAAAATGTTGAAAAAACTAGGTTTTTTTGTAGCACAAATCTACCCAAACTTATGACATATCCATGAGCAAAAAATCACTGCAAGTAATAAGCATAAATCCTAAGGGGGGAGGCATGAATGTTGACTCCACCTAGGAAAAAATCTGAGTCACACAAATAAGAATTATGGATTTAGGGTTTGATTCCTAGAAACTCTTGAGAGTAGTTGTTAGGAATACTAAAATTCTGTGAAATATATTCCAAATTATTTTATGTGAATCCTCTCTAATATCAAGCTAAATTGAAATATATGATTAGTATATTTTATTTCATGCGATGGATGCTGAATTAATATTTTTTATGTTTGTATTATATTATACTTTGGTTAGTGATAGATGTGATATATATGTATAACTAAAATTAGGGTTTTACTATTAATGGTTTTGTGCTTTCTTTCATGGTAGATAGTGATAAGTAAGCTACACAACACACTCACAAATAAAGATAGAAAGAAAATAATAGTTTTTATGATTGTTATGTGCAAGACAAAAATAAATTAAAAACTTCACATTGGGTTAAGTTAATTGTGCGAGTATAATGCTTATGAAGCCAAAAGCATTGTTATTTTTCTAAACTAATTTATTGTGCATATCATAGACATACTATCCCTCAATTGATGTGGTGTTTATGTCATAAGGGTTTAACCTTTAATATAGGAGTCACATGTTATCATGATAGATGGTAAGACGATGACAATTTTGTGAGTTACTTTCTTTTATATGACTTTTATTAGTGAGATTTGAGGAAAAATATATATTAATTTTGTGAATATGGTACTTATGTAGTTAAAAATACATATACTTATAAATGATAGTAGTTCTTGACATTTAAGATACCTAAGGTCAGAGAATAAGAATGCATATACAAAGTAACTATCAAAGATAATTGATAAGTTGCCTAAAATATATGGATTTGTGAATGATCCTTGAGTTGATATAATTTGTTATTTCAATAATAAATTATTGAGTGAATAGCTACGAGTCACACCCCTAACTCTAAGATTTAGCTTATATCTTACATCATTTGCTTGCTTGTGAATCTTCTAGGGAGTGGGAAACCCCTCAGAGGTATTGATATACTTTGCTTTTTTGTTCTATAGCATGAAGAAGAAGTTTTTGAAGAAGATTAAAGTCTTACTTGTTTTTTTACCTATTCTATAAATTTATCATTTGTCTAAGTAGAAAGTTGTAGCTTTATGACTTTGGTCTTGGTCTCTTGAGATCGAGGTTGCGACCTTGGGAAGTGGTTACAACTTGGGAATACCTTCAAATTTTTTTATATAATTTTTTATCTATGTATATATTATGATTATGCATAACATAACATCAATAGATTATACAGAACATAACAAAACATCAAAAGGAATAAAAAGAACATAACACAACCACAATCAACATTAGTTTTAATGTGATTCACTAGCAGTTCAATATGATTAGTTACGTCCACTAGAAAGCACATAGTACTTATAAATTTATTAATCCAAAATATTTTAGTATATAATTGAGTGAGAGAGATGAAAAAAAACATGGTACACATTTGCAATTATGGATACAATATATATATAATAATTAATATTCTACATAAAATAGAAATGAGTCAGATCTTCAGAGCGAATTGGGTCAAGCTTAAAAAATTCTCTCGACCTACTAACTGGACAGCAAGATTCCTATTATTATCTTAATATCATGTATCTAATCTCTCAATATATTAGTACATGCACATATAAATAAAACAAATAAACAAAATATAAGTTATGGAAATTGATAACAAAATAAATTATATACCACAATCTCCACCTTAAGTTATATTGTATATAAATAGAGAGACACTCTATAAATAGTTAGTCCTAATAGGAATATTGTTGATTTGATATTTTTAGTAAGTCAAGATAATTTCTTAAGTGATAGGTTTGGTAAATATGTTTGTTAGATTATTAGAAGTTCCAATCTTCTTCATTTGCACTCTCTTCTCAGATCGAATAAAATGATACCGAACATATAATTTTTATCAGGCTCAAATTGAGGTTAGAACACTAATAACAACTGGAGGTTGGAAGCATTGGCATTGACAGAGGCTTAAAAGAATCTATTCCAAATATACATATAATTTTATAAATTTATTATTTCTAAAATAGATATAATTTTTTTTAGTTTTATCTCTGAATATTTTCATGCCTAGAATTCTCTTTGTTCCTCTTATATTTTTCATATCAAATTCAGAGCTGGAGAGATTCTTTAGTTTATATATGTCAAATTTATTTCTTATAGTAATAAGTATATCATCTATATATAATAGTACTTAGATATATGACTCATCCTTTACCCTTCTGAAATAAGCACAATAGTCTTAGTCAAACCTACTATATTCATGACTAAAAGACTATTTGATACCTAAAAATTTATTGTATCACAAACTAAAAGACTATTTTTGTCCATATAAATACTTCAAAAGCTTGTACACGAGTTTCTTTATCTGATACCTAAAAACTCTCAATTTAGCTCATGTAAATTTTTTCATCTAGATCTCCATGAAGGAAAATAGTTTTGACCAAGGAAGCATGAATATGCCAATCTACAGCTATGTCCTCGTGTCGGACATGTGAACACATGGATACGGTACGGACATGCCACGGATACGTGTCCGATATGCCATATGGCATATTGTTGACCAATCTATGTCTAATATGCAATGTGGCATATCGGACGGATGCGTTGGATACATATTTGATGCGTAATAACTCTTATGTGCTATGGCCTGTCGGCTTCGACAACTCAGACAACGTCGAGTTTTGATGACACCTACGACACCGAGTGCCCGACAATGCTGACAATTTTTGAGTCTCAAATTCAGAGAAGAGGTAACGACAGGAGAGGAGGAGGGTTGTCTTCGGGATTTTGAAGCCGTAACATGGGGGGATGATTCGAAGTAGTAACATAGGGAGGGGGGCAATAAATGGGAGGGGGGGGGGGTTTAAATACATGATTTTAATTTTTAAATATGTAATATATAAATATGTAATATGTGAGTATAATTATTTTTTAAGGATAATATTTATATATATTTTATCTTATTATGCCGTATCCTAGTCATATCTGTATCCTTGTCTTTTAAAATTTACTATGTCCCCGTATCATATAGTGTTGTATCCACATGTTCATATTCGTCTCTGTGTTTCTTAGGTTTTGACATCTTGTTGCTTCAAGATCTTGATGTGCTACTAATGTTAGAAGTGCCCTAATTGATATATATTTGACTACATATCTCATTATAATCAACACCCAATTTATGACTGAATACTCTTGTAACTAGATGTATCTTGAAATTTATACCACCAGTAACTAAAGTATCTTTTTTATTCTTTAGAATTCATTTACAAGAAACATTGTTTCTTTTCTTTTGTTTTAGGTACAATAACCTAGATACTATTTTTTTGAAGGGATTCAATTTCTTCATTCATAATAACTAATCATGACTCAGATTCAGGATATTTAATAGCATCCCTGAAAGAACATGGTTCAGGAAAATCAAATTCTTTGGTAATTTGAAGGGCAAATCCTACAAATTCGTGAAAGATGAATCTCAAAGGAGGACTTACATTTATTATCTTAGGTCTATCCCTAGCAATACTATATGGAATAGAAACTTCAAGTGTAGATTTAAGATCAAGTTTAGAAATAAATTCAAGATATTCATAATATGCTATTGATTGTCTAGAGATAAATTCAAACATTCTTCCAGGAGCCATAGAATCAGATTTTGGTTCCACCTGAAGTTCAAATTGAGGAACTTCAATTGATTAGATAAGACTAGTTACTTGTTTTAGGATGATACTTTCATCAAATGTAATACTCCAAGTGAGGATCACCCTCCATTCATATGGTGATCATATATGAAATCTCTTGACTTCATTATCATATCCTATAAATATTTCTTTTTTTCATGGGATTCAAGCTTATCATCATTTACATGATAGCAGGCAACATAATCAAATATTTTTAGACTATAATAATCTATAGGTTTACTAGACCATATCTCAAATCAAATTTTGAAATCAATTCACTATGTGATGATCTATTTATCTTATGACATACTGTATTTATAGCTTAAGCCTAAAACTTTTTTCCTAAGCCTGATTGAGAAATTATACACTTATTCTATCTAAAAGAGTTTGGTTTATTATTTCAATAATATTATTTTGCTAAGGAGTGTCTCTAACTATTTTATGTATAACTATACATTTGTCCTTACAGAATTTCTCAAATTTAGACGAATATAATTTTAGATTATTGTCTATTTGTAGTAGTTTAATCTTCTTAAGTATTTGGTTTTCTACTATGCTAACCTATTGTCTAAATTTTCCAAAAGTTTCAAATTTATATTTAATCACAAATACCTAGGGTATAATGGAGTAGTCATCTACTAGACATAAATAAAATTGGACACAAATAAAAGATTGGACCATAAAGGCCCCTACAGTTAGCATGGATATAATCTGAAATATTTTTTGTATAGTGTATAATTTTTACTAAACTTAGTTCTATGTTTCTTATTAAAAACACAATAATCATAGAAATTCAGTTTACTAATTTTATGACCAACAAGATAGTTAAGATTAGAAAAGATTTTCATATATTTCTCACTCATATGTGAGCCATATGTGCCATAATCTAGTAAGATTAGCTTCAGTTTCAAATCCAGGTTGTCTGGATGTGACAGCAGTAGCCTCTTTCACTATGGAACCCATTAGTTTGTATAACATTTCACTCATCTATCCCTTCAGTATGATGTGCCACTAAAGGTATATTTTTGATCATCTAGCATTCTGAGGGAGATCAAATTCATGGTCATCTCTAGAACATGTCTTATATCTGATAGGGAGATGATCTGAACATCATATGTCCTCAGCTTGACTATGCTGACTCCAACAAATTTATATGGTTGGCTATTGACCACAATAACACGACCAATTTCTTTAATGTCATATCTACTGAACCATTCCAAATATACACTTATGTGAATGGAAGCACCACTATCCAATATTCAGGAGTCGAACTAAACAATAGTAGTAGAGGTAACCATCACGAGTTCATCTTTATCCATGAAATCATATGCTACATTAGCAATAAGTGGGCGAACAAGCTGACTCAGTTGATCCGATCTCATCTTCTTTCTTGATCATTCAAGTTTTCAATGCCTTTTATTTTTGTAGTAGTAACACGTGTCACCCTCATTGGAAATTTTCTAAAATTTGTTCTCCTTTTTCTTGAATGAAGCAGGCTTAGACCTCATGTTCATTACCACTAATCCAGTAGCCTACTACTCATGTCATTCAACAGTTGCCTTCTTTCTCATCTCTCTGGAGTATAGAGCAGACTGGTCATCTTCCTGAGTAATTTATCATTCCCCATTATCAATGATTTCACAAAATTTTAATATGAAGGTGGAAGCAAGACTAGTAGCAGAAATACAACATCCTCATATTCCACCTTGCATCTACATGCTTCAGGTTCATAAGAATGTTGTTCAAACTTCCAAGTGCTTCTTAAATGGAATTTCTTTTTGCATCCTTAGTGTGAAGACTTTTTAATAAAGTTTTATTTGGGAGTGACTTTATTATACGCAACAACTTTATCTTGAGCTACAAGCTTGTAGTATTCTCTTCATCTGCTACCTTAATTGTCACCTCATTAGATAAGTTCAAGAAAATAATATAGTGTGGCTTCTCTTCACGTCTTCGTGTCTCAGCCTCTATTATCTCAATATTAGTAGCATCACCAGCACCATAACCATTGACTATAGGGCTTCATTAATTAAAGTTCTTCAGATATGCTCGTATCTTTATTTATCACATACTAAAATCATTCCTACCATTGAATTTCTCAATAATGGTATTCATTGTTCTAGATATTTCAATAAAATTCATAGATTACAAGATTAGAATAACAGTACTAGCAACATAACCAGAAATTCATCAACGTAATAAAAAATATAACATAACCAAGCCCTCTGATACTAATTATTGAATATATATATAATGATTATGATGAATATAATATCAATAGATTTTGTAGAACATAACATAATATCACAAGGAACATGAAGAATATAACATAACCACACAAATACAAGTTTTAATATGGTTTGCTAGTCATTCAATATAACTAGTCATGTCCACTAGAAAAGTTCATAATGCTTGTAGATTTATTAACCCAAAATATTCTATTACATAATCGAGAGAGAGGTAGAGAAGAAGAACATATCACACATTTGTGATTAAAGATATAATTTACATATATAGAACAATTAGGGATCTACATAAAACAGAATTGAGTCGGATCTTCAAAGTGGATCAAGTCATGCTCCAACAATTCTTCCGGCCTATTGACCGGGTAGCGAGACCCCATTTATTATTCCAATATTACAAATCTAATCTCTCAACATATTAGTACCTGTACCTATTAATAAAATAAAGAAACAAAATAGATGGTTAAGAAAATAGATAATAAAACAAATTATATACTATATTATTCTATAATACAAAGTCATGAGCATTAGTCTTTCTTTTGTATATGTGACTTAAGTATTTTCTCTTTGTAAAACAAAATCATGAGCATTAGAAAAGGCCTTGGTTTCAACTTTGGTATTTCTTTTGTATCAAATGGTATGGTGATGGGAATGATTGTTATTTTGGCATTAGTCTTTCTTTTGCATCAAATAGTTATGGTCTTAGAAATAGTCATTACTTTGGTTTTGTTCTTTTTTGTTTTTCAAAAGGTTGTGGCAGTGTGAATGCCCATGACTCTGGCAATTACCCTTTACATCCAAAATAATTTTGCTTTCTCTTGAGGCCGAGAGTTAAGGCTTTGAGACGTGATTATGCTTGAGTAATATTCTTTTTATCATTATGTGCTCAAAAGTCATGATACTAGATAAATATTATGGCTTCGGTTTGAGTAATTTTTTCTTTATAATTTTTTGTAAACCAATAATCATAACTTTGGGAAATAACTACGACTCTAATTCGATAACGCAAAGACTTGGTAAAGATAAAGTCATTGTGCTAATAAAGGTATCAAGTGGGCTAGGTGGCTTGGGCACGACAAGAAGGATGATTTGATCGTGCCGGCATGGCACGATCCAAAGTCATTTCAGACTAGGTTCATTTTTTGCTGGGTTAGAAGCTATCTTGCTTCTTGTCAGACCAAGCACAACCTACTTGCCTAGCCCATATGTATGTTCAATCGGCATGATAATTGTGACACAACAATGGGTCATGAGTCATAGAGAACCAAATAAATGTGACTGACCCACGCTCGAACCCATTTAAAAAAACTATGTTTTTTTAATAAAATTAAATTGTACCAGCCATGTTCACGTGTTGTGTTTTTTTAATTAAACTTGATTCACCATGTTAATGTGGTGGATCACTCCATTAGGGAAAAAATCGCAATGGCTATGCGACCATGAGGCATTGGGTGAATGCATGCACATGCATGATAATGATAAGAATCACCATCATTTTCGAGCACTTGCATCGACATGTTTAAAAAAATATAAATATCAGAACCAAAATGTCCTGGCCATTGGAATTCATTCCACTAGCTAGAAATAGAAATCAAATAGCTATTGTGTTTTTGCTCATTTATATATTTAAAAAGGTTTTAAAAATTTTAAAAAAAAATTATAAAAAATTATAAAAAATTATAAAAAATTATAAAAAATTATAAAAAATTATAAAAAATTGAAAAATTTAAAACTAAAATATTTTAATAAAAAAATATATAAATACAGATTAAGTATTTAGTCATTTTCATTTTTATTTGTTTATTTCTCTTCTCTTTTTTGTTAGGTGCTCTCATCAACTCTCTCTCTCTCACATTCTCAAATTATAATTTAGAGTTATTTTTGTTCTCTAATTTTCTCTCTCTATGGGATTATGGCTTTGTCCTTTGAAAGGTAGAAACCAAAATGAAATGGTGTCTCCAATTGCAATTATCCTACCATCTAATGGTACTAGAATCCAAGTGTTTTTTTAATTGCTTATAAATATTAGTTTATTATTTTTAAATATAAACTAAAAAATAGATTAATGGTTTCAAGTAAATATAATGATGATGAAATTAATATTAATTTAGCTATGAATTTTAATAATAACTCTATGAAAAGGTCTGAAGTCAATACTATGTTTTCTCTCATAGTCCTGACTCAAACAAAAATACTTAAAAAATAAAAAAATAAGAATTTCAGTTGTTTGTACTCTTTATAAGATAATAAAAAAGAAAAATTATAGAAGTATCGATAAATAATCAATATAATGTATATATTGTCAAAACATATATACTTGTAGGAGTATAGGTGACTTGGGCTGTGTAAAGAGGTATATCAATCAATATATCAAAAAATATGATATATTAAATCTCATAAAAACCTAATAAAGCATGAGCGATGAGGTTTTTGAAGTTAGATCTAATTGAGCTTCTTTGACCCCATTTATATACCACAATAATTTAGATAGAGAATATATGATTAAATTGATTATAGCCATAGATTATCCAATTAGATTCTTGGATAATCATAGGGTAGTCAATATCATGCAGACATATTTCTAGTTTACTTATCATAAGATTTTTAGGTCTACATGTCGGAACAACATAATTAAATATTATAAGATAGAAAAATAATTAATCATAATCAATTTAGAAAATATAGTAAAGTGATATTCATGTCGTATGATATCTAAACTAGTAATGATGATACATCATTTGCATGTCAAACCTTCTACCATATAGAATATGGAAACTTAATATAAAATTTTAGGATTTTTTGAAATTTTTAATCTTCATGATAGTCTTGTCATATATGAGTGCATGATTAGGATTTTTAGAGATTATGATATTTATAAAAAAAATATTCAGTATCATATTTGATAATATATCAAATAATAAAGTTATTATTAATATGTTTGTAAAGATTATTAGAGACGGACCTTTAGGTGAAAGTTTTCATATTACGTATAGTCTCATATTATTAACTTGACTATATACGTAGGAATGAAGGTTGTTTCCCTTACATTAAAAAAATATGAAACTCAATAAAATATCTTAGGATTCCTAATACACAATAAGAGTTTGATAGTTTCTATTTCTCTACAAGTCTAAAGTCTAAAGAAGAAAAAATTCCAAATAGATGTGAGATATTGTAATTACACATGCTAGATTTTTGACTCATGAGTTGGATATGAACATGTAATATCTGACTGTATCAATATTAAAAGTGACAAACTTATTATTGATGACACTGAATGAGATACAAAAATTTCTTTTATATAATATTTGAAGATTTTTTATGATATAATAAATATGTCTTCATCTATGTATACTCGCACTACTTTTATTTCACTCAACTACATATACAACATTAGTAATATGTTTAGCAAGTTTAAATGTCACCCTATATTATGTGTCATGACCATTGAGATGGAAACTATATATTTAAACTATTTGTCTATAATTTATCTCTTTATTATTTGGCCGCCTGCATGGATCATAAGAAGGTAAAAGGGGTAGAGAATTTTTTGACATACATATCCACGTACATGAACCAAGAACACTAACCTAAATGGTTCATTAATGAAAAATTAACCTACTTATTTGTATATTACAACACTAGGTAAGATAGTAGTTATAGCAACTCTCTAAGTATGAATATATATGCTATACTCAAAGATGATGGCTTCTCCATTTAGTTAGCAATGGAAAAATAATGGGATGGTTCATCGAAAAAGAGTGAGTTTTTTCGGTACTTAAATATTGATTACTGCTCAATCATATCATATGATAATAATAAAGATCTTGAAATTTTATTTTGGTGAAAATAATATGAATGATGAATCCATATATCCCATGTTGTCTAAAATGACATAGAATCTATGCTCTTTTGATATCTAACATAATACCAGAGTCTACTTTTTCTATTGAAATCATTGTTATTTTAGATAAGAGATTAATATTGTGATTATTATTGAGACATTTGTATGCTTGAAGAATTACAAAGATTCAAGATTGGGAATTCATGAGAGAATGAAAGCACATGAGTTTTTAACAAATGATGATTCATGAGACTTAGAGGATATTGAAGTCACAATTATCGATACTATCAAATACTTACAAGATATTAATGATTTGCATACATATATTGATTGACATTGAAATTGATTATTGTTTGTTGATATTATATTTATTTTATGATTATCATTTTGAAATGATAAGATCAATTTCAATACTATGATTATGATTTATAATTGTATTTTTTTGTTATTATTGTTAATTATTATTTATCATTTTTATTTCATGTCTATCTCTTGGATGTTGATTTAAAATAAAATTTGTATTTTAATTTTTAATATACTTTCAATTATAGTTTATATTTATATATTTTTAATCTTATAATTAGACTTCATTAACTTTATGTTTGATGTGTGATGTACATGTAATTAGTTTTTTTTCTTTGTTTTTTATATTTTATATTTTTATTTCTGTGTTTCTATATTGATTGGTTATCAGTGTGTGATGATGGTGGCGGTGGCTGGTGGACGGTGGCTGGTGGACGGTGGCTGGTAGACGGTGCCTGAGGTGACACCGCCCATAAAACCAACATGATCTGGCCATCCTGAGACAACCCAAGCATGATATGCATGACTCTACCCAAAATTGTGTGGGTAATGTCATGCTGGGTTAGACGGACTGGATGTCTTGCCATGTTAAGCACATGACATCCATGTTGGGTCATCCCTCGCATAGCACAGTGGCCTGACTGGGCCACCCAAAAATGGGTCATGCTAGCACAACACGAACTATTTAACACATTTACTAAGAAGTGAAAATGATTTTTAGTACCTGTGAGATACATAGTTATCATGATATAAAATTAATATCATAATCATTTAATCATTATAAGATAATTATGGTTGCAACCTTAAAATAATATCATAGTTAAAAAGGATGTGTTGCATAGTTGAATTATTATGCTAACAAGGTGGTAGAGTCATATCACACAAAAATTTTTATTACTAAATAAGGGTAGTTTTAGCTAAGAATTGACATTGAAATTATTTGATGAATCACATATTACCAAGTCATCAATTTTCTTCAAAAATATATTGATTTCATGATTATTTATTAAAATTCATCAAACATCAAAGTTGTAAAATCAATCTGATTATGACTTATTTTTATGTTTATACATCATTTAATATCATCACAAATATATAAAAATATTTAAATTTTTACATACCAAAGAAACTCATATACTAAAATTTTTTCTTATTACCTATCAATAACTTCCTTCTTGATTAAAAAATCTCCAACATCATCTAAAAATAAATCCATCATAATTCATTACAACACCACAATATGAAAATAAACAAAAAGTACAAGTCAATGAGCTAGGGGAGTTTGGCGATATGATTTTCTTGTATGATAAAATTTCTCAAAGGAGAAATCTATTGTGAAGTGCTTAAATGGTAATATAGAAATTGATAATCTCTTTAAATCTTCTTTTGTGTAGCTGTTTGATCCAATATCTTCGTAAAAAAAATCACACATTGTATCTCATCTTTACCCAATGGACTTTAGTGCACACTCAAAGGATCCCATTGTAAAATAAAAGTCATTATGATTTGCACTATATTTTTCCAATTTCTTTATCCACTAGTCCTCTCAATATTGCATGTCATTTCCATTCAATTCGCCTTTTTCACAATTATTTTTTTTTCGATCCATTACAATGGCCTCATATAGTCTCCCAAATATTTTAGCTTAGCCAATCAATCTGATCTCTACTCTTTCATCTCCTCTTCTAAATATTTATAGATATTATCTTCAAATTTTTCTTGAGACGAGTAAATAATATCTTTTTTGTTTAAGATGAAATTCTCATAGTATATCTCATTTTTCAGCTTCCTCTATTACTATTGTACATAGTTATTGTATTTTATTTTTTAGGTCTTTCTTGTTTTGTTGGCCCCTCACTGCACATTTTTGAAAAAATCAAAAATATCACCAAACATACTTCTTTGTGCAGCTAGGGAAAACTTAATAAAGGCTCCATCTTTTTCTCATCTTCCACCATTTCTTTTCAATCCTAATTGTTAGTTTTGATGAATGATGATTATTCTTTTCAAATTTCTGTTAGTTCTTCTCCTTTGAGAATTATTTGCTTTCCTTTTCTATCTTTTTTGAGTGAATTTTAATGCTTGACACTATTAGTAGGATACTATTGAATACATTACTTTAACTTGTTCATCCAAAGGGACTCTCTCGACTAGACACAATAAATAAATCATAGAATAGTAGAGATTTTTTATGATCATCAATATATGAATATTGCTCTTTCTAGAATTATCATCAAGATATAATGTATTGGTCATAAATATTGTATTGTCTCTCAAGTTGTATTATTTAATATTCATAGCTAGAACATCAATAATTATCTCTTTCATTAAAATTATCTACTATTCAAGCTAACTTTTCCATATAATATAAGATCACTTTTTTTCTTGTATTTTTTGGTATTAGTCATTGATGCTATATATATATATATATATATATATATTCATCTTGATGATATTATCTACAAGGATAGTTAGGATAAATCACCTCTTCTTTATTCTTACCCTTTTCTTAAATGTAGTTATATAAATATGATGTTTATTTTACAATAAAAATAACTTTATTATGCAAAAAAAAAAAATTCTTAGATTGCCTCTCAAGTAATGTTATATTTAATATTCATAGCGAGAACATCAATAATTTATCTCCTCCATTAAAAATCTCTACTTTTCAAGCTAACTTTTTCATATAATATCTAATCTATTTTTTTCTTGTAAGTTTCTTATTAGTCATTAATGTTAGATATATAATTATCTTGATGATATCATCTACAAGGATAGTTTGGATAGATCATCTCTTTTTTATTATTGCCCTTATCTTAATATTGTAAAGTATCATAATCTTTTCAACTTCTTATTATTGGTTCTCTTCCTCAAATTCATCTATATCATCTAATAAAACTTCATCATTTGTGCATTCTTCTTGACAAATCAAGACTATATCTTGAAATACTCTATCCTTGTTCTAAACTACAATTTTCTCAGTATTAGCCACTAAAACTTCTGCTATAATACTTTTATCATACAATTTGACTTCCTAGGCTTTCTCTGTAATAGCTACTAAAACTTATGGTATAGTACTTTCTTCAAATATACCCAAGTTAGTATACTCAATACTTTGCTCCAATCATTCCAGCTCATCTTTTTTTATATCATTTACTCTTCACAAATTTTTTAGTAGCTAAGTAAGTACATAATCACATGAAGCATTAGGGACTAGATAATGATTATTGAATGTGTTCATTTCATGGCTCATAGTTTCAAATCTCTATAACTCATTATTGTCAGATAATATAGTTGAATCAAGTTACCATGTGGTGTAAAATAGAAGTCACTGCTTTGTGAATAAATGGCCTCCTCATATTGATAATTTGAGTTGTTCTAACTATCCGCATCTCATCTCTTCACCAACAATGTCATCTACATCAATTTTCTCACCTAACTCCTTAAGAACTATGTTGAAGTTCTTCTCAAATGATTAAATGTATATCATCTTTTGATTTATCATTGTATGGATCTTTAGGTGTGTTCGCTATTTAAATTACTAAATATTATTATATATTTTGGCGTTGATAATGATGTGTAGAGATGTTATACAATATAACTTTACATAATGATGCTCTTATATATTTTTTGATATGTTTAGTAGAGGGGGTAGATCACTGAGCCTCACACAAATTCGACATTCATTCTTAGTTAAAACTTTATATAATTAATTAGGGACAATTCATATATGTTATACCTTACTAACTCATTAGCACAATATTTCTACAAAGTAATATAAGCTACAATATTATTATGGAGTCATAGTCTAATATGATTCAAAAATTTAAATGACTATGATATTAATTTTCTATCATCGCAACATGTACTCAACTAGTATTTGTTGTCAATTTGTAATCAATTTCACAATACTTATGCTGCTACTTTATCTTTATATGGCTCGGTTGTTTCAAGTCAGACCTATCAAAATTTTAAAAAGTAATGACATTCCAGCTACAAAAAATGTTGAAAAGAGTTATGATCATTTTTTAGTGTTGTGACCTAATGTTGAAGAGATGAAGAATGAAGTTACTACTTTCTTTTGAAAGTTGTAACTTCCTACTAAGAGTAATGTAAATATGCATGTTATGACTTTATTATTCCATCTAATTTAATTAGATAGAATAATACCCTAAAACTGATTAGCTAGAGTATTTCATCAGTTGGGATCAATAAATACATGGATCATACAAGCAGTATACTAAATTTTTATTTAGATATCAATCCCATAGGGATTTTATCAGTAGTCTGGCTATTCTACAAGATGCAACCCATTTTGAGTATCATGAATACTCAAAGTGTTAAACAATATTAGGTTTAGGGTTCATTTATCAAATTTATGTGATACTATTTATTTTATATATATATATATATATTATGCTGGACACATAAGAAAGGTTATGATATTGTGTAATGACCCCTTACCCAAATTGCATACAAGATAGTTGTCACTATTGAGTCCTTTCTAATGGTTATCTTCTCGTAGTTATCTCCTCAATATATCACCAATGAACTAACATTTTATCATTGTGTGATGGTTATCCATTATGCAATATTTTTTATAAATCTTCATCAACTTCTCTTAATAGTTTTTTTATTTGCATACTCTTATTCAATAGTTTTCATTATCTTAAAGACCAAAAATTGATATGGTTTATAACTATTTATATTTTTAGCTTCAAAAGTATCATACCCACATATTTAGCACATGTTTTTTTTTTGAGTTTCACTAGTGGGAATTATATAAGTAAAATGAGCTTATAAGAGTTGTCATCAGCTTGCAAGATATTACATACTTATGCATTACTTGAGGACTGTTTGGAACCATTCTCCTCAATAATGATATAACTTTCATACTAAAGTTGAATCTCCTGAGAGAATATTTTATATAATAGTCATCCCAAATGAGAACTTGTTCCTCTTTGATGTGTACAATAGATTTGTAAATAAAAGCATTCATAAATTTGGCTTCATGAATATAATACTCATGATGATTAATATACTCAAACTTCAAGGTTTAATGTATATGTTCTTCTCGTGCATCATAATAAAAAGTATCATCACAATCTTTCTATTACATGCACGAGTATCATAGCTTACCTATCATTATCTATCATGATAATATTGCACAAACTAATTAATATTAAACTTCCTAATTTAAGTTTTATTTAGTCACTATTCATTAATATCCATAATATAAAATATAATAAAATTATATTTACATCAATCTTCCAAACCAATTGCATCACATAATTGAAATAATATAAATCCTAGATCATGTTAATTTCATATAAATCCTTGGATTTTTCTCTAAATGAGAGGAGCTTGAAAGTCATGGCTCCCAACTCCAGGGATTGACATAATTCATGCATACATTTCTTTTTTGTAGAGCTCATAAAAAGTATGAAATTCACTCATATGATTTGTAGTTGTGAATTTTGCTTGTTTTGTGAGGCAAAAAAAAGAAGTCAGAATTTTTTCTAAAAAATATATAACTTTTACTTTTATACTTGGGTAATTTTGTATTTCTCTAAGTAAAAAGTCATGACTTTCAGTTGAAAGTTATGACTATTGCCATTTTCTCTTAAGATTGAGGTCATGATTATAGAAAATGGATGACTTTATTCATCATCTTGATCTTTGATGCTGACAATGACCACAACGTGCGTCTAATATCTTTATAACACAAAGTCAAATTAAGTTAACACTATGAAATGACTATAGCTTTGTGCCTTCATCATTTGTAGCCTATAGATGGTCGTGGTGTTGTGAAGTGGCAAAAGGGTGGAGATGACTTCCAACAATGTTATATATAGAGGTGTCAAATGGGCCGGGCTGATTGAGCATGGCATGAGGCCCGACCCAAAATATACTATAATGTTCAATAAATTAAATACCAAAAAAACTTGCAAAATAAAATAATTGCTTGTCCTTGAGTAATAATTTTTCCCACCTAAAAAATAAAGAAAAAAACACCACATCCAATATTTCAAGTCCAACACACACAATTGGCACATCATTATAATATGAGAAAAAAATAATATTACAAGTCATGTAGTGTCAGAGGTGGCTAGTATAATTTTTCTTTAGAATCATATTCTTAAAATAGAAGTCCATTAATGCATGCAAGTATATACTTCTATATTTGATAGTTACTATATATACACACTTTTATTCACCAATCTCAATTATCTTAAAGATTAATAATTAACATGATTTATAAGTATTATACTTTTGATCCAATAAGTGTGTACTTGCATAATTAATGTATATTTCTTTTAAGCTTCATCGATGGAAATCATACAAGTAAAAAGGTCTTACAAGAATTATCACCACCTTGTAAGTTACTACACTCACGCATGTCCTGAGGATTGCTTAAAAACATTCTCCTCTGTAATGTTATAACTTTCATACTAAAGTTGAACTCCCCATGACAACATTCCATATAACATCTATACTAATTGATAATCAGTCACCCTAAGATGTGTATAATAGATTTACATATAAAAGCTTTCACATTTGGCTTCATGGGTATCATATTCGTAATAATTAACATACCCAAACTTTGGGGTTTATAATATAGGTTTATCTCATGCACCACAACTAGTACTATTTTCACCTTTTTATCATATGTACAAGTGAGTCTCATAGCTTACATATTATCATCAACTATGACAACCTCATATAAATTCACCATTAGTCAAAGTCATATTTAATCATTATCTAATCAAAATTCATAACATAAAATATAACCAAATCATAATTATATTAATTATTCAAACTAATTACATTACATAATTCAAATAATACACAATATAGACCATGCTAATTTTATAAAAATTCTCATATTTGTCCCTATAAGAAAGGGATAAAAAGTCAAACTCTCTAATTCTAAAGATTGACATAACACAAAATCAAGATGTTATGACATGGTTGTAATTTCATGCCTTTATCATTTATAGTATTTACAAGAATGTAGTGCCATGAAGTGGCCATGGGGAGGAGATGGCTTCCAACATTATTAAATAGACATGGAGATGTGTGGTGGCCATGTTAGTCAATATTCATCTTTTTTGTTATGTATGTGATGTGACCATGGTCATAAGAAATGATAGCGATGCTTGCACTTAGCTTGCACATATAAGTTGTGGCTATATATTATTTTGAGAATAAAAGTTATAAACTTAGAAATAATTATACTAAAGTAATGTTATCTGTAATATATAGTGATATGAAAGTTTTGACTTTGAATAATTGGTGAGGCTTTGGTCTAAGTACTTGTGCTACTTTAATTTTTTATAGCTCAAAAGTCATTCCTTTATAAAAAAAGTAATGGCTTTAACTTGAAGTTATCAAGACATATAAAGATAAAGTCATGACTCTGTAAAATTAGCTGTGATATTAAGCACTAGTAGGGTATTAGGTTACTATAAAGGAAAATTAATATCTAATGAAAAGGTGTCACATAGTGGAAAGATTATGCTAACGAGAGGATGAGATTGTGACATACAAGATTTTTTAATAACTATTTAGATAGAGTTTCAATCGAGATTATATGTCAAAATTATGGAAGATTTATAGATTTATCTCATCTGCTAAACTCCTCCAAAAACTCATTGATTTCATAACTATTCATCAAGGTTCTCTAAAAAGCCAAAATTCAAGAAATCAACATCGAATACTTCCCAAGTATAAAAGTGGGAGAAAAAGAATGTTAAAAAGACTCATTTCTTTTTTTTTCTTCATCATGCAACAACAAAGTTATGATAACTACCAACCCTAATAATAAATTTTGCATTTCTTAGTCCCCAGCAAGAAATGGATGAACAACTTATGTCAGTCCCAAAGGTTTCGGGGTTTGACTCTCAAACCTCACTCCTCTAGGGATAGATTCAAGAATTTGTACTAACTAGCATGATCTAGAATTTATGTACTTTAAATTATGTGATATAATTAGTTTGAATTATGAATTATTTAATAGTTTAATTTATTTTATATATGGATACTAATAGATGATAACTAAATAGAATCTAAATTAAGATTTCAACTTTTAGTGAGTTTGTGCAAGATAATCATGATTATTGATGATAGTAAACCTTGAGTCTCATCATGCACTTAATGGAAAGGAAATGATAGCCCTTTTGATAATGATGCATGGATAAATCTACACGTTGAACCATGAAATTTTGATATATTAATCATTTTGAGTATGTTACTTACAAAGTTGAAAGTATGAATATTAGGGTATATGTGGTATTCTTTCAAAGGGGTTAACCTTTAGTATATGAGTCATTCATCAATAAGGTGGATGATAATAGGTGATCCTCAAGACACGCATGGATATATTATGACTCACAAAGTAGTGACAACCCATGTAAGCTTTTTTACTCATATGGTTCCAACTATTGAAACCATATGAGTATAGTAACTACGAAGCCAATAATACAAATATTTAGTAACCATGCTAATTATTAATCTTTATGATAATAGATGCTGGAAAATAAGAGTTTACATATACAATAACTTTTAAGTATAGTTGATGAAATTTCTTAAAAAGACATGGTATTGTGAATGACTCTTGATGGTGACATATCGAGGGAACATCTATGAGGGGATGACCATTGAGAATGGTTCAATAGTAATGATCACTTTATAAGCCATTTGAGCAAGAGGTCATTGCACAATACACCAACCTCTATTTTGTGTCCAACATAATATATGTCAAGCTATTTATTAGTATCACATAGATTAAATGTTTGAACCATAAACCTAAAATTATTTTAAAATTTAAATATCTATTTTACTAAAATTGAGTTGCCTCATTATTGAATAACTGAACTATCAATCTAATTTATGTCGGATTTATATCTAGATGAAATTATATTATATTACTTGCATAATCTATGCATTTGCAAATCTTAGTTGATGAGATATTCTAGTTAATATATTTTTGGGATGTCACCTAATTGATAAAATTAGGTGAAGTAACAAAGTCACAACAAAGTGTTAGCTCAATCCTAAAATTTAGCTCTTTTAATTGTAAGTCTAAAAAATAAAAGAAAAATGGAAAAAGGAAATACAAAATACAAACATTCTTTAAAAATGATAACAAGACTAGCTATTAGATCCAGAAAAATTATCAAAATAGCTAGACTAGTAAAAAACCTATTTTTTTTTCTCAAGAATAATTATATTAACTAATATTAACTAATCAAATAAAATAATTCCTAGTATTGATGTCAAAAATTTGTTATGACTTTGTTTTGTTGTCCAATATTGTTAGTTAGATAGTTTTCTAAAAGATCATTGATGAGATTATCTCATCAACAAAGATTAACACGTATATGGATGATATAAGTAGTAAATAGGAGTTTCATCTAGACCTATCTAATGGAGATTATACTTGTATTTTGATCAATCAATAATAAGATAACACTATTATTTGAGATGTGATATTTTGGAATTTTGATAAGATTCTTAAATCATAGGGTTCTTCCACTTACTTTATATAATACATGATTAAATAATTTAATGTATGTTAGGTTTGGATACATAATGAAGATATGATTATTGTTTGATATGTCTCTTTTTTTGAATTACATACGAGGTGCTAATTATTCAGCATTCAAGCTATAAAATATTCTTATGAATCTTGATGATTTATGATGATGTGTAGGAATAAAAATAAGATAACTATAAACTAGTTTCGTGACTATGAAAATTTGGTAGATTTTAATGAATAGTCATCAAATTGATAGGCTTTTTTGATCTGGTTGGCTAATGATAAGATTATAGAATATTGCATAGTTTTGACATTTATTCTTAGTCAAAAATTCACCTAATTAGTCGCGTGAATCTTCGTATGTGACTACCCTATCAATTTGTTAGCACAATCCTTCCACTCAACTTATTATTTTATAATTTTAATATTATCATGGTGTCATAATCATCCTTTTCTAATAATATTTAAATAGTTGTGATATTAATTTTATATCATAGAACTAAATACCATATCAAAGCTAAAAGTTGTGGTCTTGTTCTAACATCACAACTTTATATTTAATATGGTTTGGTAGTCACAAGTCAGAATTATAATCTTTTTACAAAGTCATGACTTTTAAGTTATAGAAAATTATAAATTCAAAACTATTTAGGCTAAAGTCATAATAATTATTTAATGTCATGAATTTTGGGACATGAAATATTAAATGGGTATTACTCAAGTATGGTCATTCCTAGAGGTTATGACTCTTATACTTAAAGGAAAGAAAACTTATGACTTTTATATTTTATCTAATTACTAGTATCACGACATCTTTTTAGTGTCATGAATATATAATATATGAGAGATGTGAAGACTAGTGTCATAGCCACTCAATGTTATAGACACTTGAGGCATATGAAGACCAATTTTTGTATAATGATCATTTTCAATATTATGGTCATAGGATACGTACGATATAAGAGGATATTCACATTATGATAGAAGACCAATTCTTATTATCATGGTTATTTTCTAGCTTCATGCTCATATAATGATTAAGAGAGATCAATACCAATATCATGACCATTACCCAAATTAATTGTCACATTATGATATAAGAGGATATTCACAATAAGTAGAACACGAGGACAAATGCATGAAGTCATTGTCATTTCACAGTACCATAACTTTATGTTATAAAGATATTAGGCCTAAGTTATGATTATTGCCTAGTATCATGACTTTGTATTATAAAAAGATTAGATACATTAAAGAATCATAATAATTCTTTAGAGTTGCAACTTTAAACTTAAGAGATGAAAACTAAAGTATTGAATTTATTTTAAAAGTCATACCTTTTTGTTTAATATAATGCAAAATTATCCGAGTATAAAAAAGAAAGAGAGAAATTCAAAGGAATTCTATATTTTCTTTCTATTCCTCTACATAACAAGCAAAACCATAGTACAACAACCAAATTATAAAAGTTAATTTTGTACTTCCTAAAGGTTCCACAAACAAGTAAGAGATACAAGACTCAATGCTAATCCCTATAGTTGTGGGATATAGATCTCAACCCTTCCAAGGATATGTTTTGGAATTTATATTAGAATTGTATATGATTAAAGGTTTGTGTAACTTAGTTTATAAGATATCACACAAATTTTATATTAATAGATGTATTTTGATTTATAAGATATCACAAGGGAGTTGCATCATTGTTGATGAGGATTATGATAGATAATTTTTAGGATATGCATGATTATGTTATCACTAATTTGAGGGAAGAATATATTAATTATGTGAGTATGACAGTTATAAAGTAAAAAGTTCAAATACTTATAAATCAAATCACATAAGGCCAGATAATAAAAGTATAAGTATGAAACAATTATCAAGAAAATAAAAGTATGATTGTTATAAATATGAGAGTTGTCTAAAAGGTGAACAATTATAAATGACTTTTAAACATAGATGATTTGTTGTCTCAATAGTAACATTCCAAGTGACTAACTATGAGATGATCATTATTGGGTTGAACTCAATATTATTAATTATCTTATATTCTATCAGCGCAAAAAGTTATTACACAATAATATAATATTCATTATATATTCAAACATAATATATTTTGAGCTAATTTAAAATATCTAATTTATTAAAATTTAGTTATCTCACTATTAAATAATTAAACTACTAATATAATCGATGTAGAATTAATATCTAGACCAAAATATTTTTTATTACTTATATGACTCATATATTCGTAGATCTCTATTGATTAGATACTTGCACTAATGAGTTTATGGAATACTACCTAACTAATAAAATTAAAAGACATAAGAAATTCACAAGTTTTTTGATAACATTACTTGAGATTGTTTAGTTTAGTTAGTCAATATGAGTTTATCTAATTATCTTTATAAAAGGATAATTCTTTTATAATTTTTAGATAGCATTAAGTTTGATAAATTTTTTTCAACCTAAATATTAAGTCTTATTAACTTGTTTGGAAAGTGGATAGTTATATTTTGGTGTGTTGATTGTAATTTTTTCTTTTTTTTAAGCACCCTTTTTTGAGCCAAAGCTTTATGACTTAGCTAACCCCTTGGACCTAAAAATTAAAAGAACTAGACACACAATTTGCAAAGAAAGAAATGATGAAGAGCTTATGGATAGAATTAGTTATAATATAGAGCGCCAATATAGTAATGGGAAAGTTGTATTATAGCTTATCAACTATCATATATTGGGAGACTATTTGAGGCATGTGATGATGAAAAGTTATTCGGGTGTTCTATTTTAACCAATGAAAGCAAATTACATTGTGTCGAAGTCGAGTGTTGTAGGTATGGTTCAACATTACCAAGCAATATTTACATCATAAATTCATTGAAAGTTGGAATGAACTAGTGAGAGTTTTTCTCATTGAATTTTTCATGCCTTAAATTATTTCTTAATTACAAAATAAGATAAATTAGATCCTACAAGATGAGCATGAGATTCTATATAATGTTTGAGACTATTTAAGGAGTTGTTGAGGAGATATCCTCAATATAAAATCGAGTTGTAATTCCAAGCTCAAATTTAATATAATGAGTTAAATTATATGATGAGCTACATGTTTGATATGGTGATTGGAGGGTTAATCATTAATAAATCATCATAAAAAATCTATTATTTCTTTATGGAACTAGCAAAAAATAACTATCAAACTTCAATGAAATATTTATTTAGAAGAAGACACGTTGGAGTATTGGAGTTATATCAGTTTACTATAATTGAATTGATTATAAAAGCTCTCCTAAGGAAACTTTACACCTAAGAAAAAATGAGAAAAATATTGGGGGAGATCATTGTTTTACATCTACATGAATTTGTGGATTTAAATCCTATTTATCAAATGAATGAAGCCAATAATATGAAAAGTAAAAGGTATATGTTTCGACTTGATAATAATGTCCCAATATATTATCATCTAAATATAAATAATTATGAGAATATTTCATATGGATGTTATAAGAGTAAAGTATAAAATATTATGCAATCTTCAAAAAATATTGGGAACAATATGGTGAGATACAATAATCAAAGAAACTAAAGCTTGAATTGTCAACTATCACAAACAAAAGATAAAACAACCTTTCAAGAAGGTATGAATGTCATCTTAGTAGAATTGAAAAAAAGAAATAATATTCAATATAATTGGATAGGGATGCTTGAATCAAGAATTAATCAAATGAGTTTGGGAATGAGGAATATAAATAGAGGTGTTAAACGGGACTTGCCGGGCTGGCCGACTCATTTTTTGTGAGCACGACCGTGCTTTTGTGCCAAGGCAGGCAAGGCATAGTTACTGTACCGTGCCGTGCCTGGCCCGGCATGGTTTATTCAAGCTAGGCCGACACGGTCCATCGGCTCGGCGGTAAATTTACCATGTCGGGTCAGGCCAGTATGGGCTTGTTAAAAAAATAAAAATTTTGTTTTCTTTTTAATATTTAAAATTTTGTATTAAACTATTTATAAAATATATATTATATATAGATAATATTTAAAAATTTTAAATTTGTAACTTGAAAATTGTTGAACATATAATAGTTATAAAGTTTAAATTTTTTTATTATTTTTTAATAAATTTAGATTATAATTCATTAGAATTAAATTATTGAATTTTTAATGAAAAATTTTAACACAAAAATAAATTAAACACAAAATTTCATTAAAAAAAATTACAAAGTTACAAAGATAAAAGTAAACTAAACGTTCAATCGACCAATACCGAACCAAAGCAAATACAACATAATGTAAATAAAAAAATGTACAATCAATATAAAATAAAACATTGAAATAAAAAATTAGAATCAAGAATAATACAAATAATCAACTGTGTCCATGAGACAATAAAAATCAAAATCAAGTGGCAATGGAAAATTGAATATGGCGTGACATTGGCAACTGGCGCCTAGCAACAAGCAGGGGCAACCATGTCAATCATCAATCATCATATCATGATCATCATCAACTGTAACATCAAAATCACTATCTCATGAATCATCATCATCATCAATCAACTTCTATGCTTTCGTAGTGGATGCAGTCCCTATCTCAGCTCCAGCACGATTCTGGATCCTAAACTTCGAATCCTCCCAGTCCTTCATGCATGCTAAGGTCTCAATAATATTTGGTGGTAACATCGATCTTCTATCTGAAATTACATTCACTATAACAGAAAAAGCATACTTCGATGCTATGCTCGACACCGGAGGTGTCAGTAGATTTCGTGTCATCCTAGATAGCACGGGAAATGTGGACTCATGATTTTCACCATCGTAATAAATCAAGATTCTTAATATCAGAATATAATAGGATTGAGCAGTAATCGGTATCTAAGTATCGAGAAAGCTTGCTCCTATGTGACGGTCCACTCCATCATTTTTCCCTCACTAACTGAATAAAAAAATCATCTCTAAAAAAGGTATTCATGTCAGTACTCACAGTCTCACTACTACCACCATACCTAGTATCATAGTATGTAAATAGGTCAGTCAACTTCTCGTGAATGAATTCTTCAGGTGAGCCTTTCAAGTTCATGAACGAGGAAATATAATTTAAAATGTTATCTACCCCTTCCACCTTAACCCTAGGTTCCATGCATGCAGCGAGATAATAAAGAGATGGAATGATGGACCAGTACTTTAAGTACTTGGTTTCCATCTCTACAACCATATGGCCAAGTGTCGGGTTAGCTCGATACTTCCTAACCATGCTACTAATATTGCATATGGCCAAGTCGTGAGAGTATAAACTGATGAATACATGTTTGTCGTGTCATAAAAAATCTTCAAGAATTTCATAAATGAAATTTCTGAAGCACAATCAGTGTCATCAATAATAAGTTCATCACTCTTACTATTGACGTAGTCGGTTATCATATGTTCGTATCTAACACTTGACTCTAATATTAGGTACATGTAATTCCAACAATGTCGTACATCCGATTAAATGAATGAATTTTTTTAAAAAAAAGTAATTTTTATGTTTTTTTAAAATTTTTTATTGATAATTAGGGGGCAGAATCATGAGGATTCCGGCATTGTAGGCGAAATCCAACAGCTAAAATTCAATTTTTTTTTTCAAACCGTTGGGGGGGATTTATGCAGGTCAGGTCGGAGTGAATTCGACCCAAGCATGAGAAATTCCCGTGCTGGGCTGGCCCAGGCATGACTGAATCATGCCATGCCGAACTAGGTCAGCTCGGCCCAGTTGACACCTCTAAATATAAAGAATCAAATTGAACAATTAGTATTATCGAAGAAGAGAAATAAAATAAGTGACCTTCCCAAAACTCATGACCTACAAAAACACTATATATAACAAAATGATTCTAGAACTATTAGGGTTGATAGCGCTATGAATTTCCTAAAATTCATAGCTCAGACTAAAATTTTCTTAGAAGACATGAATCTTACTGAATAGAGCTCAAATAATGAAGGTTGTGATGCCACAACACCCAACAAAGTCGTGAGTTCATAGAAAGTGCAAACTCAAATCTCACCCAAAGATGAGGAGAAAATGAAGAGGTACATGAGTGAATGTAGGTTACTCGATGCTAAGAAGATAAAGAAATGAATCAAAATAAAACTAAGGACAAATTTCTAATTAATTTTCTATTCCATAATGCTTTAGAAATAAAAAATTAGGACAATTACTTTGAAAAGTGAATATACAATTTTTCAAAGCTCTATCCCAAATTTCAAACTATATGAAATTTATGCAAAATATAATAAGTAGTAAGATAAAGTCTAAAGACATACAAAATCGTGAATATGAACAAGATGTATAATATAATTAATTAAAGATAACTTTCGAGAAAATTGAAAGATTTTATAAGATTTACAATTTCTTGCACTTTGGAGACTAGACACTTTAAAAAGTATTATGTGACATGAGACTAAGTATTAATTTAATGCTCTTGTCAATTGTGTAAAAAATAAAATCTCCATAAAATTACTTTAATATCTATCTCATTTCAAATAGTTGATCAAACTATCAAGCGCTCAAATAATATTATCAAAGATATATTGGTTAAGATAAGTATATTAATTTTTATTATAGAATTTATTATATTGTATAAGGAGTAAGATAATTATGCACCACTAATATTAAGATGACCTTTTTGTCTATGAGATATATCCTTATCGATAGTAAGAAAGTGGAGTTCACTTTCCATCTTGAAAAAGAGCAAGTAAAGTTTAATCATTACAATGTCTTATAGGATCTAGATAATTATGTTGAAGAAATATAATATGGGAAAATAGATTATCTCTTCCATAATGAATGCAACAAAACTAGATTTTTTATGGAAGGATATTATATAAGATTGCTAAAAGAATTATATTGGTAGTATGAAGATGAATGAGATGAAGTAAAAGAATAACTATGGAGCTATTAAAGTGGTGAAGTAGAGAAATGCAATGAGAAAGAACTATATTGAAGTTATGAAAGTGAGGAAAAAGAGGAAGATGGATACTATGAGATCACAACATTCTTCAAAGTCACATTCTCAAAGGAATCTTATGCTAATAACTTCAAGGAAGTTGAGGGAACAATTAAGAAAAATAGGGTTGATACAGAAATTATGGAGGATATAATCAAAGCCAAGGCCAAGACTATACTATACATAGTTATGTGACTTTGGATAATTAAAATGACAAAGGAAAGCTTGAAGATAGTTTTGATTATGCATATCTGTTAGTAATAGTGTTCCAGGCATATCGTATGAACATGATATTTTGACTATTTGTGAGAATTAAATATTATTATGATTTGCTTTTTTATTATATATAATATTCTTGAATAATATTATTAATTATTCTAAATATTCATAATCAGTTATTATTATAGGAATAATAATGAATTAATATTAGTATAAAATTTGATTGATATTAATCGGATGAATATGTGTATGAGATACAAATTAAATTTATATTTATTTGTTGAGAATAAATATTGGATAGACTTGTTTTGAGATTAATACATAGATCAAAGTCATAAGTTAATCTTTAATAGTTATGTTATTAAATTTTTTGACCAGAGATCGTTATAGTTCTCAACATAAGGAATATTATATTTTAATATAAATAAATATTGTCTTTAATCAGATGACTATAAAGGTTATACTTGAACATAATAAGAATTATGTAGTGAGATATGAATGATTAATATAAATTTGTCCCTCTTATTATATGAGATATATCTCTAGGGTTTCTCGATAATTAAGACTGAGAAATGCATGACCATGCTCAAATGAATTAATGGAGATCAATATTATTTGTTTAGTCAGTCTAATTAAGTTTTGAATAATCAAAGATAAAACGATATAAGATTGATTTTGTCCATGTTTTAAATTCTATTAAGATATCATGAGGCAAAAAGATTATGTCATTAACTATATTAAGGTTGACTCAGATTATGAGTTTTTCATTTAATTTGGGTAGTCATAATGTCTTGTTAGAGGTCACTTATGACTTGTAGGATCAAAATGTGATTTAGGTCTACTGCTAATATTAATTGAACCTATAGTATCGCACATTAAGAATGAATAATAAAAGTTATGATTTTTCACTCTGTGTAGTAATTTAAAATGATGAGATTATTTTAAATCACAAATAACAATTTGTTATTATTTAAATTCAAATTTAATTTTGAGAAAGTTTAAATTTTTGATTTAACTAAATAAATAATTTATTACATTGAACTTGAGTTTTGATGAATAAATTTATTTAAAAGGGACATTTAAGGATTTAAATTTAAATTATTATTTAAAAGAGTTTTAAATATATAATTAAATTTTTTGTATGATTAAAACCCTAATAGACTTGTATATATATATGTGAGACATATTTGATTCAAGTAGTCATTTTTTATAAAACATAGAGAAATTCTTTCATTTTGAGAAGATGAATCTGAACTAGTATTCAATAAGATTGTTCATTATTTATTCGTGTGTAGAAACTTGTAGAGGGTAGTCATTTTTTAGAAAGGCATCACATTTGAAGATTGAAATAAATCATAACGCACACTTTGAAAACATGATGAATTGATCTACAAAAGTTAAGTTTCATTTACATTTCCTTCGTATTTTTATGAAACTCATGTGATTCTTGGTGAGTTAAGGAATAAAAAATAATAAATTTTGTTGTATTTATGTTCCAATTAGATTGGATATTCTGCCCGAAACTCCAAAAATAATATTAGAGGAACTTGTGTTTTCATAAAACTGATAATGCAATATTGATCGTATGTATGTGATGTATACATTTCTGCCATAATTTGTATTTTTAAATATATGTGATATTATGGTTTGTGCGAACGACATATATAATATGTTTTGTTAAGGTATTAATTGATTGAATTTGAAACCTAAAATGATTCGTTCATATGATTGAGAATTCAAATGAGATATTGCAATTAAAGTGTTTAAAAGCATGATATATGATTCTAGCTTTGTCTTAATCTGATTAATACATAGACTAAATTCATATACCAATTTTGATTTATTAGTGATTGTTTATGGTGGTGCCAAAATAAGTCCTATGTGTAATAAGTTACATAATATGTGTTTAATATGATTTTGATGACTTTTGGATTATTCAAAATTAATTGATAAGATCAATGAAAATTTATTGATAAGATCAATGAAAATTTATTGATAAGATCAATGAAAATTTATTGATAAGATCATAAAAATTTATTAATAAGATTAATAAAACTTTATCAATAAGATCAATGAAAATTTATTGATGAGATCAATGCAAATTAAATTTTTTTTTTTCTGGGGTTCTGCCCTCGACCCCGCGAGTGCAGTCCCAATTGACCACGTCTGCTAACTGGCTAGCGGGACCACCATAACAGCTCTACATAAATCTTATAAATTTAATTTTTTTTAAATACATGACTATTATAATTTATTTTTTTCAATACAAATTTTTTATGCTATATGATAACATTATATATTTTGCATGTTATGTTGCTTCACATGATATGCAGTATGACCTTTTTAATCAATGTGTTTTGTAAATTATTTTTTTTTCAAGGGTTGTAATTATTAAATATGGCTTGCATGCCATTATTTTTTATTGTAATATTTTAATTACTATAATAAAATAAGAGAGACAATGCAAGTCATTTGAAGTCATTCAATCCAACCATGGTGATGAAGCAGCTAGGTGTTTATGTGCAAGTTTGTGGTCAAATCAAATTCATGGAGCTGTCTATTACTACCTAAGAATAACTATTGATTTTCATATTGGCTTATGAAGATCAATCACGATTAAGGTCATATTGTGACACGCTTATTATATGCATGTATGAGATGTTATGTATGATATTATATGAGTATGTGATACTAGATATATGATAAGATTAATTGAAAATTAAAATCAATCAAGTTCACTCACATAAAATTCAAAGTTAACATGCTATCCATATTAAAATACTTATCAAATTTTTTATCACTTTAATGTGAGTTCTACCAAAGTAGAAGCACATTATGTGATATTAGTGAGACAAGATAAGTAATAGTGCTACCCATATGTTTAAAAATAATTTATCTTTATTAGGTTATCAAAATAATTTTGGGCCTAATGATATTAGATGAGATTCAAATATGTCGGGATATATGATGTCAAAATCCTATAAATAACTAAGAATTGCATGAGATGTAATTGGTAAGATTTACCTACCTAAATAACTTAATTTTAAGTGTCATGCCAAAGCTGACTTTAAGTTTAGTGAAATATGAATTTTAGTTCACTAGATTAATATGATTATTCTTGAGGGTTATTAATTTAGTAAGAATTTTTCATAATCAAAATACTTATCAAAATTTGTATTCATTGTAGATGACTAACAATAACAATAATAATTTTATTATGTCATTGTGATAAGTCCTTGAGAAGGATAAAATTATTGGGACTAACTTTTTTGACTGGTTTCAAAATTTGAGAATTATTCTCAAACAAGAAAGAAAGCTTTTAGTCTTGGATGAACCTCCCCACAAAGAACCAGCTGATAATGCTCATAGAGATGTAAGAATGCTTATGAGAAGTATCATAATAACTTTATTGATATTGCATGCTTGATGCTAGCTGCCATGAGTTCTGAACTTCAGAAGGATATGAAAAATATGGAAGCTTATAATATGACCTTCAATCTTAAGAAAATAATTCAGCAACAAGAAATGCAATAAAGGTATGAGGCTATCAATGCATTACATTCTTGCAAGTTGCTAAGGGTGCTCCAGTTTGTGCGCATGTTCTAATAATAAAAAGTTATATTGAGCACCTTGATATACTTGAATTTTTATATAGCCAAGAGTTAGCTACTGGTTTGATCCTGAATTTACTTCCTGATAGTTATGACTAATTTTTCATGAACTATAACATGAATAAATTAGACAAATCTATCTCTCAGCTGCATATGATGCTTAAAACTGCTGAGCAGAATGTTAAATTCAAGTCTGGTCATGTTTTAATGGTTCAAAATTGAAAAGGCTTCAAGATCAAGGGAAAGGAAAAGGGCAAGGGCAAAGGATAGTCCAATGCTTAGCCCAAATCCAAATTTGAAATCAAGGCTAAATTCTCAAAGGAAGGTGTTAGTTTTTTATTATTTGCAATGAACTTGACCATTGGAAGTGAAACTTCAATCTATTTTAGAGGATATAAAGAAGAAGAAAATTAATGAGACAAGTTCTTCATGTATTTATGTTATACAAATTAATTTTTTTCCTAGCTCCTGGGTATTAAATACTAGATGTGGATCACATATTTGTACAAATGTGCCAGGACTCAAAAGGAATAAACAACTGAAGAAGGGCGAAGTTGATCTACGAGTAGGCAATGTAGCAAAAGTTGTTGTTTTGGCTGTAGGTAGTTATGAACTTACCTTGCCTAGTGGGCTTTTGTTAGTTTTGGACAAATATTATTATGTTCCTACAATGTGTAGGAATAAAATTTCAGTTTCTTATTTGGATAATGATGGTTTTTCTGTTATTATTAAGAATAATAATTGCTCTATTTTTTATAAATATGCGTTCTATGCAAATCCCTATTTTTAGGATGATTTTTATGTTATGAACCTTTAAAAATTTAGTGATTATCATATCTATAACAAAACTACTAAGAAATTTAAATCAAATGATTTAAATTCAACATATCTTTGACTTTGTCATATTGGTCATATAAATGAGAAACATATATCAAAATTCCATCAAGTTGAACTTTTGCATTTATTTGATTTTGAATTATATGATAGATGTGAATCTTGTCCATTAGGTAAGATGACAAAGGATCTTTTTACTGGACATGGTGAAATGACCAATGATTTATTGGATCTCATATATATAGTTGTATGTTGGTCATTAAGTTCAGATGCTAGAGAAGGCTACAAGTACTTCATACATTTACTGATGACTTCAGTAGATATGGTTATGTATGCTTGATGAGATATAAATCTAAATTATTTGAAATATTTAAATCTTTTTACATTGAAGTATAAAACCAACTTGACAAGACAATCAAGGGACTTTGATCTGATCAAGGTGGTAAATATTTGAGCCAATAATTTTATGATCATCTTTGAACTTGTGGAATTATTTCACAATTATCTATCATTAAAACACCACAATTGCATGGTGTATCTAAGAGGAGGAATCGAATTTTATTAGATATGGTACGATCTATTAAGAGTCCAGGAGATCTTCCATTTACCTTTTGGGGTCATGCACTTGAAACAGCTCCCTTAACACTAAATTAAGTTTCATCCAAAGTAGTTGAAAAAATATCATATGAGATGTAGCCTCGTATAAGACCTAGTTTGTTATTTCTTAAGATTTTGGGTTGTAAGACTTATGTAAAACATAAAGTTTTAAATAAGCTAGAGCCTAAATCTGATAAATGTCTTTTTGTATGGTATTCTAAAAAGACTAAGTGATACTACTTTTACCATCGCATAGAGAACAAAGTGTTTGTTGCTCGGAATGATATCTTTCTAGAAATGAAATTTATTTCTAAAGAACTAGAGGGAGTAAGATATAACTTGAAGTTCAAGAATCACAAGATAATATTGGACTATTTATGGATACTTATAATCAACAAACTATTACTGACACACCTCTTATAACATAAAATTTATGTTGATCTAATAGGATACATCATGAATCCGAGAGATATAGATTTTTGGGACTGATATCAATGATGTATTATTAGTGTATTAAAATAAACCCACTACCTATCAAAAGGTTATGTTGAATCCAAAATTTGAGAAATGATTAGAGACCATGAAGTCTGAAATTCAATTCATGTATGGTAATTATATATGGACCTTGATTGTCCCACCTGAAGGTATAAAGACCATTGAGTGCAATTGTGTTTTTAAAAAGAAAATTGACATGGATAATAAAGTGTATACTTACAAAGCAAAGCTAGTTGCAAAAGATTTCAAATAAATTCATGGTATAGACTATGATGAAACTTTTTCACCCGTAGTTATGCTTAAGTCTATCAGAATTCTTATTGTCATTATTGCATATTATGATTATGAGATTTGATAAATAGATGTTAAAACTATATTTCTTAATGGAAACTTACTTGAGAATGTATACAAGACACAACCTAAAGGTTTTATACAACCTAAGAATTCTGGTAAAGTATGTAAGCTTTAAAGATTCATTTATGGTTTAAAGCAAGTCTTTTGGAGTTGGAATCTTCATTTTGATGAGTCAATCAAAGGGTTTGGATTTGTCAAAAATGAAGATGAGCCTTTTATTTATAAGAAAATTAGTGGGAGAGTAATTGTATTTTTGGTCTTATATGTGATGACATTTTATTAATTGGGAATGATATTACTATCTTGCAGAATGTCAAGTCTTGGTTAAGAAAATATTTCTAAATGAAAGACTTAGGCGAAGCTTCCTATATCATTGGGATAAAGATCTATAGAGATAGACCTAAGACTAATTGGTCTAAGTCAAAGTACTTACATAAACAAAGTACTGAAACAGTTTAAAATGCAAGATTCTAAGAGAGGACATTTCCCCATGTTTCATGGTATTTCTATTAGCAAATATCAGTGCCCTAACACTAAAGATGAGCAAGAGTGGATGAGTATGATTTCTTATGTCTCAGCAATAAGATTTATCATGTATGTCATGTTGTGCACTAGACCAAATATATCTTATGCTTTAACATAACGAGTAGATACCAGTCAGATCCCTGTGAGAATCACTGGACAGCTGTAAAAAATATTATTAATTATTTCAGAATGTCAAAAGATATGTTCTTGGTGTATGCTGGATTGAAAGAATATATGGTTGTAAATGGTTGCACAAATGCAAGCTTCTAATTTGACAAGATGATTTTTGATCATAATCGAGATATATGTTTTGTTTAAATGATGGTGTAATTAGCTAGAAATGTTCATTACAAATCACCATTGCTGATTCTACAATTGAAATTATATGCATTGCATCATCTGATGCAACAAAGAAAGTAGTTTTGATCAAGAAGTTCATTACTGATCTTGAAGTGGTTCCTAGCATTACAAATCCTATTGATGTTTATCATGACAATAATAGTGCTATTGCACAAGTAAAGAAATCTAGATCATATCAGTGATCCAAACACAATCTTAGGCATTATCATCTCATTTGAGAAATCATTGAGAGAGAGGTGATGTTAAAATATATAGAGTTTCAACAGATGATAATGTTGCTGATCCATTGATTAAGCCTCAACGACAAATAAAGCATGATTGTCATGCTAGGTTCATATGTATTAGATACATTGATCAATTGGTCTAACACAAGTGGTAGATTGTTAGTAATTGTGTTCTAGGCTTATCGTATAAACATAATATTTTGACTATTTGTGAGAATTAATTATTATTATTATTTGCATATTTATTATATATAATATCTTTCAATAAATATTATTAATTATTCTAAATATTCATAATCAGTTATTGTTATCAGAATAATAATGAATTAAGATTAGTATAAAATTTGATTGATATTCTTTAGATGAATATTTGTATGAGATACAAATCAAATTTATATCTATTTTTTGAGAACAAACATTGGACAAACTCGTCTTGAGATTAATATATTGATCAAAGTCATAAGTTATTCTCTAATAGTTATGTTATTAAATTCTTTGATCTGAGATCGTTATAGTTTTCAACATAAGGAATATTGTGTTATGATATAATCATTATCTTTAATCAGATAACTATAAAAGTTATACTTGAACATAATTAGAATTATGTAGTGAGATATGAGTGATTAAGATAAAAATTTTTTCTCTTATTATAAGAGAGATATCTCTGAGTCCCCTCCTCATTAAGACAAAGGAATATATGTTCGTGCTCAAATGAATTGATGGAGATCAATATTATTTGTTTAGTCAGTCTAATTAGGTTTCGAGTAATCAAAAATAAAATGATATAAGATTGACTTTGTCAAATGCTTTATATTCTATTAATATATCATGAGACAAAAGGATTATGTCATTGGTTATATTAAAGTTGTCGTAGATCATGAGCTTTTCATTTAACTTTGTTAGTTATAATGTCTTGTTAGAGGTCACTTATGACTTGTAGGATCAAAATTTGATTTAGGCCTACTATTAATGTTAATTGAACCTATAGGATCGTACATTGATAATAAATAATAATGGTTATGAGTTTTCACTCTCTATATTAATTTAAAATGATGAGATTATTTTAAATCAATAATAACAATTAGTTATTATTAAAATTCAAATTTAATTTTGAGAAGTTTAAATTCATGATTTTAATAAATAATTAATTTGTTACATTGAACTTTAGTTTTAATGCATAAATTCATCTAAAAGAGGTTTTTAAAATTTTGAATTTAAGTTATTATTAATTAAAATAATTTTAAATATATAATTAAATTCATTTATGACTAAAACATAAGTAGACTTGTATATATATATATATATGTGAGACATTTGATGCAAATAGTCATCTTTATAAAACAGAGAAATATCTTTTCGTTTTGAGAAATGAATCTTAACTAGCATTCAACAAAATCGTTCATTATTTATTCATGTGTAGATACTTGTAAAGGGTGGTAGTTTTTCAGAAAGGCAACGCCTTTCAAGATCTGAATAAACAGGATGTACACTTTGAAGACTTGACAAATCGATCTATAAGAGGTGAGTTTCGTTTACTCTTTGTATTTTTATGAAACGCATGTGATCACGCATGTGATCCTTGGCGAGTTAAGGGATAAAAAATTATAAATTTCGTTGCATTTATGTTCTAATTAGATTAGATATTTTGCTTAAAACCCTAACAATATCACCATGAATTTGATGTTATATAATGAAAATATCGAAGGAAAGCATGAATATAAAGTCATAGATATGTACAATATTGGGATTTTGGTCATATACAATGAATCAATCCATCAGAAACATAAAGACAAAGTCATGGCTTTGCACAATACTATGAATTTGGAGTTATAAAATGAAAAATGCAAGAAAAACTATAAAGTAAAAGCCATGACTATGCTTAGTATCATGATTTTGGTGATCCAAAAAAAAGGAAAAGAAAAGTTAAAAGGCAAAGCGATGGCTATACTCAAAGCCATAACTTTGAGGATCCATGAAGAAAAAGGAAAAGCCATCATAGAAAAAGTCATGACATTCACCAAAGTCACAAGATCTAATGAAGATGGCCATGAATCATTTGTAGCTAAAGCAAACCAAAAAAAAAACAAGAATGAAGTAAAATAATATACTAAGATGCTAGCATAGATAATAAAGATCTATAATGGAGGAAAGAAAGTTTTTATGGTCTAGCTATAGATGTAAAATATATCATTGCTCGGAAGGAAACCTAAGGATTTTAATGTGATTATTAACAAGTCCACATGAAGTTTTCTATTATTTTGAGATGTTATAATACTCAAACTTAGTCATATAAAAAAATATGTTTTTCTTAGAGATGTTGATTTTTTTTTTGTTTTGGAGGATGAAATTATTGCTCGGGGTTGAGCAATTATTATATTGTGTGAGTTTATTTGATATTCAAATTATCAAATATTTTTATATATTTTAATAATTTTTGATGATTTATAGGTATGAAATAAGATAATTATGGATTGATTTCATAATTTTTGAGTTTTGCTTATTTTTAATGAATAGTCATGAAATTGATAGGTTTTTGGATGTATTTGACTGAGGAGTAAGGTATGAAGTCTCACATTATTTTGACATTCACTCTTAGCCAAAGTTGTGGATTTTGAGCTACAAAAAATTAAAACCTAAATGTACTCATGCTAAAGGCATAGAAATTATTTAGTAATGTAATTTTTGGAACATAAAATATTATAGAGAGCATTACTAGAGTACGTTCATTCCTTAAGGTCATGACTCTTGTCCTTGAAGGAAAGAAAATATATGACTTTTATATTTGGATTAATTATTAGAAAGATGATATCTTTGCAACACCATGCCAATATGATATATAAGAAAAGTGAAGGCCAGTATTATGACCACTCAATTCTACAAATACTTGAGACACATGAAAAACTAATTTTTGTGTTATGATCATTTTTCATTGTCGTGACCATAGAATACACATGAGAGGTATTCTCTTGACCATATAATGATTAAGAGAAAGTGTAAATCTTTTATATGATAATTAATTGTATATATCTTAGAAGAATTAGTTCTTAATTGTGATAGATGTTATATAAAATATTTTTCTAATGATTTTACTTTTTGTGTGGGAGTCTCATTGTCATTGAGAAGAATGGTGATAGGCAATTCTTAGGACATATATAAGTATGTTGTCACTTATAATATGATGATATTCCTAGTGACTTGCATTCACTCGTATAGTTCACACCGATGAAACTTATAGGAAGTATATGTAAATTATGTGAGTATGTTGGATACAAAACTAAAAATATAAATTCTTATAAATCATGTTAATTTTTGGTCTTTATAACACCTACAACTAGGGAACATCGAGAGTAGCACTATTATGACAAGCTCTTGAAGTAACCACAAGGACAATTGATAAGTTGCCTAAAAAGTATGAGATTATATTTGAATCTTAAATAGAGATGATTTATTGTATCAATAGTGATGTATCAAGTGGACAACTTTGAAAGTAGCACTATTAAGATATGCTTAATTGTAATAACCACCTTATATTCCATTATGTAAAAGAGTTATTATACAATAACCCAATATTTGTCCTATGTCTACATTTAATATAATACAAGCTAATTTAAATTTACAATATATCAATTAAATGAACAAACACGTGGATCTAAGATTGATTCCACTATTTGATTATCTAATTTTATAGAATTGAGTTGTCTCATTTTTGAATAAATGAAATATTAATATAATTCTTATGGGATTGATATCTAGATGAAATTAATCTTTATTACTTGTATGACCCATATAGTTGCAGATCTATATTGATGAGATAATCTCATTATTAAGTTGTTGGGATACTACCTAATTCTCAAAATTAAACATCATAACAAAGTTACAATGATTATCACCATAGAGTTGATTCCTATGATGGCTCCTCATAGCTCTTTCTTTCATATTTTACTACTTATAGCATAAATTATCTCTGCTCAAGATTTATTCACAAATTCATATCTTTTAGATTACTAATCAACTATCCGTGATGGTTACTTCATATGTACATTCTTATTCTCTAGCCTTAAGTATCATAAATCTTAATAATTAATATGATTTATTAATATTTATACTTTCAACTTCTTAAGTGTTATAATTTTACAATTAACATATATTTTCTACCAAACTCACTGGTAGGAATAATATGGGTTAAAGCAACTCAAAGAGTTGTCACAACCTTGTGATTCAAAATAACTCATACATGTTCCATAGATTACTTATTATCATTTTTATAGTAATAATATGACTCTCACACTAAAGATTAAAATTTTATTTTTTAAATATCCGTATCAATTAAGGATTAGTTCTTCTAAGATATGTTCAATGGAGTAGTATGTAAAATTATTCATACTTTTGACTTTGTGAGCACCATACTTATATTGATTAACATACCTTCATTTTGGGTTTTAATATATAGATTTGTTATTGGTATTCAAACTATAAAACATTCTTGTGTATTTTGGGTTTTAATATATAGATGAGAAAAGTGAGTTAATATTAGTTGATTTCATGACTTTAGTATTTTAGAAAGTTTTAATTAATAATGATGAAATCAATAAGCTTTGGAGGTATTTAGTAGTGAGAGTAGATCATTATGTCTCATGTTTTTTTGGTATTCATTCTTAAACAAAACTCTACCTAATTGGTTGAAATAATTCTTGTATTCCATGACCCTACTAACTCATCAGCATATCTTTCTAGTATGTGACACATTTTCAATAACTGTGATATTATTAGAGTCATGCCATTAATTCTTTCTCGTAGGAACCAAATACCACACTAATATTTAAGGTCGTGATCAAGTCAAGTACTATGACTTTATCTTTAATATGACTCAATATTTTCAAGTTATAATCACAGTCTTTTTTATTATGATATGACTTTTGAGCTACAAAAAATTACAGTCATAGGTACTCATGCCAAAATTATGATAATTATTTTAATCTATGATTTTGGTATACTAAATATTACATAGGACTTTACTTGAGATTGAGTATAGTCATTTCAAAGACTAAGACTCTTATGTTCAAAGGAATGCATAACCACATCTTGTGCACTCAAGCTAAGAACCAATATCATGGCAACCCCACAATATTATGGAAATATGATATATGAGAGAAGATAAGTTCAAGGTTGTGACCATCTATAGTCATGGACACCTAAGACACAAAGGAAAATTTTTGTTACGGTTATTTTCCAATGCTATGGCCTTGGACAATTCACAAAAGACCTTCTAAATGTGACCCCTCCTCAGCACCAAGATTTATTTATGGACTACAAATAGATAAAGACATGAAGTTACAACCATTGCACAACATCCTAATTTAATGTTATATAGACTTTAGGCCTAAGTAATGGTTATTATCGGTGTCATGACTTTGTATTATAAAATGAGCAAGAAATAGTAGAGAGTCAATGTTGTTTTCTAGAGTAACAACCTCATGCAGAATAAATGAAGTCGGAAGTTGTGACTTTCTTTTGACATCTATGACTTCTGACTTAGAGTTATGCAAAGTCACTCGAGTATAAAAGTGAAAGATATAGATATTTCAATCTTTCTCATTTATTTTTCTCTCTTATATTACAAACAAAGTAACAATTATCATCAAACACTATAGATGAATTTCATACTACCTAGAGATTTCACATGCAAGCAAGGGACATAATATTAATACTAATCCCTAAAGTTGAGGGCACAACTCTCAAACTCTTCTCCTCTAGGTATGCATTAAAGAATTTATACCAAACTAGCATGAATCTAGGATTTATGTAATTTGAGATATGTGATATGAATTGATTTTTTTTATGGATGAATGAATTGTTTTCTTTATTTTATATATGAATATTGATGGATGATAATTATATATAACTTGAATTAGTGTTATGATTATTGGTAAATTTATATGAGATTGTCATGATAGAAAATAGAAGGTAAGCCACATGGCTCACTCATATATATGGTATGAAGAAAATAATTTTTCTTTCGACTAAGATGCATGAGATCAAATAATACAATTAAACCTAAAATTTAAGTATGATAATCATCATGAGCATGTCACTTATGAAGCTAAAAGTATGAATACTTTTACATGCTAATTCATTGTATATATTTTAAAAGAATTGAATCTCAATTATGATTGTTGTTTTATAGAATATTTTTCTAAGTGATTCACATTTAGTATGATAGTTGTATCACCACTAAGGAAGATGATAACGAATAATCTCTGAGACATGTATGAATATGTTGTGACATATAAGGTAATGACAAAATTTATAAGCAGTTTCTATCTGTGTGATTCTCATTAGTGAAACTAGACGGAAGTATAATTTAATTATCTAAGTATAATACTTATAAAGCCGAAAGTGTAAATACTTATAAATTATGTTTATTTATGATTTTTATATTATTTGAGAACATGTAATAAAATTATACATATGAAATAATTTTTGAGGATAATTGACAAAGTTATCTAAAAGGTATGAGATTATGAATGACTTATAAGAAGAGATGAATTATTATTTCAATAGTAACATACCAATGGGATAACTATAGCTAAATTATTATTGGGATAAGCTCAATGATGGCAAACACCTTGTATGCTATTAGAGAAAGAAGTCATTACACAATGCCCAAATTTTTATTTTGTGTCCAATATAATATCATTAGAGCACCTTAAATAATATAACATAGATAAAATACATAACTCATAGAACTAAGATCATCTAATATTTTTAGTATCTATTTTACTGAAAATGGATTGTTTAATTATTGAATAACTAAATTGTTGATATAATACTTATATGAGATAGATATCTAGATAAAAATCTATTTAAATACTTATATGACCTATGCACTTGTGGATCTCAATCGATAAGATACTCTCATTAATTTGTTTTTGAGACATCACATAATTGATAAATTTAGAGGGCATAACAAAGTTATAAAAAGTTTTTAGTACTATTACTAATGTTTTTTTTGTTTGATTAGTCAACATGAATTGATGTGATTATTTTTAAAAGGAAATTTTTTTTTTCATTAGTTTAGATAGTATTGAATTTGATGATTATTCTCTAATTTAAAACTAAATCTTGTTAACTTGTTTGAATGGGATGATTGTATTTTGATTTTATTTATTTTCTTCGATTCTTTTTTTCTTTATCTTTTTTTAGTATTCATTTATAAGTTAAAGCTCTAGTATTGAGCTAACCTTTATGGACTCATAAATCAAAAGAACTAGAAACACTTTTTCCCAATAAAAAACTGATAAAGACTTTATGGAGGGAAGCATAAGAAATAGAGAGATTCAAAGAAATAATGGTAGAGCTATCCAATAGCCCATCAACTACTATATATTGGTGAATTATTAGAAGCTCATTGTGATGGAAAATTATATTGGGTTTTTTTTTGCAACCATTTGTAACCTAATGGCTGCAAATATGGTTAGAGCTTGAAGCTAAGTTTTAGAGATATGTGGCACTATGAAAATGAATGTAGTTAGTCCAGATACAATAAAGTTATGTTTATTTATATTTTCATTAAGTGATAAGGGATATAGTTGGTTCTAATATTTATAATGAAACTCCAATAAGAGTTGAGATGAATTAGTGATGACTTTTCACATTAAATTCATGCCAACTCAATTTTTATTTCAATTATAGAGTGAGATAAGTCGATTCTGACATGAGGAGCATGAGACCTTTTATGATGCTTAGGACTTTTAAGGAGTAGTTAGTCCAAATAAGTCAAGGTGTGTGGTTTATATAGCCGTTTGAATGTATATTATAAAAAAATTATAAGAGGCAAATCAATTGTTTCATGAGCTAGTAAAAATAATTATTAAATTCTAATAGATCATCATTTGATAGAAAACAATCCAAAGTATTAGAGTTGGATATGTTCACTACTATTGAAGTAAAGTTGGGATACCTTTTGAGGGAGCTTGATAATCAAACAAAAAAAAGAAGAATATCAGGAAAAAGATTGCTTCTTTACATCCACATGAATTGGTGGACTTGAATTCTATTTATCAAATAGAACAAGCTAATCAAATATAGAACAAAGATTATGTGTTTCAACTAACAATAATGTCTTAATGCATTATCATCCAAATATAAAGAATCATGGGAATTTTTATATGGATGCTATGAGAGTGGACTACGACATATCTAGCAATCCTCTAGAAATATTAGGAATAATGTGGTGAATTACACTAATCAATGAGACTTTAGTTTTATTTTCCAACCATCACCGAAGGATGAGAATCCAATTTTGAATGAAGGGGTATAAGCTATCCAATCCAAATTAAAGAAAATGAATGATGCCCTAGATAATTTGATGTTGGTGCTTGAAGCATGGATAAATAAAATAAGTTAGGTTAATGAAGAACATAATGTATCATCTCGATTAGTTAGCATTATCAATAAAGGAAAGAGGAGTAAACAAATTTCCAAGTGATATGGAAGTAAATCCAAATAATTATTTTTAAGTATTGCTAAGAAGTGAAAAAGAGGTTACTAAGGCATTCTGAACAAAATAATTTTAAAACTTTTGTGAAAGATTGTGTTGTGACTCTTCCAAAATTTATTGCTCAGAAACTACAACAGTATTTTGAATAAGAAAGAACAACCCCAACTAAATAGAACATGGATGATGATAGCCATGATGTCATGATACTTAACAATGCTATGGCTCTAAAAGAAGTGCAAAATTAAAGTTCATTCGAAGATAAGAAAAAATGGAAATGACGAATTAGATGGGAAGATGATGCTTACCCAAGGTCATTGAAAGAGAAATAAATTATAATAGAGTTAAAAATAAGTTTCTGATGAATCTTTTATTTTCATAATGATTTAGGAATGAAAAATTAAATGAACACTTAAAAATATTTCTTAATATATTTGAATGTTAGAAGTGAACATATCATTTTTTGAAGCTCTGAGCCAAATACTGAATTATATTAAATTTATGAAAAACATTATGAGTAGTTAGAAGAAGTTAGAGATCTATGAAATCATGAATATGAGAAGTACAATATAATCATTCAAAGAAAACTTTCGAGTAAATTGAAAGACCCTGAAAGTTTTATTATATTTTGTGCTATTTGAGATTACACATTTTGGAAAGTATTATATGATATAATATCAAATATATATTTGATGCTCCTATCCATTTTATAAAGATTGAATATCAACAAAATTATTTTATTATCTTTTTCACTCCAAATGATAAATCGAATTATCAATCACCCAGATGAAATCATCGAATATTTATTGGTCAAGGTATGTGTCTTATTTTTTTATCCAGTGGATTTCATTTCATTATATTGGATTTGGAAAAATATGACTGTGTCACTAATATTAAGATGATGATTTATGGTCATGGAATATTCTATTATCAATGCCAAGAAAAGGGAGTTCACTCTCTATGTTAGTCAAGAATAAGTAAAATTTAATTTTTATAATAACTTATGGGGCCTAGATGATGATGAACCAAGGTATTAGACAAGCAATAATCTCTATATTATAATATAAAAAAAAGTCAATTTTTAGTAGAATGATTTTGTTGAAGACTACTACTACATAAAGATGGAGAGTGCAAAACTAAAGAACAACTTTAGAGTTGTGATAGTGATGAGATAAGGAATATAAAGAATTATATTAAAGTTATGCAAATCAGGAAATAGGAGAAGATGAATGGTAGGAAGTTATGATATTCTTCAAAGTTATGACTTTTGAGGAGTCTTATGTTGACAGCCCTATAAGGAGAGACATCGATGGAGAAAGATAGATTGAGATAGAAAATATGAAAAAAAAAATTCAAAGATAAAAGTCATAGCTATTTATAACACCACAACTTTGGTATTTCATAATAAAAATATCTAAGAAAAGCTAGAAGACAAAGCTATAGCTATGCAAATTATTGTAACGTTTAGATTATATAATGAATTAATCAATTAGAAGCCTAAGGAAGAAGTCATGGCTATGCATAGTATTATGAATTTAAAGATATAGAAAAAAGGACAAGTAAAGTTGTGGTAGTACTTGGCATAATGATTATGCAGATCCAGAATGAAAAGGTTCAATGGGGTGGAGAAGAATGAGCCATGATACTCACGAAATTCATAGCATCAAAAGAGTAAACAACTCGAGAAATAAGTGTTACTAAAGAAAGACTAAGAGAAGAGACCAACAAAAAGAAGATAAAATAATATAATGAGTTGATATGGACATCAGAGATCTTCAATGGAGTAAAAGAGATTTTAATAATATAGCTATGGACATTAAGCATAGCTCTGCTTAAAAGATAACCCAAAGATTTTGTTTCTATAAATGGTATGTACTAAACACCTATATCTCAATAACCCACAAATATAATCATGAAACTCTAACCTACCATGATTATCAACATGTCTACTTAAAGTTACTCCACTATGTATAGATCGTATGTTACTCAGTCCTTTTCATAGAAATTTGTAGTGATGATTTTTTTAAATGAAGACTTTTTTACTCGGGGATAAGAAATTGTTTTAGTATAAGTGTTTGTTTGGTATTCAAACTATCGAATATTCTTATGTATTTTGGTAGTTTATAAAAATGTATAGACATGAAAAAGAAAATAATATGGATTGATTTCATGACTTTAGTATTTGGAGAGTTTTTATGAATAGTCATGAAGTCAATAAGTTCTAAAGGTATTTAGAATATGTGGTAGATCATTGAATCTCTTATAGTTTTAGCATCTATTCTTAGATTAAACTCTACTTAATTTGTTGGGTCAATTTTTATATCTCATGACTCTAATAATTTATTAGTATAATCTTTTCAATATGTGACATATTCTCAATAGTTGTGATATTATCATGGAGTTATAATCATATTTAGCCAAACAAATTCAAACAACTATGATATTAATTCTCAGTCATATCAATCAAGTACCCCACTAGTACTCAATGTCATGGTCAGGTCCAAGTATTATGATATTATTTTTTTAATATGACTCAACAGTCTCAAATTAGAGTAGTAGTTTTTTTTTTGCAAATTTTTGAGTTATATAAAATTATAGTCACAACTACTAATGTCAAAATTTAATAATTATTTAAAGTCAACTTTTAGGATGCTAATTGTTATAGAGAATATTATTTGAGTATAATCAGTTCTAAGGTTATAACTTTTGTCCTCAAAGAAAGGCATGACTATAACATGTATACTCAAGATAAGTTCCAATGACATGACATCATCATTGTGTTCCAACAACATAATATATAAAAGAAGAAAAAATCAATATAAAGAGCATCCATAGTGTCATAGGCACTTGAGAGATGTGAAAGGAAACTTTTGTGTCTTGATCATTTCTTAGTGTTATGGCTACGAACAACACACAGAAGACCTTCTCGACTCTGTATCCACTCCTCTACACAATAGCCCATTATAGAATCAAATAAACAAAGTCAATAAGCCCTAACCACTTCATAATACTATAACTTTGTGTTATAAAAGATTAGGCCTAAGGCATGATCATTTTCAGTAATACAACTTTGTGATACAGAAAAATCAAGATATAGAATAGAGTTGTGATCATTTTTTAGAGCGTGATATCAAGCTAAAATGATAAAATCTGAAGTTGTGACTTTATTCTAAAATTTATTATTTCCTACTTAGAGTAATGCAAGTTCGTTAGATTATAAAAGTAGAAGATAAATACATTTTGATTTTTCTCATTTCTTCTTCTTCTCACTCATGCAACAAACAAAATCATAAAAATTACTAAATTTAGGGGTGAATTTTTCACTCCATAGAGGTCACATGAGCAAAATGTAATGAATGATTAATGTCAATTCCTAGAATTGGGAGGAGTAACTTTCAAACATCTTTCCTCTAGAGATTAATTTGAGAATTTGTACCAAATTAACATAGGTTTAGAGTATATATAATTTAAGGTATGTAATATAAATTAATCTTATTTATTAATGAAAGAATAATTTTATTTATTTTATGTATGGATATTAATGGATTGTAATTAAATAAAACTTTAATTAGGGTATTGATTATTTGTAGGTTCGTGTAAGATTATCATGATGGTCAGTGATAAGCAAACCAAAAATTTTACTTGTGCATATAATAGGAAGAAAGTGATAGCCCTTCTGACTGAGATGTTTGAGATAAATATATAAGTTTAACCCCAAAATTTCGGTATATTAATCATCATGAGTATAAACACTTATGAATTCAAAAATATGAATACTTTTACATGTTAATCTATTATAGATATCTTAAATGAATTGGTTAAAGATTGGGATGAATGTTATATATACTACTTCCAAAGAGATTACCTTTTATGTGCAAGTTACATCATCATCGAGGAAGATGGTGATAAATAATTTTCAAGACATGCAAGAGTATTTTATGACTCATAAGATGATGATAACTTTTATGAACTACTTATACTTATATGGTTTTCACTGATGATATTTTAAGGAAGTGCATATTAATTCTACAAGTATGATACTTAAGAAGTTGAAAATACAAATATTTACAAATCATTTTAATATGTGATCTTTATGATATTTGTGTCCGAGAATAAGAGTGCGCATATGAAATAATCATTAAGGATAGTTAACTGAGAAGCCTGAAAAGTATGTGATTATTAATGACTCTTGAAAAAAAAAATGAATTATTATCTTGGTTATGACATATTAAGGGATATCTATGAGGGGACTATAATTGGGATGAGCTTAATAGTAATAATAATTATGTATGCTATTAGAGTAAGAAGTCATTGTATAACATATTAATCTTTAGTTTGTGTCCACCATATTATAAGTTTAGCAACATAAATAGTATCACATAGAAATAAATAAATTATGGACCTAGGATTGTCTAACAGTATGAGTATCTATTTTATTAAAAGGGTTATCAAAATATTGATCAAATGAATTGTTGATAGAATCTTTATGCAATCAATAATTATATAAAGTCTATTTTATTATGTATATGACTCATATACTTGTCAATTTTAATTGATGAGATTTTCTTATTAATGAGCTTTTGAGATATTACTTAACTAATAAAATCACTAATACTCTCATCTTCGCGAGCATTATACTCATAATGATAAGTGTATCTAAAATTTTGGGTTTAACATAGGTTTGTCTTATGCATCACAATCGAAAAGGCATGCATTTTCTCTATACTATATACTCGAGTGATCCTCATGATTTACTTATTATTATTCATCAGATAACACACTTGGGCTCGCTAATATTTAAATCTCTAATTCAAATTATATTTAATGACCAGTTTCATTAACTTTCACTTTAAAACATAAATCAAATACATTACTCATAAAATCATTCATATATCACATAAATCATTATCCTTTATGAGAATCTAGGATATAAACCCTATCCCCATATTATTTTCATTCATTTCTTTAATCCAGCATGGGGGTTGTCTCTATAACATAAAGCCATTATGCTAGAAATGATCATAATTTTGACTTTGGTTTTTTTTATATAAAATATTCATAGCACTAGGAATGTTCATGGCTTTGGCTTTGGATTTTATTTTGTATCAAATGATTATGATACTATGAAAGACCATGATTTTGACTTTGATCTTTCTTTTATATCAACTGGTTGTAGTGCTGAATGGTTGTGGTTTTGGAAATTTGCCTATACATTTAAATCATGGTTTTGCTTTCTATTGAAGGCAAGAGTCATGGTCTTGGGAAGTGGTCTCGCTTTAGTAGTATCCTCTATATCGTTATGTGCACAAAATTTATGAAACTGGATAATTATCATTAATTTGGCCGGTATATTTTGGATTTATAATTTTTTATATCCTAAAAATCATAGCTTTATGAAATGATTGCAGCTCTGACTTTAGAATACAAAATCTTAGTAAAGATAAAGTCATAATACTAAAATCTTAATTACTATTATATAAAATTAAATTAATATCATAACTATTTATCTTTATCTTTATTTTTATCTTTATCTTAGTAAAGATAAAGATAAAGTTAGTAAATATAACTTTTAGAATTAGTAAGGAACTTAATTACTATTATATAAAATTAATATCACAACTATTTAATTATTATGAGATAAATATGAGTCCAAGATTATATTATAGCAAAAAGAATATGTTGCATAGTTGAAGAATTATGTTAATAAGGTAGTAAAGCTATAGTATACAAAGATTGTCATGATGTAATAAGTAGAGTTTCAGAACACTATTAAGTGAGAAATAACTGCCTAAACATTATTGGTTTAAAAAATTATTAACACAGCAATCTATCTGCTCAATGGATGTCCAACTAAAGTATTTAAAGGTTTCACTCTATTATAGGCTTGGAGTAGGAGAAAATTGAATGTACATCACTTAAAAGTATTCGAGAGTATCTGCTACTCTCACATATCAAAATCTATTAGACATATGTTAAACTCCAAGAGTCTAAAATGTATTTTTGTTGGATACAGTCTGCAATCCAAAGGTTACAGATTGTATTCACTAGAAACAAAAATATTTCTGGTAAGCAGATATGTAATCTTTGATGAAAATGCTAAATGAGAAAGTGACATGCAAAATATTAATGTACAAAAAAGCAGTATTCAAGGATGAAATCTAGGTTTTTCGACATATAATACTATTGAAAGCAAGCCAATATATGATCCTAGTTCTCATTTTAAGTCTGATATAGACATAGAAATGCATGATAAAAATAATATATCAGTTGAGTATAAAATATTAGAAGAGATATATCAATGATATAATTACTCCTCAGTTGAGCTCCTCAACAATGAAGAGGCAATAAAATACCAATTATGAGTTGATGCTAGGATGATATAAATGTCTGTCATAGAGAAAAATCATACTTGGACATTAGTAGATTTACCCCAAAATAAATACAACATTGGAGTTAAGTGGTTGTTTAAGCTTACAAATCAATCAAATAGCAATCAACCCATTTATAAGGCTAGATTAGTGGCAAAGGATTATTCCTAAAGGGCTGACACATATTATTTCGAAATCTTTGCTCCAATAGCAAAGTTATAAACTATAAGGTTCTAATAGCTTTAACTAGATAGAAAATATGAGCTATATTCCAACTAGACATAAAATATGTCTTCTTAAATAGTAATCTAAAGGAAGATATCTATACTTGGTATCAACAAATAAACTCATACTTATTGGATTCAAACGAAATATGAGTAAGCCAACACTATATATTAAAAGAGATAGAAATTTTGGAATATTGATTGTGTTAATCTATGTAGATGACATAATTTTTACAAATAATAAACCTTAATTGGTTGAAGCCTTTAGACATGACATGCTAGATAAATATGAAATGTCAGACTTAGGCTCACTAACCACTTGGGGTTTAAAATCATTCAAGACTCAAGTTGTGTAACAGTGTACCTAATCAAATATATTTAATCAATATTAAACAATTATGGCATTGAGGGCTGTAACTCTATTTCTATATCCTTAATTATAAATCAAAAATTAATTTCTGCCCAAAGTAAAATAATTAATGGTAAAATATATAAAAGTCTAATTAGTAGTATATTGTATGTATTTGCCACACGACCCGAATATAATGTATGCAGTACACTTGTCTAGATGTATAAATGCACCTAATCATATTCATCTTAGTTGCTATTAAATGAATCTTAAGATATCTTTAATGGACCTTAGACTTAGGATTAAAATACTTTAGAATTAAACACACTAAAATAACCGGTTACTGTGATAGTGATTGAGGGGATGTCCAAAAGACTATTGAAGTATTTCTGGATACATCTTTACACTAGGATCTGCAGCTGTGCCTTGGTCATCCAAAAAATAATCTACTATTACACTATCAACTACTGAAGTTGAATATATTTATGCTTTAGTAGCAATTTCACATGCATTATAGACGAGAAAGTTACTGATTGATTTGGATATGTAAAAGAATGGCTGCTATATTGTGGGATAATCAAGTCATCATATCCATAGCTAGTAATATTGTAATACATAGCAGAACAAAATATATAGGGCTTAAGTATCATTTTATTAAAGACACAATTGGAACAAATGAAAACAAATTAGTTTTTTATAGATTTAAAGAATAGTTAACTAATATTTTCATTAAATCATTACCTAGAGAAAAGCTAGTCTACATGAGAGAAAACCTAGGACTCGTATCAATTATATCAAATGAGAGTTATGTTGGTAATGAGTTTATATTTGATGCACTTGGACTAACAATATTATTATTAACTTATGAGTCTATCCTTCTGATATATCAATAAATGAGTTATTAAAATATGTCCGGTTACACCATTTGAAATAAAGTTACTTTTGACTCTTACCATATTTTTTAACAAGTGATATATAAGCATTATTTTTCTTTTTCATTAGTGGGTGAATACCATTTTTTTTGATATTGTGATTTATTGTGCTTGATTCTCTCTTTTTGGTGATTTTTTCTTCTCTTGATTTCTCTCTTTTTTTTCTTCTGGTGTTCTATAATCTTTGTTGTATCAAAGAATTGTAATCAAAATATAACAGCTAGTTCATTCTTCCGTTTTGTTAGTAAATGAACTCTATTATCACTATTCATTCTTCCTTTTTGTTTGATGATATACATCTGTATGAAAATTTCTAACAGCTGGTTCACCCTTTTATGTTTGATAATTTATTTGGAGATGATAAAGAAATAATTAGGTTTAGCTCGCAACCCATATCAATCGTATCCAATCACCTGACATAAGTAGGGCATTGTAATTTGATACTATAAATGTTGACACTTTAATCTTGCAATTTCTTGCACATGCATTTTATGTCAACTATTCTAAGAATTATAGGTTATCTCCATAGGAAGAAAGTGAGTTCATTTCATCAGAATTCATACAAAGTAATCTCTCTGCGAAACCCATTAAATATGCCATTAGTTGCAACTTGCAACTTGTTCACCCATTATATAATTAGCTTAATTAGAATATATCTAAAATATTTATGTAAATATATTAAAATATTATGTATTATGGAAAGTAATTGTGGATATCATCATTGTAGTAACTCTAAAGCTGTTAACTCTCTATCTCTGCTTTATAGTTTCTATGTATTATGGAAAGTAAATATATTAAAATATTTATGTAAATATATTAAAATGATATGTCTCATTGCATGTGATCGGTGATAACATTCTGATTCTGATGATAATATTTTTATTATACACCTGGTGTGATGAGCCTAATTGATAGTGGAAAAAAAATGATTATTTTTTTTGGTCGATTTAGAGTTAAAAAGATGACTTGTATAAATAAAGCGACAAATCTTGTTGTCATGGTAAAATCATAATCACTAGAATGCAATCTTATAGAAATGGAAAATATTTTGAAACACTACAATAAACATGGAAAATAGTGATGGTTTCATTCTTTTTATTTATATATTAATCTATCTATATTTGATTTTATATTTCATTTTTATTTTTGAATTTAAATTTAATTTGTAATTTTTTTAAAAATAATTAACAAAAGAATATCCAAAGAAATTATGTTCTTGGAAAACCTTTTTCGACAAAAAAAAATAAAAAAAAAATCCTGATCCTTGGGGAAATGTTAATCCTAATCTCTTGGGAAAATCAACATCACCAGACTAAAATAATTAAATGTAATTATTTCATATTATTTTTGGAATAATATGTTTGAATATTATAAAAGTATTCACCAGCACTTTCAACACATACTAAGGCGCACGATTATTCATCAATTCTTTTGAATTTGCCTTTATGCAATGGCAAAAATTTTAACATATACAGCAGACACAAATCTTTGCATGTCTTTTTTTTTTTTGTTTTTTGTTTTTTTTTTAATTTAGCACCATTCGTCCTACACAAGCCATCATATTTTAGAGCCTAATTTCAGTGAACACTTGTCCCATACTTTCAAATCCGAGCAAGTACATTATGAAACTCTTTGGCCAAAAAAAATAATTGATTTCTCTATTCAATAACTATAATATATGGAAATAGACTATTAGAGAAGGGTTTAGCACGACACTATTTATATATGTGAGGAATATAATATTATTAATTAGGACTTTTGGTGTCGCGATCATTTGTGGAAATCATGGGGGAAATGCCCAGGGTGAGAGTACAATAAACGAGAGTTAGCAGCCAGAGGATCCTGGGTAGAGATAGAGGAAGAGCTCTGCATGTCTGATCCATCAAGATTGCACTCCATGTCAACGCCAAATAGTCGCAGCGTTTTGGATGTACCTACTAGCGCTGGTTTTTGACTCTCAGCATCAAATCGGCCTGCAATACGAAACCAACCTACGCAATAAGCTTCATTTTTTTGATTCTATGTTTTGTAAATCTTTTTTGTTTTTTGGAAATTATGTAAATAGTTTCTAAAACAAAAATATCTCATAAATAATTCAAAATTTTATAAAATTTTTAATAAAAAACAACTAAAAACAAACAATATATTTATATTTTAGAGTTATTAAATAAGCAAATCCGAAATTGCCCCTCCCCCATCTTTGAAAAAAACTTTTGCCTCACTATATCGTATCAACATAAAAAAAATAAAAAATAAAGGCATAGTATACATTTTTGAAGAAATGTATATAAACAGTATATACACAAATACACACATTTACAATAGACATAGGCATGTATGTATGCTTTATATCTATATTGTATTTATACAAATGTATAGAATATATATTGTATATGTATAAAGTATATACCCATATAGTATATTGTATATATGTACATACCTATATAAATTAGCTAGATAGATATGCACAGTACACACATATATATTAATAATATGCACATACATATATACTATATCTAAAATAAAGTGTGTGTGTGTGTGTGTGTTAGAGATATGTGCATACCCTATATATTAACTAGAATAAATATATACAATATACTGATATATTGTATAACTAAAATATACATAAGCTATATATATACACAATATGTGTGTGTGTGTGTGTGTGTAATGTATAATTAGAATATTATATATTATATATTATATAAGCACATACATACATATATATATATATACACATATTATATATATCTTTATGTGTATATTATATATATACACATAAATGTGTATACTATATATACACATACTATTATATAAGCTTGTGTGTGTGTGTGTACTATATATACGGTATACAGAGATACGTACCATATTAGTTTTTTAATGTGTTTGGGTAATTTTGGATTTTTATTTGTTAAGCTACCCAAAATAAATATTTAGCTTGGGATCATAGTTGAGTTCCACAAGATCGTGGTTGAGTTCCAGGAGCTCATGGTCGAACTCCAAGAGCTCATGGCTGACTTCCACGAGCTTGTAGTCGAGATCCAATAGCTAATGGTTCATCTTCACGAACTCATGGTCGAGCTCTAGGACCTGACGAAAGCCCATCATGCTCAACCACTAGCTCCTGGACTACGAGCTCCATGAGCTCCTGTAGCTCGACCATGAGCTCGTTGAACTCGAAAATAAGCTCCTAGAGCTCGACCATGAGATCCTTGATCATGAACTCCTTGAGCTCGACCATGAGTTCCTTGATCATGAACTCCTTGAGCTCGACCACGAGCTCCTTGAGCTCGACCACGAGCTCCTTGAGCTCGACCACGAGCTCCTTGAGCTCGACCACGAGCTCCTTGAGCTCGACCACGAGCTCCTTGAGCTCGACCACGAGCTCATTGATCTCGAACATGAGCTTGTTGATATTGAACAGGAGCTCCTTGAGCTCAAACACAAACTCCTGGTCGAGGGGCGATGGGAGAGAGCGAGGGGCAATGAGAGAGGGCGAGGAGCAATGAGAGAGGGAGAGGGGCAAGTGAGAGTATTGCGGAAAATTAAGTTAGTGCACTAAAATTTAGTTTAGAGTTTTAATGAATGGTAATTTAGGATTAATGTATTTGGTTGCACTAAATTTCATACTTTTTAGAGTTTGGTGCCTTTTTTTTTCAAATATTAAAAGATGTGCAATAATTTTTTAAATTCTTTGGGGGAAGGACACCAAAACACAATTCCACCTTTTTTTAATATGAAAAGTTGAGTGACTATTTTTAAATATTTTATTCTGAACTCATTTTACATAATTTTCCTTTTAATTTGTTTTGGTGAACTAAGATATTAATTTCCAAAAATAACTCTCACCATCCATATCAACTTGTTACATGAGTGTGTCAATCATACATTAAAAAAAAAACAAAAAAGTATGTTCAAGTATCCAAAATAAAATTATTTACATTTTTAATACTTTTTTTAGTTTAAGTTTTGTATCCAAGACTAATAAAAGTATTTAAATTTTGTTGCAATCAAATGTTGATTCCAAAAAATATAACTCATGCACCAAAAACATGTACCTCATACATGTTCACACCATGTAACATCATACATAAAAAAATTATATATAAAACCTAGTGTTTTCAAAAAAAAAAAAATTCAAAAACCATTATATTAAAATTTACGTGTGTGAGTTTTTATGTGCGTGTCATATATATATACTATTGTATATATAATTTTAAATATATACATAGTGTATATATACACAAGTATATATATAAAGGGAGAATTATGTTTTTTATTGTACTTCCTCCAAAAATATTTAAAAATAAAAAATTTATCTTTAATATTTGAAAAAAAAAGAATCAAATTATAAATAAATTAAAAATCAGGGCACTCGAATTTATAAGTCCTAAACTACCCTCGCCACTCTCCCCTGCCCCTCACCCCTCTCCCTCGCCCCTCCCCCCTCGCCCTTACCCCTCATCTCTCGCCCTTACTCCTCGCCCTCGTCCTCACCCTTACCCCTCGCATGTCTTTGCTCGCCCCTCTCAACGAGCTCCATCATGGAGCTCTTCACCAAAGCTCGACATAACTCCATGTTGGAGCTCCATCATGGAGTTCTAGGAGCTCTAATAAGCTCAATGATGGAGCTTGTGGAGCTAGTCGAGCACTATGATGGAGCTCGTGGAGAGGGGCGAAGGGCGAGGAGAGAGGGGAGAGGAGTGATGGGATATGGGTGAGGGGCAAAAATGAGGTGCATGGGAGAGGGGCGAGAGTAGTTTATGACTTATGAATTCTAGTATCCTGATTTTTAATTTATTTATAATTTGGTGCATTTTTTTTAAATATTAAAAGATCAGTTTCATATTTTTAAATATTTCTGGAGTAGTACTCCAAAACATAATACCCTCTTTTTTAAATGTATGATGTAGAAGGCAAGTTTGTCATTGACACTTGGGAATATTTTCAAGAATCAGCATTTGAGGACCCTAGAAATATTGATGTTTTAATTTTTTTTTAATTTTGATACACCAAATCCATATAATGCATGAAAATTATATATCATAATATATATTGTATCATAATAAATTATAATAAATCAATTATATTTTATTTTGTTGCAATTCACACTACTTTACCAAATATAATGAAAATATTTAAGAAAAATCTTCTAATATGAAAAAAAAAATATTTTTTTAGTACCATTAACAAAATAACCCCAAGGGCACTCTTACCTCTATTCCATCATTAAAAAAATAAAAATAAATAAAACATTTTCTCAAATTTTGTTTTTGAAATATTATTTTTTAGTAACATCATATATATACATATATATATATATATAATGTTTATGTTTATATATATTTTCAAAACACTTATAATATATACATTTATAATCTATAGTATACACAAATAACACGTGTTTTATATACTTGCAGAATTATATATTAAATTATAAACATTTATACTATATTCATATACACTATACATATATGTTTATACAAAAATATACTATGTATATTAAAAAAATGTATAAACATGTATGTTTTTACATTTATATATGTATACGTATAAATGTATAAATATTTATGCATATATGTTTATATTTATAAATACATTCGTATATTCAAAATTTGTATATTTTCTAAAATATATAGTAGACACATTTATAAACATATACTATATGCATGTATTCAAATTTATACATGTATAAGTATAAATGTATACATTTAAATGTTTTTGTTTATTTGAATTATGTATAAGGCTATCAGTTTGGTTAAACAAGATGAATTTGAATAAAAGAAAGACCTAATGCATACTAAGATATTGGCTCATTTGAAAGGCCCTATTATGTTTAAACCAATCACATATGTACATCTTCAGACTGCTCTAATTTTATTATTAATTATTACTTTTACCATACAATGATATCTATGCATATAAGATATGAATCTTTTATAAACATCACTATGATTCATTTTATTAATTTTCTCCTCGCCTATCTTTTTGTTCTCACATGTTCATCTTCTTCCTTCTACTTATGCTTTTCTATATACTTGAGTATCATACATCCTTGTATATTCAAGGTTTATAATACTAAATAATCCAACATCAAGTATCAAAGGCTGGTTGTGGTCTTATAATTACGTTTTCTTAAAAAACCCTTCTCTTCTTAAAGCTCTCCTTTGTTCTTTAGAGTTCATGTTCAAATCATAACAAGAAAAAAAAAAAAAACACACACACACACACACACATATATATATGATCTAGTGCAGATCTATTCAGATTCATAGCCAATTTGTACAAAATAACACTTATTAACGAAGATCCCTAAACCACAGTTTCGAGTTTCTCATTTATTTTTTCAAGAAACTATGATATCCCCAAATATCATCACCTCAAACTTTGGGGCAACACTTATACCCCTATTTGAAAATTAAAACTGTGAATATTGAAGTGTTAAGATGAAAACTTCTTTTAAATCACAAGATATATTGGGATTTATTAGTGTAGGGTACTTGGGAACCTATATATCTCTCTTTTGTTGAAGAAAAAGAGACACTAAAGGTAAGAATTTTTTTTTTAAAAAAAAACTAAATATTAAAGTATTATTATTCATCCAAAAGAGTGTTAATAATATCATCTTTCATAGAGTATTGGGATCTACCTAGACTAAAGATGCCTATGACTTACTTTAAAAAGTATTCCAATGTAATAACAAACCACGAGGAATTAATCTTTAATCCTCGAGAAGAGATTTTAAGATTCTAATAATAAAATGCTTAGATTCTCTTAATACCTACTCTACCTTGTTCATTAATATGATAACCAAATTAAAACACATGGTAAAATATCTCTACTACTATGTTGGTTAAAAAATTATGTATATGTATGTCTAACAAATTTGACCCCATAGTTGTACTTATTAAAGAAACTAAAAACCTCTCTAATCTTAAAATACAATATGTACTCAGCTCTTTAAAATCTTATGAGCAAATACTACTAAAAAGAACAAAACTATTTACAAAGGAAACTCTTTAAATCAAGTGGATGTCACATCCCATGAAAAAAAAAATTATTGGATCCTGAGTTTGACCAAAACTTCTTAAGTGTGGAACAACTCATGCAAGATGGGTATAAATAATATTTGAAAGACATCAATATATAATGTAAGACAAAGTTAAAAGACACTCTCTAATTCTTGATCATCAATATATTGAAAGACATCAATATATAATGTCCAGAGGCAGAAGCTTGACTTTAATTCTTGATCATAATATAGTTGTTGCTCTAAACATGCATACCTTTCAAGTAACTACTTAGTGGCATAAAAGGATGATACTGTTAAACTACAAAAGCATAAAGCTTCTTACTCAAAAGAAATTGATAAATAGCCTACCCTCTAGCCTCAGTATGTCCACTTACATCTATATATGAGAAGTGTCTTAGGCAAACAGTCCATGCGACTCTTTCCAAAAGTGGTTGCCTAGAGTTCATTCACACCATTTGAAACAATCCACTTTGATATTTGTGGATCAATTGCACTAGGATGTTGTGTGTGTATTTTATAAGATTCAAATCTAAATCATTTGATTTGTATAAAAATTTTTATACATGATAGATATACAGCCTGATAAGACTGTAAAAACAAATAGAACTGATAGAGGAACTATGTTTCTTTCCTATAAGTTCGTTAACTTCTATGAAATAAAAGGAATTCAGTGACACCTCACCATGCCATATTCACTACTACAAAATGATGTAGAAATAAAAAATAAAATTGTAGTGAAAATGACAAAGACATTAATAGTATAGAAGAATATGCTTAATTATTCTTGGGCAGAAGCAAAACACACAATTGTTTACTTGCTAAATAGATGTTCAACTTATGCACTATAAAATTTCACTCCAATACAACCTTGGATTCAAAGAAAACAAAGTGTACATCACCCACCAGCCCCTAGGAGTATCTGTTACTCTCAAATCCAAAAACATAAAAATAAGATATTAGATTCATGGTTAGATTCAACTTACACTTTAAGGGGTATAGACTGTATTGATCATAAACAAATATCTTCTTAATAAGTAGGGATATATTATTTGACGAGGAAATAGACTGGGAGGATAACAAGCAAACTACAAATCAATAATATTCATACATATAGGATAATCAGACTCAATAAGTAATGTCATTGGTAAATATTGAAACTTTCAGTCATCGCGAGTATGTTTCTATTCCCTATGAATCTTATTTAGTTTTTAAAAATGGTTTGGATACTTCAAAAACTATAATAAACACACCTATTAAAGAGGTTGTACATCATTAAGTTTGTGTACTATCCATGAAAAAAAAAATAGATATTATAGAATAAAACAACACATGGACACTAGTGGACTAACCAAAAAATAAACATAGTATAAGGGCTAAATGTCTTTTAAAATCAAAAACTTAACCTATAGCGATAAACCCATACATAAAACCTGATTGGTGGCCAAAGGCTACTTTCAAAAGGTCGTGTTTACTTACTTTGCCCTAGTAGCCCATAAAAAAAATAATGAGACTTATAGATGCTCTAGCTAGAAAGAGAGGGTGACCTCTATTCGAACTAAATGTTAAGTCTTCCTTCATGAATGGTGTATTATAGGAAAAAAATTTATGTTGATCATCCCCTGGATTTGTTAAGAAATGTTTTAAACATTGTGTTTATAAATTAATTATGGCTCTTTATGGGTTAAAACAAACACATCGTGCTTGATACAATCAAATCAACTTAAATCTATTGAATCATGCTTCAATAGAAGAAATGTATGAATGAGCTCACATTAAATAGTAAGAAAACTAATGATTCTAAAATAATAATTGTGATAATTTATGTTGATGATATTATTATCACTAGTAATAAGACTAAAATAATAGAATTATTAAAGAAAGATAAGATGAAATATGTAATATTTGAGATGAAATTCTATATTATTTCTCAAGATTGGAGATACTCCAAAGCTCAACTAGAGTGTTCTTAAATGAATCAAATATATACTTTCTATTTTAAGAAAATATGAGTTATAAAACTACAAACTAGTTTCTACATCCTTAATTACTAACCAAAAACTATCATTTACTCAATGTAGACCAGTAAATGAGAATAAATACAAAAGTCTCATAGGAAGCCTATGATATGCTTCAACTTCTCTACTTGACATTGTTGATGTAGTAAACCTACAATCAAGATTCATGCACTCATCAAATCACTTATATTTCAGTGCTGCAAAAAGAGTGTTGAGATATCTCAAAGAGATTTTTCATTTTGGTTTCAAATATTTCAAAACTAAGGATGTCAAAATAGATAGATATTATGATAGTGATAAGAGAAGATGTCCATAGGACTGCAAAAGTATCTTGGGATATATATTTTCTCTAGCCACTACTGCTATTTCTTAGATAACTAAAAAATAATAAATAGTTTCCATGTCCATAACTGAACCAGAATATGTTTCTGTCTCAATAGTCACTTCACATGTCTTATGTTTAAGAAAACTACTAATTGGTCTAAATGAAGTAATAAACAAACCTATTACTATTCTATGTGATAATTAATTAACTATTGTCATAGCTAGGGATGCTATGTTACATAGTTGAACCAAACAATATTAGACTTAAATACACTTTTATTAAAGATGTCAGAGAGAAAAATGAAGTTAAATTGGCTTATCACAAGTTTGAAGATTAAGTTGAAAACATATTCTTAATGTCCTTATCTAAGAAAAAGAATATATTCTTTCATATCATGTTATGATTATCTCTCATTTCAAAAAAAAAAAAAAAAGGAAAGAATGTAGATAAGACTATCGGTTTAGTTAAATGAAGATAGATTTGAATGAAATAAAAATTTGAATGCATACTAAAATATTGGCCTATTTGAAAAGCCCTATTATGTTAAAATCAAATGCATCTGTACACTATCAGACCATTCAGATTTTATCATTAATTATTATTTTTACCGTATGATAATATCTAAGTATATAAGATACGAATCCTTTGTAAACAACACTATTGATTCATTTTATTAATTTTCTCATTGGCTCTCTCTGCTCTCTCTGCTTATTCATCTTCTTCCTTCTACTTACATTTTTATGTATACTTATGTATGATAAATCCTTGTGTATTCAAGGTTTATCATACCAAATAATCCAACATGAATATTATATATTGTTGAAAATATACAGTATAAATGTATATGTTTAACGATTTATATATTTATATATTTATATATTTATACATTTATACATTATATACATGAAAATGTGAAAACATATATATTTATATGTTTCAAAAATATACAAAATATATTTTTCATATAAACATGTTTATATGTATAAACATATATGTATCTATATATGTATACAACATACATATATTAATTGTATATATATGTATACAAATAAATGTTTATTTGTATACATATATATTAATTGTATATATATATATATATATGTATCTATACATGTATACAATATACACATAGTATATATGTATTTTTGAAAATACAAATAAATGTTTATTTTTTTTATAAACACGCATATATGAATTGTTTTTACATATTTTATAAAAACAGAAACGTGTACGTATAAACATATACATATTCGTTTATACCTTCATAAACACGTTTATACATATTTTTTTTTTTTTTTGTTTTTAGGTGTTTTTTATTAAAATTTTAAAATGAGTTGAATTTTTATCAAATGTTTGAAAGTTAAGGAATTGACACAACTGATTTAAATTCTGCAATTTCCCACCAACGACCGGTGGGGCAACACCGCAGGGAACCTTCCGATGACTGGGTACGACTTACTACATACCACTGGAGGTTTCAAAAAAACAAATTTGAAATGAATGCTACAAAACAAGCTGACGGGGGCCGGGACATAACATTAAAATAGCTATCATGTATTTTATAACTTGTTAGATTTGAAATTTTTAGCGAATTAAACAATTCAAAATCAGCGATAATCTTAATGGATGAGTTCTTGAAAAGTGATGATTTGTTCAACTTTCAAATTGCAGACAATATGGGCATACATACCTCCGAGAAGAGAGCGCGATCGATCATATCTCATCGTAGTTGGAGATTCGGCTTGTGGCAAATTTGTGCCACTGTGTGTCCTTTGAAGCGTCATTGATCTGCCGCCATTCTCAACCATCTTTCTCCACCCAACAAACAGTCGTTGAGAGTTGGTCCGATGGCGCAGAAAGAAGACAACATCTCCAGCATCAAGTTGATTATCTTTTACGTATCTACTCCATCCCTTTGTCAACACGTAGCTTTGGCTACTATTCCAATAAGAGTACCTAAACCGCCAGCACTTGCCAGACTCGTCTTCAAAAGAAAGTAACAACCCTTTATCGATCGAGTTACTGGAAAGAGGGAAGTACTTTTCAGCATGTTGCTTTGGTATTACTAAGCGGTTGAGCTTGCCTACATCGCTCGGAGTTAAGGGTTTCTCAAACATAGTCTCCATGTCCAGTTGATAATGTCGACACTGCGGGTGATCAGCCATGTTTTCGTCCTCCATATCTACGTCTTCTTGTTGTTCTGGATGATGATAATGGGCTTCATTTTCTCCGTGGTTTAGATCGAAATGAAAAATAGGGATTTGGGTCGCAAAGAACATAGAGACTCCTGAGTTAGAAGGGTGGTGGTTGAGATTCGATTGATACAGATTATTGGAATTCCCAGGTGAATTGGGAATTAAAGACCGATTATGCAGATGAGAAGAAGAATAACAAGATGGAGGAGGAGGAAGAGAGTTTTTGTTAGGTTCCATGAGAGCTGCTAGCTTGAGGAAGAAATGAAGAGACTAGAAAAATGAAGGCAGCTAGTGAAGGACACACATTTGGAGATGGGAGCAGGGGAGGAGAGTCTGATATAAAGGGAACTAAAGAAAATGAAGAGTTGCTTGCGGGGTTAGTGCAGGCGTGATGATTACGGGTTCAATGCGGCAACTATTTGAAGCAGGGAATTGTGTCTGAATTCTGATGGTGGTGGTGCTAGAACAGAAAGAAACCGATAGGGCTGAAGTAAGTAGACGAGTACTTTTAAGGTTTTGCGTATTGAGAAACTTCAGTCATTGTTTTCAGTGTAAAAATTTCACATCGAAAGTCTTATACGAACGATAACATTATCTCTGGAGTTTCATAGCAACATAACTCATAAGGAATAGAAACGCTTTGTTCCAGTCAGAAAACGACTAGAGACTTGCCTCTTAGTTTTCTCTCATCTTCCTTGTAGATTGTTCGAAATGGGTTAGTTGTCTTTTGTTTTATTTTATTTTTTAATCGTTTTAAAGCTTAATTTATATTGTTTGGTGTTATAAAAATAGAAATTACTATAAATAAAAATATCAATATAAAATTCTGAAAATTACATTCTAATAAAAATAATATTCAAATAACAACTTGATATAGAATAATATATACTAAATACTTTACACGTGCAACAAGTTTGTAAAGCAACTATGCATAAAAATTATATTTTAGATTAAAATATTTTTTTAGGATATAAAATTCTAGAGATCAAAAATCTAGTACAAATACATAAACATGAGCTTTTGAGATAAAATCTATGAATATTTTCTTCGTGTTATTCTTTAGGTGATAGCATTAATTTCTCAGATTTACAGTTCATAATCAATAACATGATGACATAGTTATTTCTTGATCGAAGAGAATTCTTCAAATTATAAATACTGTTGTGATTATATATATAATTTGCATGTACAGTCTATAGAAAATAAATCACACAACAATACATATATTTAAACACATATATTATAATTTCAACACAATCATATAAATAAATAAAATTATAATATTCAAATTAGTATTAGGAAGAGAGAGAGTAAGAGAGAGAGAGAGAGAGAGTAAGAGAACCTTGTGCATTAGCTTTTGGAACTCAAAACTTGAAATAAATATAGCATAAACACACTTCTAAAAAATCATTTGCCAAAAAATTGTATTTGGCTAATTGCCTAACTCCTAATTTTTTTTCACACGCATGGGTCTTTTTTTCATGCACACATTTTCACATGTCTTTAATGTCTTTGTCTCCTTTTTTTGAAGTATCATATGTGGGAACTACCCCATCCAAGAGGGCACCACACGTGCCCTCTTTGCAAAAATGGGATTGTTCACGTTTCGCAAAGTTTTTTAAAAAAAATTCTTATTTTTTTTATTTTTGTTTTTAATAGAGGAGGTTAGGAAAGAGAAATGGAATAGAGGAGGTACTAGCCAGCGGCTTTTGAAAGTTGGTTGTAGGCTCCATCAAATGATAAAATTGGTTTTGAGTCATCTCCAACACAAGATGAAACCGAAGGAATTGAAAATAGGTTCTAGAAGAAATTTGTCTGGGTACACGTTACATTCTTGAATGATCCCTCCTCCGACGGTGGGTTAAATCGTTGACTAAGTAGACCAATAATTCTAACTCTCTACCCTAGGTGGAGAGACACATATCAGCTTGTAACTTACAAAAATTAAACTTCGTTAATGACAATGATTTCGTAAACATATCAGCGACATTTATATTTGTGTGTAATTTAAGTATAGTTGACTTTATATCTAATACATCTCATATATAATGATATCATACATTAGTGTGTTTCAACCAACTATGGAAGGTCAAATTCTTAGATAGTTTTGTCGTACTATGACAGTCACACCATATTTATATATATATATATATATATATATATATATATATATCTTGTCATACATCAAAGTCTATAAAAAACTTTTTTATCCATTAAGTTTACTTTGAAGCATTAATAGTTGCAATGAACTCAACATCAGTGCTGGATAATGCTATGCACTTCTACTTCTTCAATTACCAAGATACAACTCCCCTTCCAAAGGTTATAAGATAACTTACGGTGGATTTATATGAATCTAAATTACCGGTCATATCAAAATCAGTAAATCCAAGAAGTGTGGGGTTTAACCTATCCAAGCACAAATATAGCTGAGAAGTCTTTCATAAGTACCTCAAGATGGATTTCACTATATCCTAGTGGTATATTCCTGGGTTTAAGAGAAAATAACTGACATTACTGACATCATGTGCTATTTCTAATATAGCGTAGACCAAAGCATACATAAGACTACAAATTACTGAGACATAGAAGATACGACTCATGTCTCTTCTTTCTGCATCAGTCTTGATATAATGCTCGATACTCAGCTTAAATTGTTTAGCAAAGGGAGCTGAGTCTGGCGTAGCCTTGTTCATGAAAAATCTCTCAAGAACTTTACTGATATATCCTTTTTGAGATAACCAAATATGCCTAGAAGGCCTATCCATGATGATACTAATCCCTAAAGTCTACTTGATTAGGCCTAAGTCTTTCAAAGAAAAGATTTTACCCAGCTCCCCCTTAAGCCTATTAATTAATGCTTTATTATGACCAATAATCCATACGTCATCAACATATAATAAAAGTATTACTCTATTATCTCCTAACAGATGACTAACAGATACACAGTGATCACAAGATATGTTCTAGGTGCCATGAGACTCCATTAACAAATTTAATTTCTTGTACCACTGCCTAGGAGATTATTTAGGACCCTACAAGCTTTTGTTTTGGTTTGTATATAGGACTTTCATTCCCTTCTACAATGAATTTATCAGGATGATCTATGTAGAGAGTCTCATGAAGTTCACCATGAAAATATAATATTTACATCGAGTTGATAAATTTCTAATTTTAAGCCAGTGACCAAACTTAGAACTACTTGAATAAAAGAGATCTTCACTATCAAAGAATATATCTCATCAAAGTTAATTCATTTCTCTTAACTAAACCCTTTGACTACTAGCAAAACCTAATATATTAGCTGAAAAACATCATCATCAGGGTTTTAGTCTAAAGAGCCATCTATTTTTAAAAAATTAATTCCCTTTAGGTAACGGTACCAAATCATAAATCTAGTTGGCATGAAGAGACTCTATCTCTTCTTACATAGCCCAAAGTTATCCCTCTTTATTCTTAAATGAAATGGCTTCTAGATGTTCCCAGGTTCACCTATATCCATGAGTAATATGTAATCATGAAATCTAGAGGATATCTAGTGAGACCTAGATGATCTTGTCAGTTCAAACTAAATTGTATCTTGATGAACAATTAGGCCTTGTCCAGTTCCAACTAGAATATGGTCTATCACTTCTTCAATATGTTTATCATGGAGCTTAGAAATATCAGTTGTATCTTGAGGCTTTGAAAATTCTTCTCCCCTTGATCAAATTGATCTCTAGAAGGAACCAATACCAAATCTATGCAAATAGAAATCTCAATGGTATCACTCTCATCTCTACCCAGATGACTACTATCTATAAAATAGTCTTTCAAATAAGTCACATCTCTACTCTGAACAAGCTTCTTGGTATTTAGGTCCCATAGTTGTACCAAACACTTTGTGTCCATAGCCAATGAAGATATATGGAAGTATAATAACAATGAGTTTAGATTGTTCATCATTTGAAATATGAACGAATGCTTTGTAGCTAAAAATTTACAAGTAATCATATGAGAAATCTTTCCTACTTCATATTTTATTGGAAATATCTCCATACAATGTGACATCTTGGATGAAGGAATAGAGCATTTGCTTGATATTTTTGAGAAGATCATCCAAGATGTGATCATTTTCTAGCAGCCATATGCATAACTTCTCTCTAAATTTTATTGGGAAGATGTGTATGAGAAAGCATGCACTAGACTCTCTTCAATAGTTTGATTCATCCTCTAAATAATGCCATTTCATTGTGACATCTTGGATGGTGTATTTCAATGTCTAATATAATGGGATATACAATAGTTATCAAACTAAACTCAATATTCTTCCTCATTATCAAAATATATACAGATTAATTTTTTATTGATCTCCTTCTCTACTCTAGTATGGAAATCTTGAAAGACAAAAAAATTTGGTCTTTCATTTTCAATGTGTATCCATACTTCCTAGAGTAGGCATCAATGAATGTGATAAAATAAATAACCCCACCAAGTGTTTTGCTTTGCATGGAACATACATTGATATGAATTAAATTGAGAATATTCAATCTTTTTGAGGGTGGATGAAAATGAAAAGGTGATCTATGGTTTTATCCAGCCATACAGGCTATGTACTCATCAAAAGAAGATCCCTAGTTAAATGGTAAGATATTCATTCAAGCTAGAAGCTAAAGATCCTTCTCACTCTTGTGACCAAGTCTCCTCTGTTATAGATTAATGTTACTCTCATAATAAACAACATTTATCTATTCTCCACACACTCTTGCCTAACTCGAACATAAATTACTCTTTTTTTTACCACTAGTAATGGCTAATGTGCCCCTTGACTAGCTTCCACCTGTTATCACCAAAATGACTAATAGATCTCATGTCATCTAGCATGCTAATATACATCAGGTTTATATGAATATCTAGTGCATATCGGTCATCTCTCAGTATCAGCTAGTGTCATGTTTGCATCTACAGACAAATGACTTTCATACCTAAAATATACGATGTCTCACTATTACCCATCTTTACTATATTATAATCACCAGGTGTGTAGGCAGTAAAGAAGGTTGATGTGCAGCCTAATTTTAAATGATGCACCCGAGTCAATAAGAAAATCACTCTCGTTAGATACAGTATTAGTGGAATTATCATTGTTAACTAGCATCAAGTCACTTTTTTAAATGATATGGCATCTCCGTCAATCCTCTCTTTCCTCATACAATGTTGTAGTTTTTTTTTCAAGAATAACAATCATTTTTCATGGTGATTTCTAACATAGACTCTAGTTTTTCCTATAGCATGTTTGTCCTCATTTCATCAGCGATATGTTGATAAGTATCACAACTTATCAATTATTGAATTATGGAGGCAACCCTAAAATGAAGGTCTTTTCATTATTCTTCACTCAATTTTTTAGGTTTCGCTTTCTTATTTACTAGGTCATATAACTGTTTGACTATATGATAGTAATGCATTCTATTTTTCCAAATAGAATAAATAATTCCAATTAATTTCATTATTACAAAGTGATCCTCCATAATAATAATAAAAAATATTAACCATAAGTAATCAACCCAAATAAAAATATCTCGAAATGTGCCCAAAATTACTTTATTGATATTAGAATAATCAAATATTAATATAATAATAACGAAAAGATTGGATACCATTATAATATTAATAACGAACTTTTTCCTTAATAAAGTTTAGATACCATTTTTTTGGATGAAATCATAACCTCACTATAATACCAATTGATGGGGTAATACATTTGGACCATGATTTATTCAAAATCACAAAGTAATGAGATGATATTTGATTAATTAAAAAATGGAAACAAAAAAAAATCAACAACCCAAAATGAATAAATACCTCAATATAAAATTCTGAAAAATTCAATCTAATGAAAATAATGTTCAAGTAACAACAATACCAAATCAAATGATATTTACTAAATACATCTTCTCACGTACTAGAAGCCCATGAAACATACTATAATCAAAAATCATATTTTGAATTAAAATATATTTTCTAAAATATAAAACTCTAGAGATCAAAAATACATAAACATAGGATTTTGGTGTGAATGCTCTAAATCTCTTTCCACATAATTTTTTAGGTGATAGGATATGTTCATCAGATGTATGACTCGGAATCAAAAATATGATGGAATACTTATTTTTGGACTAAATAGGAGATTTTGTCCATAGCTTGTAATTCTTCAAAATTCTCTATCGGATTTACAACTCGGAATCAACAACGTGATGACATATCTATTTCTAAACCAAAGAGGAGATTCTATATATAGCTGTCAATTCATCAAAATTATCTAAGCACTAATTCTTTATGGTATACACTCCTACACATAAATAAAATCCAAAACCAGTAGAACAGTTACTAAAATTATAAATATATTGTGATTATATATATAATCTACACACAATGCACATAAAATAAATCACACATCAATGTACATGTTAAATATACATATTGGAGTTTAAACACAATTACAAAAAATAAATATAGTATATTATTTAAACCATTATTAGCAGGAGAGAGAGACATAGAGAGAGAGAGAGAACCTTGTAACTTAGCTTTTGTAGCTCGAACCAAAATGAAAATGGTAGAAATGCACACTCTCTATTTTTTTCATGCATAGGGGTCACTTGCACTATTATCACAGACCTCTAACACATCTATCTCCTTTTTTAAAGGACCAAATAAGGGCACTCGATCACTCATCCAAGAAGGCACCACACATGCACTCTTTGTGAAAATCAGATTCTTCCCATTTCATAAATTTTTAAAAACTTTTTTTATATTTATTTATTTCTTTTTTTGTTTGTTCTTAAATAGAACATGGGCTTTTATTCCATGTATTTGGTCTACAATGCTCCATATCTTCAAAAAAAATAAAATAAAACAAACAAACAAAATAAACAAAGTTGGTCTGCCCAACTCGAGTAGAACCTTGAAATATAAAATTCTCAAATAATAATATTAAATAAACTAAATAATAAATAAAATACATGCTTAAATATTTGAGATTAGGAGGAATTACAAACGAGGTAAGTATTCATTTAAAAGAAATTAAAATGAGAAAAGTTAAAGAACCTTTGATGTAGAAAAGATCCATTTCACCTATGTCATAGTTGACTTCACATTCTATCATTTGAAATTCATATTCCATACTTTTCAACTTCATACTTGCTTACAACAAAGATAGTGGTGAGGTAGGTGAGTACTTTTATGATTTTGAGTATTGAGAACTTCAGTAATTGTTTTTAGTGTAAAAATTTCACATCAAAATTTTTATATAGATGCAAACCTTTTCTCTGGAGTTTAATAGCAACATAACTCATACATAATAAAAATGCTTTGTTCTAGTTAGAAAATGACTAAGGACTTGACGTCTTAGTTTTCTCTAATTTTCCATGGTAGATTGTTCGAAATGGATTCATTGTCTTTAATTTGTTTATCATTTAGAGGCTCAATAAAGATTGTTTGGTGTTATAAAAACAGAAATTACCACAATAATTTGAAATAAAAAATTATAAAATAATAATATAAAATAAACTACATGATAAATAAAATACAAGGTAATAATATTTGAGATTAAGATGAAATACAAACTAGAGGTAAGTATTCATTTTATAAAAATAAAAATGAAAAAACCTTAAAGAATCTTTAAAGTAGGAAAGATTCATTTCGCCTATGCCATAGTTGACTTTTCATTCTATCACTTGAAATTCATATTCAATACTTGCCAACTTCATACTTGCTTACCTCAAAGATAGGGGTGAGGTAAGTAGGTGAGTACTTTTAAGATTTTGAGTATTGAGAAACTTCAGTCATTGTTTTGAGTGTAAAGATTTTAGATCAAAATTTTTATACCAATGCTAACTTTTTCTCCAGAGTTTAATAACAACATAACTTATAAGGAATAGAAACGCTTAGCTCAAGTCCAATAATGACCTAGGGGCTTGAAATCTTAGTTTTCTTTAATTTTGCCTTGGTAGATTATTCAAAATCGATTCGTTGTTTTTTGTTTTTTTATCATTTTGAGGCTCGATAAAGATTGTTTATTGTTATAAAAATAGAAATTACCACAATAATTTGAAATAGAATATTCTAAAATAATGATATAAAATAAATACATAATAAATAAAATACAAGCTAAAAATATTTGAGACTAGAATGAATTACAAACTATATGTAAGTATTTAGATAATAGTAATAAAAATGAAACAAACCTAAATAATCTTTGATGTGGGTAAGATTCATTTCACCTATCCCATAGTTGACTTCACATTTTATCACTTGAAATTCATATTCCATACTTGCCATTTTCATACTTGCGTACATCAAAGATTGGGGTGAGGTAAGTAGGCAAGTACTTTTGAGGTTTTGAGTATTGATAAACTTCAATCATTGTTTTTAGTGTACAAATTTTTACAACACAAATCTTATACTAACGCCCCTTTTCTTTGGAGTTTCATAGCAACATAACTTATAAGGAATATAAACACTGTTCTAGTCAGAAAATGACTTCGGACTTCTGGTCCTTGTTTTCTCTAATTATCTTTGGTAGATTGTTCGAATGGATTTGTTGTCATTTGTTTTTTTATCTTTTAGAGGCTCAAAAAATATTGTTTGGTGTTATATAAATAGAAATTACTATAATAATTTGTTGGGGATGGATGTTTAGATTGTGCTTTATTCAAAATACAATGTAACGGGAATGATGAGTGATTAATAAATAATAGAATTAAATAAAATCAACAACCCAAATTGAAGAAAAATATCAATATAAAATTCTGAAAAATACATTCTAATAAAAATAAAGTTTAAGTAACAACTCCAAATTGAATGATATATGCTAAAGACTTCTTCACATGTACTAGAAGTCCATAATGTAGACTCTGCACAAAAATTATATTTTGGACCAAATTGTCTTTTCTAGGATATAAAAAACTAGAGATCAAAAATCTAGCATAAATATGTAAACATGATATTTTGGGATAAATGCTCTGGATCTCTTTCTTCGTTATACTTTGGGTGATATGGTTAGTTTATTAGATTTATGAATCAAATCAACAACGTGATGACATAACTATTTTTATATTGAAGAAGAGAATCTGTCTATTCTTTTATTTCTTCAAAGTTTTATAATCTCTAATTGCTTACGATATACACTCATATACACAAATAAAAGGGAAAATCAGTAGCATCCAAAGCACACTGAAATTATAAATACGTTTTCATTATATATATAATCTGCACACATAATACACAAAAAATAAATCACTGATCAATGTACATATCAAATACATATTTTGCAATTTAAACACAATCACTTAAATAAATAAATTACAATATTCAAACTAGTATGAGGAGAGAGAGAGAGAGAGAGAACCTTGTGCCTTAGCTTCTAGAACTCAAAACCAAAAATAAAAATAGCAGAAATCCACACTATGCTAAAAAAACTTCTACCAAAAAATTCTAATTGGGAAATTGCTTAACTCTCTAAGGACATCATGCGTGCCCTCTTTGCAAAAATACATGGGATTTTTTTCCCATGTATTTGGTCTACCGTGCACCATTTCTTCAAAAAAATAATAAAATAAACAAAACAAACAAAATAAAATAAACCAATTTACCCTACTCAGGCAAATCTAGCAAAACTACCTCTCTACCATAGCTGGGAATACACATACCAGCATGTAACTTAAAGGAATTAAACTTTGTCAATGATAATGATTTCATTAATATATTAGTGATATTTTTATTCGTGTATACTTTTTCAAGTATAACTGACTTTTCATTTAATACATTTCGATTCTAGTAATACCACATATGATTGTACTTTGACATACTGTATATTGTTATATTCTTAGAGAGATATATAACACTAACTATTACATCATACAAAAAACTTTTTTATTCATAAAGTTTCTTTAGTAGATACAATGGAACTTAGTCTCAGTGCTGGATAATACTATCTACTTCTATAGCTTGTATTGCCAAGATACAACTCCTCTTCAAAGGTTATAAGATAACTTGAGGTCGATCTATATCAATCTTATTAACCAAGCATATCAAAATTAGTATATTTGAGAAGTGTGGATTTTAACATGCCCAAGCACAAAGATAACTAAGAAGTCCCCTATAAGTACCTCAGGATAGATTTTACTATACCCCAATGATATTGTCCTTGGTTCAAGAGAAAATGATTGATAGCACCGACAAAATGTGCTATATTTAGTCTAGCATAGACTATAGCATACAAAAGTCTACCAATTACTGAGGCATAGGCAACATGATTCATGTTTCTCCTTTCTTCATCAGTCTTGGGACTATACTTGGTACTCCGCTTAAATTATTTAGCTAAGGGAGTTGAAACTGACTTAGTCCCATTCATGAAAATTCTCTTAAAAATGTAATTGATATATCATTATTGAGATTACCAAGTATGCCTATAAAGCATATCCCAAAAGATACTAATCCCTAAAATTTTCTTGACTGGATCTAAGGCTTTTTCCAACTTCTCTTTAAGCCTATCAATTAGTACTCTATATTGTCTAATAATTAATATTCCAACATAATATAAAAGTATAAGTCTATCATCTTCCAACTGATGACTGACAAATACATAGTAATCATAAAATGTGTAATGAAAGTCTTGAGACTCCATTAATGAATAAAAATTATTGTACCACTTTTTATGAACTTGTTTAAGACCCTACAAGCTCTTGTTTAGTTTGTAAATAACATATTTCTTCCCTTCTATAATGAATTCACGTGGCTGATTCATGTAGAGAGTCTCGTGAAGGTCATCATCAAGAAATATAGTCCTTATATCAAGTTGACTAATTTCTAAGTTCAAGCTAATAGCCAAACTCAGTACTACTTGAATAAAAGACATCTTCACTACCAGAGAAAATATCTCATCAAAATTTATTCTTTTCTTTTGAAAAACCTTTTCATTACTAACAAAGCCTTGTGTCTTAGCTAAGAATAATCATCACTGGGCTTTAGTCTAAAGAGTCATCTATTTTTCAAAGTCCATTTCTCTTTTGCTAAGGGTATCAAATTATAAGTCTAGTTAAAGCGAAGCGATTTCATCTATTCCTTCATAACCCAAAAGCATCCTCTTTATTCTCAAAAGAGATAACCTCCTAAAAGATCTCGAGCTTACTTGTGTCTATGAGTAATATGAATGAAGGCTTAGCAACCAAATACTCACAAATAATCATATGAGATATCTTTCCTAGTTTAAATTTTATTGGGAATGTCTCCATCAAGTTGTGATAGACAACATGTGTTATATCTAGTCTAGTCTATACTTTCCTTATTAGTCTATTCTTTCCTTATTAGTCTTGATACTATGCTTGGTACTCTGCTTAAAATATTTTATCTAAGGGAGTTGAGACTGGCTTAGCATTATTCATGAAAAATCTCTCAAGAACTTTATTGATGTATCATTCTTGAGATAACCATATATACCAAGAAGCCCAATTTTGAATGATACTTATCCCTGAAATTAATATGACTAGGCCTAAATAGTTCATAGAAAATACTTTTATCAACATATAATAAAAGTATAAGCCTATTATCTCACAACTAATGACTCATAAATATATAATGATCACAAGATGTGTGTTGAAAGTAATTATTGAGATTTCAAAAATGAATAAAATTTATTGCACTACTACCTAGGAGCTCGTTTAAGACATCACAAGCTTTTGTTCAATTTGCAAACTTGATATTCCTTCTCTTCTATGATTAATCTCTCAGGCTGATCCATGTAGAGAATCTCTTGAAGGTCAACATGATAAAATGTAGTATTCACATCGAATTGATCAATTTCTAGGTTCAACCTAGTAGCCAAACTGAGAACTACTCGAATAATAGACATCTTCATTACTAGAGACAATTTCTCATCAAAATCAATTCCTTTTTTTTTTGACTAAATTATTTTTACTATAAACAATGTATTGTATCTCAATTGAGAGGCATCATCATTGTGTTTTAGTCTAAAGAGCCATCTATTTTTCAAAACATACTTCCCATTTGGTAAGAGTACCAAATCATAAGTCTAGTTGATGTGAAGAGAATTCATCTCTTTCTACATAGCCCAAAGCTATTCCTTTATATTCTCAAAATAGATGGTCTTCTAAATGGACGTGGGCTTGCCAGCACCCGTAAGTAATATGTAATCACAGGAATCTAGATGATATCTGGTGAGGCCTAAATGATTTACTCAATTCAATTGAGATGTATCATGATGAACAACTAATTTCTAGAAGCTTGGAAATATTAGTAGTATCTTGAGGATTATAAATATCAGGTAGCTACTCAATTCCTCTCCCTTGATCAAACTAATTTCTAGAAGGAATTGATATTGAATCTGTGTAAATAGAAATCTTTATGGTATTACTCTCATCTCTGCTCGAATGATTGCCATTCATAAATGAGTCCTTCAAAAAGTCACATCTCTATTGAATAAGTTTTTTGGCAATTAGGTCTCACAATTTGTACCCAAACTCTATGTGTCCATAGCCAATGCAAATATATAGATGTACAATATTATAAAGTTTAAATCATTCATCTTTTAGAATTTGAATGAAGCCTTTACAGCCAAAATCTTGCAAGTAATTATATGAGATATATTTTCTAATCGAGATTTTATTAGGAACATTTTCATCTAAGGTGGCATATTGGATGAAGGAATTGAGTATCCACTTTATTTTGAAAAGATCATCCAATATGTGACCATATTCAAGCAGCCATATACTAATTTCTTCTCAAAATTTCTTGGGAAGATGTGCATGAGAAAGCACGCACTAAACACACTCCTCAATAGTCTGGTTCATCCTCTTAGCAATATTATTTAATTATGATATCTTGAATGATATTTTTAATATCTAATATCATGGTATATACAATTGCTATCAAAATAAACTAGAGATTCTCACATATTATCATAATCTTGAAAGACATGAAAAACATAATCTTTTGTTTTTGGTGTATATGCTCACACCTTCCTAGAGTGATCATCAATGAATATGACAAAATAAAGTACCCCACTGAGTATTCTACTCTACAAAGAGTAGACATCTGTATAAATTAGATTGAGAATATTTGATCTTTTCAAGGGTGAACAAGAATGAAAATGTGATCTATGATTTTTTGTAGCAATGTAGTCCGCATACTCATTCAGAGAAAATTCATAATCAAATGGCAAGATATTCGTTTTAGCTAGAAGTTGATGGTCCTCATTCACGTGACCAGGTCTCATGTGCCAGAGATCAATATTACTCTTATGATAAACAACATTTGCCTAATGTCCATATACTCTTGCATAAGTGGTATACAAAGTACTCTCCTTCTTACCCTTCATAATGACTAATCCACCCTTAACTATCTTTCATTGGTCATCACCAAAATAACTAATATATCTTATATTATTCAACATGCCAACATACATCAAGTTCATATAAATATCTAAGACATATTAGACATCTCTCAGCATCAGTTGATGTCATGTCTACATCTGCAGACAAATATCTCTCATGCCTAAAATCTATGATATCCCATTATTATTCATCTTTATTGTACCATAATCACCAGATGTGTAGATAGTAAAGAAGTTGATGTGGGGTGTGATTTGAAACACTACTTCTGGGTCAATAAGTCAATCACCCTTTTGGGTTATAATATTAGTAGAATTATCATCACTAATGAACATCAAGTCACCTTCTGAGGTGACATTGGCCTCTTCCTCGAGCTTCTCTCCTCTAGTGCACTTTTGTTGTAATATTTTCCAAGAATAGTAGTTATTCTTCATGACAATTTCAAACAAAGGCTTTAACTTTTCTCATAGTCTATCTTCCTCCATTTCATCATCAACGTGTTGATAAGCATTACTATTTATCCATTACCAAATTATGGAGGTAACCCTAAACTATAGGTCTTCTCATTCTTCTTCAATCAACTTTTTAGGTTTATCTTTCTTCCTCACAAGATTTGGGTCATACAACTATTTTACTATAAGATAGTCATGCATTCTATTTTTCCAAATAGAATAATTAGTCTCTGTTAATTTTATTATTTTGGAGTTATCCTCCATAATAATAAAAAATAATATTGAACATGAGTAATCAATTCAAATAAAAATGTTTTGAAATGTGTCTGAAATCATTATATTGATATTGAAATAACCGAATACTAATATAATGATAAATAATAGAATAAATACCATCAAAATATGAATGACAGATGTCCTCCTCAATAGAAGTTTGGATATCATTTTTGGGTAAAATTTAAACCTCACTCTAATACTAGTTGATGCTGTAGGACTATTGGACCATGATTTGTTGAAAACCACAAAGTAACGGGAATGACAGTTAGTTAATTAAACAATGGAAGGAAATAAAATTAATAATCCAAAATAAATAAAAATCTCAATATAAAATTATAAAAAATACAATCCAATGAAAATAAAGTTTAAGTAACAATAATGTCGAATTGAATGATATATGCTAAAGACTTCTTCACATGTACTCGAAGTTCAAAAAACTCACTATACACAAAAATTATATTTTGGACCAAAATATATTTTCTAGGATATAAAACCCTAAGATCAAAAATCTAGTACAACTACATAGACTTAATATTTTTGGATGAATGCTCCAGATCTTTTTCCATGTTATTCTTGAGTTGATATGATCATAAATTAGAATTATGGCTTGAAATCAACAACATGATGACATAGCTATTTCTAGATTGAAGAGAAGATTATATTCATAGCTTTCATATCTTCAAAGTTATCTAAACTTTAATTCCTTATGATATACACTCCTACACACAAATAAAAGTAAAACCAATATCATTCATACTACACGCACTAAAATTATATATACATTGTGATTATATATATAATCTACACACAATGCACAGAAAATAAATAACACTTTAATACACGTATTAAATACACATATGCAATTTAAACAAAATCACATATATAAATAAACTACAATATTCAAACCAATGTTTGGAGGAGAGAGAGAAAAAACTTGTGCCTTGCTTATAGAACTCAAAACTAGAAATGAAAATGGTAGAAATGCACTGGTGCTAAAAAAACTTCTACCAAAAATTTGCATCTAGCTAACTACCTAACTCTATGATTTTCTTTATGTGTAGAGGTCTTTCACACACACCATTTTCACATGCCTCTAATGCATATGTCTCCTTTTTTAAAGGATAGGATAGGGGTACTCTCCCATCCAAGAGGGCACCACGCATGCTCTCTTTGTGAAAATGGGATTGTTCCCATTTTCACAAAGTTAAAAAAAACTTTTTTATCACTTGTATTTGGTGTACCGTGCTCTATGTCTGATAAAAAATAAAGCAAACAAAATAAACAATATCAATCTACCCAACTTAGGTATACCGAAAATAATTTGAAATATAAAATTATAATATAAGAATATAAAATAAACTACTTAATAAATAAAATACAATCTAAAATTATATGAGATTGGGATAAATTACAAACTAGAGGTAAGTATTCATTTTATAGAAATAAAAATAAGAAAACCTTAAAGAATCTTTGACATGGGTAAGATTCATTTCCCCTATGTAATAGTTGACTTCACATTCTATCATTTGAAATTCATATCCCTTACTTTCCAACTTCATAATTTCTTACATCAAAGATAGGGGTGAGGAAAGTAGGTGAGAACTTTTATGATTTGGAGTATTGAGAAACTTCAGTCATTGTTTTTAGTGTAAAAATTTCACATCAAAAGTCTTATACTAATGCTCACCTTTTCTCTGGAGTTTCATGGTAACATAACTCATAAGAAATAAAAATGCTTTTTCTAGTCAAAAAATGACTAGGTACTTGACGTCTTAGTTTTCTCTAATTTTCCTTGGCAGTTTGCTCGAAATGGATTCATTGTCTTTTGTTTTATTTTTAATCATTTGGAGGATCAATAAAAATTATTTGGTGTAATAAAAATAGAAATTACTATAGTAATTTGAAATAGAAAAATTTAAAATAATAATATAAAATAAACTACATGATAAATGAAATACAAGCTAAAATTTTTGTGATTAAGATGAATTATAAACTAGAGGTATGTATTAATTTTATAAAAGATAAAATGAGAAAACCCAAAATAATCTTTTATGCGGGAAATATTCATTTCACCTATCCCATAATTGACTTCACATTCTATCACTAAAAATTCATATTCCGTACTTGCCAACTTCATACTTGCTTACATCAAAGATAGGGGTGAGGTAAGTACTTTTAAGGTTGTAAGTACTGAGAAACTTCATCATTGTTTTAAGTGCAAAAATTTCACATCAAAAGTATTGTACTAATGCTAACCTTTTCTCAAGAGTTTAATAGCAACATAACTTATAAGGGATAGAAATGCTTTGTTCTAATCAGAAAAAGACTAGGGACTTGACATCTTAGTTTTGTCTAATTTTCCTTGGTAGATTATTCGAAATTAATTCATTGTCTTTTGTTTTTTATTATCATTTTGTGGCTCAATATAGATTTTTTAGTGTTATAAAAAATAGGAATTACCACAATAATTTGAAATCGCAAATTCTAAAATAATAATATAAAATAAACTATATAAAAAATAAAATACAAGCTAAAAATATTTGAGATTAAGATGCATTACAAACTAGAGGTTTATTCATTTTATAGAAATAAAAATGAGAAAACTCTAAAAAAATCTTTGATGTGGGCAATAACTCTGTTTGGATATATATTATTGTTTATTCCTATTTATTTTTGTGTTTACTTATTTTTATTTTTGTAGCCACTACAGTACATTAATCCACTATCTTGGACTGAGCCAATAACTCTAAACCTAGAAATTGAGATAATAAGAAGATAATTATTAAGATAGAGCATTGAGAGTGTATTCATAAAGGTTAATGGAAGTAATGGGAATAACCAAGAGGGTGTTGATCAAGCTGTGATAGCTTGTTCCCCACCAAACATTAAGAGATTTTTAGAGGCTAACATTGATGGACAACTACTATGAGTTTCAAATGTAACCTATACAATAAAATACCTTGGAATTTAAGCCGGGCCTTTTGGCCATAATGTGGAAATATCGGTATGGTGAATATTTTTAAGAATAACCAACTAATAATGTCATGATTATCCGAAGTTATGTGATACTATCAAGATGAATGAAGTTAGCCATAATATGATAAATTTATGGTAATTCTTATTTTTCTTGAGTGACAAGACGGTGGGCTGATTCTAATGTTTATCTAGAAGATCTATTGAAAGTTGGTATAAACCTATGCAAGCTTTCCTAATCAAGTTCTTCCCGCATCAAATTGCTTTACAACTCACATGGAGATTAGTTTGTTTAGACAAGAGAATCAAGATACTTTTGTATGATGCTTGAGACTAATTTAAAAATCTACTCATGAGATACCCACAACATGGATTTGAATTAATGTTTCAACCCCATACATTTTATAGTAGTCTAAATTATATTGTTGTATATGTAATTTGTTTTAACTTAATAATCTGTTTTAATATTTTTATGTAAGTGCAGGAAATGAAATATTAAAAGCTCGGGGATGCAGCAGTAGCACAATAACAGAGGTCCCGCTGTCCGGTCAGCGGGCCGAATTTTTTGGAGCAGAGCCTGGCCCGGTCCATGATCCGACTCGCTTCGGTTAAATGAACTGGCTGTTTATTTTCTGTATAAAAACATTTGTATTTATTTTTCGGGTGACTGTTTTTGACCCGGTTGAACTATTTATCGTCTCTTCTCCTCTCTCTCTGCGTGATTTTTCGTGACTGCCGTGCTGCATACTGTAAGACATACATTTCTTGGTTTTAATTTGTAACGCATAAGCATTTTCTGGTGGAGGTAGCTAGTCGTACTGAGCAACTAGCGAACCACGTTATTTGCTGTGTTGTTTTTCTAGTTTTGATTCTGTCGTGGATGTTTGTGGATTGGGATATATATATTGCTCGTTTCTGTGTTGTTTCTGTATTTTCTGTTCTTAATCTCACTACCCGTGGAAGCGCGATTTCCCAACATATATGATGAGGTACATAATTCATGTAGCCTTGTGTGGTTTCATAATGAACATGTCACTCGAGAAGGCTTATTTTCTATTTGAAGAGCTGGTGAAAATTTACTGCCAACCTTCAAATGAATGAGCAAGTGGAAGGAAAAAAGTTGGAATTTTGAAATTAAATAGATTGATGGTGATTAAAACAAATGAATGTATTTTTTTAGTATGTTTGGAGCATAACATGACAAAAGTGTTGGAACTATTTATACTAAAAATTATTTTTGGTTGTTTTTCATTTAATTGATTAGCATTATTTTCTTGTTTTAATAAATAAATTTGTATTGAGCTGAATTTGTGAAAATGCACATATTCTTTATTCTACATAGTTGATGATTTGGTACATAGAGTTTAACTTATGCATGAAAGTTTGAATCATCAATTCTTATAAAATATATATTTTTTGTTCATAATCTTGATAGAACTAGATAATATATTCATAAGACTATAACACAAGATTTCAATAGGTATATATTGACTATTGAGAATGGTAAAATTCTAACTTCTAGTGCTAATATAGTTCAATTATGTGTATTGAATGGGACCACCACGATATGATTATTTGTACTACCATGTAAAATAAAATATATCATTTTAATTACACACTATTATTCTTATTCTTGAAGTAATTAACTTTCATGTATACATGTTAATCGTTATTTTTATTTATAAAGAGTGAGAATTAGAAATAGATTTATGAACTCTATAAATTAGATAACTTTATCAAGTATATGATAAATATTAATTACAGATGGATTCCATGTCCTATTAGAAGGATTGATGATGTCCTCTTAAGGAAGCATATAAATTTTGATATTATTAAACCTAGCAAATGGATTTTGATTCGACATTTCAAATAAATTAAGTGGAAAGTCTCATGGAAATAATAAAAGATTGTTAAAATTAGATTAATAGTAATTTAATTTAATCAATGGATATCTGTGATTTTAATAAGGCGAGTTTAATAAATTATAAATAATAAAAGGCACAAATTATTTTGAATAAGTGATTGAGTGCAATTATAATTCTATTATTGTATGAATTATAATTAATATAAATTATTGTGTAATATAATTTATATTGAGAGTTGAATATATTATTTAGGCTAGAGTCTCTACCATTGCCTTATCCGTGCAATAAGAAATATTGTAAAGATTTTATATATTTGTTTAGATTATGTATGTGTATATAATCAAGATAATTAATTTGATTAGAATTGAATTATTTGAATTTATTATTAAATCAAAATAATTTATTTGTATTTAAATTAATTTTGATTATATATATATATATATATATATAATCTTTAATATCATATTTTAAAATTAAATTATAAAAAACAAAACATCACATTATTAAATGATATTTTAAGAAATAATGTGATGATTTTCTTTTTTTTTAATAAAATATGGTAGGGACAATGCTACACAACTATAGCGTCGTCTTCTTTGTCAAACTTTGATTAGAGGCATACAGGAGAAATCTATTCCGAATGACCCATGCTTGTTGAGGTATGTTATTGTTAAAACTTTGAGAATTCTAAATGAAGGAAAACAATTACATCCTATGCATGCTATCGCAAGAAAATATTTTTTAAAATACAAGCTTCCCAACAAGGCCAAGTGTGGGAAAAATGAGAACTTTTCAATAGGAAGGAGTTGTTAATTTTGATCTGATTTGTTAAATGGAAAAGCTAATATTCTACAAAATAGATGGTATATGTTCAGCCACGAATATAATATCCCTACACATTATCTTAACATTTCAAATCATAAGAATTTATCATATGAGAGACATAAAAATCTACAACAAAATATGGATCAATGTTATAAATACTTTCTATGTAATGTGATAGGATATTAAATACAAGGAGCATCAAATTTCAATTACAATGAGTCAAAGGGAGATGATAATTTATCATTTGAAGAGAACATCCATATGCTACTTACAGAGACAAAAAATTGAAATATTATGCAAAAGAACCGAATGGTTTGAATGAAAATAAGGCTAGATTACATGTACATGATAGTAGGAACTATTGAGAATCAAGTTTGATAAATAGTACTAATGATGTAGGAGATGAGTATAAATGGATTGTCTAGTGATATCAAGGCAAATCCAAAGGGTTACATCTCTATGATACTGAAAAGCAGCAAAGAAGTAGAACATAAAAACTAAACACAAAAATATAAATAGGAAGTTGATGCAAAAGATGAAATTGTTAATGATGATGTTGTGATATCTAAAGTTGCTACATCTAGCATAGCAATATTCAATACTACAACATTTTCCAATGTCATGGTCAAGCTAGACCTCTCTAACCAACACATGCCACTAGTAACTACATATGAAGAAGTGAAATTGGAATAGAAGACGTAGATGAATCAAAGCAACAAATAGAAAGATGACTCAAATAATAATGATCATGTAGATAGACAACACTTTCTCCATCCTAATTTTCCATTTACATAGTGGTTTAAAAAGAAGAAGCTAGATGATGATTTTAATAAATTTTTCAACATCTTATGAAAATTGGAGATTAATATACCTTTCATTGAAATCTTATTACAGACATCACACTGTATAAAATGTATGAAGGACGCAATAAGTAACATGAAAAAATTGAAAACTTATTGAATAGTGAGCTTGATTGAAAAGTGTAATGTGATCATTCAATATAAACTCTTGAGATACCTGAAAGATTTGAGAAGTTTTGTCATTCTATGCATTATTGGGAAGCACACCTTCCATAAGGCCTATATAAATTGGGAGCAAGTATTAACTTAATATCATTGTCCATAATATGGAGACTATATCTAGGTGGAAAAATTCTAACTTCTCTTTGTATATAGATGGTCAATAGATCAATAAAGTTTTTGAGTGGGATTATTGAATGTGTACTAGTCAAGTTTGGAAATTTTATCTTTCATATTGGCTTTGTGGCATTAAACACTAAAGAAGTCTCATATGAACCATTGATTTGGGATGATCATTCTTAGCAACTAGACAAACATTAATTAACATGAAGAAATGAGAATTCACACTTCATGTGAGCGAATACCAATTAACCAATCATGGACAATCTAAAGATCGAATATAGATTTTAGATATGAATATTTTTTGGATGATTATTAGACCGAAGAAAAGAAAGAAATTGAAGAATTAGAAAAAATTTAAAACAAGAAAAAGTTGTTGTAAGCTTTGCCGAAGCTACGTGTTCTAATGTCGTGATATTATTCAAAGTTGTGATAAAAATAGAAAAAAAGGTAAGATGTTATGAAGTTGTGATTGATATTTAAGATGTCATGGAATTCCCATGGTAAGATCATGGAAAACCCATTGAGGGGACTCTTGAAATGGTGGAAAAAATATATTTTGGAAGAAACCTTACTACAGATGGATGATATACTTAGTGAAGAATATGAAGTCAAAAAAATTATTAATCAAGATATAAAGGAAAAATAGGTTGAGGTTGCTATGTTGAAGGCAGTTATGGCATTAGAATAAGTCAAGACCATAGAGATTGAATCTCTAAAAGAAAAATTGTGACAAAAGAAGAAGCCATGATATTGGTGAAATAGAAGATACTTGAAGATGGTCCAAGATTTTCTAAAGCCACAACACGACTATTATAGAGAGTAGAAGATAATATCATGATATTTTTCAAAGTCATGATATTGGATGAATAAGTCATGATAAATTTAAAGTCATGACACAAGTGAAGGAAATAATATTTAAAGATGTTGCGACATTCAATAAAGTCACGACATATGATGAAACACCTCCCAAAACACGGGCGACTTAAAATTGATTAGTTTTGAAAGCATTACCGAGTTATCGTCAATATGCTTTTCTTGGAGAAAAGAAGACAAAACCAATTATGATTCCACTATCCTTGACTAAAGAAATAGAGGAAATGGTAGTGAAAATGATAAAATAATATACCGAGAAAATAACATAGTCACTCAAAGATATAAAGGACATCATTCTACCAATATGCATGTGCAAGATACTAATAGAATGTGGTGCAAAATTAATAGTTGAACACCAAAGGAAATTGAACCCAATAATGAAGGAGTTGGTAAAAAAAATTATAAAATGGCTTAAAAGAGGAATTATCTATGTCATATTAGATAGTCTATCGATTATTCCAATTCATATAGTTCCAAAGAAAGGAGGAATAATAGTGGAGAAAACCTCAAGCAAGGATCAATTCATATAGTTCCACTAGATAGCATATAGGTATGTACTACCAAATGTAAATAAAGAAATAAGAAAGAATCACTACCCCATTCCATTTATAAACCAAATTCTTGACATAATCTCATTGAACTTATGTTATTATTTTCTAGATGAATATTCAGGATACAATCAAATATAGATAATCTCAAAGTTAAAGAAAAACTATGTTTACCTACCCATATGAGAATTTTGCATTTCTTAGGATGGCATTTGGTCTATTCAATACTCTAGCTATATTTCAGAGGTGTATGAATGTCATCTTTGTTAATTCTGATGAAAAAATTATGGAGATATTTATGGATGATTTTTTATTTATAGAGATTCCTTTGAAGGTTGTTTTTAATATTTAGAAGTGGTCTTGCAGTGATGTAAGAAAATATTTTTGTTCTTAACAAGGAAGAGTATTATTTAATGACAAAAGAATGTATTATCCTGGGACATTTAGTTTTTGCTAGATGATTAAAAGTGGACAATGCAAAAGTAACAATAATAAAAACTATATCTTTACCAACAACTATCAAGGGTGTGCATAGTTTTCTTAAACACAACTATCAAGATTGTATTAAAAGTGGACAAAACAAGTTATTGGAAAAAATGTGGCTTTTAACATTGTTAAAAAAATGATGCTTTTATAAAGCTAAAAAAGATGTTGATAGGGAACTAGAGGTGTCAAAAGGGTCATGTCATTCTAGCATGACTTGTTTTGGGTTGCATGTTTAGGCCACCATGCCATGCTAGGCATAACCCAACATGGAAGTCATGTCATGCCCAGCCCTGCATGACTTCTATTCTTCTCAGCCCAGCATGACACGATAAGCATGATTACATAACATGTTGGGTCATCTTGGGTCATGCTAGATTGTGTGGGTTTTATGGGTAGTGTCACCAAAGGCACTATCCACCAGCTACCATCACTACTACCAAAGGCACCATCCTCCAGTCACTGCCACTGCCACCACACACCGATGAATAGTCACAATAGAAACATAAAAATAAAAATAGAAAATAAAAAAAACAAAGAAAATAAAAATTAATTACATAACATGTATAATACACATCATACATAATGTTAACAAAATATAAGTATAAGAATAAAAATATATAAACATAAAATATAACTGTAAGTATGGTAAAATATGAAATAAAAATATAATTTCAAACCAAGATCTAACAAACAAATATGAAATGAAAATGATAAATAACAATTACTTATAATAGCAAAAAATATATAATAATAAATCATAATCATAGTATCATATGTGAATCGTATCTTATGAAAATGACAATTATAAAATAAATATATCAACAAATAATAATCAATCTCAATGTCAATTAGTATTTATATGTAAATCATCATCATGTAAATATATGATGGTATCGCTAGTGGTGTCCTCAATATCATCTAAGTCCTTATAGTCATCATCTGCTAGTAACTTTTGTGCTTCTACTCTATCTTGAATGTTCAACCTTGAATTTTTCTAGTTCTTCATGCATATAAGTGCCTTAATGATATCTAGCTATAGTCTCAATCTCCTATCTAAAATGACATTGGAGACAAAGAATTTCTCTCTCAAACTTTTCAAAGCTTTATAATTTTATCAAAGGATGTTGGCCTCAAAAATTTGGAACTAAGAAAGATATTCATTTTGGCTTTATAAAATCAAAGTGGAGAGAAAAAGAAGACTCTGATACTATACTAGATACGAGAAGAGTTAATAGATATCATATCATTTTAGACAACTTGGGATAGATAGATTTACATGATTTCCACCATAGTAAAATATTAAGGTTCTTATTATTATTATATGATATGATTGAGTAGTAATTGATATCTAAGTACTAAGATAAATTGCTCCTATTTGATAGAAAATCTCATCATCTTCCCTTGCTAACTGAATGAAGAATTCATCATCTCTGAATATGATATCCATGTCCATACTCAGATTTTGGCTACAAGTACTACCATACCTAGTATCATAATATATTAATAAATTAATCAATTTTTTATGAATGAAACCTTTAGGTTGGTGTCTTTGATTCATGCACATTGATATGTATGTAAAAATATTTTCTACCTTTTTCACCATCACCCTAGGATCCATGTAGGTATCCAAGTAATAAAGTGATGGAAAGGTAGAAAAGTACTTAAATACTTGGTGTCCATCTCAACAGTCATGACACTAAATATAGTGCGATTCCTAAACTTAACATGAGACTAATATTGCATATGCACCTGAGTGCAGTACAATTGGTGAGAGTGTACATAGATGAATACATGTTCATCATGTCATCATTTTCAAGAACTTCATAAAAGATTCTTGTATCCCAGTTAGTCATCGGTAATAAGTTCATTACTCTTTTTATTGATGTAGTTGAATATCACATGATCATATCAAACATATACCTCTAACATTAGTTAAGTGTAATTTCAATGGTATCTCACATATATTTGAAATTTCTTTTTCTTTAGACATGCAGATAAATAAAGATTACCAAATTTTTATTATATACTAGGCATCTTAAGATATTTTAGCGAGTTTCTTATTTTTTAATGCAAGAAAACAACCTTTATTTTTGCATGTACTATTAGGTTAATAATATGATACATGTACCTAATTTTAAAAACCTTACCTAATGACTTATCTCTAATGGTCCTAACAAATATACTAATAATGACTTTATTATTAGATACATTATCAAATATGATCTTAAATATTTTATTATGAATATCATAATCTTTTAAGATTCATGTCATTAACTTATTTATGATAGGGTCATCATGAAGATGAAGAATATGAGAAAATCCTAATTTTTTTTATTAAGTTTCCATGAAGAATATACATAGTAAGTTGTGAGACATGCAAATGATGCATCTTCATGACTAGTCTAGATATCATTTTTCATGGATACCATTATACTATATTTCATAAATTTATGATAAGTAGACTGAAAATCTAATCAGAACTATATCTATATTTCCATGAAGAATCTAACTTATAATATTTTATTATGTCATTTCTACATATAGACTTATGAATCCTATGATAAGTAGCCTGAAAGTAGGTCTATATGATACTAACTATCCTAGGATCCTCTAAAAATCTAATTAGAAGACCCATGATAATAATCAATGTAGTCATGACTTCCCTCTCTAAATTATTGTGGTATATAAATGGGATCAAATAAACTGAACTATATTTATATATCTTCAAAGACTCCAAAGCTCAGACTCATTAGGTTTGCAAGGAATCTAATGTACCATATTTTTTAGTGAATTGATCGACATAAGTGGCCAATGCCACTTGTACTCACACACACACACACAATATATACATGGTGACAATTCATCATCGACACCCCTAGAATTTTTATTTTTTATTATCTTAAATTGAGTCCAAACAATAGAAGTTATTATTATTTTTTAATTTTTAGGCATTTGAGTTTCAGTTGAGGTTATGGGAGACAATATAGTTTTGGCCTCAGACCTTTTTGTAGCATTATTATTATTATTTATATCTAAATCAATATTAATTTTATTATCATTATATTCACTATTAGCCATTATTTATATTTTTAGTTTATTTTTTTAAAAAATAATGTATATTTATAAACAAATAAAAAAAATACCTAGATTATGGTATTGTTTGGCGTAAGCATCACCATACTTGCAACTAGAACTACTGCTGGTGAGTATTGAGTTATGATTTGTTTTTTATAAAAAAAATATTCTGCCATTCTGATTTCCATCTTCCAAAGGACATAGATGTAGAGTTATTATTATTGTTATTATTATTATAGTTTTAGTGTCGGACCTTTCTGTATTGTTATTATTATTCATGCCTAAATTGATATTAATTTTATTTTCATTATATTCACTATTAACCATTATTTATATTTTTAGTTTATATTTAAAAAAAGTAATGTATATTTATAAACAAATAAAAAAATATCTAGATTCTAATATTGTTAGGCGTAAGCATAACTATACCTAGAACTAGAACTACTACTTGTGAGTACTGAGTTGTGATTTGCTTTGTTGTAAAAAAATATTTTCCATTCTGATTTACAACTTTTAAAAGACATAGCTATAGAGAGAGATAGATAGATAGATATATAGAAAGAAAAATTAGAGAATAAAAATTTTAAATTGAGATTGAGATAGATTGATAGTATAGGAGAGTAGAGGATTGAAGAGAGACTTATGGTCAAAAGAAATGCAAATCAATTGTTCTACATGGAATTTGATAGAAATCATAGAGGCACAATTGGAATTTCAGAGAACTTATAAGTTGTTTTCATACAACAATTAATAAGATATTACAATTTGGATTGTTTTAAACTATCATTATTTTTGGATTTCCAAACTATGGTACAAAGATATGATAGATGCCAAAGATTGGGGGAATGTATATAGGGGGGAATGAAATGCCTCACATTAACATCCTTGAAATAAAATTATTTAATGTTTGGGTGATTGACTTCTGGGCTCATTTCCTTCTTCCTTTGTGAAAAAACATTTTAATAGTGGTTTATTATTTTCTCAAATGAGTAAAAGAAATATCAACACAAAAGAGAAGATGCCATGATAGTTTGAGTTTCTTACATAACAATGTTTTTATGTGCTTCAGTACCCCTCAATGTATCATAAGCAACATGGGAAGCTATTTTTGTAAAAAATTACTTGGTGCTTACTTAACTAAGCATGGAACAAGGCATAAAAGGGACTTTCGTATCACTCTCAAACCAATGGTGCTTACTTAACTATTTAAAAAATAGTGAACCTCTCAGGAGGACTGGTCCCATTGATTGGAAGAAGTACTATGGGCATACAAAATAACATTCAAGATAACCTTGACAATGTCTACTTATAGTTATTTTTATGGAAAAAATTTTCATTAGCTAGTAGATCTTGAACATTGATCATAATGGGTATTTTATGTTTAAATTACTAAATATTCTTGAGTATTTTGGTATTTCTAGATAATGTATAAGTAAATAAATGTGACATAAATGGATTCATTTCATGACTTAAGAATTTTGGTGGATTTTGATTAATAATCATGAAATACATATGTTTTCGAAGGCTTTGGCTAATTGGTAGTTTACAAAATATCATACAGTTTCGACATTCATTCTTGGCCAAAACTATACCCAATTGATTATGATAATTTTTTTACACATTGACTATACTGCCTTGTTAGCATAACATTTCAACTATGCAATATTTTCTCAGCGGATGTGATATTATTAGAGAGGCATAACTATACTTATATCATAATAATTAATGGGCTACAACGTTAATTTTACATCATAGTAATCAAGACTCCACTGGTGCTAAAAGTTGAGGCCACTTCATATCACCATACTTTATCTTTAATAAGTCTTTATAATTTTAAGTCAAAATTATGATATTTTTATAAAGCTATGACTTTTGAGCTATAATAATTTACAAAGCCAAAACTACTCATGTCAAAGCTACATCAACTATTCTACACTATGACTTTTAGATACAAAATATTACAAAAATCATTTACTCAAGTATGATTATTCTCCAAGGTCATGACTCATGTCATTAAGAAAAGATAAATCCATAACCTTTATGTCAGACAAATTGCTAGTGCTATATTTTTTTTGCAATGTCTTGATAATATGATAAATGAGAGAAGCCAAGGCTAGTATCATAGCCACTCCCAATACCACTGCCACTTGAGACAAATAAAAGACTAATCTCTGCATTATAGCCATTTTATGCACAAAGAACATATGATGCACATGAGAGGTGATTTCTAATATCATGGCCAAATCTAGCATCATGTCTATATAATGATTAAGGGAGACCAATATCAATATCAAAACTCCTAGCATTGCAACCAAATGATACACATGAAAGGCAAGTCCCTATGCTACAACCATTTTGAGCACAAAGACCATATGATTAATTAGCGAGTTAAATTTCTAAGTCATGGTCATTTCCTCTACTATGACTTTGTGTTCGAGAGATATTAGGCCTAAGTTGTTAATATTTTCTAATGTCATGACTTTGTATTATATAAAGATTGAGATATATTATGTAGTCATGGTCATTTTCTAGAGTCATTACCTTGGACTCAAAAGATGAAGCTCGAAGTGGTGGCTTTCTTCAAAAAGTTGTGACTTACTACTTAAAGTAATATAGAAATATCTAATTATAAAATATGGAAAAGAAAAAAATTTGAAAGTTTCTTCTTCTTACATGCACCAAGCAAAATCCAAAGCAAACAAACCCTAGGAGCTACTATTTCACACTCTCTAGGTATTCTACAAGCAAGCAAGAGACACAAAACAAACTAAAGCTTAGAGTTGGGAGCCATGACTTTCAACCCCCCCCCCCCCCCCCCATATCAATATGGTTTAGAGTTTGTATTATTTTGTTTGAATGATGTATAAGTATAAATGATTTTTATATTAATGAATATTTTTTTAATTAATGTTATATTATAGAAATTGATGGATAAGTAATTTAATAGTACTTAGATTTATGATTTAACTATTGATGAGTTTGTGTGAGTTATCATGATGGAAAATGATAGGTAAATGTTTGATGTTCAAACAGAAAAATATTCTTAAGTATTTTGATACTTTATGATATTGTATTGGCCTGGAATAAAAGAAATTATAGATTGATTTCACGATTTTAAAGTTTTGGTGAGTTTTAGTGAATTTTTATGAATACAATAGGTTTTTGAGGTTTTTAGTAAAAGAGTTAGAATATTGTATCATATGAAGTTTTGATATCTATTATTGGTTAAAGCTTTATCTAATCTATCATAAAGATCCTTGTATACAATAACCCTACCAACTCATTAGTGGAATCCTTTCACTATGTAAAACATTCTTAATGGCTACGATATTATCATGAAGTCATAATTATGCCTATCTCATTAAATTTAATTGATTATGATATTAATTCTATATTGTAGCAACCAAGTATCCCACATGTGTTTAAAGCCATGCCCAAGTCCAATCACCATACATTTATCTTTAATATAACTTGGTAGTCTCTAGTTAGAGTCATGACCTATTTACAAAGCTATAACTATAAAAATTACAAAGCCAAAATTATTCCGGCATAAGCTATGAAAAATATTCATAGCTATGCCTTTTGGGACACTAGAAGTTATAGAGGACATTACTTGAGTATGCTCATTTCTCAAGGTTGAGAATATTATCCTTAAAGAAAAGAAAAGTTGTGACTTCTATGCTCAAGTTAATTACCAAAACCACTATATTTTTATAAAGCCAAAACTATATGATATTTGATATAATAGAAGGCAAGTACCATGACATTCTTGCAGAGTTGCAATAACATGATATACAAGAGAATAGAAGGTTGGTACTGCATATACTTAAAGACATATAAATAATAAATTTTATGTTATGGTCATTTCCTAGTATTATAGCCACATTATATACAAGACTTTCTTAGTATTATAGCTATTTCTCAGTTTTACGACTATATAATCAACAAGAATTTCCAATGTTAATGCTGTGGTTTTATCATAATGTCACAACTACACATTAATATGAGAAGCATTTCACTATGTCATGACTATTTTTCCTAATACCATAGCCCTTTATTAAAGACAAAAAAATAAATACCTAAAGCTAGGGTTGTTTCATAGTACCACAACTTCATGTTATAAAGACATTAGGCCTAAGTCATAGTTATTATCAATGATTTTGTATTACAAAATGATCATGATGTAATTTGAGTCAAAGCCACTTTCTATTTTCATGAATTCAAGCTTATGACATGAAGACCAGAGTTGTAATTTTCTTCTTAAGTTCGAAACTCTCTAATTAGAGTAATGATGTAATATCAACCACTTTCTATAGTCACAATTCTCATTAAAAAGTTTTTGGGACATTGCCTAATTGATAAAATTATGTGATATAACAAAGGGGTAATGGGTTTTGGGTGTCATTACTAGTTAGTCAATATGAGTTGACATAATTATCCTTGCAAAAAGATAATTCCTTTATTATTAGTCTAGATAGCATTGAGTTTGATAAATTATCCTAAATATAATTACTAAGTCTTTAACTTGTTGGAAAGTGGGTAGTTGTGACTTGGTTTTGCTTGTATTCTTTGCACTTTTTTTATATTTTCTTTTTTAGCACCCTTGTATGAGTTGGAGTCCTAGGACCGAGCTAACCCCTCTAGACCAATAAATCAAAGAACTAGAATAATTATTCTTAGACAAAGAGTTGATATAAATCCTTATTGAAGGACACTAATAATAATAGATAGCCTAAGCTGTCGTGGGAAAACTATCTAATGACTCATTCGCTATCATATCGTGTGAGACTATTAGAGGCCCATGATGATGGACTATTACAACTAGTGGAAACCAACATATTTGAGTTGAAGCTGAGTCATATTACTATGAATCAACATCACTAGTATAGGAGAAGGGCATTAGAGAATCATAATGAACATGTTGCAATGTTTTTAGGGCTATGTGATGCTATAAAATTGAATGAAGTTAGCCCCAATGCAATATGATGCTATAAAATTGAATGGAGTTAGCCCCAATGCAATATGATTGTGTTTATTCTCATTTTCATTAAGTAGAAAGATATGGAGTTGGTTTTAATATTTATCATGGGGCTCCATTGAGAGTTAGAATGAATTAGTGAGGATGTTTCTCACTAAATTTTTTCTATCTTAAATTATATCTCAATTACAAAGTAAAATAAATCAATTTCAACAAGATGAACATGATAATATATATAATATTTGGAATCATTTTAAGTAGTTGGGGAGATGTCATCATAGCTTTCAGTTGTTCTAAGCCCAAACTTTCTATAATGGGCTAAACAATATATTACAAGGTTTATGGCGGATATAGCCACTGGAGAGTCAGTTATAAATAATTTTCCAAAGAATGCATATCACTTATTTGAGGAGCTAACAAAAAATAACTATCAAACTATAATAGATTGCTCATTTGGGAGAAGATAAGTCATAATATTGGAATTTTATTGGTTAACTACCATTGAAATGAAGATGAAATCTCTTTTAGAAGCTTGACACCCAAGATGAAAAGAAAATAATATTGAGTGAGATCACCATTTTGCATTCACATGAATTAGTAGACTAGAACTCCATTTATCCAATGGAAAAAGTTGACCAAATGCAAAAAAAAAGTGTGTTTCAACCAATAATAATGTCCCAACTCATTATGATATGAATGTGAAAAATCATGAAAATTTTATATACGAACCCATCGAAATGGGCTATATAATATCAAGTAATATTTTAGAAGTATTGGGAATAATGTAGTGAGCTATACTAATCATGGAGGCTCATGATTTAATTGTTAACCATCATAATGAAAAGAGAAGTCATGTTTGGAAGAAGGGATGTGAGCTATCTTAGCAGAGTTGAGAAAGAAAAATAATGTACAAAATAATTGGATGAGAGTTCTTTAAGTAAAGATGAATCAAACAAGTTCAGTAATGAGGAATGTTGGGTATCATATCATACAATTGACATTTTCAATAAAGAGTAAGAGTAAACGAACTACCAAGTGATATAAAAGTAAATCCAAAAAATTTTTCTCAATATTTCTTAGAAGTGTGAAAGAGCTACCAAGGAATTTTGAACAATAGGATTCTAGAACTTTTGGGAGTGATAGTACTATGACTTTTCTGCATGGCTTCGGAGCTACAAATGTATTTTAAAAAAGAGAATTCTAGAACTTTTGGGGGTGATAGCACTATGACTCCCCCAAAAGTCTTGGCTCTACTAAAAATTATTTAAGAAGCCATCATCTTGACTAAAGAGGATAAAAAATATGAAGAATATAATGTCACAATACCTAACAAAGTCACAACTCTAAAATAAGTGTAAGCACAAGTTTCACCTAAAGAATGAAAAAAGGAAAATGAAGAAATAGAAAGTGAATAGAATTTACTCAAAGCTATTGAGATAAAGAAATAAATCAGAATGAAGCTAATTGTAAGCTTCCAATGAATCTTATATCTCTTCAATGATTTAGAAGAAAGAAATTAAACAACCACTTATAGAAGTTTTTAAATATTTTCTAAAAGTTAGAAGTGAGCATATTATTTGCTAAAGTTCTAGCCCAAATGCTAAACTACATAAAATTTATGAAGTACATAATGAGTAGTAATAAAATGTTGGAGATGTATGCGAGCATAAATATTACCAATAAATATAGTACAATCATTCAAAAAAACTTTCAAGGAAATTAATGGATGATAAAAGCTTAACTATATATCGCACCATTGGAATCATACCTTTCAAAAAGTATTGTGTGATTTGGGATTAATCAACTTCATGCCTCTTTGAATTGCATGAAGTCTGAATCTTGATAAAATTACTTCAACATCTCTCTCACTCAAAATGGTGGGTCAGACTATCAAATACCCAAATTGAATCATCAAGAATGTAACATTAATATTGGGATAACCATTTTTGGACACATGCAACCCCTTATCGACATCAAGAAAGAGAAGTTCACACACCATGATGTAATAAAAAGTAAATTTTGGGTGGAAGGATTTTATAAAAGATTATTAGTTGACTATAGACTAAGGGTAAGGATTTGAAGCAGAAGAGCAACTTTGGAGCTATGATATTGATGAAGATGAGGAATAAGAAGAGAAAGAATTATATTCGAGTAATGAAAATGAAGATATAGAGAAAGATGACTACAATGAGTCTTTGGTATTCTTTTACATCACAACCTCTAAGGAGTCTTATGTTTAAAACTCTAAGAAAGCTAAGAGATTAATGAAGAAAGATTAGACTGAGATAGAATTTATGGAAGAAAAAATCATGAATAAGGCCACAACTATGCACAAAGCCATGACTTTGGTTTTATAGAATAAAAATGGCCAAGTAAGTCTTGAAGACAAAATCACAACTATGTACAATGCTATGAATTTAGTGTTATAGAAAAAAAATTACCAAGAAAAACATGAATACAAAGTTGTGGCTATGCCCCACACCACAAATTTGGGGATACATGGTGAATTATTTCATCAGAAGCTTTAAGACAATGTCATGGCTTCACTTAGTGCCTCAAATTTGGAGTTATAGGAATATATATGCAAGAAAAAGCTTAAATGCAATACCACGACCATATGTAGTGTCGCATCTTTAGGTAATCATGAAAAAAATGGATAAATTAGCATAGGACTCACAACATTCACTAAAATCTCATTATATGATGATGAAAATGCCCAATAAATAAGTAACTAAAGCCAAACTGCAAGAAGAAACAAATAAGAAAAAGATAAAAATATATACTGAGATGATAACATAGACATTAGAGATCTCTGATTGAAAAAAAAGATTATGATAGTATAGCTATGAATGTTAAATGTAGCATTTCTTGGGAGGCAACTAGATATTTTTTTCACATGTGTGATGTAATAAAAACATAAATCAACTACTTAAATAAATATACACATCCAATGACCCACAAGTATCGTCATAGAAATCAATCTCTACAATGATTGTTAACATATCTGCTTGAAGTTTCTCCACTAATTTTTAGACCCTACGACACATAAAACTAGTCATAGTAATTCTCATAGATGAAAATATTTTTTATGGGAAGGAAAATTATTGCTTAAGGATGAGTAATCATTTTAGTTTGTAAGTTCATTTGGTGATCAAATTATCAAATATTCTTAGATATTTTGATATTTTATGATGTTGTATAATCATAAAATGCATAAAATTATGAATTAATTTTATGACTTTGAAGTTTTAGTGAGTTTTGATGAATAGTCATAAAATTAAAAGATTTTTTGATGAATATAGAAGATGAGATAATATTTTGAGTCTTTTTAAGTTTCGACATCCATTCTTGGATGAAACTCTACCTAATTTGTCTAAGCAATCTTTTGATGCCTAATACCATATCAACTCATTAGTATAATCTTTCTAATATGTAATATATTCTTAGTAGTTGTGATATTATTATGGAGTTAGATCCATACCTATCTCATAAAATTTAATGACCCTGACATTTATTCTACATCATAGTAATCAAATACACCACTAGTGCTCAAAGTCATGATCAAGTCCAAGCATCAAAACTTGATCTTTAATATGATTTAGTAGTCTCATTTTAGATTCATTGTCTTTTTATTAACTATGACTTTTGAGCGACAAAAAGTTACAGAAAAAAAAACTAATCAAGCCAAAGACACAATAATAAATTAGAGATATGAATTTTGGGACACTAGAAGTTACAAATGATATTACTCAAGTATGACTATTTTCCAAGGCCACAACTCTTATCATCAAAATAAGGCAAGTCTATGACTTGTACACTTGATCTAATTGCCAATGTCGTAACACTTTTGTAGAGGCATGGAAGCTTAATATATGAGAGAAGAGAATGTTAGTCCTAGCATTCCTATAAAGTCATGACAATATGATAATTGAGAAAAGGCTAGTGTTGTGGCCAAGTCTAACATTGAAGGAATATGAAGGGTAAATTTTGAGTTATGGCTATTTCTTAGTTTCATGATCATAGGATACACAATACCTTAATAGTGCTACAACTATTTTCTAGTGTTGTGTCCATATAATCATCAAAAAGGACCAATTCCATGTTCATGGTTTTATCATAGCATCATATTCTTATATCAATATGAAAAACCCTTCACCATGTTGCAGCCATTTTCTAGTGTTGTGGCTCTTTATTAATGATATGAAGACAATTTCCCAAAGACACAAATACTTCATAGTGTCATGACTTTGTGTTATAGAGACATTAGGCCTAAGTCATGGTTATTTCCAGTGTCAAGACTTTGTATTACATAAAGATCAGGTTGCAACTCAGAGTCATAGTTACTTTCTAGAGTCACAACCTTGAGCTTATGAGATGAAGGCCAAAGTTATGACTTTCTTTTAAAATAAATAACTTCCTACTTGGAGAAGTATAGAATTGATCAGCTATAAAAGTGAAAGATAGAGAACTTCAAAAATCTCTCTCTTTTTTCTTCATATCCCTCCATAGAATAAGCAAAGTCATGATAACTACCAAATCCTATGAGTAAATTTCATTCTTCCTAGAGATTCTACAAGAAAGTAAGGGACGCTAGACTTAATGCAATCTCTAGGGTAGGGGAGCATATCTTTCAAACCTCCCATCTCTAGAGTAGATTCATTAAGTTTTATCAAAATAGTGTGGGTCTAGGGTTTGTGTAATTTGAATATTTGTGATGTGATATTGATTATTTATAAATGAATATGTTTGATTTAATTTATTTTATAGATATTGATTGATGGTGAATAAATAAATCTTGATCTAGGATTTCAACTATTTATAGATTCGTATAAAATTATCATGGTGAATGATGATAGTTAAACTAAGAGGCTCACTCATACATATGATAAGAAGGAAATGATAACATTTCCTACTAATATATGCAAGGTAAAATTATATGTCTAAATCAATATTGTGGGTATATTAATCATTGAGAGTTTAACAATTATGAAGCTGAAAGTGTGAATACTTTTATATGCCAATCTATTATATACATCTTTAAAAAACTAGTTCTTGATTGGGATGGATGTTAAATAGAATATTCTCCTAGTAGGTTTACCTTTAGTGTGTGAGTCACATCATCATCGAGGAGCATGGTGATAGGAAATCTTTGAGATATGCATGAGTATATGGTGACTCACAAGGTTGTGATAATACTTGAGAGTTATTTTTACTCATATAATTCCCATCGGTGAAACTTTAGGGAAGTATTTGTTGATTATGAGTGTATGATACTTACAAAACTAAAAGTATAAATACTTTCAAACAATATCAATCATTGGTCTTTATGATACATAAGACTAAAGAATAAGAGTAAGCATATGAAGTAACTATTAAGGAAGTTAATAAAGTTGACTAAGATGTATGTAATTATGAATAGCTCTTGAGTAGAAATGAATTATTATTTTGGTGGTAACATATCAAGGAAACAACTACAATGGGATCACCATTGGGATGGACTCAATGATGACAACTATATTCAATGCAATTAGGATAAGGAGTCATTATACAATATCTCAACTTTTATTCTATGCCCAATATAATATAAGCCAAGTAACTTAAACATTATCACATAGATTAAATGAATAAATCATTGACCTAAGATTGTCTAACAATCAAAATATCAATTTTATTAAAAAATGAGTTATCTCTTTATTAAATAACCAAACTTATGATAATATCTATATGGGATCAATATCGAGACTATAATCTACTCTTCTTTAATAATCTATTCACTTGTGAATCTTAGTTGATGATATTCTCATTAACAAATTTTTGGGATATCACAAAACTAATAAAATTAGGCGATGTAACAAATTCAAAATAGTAAACTATAAGGCTCACTTATTTTAATGGTAGGAAGGAAGTAACAACGCTTCCTACTAAGATGTGTAAGATAAACCTATATGTTAAAACTTAACATTTGGGTATGTTAATCAATGTGAGTTTGATACTTATGAAGCTAAAAGTATGAATGATTTTATATGTCAATCCATTGTACATATTTTAGAAGAACTCATTCTTGATAGAGTTGAATATTTTATAGAATGTTCTCCTAATATGTTCATCTCTAGTGTGGTAGTCACATCATCGCCAAGAAGAATGATGATAGATAATCTAAAGGACACACAAGTATATTATGACTCACGAGTGGTGACATCCCTTTTAGTTTCTTAATTTGTATAGTTCACACTAGTGAAACTTGTGAAAAGTTTATGTTAATTGTTTAAGTATGATACTTATCAAACAAAAAGCATAAATATTTACAAACCACGTTAATTCTTGGAATTTATGACCCCTGAGGCTGAAAAATAAAATTATACATACAAAGTAATCATCAAGCATAGTTGATGAGTTTCCTAAAATGTATATGCTTGTGAATGACTATAGAGTAGTGATTAATTATTATCTTAGCAATAAAGTACTAAGGGGATAGCTATGATGGGGTCCATTATTGGAATGGCCTTAGTGGTGACTACCACCTTGTTTATTGTTAGGAAAAAGGGTCATTACACAATAATCCAATATTCATTCTATATCAAAACTCAATTTAATTCAAACTATTTGAAAATACATGATTATAAATTAAATGAACAAATTAATTGTTCTATGATTACTACCAAAATACGAAATATATTTTTTCACAATAATTGAGATGTCTCACTATTGATTAACTAAACTACTAATATAATCAAAGTGAAATCAATATTTGGATGAAAGTCCGTTTTATTACTTGTATGACTTAAATATTTTTGGATCTTTTTTGATGAGATATCTTCACTAATGAGCTTTTGGATGTTGTCTAACTATCAAAATTAGGCAGCATAATAAAGTTTCAATAGTATGTAATAAAATAAATAAACTATGGTATGAGGAGTTTGAAAGAAAAGTAAACTTTGTAGATGAGTGAACTAGAGGAATTAAGAAATGAGGCCTATGATAATGCTATGATCTATAAAGTCAAAATAAAGAAATGGCATGACAATACTTTACAAAAAAAAAGAATTCAAAATAGGGGGAAGGTATTAGTCTTTGACTCACATCTAATAATGAAAGTAGTGACACCTCGTGGAGTAGTTTTAGTGAAATCAAATAATGAAAAAGAATTTATGATGAATGATAGTGATTGAAGTATTATAAAGGAGAATAATAGTTTGAATTGGAAATGGTGAAATTGCCAAAGTCACTACAATCTATTGTTACAAAAAAGTTAGAAGAAGTCAATGAAGGTGCGGAGCAAGAAAAATAAAGTAGTTTAGCTAAAGATATTAAATGAAGGTGGATGTAAGTCTAGATATCAATCTAATAAAGATTATATGTGTTATTTGACTAATAAATAGTTAATTAACTATTGCTCGAGTTGAAAAGATAAACTTAAGTCTCAAATATATACTTAGACTTTAGAGATTGTTTACTTTTTTATGTATGACGAGCTTTTCTTTAATATTATTATAATATCATTCTTGATTATTTGATGAAGGGTAAGATGATGTGGAATACTCCTTGTTTTCTTGGCATACAAGTTTATTATCAACAATGGACTATTACTACCAAAAAAGTCCCTTTGTAATTGTATTTGATATTCTACCACCAAAACCATACTTATTATGGTTATAGGCTATCCATATTTATACCCTTTTAGGCAATAGGGCTAGTACCCTTGATAATTACTTTGATTATGCTTTTTTTATTATCTAATCTTAATAATTATGAAAGACATAAAATAATATGATCATAATTTTGTTTGATATTTTAGTTTTTTAAGCATCATACTCACATCAATTGACAAATATTTTCTTAATGATTCTACATATGGAAGTCATACAAATAGAAATGATTATAGGGCTATCACCACCTTATGAAGCATATTTCCTCATGTTTTTCTCATTACTTACCTATTAATATCCACCACATTCAACACACAACTTCCAAGAATGTTGAAACCCTAAGTTTAATTTTCTATATAACCCACATATAATTTGAAGGACAATTCTTCTAGAAGATGTATAATAGAATTGTCATAGTTCTTTTTGTACTTTCGGCTTCATAAGAATCATATTTGGATCAATTTAACTTAAATAAATTTAGGGTTTCCACACATAGATTCATCACACGATATAAAATAGAAGGGTGGTCACTTTATTCAATGCCAATCCCATGCGTGTATCCCTATACTTACTTATCATTGTGCACCATTGTCAATGCACATAAACTTATTTAGTGGTGAAATCCTAAATCTCAATTCTACTTAACAATGATATCCATCAACATTCAAAGAATGGAAATTTTATAATTATTTATTACAAAAACATAATTTATCATACACATTTATATAAACCAATCCTAGATCCCTAATTATACTAAAATTGGGGATGATTTCACACAAGAGGATTAGAGCATCATCTCATCTCTAATGATAGTCACCATGAGGATTTATATCTCAAATCTAGTTCCCAATCTATCCTTAATTATGTTCTGCTTGAATTTGTCCCTAATCGAAGGATAGTATTCATGCCCTTTTGTGATGATTGTTCTTCCCCTTGGTATTTCAAATCTCCCTAGCACTCTTTTTTTTAGAAATATTTAAGTTATCCTTTTATATTATCAGGGTCTCATCATGTACTATAGAGGTTCAATAATTTCAAAGTCATGATGTTGTGTTGATGTCGTGATGTTAAAAAAAACTTTCAATTTTCTCTAGAGCACAAAGTCATGATGAAAAATTTTTTGTGACGGTGGAAATTCTTTTTAGGATCATAAAGTCATGGTGACAAAAGATATCATGACTTAGAAACATTTCCCCTAGAGCTCAATGTCATAGCAACAAGTAATGTCGCTATTGAAAATTACTTAGTGTTATGTGATTTTGCTTTTGTAAAAAATGCATCATGATACTAGAAAATACCATGACTTCATGTATTAATTTGGAGTTGGTTTCCATGACATAGAAATGATGTCATTACCAAAATTATGTTTAAAATTAATATGGCCATGACCAAGATAATGTTATGGTCATAAAGAATGTGCTATATAGTGAAATGGTATGACAACTAGTTGGTAGAGTCATGGCATGTAATGAATATTGTGACTTGTTTTTTGAGTCATGAACAATAAAGGTTGTCAAGACTTCTCGATAGTCTCATGCCAAGGTAAAAATGTCGTGACATTTTGAAATATCATGACTTCTTCCTTGCTCTTCTATCCTCCATTTTAACTTTCTAACAAGTCAATCATTTTATGAAAATTATTGATGGTTCAACTATTATTCATCAAAATTTATCAAAAATATAATTTAATGAAATCTTTACTTTTAAAGGGTATTTTCAGTGCATGTACATCATAAAAACAACCAAGAAAACACCACAAAGATTTGGTACTTTAAGTGTCAAACAAACTCTTATACTAAAATATTTGCTCATCCTCGAGCTAAGAATCTCCCTCTCTCTCTTTTCTTTTTAGGATTTGTATGAAACTTGAGTAGGAAGAATGAAACACACAAAAAGCATACAATGCATCAATATGAAAAAAAGGTTGTTGGACTAGTTAGTCCTTTAAATTGCACTACATTAGTAAAGTTTATGCTTTGGAAGGTTCAATTCATGGAATGAATGTGGAGGGTATCCCTATATCTTCCTTGTTGCTCTTTGCCCATTTCATCATCCTTAAAATCATATCGCATATTGTGTTTTGTCTCATCTCAATATTATTGAATGCATCCTTAAAAGGCTCCTTTGTAAAATATATATATTTCTAGTTTATGTTGCACTTCTGCAAGTCATCTATCCACCCTTTCTCTCTAAATTTTATGTTAGCATCTATCTCTTGATTTCTACTATTTATCATCTATTTTCACTAATTAGAGATAGCTTGTTATAGATTCCCAAAGGTTTCAGCACTTCACATCATTTTTGTCTCTAATTTTTTAATTATAACTTCCAATATTTAATAACCTTCTCATCAAACTATTGGAAGATATCATGCATCATGTTGCTATATCTTAGTCTTGTCTTCCTCTTCTTTTTTTTTTCACATATTCCTCACACTTATTTTCTCTTCAAGTCTAAAACTATTCATTATTATTAGTTACCACTTCAATTGAATCTCTATTTAGTCAGTCTCCAACTGCATGTTCTTCAATATGGTGATGATTTCTTCAAAGTCTCTTTCTTGTATACATTGGATATTCATATTTTGGTAGTGATTCTTCCTCTAAATTCTTTCCAAATATCTTTTTTTCTTCTTCACCATCTTCAGGAAAAGCTGATACTTCTTATCACACATTAGTTGATTCTTTCCTTTCAAGACCCAATTTTCTTTTCTTATCTCCTTTAAGTTCTCTTTTTAGACCAAAAAATGTCATAGAAGATATTTGTGAGCAAAATTCATCTCTATCCTCAAATGTCATGACTCCTTTGACATGACATAACATAGATAGTGAACAAGGTAGGGTGACTTATATGATACACCATAAATCTCGGATCTTTTTTTTTCAAAATCATACTAACATTAATTTTGTACTCTCACCATGCAAATAGAAATATTTTCTTATCTTTAGTGATGACGTAACATCTCTATCCAGATATTTTCAATTGATGAGATGTGGGAAGAAATCTTGGTGAGGGTTACCTTCGATTGCTTCCACTTTGCCTTGCTACTCAATTCATCTTTTTTCCTCTCCCTCTAAGCTTTGAAATTGAGATATTTTTCATCCATAATGGAATTGAATCATATGATTTGATTGTTATAGTGGTTTTGATTGGTTTTGGGAGAAGAAAAAGAGGTTGGAAAAAAATTAAGGATTGTAGCATTTTATGGAGTTAGGGTTTTAGTCATGGCTGATAAAAATATAGTTGACTTTGTTTCATCGCCATGATTTCTCTTTAAAAAATATTCATGACTTGGTTTGAGTATTGTGACATCATGTGTCATGAAAAATTTAAGATTAGGTTTGATTACAATGACTTCACGAGGTGTATATATAAGTACTAAAATAACTGCTTGGGTTGCCTCCTAAAATAATTTATATTTAATATCTTTAGTTAGACTAATTATTTGATATCTATTCCCTATCAATAACTCCAATAGTCAAAGCTATTTGTCCATATAATTTTTTATTCATTCTTCTTTTGTATTCTCCATACCTTCTATGGTCACCATATTTTTTGGCTCAGCATTTCTTCCTAACATCTCTTTCAAAACATGACCATTTATCTTCTTCCTTCCTTCTGGATGTTCTCCATCAAATATCACAACTTTAGTAATTATCATTATATCATTGAGTGCAATTCCCTTCATATAACTTATGATTCAATAATTTGGTGGCTTTTTCTTTGGCCATAATTATTTCTTTCAATGATCTAGTGTTTGTAGCCATGACTTGTTAATTCTTTATGCACAACATATTTTGTCTTCATTAATAATGGTCTTAGATTCATCTTATTCACTAGTACATTGTTAATTAGTAGTTGAGCTTCTTCTAATTATAATCTTTCTACCATATCAAGAGTTCTCTCAATGATTGATCAGTGTCTTCACATTATAATGTCATGGTATCAGTAATATCTATCACAACTTCATAGATATTTTCCTTCTCTTCTTTTTCTATCATGAATTTGAGAAATGTCAAGACATCATAACATATTTTATCTTCAAGGCATTGTACAACTTTTTCTTATTCTAGAATTTTTTCTAATTCTTTCACTTCTTTATTTTCTTTATGCAAATAATCATCCAAGAGATCCTTCCATCCAAATTTTACATCATATCTTCAAACTACCCGGATGAGGCAATCTATTCTTTAGTAGCTTTTCTCATCATCATCTAAAACTTATAAGCTTTTATATAGTTTAAACTTTACTTTTTCTTCACCCATATGAAGTATAAATTTTCTCTTTTTAACATCAATCAATGCATATCCAATTTTCAAGAAAGGTTTTCCAAAGATCAATGGCACATATCAGTCTTCTTTCATCTCCAACATCACAAAGTCAATAGGAAAAATAAATTTCTCAAACATTATTATCTAATTTTCATAATCTCACTCAGAAATTTGATTGATCTTTGTGCCATATGTTACAAGAAAGAAGTTGGAATTATCTCACCTAAATTCAATCTTTTTATTCTAGATAATGGCATCAAGTTTATGCTTACTCTCAAGGAACTTAATGCCTTCTTATAAAAATCTCTAGCTCTTTGAGCTTTCTTGGAAGTTTGTGTTAAATAATCATGTTGCATTTCTTTCTCATGTTCAGTATTCTATATGTCACTAATTCCTTTTTGTTGCTCATAACATTCTTCATAAATTTGATATAATTTGGCATATATGATAAAGCTTCAACAAATGATATATTAACTTCCAACTATTTGAATTTGTTGAAATTTTTTTTATATTTTTCATCTATCTTCTCCTTTATAAACCATTGTGGAAAATAGAATTCATTGACCATCTACATAATCATTATTCGGCACATCATCTTTCTATTCATTACTTTGATTTTGCTATATCTTTTTCTTTAATTGTAATTCTTCATATGTAGCTACTAGTGGTAGGAGTTGAGAAATCATGTCTGAAAGTGTCATACTTTGGAAAATATCATAGTATGGGAATTCAAGGTAGCAGATGGATTGACTTTGAAATCACAATATTTTCTGTGACTTCATCTTCTACATCAACTTACCCTTTAGATTTTTCATTTGTGTTTTGCTTTTTTATTTCTTTACTACTTATGAGTGTTATGGACATGTATCTCTTTGGATTTGCCTCAATATCACTAGGCATTACATTGAGATTATCTTTTTTTATCATGAGGTCTAATAGTATAATTTGATTCTCAATAGTCTTTATTTTCATATTTGTGTGATCTAAGATTGTTTCTATCCATTCTATTTGGTTCTCTTTCACACCATTTATCCAATTTGTCTCTGTTAGTAGCATAATAATGCTCTCATCAAATGATGAGTTTTTTTTTGTCTCATTAATTGGTTATAATTTGAACTTGAAATCTTCTTGCATTTGGTATCTCATCATTTTATTGCTTTATTTTCTATCACATATTCTTTTGGCTCATATATGATAAATTTTCATGATATTTCATATTATGATGATAATGTGTAGGACATTATTATTATGCATGAAAATATACCTCTATTCTATATAATATTTGCCTTCATCCAGCACTTAGTCTTTTGTCATGTTGGGCTCTAAGCTTACTAAAAAATGAATACAACTTTATCTCAATCACTAATAGTTAATCCAACTCAAATACTTTAGTTCGCTTCTATTTTCTTAAAAAACACACAACTTTATTAAAACAGCACACTCAGTTTATAGAAGACTAATAAGTTGGCCAATTTAGGCCAACCCACCAAGTCCTAGGAACCATATCGGTTTTATGCATCATGAATACACAAAAAAACCGCAAAGTAACCATAATAGAAATAAATCTAATAGATAAATAAAAAGCTAAAAGTTTAAAACGTGGTAAGTTCTACTTTCCCTATGATATACATTTTCCTTTTAGATCTATCTAGTCATTTCTCAACTAGTTTCATTGTGAATATCCTCCTTTTATTCCCTTCTCTTTTTCTATACATGCAGCTCAGAAGAGACATACATACCACAAATAAAATACTTTCCTTACCTGTTGTGTCCTTGTACTTGGCCTAAGATCCTATCCAACTCTCCTTCCTAATCTTCTCTTTATTGTATGTTTCAGCTCTTAGTCTAGGCCTCTCGATTCTCCTATGCTTCTGCTATTTTCTAATCTTTGGCTTTTGAGCTAATCTTATGTTTTAATTAGAGAATCTATCTAAAATATGACTCTTTCTTGTTAAAATTGTATATCTCTAAATCTAATATCATTTCATTCTTTCCATATTTTTCACATTATCATCAATAAAATATATCTTTTGATCCATGGTAATTTCATCGAGATTTTCATATTCATGGGTGTATCTTGTTTGTGTGTTTGATTAATTATATAGTTTATGGTATTCATATTGGAAAAATATTCCCGCCATATCTTTTGGGAATCGTTGTGGTGCAACATTAAATGAATACTTGACTCTTCATCTGGGTAATTATTACATTTGGAAGTAAAGTTAAAGTTTTTTTGCTTTAATATTTCCTTTGTTCGAATAAAATTGTTTACTAATCGCCAACTGAAAAATGAGATTTTTTGTGGAATAAGTATATACTATATTCAAATGTGATCCATAGTTATTTCGCTCTTAATATGAAAAACTTTTTAGGTAGACTTAAAATTAAATACGCTTTTATTTGGTAACCATATTGGTTTATCCACTAGTTTTGTTCTACTTTAATAATTTGTTCCACCATGATAGAAGGAACTGTCTTGTTTAGCCTGTCAATATCTCACTTGTTTCCTTTATAAAATTCTTTCATAAGAGTATCGAGATGACCTATAAGTATGGGTGTGCTTACCTTTTCTCACTCCAACCACTTATAATGCCAAAAGGATATCTTCCCATTTCCTAATTTCTAGGCTATATACTTCTCTATTTGGGCATTTTTCTTTTTTTATTCTTTTTCACATCAGGGTGTCTATATATCTTCTCTGTTTTGGAGAATATCAGATCCCTAAAAATCAATTTAGGAGAGTCTGCTTAGTGTGAAATTCCAACCACAGTTTTACTTCCATCACTCTCGATATATCTCTTATGTTTTTGAATCATAATCCACTTCTTCTTTTGGCTTACATAGATTTGTCCATTTCATCTATCTCAAATATTTTAGGTCATTCCCATGACCCCATAGTATTTGGACATATATCTCTTCATTGCCTTAATAATAGTAGGAGGTGGTTTGACTGCTTGAATAATATGTAGTGAAATTGAGGCAAGGACATGTTTAATTAAGATGAACTTTCCTCCTTTGAATAGTAATTTATCTGACCATCCTTCGATTATATTTCGAAACTTAGTAAGATTATTATCAAAACAATAGCTCTTACATTTTCATTTGAATAAAGGACAACCAAAATACGTGATGGGGAAAACTCGATTCTTTATTCCAAGTAATTTTTTTAGCTTCCCAATCCTATTGGGTTTGGTTAATACTTGTAGTAAAATCCATTTTTTTTTGAAAATTAATTGTCTAGCCCAAATTTTTCTCATACTTTCAGAGTACCTCCTTAACCTTTCTAATGGAGCTACTCAGCCCATTAGTAAATATCATGGTATCATCCGCATATGCCAAGTGGCTTACGGTCACATGGCTTCCAAATAGATATCTCACTCCTAGGTTCTTTTCATAAAGTCCATTTATGCTTACAAAGAGATATTCCACCATTAAAATGAAAAGAGTTGATGACAAGGGGTCTCCTTGTCATAGTATCTGCGTGGATTGGAAATAATTAGTTGTTTCCCCATTGATCATTACTGAGAACCAATTATGTAAAATACTTTTGTCTATCATACTTTTCCACTAAGTATGGAATCCAAATTTAGTCAATACTCTTCCCTAGATAAGAGCAATCGACCCTACCATATGCTTTTTTTCATATTTAGTTTAATAATCATGTTTTTATATTTAATATCTTGTGAGATGAGATGAGTCAATTCTTGTGCTAGTAGTATATTGTTGAATATATTCTTTCCTAGTACAAAACTAAATCGAATTTCTTAGATGCACTTATGCAGCACTAATTTGATTTGGAGGGTCAACATTTTAGAAATAATTTTATACGACACATTACACAGGCTTTATGGTCTATAATCTTTCTATGTCGTTGGGTTATCTTTTTGGGATAAAGTAATATTATAGTGCGGTAAAATAATTTTGAGAAATCTTCACCGTTGAAGAAACTCATGCAACCTTCCAATTATCTTTCTTCACTATGTCCCAACAAGTCTTATAGAAGAAAGAATATATATGTGTTGGGCATGCTATCTAATTTAATGGAAAATATGGCTTCATTCACTTCTTCTAATATTGGAGCTCTACATAGCTCATATCCTTCCTCATTCGAGATTAACTAAGACATACACTCTAAATTATTGTCCACCACCTCATCTTTTGTCAAGAACTTCTGATAAAATGCTACACCTGACATCTTGATCCCTCTTTGTTGATTAATAAGTTGTCATCCTCATTCCTTAACTGATTGATATGAGATTTAGTAATATTCTTTTAACCAAAGAACGAAAGAATATTATATTCTTGTCTCCTTCTTTATGCTATTTTATTGTAGATTTCTGCTTCTAATATATTTCTTCCTTCAGAAGCATATCCTTTTATTTGTTTCTAGATTTTTTTAGCCCTTCTCTACTCTTCTTTGTTTTTGTCAAGTCACATTCAAATTATCCCTTCATAACTAGATTCTATGCCTTATTGATATTTTTTAAAATGTCTACAAAAACTTTTGTATTACAAGATTGGAGGCCTTGTTTTAGTCCAAGGAGTTTATGGCCCATTTTCTTAGTCCAACTTTATTTGTGGGATAATTCTATTTGTATTCACGAACTCATGATAGTCTTTGTGTTTTACCCACATATATTGAAATCAAAAAAAGATTTTTTTACCCTATTATTACTCCATTCAATTAGAACAGGAAAGTGATTTGATGTCATCCAATTTAGATGTCTAACTTTCATTTGAAAATTTTTATTGTTCAATTCATTATTTATTTAACCCTGTCCAAACTTAGCCAAATTTTTCTAGCCATCCACGTTAACTTGTTACTTGGTTCCATTCATGATTTATCAGTTTTCTTCTATTTACTTGCTCTTTCAGTTGGAATTTGGTTATTGTTCTTGGCTAATTTTTCAAAAAGAAATCAAGCTTTATCTATTGACTTATTATTAATAGAACCACCTTGAGTGTATTGATTGTGTAATTCATCATGTAATTCAGACTATTATAGAATATAAGCATGGAACCATACTTGAATCTATGTATTGTGGGCATATTCATAGTATATCTTTGAATTGGTCCCTAGTATCATTCAAGGCCTCTTGCTCTTCTTGTCTAAATTGGCTGATCTCCATTTTTAATTATAATGTGAATTGATGTGGCAAGATTTCAGTTAGAAAAGTTTGCACAAGTTCATCTCAACTCTTAATAGATTCTCTAGATAAGCATTTGAACTAGCTCATTACCTTGTCCCTCGAAGAAAATATGAATAATCACAATTTTATTGTATCTAGGTTAATTTCGTTCATCTTAGTAATATCTCACAATTCATATAAAGTCACACAATGACTATTTGTGTCTTCTGAAAAGAATCTATCATACTGATAGTGTTACACCATGGCTATGAAGCTAGGCTTCAAATCAAAATAATTTGCTTATATTTATTGCACTTGAACCCCATAATAGGTATCTATCAATGTTAGCCTTAAATAATCTTTTAAGATTTGGTGTGAAATAAGCTGCTAAACAGCTTGTTATGCACCTTCTTGATTGTTCTCATTACTATAATTATATTTCATGATTTCTCTCAGCTTTTTTGTTTCAATATTTGTCTTATGGTCATTTTAATTTTTATATCCAAAGGTATTGATTCAGTCACATTTCTTCAATGTATAAATTTGGTGGCTAAAATAATAACTAGAACAAAAACAAACACTAACTAATTACAAATATCCAACCAATTGGAAATAGAACAATATCTTTTCAAAGATAGTTAGGTTAACTCAAAGTTAACCAATCAAACTAATAACAATCCTGACAATGGTACTAAAAAATAATTGTTATAATGACAAAACTTATTATTCATAGCACAACACTAAAAGTACATTAGATGATTTTATATGACTAAATGAAATTTGTAAGTATGTGAGTTATACAAGTAATATAATAGGAGATAAGTATAGATATTGACCACATAGGGATTATATGAGTATTTTAAATAACTAATAATAAAGTAACTACTACTTGAGTTGATAAGATAAACTTGGGTTTCATATAGATATGTATGCTCTAAGGTTGGTTTACTTTCTTGTATACCATGGGGTTTTTTAAATATTATGGTAATGTCATACTTGTTTGTTAGAAAAAAAAGGTAGGATGATGTGGATACCCCTTGTCTCCTTGGTATATAAGTTGGTTATCAACTATGGACTATCAATACTAAGGATGGTCCCCTTTTCGTTGTGCCTTCACTATTATTCTACCAAAACCACACTTATTTTGTTCACAAGTTATCCATATTTCTACTCATATTTCTTTTCATTTTTATTACCTCAATAATCATGGAAAACTTAAAATAATATGGTAATAATTATATTGAGCCTTTTGTCTAATATGTTTCATACTCGCATCAATTAATATATGTCTCCCTAGTGATTCCACTTATGAAAGTCATACAAGAGAAAATAATCACAAAATTATCACCACCTTATGAAATATATCCCTTTAAATTTATCTTATGACTTACTTATTATAATTATAGGTGTCAAGTGGGTTGGGTAGGTTGGGTAGTTGGGCACAGCTCGACACGGTATGGAACCATGCATGAGCCCATACCAAGCGAGCTCGAGGCATGTCTCATGTCATGTCGAGCCAGGGGTGTCAGGCATCGTGTCAGGCTATGCATGACCTGGCTGCAGGGCCCGGAGGTATAGTGCAGTAGCACTACCCGGTACCATGCCCTAGAAGGCTAGAACTCGGGCTGGATTTTGGGCACGATCTGATTGGATCAAACCTGACTACCCAAGCTCCCGTGACCCATCAGGCTCATGCCTCATCTTGTCTCCTCGGTCCTCACCTAATTCTCGACCCTTTTGGGACTATCGAGATCGAACCAACCCAATGGTCTAAAAAATAAAAGTAAATTGAGATGCATCCAACCATTGGATGCAACCCCAATGGCTAGGGTTGAAAATCTGATGACTGTTGGATTTCTGCTCTAAAAGATTATTAAAAAATTAAAAAAAAAATTCAAAAAATGATTTTTTAAAATTTTTTAATATCTATATATATTCTCCCTTCTCACCTCACACTCACTCTCCTCTCTTTCTCTAATCTCTATCCTCTTAATTCCTATTAGGAACCCTATTCTCTCTCTCTCTCTCTACTCATCTCTCCTCTCTGAATTTAGTTCTAGCATATGGCTTTTGGCTTTCCTATCGTCTCATAGTCTCGAGACACAGGTGTAGACTATAGACATTGGATATCGAACATCTGTAATTAGCATTCCATAAATGGCCAGATGGGTATTATTTTTTAAATTATATTTAGTTTTTTAATTTTATATTTTATTAATAATTTAATATAAAATATTATTTAATTTAAAAACTAGAATTTAGAATGTAATTAATAAACTAATACAAATTTAAAATAACAAATAGTTAATTTAATGATAAGAATGAGATTGACAATAACATAAATATAGATAATTTTAATATCGATAACGATACCCCTACGAAAATGTTTGAGGTCACAGAAACCTTATTTTCTCGCATGATTTCAATCCAATAATCTAAAAATAAAAAACTAGAAGAATATTTGTAGTTTAAACTCTTTTTAATCAAATTCAAAATAAAAATGCTTAGGGGTGTCGATGAAGAATCAATATGGTGCAAGTATTATATAATTATATATACATGGAGTACATGTGAGACTGAGCACCTAAAGAAGCATGCCGAATAATATTTCAAAAATACATAGTGCATTAGATCTTAGTCAAACCTAATTGAGTAGCGGGGTCTTTGAGGTTTGATCTAGTTCAGTTTCAATATTGACCCCCTTCATATACTACAAGTAAGAGAGGGAAGATATGGTTAAACTGATTACCACAATAGGTCATTCGATCATTTTTTTGATGATACAAGGATAGTCATTATCATATTAACCAATTTGCATTTTTCATAACATAAGATTCATATGTCTATATCTAGGAATGACATGCTAAAATACTATAAGTTTGAAAAACAAATAATAACTAATGAATTTAAGGATATAGTGGCATGGTATCAATGACATAGTGTCTATGACATCTGATATCTTGACTTATCATGATAATGTATCTTATGCATGCCTCATCGCTTACTATGTAGATTTTAAATGGACACTAAATAAAAAAATATTAGGATTTTCAAAATTTTTTTATCCTCATGATGGCCCGATCATATATGAGTACATGATAAGAATCTTTAGAGAATATAATATTTAAAATAAAATATATAGTATCATATTTGATAAAGCATCTAATAATGGAGTAGCAATTAACATATTTGTTAGAACTATTATAGATGAGCTATTAGGATAAATTTTCATATTAGATGATGTGTCATGTCATTAACCTCATAGTAAAGTAGGGATAAATATTATTTCTATAATATTTATCCTCATGTCTAAAATATATTCAAATGCCTAGTAGACAACAAGAGTTTAATAGTCTATGTTTGTTTGCGTGTCTAAAGAAAAAGAAATTCAAAATAGATATGAGATATCATTGGAATTACACATACATGATATTGGAGTCATGTATTGGATACAAACATGTGATATCTGACTATGTCAATAGTAAGTGTGACGAACTTATTATTGATGACATAGATTAAGATACAAAAATTTTATATAAGAAATTCTTACAATTTTTTTATGATACAATGAACATGTATTCATCAGTTTATACTCCCACGACTTGTATTGCACGTAGGTGCATATATAATATTAGTAGCATATTTAAGAAGTTCAGAGATGACTCAATATTTAGTGACATAACTCTTGAGATGGAAAATTAAGTACTTAAAGTATTGGTCCACTATTCCATCTTTTTATTATCTAACTACCTACATGGACCTTAGGGTTAATATGAAAGGGGTAGAGAATATTTTGACATACATATCCTCATGCATGAACCAGAGACACCAACTTGAAGAGTTTATTAATGAGAAGTTGACTGAGTTATTTACATACTATTAGAGGTGTCAAATGGACCAGGACGACTATGCCCGATTTGGTTGTGCTTGGCCTGGCACGGCACGGGGCAAACCAGTGCATGTGCCCATGCCGGCTAGCTTTTAGCAAGGCTCATGTCGTGATGGGCTGAGGGTCTATGGCCTGACACTGTCCCACATGCCTTGCCTAGCACGAGCCTGTTTTCCACGTGAGCACAACAAGGGTGACGTGCTGGACGTCCAATGAAACATCACCCAATGGCTGATGAAATGATGCACGATGATTGACGAAATGATGCCTGACGGGGGATGATGCAATGTGGCCCAATAGGCGATGGCTTGGCATGCCCGATGAGGATGCTGGCTAGCATCGCGGGTTCTCAAACCCTAATTTTTAAAATTAATTTTAACTTAATTCTATCATGACCCAAGCCAACCCTGCCTGAACCAGCATGAACCTAGGTTGATTTTGGGCAATGGGCCAGTTCTGGGCCTACACTCCAAATTACCTTGTCATGCTAGGCACATCATGACATTGTAGCATGTCGTGCCTAGCATGGCATGTGCAAGCGGGTGGGCTAGGAAAAAATGTGTCGAGCTGGCTCGACCTAGCCCGTTTGACACCTCTACATACCTTGATACTAGGTATGGTAGTAATAGTAGCCAAGCTCCAAGTACAAACATGGATACTTTAACTGGAGATGATGACTTCTCTATTCCGTTAGTAAGGGGGAAATAATAGGTAGACCATTGAATAGGAGTGAGCTATCTTAGTAGTTAGATATTAATTAATGTTCAATCTTATCAAATGCCGATAACAAGAATCTTGACATTTTATAATGGTGGAAATCATGAGTCCACTTATCCAGTGTTGTATAAGATGACATGAGATCTATTGACTCCTTTTATGTCGAGCATATCATTAGAGTCTACTTTTTCTATTATAGTCAATATGATTTCAGATAGGAGATCTAGATTATGACTAGATATCATTGAGGACACTAGCATGCATGAAGAATTGGGAGGAGTTGCTGGTAGATGATGACTCGTGGAACTTTGAAAAGGTTGAGACTACTACTAGTGATATCATCAAATACTTACGCAATGATGCAAAATTTTATACTCATACAGGTTTGCATTGAGATTGAGCTATTTAGGTAGTTGAGCTTGTATTATTATTATTGTTATTATTATTATTATTATTATTGAGATTTATGATGTTTATTATATGTTGTTATGATTTATGAGTTATGACATTGTGTTATTTTATTTATTTTTGGATTGAATGATGAATGAATAATTGATGTGTTTTTTTTGATATTTTTTGTGATTTATGTGAACTTAATAAATATAATGTAATGTCACACTCAAACTCAAACTCGAAGTCCTCTGATTTATCAAAAAATTTAAATAATTAATCCAAAATTCCGAGACCGAGAAAGTGAGCTGAGTGTGATTGTGCAAGTCTGTCTCAGACTCAAACTCAAAGTCCTAGGACCTAGCTATGCTAGGGCTAGGCTGAGCTCAAAATTGGGCCCAAACTAGCCCGACTTGGCATGGCCCAACATGACCTGGCATGACTCAACCTGAATCAAGCTAGACCCGGACAGGCAAGCCATGCTGTGCATGCCAAAATTGAGTCGTTCATGCTAGACATGGCATGGTGGTTCAATTGGGCCACCAAAAACTAGGTCGTGCTGACATGGCATAACCCATTTGACACATCTAATCACAATCCAACACATGACTATCAAGAATGATGAAACTCTAGGTTAAATATTCAACATAACTCTCACATTATTTGAAAGGCAGATCTTCTAGAAGATACATAATGGAATAGTCATAATTTTATTTGTGCTTTCGACTTCATAAGATCCATACCTACATCAATTTAAATTACATAAATTTATGGTTTCCATACATAGATTCATCACATTATGCAGAAATATATGGGATGTCACTTTTTTGATACTAATCTCATGTGTGTGTCCCTAGAATTATATGTCACCAAATTTTATTAACAACATGTGTAAAACTATTTGGTGGTGGAACCCTAAATCTTTATTATACTTAACATTCATATTTAACAGTATTCAAAGTATTAAATTTTTCACGATTATTCATTACAAAGCCATAATCATCATACATATTTACATAAAACAACCCTAGATCCCTAATTAGCCAGACATTGTAAAATATTATGTGTCGGGATTGGAGCATTATCTTATTGGATAGAGAGTTTCCAATGATAACTAGTGTGAGAATTTATATCGTGAATCTAGTTCCCTATTTATTCTTAATATCATTCGACTTTAATTTGTCCTTAATTGGGGGTGGTGTTCACTCCCTTTGATGATGTTTGTCCTCCTTTTATATCATCAAGGTCCCATCATCTACTATAATGGTTCAATAAGTTCAAAGTCTTGATGTTAGGTTGAAGATGTGATTTTAAACAAACTTTGAAACTTCTCTAGAGCATAAAGTTGTGGTGACAACTTTCTAGAGTATATTCTTTCTAGAGTATATTGTCTTAAATTTGGTACTTGGTTATCATGACATAGGAATAATGTCATGATCAAAATTATTTCTAGAGTATATCCTTTTATATCATCAGTAGTAAATGATGTCATGATTGAAGAAATTTCTTTCTAGAGTATATTGTCATGGTGGAAATAGTGCCATGACTAAAAATCACTTAGTATTATGTGATTTTGTTCTATGAAAATTATGTCTTAGCATTGAAAAATATCATGACTACACAAATAATTATGGCACTTGGTTATCATGACATAGGAATAATGTCATGATCACAATTATTTTTAGAACTAATGTGGCTGTTTCTCCAAGTTAATATCATGGTCATGAATAATATATTGCATATTGAAAGATTATGATAATTTGGTAGGTAGAGTTGTGGTATGCAATGAATTTTATTACTTGTTTGTAGAGTCGTGACTAAGAAAAGTTATCATGACTTTTCAACAAGCACATACTAGTGTAAACATGTCATACCATGTGGAAATGTTATGACTTCTTCCTTACTCTTGTGTCCTCTATTTCAATTTTAAATTAAGTCCATCATGTATACTCAAATTATGGTTGATTCCTCTATTATTCATTAAAATTTATCAATAATATAATTCAATGAAATTTTTATGTTTAAATAGTATTTTCAGTATAAACATATCATAAAAACAGCCAAAAAATACTATAAAAACTTATTACTTTAAGTGTAGAACAATAATCTACAATTAATTTCTAACAAAATCCTAGTGTCTAGCTAGTTAGGAATATAGGGTTGGTTTATATAATTAATATGATGAATGTCGGTTATTAATGAACAATTATTATTTTGCTATGTTTTGATTATTATTGTAAATGTGGATCAATTAAAATAAAGATTTAGGATTTCACAATCTAATATGTGTATAAATGTTGGCTATGGTAGATGGTGACAAGTAAACCATATAACACATATATGAGGTTGTTGATAAAAACTAATAGCCCTTTGATTTCTACATTGCGCAATGTATATATGTGATAACCCTAGGTTTGTTCATGTTTAATTGATGTGGGTAAAAGCTTTACAAAGCTGAAAGCACAAACATGATTATTACCATTCCATTAAATGTCTTCCAGAAGGATTAGCCCTTAAATGATGTGGGGGTTCTTTAGAACATCTAAATCATGATTTCACTAATTCTTGGGAGTCATGTGCTAATTGTGGTAGATAGTTACAAGTAAGTCATATAGCATATGCAAAGGGAATATTTTAAAAGGTGCTGATATGCATGCGATAACTTCCCTCTTATATGACAACCATGGGTGGAATTAGTAGGAACATATAAGTTAATTATGTGTGTATGGTGCTAACAAACACAATTATTACCACCTTATTGCATAATGAGGTGTGTTGTGGGTATGGTGCTACAAACCTAGAGAATAGAGATGCATAGTCAAATAAATTATTAAGGATACTTGACATATTAATTGAAAGGTGTAAAATATGTGGGGTCAAATGATAAGTAGATATGGAGCTTCGATGTACATGATATATATACTAAAAGCACAACCATAAAGGGGACAATCCATAATGATTGACAAATTATGAATGACAACTATTTGAATGCCAAAAGGCATTAAAACCCCACATAGTTCTATGCTTCATCCAACAAACTTGCATAATGTGGTGTGTCGCTAGATAAAATTGACATCTCAAAGAATATGCTATCCTAAAGAATAATACATGAAATCACAAGATTTTCATACCGAAAAAGCTCAGATTTACATTATTATTTTGGACTTTAGTTTCTTAAGATTATATATTTTTAAATTGTCTTGATTTATAACATATTTTTGGTGAGCAAAAATGTGTATGTGATTTGTTAGCATGAAAAAGTTTTTAGCAATTATTAAATTGAATATTTTATTGTAACTTGTGCTTTAAGTTTATATTTTAAATTTTGTCATTGGATTTTATTTTTAAAATTTTACTAAAATTATACATCAAACATAGGGTTAAAGTTATCTAAAATAATTCTATTTTTTTATAATTTAAAAATTTAATGTAATAATTAAATAAAAAAATAAATTCGGATAGAATTTAATTTTTATTAAAATGATAGTTTTAATACAAAAAATTCAATTCATACTTTTGAAATTATAAATTATATTATGCTTAAACAAATTATCCCTAACACAGTAATTTCAGAACTACTAAATTTCTAAACAACTAGAATCAAAGCCTATGATACCAACAAAGTGGTATCCCAGCTTTTCTTTATCATTAAACTAGTGTATCCAAATATTCCAATATAAATAAAGTGATATCAAAAGGAAGCTAATGCATTTTTTATTTTATTTTTATTTTTTGGTTGAGTTTGATTTCAATGTCATGGAGGATCACTCGTTGCTAATCAAATTTAATGAAACTAGCTATTTTATTTGGAAAAATAGAATGCGAGATGCTAAGTAGTTATATGAACTTCTAATTAGAAAACCAAAACAAAAAAATATGGGCATCCAAGGTCATGACTTTAGATAATATGAAATTATTTTTTTAGCTTGAGATTGTGACTCTAGAAATGGTCATGACTCTATTTGATATCTTGATATTTCTATATCACAAGGTCGTGGCATTAGCAATGATCATGAATTAGACCTAATATCTTTGTAATACAAAGTCATAGAATAGTAAAATAGTCATGACTTCGTGTCTTCATCATTTATAGTCCATCGATGATCATGGTGTTGTGAAGTGGTCGTGGGTTAGAAATGACTTCAAACATTGTTATATGGCTTCATTGTAGTGTGAAGACTACACCTTTAGTCATACATCATTCTTGATAAGAATAAGAATGAGGCAATGTGAAATGGTTGTGAAGCTTGCACTTAGCTTGCATGTATAATCTCTGTTATGCCTTCCTTTGAGGATAAGAGTCGTGACCTTAGAAATGGTCATACTTGGATAATATTCATTATAATATTTAGTGACCCAAGGGTCATGGATTTGAATATAATTATCATTACTTTGGCCTGAGAACTTGTGACTCTTTATTTTTCTATAGCTCAAAAGTCATGGTTTTTTATAAAAAAAGTCATGGCTTTGAATTGAGACTATCGAGCCATATAAATATAAAGTTGTAGCTCTATGAAATTAGTCATAACATCGAGTACTAGTAGGGTACTTGGATACTAAGATAGAGATTAATATCATAGTCATTAAAATTTTAAGAGCTATGCATAGTTGTGACCAGTGATAAAAATTTCCGATATATCCACCAATATATCTCCAAAATATCACTAAATTATAAGTATCGATATATCCATCAAGGCTGATATATCTATCCTTTATTGGTATTCATATACAAATACACATTAATATATCTTCGATATATCTGATATATCCGTAAAATCTATGTATTGATATATCCATAAAAATCGATATTTTAATCCATGGTTGTGACTACATGATAATATCAAAGCCATTGAAGATAAGTCATATAGTAAAATAATTTTGTTGATGAGAGGGTAGAGTCTTGGCATACAAAATTTTTCTAATAATCATTTAGATAAATTTTCAGCCAAGAATAGATGTCAACACTACAAAGGAGTTATAAACTTGTCTTTTTTTCTAAACACCTCCAAAAACTCATTGATTTAATAATAATCAATCAAAAAACTTTAAAATACCAAAGATTATGAAATCAACATAAATCTGCCTCATTTTCACATATACACGCCATTCTCACCATCAAAATATCTAGAATGTTCAGTAAATTAAACATTAAACAAACTTTCAAACTAATATGAATACTCATCCTTGATCAATAACTTCCCCACTTGAAAAATAAATAAATATGATCACAATGAATTCTTATAACTAGGTTGGAGTGTTGTAGAGTCAAATATTAGTTGAGCAACTTCAAATGAATATATCTACATTCGAGGTAGGGGTTGAGTTCCATGACTATACTTGTGACTTATTGGGCATGTGCATTTGTTTATATGATGGATATGAGTATTTATTTCATCACACATGCAAGAAAAAGAAAAGTTCATAGGTTGCCTTCCAAGTAGTGCTATGTAAGTAGAGCTACATTTAATATCTATGGCTGGACCTTCAGAACTTACTCCCACCCATCAAAAATATCTATGGTCCAAGTGATCTTTTCAATATATTGTTTTTCTTTTTATTAGTTTCTTCATGCAGCCTTTCTTCAACTACATTTATATCTATTATTATCTCTTCAATTGATGTCATAGCTTTAATAAATTTTGTGGCTTCTTCTCTACACTATTTTTTCATTTCCTTTTATATACCCAAAGTCATAGCCATGTGTACTACCTTAGCTTTGCTATTAAAAGTGTTTTTTTGTTTTCCCTTATGTAGTTCCAAAGTCATAATATTGTGAATAGTCATGCATTTGTCATGCACCTTTTTTTTGTCATTGCCTTTTTGTAACTCCAAAGTTGCAATGTTGTGTATGGCCACGACATTGTATTCATGCTTCAAATAGACTGATTCATTATTTAACACCAAATTTGTGGTGCTGGGCATAGCAAGAGCTTTGTCTTTAATCTTTCCTTTGCTATTTTAATTATGTATTACTAAAGTCATGATGATGGGAATAACCATGACTTTATCTTCTATTTTTTTTTCTTGATCATTTTTATTCTAGATCACTAACATCATGATGCTGGGCACAACCATGGCTTAATCTTCTATTTTTTTCTTGGTGATTTTTATTCTAGAACACCAAAGTAACTGCATTGTGCATAGTCATGGCTTTGTCTTTGATTTTTCCGTCCATTAAATATATCTTAGCATTGTTTTTTTTCTTTTGATATCTCTTCTTCCTTAGATCTATCATAATAAGACTCCTCAGAAGTCATGAATTTGAAGAATATCATGGCTTCCTAGTAATTATTTTTTTTTTGTTTCCTCATTTCTACAACTCCAATATACCATTTCACCTTCTTTATTTTCATCGATATCACAAATCCAAAGTTATTGTCTCATACACTACAATGCACTTGTAATTCTAAAATTCTTCTTCTATTCCATAAACTTTGTTACTTTCACAACTACAAAGTTCTTCTTCTTGTCTATATATTTTATCTACATCTGTCCAATAGTTTTCTACAAATTCCATCCACAAGAAATCTATTTTTTTGTTGCAAGGTAATACCAAGTAGATTGTTAATCCTCCAACACCTCATTTCATAATTGTCTAGACCCCATAAATTATTATAAAGATTGAACTTTATTTGTTCCTCATTCGACGTGAAGAATGAACTCTCCCATTTTAACATTGATGAGGCTTGTCATATGGCCAAAAATAGATATCCTAAAATTAATAGTGTGTATTGATCTTCCTCCATATCCAAAACTACAAAATCTATTGGAAAAATAAAAATATCAACCTTGACCAATACATCATCAATTATTCTTTTTGGTTATTTGATTGTCGATCCACCATTTATAGTGAGAGAGAGAGTTTGGAGTAAATTATTATAATGTATGCTCTTCTATAATGCAAGGTATAGCAAAATACTTGAGATCTTTCAATTTCTTCAGTAATTTTTATTGTATAATGCTACTACACTTCTTAGTCATATTTATCATTCCGTATGTTTCCAATTTCATCTTACTAATTATATCTTATATAAATTTGATATAATTCAATATTTTGATTATAGCTTTGGTAAATGGTATTTTTACTTCTAATTTCCAAAATATATTCAGAAATTTTTGTTGTTGTTCATCCAATTTTTATTTCCTAAGTCATTTTGGAAATGAGAGGTTCATCAAAAACTTACCTTGGCTTCATTTTGATTCATCTCTCTCTCTCTCTCTCCTCTCCATAGTTTTGTGTAAGCTTTATTTACTCTTATGAAATTCTATTTCTCTTTTTCTCCTCTACGAGTGAAACTTAGTTTTGCTCTTCTTAATGATTCATGGTTTTGGTATGTGTCACATCTTCATAGTTATCATTTCTACTATCTTTTTTAGATGGGGTTGTGGCTTCTTGAAGAGTTTCAAGTTGAGTCGTGACTTATGAGAAATTCTTACCTTTTTGCCCTCCAAAAATTCTAGAATTTTAGTGCTCAAAGTTATCTTGTACCCCCATAGTTGTAGCTCTTGGAAGAGTCAAAGCATTTTCACCCCAAATTGTCTAGAATCTTTCTATCCTAAATGCCTTTGTATCATCTTGCCACTTCTTAGCAATATTGCATAATAATTCTTTGGATTTATCTTTATATCACTTGGTAATTTATTATTTTCTCTTTACTTTTTGATAATGCCAACTGACTAACATAATACTCAATGTTCCTCATTATTGAATTTGTCTTATTCATCTCAGCTTCAAGTTTCCCCATTCACTTGTTTTGGTCATTGTTCTTCTTCTGAAGTTTTGTTATGATAATTTTCACTTCATCATCCATAATCAATTTCTCTTTCCTTCATAATAATTGGTTTTTAAAACTAGTGCTCCCTTAATTCGTATAGTTCATCATATTAGTTCTCATATTTGTTGAGGATTGCCGAATATGAAGCAACCCACTCTCATAGTTTATGCACAAAATTTTTTGTGATTTCTCACATTCGGATAATAATATATTGGGACTTTATTATTATATCAAAATACATGCTTTTTGTTCTACATTTGATTTTCCTCTTCTATTTGATAAATAGGTTCTGATTCTACTAATTCATATGGATGTAAAGTTCCTACAATGTTCTTTTCTTTTCTTCTTAAGTATCCAACTTCTTTAATAGGGCTTTTATTTTTTCTTCAATGGTGGTAAACATATCCAACTCCAATACCCCAACTTTGCTTCCCCCAAATAAATAATTTTTTGGAGTCGGTAATTATTTTTTGCTAGTTCCAAAGACAAGTAATATGCCTTCTCCTATGATTTATTCATAATAGATCCTTTGATAGCTGATCAATCATATACCTCATCATGTAGTTTAGCTCATTGTAAAGGTTTGACTATGAAACCAACTCAAAACTATATTGAGGACATATCCTCAACAACTCCTTAAAATGATCTAAATATAATATACGTTCTCATGCTCTTCTAGCTAGAATTGGCTTATATTGCTCTGAAGTTGTGAGGTAATTTATGGTAGGAAGAATTTGATTTGAAAAGCTTTCACTAATTAATCCCAACTCTTAATGGAAGCCCTTGGTAGATATTGGAACCAACTTCATACTTTACCTCATAGTGAAAATAAAAATAATTTGAATCATATTGCATCCGAGCTATCTTTATTCATCTTCATGGTGTCGTGTAGTTTCAAAAATAGTGTGACATATCTATTAGGATCTCTTTATGCTCTTCCACTATATTGGTGTTGGTATACCATAGTAATTAGATTTAGCTTTAACTTAAAATAATTAGCTTCAATAGGTTATAAGTGAATCTCGGGATAACTATCCATTACTACATGCCTTCATAATTCCCCAAGGTAATGATGATCAGTTGTATACTTACACTGATTTGCATTAATTATGATTGCCAATTTTTATGTTATGACATTGTGTTATTTTATATTTGGTTGGATTGGATGATAGATTTATTTTTTTGATTTTTTTGATTATTAAAATTTATCATTTGTGTTAATAATTGTATTTTATTGTGGTTAAAGTGAAATAATATAATATCATAACTAATAATAGATAACTTTAAATTTTAAATTTGCAAAAAAAAAATTTAAACATAAACCATAATCAGTGACAGGTCGACCAGACTGGCAACTTCCAGGCATGATCCAACATGACCTACCACAACCCAGCATGGCTAGGCATGACCCTGCCCAATTTTTCCCATACTTAGGTTAGACGGGCAATGTCATGCCGATGATATTCAACTCATGTTGTGCCAGGCATGGCACGAATATATATTGGGACATTCCTATCACGACATAGTGGCCCAACTAGGCCACCAAAAAGTGGGTCATGCCAACACAGCATGACCTATTTGACACCTCTAATTCAATCCAATATGAATAAACATCACATAAATTAAATGAATAGATCCATAAATATAAGATAAATTTTATAATATGTATATCCATTTTAGTAGAATTGAGTTGTCTCATTGTTGAATAAATAAATTAGCAATATAATCGCTGTGGAATTGATATCTGAGTGAAAGTTCTTTTTATTATGTGTATGATCTATGCATTTATAAATATCTATAAATATAATACTCTCACAAACGATCTTTTAGGATACTACCTAACTAACAAAATTAGGTGGCTAAACAAAATCGCAACAACATAACATTCCCTATTGAATGTCCTTGCATAGACTAAATCATTAATATAATATCTTTACATAATCTTAAACACAATTCATCGAAATACCTTACAAATTAAATACATTGTATTGATAATTCACCAAATATGGTACATAAGCATATCAGTGAAAGCTCTACACTTTAAGAAGCTTTCCATTAAGAAATCAGCTATAGATAAAAATTATATGTTTTAACTTGTACAAAATCTTCTCAATAGCTTAACCATTTTCCTAACATATTAATTAGAGAATGCAACATACTAAACATACCAGGGTAACTAGTCCACATCTTTTTGTATAGAAGAAGACAAATTAAATAAGAAATTTTATATGACATTGAAGATTAATAATAGAAATCTAAAGTTGAAGGATCAGATCTTGCTGCAAACCTTCTTATTTATCTAATATATGATCCCAAAAGTATTGGGGTTTTTTAAGTATCCATCAAATGAAATCTCGGTGAACTCCATCATAGATCTTCTCTAAATTGATAAAGAACATATATTAATATTTTTCTTTTCTCAATAAATTTTTTATAATCTTTGTAAGCAAAAAAAAATAGTTTCCTTAGTAGGCTTACCTGAAAAAAAAATTTACTTTCCTTTTTTTTTGTAGTTATATTTTTAAGTCCCCCATGTTTGATTCATTTACAAATGTATCTTAACTTTTCCTAGATATGTTTATGCCTCAATTGGAATTTCATATATCCTGAATATATTTACTTTCATTCCTTTTAATAATTCTTTTATTTTTTTTTTTGATTAACTCTATGATGAAACAAATAACATCTTCTATCTTGAGAAATAGATCACTAAAAATTTTATTATTCATTATAATTCTATCATTCTCAACCTTAATCATACTTAATAGGTCTAAAATATCTATTTTTCATTTCTTTATTTTAGCTAAGATAAAGATATATTTTCTTCTTCTTTAAAAAATAATATATTATATAAATCATCATATAGTTTTTCTTTAAGCCTTCTCAACCTCTTTACTATTCAATCTCTTAGCAATTATTTATGTATTGAAACTGAAGGGTTTTATCCTTTTGCTAAATTTTAAAGAATTTTTCTTTTCTCTAATAATTTCTTGAACTTAAGCACCCCACCATAATGACTCTTTTTTATCATCTCCTCATTTTTTTCTCTCTTCAAATTCTTTTCTATATTATTCCTTTTTAGATTTTCTATGTATTCAAAAAGTTATGTGCTCTATAGTTTAACTATATACCACAAATGTACTACAGTAGAATTTCTTTGAATTATTCCTCGGTAAATTAATAAACTCTCTAAAATATTATTTTTCTTCAATCCTAACTTGGGCTAGTTAAAAAATCATCAATTTCAATAATATAATATGAAGATATTTTTTTTAGAAAATCCCTATATAAATATTTGGTCCTATTAATATCATAAATTAATAATTCTTCAAGATTATTAATGTTAATTGTTTATGGAGGTCTATCTTATTAAGTAATATCCATTGTGTTGTTCCTTAAATGAATAATATTCATTGTTTCTTAATAATTAAATTTAATTTATTATTTCTCAATAATAAATAATAAAATGAATTTATTTTTTATATTTATTCAATAAATATGATATATAAACTAGCTTGTAACATCTTTAAATTCAACTAATCAAAATTTATTAATATTTATATTATTAAGTATTAATTTATCAATTAATTAATATCTCTGTAAAATAATATAATCTCATAGTCCCAATAATAAATAATAATAATTTATGGAGGTTTTATTATTTACAACACTCATTTTAATATATTTGGGAATCTTTTCTCTTTATTTTATACCATTTAATACTTAATTTGACTACATCTTGAGTTTCATAATAAATTTTACCCATTAAAAAATTATTATTCCCGAAATAACAAGCTATTAAAAAAATCAAGTAAAGAAATTGACATTCTTTAAAAAATATCTTTCTCTTTTCTTTCAAAAGCATTGACCTCCATAAAATTCTCTCCTGCTGAAAATCTTAACTCAAAACAAACCTTATTCAATTACAAATATTAAATGGATTCTCTATTTGTTTAATAGGAATGATCTTCTAAACTACCTAATTGATTTATTCATGATTATTAAAAACTATCATAAAGTAGAATATGATTTTATTGATGTTGATAATTTTGATGGCATGTAGGAAGAATATAATAATAAAAATCACATGTTCATAATATTATGTTAACAAAATATCTTCTTTGAGATGATGATTTACATACCATTGTGACAATATTATTTTCCTCTTTTGCATAATGGGATAGAGTTTTTTTTTTATTTAAGTGATGAATAAGAAATGATTTTATAATATTTACAAACATAAAATGCAATTTATATTTATTTTGTTGTTACTAATATTTTTTTTATAATGTCAACTTGATATATGTTGGGCAAGGATTTCTCACTTAATATAACTCTACAAGTACATGTATCATATAAATAATAAAGCAGATATAATTTTAGATATCGATCCAACATAAATTGCATAGGTAGTTTGATCAATCAACAATGAACTAACTACTACATTGAATAGATGTACTTGCTATTTGAAAAAATATTCAAACTCTAGAGTTGACTCTCATCCGGATACGTAATGATATTTCTCTTTTGTTTGGCTAATATCATATTTAGTTGTTGAATGATAGGTAGATTAGTGAGAAAATGTCCATGTGCCCTCTTGGCATACAAGGTGGTCATCATCCTTGGACTATCACTACCAATGTTGATACCCTTGTAGTTATCTTCTTTGTATTTCAACACCAAATCTACATGTCATTCCAAGCAAGACTCATTCATAAATTTACTCATTTTAAGTAATATATTAACTACAATTAATGATTACTTTGAATATACAATTCTATTTTGTAGCCTATAATTATCTTGAAGATGTAAAATAATATGATGCTAAAAATATTTATGTTTTTAGCTTCATAAACACCATAATCACAATAATAAACATATTTCTTCTCATTGATCTCATTTATAGAATTCATACAAGAGGGAATTATTTGAAAGGATGTCACCACCATATTAGTCTCCCTCACTTTTGTTTGTCTCATGATATACCTATCATCATCAACCATAACTATGAACTAACACATGACTATCATACGATGGTGAAACTCCTAAATTAGACATTTGATTTAATCCACATATTACTTAAAGGTTGTTCTTCTTGAAAATATAGTATTGATTCGTCTTAAATACTTTCATATTTTTATAATTGTGAGCACCATACACACATTGATTAAACTTATTTAAACTCTAGGTATTTGCACATTAGTTTATCTTACATGTTAAGATTATAAGAATTATCACTTCCTTCTTATCATACCATGTGAGTATATTCCATGACATACCTATCACCATCTATCACAATTGATACACATAAACCTATGTATTTATGAAAACCCTAAGTTTCAATTATAATTTGTATTCATATCCATCAACATCAAAAATAACAATATAAACACAAATATAAACGTATATAATCATGAATTCATCACAAGTACAACAATCAATACAAGTACATTCATCAATCCTAGATCTCAATTTAGTTGGACATTGGGAAGAAAATTATGTGAGATATATTGAGAGATATATTGTGAATTCAATGGTTCCCAATGAATATCCAAGTGAAAATCTAAGTATATAACCCTAATTCCAATTGAGATTACTTGTGTTCACCTTAAATTTATCTTAAAATGGAATCAAAAGTGTGTCGCCTAGGGTTCTTAGCATGCATGGTTTATATTTATCTCTTTTTTTCTCTCTCCCTCTTCTCTTTTTTTAAGTATTATTTTTATATTTTGGGGATCCATGAGATATTTTAAGTGTCTTATCATAGACTTGAAGTCATAATTTTATTATCTCTTCAAATCTTATATAGAGCATTGATGTCACAGTGTTTAGGATGACTATGACTGATATCTTTACTCTATGTAACACAAAGTCATGATTCTAGAATTGTCCATAGCATTGGTCTCGACTTTTTGAACAAAGTGTCACGGTGATGATTTTGTAACTACTAAGATGATTTATATTTGTAACACAAAGTCAAAGTAATTAAATTAATTATGACTTTGGTCTTGAGTTTCTGAACATATGTCTTGCACTAGGATAAATATTCTCTATAATATAAAGTAATGATGTTAAATAAGGTTATGACTTTGGTGTTTTCTCTCTAAATCACAAAGTCATAATATTGGAAAAGTTATGATTAGACTTAATGCTCTATGGAATAAAAAGTCATATTATAAAATAATGTTGCAAATAGAAATACTTAGTATTTTGGATATGCATCATATAAGTCATGGCTCCTTAAAATTATCAAAACCATTTGTACTAGTGGGATACTTGGTAGCTACAATGGAAAAATAATGTTGTAGCTATTAAATATTTTTGAAATAGCATAGTCATGACTCCAAGAAAATATTATGATCATGATAATTATGTTTTATAATGAAATACTTTTACCAACTTGGTGGTAGAATCATGATAAAAAAACGAATATCATGACTATTTTTTGTAAAATTATAGCCAAAAAAAAGTTGTCATGCCATACAAATACTTATGTCATAATTATTCAAGAAGTAGGGTGGAATGTGTACCCAAGTCATAAAAATGGAATTATCATGACTTTTCATTGCTTCTCTCACCTCTAAGCCTTTGCTCTATTGAATCTACCAATTTCACCCAAAATCACTATAAATTCACTAATATATTTCAAATTTTCTCAGATTAAAATTTTAATAAAATCTCTCCATTAAATATTAGAATAAATGCAAACATAATACAAAATACTTGTCAAATGACCCAAAAAATTCAATAAATAGAGCTTTGAACAAACTCACACACTAAAAGTATTTTTCATTCTCGAGCATTGAATCTCCCTCCAAACATCATTATCAAAAGAAGAATTAATTATCTTGGATAAACATGACTAGGTTTGAGTGTCATAATGGACTTTTTTTTTTTGAAAATGATATTTATAATTTTGAGATTTTTTTTATGAAGTGTATGAGTCATGGTGTAATGTGTTTATTCATTAAATTGTGCAAAAGATATTATTGGGATGCCTCCTAAGCAGTTATATACTTTATGCCCATAGTTATATCTCATCGGAGCTCTAATTTGGTTAGCAACTTTTGTTGTATAGGCTTGTTTTTCCATATAATATTTGTTTACATCTTGTCTTCTTCATTTCTCCTTTTACATCATGTAATTCTTCCTCATATCTCATTTTAGATATTCTACCATGGATTCTATGACTTTGAAAATTATCATGACATTGTTGTGTATGACTTCTTTGGAAAATGGCATGCCTCTTTGTGTAGTCATGGCTTTTTGAATTTCTCTCTGGATCATATTAGTTATGACTTTGCCTCCTACCATGACTTTCATCATTATTTTAGCATGTAAAGTTGTGGCCTCCATTGAAAGTACAAGTCTCTTTATCACAACTATTTTTTTTATCTATCTTTAAATGTTCCATTAATTTATTATACCTTTTCTTTTTTATTCTATCATTTCAACTATTAGTTGGGGTATTTTCTTTACTTGTACCTTTGTCATAATCTTGAAAGTCTCTTTGATAACTTATGCATTTTGTTGAATTGAGAATTTTATCATTTCCACCTATTCTTTCGCATCGTCAAAGTTGTATGCATTGAATACTCAAGAAGTCATGCCTTTAAAGAACATCATAAATTCTTATCAATCTTCTCTTTATTATCATTTATATTATTTTCTTCAGGTCATTGTTCATATACTTCATCACCTTATCCATCTTCTTCACGCCAACATACTTCTACAAAATCTTTCCATTTGAAGTCTATATTATGTCACATTATAGTACATAAGAGGCTATTTATTCTCTATAAATCTTTCTTGTCATAGTCTAGATTCTATAGGCCTTTGTAGAGGTTGAATCTCACTTCATATTTACCCATATTAAGTGTTAATTTCCCCTTTTTATATCAATTAATACGTGTCTAGTGGATAAGAAATAGTTTTCCCATGATCAAAGAAGCATACTGATCTTCTTCCATATCAAGCATAATAAAATTTGTTGAAAAAATAAATTTACCAACCTTAAATAAAATTTGTTGGAAGAAATAAATTTACCAACCTTTCCCACTATGAATAATAGTATCAAATTAACACTTGATCCCTAGCTGCATAGTGCCTTCCAAAAAATATGCTCCCCAATAATTCATAAAATCATAAAGCTTCCTAGATATTTTAGCTTTCTTAGAAGTTTATGTTGGATGATAACGCTATATTTTTGGTCATATTCACTATTATATAGGTCTCCAACTATTTATTACTACTCATTATATTATTTATAAACTTCACAAAAATTGGCATTTATGATAATACGTTGGTAGATGAATTATTTTCTTCCAACTTCTAAAAATTATTGAGGAACTTCTCAAATTTCTCATTCATCTTTCCCTTGCTAAACCATTTTGGGAAAAATTGATTGATGGAAATATTTATCATTGGAAAAAACATTCAACTGTACATCCTTTTGATCATTACTTAGGGTAATTTATATTATTTATTTTCCATTTCTTCATTTATCTTAGCTAGAGGCGAGAGTTGGATAATAAGTTCTATTGAGGTCGTGATTTTAAAAAATATCATAACATGTGTTGTGGCTTTGAAAGATGTCATGAAAAGAAGATACAACAATGCTAGGTTGCATTGTTGTAGCTTCCTTTTATGTGATAGCTCCCTTTTTGGCTTCTATTTTTGCTTGTTGCCTCTCTAACTCTTCTATTCTTCTTATTGTAATGGACAGGCACATCTCTAGACTTTACTTGACATTGCTCCATAGTTTATTCATACTCTTTTCTTTCTTTGAGATTGCTTGTTGTCCAAGTTGATTTTCAATGAATTTTATTGACATGTTCATGTTCTAGCCTTGTTGCACCTCTTGCTCTTGAAAATCATACTTAATATATATTCTATCTTTTGCACATCTATTTTCAAATTTCTTAGCTATTACTACCAAGGATGATCAACTTATTGTTATCTTCTCAATATTTCAATACCAAAGTCATATATCAATCCATGCAAGGGTCAATCACATATTTACTCAATTTAGGTAATAGATTAATTATCCTTAATGATTGCTTTTAATATGTAATTTTATTCTCAACTATCTAATTATCTTAAAGATATAAAATGATATAGTAGATGATGAATGTCATGACTTACTATTACCTTCACTTGTAGTTCTACAATCTCAAAAAAAATCAAGTAATTTCTCTATGTTGTTGAATTGAAATAATTAGTATTTCTACTTCTTCCTTTGTAGCTTTGGAATAGTCTAATTTGGATTCCCCAAAAGTCGCTATCTAGAAGAATGTTATGACTTCGTAGTCACTTTCATTATTTTCTTCAATCCAAAGTTATTCTTATTTATCTTTTTTTCCATCTTCTTTCGGCCAAAATCTTTGACAAATTTTTTCTTTTTGAACCCTATATGTTGTCTCATTGCAATGCATAAGAGACTATCTATTCTTTAGTAATCTTTGTAATCATCATCAAGACTCTATAGGCTTTTATAGAAGTTGAACTTCACTATTTCTTCACCCACATGAAATCTGAATTCTTACTTCGTTACATCAATTAAAATCTATCTAGTGTCTATGAATGGTCATCACAAGATTAATAGAGCATATTAGTCTTCATCCATATTTAGCACAATAAAATCCACCATAAAAATAAATGTACCAGTCTTCATCATTTCATCTTTAATAATTCTCCTTGAAAAATTGATTGAGCAATCAGTCATTTGAAGCAAGAGAAAGATCGAAGTAATTTCACCAAGGTTCAACCACCACTCTATGGGCATTAGCATCAAATTAATATTTGATCCCAAGTTAAATAGCACATTTCAGAAAGTGTACTCCATGATAATGCATAGAATCATAAAGCTTCTCGAGTTCCTATATTTTTCTCAGAAGTTTATGTTGGATGAGAGTGTTATTCTTCTCTATCATGTTCACTAGTTCATAAGTCTATAACTTCATCTTGCTACTCATTACTTCCTTTATAAACTTGACATAATTTTTCATATGAAATAATATTTTGATGAATAGAATATTAACATCCAACATTCAAAAGATATTGAGAAATATCTCAAAATTGTTTGTCTATCTTTATATTTTAAAATACTATGGAAAATGATGGTTATGCATGAAATACTATTTACAATCAGCATGCTCATTCTCTTACACATCCTTCTAAACATTACTTTAGGAAATTTGTTTCTACTACTACTTCACAACTTATTTATGTGTCATGGCTAGGGGAATGAATTGGCTAGTGAGTTATGTGGATACCATTATTTAAAAAAAATATTATGGTATCAGGTGTCATAGCTTTGGGTTGAATCACTACTTTCAAAAAAGTCAGGAGTCACCAATCATAGCTTTCTCCTCTATTTTAGCTTCCCTTTTGGTTTTTAATTCTACTTGTTACCCCATATAACTTGTTTTAACTTATAAGTGTGATAGACATTCATTTCTTTGGATTTTCCTTGATATTACTCAGTAATCCATTCATCCTTTTATCCTCCATCGATAGTGCTAGGTTTCCATGATAATTCTTAATAATGTTCATTCTTATATTCATATCTTCTAGCCTAATTTTAATCTATTACATTTTGTTCTCCCAATGATTATTTAATTTTTTTATTTTCATGAGCAAGGCAAGTATTTTGTCTTCAAGTGATAGATATTCTTCTTTCATTGGGTAACTATAATCGGAGCTTGAGGCTCTTTGCATTTGATATCATGTTGAGATATTCTCAAAATGCTTCTAGAATTGACCTACATTCTATTGTACATTATCATAAGTCCTATATGACAAGCTTTCATGATTTCTCATGTGAGGATGTGTGTGTGAGACATAATTTTAAGGTCAAAATACATACCCTTTATTCTACAAAATGTTGGTTCTCTACTTAATATATGGGGTCAAATTTTATTATGTCCTACTATTGAAAAATAAATTTCTTTTCCGACACTTAGTTAGTTATTCTTTTGAGCTCCAAACTTATTAAAAAACATGCTTATCTTGGATTCCATTACTATCAGTCTATCTAAAAATACTTCATTTTGATTTTTTATAAATGCTTAATCATTTGAAGTTTAGTAGTTATTATTTACTAACTCTTCAAATAAATAATATGTTTTTTAGGTGACTTATTCATAATAAAATCATCAATGCTGCATCAATAATGTATATTGTCATATAGTTCAACCCATTATAAAAATTTTAAGCTTAGAAATAAAATTTAAATACATGTTATAGGCATCTTCTTAAAAGATCTTTGAATTGATCTCAAACATCATATAAAATCTTATGCTCCTCTTATAAAAATTAGCTTATTTCTCCCCTTAGTTGAGAGATGATATGAGGTGAGAAGAACTTGGTGAGGAATGCTTGTACATATTCATCTAAACTTTCAATAGAGCCTCTAAATAATCATTGGAACTAAACTCAATACTTGACTATCAAAAAAAAAATTATAACATTATAGCATTAGAGCTAAATTGATTCATCATTATCATATTGCACCACTCCAAAGAAGTTATGATGTAGATATTTTAGATCTTCTGAAAAAATTCTTTTGTACTAATATTGGTGTACCATAGCTATCAAACTAGGCTTCAACTTAAAAAAATTTACTTGAACAAACTACACCTAAATTCCAGAGTAAATATCCATCATAGTTGGTCACTAATAATCATCCAAGATATATTAATGATTGGACTATTGGACAGTTTATCATTCACTATATTTGTGGTCTATATTGCTACTAGTTCTTTCCATATACTCTCTCACATCTTTCTATATCATAAGCACTCTTATTATTCTCTCAATTTCTAATCTAGAGGTACTAACTCAGTTCTAGATTTTCTAATAATGTAAAGATAGTGGCTATGAAACAAACAAAACTAAAGAAACAAAAAACACAAAAATAGTACAAACACAAATATATCCAAATAACTAGAAAAGGAACTATCCTTTTGTAAAAAAAATTATATCAAATTAAATTGACTAAGCAAACTAACAATTCTTTGCATTGACACCAAAAACTTGTGATTTTGTTATAGTGTTAAAACTTATCATTTGTGGTATGGTTTGAAAAGCTAATTAGGTAATTGTTCTCATCCAATGGAGTTTCATAAGTGTATGAGTCATATAAGTAGTAAATATACTTAAATTAAGATATCGATCACATAGTAATTATATAGGAAGTTTGATTAACCATTAGTGAACTAACTACTACTCGAGTTGAGTAGATAGAATTGAGTTTTCATAAAGGTACTTAGACTCTAGGATTTTCTCACTTTCTTGTGTATGATGATGATTTCTTTAGTATGTCGACAATATTGTGTTTGTCAGTCATGTGAAGGATAGATGAGTGTGAAAATGCTCATTGTTCCCATTTAGCATACAAGGGGGCTATCATCTTTGGATTGTCACGACCATGCATAATTCTCTCATAGTTGTGCCCTCAATATTTCACCACCAAAACCATATTTCATTCCATTTATTAGTCATTCACATGTCTACTCATTTTAGGCAAAACTTTAACTATCCTTAAAAATTACTTTGAATATGCACTTTTATTCTCTGACTTCTAATATCTTATAGATGAGAAATAATATGATAATAAATGGATTTGTACATTTAGATTTGTAAGTAAAATACTTATAATAATTAACATATACCTTCTCATAAATCTCAAATATAGAAGTCATGCAAGAGAAAATAACTCACAAGGCTATTACCACCATATAAGTCTATGCCCACATGTGTCCCATGATATATTCATTAATATCCACCATATCTGACACATGGCTCTCACACTATAGTGAAATCCATATGTTAGACATTCTATTTAAAACCCATATCACTCATATATTAGTTCTCTTAGAATATACACAAAGGATTAATCATAAATATATTTATACTTTTGACTTCATAAGCATCATACTCACAATAAGTAAACATATTTTAATCTCAAATTTTTACACGTGAGTTTATCTCATTTATTAAGAATAGAAGGATTGTCACTTCCTTCTTACCATAACACATTAGTAGGTCTTGTGACTTACATATCATCATCTATCAAAGTCAACACAAACTTATAAAATATTGAAAACCCTTAATTTTAATTTTAAGTAACATTCATATCTATCAACATCAAAAAAAATAATATTACCATAAATATAAACTTTATAAAATCAAATCATTATTACATCAGTACATAAAATTACTCTTAGATCTCAATTTTGTGTGACATTTGGGAAGAATTTACATGAAATATTTTGAAAGGCATCTCATGGAATTGATAGATCATAATAAAAGCTCAAGTGTTGATCTACATCTTAAATATCAATCCAAAATAATTATTATTCATTTTCACCTTGGATTTGTCCCTAATTGGGAGTTGGAATCATAGTGTCTGGGTTTTTATATGTTATTGGCTTGAAATACAATTCCCCTCTATTTTTTTTGAATTTCTTTAAGTATTACTTTTATACTTTGAGAATTCGTATGATGTTTTAAGCTAGAAGTCACTATGTTTGCTTGAGGTCATGATTTTATTATCTTGTCAAATATTCTCTATTATACAAATATTATGATAGTGATGAATATCATAACTCAAGTAAATCTCCTTTGGAGTAGAGTATGATGTCATTGTATTGGGAATGGTGTGACTAAGGCAAATTCTCTCTAGAACACAAAGTTATAGTATTGTTAATATATGTGGTCTTGATATTTTCTCTAGGGAGTAAAATATCATGGCACTGGAAATTATCATAACTGATGCATTTACATATTAGAATACAAAGTAATAGTACTAGAATGATCGTGACTTTGGTGTTTTCTCTATATGCACAATGTCATGGAAATAGAATTGTCACGAACATAGTAAATGTTCTCTAAAATAAAAAGATGCTACAAAGAATATTTTCATGACTCAAAATACATTTGTGTTTTGGATCTATGTCGAATAAATCAAATGGTTGGAAATTATCATGGCTAATTGTACTAGTTGAGTATTTGGCTATTGTTATATGAAAATAATATTGTAGCTGTTATTATATTTTAGAGTTAGTGTAGCTTGACTCCAAGAAATTATTATAGCAACAAAGATCATGTTGTATAATGAAAAGATTATGTCAACTTAGTGGTTAAGTCGTAATATAGAAAGATTGACATAGTTGTTTTTTTTTTTTGAGTTGCAACTAAGAAAATATGTCACAACTACTCAATGAAATCATGAAAAGCATACCCAAGTCATGACATGGGAAATGTCATAACTTTTTATCATTATTCTTTTCTCTAAATCATTATTCTATCAAGTCTACTAATTTTACCCAAAATAATTATAATTTCACTAACATTTATCAAATCTCTTCAAAATACATATTTTGTAAAATCTCAAAAATGAATACTCAAATACACACAATCAAAATAATAAATGCACATTACATCACCTAAAATGTTGTATGTGGAATACTAAACAATGTCATTATCCATAGTAAGAATGTTGAATATAGGTGTGATAAATCCAACTTCTCTTTCTCTACAGATGGCTAATAGATCAATCATGTTTCTAAGGGGAATTATCGAAGATGTGTTAGTTAAGATTAAAAGATTTTTTTTCCCTTTTGCCTTTTTTGTATCGGACATAGATGAAGAATCCGATGTACCATTGGTTTTGGGAAGGTCATTTTTGGTGACTTGATAAGTATTGACTTGATATGTGAAGGGAGAATTTACACATCTTGTGGGTGAAGAACAAGTGAATGTTAACTTCTATAAAAGACTACAAATTATAGACAATGAGGAAGAAAACTATTAAAGAATAGATAGTATCATCCACACAATAAAAATATAGAAGGTAGAATTTTGATACATGAATTTCTTTGATAATTTTTTACCTAAAAAAAATGAAGTCGGAGAAATAAAATAAATTATGGAACAAGAAAAAAATATTGTATGCCTTGAAGGTGAAATATGTTATGATATTACAATATTTCTCAAAATCATAACAAAAAATGAAGGAAACACAATGTGCTATTAAGTTGCAATAGATGGTACTAATGCCTTAATATTCACATGTGAAGAACATGGAGAAATCATTGAGGTAACTCTTGAAATAGAAAAAATAATACAATTGGGAGAAGTTCCATAATAGATTGATGATTATGTATTGTGTGAAGAAGATGATGTTGAGTCCATTATTAATAAATATTACTGTGTGTAAAGAAGTCATAACACTGAAAGAAATCATGACTACAAACACTGAAGTTGTGGAGGAAAAAATAATAGATAAAGAAAAAGTTATGGCATTTATGAAATAGAAGTAACATGAAGATGTTGTAATATTTTTTTTCTAGCCACGACATAACTACTACATATAGCAAAAGTTGATTTCGTGACTTTTCTTAAAGTTGCATCACTAGTGAAGGGAACCATACTCATTGATGTGGTGACAATTAATAAAATTGTGACACCTAATGAAAAATAATTAGATGAAAAGAACTAGAAAATTGGGCCAATTTTGAAAAAGAAAATCGAAAAAAATGATGAACTAGAAAATATGGAGAAAATCTTTTAGCCTAAATCATCTATAGAAGACATGGAGAACACAAGAATGAAGGAATAAAAATAATTATACAGAGAAGATGTTAAATGTGATGCTTCTTGGAAGGCAACTCAATGCTTTATTTTTGAGCTTGTGTGTTGGTATTTTAGTTTTTATTTTTTTATATGCATTCCATAAAGTCAAACACATGTACATACACAAAAAAAAAGTCATACCACTGAAACTTAAAAGCAATATTTTTCATGACAAAAAAAAGTCATGACACTCAAACTCAACCATGAATATTTTTTTATAATACATGAAGCCATATCGCTCAATCTCAACCACAATTATATTTAAAAAGAAGTCACAATGATGAAACTAAGTCATGACTATTTTTTACATGTTGTGACTAATGTCTTAACTCTATAAAAAGCCACTATTGTATATGTAATCTGTGTTTTTGATAATCTGTTTGTATAACCAAATATTTTGGTTTTAATATTTCCATGTAAGTGCATGAAATGAAATATAAAGAGGGCGGGGATGCAGCAGTGGCACAATAACGGAGGTCCCTGCCGACCAGTCAGTGGGCCGAAATTTTTGGAGCAGTGCCTGGCCCGTCCCATGATCCGACCCACTCCAGTTAAATGAACCGAGATAATTTTTTGTTATATAATGTTTTGTAATTTTTAATTTCGGACTACTATTTTTGGACCTGAGAACTATTCATCACCTTTTTCCTCTCTCTCTCTCTCTCTGTGATTTATCATGACTGCTCTATGCTGCATACTATAAGATAATTTTTTGTTAGTTTAATCTGTAACGCAAAGGTGTTTTCTGGTGGATGTAGCTAGTCATACTGAGCGACTAGTGAACCAAGTTATTTTTTGTGTTTTATTTCTCATTTTTTATTCTATCGTGATTGGATTGTGGATTAGATATATATTATTTGTTGTTATATTGTTCGTGTTGTCTTCTATATCTTAATATCACTACCGTGGAAGCGCAATTGCCCAACAGCAACAAATTGTATTTTTTCGCAAGCTCTTTTTCTTAACCCACAATCAACTAGAACTACCATGACAACTAAATCTTGTAATTTAATCTTGAGGACATGAAAGAGAAGAGGTATTATGTATGAGAAGATTAGGTGCATTTCATTAGGAAATTTATCAATGAAATTTTTGGATTTCAAGGAGTTCTAGATAGTATAACCTTCAAACCCCTAAAAATATAACTCAACTACAAATCAATCATTAAAACTTTGATGGATAGTAAAAGAAGATTAAAAGGATAATCAAAAAATTTATATGGACACCTATTTATGGGGAGTTGATTGAAGAGAGAAATGTTTGGTTTTAAGGAAATCTTGCCATTTATCCTAGTGAGAGATTACAAAATCAATGTTGATACATTTTGGAGACATTTATCCTAACTTTCCAAGGAAGAGAATTTTCAGGTCATATAATTCACCTCTCCTTGATTACTATGTTATGTCATACCAAAGGAGTCCCAACATTTGAGGATAGAGATGAATGGTTCCTTTGAAAATTTTTTCTAACATTGATTGGTTTGAAAATAAAAGACTAGATAATGATATGAAGAGAAATTTGAGTTTTAAAGGAAAAGAATCAATGAATATATGGCAAGAAGTGACAATCCTTCTTGAAATAGATGTAGAAAAAAAAAGGGAGATTTGGAAAGAATTCAAAGAAAGAATCACTGTTGAAATATAAAAATTCACTTAAGTAGATATTAATGAGACTTGGAAGAAATCTTCACCCTATTAAAAAACATGAAATTGGAGTCTGCCCAAAAGAGATTCGATTGAAGAGGGAGTTGATGACAATGTATTTATTTGTGGGAGAATTGGAAAGTAAAGAAAACAAGTGGGAAGAGTGTGAAAAAAAAATAAATAGGAAGGCAAGGCAACATCAGAGCAATACAATGCACTGTGAGAGATAGATTATAACAAAAAGAAGAGCTTTTTCATTCCAACCCAAGAGAAATTTGAGGAGAGTGTTATAAAAATCATGAAGACAATATGAAAATATAGAAACCAAAATAATGGGAAGTGATGAAACCTTTGACACTATCTACAATGAGTGAAAATAAATGATAAAGAGCAAAGATTAAGAGATGAATGCTAGCATAAATTTTAGAGAGAAAGTGTGAATAAATGATTTGGAGTAGTACAATGTAAACTAGAAATTTATGTACTATGCACATGGATCTTTTGATGATGCACTCAACTCAATAAAGAGGAGTCAAGACATGCTATGCAATATGATTTTAAAGATGATGGAATGGGCAATGAATAACAATGGAGATACATAAAAAAAAACTAACCACATCCATGCTATGATTTGAAACTTTTAAAGCACAATTTCCACTGAAGGAGTCCAATATAAAAGTTCGACAAGCCCATCGACTTCCTTCTTTAACTTGATACATTAAGTATTTTTTATTTGTTTATTCCTTCCTACTCTAGTTCTAGACAAAGCCTAGAAAAGAGGAAGATTCTTTGCTTGAGGAAAAATAATTATTTAAAGTGTGAGAGTTTGTTTGACACTTAGTAATGAGTTTTTGTGGGTATTTTCATGATATAATTGTACGACAAAATGTGTTTTAAAAAGCAAGAATTTTACTAAAATAAATTTATGATGGATTTTGATGAATGATAATGGAATCAACTATAATTTGAGAATAAGTGATAGACTTGGTGAAAAGTTAAAATTGAGGGCAAAGATAAAGGAATAAGTCATGATATTTCTATTTTCATAAATATTTTATACGAGATTGTGCATATTGAGAGGTCCCTATCATGTCCTTGACTTTATAAGCAAGTTGTGACATTCATTTTCAATCATGACTCTGTCACCTAATTATCATAATCTTTTACTATATAACACATTCTTCAAGGCATTGATATTATCTAGGAATTAAGAACACATTTGTTCTAAACATAATGTTAGCCATGACATTACTTTCATGTCATGAAAACCAAATATCAAATTACTACGTAAAGTCATAGTATTTTCCAGTATCATGACATATTTTTTTAAAAAACTAAAATCACACAACACTAGATGATTTTATTTCACATCTTTTTCCATGTTGATATTGTGTTTCATAGGAAAATTTTTTCAGCCATTATATCTTTTGTCACCATGACTTTGTCTCGGGAGAAGAATTTTCTCAGTCAGTATTTTTTGTCACCATAACTTTGTGCTCCACATTATAATTTCCTCACTCATGGTATCTTTTGCTACCATGTCTATATACTCCAAGAATGATTCAAAGTTTATTCAATATTGTAGCCTCAACCCAATGTCACGATATGAAACTCATTAAACCGAAATAGAATATGGTGGGACTTCAATGATATCAAATGTGGACTTTGGAAAAGACAAAAAAAAGAGAAAAAAGAGTGCGTAGAATTCAAAATAAAAAAGGGGAAGAAGCTAACATCGAGGGCATGAATGTCATTCCCTGATTATGGACAAATTCAAGCCAAATGCAAGCAATAATAGAATGAGAACTAGATCTGATACCTAAATTCTAATGCTATTTGTCATTGGGAACCCTTGATTGTACAAGATAATGTTTCAATCCTTTCACATGAAATCTTTTTTTGATATTAGGCTAATTAGAAAACTAGGATTGTTATATATAAATATATATGATAAATATTTTGTAATGAATAATTATGGATTTGATATTCTTTTAATGTTAATAGATATGGGTATTATTTAGAATGGAGATTGAGCGTTCTATCACCAAATATGTTTATGTGTATTGGTCATGAAGGATTGTGATAGGTATATTACAAGACATAAACATGAGATTGGCATCGATAAGAAGTAATATTTATTCTAATTTTACTTTGTATGATGGTCAATAATGATAGGTAAATAATGGGATACGCATGTGGGGACGTGTTTCATAAGATAGTGATAACATATGATTATTTTCTCTTATATGACTTTCATATCTGAAAGTATTAGGAAGACAAATATGAATTTATATGAGTATGATACTTATAAAGTTAAAAGCTCAAATATAATTATTATTATATATTATCATGTCTCTCGTAGTAATTAACATTAAAGAATGTTGGGCAATTGCGCTTTCACGGTGGTGATATTAAGATATAGAAGACAACAAGAATAATAGAAAAAATAAGCAATATATATCCAATCCAACAATACAATCACGGTAGAATAAAAAATGAGAAATAAAACACCATAAATAACATGGTTCGCTAGTCGCTCAGTACGACTAGCTACATCTACTAAAAAATACTTATGTGTTACAGATTAAACCAACAAAAAATTATCTTACAGTATAAAGAACATAACAGTCGTGATAAATCATGCAGAGAGAGAGGAAAAAGGCAATGAACAGTTCCTAAGTCCAAAAATAGTAGTCTAAAATTAAAAATTACAAAACATTTTATAACAAAAAATTATCTCGGTTTATTTAACCGGGGTGGGTCAGATCATGGGACGGGTCAGGCTCTGCTGCAAAAATTTCAGCCCGCTGACCAGACAGTGGGACCTCCGTTATTGAGCTACTGCTGCATCTCCGGCCTCTTAATATTTCCTTTCCTATGCTTATATGAAAATATTAAAACAGAAATATTTTGTTATACAAATAGATTATCAAAAAACAAATTACATATAAAGCAAAGAATATAAATCCACACTCAAAGTAATTAATAAGGGTATCTGACATATTACCTAAAAGGAGTAAAAATATGCATAACTTATAATAGAATAAATATTATTTTGATAGTATAATATCAAATGCAAAACTATAGAAAGACTATCTATGGTAGTGATAATCAATTGTTGATGACCACTTTGTATGCCAAAAGGAAAATTGGTCATCCACAACTTCCTATCTTTTGTCCAAAAATCAAGGATATAGGTATAACTATGCTGGTGAATAAAGAACCTATGAGGTGCCCACTACTTTGAATACCCTCACAAAAATAATTTTTAGTAGGTTGGTTTGATTCTTCTTTGTTGGGTTTGGTGGGTTCAACTATAATTGCTATACTTATAGACAAGACTACCCCTCTTTCTGAAAATTTTCATTAGACAACAAACAACCTTTCATAGGGAGGGTGCTGCATAAGGCCCTTGCAAATGAAAAATATGATCCCAAAGAATCTTAAATGTAAGCTCTACATAAAAAAGTCATGGCAAAAGAACATGATGATAATGAGAAATTCAAGAGATTTCATGAATATGATCATAGAATGTGGTCAATAACATGAACAATAATGAGAGGCTATATATACCTAAAAATTGATATTCTCAGAAGAAAATAATGAAGGCGAACAAATATGGATTTGGTTATAGAAGAATTTAAATTTACTAGAAGAATGGAAGGAGAATAAAAGTAAGAAGAGAGGTATCAAGTACTTAAAATACCAAAAAAATTATATCATTTAGTCGGTAAAATTAGACATGTTTTCATGTAATTGATATGTATTAGAGAGATTTCATTGGATTCTAATTTTGAGAGAATTTAATAAATTTTATTGAAATCATAGTGAATTTTGCTGAAATTAATAGACTAAAAAAACAGAATCTTGTAGGAGAGAGAAGCAATAGAGTCTTGATGATTCTTATGTCATGACTTATATACACCTTCCATTGTAGGCTTAATTAGTTGCAACATCCTTTTTTGGCTACAACTCTACTAAAATAGTCATGAAATTTTTTGTATGCCATGACTTTACTACCAAGTTGACATAATTATTTTATTATACAGTATAATTATTATGCTCATAATATTTTTTGGAGTAGTAGCAGCCCTTGCTCAAAACTACTTAATGGTCATAATATTATTTTTTTTATGATGATAGTTGAGTATCCCACTAGTATAAGTAGTCACAACATATTTTAGAGCCATGACTTATTCAAGATAGAGTTGCAACATCAAAAATTGTGGGTCACGACATCATTTTTCACTATGACTTTTCATTCCAGAGAGCAATTACTCATTCGAGATAATTCTAGCACAATGATATTTTATTCCAGAGTGTAATTATTCATTAATGGCAATCCTAGCACTATGCCATTTTGTTTATCAAATCAAGACCAAAGACATGATGAATTCTTATTGTCATGTCTTTATGTTATAGAAGTTTTTGATTTAGTCATAAAAATCCAAGCTCCACAATACTTTGCTAACAAAGCCAAGACCAAAACCATGATAATTTCTTAGCACTATGACTTTGTATTTCAGAAAGTTTATCAATCATGGCCAAACTCACTACTATGACATTTGTGCTATAGAGGAAATCCAAAGAGATGACAAAGTTATGACCTCAATTTTGTACTATGACTTCAGCTTACAATATCACATGGATCTCTAAAGTATAAATACTATACTTAGAAAATAAGAAGAAAGAATAAGATTAGAGGGAAAACAACACATGCAAGCCCTAGGAGATGCATCATCAATTAAGAGAAAATCCAAGGTGAACAAAAAATAATATCAATTGGAACAAGAGTTTTATGTTTAGAAAATAGAAACTAGTTTGGGAATGCATTGGAAACCGTATAATCCATGATATACCTTCCAAATTATTTCATATGATTTTATCCCAAGTGTTCGACTTAATTAAATTCTAGGGTTGGAAATGTATATATGTTGTGATGAATATTTGATTTTATGAGTTTATATTTATGTTAATATTATTATTTGAAATTGATGGATATGATTATAATTTATAATTGAAAATTAGAGTTTTCAAAAATACATCAATTTATGCATGTTAGCTATGTCAAATGATGATATATAAGTTATGATATATACTCATATGACTTGAATAGAATGAAGTGATAATTTTTTTAATCTTAACATATAATATAAACCAGCATGTAAAAATTTAAAGTTAATATATGTTAATAGTTGGGAACATGATGCCTATGAAGTCAAAAGTATGAAACATATTAAAAATTAATTCATTATGTACTATCTAGAAGACCTAATCTTATAGTAATGTGAGGGTTAAGTATAATGTCTTACTTAGGATTTTCACCATAGTGTCAAAGTTATGTATTAGTCATGGAAGAAGATGATAGTTATGTCATAGAGAACATGCAAGTAGGGTTGACTTGTTTTGTGGTGATAGCCCTACAAATCATTTCTGCTTATTTGACTTTAATGGTTGAACTTCATTGGAAGATGTATGTTTAATTATTGTGAGTATGATACTTATGAAGCTAAATGAATAAAATTAATATCATATTAGCTTAATTCATTTAAATAATTATATGTTAGAGAATAGAAAGACATACTCAAAGAAATCATCAAGGATAATTAATATATTACCTAAAAGGATTATATATGATAATGACCCTTGCATGAAACAACATATCTCATTGATATTGAAATACTAAGGGGAAAACTATGAGTAGATTATCCTTGGGTAATAATATTCTAACAAATGATAACTACCTTAAATGGTAATAATATCCTCGGGTAATAATATTCCAAATTAATAGATATTTCTACAAAAATCTACTATCAATCCAACCAAACATGATATTGACCAAACATCAAGAAATATAATCACGCACAAATACATATACATTTTTGGCCAGCTCCTCGAATAGAAAGTACGTGTCCTCTAGTGACTTGTTTATTGTTCATTGTTCATTATAGAACCCAAGGCTATATTTATCATCCATATCATAAAGTTCATTATAGAACTATATTTTCATCCAAATTCAATATTTTATTCTGATGGAAGTTACAACCATTGAGATTTCTATTTTTTTTAAAATTAATATGAAATATGTCAATAGTTTTACAAGCTTGTTACTTTTGTTTTTAATTTATATATGAAGATAGTATAGTTATTTTAGATATGGGCATGTAATATTTTATCTTTTTCTTGTTTAATAGTGCTTTATATGTGTGTGTGTGTGTGTGTAATCATGTATCATATATCAATTTTTCTATTAGAGTCCTTATTGTTGGATTTTAAATCCAAATTATTGGTTTTAAACCCCAAGAATTGGTGAGTGAGCCAATGCAATTGAACCATTTTGAATCTGAAAAAAATGCCATGAGAATAGGATTCAAATGCCATACACTGACAATCTTTTTGGAATTATTCATCGCTTGATGCTCACACTTCATGTCTTCTTCAATATCTCATAACATTCTTGAACCATTAATAAAAATTTCAAAGAGTTGCTCCTTTTCTTTTCATTTATTGATTTGAAGGCCATACTTAATTACTCACAAAGTAGCTTACTTGAAAAAAAAACAAAAACTGGCCATCAATTAAGATTCTTGTGTTGGGTATGATAGGGACATATAAGCTAAAAAAAATTTGACTCCCAATATATATGTATGAATTCATTTATATTTATAATAATTTACTCCACTAAAAAAATTATTATTTTACTCGCTCATTAATTTATTCAAAATTATATTTCAAGCCCTTTGATATTAAATACTATTAATCTTTTCATGTAAAGATCATAGATACTTGTTAATTACATTAAATTAAAAATATTTTTTTAATCAACAACTGATTGTTCCCTTGAGACATTCCACTTAACTTAATTGATATGTCAACCTCTAATTAATGTGACATTGATTTCAATAATAATTACTATTCATCATATAATTAATATAGTCATCCAGGTTATTGGTCTATCAAGTTCTCACTCTTTGTGAATCAAAAAAAATTTATAATAAATATCCATGTTTATTAATTTTCTCGAGATTAAGAGTAATAATATTCATAATAACCATGAGATATTAACTATATAGCGTGTTAGTATAAAATGATTACCTCAATTATGTCCCATTTAATACATACTAATGTATTGAAACAAAGAAGTTGAAACTTTATCATTCCCCATAGTAAAAATAGACCTATTGAAGTCTTCTCCTACAATCTTACTAATGATATCAAAAATTTCATTTAGACTGTGAAAAAATAACCTATATTCCACCAGAATTGATGATTTTATCTTTCATGCATAAGCCAAACTCAACATACCAAATTATCTAATATATAGAATTAAAGACATACATGCACATTATTTGAATGCAAATATAGCTAATTTAGATTCTCATAGAAATGAAAGTAACAAAATTTTATATGAAATAAAATAAATATTCATAATATTAAAATGACTTTTAGTATCCGACATTAATTTATAATAAGTTTATGTTTATGTTTATGTTTATCTAAGGAAAAAATGCTTTAAGTATGTTTATGTTTTTTTTTTAATTTTGTAATTTATAATAAGTTTTTTTATTAATAAAATTCATTTAAGTTTTTATTTTATTTTAAAATGTTTATAAGTGTATGTAAATAATATTAATTCAGATATATGATGTCTAGTAATTTTTGTTAATATTTATTTATAAACTTAGAATACGACATAAATTAAAAAAATATGGAATCTAGTTGAGTCGGGGTGGCTTCATCTTGTATCCGAGCTAATATACTTTCAACCAAGGGAAGTAATTAGGTATGAAAAATATTCATTTATAGGGATTCAGGCTAGGCCTAGGCACTCATCCTCTATTTTTGGTGAAGCCCAACTTTCTAGATGTACTCATTAGCAAGTATTGTAGCCATATAGTCTATGCCAAGGCCACAAATTCTATAAGGCATGCACACACATGCACAATTTTTTTAGGGGAAGTTTTAATTAGATAGTTAATTAGAAAATAAATAGGAATAAGGTACTAAAAAATGGTATTATATCAGTCAGTATACATGAAAAAAAAATTATTATGATTAAGGAACTAAAGTGATGAGTACTACCTTAATTTTACTCTTAGGATAGAACCTACAGTATATTAAGGTAGTATCTATCGTAAAATTTCAAATTAACTACTTGAAACATACTTCTCCATTTTTTTTATTCAAATACCACACGTCCTAATACAGACACTCAATATTCCATAATCTTTACTTACGTATTCACTTATCAAGAATCTGCAATATATATCCACACAAACACACCCCATTTTTTTCATACATACGACTAAACACATTCAACCATTTCACTTCATTATTATTTCCTTTATATACTTGCTTCTTTTTTTGCTATTTAAACTATCTTGTATCTATTTGGGCATATAAATCTTTTATAAAGTGAAATACTCTAATGGTTACATTGTTTCATGTCTTGTTGTGTATATATATGATATTTTCTTCATAAAAAATCATCATTTCTTTTTATTAATGACATGCCCAAACTTCATGACTATAATTTCTTATAAATTTGCTTTTATTTATATGGAAATGGAGACTAGAAGAAAGATTGCTAACTATTTTAGTTTCTTCCAACTTGGTATGACATTCATGATTTTTTTTCAATGGATTTAATCCCCTGTTATGGGGCTGGGACTTTAATATGACCCTCTAAAAACCCATATTTTAAAAATTAACTTAAGAAATGGTTTCAAATTATTTCAATTCCAACCTTTTTTTCTTCAAGAAAAATAATAAAACCTTGGTTACTATAGTTTTCAAAAACAATGATTTTCTTTGTGGGTTTCTTTTGCTTAAACCAATGGGTTTTCTAGAAATTAATTGAGGTCTTTGTTTTCCAAATTTCCAAAAACGTATTTTTGTTTTTTTAATATCAAATGTTTTTAATCTTGTTGCAAAACTCAGTTTTACTATTAAAGTTTTTGGTTTCTTATTTTAATGGTCTTAAAGTAATTATTTTTTTTTGTTTTTGTTTTATTCTAAATCAATTGATTTTCTTGATAGTCTTTCAACTAATTAATCTTTTTTTATAAAGTTCTTTCTTTTGTCTCATAATTACACATTATTTTTCTTTAAGAATTTCTTTCGTTAGACATACTGCTATAGTCATAATTTTTTGGGAATAAAAATTTCAAAAATCTAAATCATTTTTTTAGTATTTTTTTTCCATAAAATTAGAGTATTACAAGAAATTCTCCTATACATTATATGTTCAAGAAAATGAAGTTTTTCTAGTTGAAGTCTTGGCTGTAGTCTTTAAGCCTGAACAACCCCAAACACTTCATCAACACATTTTGTTTTTCAAATTTTCTTTAAGTCACTGAGCATCTATTTCAAGACACAATTATTGGTAATACTAATCCAATACAAAAATAATAAAAACTAATTAAAAGTGTTTTGGATATTGAAATAGACAGAGTAATTTCATCTTGTTATTAGCATATAAGAAAGTGACAAATAATTTTTCGTAAGATAAATTTTGTATAATTAGCATTTATAATTAGCATTTATAATTGACAAATAAAAGTGTTTTTACCTCATATAGTTTTGGGCATCAATTGAATGCTATTATTCCAAACAAGAATACTCCATGAGTAAATAAAAAATTGCCTAAAAAATAGAATATATCTTTAAAAAAGGATTGCATACTTTATATTGTGGATGTTTTCCATGGGATATTGGCATTGTCTTGACACTCACAACAAATTCACAAGTATTTGATTTCTTTTTTTTAAAGGCTATGCCAAAAAAAATGCATCTCAATTATTTTAGAATCAATGATTTTCCTAAATGTAATTTTCACCTGATTCTTTAGTTTTCTTTTTCTAAGATTGTCTGGTTTTTCCTTGCCAAGAAAATACAAGAGAGGAAATAAGCTACCATGGAGGATAAGATCCTATTCTACGTGAGATAATTTGAACACAACCATTCTATTTATTTCTAATTGATTTTAAGTTCTCTTATCATTAAATACATTAGATAAGAGTCATCCACGCATCCTCCTATTGAACAAACATTGCCTCTTCATTGATTTTTGATATATAGTTGATTATTGTATAAGCTATATTGGATGACCTTGAAGAGCACCAAGTCCTTTGAAGTTCCAAGTAGAACTACAATGTGCATTCAAAGTTTTTGGCCTTGCCAATTATTTGATCTCCTAGGAGCTAAAAATTATTTTGTTCTTGAATAAATTCTAGCTTATGCCATATACTTAAATAGGGTCTCCACCAAAAAAGCTTTTGAAAGTCATGAGAGCTTGCTTACATATCTTTTGACATTGTTGAATACTTTATCACATTCTTTTACCCATTATAACAACTTTGTTCATCTTTGAATATCACTTAAAAAATAGGTTAGTAGTCACAACAAATTTTATTAACAATTCATAAACCAAGAGAATTTTATTAATGGTCAATTATTCCCATTTCATCTTAATTTCTAGAAAGCCTTATTTGAAATAGTTACATGGTTCATATTCCATCGCATTTATTTTAGTCAGACGAGATATATTAACAATAATGCATGCTAATTTTAGTTATAAAAAGAATTTTGCTCCCTATTTAGATAATGGAAAAGAATTCAATTGTATGTTGAATAGACATCCATTAAGCAAAGAAGTTAATGTCAAACAAGACCATCTTTCATTACATGTTCTCCACTTACCATTTTTTTTATGGATGGATATTGATTTTGAGATCTAGTTAAGATACTATTCATCCATGATAGAAATATTCTTAATTTTGCTATCGACTTCTTTTCTTAATACATCATGTATATTTTTTGAATTTAAAGGTCAATATTTTTCTTTTTTTTTTCGAGAAACATTTGTTGGATTTACTAAATTTTAAAAAATAATTTTCAACATATTTAGCCCTAACAAAAACTACCTACACATCTCAACCACAATAAGAATCAATGCTTTATAGTTCATAGTATTAGCATAGTGGATTTCATAAACCTAGCTAATGTCCCATAAATTTAATTAACTAGCTATTTGGAAACATCTAGCTATGTGTGATGACTTTACTTTGATGCCAAAAATTCAATGGTTCTTAGCACAATATCAAAAGCTCATTGGGTGTGTGTTTGTATCTAATAGAATTTGATAAGTATGTGAGGCATATAAGTAATATAGTGAATATAAGGAGTTTTGTATGGAAATAATGCATTTAAAATAAAAAATTCAAAATTTAAGTTAGTTTCAAAAATATGCCCAAATTAGTGAGTCTGGAAACAACATGGCAATGTATATCATTGTGAATGGCTGTCATTGTGAACGGTGGTCATTGCCACGCAGTTGATTTTTTAAAATTAGAAACTGACGTTGTGAATGCCAGTTATTGAAAACACCATTATCATTATCTCAAATCACCCCTCGCCCCTTGCCCATCTACCCCCGCCCATCTCCCCTCGCCCGTCTACCTCACATCTCGCCCCTCTCTTCTCACCCCTCTCTCCCCGCCCATCTCCGAGAGCTCATTTGCAGAGCTCCATCGAGCTCGACAGAGCTCCGCCAAGTAGCTCGTCGAGCTCAAGCGAGCTCGAAGTGGAGCTCAATGGAGATCGATGAGCTCCTCGTGGAGGTCCATCGAGCTCCACGTCGAGCTTGATGGAGCTTGACTAGCTCTTTCATGGAGCTCCAGCGAGCTCGACATGGAGCTCCTTGGAGCTTGCTAGAGCTCCATCATGGAGCTCGATGGAACTCCACGAGGGAGCTTGTCAAGCTCCACTTCGAGCTCGCTAGAGCTCCTTCTTGAAGCTGTGGAGTTCTGTCGAGCTTCACATCGAGATCCAGTGAGCTCAATGGAGCTCCACGAAGGATCTCTTAGAGACGTGCGGGGGGATAGGGGTGGGAAATGAGGGGCGAGGGTAGAGGGGCTAGGGGGCATGGGGCGAGGTGAGAGGGGGCGAGGGGTGAGGGAGCGAGGGGCGAGGGGTGGGGGGGGGGGGGGGCAGAGGGCGAGGGGCGAGCTAAGATAACGATAATGGTGTTTTCAATTGTTTGCATTCATAATGTCAGCTTCTGATTTTAAAGAATCAACAGCGTGGTTATTGCCACCGTTCACAACAATAGGCATTGTCACACTTTTTCCATACGCACTAGTTTCGACATATTTTTGAAGCCAGCCTTAAATTTTGGATTTTTTTTAAATACATTATTTCCGTACAAAATTCAAATATAAGTTCATTTATCAATCTCATATGAATTTTTATAATAATTTAATCAAGTAAGAGTAAATTAACTAACTACTCAAGTTGAGATGGTATATTTAACTCTTAGATGAATACTTAGATTCTAAGGTTGATTTATTTTCTTATATATGATAAAGTTTTCTTTAGTGTTGTGGCAATATCATACTAGTTTGTTGCACGAAAATAGGATGATGTCGGATCTATCATGCCTTATTAGCACTCAAAAGGTTATCATCTATAGGCTATCACTATCATGAATGGTTCTCTTGTGGTCATGCCTTTGGCATACTTATCACATATCCGAAAGCTATACATTTACCTACCCAGTAGCTATCCCATAATCCTATGCCTTTTGGGAAATATGGCAACTACCCTTGATGATTACTTGAACTATGCATCTTTATTCTCTTGCCACAATTATCATGAATAACATGTAACGATGTGATCATAATCATGTTTATGCTTTGATCTTCATTAACATCATACTTACATCAATCAACATGTCACCTTAATAATTCAAACTTTGGAAATCTTACAATAGAAAAATAATTCTAGATCTATTATTTCATATCGATTAATATCTCTATACATATGTCTCATGACTCACATATCATGGTCTATCACTTCTTATTGATACCTACCTTGCGCATGTGTCCCATTGATTTCCTATTATTATCTACCATAGCCAATATGAACCAATCCATTAGATGTGAAATCCAAAATTGACATTCTAATTAATATTTATAGTCATTAATATTTAATGCATAACAAACTGCAAGTATTCATTATACAATTATATTTATCATGCACGATTATATAAGCCAAACATTTATATTTGGTATCAGAGCTTACATTTAGTATCAAAGCTTACATATGGTTTCAGAGTCATGGTAAGGTTTCAAAGCTACATGTTTGGTTATAGAGCCTAGTTTGAGTATGAATCTAAGAATGACAAATTTGGTGATATACATGGTTGAGATCAAGAAATTTTCAAAGTAGGGCTTCAAATTGTAAAAGTTAAAGATAAAGGATCTAATAGTTGATAGCGATTATTAGTCCACAATAAGACCAAAAACTATTAGTAAGCAATCATAAATAAGAGATGACATCTATTAAGGTTTTCAAATAAGACAAGTTGTATTAGAGAGATCGAGGTTTTATTGATTGTATTTATAGATAAAATATTGGTAAATATTTTAAGTGAAAATTTGACATTACAAGAAAAATACAATTTAGCTAGGGACAATTCCCTAGCTAAATTAGCAAGAAATTTTTCCCTTGTTAATTTAGCAAGTGATTTTTCCCTAGATATTTTAATTTCAAAATTAATTTCAGAATTTAAATTATTTTAAAATTTTTTAATTAAATAATTTAATATTTTTATATTAAATTGAATAAAAATTGAAACTATAAATAATTTATAATAAACAAAAAATAAAATCATTTAATATCTTATTCTAATTCAATATTTTATATAATTGAAACAAAAAAATAATAAAATTTTATTTCATCTTATTCATCAATGTATCTACCGACAGTGCATAAATTATAATATATCCATTCATTGACGTTGCTTTCTCTCCCTCAACTCATCCGATCATCATTTTTCTACTGTGACAAAGCTGTCCAATTCACGGCACGTAATATCTAGTGAAAAATCCAATCACTTATAGAAGTTTTGTATGAAGAACAGTGCGGTATCATATCTGTAAGAAATTTAAACTACTCAATCAAATTAAAAAAAAGTTATGTTTTGATACATATATAATCTTGTAGAATATATGTAAATATATGCTAGTATTTCACTCGTACATATATTACTGCAGTATATGTACATAAAAGCAACAGTATTATGTGTACATATAAACTGGGTACAAATATATTCAGTATATATGTACATATAATATTGTAGTATTATATGTACGTATATACTGACTTTATTCGTACTTATATACCCCATTTGGTGCTGTTGCTGCTGCTCCCGCTGCCACTCCTGCTGCTACTGCCGTTGCCGCTAACCCTGCCAATACCACTGCTGCTGTCGCCGCTGCCACTGCCGCCGTTGCTGCCGCTGCCACTACTGTAGCCCCCACAGCTACCACCACCACCACTACCACCTCCACCACTTCCGCTGATGTCGCTTTCGTCGCCGCCGCCACTGTCACTGTTATTGCTATTGATAATAGGCTTATACATACCTATAATAGGCTAAAACTCTACCCAAAAAATTCGGAGACACACAAACATTTTCACAGATATATAAAACAGTTATTATAGACATGAACAGATACAAATTAAAATTAATTATCATATAGCTTTAAAAATAAAATTTAATTAAATAATTTAATATGTTTATATTAAATTTAATAAAAACAGAAACTATAAATGAAAATTGTAAATCAAAAAAAAATTCTTTGATAACTTATTCTAATATAATATTTTAAATAACTAAACCTAAAATAACAAAAATTATATTACATCTTAGTAATCAATGTATCTACCGACTATGCATAAAATATAATCTATCAATGCATTGACGTTGCTTTCTCTCCCTCTACTCCTCCGATCACCAACTTTCCGCTGCAAAAAAGTTGTCCGAGTCATGGTGCTTCATGTCTGTTGAAAAATCCCTTTGCTTATACAAGCTTCGTATGGGAAACAATGTGATACCACATCTGTAAGAAATTTAAACCACTAAATCAAATCAAAATAAAGTAAAAAAAAAACTATGTTTTGATAAATATATAATTCTGCAGCAAAAAAATACATATATACTAGCATTTCACTCATACATATATTACTGTAATATTTGTACATATAAATTATAGTATTATGCATACATATATATCGAGTACATATATACTCAGTATATATGTACATAAAATACTGCAAAATTATATGTACGTATATATTGACTATATACGTACGTATATACCACATTTGTTGTAGTTCCTGCTTCTCCCATTATCGTTGTCACCCCTGCCGCTACTACCACTGTCACTTTGGCTGCTGCCGATGCAGCCGCTGCTGCTGCCGATGAAGCCACGGCTGCTGCTGCTGCCGATGCAGCCACGGCTGCTGCTGCTACCTTCGCTGCCGCCACAGCCGCTGCTGTCGCTGCTGCAGTTGCTACAGTTGCTACCGCCGCCGCTGTTGCAGCCTCTACTGCTACTGATACTGCCGCTACCACCATTGCCGCTGATGCTGCCTCTTCCTCCGCTGCCTCCGCTGCCTCCGCTGACTTCACTGCAGCCACTGCCGAGCCTGCCGCTACTTCTGCTATGGCCATTGTCACTGCTGCCGCTACCGCTTCTGGCGCCGCTACCAGTTGCTGCCATCGCTGCCGCAGCTACCTTTACTGATAATAGGCTTTTACATACCTATAATAGGCTAAAACTCTACCCAAAAAATTTGTAAAAACACAAATATATTCACATATATGTATATAGTTATTATAGAGATGAACAAACAAAAATTACAATTGATTGTCATACAGTTTCAACAAAATTTTAATTAAATAATTTAATATTTTTAAATAAAATTTAATAAAAATAGAAACTATAAATGAAAATTTTAAATTATACAAAAAAATTCATTTAATAACATATTCTAATACAATATTTTAAATAACTAAAACAATAAAATAATAAAAATTATATTACATCTTATTAATCAATATATCTACTGACTGTGCATAAAGTATAATCTATTAATGCATTGACATTGCTTTCTCTTCCCTCTACTCCTCTGATCATCAACTTTCCGCTGCAAAAAAGTTGCCCGAGTTATGGTGCTTCATGTCTATTGAAAAATCCCTTCGCTTATACAAGCTTCGTATGGGAAACAATGTGATACCACATCTGTAAGAAATTCAAACCACTAAATCAAATCAAAATAAAGTAAAAAAAAAACTATGTTTTGATAAATATATAATTCTGCAGCAAAAATGTACATATATACTAGCATACATATATTACTGTAATATTTGTACATATAAATTATAGTATTATGCATACATATATATCGAGTACATATATACTCAGTATATATGTACATAAAATACTGCAAAATTATATGTACGTATATATTGACTATATACGTACGTATATACCACATTTGTTGTAGTTCCTTCTTCTCCCATTGTTGCCGTCACCCCTGCTACTGCCACTGTCACTTTGGCTGCTACCGATGCAGCCGCGGCTGCTGCTGCTGCCTCCGCTGCCGCCACTGCTGCTGCTGTCGCTGCAGTGGTTGCTGCCGTTGATACCTCCGCCGCCGCTGTAGCCTCTACTTCTACTGACACCACCGCTGCCACCATTGCCACTGATGCTGCCGCTTCCTCCGCTACTTCCGCTGACTTCACTGCAGCCACTACCGAGCCTGCCGCTACTTCTGCTATGGCCATTGTCGCTGCCGTCACTACCACTTCTTTGCCACTACCGCTGCTGCCATTGCTGCCGCAGCTACCTTTACTGATAATAGGCTTTTACATACCTATAATAGGCTAAAACTCTACCCAAAAAATTTGTAAAAACACAAATATATTCACATATATGTATATAGTTATTATAGACATGAACAAACAAAAATTACAATTGATTGTCATACAGTTTCAACAAAAAATTAATTAAATAATTTAATATTTTTAAATAAAATTTAATAAAAATAGAAACTATAAATGAAATTTTTAAATTAAACAAGAAAATTCATTTAATAACTTATTCTAATACAATATTTTAAATAACTAAAACAATAAAATAATAAAAATTATATTACATCTTATTAATCAATATATCTACTGACTGTGCATAAAGTATAATCTATTAATGCATTGACATTGCTTTCTCTCCCCCTGCTCCTCCGATCACCAACTTTCCACTGCAAAAATATTGTCCGAGTAACGGTGCATCAGGTTTGTTGAAATATGTCTTCACTTATACAAGCTTCGTATCGGAAACAATGCGGTACCTTATGTGTACGAAATTTAAACAACCAAATCAAATCAAAATAAATAAAAAAAAACTATGTTTTGATAAATATATATTGCTACAGTAAATATGTACATATATACTAGTATTTCACTCGTACATATATTACTATAGTTTATATACATATAAACTATAGTATTATTCATACCTATATATTGAGTACATTTATACTCAGCATATATATACATAAAATACTGTAGTATTGTATGTACTTATATACTGACTATATACGTACGTATATACAAGATTTGTTGCCATTGCTGCTGCTGCACCTCTTGTCGCTGCCGCTATTATGTTGATTATATAAAAACATACTCACAGATATATAAAAACAAATATTATAGACATGAACAAACACAAATTAAAGTTGATTATCATACAGCTTCAACAAAAATCTAAAAGATGTCCAGCAATTATGTTTAGAGATAAAGAGAGTGCAAAAATAAAATGTTTTTAGAATAATAAAGATAAGACAAGCTAGCCCTCTTTTTGATAAAGCTGAAATCGGTAAATATGGGACTCATGCATTGGAAGGACCATGGTAATGTCTGAATTCTTTGAATTAGAATTTTTTCTTTTGTGTAACATAATGTGTCCTGCAAAGATTCATAATTTGTTTAATCAGAAAAGTAAAGAACAAAACTAGAATAAAAATATTGAAACCTGCAAAAAAATATCACAATTATTTGCTACACAGACAAAAATAAATAACAGTTCAGAAATAATTCTCATACTCAATCATCCTTATATTTTATTGGGAATGCTAGCCTCTCTTGTGAGGATTCACAGCTAGATCTCGGAATACTATCTATTGTGCCAATGCCGCTAACAGTGACTCCATATAAGATATCTGCTGTTGCATTACTTTTTTAATTTATTTAATTTCTTGCATTTCTTCCATCAAATTTGTTATCTACTCGTCCTTCTTTTTCATTTCGGTCTCCATATCTACAATATGTTCATTTGTTTCCAGTGCTTGTTGTTTGACCACCTCATCCACCATTGCTGAGACAAATGAATTAGAAGCACAACTGCTACAACAAAATGTCACTCCCTTAGAGCCGATTCCGTGCACTCGCTGCTTCTTTCGACCTCCTATTGTCTCCAAATAAATATGATCATAGTCAATTGATTAAAGATCCATAGAATACTCAACTTGTTGATGAGCAGCTATCACACATTCCTCCATTAGGTCCAGAGATAAAATAGAGAACAAAACTATTCTAGATTTACAAAAAATAAAATAAATATTTTCCATTAAAAATAATTTTCATAATGTATGTAGTTTTATAAAATCTAATTAATATAACAATTTCTTACAGTAATCATCTGAGACTTGTTGTCAACATACTGATCATCCACTTTATTCACATGCATCTTCCTGAAAATCTCATAAAAATTTGGATCTCAACCTAATTCTCCAGCCTAGAATATATTTTTATTAAGTCATAAAAAAACAAATGATAAAGAAATTTAACAAAATTAATAAAACCATGCAGATATTTTATTTATTGCACTATTAGGACAACCAGTAAATATAGAAATGTTTAGAATTTTAAATTTGTACCAAATCTCGAGCGTGTTCAATGCTCGACTTTGAACCTCAGTGTGTCGACAGATTCTTGTACCTAGCCCAACTACCTCACTTCGTCATTTTTTGCTGGCAATATCTGATTTTTTCTTCACATCTGGCTCCTCCCAATAATTAAGCCACTTGGGCTAGTCTTCCTCGGATATAAAATCAGGTATTTCATTTTCTTTAATTTATGGACAAAATCAGAATACCGTTGAGTAGCTTTGATCTTTCATAATTACTTTATCTTTCTGTCAAATTTGGGTGCCCATATGCACTGATTCTATAAATAGAAAAATGACAAAAGAATTTTATTAACAACAAGAACATAATTATTTACTGCTTGAATAATAACCAACATAAAAGTTAAGTAATTAGATAATTATTTTTCAATTCTTTTGTTTTGTTATTTCTACCTGAACATCATTAAAATATGACTCTTTTGTCGATTCAGAAACTTTCTTTCAGGAGAAAGCTTTAGAATCAGTCATTTTCTTGAAAACCTTTGTAATTATAGTTGAACACTTGTGAGATGGAATAAAATTGTACACATAAATAAATAATTTTGAAAAAAAGCAAATCATAATGATATAAAAAAACTACTGATAGTTATATCAAAATTTTTTTTTCAAGTTATTTTTACATATTTCTTTTACCTCTCATCCACACTCTCAATTTCTAACTTTACACTGATTACAGAGGAAGGCACAACATTTGATGAAGTCGTTGGTATTTTAAATGGGGGAACAATCAGTGTAAGATGTGGTATAGAAGATAGAGATGGATCAAAAGTTTGTGTAGGAAGCACAATGGGTGGTGGGCTTACATCTAATAAAGTTGATAGTAGAGGTCTCAATGATGGTGATGGTGATAGAAATGGAGATGTTGATTGTGATGTTGAAGTCTAGATATGGTGGCTATGAGATGGTACTGATTCTGCAACATGAGATAACATACTAGATGAATTTGGTTCATTTCTGTGTCCACGTCCACCTCTACCATGGCCATGTCCTTTAGGCACCATCTGCTGTACAAAATAAAACATAGAACAAAAAATAGGGATATAATGAACAAGCATGCATTTTCAAATAAAACACACTGATAGATTTCAACATAATATAAAAAGTCTTTGATAGTTTAGATTTATAATAAAATTATAACAATTTAATTATTAGCATCACTATCATCCTCCAATGGATCTTCTGATATTTCGTCTGATTCCGATAGAAGTTCGAACTTATCTTCAGATAGAAATTGATCATCTTTAATTTCTATTGTGCTACCATTTGAGTCACATAAAATTTCTGAATCTTCTTGGAATGCCGGTGTAATTTCTAAGTCTGTACTTCTTTGTTGCGATGTTGGTATTTCAAATTTTGATCGAGCTTTGATTTTGCAAATCGCCCACCAATCTCTCTTATCACGAGATAAACTCGGATATGTACAATAATATACCTAAGTGGCTTGAACTACCATAATAAATGGCTCATATCAATTATATATGTATTTATGGTTAACATCCACTAGCTTATAATCCAAATGAATCTTTGTGCCCACATTTCGTGTAGGATCAAACCAGTCGCACTTAAATAATACAATACTATTATTTTCGAGTTAAGGATACTCCAACTCAATAACTTCTTTGAGTTGATAATAATAATCAATCTCATCTGCACTATAACCTGAGCCTTTAATGCATACGCCACTATTGATTGTTATTTTAGAAGAACCATGCCTGATTATGTGAAATTTATATCCATTAACAAAATACCCAGAATAAGTTGTCACATATCTAAATGAGCCTTTATTAATTTTTGAATGAAAATATTTGAATCTCTATTTGAAGGATCAATTGCCTGTGACATAAATTAAAAAAATGATATTAACAAATAAAAGATACTAATGAATTAAATAATTCAAAAATATAAAACTTAATTATACTCATAATTTTTTAACCAATTCGTAAATTCAGTTTCTGGCATATAATCGACATCATTGCTGGAAATTTGCTGGATGCCTATATTTTAACTGTTCAACATAAATACTGCACAAAAATAAAAAGAGAGAAAAAAATGTATATCAATTTTTAATAATTCCTATTAAAAATAAAATTAAACTATGATTAAACCTGCAATTATTTTGAGCATACATACTCAATATATGGTGCAACCTCCTCACAATTAAGTAAAACGTAGCTCCGGGTTGCTTTGTACACTTCATCTGTCATACATCTTTTCATTGCTCTTCCAAAAGCTCTTCCAGGATGCTTAAAGATAGATAGTTTATCCACAGAATCATCTTCTACCATCACATGACCTTCATAATTCTGTTGCACATTTTTATTCTTTGTATTGACATGATCCTCAAAATAAAAAGAACAAAATGATGATGCTTCTTCTACTAAATATGCATTGCAAATCGAACCTTCAACTTTTTCCTTATTTATAACATTCAATTTCAACTTACGAGGATACCTACATCCATAATATTAGGTTTTAATTAGATTAAATTACAATAATACTTAAAGTACTAAATAATAAAACACATCAAATTACATGTATTTACCCCTCAAATGGATAATTCACCTAAATTGCACTGGCCTTGCAATCCTTGCTTCATATGCCAAATGGACCGGCAAATGCTCCATCGAGTCAAAAAAACTCGGTGGGAATATCCGTTCAAGTTTACAAATAATAAGTGGAATATCATTCTCTAGCTTCACCATGTCATCTATTTTGATTGTGGTTGCAGTTAGCTATTTGAAAAACAAACAAAGTTCTGTAAGGACCTTCCAAACACTGAGTGGAAGTAATTCACGGAATGCAATTGGTATTAATCTCTGCATAAATACATGAAAGTCATGACTTTTCATTCCAAATAACTTAATATTTTTCATATCCATGCATCTACCCATATTTGACACATATCCATCAGAGAATTTCAAAATTTTAATTCATTCAAATAATATCTATCTTGCCTTCTATAGTTATACACATTTAGTTAAACATTATGCTGTATGTTCTTATATATATAATATTTAATATAGTTACATGTGGTTATACATATAGTTACATATATGGTTTAAACTTATTTTTTTACATGTATGTATATATATATTTGCATATGATTTCATATATTTATACATATAGCTATTTATAGGCATGGATATACTAAAGACAATTTTTATACTAATATATAAAAATGTATATTAAATACACGTTGTTAATTATATATATATATATATTGTTATGTATAAAGTTTTTATAGTTATACATATAGTAAGATATAATTATTTATAGTTATATGTTATCATACATATAATATGTATAGTTATAAAAATTTATATATCATTAAACAATTAGTTTTATATATATATTCATACGAGTAGTTATATTTAGTTATACATAAATACATACATTGTTATAAACAAATATATAGATTTACATATACATATATGTATACATATGTATAAATAGTTAAAAATATAGTTATATTTAATTATACAAAATTTTATTTAGTTTTATAAATATTTATATATAGTTATACAAATATAATTAAACATAATGTTTTATGTTTTAATACATATAATTATAAATATAGTTACATGTGGTTATACATTTAGCTACACATATAGATATACTTATATTTATACATGCAGGTATATATAGTTATTCATATAATTTTATATATTTATACATATAGATATGTATAGGTATAGATATAGTAAAATACATTTTTATATACTAATATATACAAATGTATATTAATATAAGATGTAAATTATATATTTAAATATAGTCATGTATAAAGCTATTATAGTTATATATATAATAAGATACAATTATATATAGTTATATGTTATTATACATATAGTATATATAACTATTAATATTTTTATATATTTAAATATATAGCTATATATAAATATATTCATACAGATAGATATACATAAATATATAAAGTTATCAATAAATATATAGATTTACATATATGTATACATAGTTATAAATATAGGTATATTTAATGTTGTAGAGTGTTATATAATAATACAAATAATTATAAATAGTTATACAAATATTTATACATAGTTATATACATATAGTTAAATATAATGTTGTATGTTATTATATATGTAATTAAAAATATAGTTACATGTGGGTATACATATAGTTACAAAAATAATCATAATTCTAAATACTTAAAATAATCAAATCCTACTTGCGTTATCATGATAAAGATTTTCGAATCGAAGATTTTTAAAACATTATTAGTTGGATGGTTGGTGACATCCTTAAATGGGTGTAATCCATGGGTTTGAACCTCATTGTTCTTTGAAGAAGTATATTTTGGTAAACTCTATGAGAATCAAAAATTGATTTTTGAATTCTGAAACTATTATTTTAAATTAAATTTTTTAAAACTTCTGTGAGATAAACAAAGTTGATGCATTTAGGTGCAACAAAAGTGGATAAAAGTTATGATGTTATAGGAAAAAATGTTTAAGGGAACCAAGATGAAAATAATTATGTTTTATTACTATTTTTAATTTTAATATAACATTTGGGGACCCAAATCGAAAATATTTATGTTTTGGGTCTTCCAAATTCCTATGCTGATAATTACCTTCATTTATTCATACGAAATGCATATACTCAAGGATGCATATGAGTTTATTCAGAAACTCATTTTTTCATAAGCAAAAACATATGCATATGGAGTTCATAAATACTCTGTATGCATAAACATATGCATAAACTTGTTTTTGCATGCGGAGTAAGCTGAAACGAGTTTATGCATAATGTTTTTTTTTTAATTATACTGGGATAATTATGAATACCTGAATTTAGGTACCAAAATATAACCCAAATCATAGATTTTTTTTTGAATTCCATAACATAATTATCCATTATGTGTGTGTGTGTAGATTAAAGATAAAAATATTAAGTATTATTATTATTATTAGTGTTGTGGAGGAATTTCTTTTTTTTTTTTTTGCAAAGTTAGATAAAAGTTAGTGATGTTTTGGAAGCAACAAAATATAAAGAATAGTACTTTTAATATCAAGAAAATCTATTTAATAAAATTTTAAAATTGAACTAATTTAAGAAAATACTTCTCAAAGCAATATTCCTACCTTTTAGTGGTATAAATGCATAATATTACATTTTTGTTGTTATTTTGTTTTGTAATTTAAGAGATGCAAGCCTAATTATTTTTTCTATTTGAAGATTAGAATGATTTGGATTTCTTGTTATGCATTTAATTGCTACTTAAGAGCTCTAAGGCTACTCTAATTTCTTCATCATCTTAATCTTTTTCTCCTTCTCTTACTGTTTCTTCTTCATCTTCTTCTACTTCTTCTTCTTGTACTTCTACTACCACAAAAGAGTATCTACTTTCAAATGAGAATGATCATTTATAGATGAGTTTATATTTCTCTTTGCTTTATGATTGGCATGGTCTATAGTATATTCCATTATACTTTTTTATTAATCAAAGATAAAAGTATAAATTATAGTTCAATTGAGAAAACTTACTGATAGATGAGTATCTAATTGCAATTAGAGTATAAAGGGTAGATTAATTACCAATTGTGCAAGATTAATAATAGATGAGTATTAACTTGCAACATTTAGGAATCCATTTGTTAGGGCATATGTTTGAGTGGTTGATTTGTCATTGTTGACAACTTCCTTGATTTTATAGAGCATAGTGATATAAGTATCTCACACATCAACCATGATACAACATCAATATATATATTTTTTACAAGGTAAATGGTCTTGAGGTGGGTAATATATGTTCTACAATTCATCTCCATTGGAGAAACTAAGATCTTGAAACACTATGTTCTCCTTTGATGATAATATTTTCTCTATGACAAGATTAATCAATCAAAAAGTTTGGTTACCTAACACCAACAAATCAATAGAACAAGCAAAGACATGAATATTCAATTGATATGACTTCCAATCTCAAAAGATTATCAAAAGATAACCATCAATGGGTTTCAAACATATTTGAAAAATATTATAGCTCAAATACCAAACCTGATAATTAAATATGATAATTTTGAATTAAATCACAAAATTATTTTTCATTTTCCCAAACTATACATAATAGAGTTGAATTAATAAATAGAAAAAATAAATATAAATATTCACATGATTTTTATTACACACACAAACTCACACCACACTACAAAAATTATGAACAGATAAACCAAAATGGCTTTTCTGGATTTTTCAGAAATGATATTAAACGCATAGCACATAGTTATTTTAATTATGTAAAATTATTAAACACATTTACACGCTACCATAAAATAAATGAACAAAATAAAAAACTTACACTATCAAGAAATACATTGCTAAAAAACTTACCATAAATAACACAAACTATGATCATACACACACCTCATTTTATCATTCATAAAAATAGCAATATACAGATTAAAACTATTTGTTTTTGAATAATTTTTCTAGAAAATTTATTTTTTTTAGATTCAATAGAATCATTTTTTGTGCTCTTCATGCAATATAGATAATAAATCAAGAACATATGCATGTTCGTTTCGTGCTCATCACTCAAGAACACTCGCGAACAAAAACATAAGCAAATTGCCATGAAAAATTAAAGTTGAGCACACCCAAAACAAACTAAATTTAAATAGAAATATTTATAACTATAACAGAAAAAAGATACCAGCAAACTATAGCATCAAAATCACTCAAACTATGATAAATAAGTTCACCCACTTGAAACTTATAGGCCTAAACAAAGCATAACAATTTTTTCCTTTCACATTTATGGTAATAAAAAAAATGATAGATATAGTTATGTTTAAATAGTTTATGTTTACTGTTTTTATAGTTATATATATATAGTTATGTTTAAACACTCTTATTTAAAGCATACTTATATTTATGTATACTATTTTTGTATATAGTATGTAGTTATTTATATTGAACAAGTTATTAATTCGGCATACCTACTGTGCACCATCAAAATTCACACAATGACAACACATTATATCACAAATATATGAAGTATGTATATGATTAAGTATATATACACAATCCAAGAACATCACGATGAATAAAGGAGAAGAATTTCGGAAACATAAAAAAAAATAGAATCAATATGCATAAGCTTAATCAAGTTAATCGATGAAGAATAAAATATTTAGAACATACCTCAATTCAAATAAAAATTTTATTTTTAAACCTCGAATATATGTTGAAGCGTTGGTGTCGAGGGATGGATGGCCGAATGCGGAGGTTCGCATCAATTGTTCTAGAAGAAAATCACGTCTCGACGTGGATGTAAATATTAGCAAATTTTGTATATTTTTAATTATTAAAACATTAAATAAACAATATATATATATATATATATATAATCAAAAGGACTAATTAATTTTATTTACTATCAAAATTTTTTCAACAAAATTAATGTGCATGTAGCAAGGTACAAATGAAAAATAAACACCTCAAACTTTTTTATTATAATATTAATTAAACAATAGATATATAAACAATTTTAAAAAATTTGTTTAGCCTTGTAAAAAAAATATCAAATAGGTACAAAATTAATAAACTCTATATAATAAGACATGAATGAAAAGATAATTTGTCTTCTAGTCACTAGCCTAAAAGTTATATAATACTATTAATGTTAAAAAATATATATATATTTATATTTTATGGTTATAAAATTTTAAGAATTCATATTAATTTTTACGGAGATAATATGAAATAATTTTAAAGGCATAAAATTTCATATTATTTGATATCATTAATAATTTTTAAAATTTAATAAATTACTTAAAGTGAAAAGATAATTAAAATAAGTTATATTTATTATTTTAATAAAAACTTAATGATAAAAGCTAATAGTAAAAATCTTACTCAATTGTTTAATTCATCTAAATTTTTGTAAGAGCAAACATCTATGTACTTATTTATAAATATTAATTTATTTTCTTTTAACTTTATTAAAAAATGATATTTTTATTATATTTAAAGATTTTCTAATTTTGTATTGTTTATTTATTTAAAAGTTTTCTATAATAATAATTTTTTTTACTTATAATAATATTAATTTTTACTAGTTTATTTGTCAATTTAGATAATCTTGAAAATATTTTCTATTTTATTATACAATGAATTAATTTACATTTATATTAGTAGAAATTTTAATATATGTTAATTTAATTTTTAAAATATAGAAAAAAAATTATTATTCTTATTGAATTTATTATTTAATGTTACTTTAAATACAAATTTTTAAGTTTCTTATTTTCAAATTTTAGAAATTTTTTTTGTAAAATATTATAAAAAATTAATACATCATAAAAATAGTTAATTTAGACCTTATTAATATATATATTTGTTTATTGTATTTAGATATTTTTTAAATTATTTATTTATAATATAATTTTTTTATGATTTTACGAGGAGAATCTGTGTTTCAAGGATTGCTCATCTATAGACCAATAACATGCATTTAATAAACAAAATTAAATAAAATATTATAACAAAGAATAAATAAAAAAAATTATATAATTAAATATTAGCTAGAGAAATATCAACGCTTAATCAGTAGCTAAATTACGGATTTTATAAGCTAGGGAAAATTCATCGTTATATTACGGATTTTATTAGCTCGAGAAAATTTGTCGCAAAATCCGTCGCAAAATCAAGGATTTTATTAGCAAGAAAAAATATTCATCGCTAAATCAAAGGATTTTATCAGGGAGAAATATTCAGTCGCTAAATCCGTCGCAAAAATCCCCACTTTTCTTGAGCGGAAGTTAGGAAAATTTTCTGTCACTATTTCATCGCTAAATCCGTTGCTAAAATCTCCGCTTTTCTTGAGCGGAATTCATGAATATTTTTCACCACTAATCCGTCGCTAAATTCCCCGCTTTTCATTAGCGGAACTTTCGAAAAAGTATCACTCGCTAATCCATTGCTATTTTTTTTAATAAAAAAATCATCAATCCATTGCTATTCCCTAGCTAATCCCTTGCAATTTAGCTAGGGATTGATCCCTAGCTAAATCGATATTTTCTTATAGTGTGAAGAATGATCTATGTAAGAAGCTTGAGATGCTCTATCAGAGTTATTCAATTATTTAATGAGTTATTTCTAAAAAAGAAATTATATAGGTTGCACATTAAAAAGGTTGATACAATTACTTCACACTTACTTGAGTTTCAGTGTTTTACACATTGATCAGCTAGTTGTCATCTATTGTTTATGAGATTAGTTAGTTATGTTGACAAAGCTAAAAGACTCATCTATTAATTGCTAGATTCATGGGACAACTTGAGTATCACCATTATTAATAGTAGAATATAGGTATCCTATGAAAAAAATAATTTTAGCACTAATATCTAAGAATATAAGGGGGTAGGGCATGGGGAAACATGAAAGATGTAATATTTTTGAGGAGAATGAATAAAGAAAGATGTATATTTCAGTCATAAAGAAATCAAACACAAAAAGAAGATAAAAGAGTGTGGATAGGCTAAAATTGAAGTACTAGAAGTATGGTAAAGTTGGGCACTTCAAGAAGGACTACTAGAGAATTTTAAAAAAACCAACTTAGGAGAAAGCTATCTTGGTGATCAAGTTGCCATAATTCTAACTAGTACTGGCTCAATAAAGTTGTACTATTGGCTTTAGAAGAGGAAATATAGAGCTATTAAAGTGAGGTTGAAATTGAGGAGGATTGTGGCTATTAAGTTGCAGCATTCTTTAAAGTTATGACTTTAGAAGGCACCTAAGTAGAGTATTCTAGAGGGGTAGAAGAACAATAAAATGCATGAATTATTTTCATAATTGCATTGAAAAAATGATGTGAAAGATTGTGAGAATATACCAATAGCAAAAATAGAGACATAATCTTAACTAGTGGCTGATAAAATAATAGAGGAAAACATGGCGGAAATAAAAATTCTATAGGACCTGAAGGAAAAAAAAAGAAATAAAGACAACAACAAAAGTCATGGCTTTGACCATCACCATGACTTAGGAGAAACAAAAGTTAAAGAAAGAAGTTGTGACAAACTCTAATGCCATGATTTTGGAGATCTCAAAGAGTTGCACAACAAGAAGCCATGGTGATTCAAAAAGCCATGACATTTAGGGAGGGTGAAGCCAAAAAAGAAAATTTAAAAGCCATGGCAATCCAAAAAGATGTGGCATCATGATAAAGAAAGGTTAAAGAAAGAAGCCCCTAAGAAAAAAGTATAGAATTTGATTCAACACTGAAAAAAATGGGAAAAAAAGAGAAAGTGAAGAACTATACAACAAAGCTAGCAAGGACACTTGACATTATAGATAGAAGTAATACCTCATTAATGGTATAGCTATGGATGTTAAACATTGTACTAATTAGAAGGCAAACCAAGAATTTGTTTTACATGGTGGGTAAAAATAAAAAAAATATTATGCACATTTTACATACCCTCAAATCTAGTCACAAAACTCAAATTCTACTATGACTTATTTACATATCCACAAAATTAGTTGAAGAACTCAAACACCACTTTTTTTACACACTTACAGATTCAACACCATCATCTAGATACACTATGACATTTAAACTAAATCATAGAAAATATTTATGTAGGAAGAATGGAAAGGTATATTTTTTTAGAGGGGAATAAATTTCTCATGAACGAGTAATCACTTTAGTATAATAGTTTATTTAGTATGCCAAATAAAAGTTAATACTAGTTATTTGGTGATTATGCATGATATATTTGCATAAAAAATAGTTTAAAATTAAATTACTTTACTAAATTATAGTTTTGATGATTCATGATAAATTATGGTAAAAATAGTTTATTTTTGCATGAAATATAATTCTAGTAGAATTATTGAGTATCATGTGAGCAAAAAGTCATGTAACACCATAATATTTCTCATGTAATGATTATGTTATACCTCCATGAACTTATATGGTAGTTTCGATATTAATTCTTAGCCGAAGTTTTACTTAAATAGTAGCAACAATTTTTATATGCTATGACTCTGTCATATTGTTGACACAATAATTTCACTATATAATAAATTTTTTTTATTAAACTTTCTTAGAATCATAGTCACACTAAATCGCTAATATTTATATGGATACGATATTAATTTTATGTCACGGTAGCCAAATACCTCATTAGCACTAAAAGTAGTAGGCATCCTCTAGTATCATACCTTTTTTTTATAGAGCCACAAATATTAAAGAAAAAGCCACAACTTATCTATAGCACCATGATTTTTTTATACATAGTTCCAAAGATTTACTCAAGCCACAGCTATTTCCAAAGTTAAGATTTTTTGCTTCAAAGAAAAAGACCAAGGTTGCATCCATTCTATAACATTGGGTTATAAAGGAAAAATGTTTAAGCCACAATCATTTTCACCACAAATTCATGTTATATAGAGAAAAAGTATGATCCTTGGCCATTCCCATTACTATGAATTTTTGTAGAGAGAGGAAAAGCATAAGCCACAACCATTTCCAACACCACAACTTCATGTCAAAGAGAAGAAATGTACAAGTCATAGCAATTTCAATGCTGTGAAATCTAATACAAGAAAGATTGCAATAGCGTAGTCTTTCCTTAGTGTCATGGATTTGTGTTATAGAAAGGAAAAACTAAATCTATAATCTATCCCCTATATCATGACTTCTCACTTGGAAAACATACTCATCTATTTGATAATAAAAGCCAAAATTAGAGCCAAAAATGAAAGAGAGCTAGGGACTAGGGTACGAGAAAAGAGGTGAAAAACTATGGTTTGAAAGCAAAAATTTACCCAACCCTAGGAAAGATCCAATGAGAAAAGAGATGATACAAGGTCCATGAATAAGCCCTTTGTGGGGGAGTGTGAATTTCAACTCCCACCTAGTGATAGATCCGAGGTGCATGAATGATAATTATAGATTTATAGTTTAGATTCCTAGATACTCTTGTAGGTTCTCATTACAAACCCAAAATTATACAAGATATATTTAAATTATCTTGAGTGAATACTTCCCTAATGTCAAGCTAAATTGAGGTTTATAATTAGTGTATTTTATTTTATGTGATATATATATATATATATATATATATATATATATATATAATTTGATGAATTTTATGTTTGGTTTGTGTTACGGTTTGGTTATTGATGGATGTGGTGGTTATTTATAAAAAAATTATGGTTTTACTATTAGAAGATGTGTGTGTATTATCATGGCGGATAATGACAAATAAGACATGAAACATACTCATGGATAATTGTAGGAAGAAAAAGTTACAACCCTTTTGATAGTGATGCATGAGGCAAATTTATATGTCAGAACTAGGCATTGAGTAAGTTTAATTTTGTAAGTATGATGCTTACGAATCTAAAAGCACAAATACTTTTATAAGCCAATTTATTATGTATATCTTAGATGAATTGAGTCTCAATTAATGTTTGAGTTTTATAAAATATTTTCATAATGGTTTCACCATGAGTATGAGGATCACATGTTGTCATAGTGGATGGTGAAATATAAGCCACAAGACCCACATGAGTTGAGGTGACTTATAAATGATAATAATCCTGCAAGTTACTTTCTGTTGTATGAGTACTATTACTGTGAAATTTGAGAGAAATATATGTTAATTATTGTTATAAGTATGATGCTTATGAAGTTGAAAGTATAAATACTTTTAAAGCCAAATCGATTCATCTCTTTATGACACATGCATGAGGTTAGAGAATAATAATGTATATATGAAGCAATCATTAAATGTAGTTGACAGGTTCTCTAAAAATTATGAACTTGTGAATTACTCTCAAGTAAGGAAACTATTTCATTTTAGTGAAAAAATACTAATGGGACAACTACGAGGATATTATTATTCGAGAAGACCTAATAGGTGACAATCACATTGTATGCTAGTAGGGCATTAAAGTTTTTTCATGATAATCAAATTGCATTCATTTAATAATCAAGCATAATAACAAGATAATTTCGATAGATCATTATGTGTAATGAAATGGGCTAATCCTATAATCTAAAAGTCTTACTAAAGACCTAGTTTTATCCTACTAATAAGAGCAGCAAATGACTACCTATTGGGTAATTGAATTACCTATACAATTTAGGTGAGATACACATTTGGATGAATGTCTACTTTACTACATGTATGACCGATATATTTATGGAACTATACTAGATTAGAGACTTCTGCCCAAAAAGTTTTTAGGATATTTCCTTATCCTAATAATGAAGTATTATAATGATGTTACAACATGGAGTTTAATAAGTATTTAATAATAATAGACTCAAATTATATTTTGAATAAGTTGGGGAGTGCAATTATAATTATTCAGTGGGGTGAATTATGATTAATATAAATGATATTATTTATTTACATTTGGAATCCAATATTTTATTTTAAGCTTTAAGATCCCTACCATAACCTTAACCTAGTTTCAAACATGATGGCTTAAAAGTTTACTTTAAGTTATTTTTTATAGAATCACTTTGTGTGATTTTTGTTTAAAAAAATCACTTTGCATGATTTGATGTAAGCCAGTCAAAGAGGCTAAGAGAGTTGAGATCCATACTTTTTTTTCATGAGAATAATTTTCTAGAGCATGAAGAATTGGACAAAAAATCATTCTAGCAGATTATGAGGAATGATTTGTTTTCTTCTAACTTCATCCCGATTCTTTTTTTATGGTTGAGTTTGTACGTGCTATCACGAGCATAAGATTTCAATCCTAAAAGTTTACACATCTCATTTGTCTTTTTTATGACAAAAATACAATGAAAAATAGTTCTTTAGACCCACTATTGACTCATGGAAATGGCCTTGCAAAGTATTTTCTTTCACTCTTTTTGACTTATTTTTTTAGTTTTAGTTCTGTGACAATTTTATAACCATCAAAAGATTTTTTTTAAAAATATAGTTTGAATAATTAGATAGTTCAAAATTAACCATCCTAACTGAATTATTCTAGTTTATCCCAAAGAAACAATAAATACTTGTTCAAATAGAATGCTCCAATCATCCAAAAATCAATTAGCCCATACTAACACCATATGTTAGGGATAACATATAGCTTGAATGTAGAGATGTTAAATAGGTCGTGTCTTGTCTACATAACCCAAATTTAAAGTAAGGATGACAATTTGCCTAGACCTCGACCCACCCCCCTTGTGCCCGACCCAAACGGGGAAGGGATTTTCTACCCCGAGGGTTCTCATGTTGAGGTCAGGGTAGCTAGGGTGAGGACAATCCCCTGCTCAGATCCCCGCCCTATTCCACCTCTTAAATGATAAAAAAATATTAATATTTAAATTTTATTTATTTAATAATATTATTAAATTTAAAAATATTAATTTGATGTTTTTCCCATGAGTGTGTAGGCAGTTGGCAAAAATTCAAAATATTTCAGCAATCGACACTTCGTTAGTGACCCAGTGTATGCCACGAGCATGACTCCATTATTAACCCAGTGTATGCCATGAGCACGACTTCATGTCCAGTGAAAGTCACGACTCACATCGCTCTTATGGTAAATGGGGTAACAAGGTAGGGATTGCACCGCCCCATCCCACCCCACACTATTTATCATTTTCCACACCTTGCTCTACCCTGTATACCATTTTCCCTACTTTGCTCTACCTCACACTAAATGGGGCATAAGGTGGGGCAGGGATTACAAAATTTCTGACATGGCTGGACACGGGGAGGGTCACCACGGCCCCTCCTTGCTCCATTGTCATGACTATTTTTATAGCTCATCCGGGCCACCGTATCATGCCTAACATGACATGGTTTTTAGTATTAGCCATTTCATGTTAACATGGCTCTAAAAATGAGCAGCCTAACATAACTCATTGGCATGCATTTTGCCCATGTCGCGTCGGGTCATGCCAAGTCAGATCAGACCAGGCTAGACTTGTCCAATTCATTCTAAGCTAGCTTGAATTTAGTCTATGTTAGCCTGGGTCAGGTCTAGCTAGTTGAATCATTCTAGCCTAGCCTAGGTCAGGTCTAGCTAGTTGAATCATTCTAGCCTAGCCTAGGTTAGGATTAGACTAGCCTATTTGGCCAGCCATGCTCTACTGGCTCACACAAGTCTTTGTGTTAGGTTGTGTCATATCGCACATTTCATTCCAGAAGCTCTGGCCAGGCACATCCCAAGCCTCCATGCACGACTCTAAGCTAGGTCGTGCCATGTTATAGGCATGACTGAATTATGTCATGCCTCATATTGTGTCCGAGCTGGCCAGGCTAGTTGACACATCTACTTGAATGCTAAATTTAAATTTCAAAATTGTTTAATATACACATAATTTGATTAATTAATTTTTACATAATTATAATTTTAAATCTTTTAATTTTAATTTTGAAAACTTTGCCGAACATAGTGCAATACACACTATCAAATCTATCAAAACTATATTTCTCCATTTCCCAAAAATATAATTTTTTGTTTTCAAAAAAATTAAAATTTCATTTCCCTGAAATTTAATTTTTCAAAATTTCCATAACAAAAATTAAATTTCAGATTTTGTAAAATTTAATTTTAAAATTCAGATAATTTAATCTTGAAATTATGTCAATTTATTTGTTGTTAAATCCAAAATTTTAATTTTTCAATGCAATCCAATTATATTTTATGTCAGAAAATATATTGCTAATTCTGAAAAGATTTAACCGTCAATATTTTTGATAAATTAAATATTGCATGTATTATATTGTGTTTGGAAAATTTTTAAATGTAAAAACTAAAAATATTTACAAGTTAAGTCACATAAAAATTAATTAACCATAAATATATCATAAAAAGTTTAAAAAACAAATTTTAGCATCCATAATTACTTTTAACTTTTACCCCAACGTGTTTGTATATGTATAAATCTATATATTCTTGTATATGTACTTAAACTAATAGACATACATACACCAATGTACATTTTAATGTATAAACTTATAAATATATGTAAACTTTCATACATCATACAATTATATAAACTATGTATAATAAGTTTATATATGTTTACTATTTACATAAAAAGAATTTTATCAAAAAGGTGAGTGATGGAGGATGATTACTTAGAAGAGCAAGTTTATAAAAAAATTATTATCATTAAAAAAATTATAAAAAAAATTTTCTTCGGATAGCATCAAGAAGCTGAACATGCTAGTTTTGGGGCTTTGACCTTTCGGCTTGTCATGATTCATAACTCCATGAATTGTTCCTCGGTTTTTATTACTAAGGATCCTATCGAGAGAAAACCTATTGTTGAGGATGTTATGGGGAAAAAATCAATTGCCAAGGATGCTATCATAAAAAAGCTAATTGTCAAGGATGCTATTTAAAAAAAAAACAATTGCTTAGGATGTTATCAGGAAAAAAAAAATACACGCCAAGGATGCTATCCGAAGAAAATTGATTGCCAGGGATGCTATTAGAAAAAAATTTATTGCTAAGGATGCTATCAAAAAAAAAAAACTCATTGCCAAGGAATTTATCGGGAAAAAACTCATTGCAATGGATTGTTATACATGTTTTTATTTTATATTCTTCGATTCATGGTCCATACCAACTTATCAAGAGTTTTCCAAATATAGAGAACTAGATGTGTCAACTAGGATGAGTGGTATGGGCATGTCACGAGACACAATATGATTCAGTCGTGCCTGGTTTGATACAGGCGATTTCAAAGTCAAATTGGCCCATTGTATGGCTTAGCTCATGAGAGTCCTAAGTTCCCGGCAAGAGAGACTTGACATAATTTTGTCATTCTTTGTATGATACGGCCCAGTTCAAAGTCATGCCGGCCCTGCATGGCTCGGCCCATGCTGGGCCAAAGTTCCTGCCACAGGAGGCATGTTGGGGAATAATGCAACATGTTGGATTGTGCCAGTCGATTTTGGACCAGTTGGCCAAGTAAGCTAGCCCGATCCTAACACGACCTAGCTTTGCATGATTGGGCATGCCCCGAGCAAAAGGCGTGCCAATAGGTCATGTTAGGCTACTTATTTTTAGAGTCATAATGGCAGGCATGACTCATGCTAAAAACCATGTCAAGCTTGGATGGGCTTAAAAAATAAGTCATGCCTGTACGACATGACTTATTTGACACCTCAACATCGAACTATAGATAAAGGCTTGATAAGCACATGGGAGTGATATTGATGTCCTCTACTCCAAATGGGACACCACAAGTTGTGATGAGTTTGCACTTGCCACAAGTTTGTTATGAACTTTTTTTGGTAACGAGTTCACACAATTTATTGTGTGAGTTCACAACAATTCATCGTATGAGTTCACACAACTCATTGTGCAATGCATTCACCCAACTTGTTGTGTAACCACAATGGTTTTACCCAACTTGTTATGCAACCACAATGAGTTTACCCAACTTGTTGTGCAACTCATTGTGTAGTGTGTTTATGAAACTTGTTGGCATGGTCTGATTTTTAGTAGCCTAGTCATGCCAGCATATTGGCATGACCTGATTTTTTGTGGCATAGTCAACCCACCATTGTCGTGCCAAGCACGACACAAGATGAGATCTCATGCTAGGTCGATTCCATGTTGTGCTAGTTATGGACATCCTATAAACCTAATTAAAATTTTTTGAAAATTAATTTTTTATTTATTAGAAATATTTTATTTATATATCAAAATAATATAATTTAAAATTATATTGCTTCGAAATTTAAATAAATTAAATTGAACTCAATATCAATAATTAAAAAATTATATGTAATTTGACTTCTCAAAAATCAAAATATCATATAAATAAATATAATCCAAAATACGATATATAACATAAGATGAATTAAGAATAAATAAAACAACAATCTAAAATATGTATTACATTGCATTAGTCATTAGTCCATGTCTATTGTATGGTGGTGTTGATGAAAATCAAAGCATCATGTATGATTTTGAAGGTAGCACTAGTGGCGGCCTCAATATATTTGATATCTCATAAGACATCATCAATCATCAACTCTTTTTCTTTATCTTGGATGCTCAACGTAGAATATTCTTAGTCCTTTAAACATGCAAGTACCTCTATGATATTTATTTATAGTCTGAATTTTCTGTCAAAAATAACATTAGATGGCATAAAAAAATAAACTCTAAAGCTATGCTAGATCGCTAAGGGGTAAGTGGATCATGTGTTATCTTAAATAGCATGAGATATATGGATTCATATAATTTCCACCAACTCAAAATATCTAATTCTTATTATCATCATGCGATAGACCAAAATAATAATTAATATCTTAAGTATCGAGATAGCTCACTCATATTTGATAGACTACTCAATCATTTGCTCCAAGCTAATTGAATGGAAAAAAAATCATCATCTCTAAATATAGTGTCCAAGTCCATTCTCGGAGCCTTTCTATAACTATCATACCTAGCATCGTAATATATAAATATGTTACTTAATTTTTCATGAATAAAGCCTTTAAATTCATCTTCTTAGTTCATGCAAGTAGATATGTACCATAATATATTTTCTACTTCTTCCACCTTAAACCTATTATCCATACAGGTAACAAATAATACATAGTTGGAATGAAGAATCCAATATTTTAAATACTTCATTTATATCTCAACAACCATAATACTAAATATATGTTAACCTATATACTTAGTAAACATGCCACTAATGCCACATATTCACCCAAGTGCAATACAAGTGGGGGAAGTGTACACAAGGAAATATATATTTTTCATATCATACAAATCTTTAGGAATTTCAAAAAAGAAATTTCTATATCCCAGTTTGAATTATTAATAATAAATTTATCACTATTATTATTGATATAGTCAGATATCATATATTGATAGCCAACACATGATTCTAACATCATGTAAGTTTAACTTCAATTGGTATCTCAAAATCTACTTGGAAAATTTTCTTTTTTAGCTCCATTGATAAACATAAACAACTAAATTTTTATTGCCTAATAGGCATCATGAGGTATTTTAGTGAATTTCATATTTTTTTCTAATGTGAGGAGCAACTTTCATTTCAACACATGCTGCCGGGTTGGTTTCATGACACACACCTATCATAAAAAATTTTATGTAATAACCCATCTCTAATCGTATTGACAAGGATACTAATGCCAATTCTATTGTTCAAAGTAATATTGCATGTAATACTAAAATATTTAATTTTGAATATCAAATTTCCTAAAGATCTACATATTTAATCGTATTGATGATAAGTCAACCTTTCAAATGATAAAATCCACCACGATAACTATAATCAATCTACTATGTTAGGTTATAAAATTGAATATTCAATTTTCTCAATTTATTATGTTAGGTTATAAAATGGAAGAAATTGAATGTACTGAGATTTTACTTTAAAATCTACCTTATTCATATGATTAACTTATCATCAATCTAACAAATGACATCTTTATGGACTATTTAATCTTCAACGATATTGCAGCTATTATCTTAAAAGAAACAAATAAATACAAACACAAGAAGGAAAGACAAACAAATTCACAATCAAAAATTTTGATGGTGATCCAATAAGTATCAACAGAACATGTTCCCAATAGGAAACAAAATCATATTAGATCAAAATCCAGAAGTAAAAATATTAAGTACTATAACTATAACAAAAAATAATACTTCACAAGTTATTATTGGGATAAGAAGAAAAGTGTAAATGCGGATTGATCAAATACTCATAGAAATATAACAATTATCAATGATAATAGTAATATTCTATACAATAATAAGATGATAATGATGATTGAAAGCAAAAAATAATTTTCTTATGCCAACTTTCTAGATTAAGGAGCAGCAATACAGATAATATCTTTGGAATATATAGATAATAAATCAATCACAAAAGATTCTTTGGAATATCTTTGGAATATATATATAAAGAATATTTTGTGATTGATTCATATTTTTGGAAATAATAATTCCAAAAATATGAATCAATCACAAAAGATTCTGTACACATGAATAATGATTATAGTTTAAAGATTATTGATATTGATACTATTAAAATAAAGATATTTTATAATATAGTTCGTACTATTTAAAATGTATACTATGTGAAAAGCTTGAACAAAAATATATTATCTTTGGAATATATGGATAATCTTGGATGCAAGACCAATCTTAAAAATAAAAATATAAAGATTATAAGAAGCACTCTTATGATTATTAAGGCAAAAATAATATAAGGAACTAATACATGTCAATAATACTCCAAAGATTGGTATATCAATTACTAAAAATAAATTAGTCTAACTATAAATATATATCAATTACTAAAAATAAATAATAAGCATTCAGTATATTCATTCTGATATATATTAATAAAAATAAAATAAATAATATGAGCAATATATATCATCATTCAGTATATCAATTATTATTATATATATTAATAAAATTAATATATATTTATTAAGGCAAAAATAAATAATATGAGTAATATATATCAGCATTCAGTATATCAATTACTAAAAATAAATATATTTTAGACTTCATTTATTCTGATATATAAGAATTACAATAAATATCATAAGGCCACCTTGAGATATTTATGATTATTAATCAATAAGATATTAAGTGTATCTAATCAAAAAGAAATTATATGCATTTATAATTTTTTAAAACTTCAAGACACAAGTGAAACTTAAATCTAAAAAAATGATTAAGTATTTAAGGACAAATAATAAAAAATAATATACAAATGATGAGTTTTTTTACTCTCTGTAAGCAAAAAGTAGAGGTGTCAATCAAAAATGGTCTAGCCATGCCTGGCACAACATGGCACGGTTCAAAACCTTGCCTAGAAGTGCCACATGCTGGCCCACGTAATGGCACAAGCAATGATGGGCCAATTTTTTTGGCATGTGAGCCTCAACACGATATGACCCACCATGATGACTCACGCATGCCAGTTTCGGCCCGACTAGCTCTGATCTAAGCTAACCTGAAACAAACTAGGCTAGCTTGGACTGAATCTATGCTAGCTTGGACCGAACTCATACAAGTCTGGTTTGCCACAGGCTAGCCTGGCCAAGCCCGACCCGGCTTACCAACCCAAAAGCTATGTTAATGGGCCATGCTGGGCTTCTCCTTTTTTGAACCATGTTGGCAATACATGATCAAGGATAAATACCAGTTTGACATAGTAGCTCAGTTTTAATTAAGATAACACTGTTTATTATGTGATATAGTTACCATCAGTTTTAATTATTTAAAGATGAAGATGATAATGTGGACTGATAAGATAATACATTACTTAATTTTATATTCATTTGAATATCCTACATATATGATACATAATACTCAAAAAAAAAAAAAAAAAAAGATCTGAAATCTAAAAAATTAATATTCATAAGATATGTTGAAGAAGTAAATGGATGTCACATGTGAGATCCTACTACTCACAATTATCATCAGTGATTAAATCTTTGTAGAAAATTATGAAAAAAAAATAACTAGATTCATACTTAGAACATATTATGAAGAGTAATATTGTATATAATTTTCTAATAAAGAATAAAGAATCATTAATATTTTATGAAACTATAAATAGCTTAAATGTATCTTTGTGAATAATTATAATACATAAAAGAAATTAAAGCTCTATACAATAACATGAATGCTAGCACCATTATCACTTATAATAAAAATAATTGGTAACAAATTAGTCTACAAGATCATACAGGAAAATAATGATTAAGCATTATAATATTATGAAAGATTGATAATAAAAGATATGTTTATAAAAAAATATGAACTTCAACGAAATTTCTTTCCTGATGATTTATTTTATAACAATTAGAATAGTTATGACTTCACATATTACGTTTAATTTATATTTAAAGTAGTTAGATATTAAAACTATATTTTTTCAAAGAGAATTTGAATTTATTTTTTGTTTGAACTAAAAGATTTTGATGAAATATACAAGAACTTGATATGCATGTTAAATAAATCTTTATATAATCTCAAACAAGTGACAAAATATTGGCATAAAAAATTTGATTCATTCATTATTAATCTTGGATAGAATAGAATCATTTCAAATCATTTTACATAAAATAAGAAATTTAAGAATAGAAATAATTATATCATTTTATTATTGTACGTGAATAACATATTAGTATCGAGCTTCAACAAAGATTAAATCTAAGAATTAAAAGTACCGTTGACTAAATAATTTAATATGAAGAATTTGGAACTAACATATAAAATTATATAAATACTAATTTACCAAAATAAAAATAACACAAAATTTAGTTTTCTCATGAGAATTATTTTAATAAGAACTTGTGATGCTTCACTATACAGGTTAGTAAACTAATTTTTATCCCACTTCATATTAATTCAAATTATCTTCAATAATTATGTCTCAAATACCATATGCACAATAATAAAAAGTTTGATATTAATTATAAATTTTATAAGATTAGACATGACACAAGCAATGAATGATTAGTTAATTTATGATAAATCTTGATAAAGAGATTTAATTCATTCAATATTAGTCTTTGATATAATAGAACCAATTCAAACTATTATATGTACTATAAAAGGTTTGAGAATAAAAGTGACTTTATTATTCTCTTATTGTGCATGAATGACACATTGGTAACAAAATCTCAATAAAGATTAAATCCAAGAATTAAATATACTGTTGACTAGATAATTTGATATAAAGGACTTGATACTAACAAATAAGATCATATGAATATCAATTTATTGAAATAGAAATAACAAGAAAATTTAGATCTCAAGAGAATTGTTTTAATAAAATCTTGTGACACTTCAATATCCAAGATAATAAGATTTTAATTGTAGTTAATTTATCTGAATAATTCCAAAAGTTTAATTCTTGTTCCTAATTTAATTTGCTGCATCATTTTTATATGGGCAATAAGACAGTCAAACAGTCTCACTTTAATTTCTCGCACTTGGAGCTTACAAAGATATATATATACCTCTCAGCAGACCCCACATTAGGCGTGTGCCCAGAACTTTGTGTATTTTTATTCTCAACAAAAAGCTTTCATTTGGAAAGCGGTGCATGTTTTACATATCCAAGAAAAAAAAAAAAACAAAAAAAAAAAGAAATGCTTGTTTTGCAGAAATAAGAACCAAGCTACAACAAAAAGGTAAAAAACAACAATGAGCAAGGTAAAAGCTGGAGTAATACCATCATCCAGAATTGATGCAGGCTTCGGCCTCTGATAAGCCTGAGTGGTTCTCCTTCAACAGGTAGTCACAGAATTGTAGAAGCTGGTCTGCCATGGGAGGAATTGCTGGATAACGGCCATCATTGTACAAGTGTGCATTGACCATGATCTGCCACACATCGTGCCTAAATTCCTTCCTGCTCTTGTATTCCATCTTCTTCACCTTTTCCCATATGGCAGACAGATCCATTGGGCACGATATGATGTCATAGTAGTCAGGAGCTTCCTTCTTGGAGACTGGTTTTAGGAAAAGATACGACACGTCTGTCATATCTTTTAGGGCGTAAACTATTTTCTCCAATATATTAGTCAAGCCAACCTGCAAAGTCGTTGAGAATTCAGAGTCATTCGTTCAGCAGGCCAACATGTAAACTAAGAGCCTGACACACAAACAGATAATTTTTTTTTGTCTCCCCACCATCCAAATATAATGTATAAAATACATAAAAATAATCAGGGGACAACTACAACACTCAATAATCATCCTCAAGTTGGTGTACACATCACAAGTAGCAAGTTTCAACTAGCATATTTGAAGTAAAATTATGAGTTGTAAAAATTTTCATTATGTATTTTCTCTAATGAAGTGATAACTAATCTCTTTATGTTTCATGCTTTTGTGAAATACAAGATTGCAAATACTATATTTAGTTGTCAGATTATCACAACAAAAAATAATAAAATTGGAAACAAAAACTAAATTTATCAAGTAACTATATGCAGATATAGATCCCAATGCATAAAACTTTTACTTTAGTGTGGGATTGGGGAGACACATGTTATCGCTTCAATGCATAAACTCCAAAAGATGCATGCAACAAAAAAATTTTCCAGGTGATCAGTCATCCTGATACTATTCTTTTGCACACACATCTTAACGTTGTAATCAAGTAATTGTATATGACCAATAAAAATAATAATGATAAAAAAAGTATCTATATGACAAAAAGAAACCCACAAGTAACAATAAACAATACTTTATTCTCTGTCTCTGCCCTAAAAATGAGAAGCTAATATACTAATTCTATAAAATTAAAATAACCCATAATGAATCTCTTGTATGTACTAGCTAAAACTCGACTAAAATTAGAATAATTATTGAAGAAAGTATGTTTGTGATCCAAGATAGAAATATCAAGTTTTAAAAAATTTATTACACAATAAAATATGCAAATAATAACATTCATATAAATTTATTAAATAAAATCTAAAAAATAATTAATTATGCTATCCACATATGATACATTTAGTTTAGTGATTACCAAATAATTTACCTTTCTTATAATTTTATTATATCTACATATTTTAGAAAGGATAGAATGATTGTTCATTGGCTATAAGCAAACTATACGACAAACTTTGACAAACTATGATAATGAGAAATTCTTGAGTTGAGTAATCCACAACTTTCATTTCTAGTTGATGAAACAATAAAACTCCATAAAAAAAAAGTTAACACATAATCAAGTAAAAAAGTCCCAACCTATGAATAATGAAAAAACCTATTGGAGAGAATGTCTACATGTTTAGTGTTCCTGTTATAAAAAATAAAATAATAATAAATAAATACAAAACTAAAAAAATTGCAACACTCATTTCCGAACTGATGTATAGGTATATAGAATACCAAACTTGAAAAAAAAAAGAAATAAACAAAAGTTTTCTTAAGACTTTTATAAATGTATCAGCCATCTAATTTTCTATAAGAATATTGAATCCATGAATGGTCTAATCCAGAAAATTCTCCCTAAGAAAAAATTTGTCTGCTCAAGAAATCTAAATTTAAGGGTATTTTACTTAGTATGAGATTTTGAACAAAATAAATACTCCCAAAAACTCTGAAACATAAACTAAATAATCTCTATCAAGAATACATCTAAAAAAATACACAATATAACTAAACAAATGAGGACATTCAATTTGTAAAAAATAAGGTACAAAAAATATCTAAAAAAAACACAATGGACGCATAATAAATATAAGAGAAACCAAAAAGTTATAAATAAAAATAAAAATACTTGGGGTAGCCCACAAATTGAGTGCTCTTATCACAAATATAAAAAAAAATATAAGAGAAACCTAAATATTTTAACACACCTGTCAAGCTTGTACACAAATATCTAGAAACCCAAGTTTGAAAGAAAGATATGTAAACAAAGTATTTTTCAAGGTCATCGTGAACAAATTAACTGCCTGACATGCAATAGAAATACATGTTATAGTGATAATCCTATCTTGGATCTTCTCATTGAGAAAGAAGTAATCTATCTTAATATTATTTGTCCATTCATAGAATACTAGATTTGAGATTATATGCTACTTAATTATCTTAGTATAAAAGTAACTAGATATTCGATGTCCTAAAAAAAATATCTAATCAAAAATATACCACACATAATTATTACCAATTCCCTAAACTCTACCCTAACTCTAGAAATCGAGACTATCATATGCCTCTTACTTATAAAGGAGATAAGATTATATCTGAGATAAATATAATAATTCATAGTAGAACTTTCTATGCAAATTGGTGTCAAACTCTAATCATAAAAATCAATTAGCTAGAAGTCCCTATGATTACAGAAAGAGGTACTAGCACCAATTTTTTTTTCTTATATCTAAATATATGAATAGCTACATCAAAGCGAACACATTGTGAAGAATCTATATTACATAAATTATATATAATCTAATAATATTTAGACAATTTATCTTCCTCATAATTTTTTTATATACAATCAAGTCAACAAGTTGGCTTATATTAAAAAATAAATTAATATATGATTCAATAAAATTATTTATTGGAACATAACTCAACTCTAAAAAAAACAAATAATAATCTAAAATACTTGTAAATAAAGGTGTCAAGTGGGTTGCACAGCCTGGGCCCGACACGAGGCACGGGTTTATTGAGCCGTGGCTAGCCCCACACGGTGCAAAATTGTGCCTGGGCCCATGCTAGGCTGCCTCAAGGCACTGTTCATGCTGTGTTGTACCGTACCAAGGTATGGTTCTTCTGCATGACTCAGAATCGCACCCCAAAATTTAGGCCGGGTTCGAGCGTGGTCCGATTGAACCGACCCCAATACCCATTTGCCCGACTCCCATGACCTGTTAGGCCTCAGCCCTACCCGAGCTCAGAAGCCAAAGCTTTTGGAACCATCGAGTTGAACCGACCCAAGGTCAAAAAAAAAAATAAAAATAAAAAATAGAAGCACGCACCTTTAGCCATTAGATGCACCCCCAATGTCTAGGAGAAGAAATCTGATGATTCTCAGGTTTCGACCCAAAAATATTATTAAAAAATTAAATAAAAATTCAAAAAAATAATTTTTTTTAAAAAAAATATTTTTTCATATCTATAAATATTCTCCTCTCATTCTCTAATCTCTATCCGTATTCTCTCTATCTCTCTCGTCTCGTCTCTCAATCTATCCCCTCTTTGGACTCAAGTATAAATTATGAAATAGATATCAGATATCAGACAATATAGATCAGTATTCCATAAATGGGTAACGGCCAAGCAAATGAGTATTATTTTTTAAATTTTATTTAGTTTTTTTCATTTTAATTCTTATTAATAATTTAATATAAAATAATACTTAATTTTAAAAACAAAATATAAAATATAATTAATTAAGTAATAAAAATTTAAATTACAAATAATAATTTAAATAAAAAGAACGAAATTAATATTAATGTAAACATAGATAATTTTAATATCGATAATCCTACAGAAAGATCCGAAACTACCAAAATCTTAGTTTCTCTTATATTCTCAACTCAAACATCTAAAAACCAAAAAACTAGATAAAAATATATAATTTAGATTCACTTTAATATTATATAAAATAAGGATATTAGGAATGTGAATGAAAAATCAACACAATATAAATATTATAAAAAAATATTAACCTATAGGAGAGCATATAAGACTAAGTACCTTAAGAGACATGCCAAATAATAAATCAAAAAATATTAGTTTAGTTTCTATATTGACTCCCTTCATATACCGTAACGAGTTAGGGAGAAAAGACATAACCAACATAATCACCACAATTAATCTTTTATTTAAAATTTTGGAGGATCCAATGATAGTCAGTATTATCCAAATCTATTTTAGCCTGCATATTATAAGATTCATAGGCTCACATCTAGAAATGACATATTAAAATATTATAAGTTATAAAAAAAAATAAAAATTAATAAATTTAGAGAATATAGCGGCGTGGTATCTATGAAGTCCGATATATATACTAGTCGCTATGATACATCTTATGCATGCCTTAGCACTCACAATGTATATTCTAAATAAATGCTAAATAAAAAAATATTATGATTTTCAAAGATTTTTCATCCTCATGATGATATTACTATTTATGAGTGCATAATGAGTATCTTTAGAGAATATAATATTCAAAATAAAATATATAGTATTATATTTGATAACATATCTAATAATAGAGCAGTCATTAATATGTTTGTTAAGATTATTAGAGATGTACCATTAAACGAGATTTTTCATGTTAGATGCATGTGTCACATCATTAATCTTATAGTATAAGCGAGAATAAAAGTTAACCCTGCTTTTAAAAAAAAATTAACTCACTAAAATTTTTTCGTACGCTTCACAAATAATAAGAGTTTGGTAGTCTTTATTTGTCCGTGGATATAAAGAAGAAATTTCAATTGGATGTGAGACACTATTAAAATTACACATTCTTTATGTTGAAGTCATGTGTTGAATACGAACACGTGATATCTGACAACGTCAATAATAAGAATGACGAACTTATTATTGATGACAGTGACTGGGCTATAGAAATTTCATGTATAAAATTCTTGAATATTTTTTATTACATGGCGAACATGTATTCATTAGTCCCATGATTTGCATTGCACTAAGGTACATATGTAAGATTATTAGCATGTTTAAGAATTTTAGAGATGACCAGATATTTAGTGATATGACTCTTGAGATAAAAATCATGTACTTAAAGTATAGATCACTATATTATCTCTTTATTATCTGGTTGCCTACACGGACTCTAGGGTTAAGATAAAAGGGATAAATAATATTTTTACATATATATCCTCATGCATGAACCAAAAATACTAACCTGAAGAGTTTATTCACAAAAAATTGATTGAACTATTTATATACTACGATACTAGGTATGATGATAATAATAACCAAGCTCTGAGTATATACATGGATATCATATTCAGAGATAATGACTTCTTTATTTAGTTAACGAGAGAAAAATGACGGGGTGAACTGTCAAATAAGAGCAAACTATCTTAGTATTTAGATACTGATTATTACTTAATCATATCACATACCAATAATAAGAATCTTTATATTTTATAATGATAAAACTTATGAGTCCACCTATTCCGTGCTGTATAAGATGACACAAGATCTACTGACTCCTCCAATATTGAACATAGCATCAGTGTCTATTTTTTTATTACAGAGAATATGATTTTAAATAAGAAATCAAGATTGTGGCTAAATATTATTGAAACATTAACATGCATGAATTATTGAGAGGATTCGAACTTTAATATCTAGGATCGTACTGAAACTTTAGTAAGAGAAGAGAAATTAGTGACAGATGATCCGTGGAACTTTGATGAAGACTAAAATTGAGCATACTACTAGTGATATTAACATATGCTTATGAGATTCATCATTGATGTATTAATTTTTGAGCTTGTATTATTATCATATATTTGTATTATGTTATGAAATGATTTAAAATTATAATATTTATTTTATTATATTTCTGAGTTATAACTTTTGATTATAATTTTGTTTTTTTGTTAAATTTAATTATTAATTTTGTATTAAAATTTATAATATTTAGAATTAGAGATGACCTAATTTCGAACGAGCTCAAAATAGCACATCTCTACATGACCTAGCACGAAATACTCAATGCCCGACAAGAATTAGCCCAAATCTAAGAGACTTAGGCCAGTCGGGCCGTGTCGAACCAGCATGACCCATTTAACACATCTACTTGTAAAAACAAAAAAAAATAACTATCAATAAAAATAATATAAATCAAACTTATAGTGAGTATTTCAAGCTATACAATATATCCCAAAATCTACAAACTAAATTCAGCTTCTCTATCACAACTTATAGTTCAAATAACGTCTCCATATACATATCATCCTTAAGGTCACTATAAAAAAATATTATTGATATCTAACTAATGTATATTTTTACCAAAGATACAATTTATATTCAAATAAAAGAACATCCAACAAATAATTTTACTAGTTCTGCCACACAGACAATACAAGCATGTGCATAATGCAGTAACATGTATAGTGCAGGTGGAATAGTGCAGATGTGTAAAATTGCACAACAAGCATGCACACAATAAAGAGAAGCAAGATAGAGGTGTCAAGTAGGTTGAGAAGCCCGGGTCTGGCCCAAGGCACAACCCGACTAAGTCGAGCTTGGCCCGGCATAACATGATCCATTAACATGCCTGGGTCTGTGCCATGCCAGCTAGAGGCACGACTCATGTCATGCCAAGGTTATCGAGCCTTGTGCTAGGCCAGGCACGACATAGCTGCCTGGCCTGAAGGCATGGTCTAGCGACACGATTGAGTATCGTGCCTTAGAACTCAAACCAAGTTTCAGGTATAATTCAATTGGAACACGCCCGAAAGACCCACACGCATCTTTTTTAAATAATTTTTTATGAAAAAAACCCTTTACTCATAATCCTGACCCGTCGCGTACCCTGCCCACTCGCCCGAGGGTGAGGTCTGATTCCGAACCTGAAGGTTCGATTTCGAACCTTTTAGAACCAATGACACGAACTCGCCACGACCCAACATGAACCAACATAACTCAGCAGACTCAAGTTGGTCAAGCCATGTCGGGCCTTGTCTGGCCAGCATTTTTTGAGTCGTGCAGCACGGCACGACCCCCGTGCAGCACGACACGACTCCCGTACAGCACGGCACAGACCCAAGCATGTTAATATTTAGGCAACAACTAAAATACTTGATCACATAAGACTTAGAGTCTAAACCAAAAGAGAGAGAGACAAGCCTAACCTGATCAAACTAAAGACGAGTCTACCAAGGAGCCAAATGATATTACAATTAATCTCACTCATCTTGACCTTCCAATCAATTTTCGAAAGGGACAGAGGAGCTATACTCAATACTTAACTTTATAAGTTTTGTCATACTCTTGTATTATTTATTCTTTTATTCTTTTTTTTTATTAATTCTCTTGAATGAATTAGCATACCTAAGTCTTCTTTTGAGAGATTATATCATCCAAGATGATATCAGACCATGATAGATGAGATGCATGCCATCCACTCTAATGAAACTTGGGAACTCGTATCATAACATTGGGTAAAGTCTTTTGTTGGTTACATATAGGTGTTCACTGTGAAAATAAATCCAGATAAAAACTTAAATTATCTTATGAGGAGCCTTGTAGTAGGGGCACACTCAGATATTTAGTATGAACTATCAAGACACTTACTCTCCAGTAACTAATATGATCTCGGTATGTATTCTTATTTTTCTTGTAACAAATTATAATTGGAGAATATTCCAACGAGATGTGATGAATAAATTTCTTCATGACAATCTAAAAAAAGATGTATATATAAAGTAGCCATCAAGATTATAAACAGCACAATCAAGTATAGTTTACAAATTGCAGAAAATGTTATACAGCCTAAAACAATCACATAGAACCTAATTTATGAGATTTTCCTAATTTATCAATTTTTCTTTATTCTTCCAACAGAGTTTGATAACAAAATAATTTTGATGATTATCTACGTAAATGATATTTTAATTATGAAAGAAAATGAGTTAAGAATTATCCAATCCAAATAATACATTCAAACATAAGTTAAGACGAATGACTTTGAACTAAGAAGTACGGACACGGACACGGACACGGGGATACGACACGACAGAATACGAATACACGGCAAATTCTAAAAAACTAGGATACAGATACGACTAGGATACAACATGATAATAAAAATAAAATTAAAAATAAAAATTATTTTCTTTATAAATATTATGTATTTAATAAAATAAATAAATTAAATTAAAATATTTTATTTTATAAAATAAATATATATTTTTTATTTTATAAAATAAAAATAATGTATTTTATTTATTTTATAAGATAATATTTATAATTATTTTATTTTATAAAATAATATTTTATAATAATCTTATATTATATAGAAATATATTTTTTTATTTTATAAAATAAAAATATATTATTTTATTTTATGCCAGCCCTACATCCCCACACATAGCGTCCGCCCCTGCCTCCCCCCCCCTCAAATCGTGCCCACCCCTGCCTCCCCCCCCCCCCCCCTCAAATCGTGCCCACCCCTTGCCTCCCCTCCTCAAATAGCGCCCGCCTCCTGCCTCCCCCCCCTCAAATCGTGCCTGCTCCCTGCCTCCCCCACAAATCGTGCCAGCTCCCTGCCTCCCCCCTCAAATCGTGCCCACCACCTACGTCGAGTGGCCAACGTCGCCCATGCGGCGACGTTGTCCACTGGACATCGTCGGACGTCGGTCACACTCGATATGGATACGGTAGCCGACACAATCGTCCGATACGCCACGTGGCGTATCGAATATGGATTGATTAATGATACGCCACGTGACATATTGGATACGTATCCGTACCATGTCAGTACCGTGTCCACGTGTCCAGGTGTCGGACACGTGGACATGACTGTAGGGAGCCGTGTCCGTGTTTTCTTGACTTTGAAAGACTCAAATATTTTCTTAACATAGATATTACTTATTCTACCATTGATATCATCTTGTTACAAAGGATATATACACTTAATACTTTTATAGAGATTGATGTTTTAGGTCATGCTTCAGAAAATATTCCTATTAATTTAGATACTAACTTTATTTTTGATATGACACCTCCAATTAATTCTAATACTAATAGGAGAATCTATAGTTCACAACCTAAGCATGACATGGGGCACGACCTTATTCAATTGTGCTAAGCATGGTCCATAACCATGCCTAGATTAACCCCATGCCAACCAATGACACATATCATACTATGGCACAGCTACATGGGCCATACCAGGCACATACCAGGCACACCAACACAAAATAGTGGCATGAACCACATAGCACCACTTGAGCCACTATCCAGTGCTAGCCAAGAGGCATGGGCCAGGGCAGGGGCCAAGGGCCGCTGCCCAATACCCACTTCTAGAGCCATGACCAAGTCACAAGTGGCTTGGCTCATGGATAACTCAGTATGACACAGCAAGACCAACCGAGGAAGCTAGGCCATCAAATTATGCTAAGTTACCTCCTATATCATCATGCCGGTATGACATGGCAGGGGTACCAAACTTGTTATGTGTCCTACATGACATGGAAGCCCAAGCGAGCCACCAAAATTTGGGTAGTGGTGGGCTGACATAATTTAGTAGACAACTCAAGGAAAAGAACAGAAAAAATTAACTACTTAATTATGCTCATATCAGATTTAATATACATAATCAATATAATCAATCATTTCCTAGATTCTCCTTGATTAGTTCATATTTAAACAGCTTTCGCATATTTAAGTATGTGAAAAAGTCTTCAAAATTTAATATCTCTTTTAAGAATCATAAGTATTTGTAGTTAACTAAATATTTAAATTTGAGTTTGATACCAATATACATCAAAAAGATATCTACTTTTCTCTTAGAAAGTTAGATAATTATTGTAAACTTTTCTTGGAGAAATAATATTATCTCTTGTAAAAATAAGAAATAAATAATTATTTTTAGATATAATACAGACACAAATATTATAATGATAATTATAATTACCTGTGAAATACTTTGAATATGATATTTACTCTAAGTGAATTATTTTTCCCCTAGGATAAAGATTTAGGACAAGACTATAACTAAGCATATATTCAGATAGTAAAGCAAATAACATGTATCTTAACATCTTGAAGAAATCTCAATTTACCTTTCTTTTCTTCAAGCTAGATATTATAGACTTACATACATTACTTTAATGTATATGCTTTGATAAGATTACACAACTTATCACCTGCCTTAATCATTTTATCCTTTGTGTAAGGGGATTTTATATATGTTTTTAGTACTATTTTTTTTGAACTGTTATTTTTTATTTGAGTTAGTTTTTACAACCACATTTTTTTTTAATTTCTAGATTTTAAATAATAACTTTCTCTTCTTCAATCTTTAATTTTCATGAGAATACCAAGCTTTACTGCATCGTGATTAATGGGAATATATTAGGAAGGTTGGAGTACCAGAATAAAAAGAGCAACTTCCTCTAACTTTCATTCATCTTCTTCTTTACTAATTTTAACATAGACTGTAACCTCTATTGGCACACAATCATCAACAAATATATATCTTTGCAAAAATTTAAAAAAGATTTCAACTTGCCATTCTTTCTTTCAAGCTAAGTGTTGTGAACTTGTATACATCAGTTTGATGAGTCAGTTAAAATTTTAAGCTATATTTATTTATTTATTTTTTGTTCTTTATACTTTGAAAGGAGCACCCAACCTGTTGGGTGACCCAATTATTTCAACCTCAATATTAAAAGTTTTTATGTAGGTTTTTAGTAGTATTTTTTTAACTATTATATTTTATTTGGGTTAAGTTTTTATCAACTTCATTTTTTTTTTAAATTTCTGAATTTGAAATAATAGTTTCTCTTCTTCATCTTTTATTTTCATGAGTATCAAACTTTATTGCATTATGATTAATGAGAATGTTGTAATACGAAGGTTGGAATACAAGAATAAGAGGAGCAACTTCCTCCAACTTTCATTCATCTTATTTTTTACTAACTTCTATTGAGACTTTAGTCTCTATTGTCACATGATCACCAAAATCTATAAGATTAAAGAAGGATGAAGCTCATAATCATCTAAAATACAATATCATGTTAACCTTGGCAAAGTGAGAAAATATTATTATCCACAAGAAAGCTCAAAAATCTAAGTACTCCCTTAAGCAGCTTCTGAGCAATAAGTGATCTATCCTTACTGTATATTTTTAATATATTAAACAAGAGAGTAAGCCATATATCATTATTTTTTTTTCAAGAAAAAAAAACATAACAGTCTCTATTAAATAAAAAACTTGCTTTGAGTGATATTTCCTTAGATCATATAGAAAATATTAGAATATTTCAACAATATGAGTCATATACCAAATCTGGAATCTAGTGTCAGTATGCCAAATCTTACTTTTACTAAAATTTTCAGTGAGCTTCTGAATCTACCTATTAAGTTCTAGGGAGTTAAAACTATTAGTCTGAATATTTTTTGACAATGTTATCATCATATAGTTGGTCAGATGCTGTTATTCCTATTAAATTCTATTTAGCATATTCTAGCACAGAAAATAATTTTTTTTCATAGCATACAATATAATAAGAAAACCTTTAACTTTAATATGTTGTTTAAGTTGTACATCCATAAATTCCATCATAATCAAATAACTACTATCAGAAAGAGAAAAGAAAATGAGGTTTGACCAAATCAGAAATTAGTGTTTCTAAAATTGAAACCCAAATTTAGAAAGAAAAAAAATCCCAAATTAGAAGTCCACAATTAACATTTTCTAAGTATGCTGCCTGAATTGAATTACAATACTCCAAATTAGGGGTTATGGAGACCCAATTTACTTCTATGAAATTCGAAATCCTAAGCCCTTGGGCCATTCAAATCTTACACCTAAATTTTTATTTTTGAGGATGCCCAATTGATATTACCAATTTCAAATTGCTGTTGCCAGATAGACAGAGCAAAAAGTAGTTCCCCCTAGCTGAAGTGAGGGAGGGTTCTTCACCTTTATCGTCATTAGAAATCCAGCATCAATATTAGAATCACAGGCATGCCTAAGTTGAAAGCCACCTCAGGCAGCACAGCAATTTGTGTGATGGATTCAGAAACAATGTTTTTTTTTTGTTTTTTCATTTCTATTGCAATTTGTACACAATTTGTGTGCAATAGTAGGATGTCACACAATAGGTGTGAGCAACTCTCTAGGGTTTACAGCCCTAACACACACACACACACCCACACACACACACCCACACACACACACCCACACACACACCCACCCACACACACACACACACTTTCCTATGATCTTTTTCCCTAGAGCATGACTTTAATATCATGTTACAAATTAAGATGAACATAAAATAACTAACAGTTTGAGATTAACTTAACACAATTTGATAGAACATAATATATATAACTTAATACAACTCTATCCATCTTAACTTAATAACAATACACATACAAGCCACTTATACGGTGAACAAAGCAATTAGGATAACCTACATGAGTTGAGTGCTCTAAACATCAATCTCTAACACATTTTTTTGAGTTTCATTGAATAATGAACATTTTTAGCATCAACATTGCTAACATTAAACACCAAAGTTGCCACAAGTGACAAAGACAACAGAAATCATAAAACTAACAGCAACATCACTACTATTTAGACAATTGACTCTATCATGAAAAATTATAAAAAACATATCATAAAAAAAAAAATAGAAAAACTCTTTGGGCCAGTATTACACACATAAATATTTGATACAGAAAAGTGATAGAAACACTACTATAATATGGGCACTATTAGATATTGAAATACAATAAAACATAAATAATCTAAGCATATTCTCAAAAATATTTTGTCTCATTGCCTCTATACAGGATTGTGAATATCATACCTGACGTACAAGACTGTCACTTTAACATGAAGTCTTAGGGAGATTATTATCTCGACAATCTTACCCCCAAAATTTGGAGAGGTTGTGTCTAATGAGTCTAGAACCAGAGACCTATCGCCCTTGGATGAAGACACCTGCCATCGCATCAAAGCATGACCTCCAATAAAAATGGTTTACTATTGACAATTGCCCTTGATTGTGTACAAATTAAGTCCAAAATAAATAAAAAACTAATTAAAATAAAATAGGAAATCTGAGCTGGATAAGTGGGATCCAGATTGGGTGGAAATGATAAATTTGAGCTTCTGGGAAATTGTGAAACACATGTCAGAAAATCTTACAACAGCTGAAAAATCACACAAAAACAAGTCTGTTCCATTATTCATAAATCACATCTTTCCTATGTTGATAAAAACACCAATTTCATATAAAGGGACATAGTTTACTAAGATAATAGAAACATGGATTACTGTCCTATAAGCACCAAAAGATCATGTTGATGAAAAAAACATACAAAAAAAAAAATCAACAAACCGAGTACCTCGCCACTTCTACGACGCTTTGCTTGTGGTGCATACTCGGCACCATGCCTCCCCAAATCAGAAACAGTCCACTTTCTTGGATCGGAATCTTTCTCTCTGATCCTTTTACTGCTTGTTGCAGTGTAGTCCTCAAAATAAATTTTAGCATCTTTCTTCTTTTTCTTTTCACGATGTTCCTCTTTCCCCCGTCTGGTAAATCCTTCATTTCTTTCAAAAGATGCAGATCTTCCCCATCCCTCAAGAACCCCCCATTCTTCATCAAATGCCAATGCCATGCATGCATTTTTCTGTTGCAATCCTTCTGTGCCATTTTCTATCTCTACTTCCTTCCGGCTTCTCTGATCTCCAGCTTTTTCCACAGATGGCTCCCCAGATAAATAAACAGATTCCTGCTTCAGATACTTCTCAATATTAATTAATTCGACAATTTTTTTTTGTTTCTGAAACTCAAAACCAGCATTTTCTTGCTGACCAACCATGTTCAGATCAGTGCCTTGTTTGAGCCGTTTGATAACAATATTTTTTATAGGCCTCTCTTGAGACATTTCTGCTGGAGGCCGTATGACAACGGAGCGTTTGTGAAACTCGTGCCGGTGTTCGTCCGTGTTTGTTGGTGGCCGTATAAAAATGGAGGGCTTGTGAGAGTCAATTTGATCTCTGGATGCTCCAAGTCCAACGGTAGGATCCATCGAGATGTGCGGCTTGAGTGATCTGACATGCACGCTGTCAGTTCTCATTTTGCTGCAAATTATCATCTTATTAAGATTAATGCCAGAGCTGCTTTCTGTTCTAGATGCTGAATTTATTAACCGAAAATCAGGTGTGATAGATTGCTCATCGTGTCGTGCACCCTCCGTCCTGTCTGGTTTATCAGGTAAAATTTCAGCAGATTGGCATTTAAATTTCACCGGGATAATTTTTTCCTTAACAGAATCATCACAGGATGGAACTTCGGTTCTCGTTGTCCCTACTTGCATGACTTTCTTCTTCTGAACTTTCTGTTTTAACTTACACGAAGGATCTAGAAAAGTTGACTCTCTGATGGTCTTCTCTGGGTCAGTCGCTCCAGTTTGTGTTTCAGGTTCTTCTCCATACTTCGGACAGTGTTTATTTGTTCTCATGTGACCAGGCTGTTCACAATAAAAATCACAAGCTACCATATCTAAGAAAATTCAATGAGACATCACTAAATGGTGACACAGATGACTAGAAGTGTACCTGGCCACAAGCACCACATGCAAAACTATCTCTAGATGGTTTCTTCTCTTTAAACAATTGGTTCTGCAGATAAAGCGGAATAAGACTATTTTATTCAAGGAAAAGAAGCGCCGGTAATATAATGGTGCTTTAACTCTTTTTTTTCATGATTAAATATCTCGTGTACCCATAATTTTCATATAATGAAACACAACCCTATGCTCTCAGTTATTAACTTGGTATTAAAGCCAATAACATATGCTGAGGCTGTGGCCTAAGAAGCACGGACACGAACATGGAGATACAACATGACATGATACGAGGGCACGACAAATTCTAAAAAACTAGGATACGGATATGGCTAGGATATAACATGATAAAAAAAATAAATTTAAAAATAAAAATTATTTTTTTTTATAAATATTAGGTATTTTATAAAATAAAATAAAATAAATTAAAATATTTATTTTATACAATAAATAAATATATTTTTTATTTTATAAAATAAAATAAAGTATTTTATTTTATTTTATAAGATAATATTTATAATTATTTTATTAGATAAAATAATATTTTATAATTATCTTATATTATATATAAATATATATTTTTCTATTTTATAAAATAAAAATATTTTATTTTATTTTATGTCAGCCCTGCATCCTCATAGATAGCGCCTGCCCCCTACCTCCCCCCACAGATAGCACCCGCCCCCTGCCTCCCCCACAGATAGCACCCGCCCCCTGCCTCCCCCCATAGATAGCGCCCACCTAAGAAGCACAGACACGGATACGGACACTAGGATACGACACGGCAGGATACGAGAACACGACAAATTTCAAAAAACTAGGATACGGATACGACTAGGATACGGCATGAAAAAAAATAAATACAAATATTATCCATTAACAGAAATTTAGATAAAAAAAAATGCTCAAATATTATTTTTACAAATATTATAACTCATTTTATTGTATAATTCTGCATGAAAAAAAATTATGCATTTTAAATAATCTTAATTATTTCAAAATTAATTTAATCTAATTTTTTTTTCTCCATCAACACTATAATATAATTTTCATTATATTTTCATTATTTACATATTACACTAATTTATTTAAAATAAATTATATAACAAAAACTATTATACTTACATATTATATATTACTAAATATTACATACTACAAAAAGTATTCATATTTATATATTCCATATTTTAATATTGTATATCTATTATTATTCCCTAAAATCATGTATTTAAAATTAAAATAAATTATTTATTTATTATATTTTGCATATATATTAAACAAATAATAATAATTAAAATATAAAAAATATATATTTTAACCCTCTAACCCCTGCCCTCTCCCGTTACTGTATTTAAAATAATTAAAATTATGCTTTGAACCCCCCCCTCCCGTTACAGCTTCCAACACACCCCCCTGTTACAGATTATAGAATTAGGTTACATTAGGTACTGTCTGCGCCTCGGTGGTGTGCTCCTCAACTTCCAACTTCTCTCCCCTCCCCGTTAGCCGCATCAGAATCATAAAAACGCGTCGGTTTGGTAACCGAAGTGTAGATTTCGTAACAATTTGTCGGATACATCTCCGACGCGTCTGTCCGATACGCCATGTGGCGTATCGGATACAGAATTTGTCAATGATATGCCACGTGGCGTATCGGACATGTATCCGACGCGTGTCCGTACCGTGTCCACGTGTCAGACACGTGGACACGGATGTCCAGTGGCATATCCGTGCTACTTAGGCATCCACCCCCTACCTCCCCCCTCAAATCGTGCCCACCCCCTACCTCCCTCCCCCCCCCCTCAAATCGTGCTCGCCCCTTACCTCCCCACATATCGCGCCCGTCGCCTGCGTCGAGTGGCCAACGTCGCCCATGCGGCGACGTTGGCCATTGGATATCGTCGGACGTCGGTCACTCTCAGCATGAATACGATAGCCGGCGCAACCGTCCGATATGCCACGTGACATATCGGATACAGATTGATCAATGATACACCATGTAGCGTATCGAACATGTATCTGTGCCGTGTCCGTACCGTATCCACGTGTCTAGGTATCGGACACATAGACACGGCTGTAGGGAGCCCTGTCCGTGCTTCCTTGGCTGTAATCATTGCTTCTGCGGCAACAATCACTATTTCAAATTTTCTACCACTAGAGGAGCTTTGATCTGCATTTCCTTTTCCTCAAAAGAAGCAAAACATTTCTAATCCACCAACTAAAAATTCCTTTATTATAAAAGTTTTTTTTTTGAAATTGAACTTCCCTTTATTTTCTAATTATTTTTGGTGACTTGGTTGTGCCCGAAGCCCGTTAGAGTTCTGGTCATATTCGGGGAGATAGAGAAGAAATGAGAGAATAAAAATGAAAAAATAAATGTATTTTAATTAAACTTCAAAAAACAAAAAAATGAATATATATATATATATATACACACACATATATATGGTTAGGGAATCCTACATGACGAGTGGTTCTATTCAATATAAACAAGAAAAAAAATAAACAAGATAAGCCAACAAAATACACTAAACCTTAGCACCCCTATTCAAGATGGTGTGTATATGCCACAAATGGATATCATGAGGGAGAATAAAAATACATGTGTTCCTCTGAGAATCTTCATGAAAATATCTATAATTTACTTCCCAATGGGTACAAAAGCAATTGCTATCGAACCATCTTGAATGTCACACATATGAAATCTTTAATATATTTTATTAAAGATAATTATTTACTAGTAAAATAATCTTATTAATAGCAAGTAATCTTTAATATATTTTATTTACTAGTAAAATACTTGATTAATAGCAATATATAGAGCTGTCTGATTGTCAATAAAATATAATTAGCTTGTGAACTAGTAAGCTGAGCTCATCTAAAAAATGTCTAATTCACATGAGCTCATAAATAATCAATGCCATAATTCTATACTATGCCTTTGCATTATGTATGAACACGATAATACATCACTTATTTTTTAGGAGATAATATTGTCTCCCAAAATAATACAAAACCTTATAATTGATTTCTAATTTGTAATCACTAGAGCTCAACTAGAATCTGAGTATGTTTTTACATGATTTTACTTTGATCTCTGAATAAAATTTCATGACATGGAGCCCTTTTTATATATCTAAAAATCATACGAACTACATCCACATGAATCTGTCTAAAAGAATCTAGAAAATAATTAACTAAACAAATAACAAAAATGATATAAGATCTAGCATAGTCACTATTAGATAATTCAACTAACCTATGATTCTCCTATATTTGATAGAATCAACTGATGAACCAATACATGTGAAAAAATCTACTCTTGAATCAAATGGTAATCAAATGGTAATTAAATAATATCTCATTTAATAAAGAATAACCATATCTCATGAGGATCTATTGTATATAGTACAAAACTAACTATTAGTAACATGATCCTAAAAGCATAACTGATGATTAATTCCTCCAATAGAGTTTTACAAATACACAAATTATACAAGTAATAAAGATAAATATAAATCTAAATATTGATCACACATGAATTTTATAGTCAATTTGACCAACTAATAATGAAGAAACTACTATTCAAGTTGAATAGATAGGGTTGAATTTTGAAAAGATACATAGACAATTAGATTCTAAAATTATTTTATTTTTTTGTGTATAATGATATTTCTTTAGTATTTGGATAATATTATTTTTGACTCTCGGATGAAAGATAGATTAGTATGAAAATAACTAATATTTTTTTTTGGATAAACTATCACTACCAAGGATGACTTTCTTGTAGTTGTGCCCTTAGTATCTTGCCACCAAAATGACATATTGTTTCATTCACAAATCATTCACACGTCTATTCCTTTTAAACAAAACATTAACTGCCCTAGATTACTACTTTAAGTATGCATTTTTATTTTCTGATCTCTAGCATTTTAAAAATACCAAATAAATGTGATAATACTTACGTTTATAATTTCATCTTCGTTAGCATCATATTCACATTAATTAACATATAACTTCCTACAAATCTAACATATAAAAATCATACAAAAAGAAATAATTCACAGAATTATTACCACTATATGAAACAACTTCACTTGTGTATCCTATGACTTACTTATTATCATCCACCATAACCGATATATGCCTTTAACACTAGTCACAATGGTGAAACCTCTAGATTAAACATTGTATATAACCCCCATATCATTTGAATGTTAGTTATTCTAAAATATACATAATCAACTAATCATAAATATGTTTATGTTTTTAATTTCATAATCATAGTACTCGCAATAATAATCCTTATCTCCTTCATATCAAATATTGTGAGTATGCCTCATAATTTACTTGTCATCATCTACCATGACTAATAAACATAAACCTATGATATAGTAAAAATCATAAATCTCAATTCTAATTAGCATCAACATCCATTAATATTTGAATCAAAAAATTACAACAAATAAAAGTTATATATTCACATCATCATAATGCAAATACATGATATCAATGATATATCCAATGTGTTAGTATTTTTGTAATCACACAAATATTATTACAAATCATATATATATATATATATATGATTTGGGATAATCTACAAGTCAGGTGCTCCCAAATAATGAAAGAAAACAAATATACTATAATAAAAAATAAAAAAGATAAACCAAACCTAAACAACCCCTTCGGGCTGGGGGTACATACCACAAATACTCATCTTGGAGGAGACTGTAATCTATAGAGAGTCTTCACTTTTCGTGAATATATCAATAGTTTGCTCACTAGTTTGTATGCATACAATAATAATCAAACTATCCTAAATTTTTTTTTGAAATTAAGTGGAAGTTAATATTAATATGCTTTATAAACATGTAGAACACCGAGTTGATAATAATGTGGTGAGTTACCGAAATGTCATAATAAAATATTATCAATCTCTTAACTGGTAGGCAAAACTTTTGCAAGTAATGATAAGTTCACTGAAGCTCACAAGTAGCTAATGCTACAGCCCTATATTTTGTTTTTACACTAGAGCTCAAAACAATTGTCAACCACTCAATTTCTAGGAGATGAGAATATCTGCAAAAAAATACAAAAAACCATGGTATCTCTGTATAATTCTATGAGTCCAATAAAAATCTAAACATATTCCCATCTAGCTTGTTCATGATCTCTAAACATAAACCTACCCCCTAAAATTCTTTTGACATACCCGAGAATCCAAAGAACTTTATCCATAAGAATCTATCTAAAAAAATCTATAAAATAACAAACTGTTTGACATAGCGGTGTCAAGTGGGCTGGGCCAGCCTAGACATGGCACGAGACATGGCCCAAAACAAAATGGTCCAGATTCGAGCATGGACCCGGACCATGCGAATCAGAGGCACAGCTCATGCCGTGCTGGGCTGGAACTAGTCGTAACTCGTGCTAGGCTAAGCATGATCAGGTTGCCTAACCCAATTGCACGATCCACTGGCATGATGACCTATGACAGGCATGAGTCAATCACGGGTCATGGGTCACAAGTCATCCCCAATTGGGTAATCACCCAAATTTTTTTTTTTAAATCAAATAAGGTAGGTTCAGCTTAAATGACCCGTCTCATTGTATTTTCATGCAATGGGTGCAATATTAACAGTGATAGGCACAACATGTCACTATCGTTGCATTAAAAAAACAATTTTTTTAATAAAAAAATCTATAACTATCAAATTTATTCTAATGGCTATATGCCAAAAATCCAAAGATTATTAGATTCTTGACCAAAAAAAATATCAAAAAAATTTTAAAAAATAAAAAAATATATGTTTTTTAAAAATATAAAAAAATCTCTATTAATAGATATTACAAATTTAAAAATTTCATTCTTAATTCTAAATATCAATCTCTCCTCTCCTCAGACTCTCTCTCCCCTCTCCTCTAAAATTTTAGTGTTTTTTTTCAATCTTTTATAAATTTTATATTTAATTTAAGCATATGACATATGGAGTACAATTTGCAAATTACAACTAAAAATTTGAGTTGAGATGAAATTTATAAGTAATGCAATACAAAGAAAAATATTTTACAACAAAATAGTTATGATACACATTTTTTTAATTTTTTTATAAGTTTTTAATATGTTTTATTTATAAAATAAAAATATTTAAAAAAATAATAAATAATAAATATAAAAATAATGAATTTGAAATTGATATAGATATAGATAATAACGTAAATTCTATTAAAATGTCCAAGGTAGAAACTAGATTTTCTCCAACGGTCTCGATGCAAATCAATTTGTGACCTAAAAAATAAAAAAGCTAGATAAATTTCATAAGTATGAACGTGCTTAAAAATAATAGAAAAAATTTAAGTGATGTTGAAAAAGAATCAATATAATATAACTATTATTAAAAGACGCACACACACACACACATATAGAAATGCATGTGACACTAACCTCACTCACAAATCTAATGGAGTTATGGCAAGTGTTAGAAAAGGAGACGGGATAAATCTCGAACAAAAAGAAATATCAATTTATAATAACAACTAAAACACTGGAGAAGGTAGCTCAAATAATTAAAAACATCACAGGTTTCATATAAAATAAAAGCATCTTAATGTATCTGGGTTGCCCAATACATGAAGGTAGGCTAATGGAAGAATACCTAAGCTATTTAATGGAGAGAATGAAGAGGAAGATAATAGGATGGAAGGAAGAATTTGGAAAGAGAAATTGTGAATTTCCTGTAGGTAAAGAAAGAAGGAGAGTCAAAACTGTATTGACAAAAATGAAATGCTCTCTGTAAACCTAAAGAAGAGGTAGGATTGAGTTTCTTTAGTTTAGAGGACATAGTCAGTACATGGGCCTGTAAAAGTTGGTGGAAGCTAAAAGAAAATAATAGCCTCTAGACAAGATTTATGCGAGCAAAATACGAATGGAAAAAAGAGATGCACAAGATCACGAAGAAAGCTTCTAAGACCTGGAAGTCCATGATAAAGCAAAGTGTACTGGTGGAAGCACATTCTAGACTAAACAAAAGTGGCTGAAAATAGACTCCAAACACACAAGATAACTTCAAGCTAAAATCAATAAAATAACTGATTAGAAATAAAGGTATGAGACATCTTATTTTTAAATAAATATAAAAAAGTGACACTCAACAAAAAATAAAAATATTAACACAAAAGACTCTCTTAGAAGCCACACCTGTGGATTCTAATATCTAGAAGAAAGGTATAAGAATAGTTTCAAGGTATAAATATTATTTCTCAGCAATAAAAAGTTCAAATTATTTATTCTCAAAAAGAGAAATAGCAAAAGAAATATGAGGTCAACTAGAATCTATTTTTCAAATCCAATTGAAAGAATATAATTTAAAAGATAGTTTTATAAACTGGAGTAGGAATAACTTCACAAACAAAGTTAGCACTTGACTAGGTAAATATTCCAGTGATTGTGATTTGTTATATATGGAAAGTAAGAAATAAGAATAGATTTGAGTGAGTTCGAATGAACTCCCAAGAGATATTAAAAGAGATAAAAAAATATCTCGGGTATTTCAGCCATAAAATCAATTAAAGTTAGTAACGAGGAAACTCTGAAAAACTTGAAAAGAGAATAACACTTGTCATTTAAAAAAGAAAGATGATAGGTCTTAAAAAATATTAAATGGGATAAACCACCAAAAGGTAAGCTAGTTCTCAACACAGACAAAAACTTTAATAGGGATATGTGGGCTGCTAGAGGAGGAGTGATTAGGAATTCACAGGACAAGATAATAAAAATATTCACAATGGCAGGAAGGGCCAAATCAGACTTACATTCTGAGATACATGCCCTTCTTAGAGGGCTTCAAATGTGCAGATAGCTTAAGCAAAAAGATATTCAAATTCAAGTAGACTCGAGGTTTCTAGTTGGGCTAACTTCAAAAAACATAGAATTGAGAAAATATGAAGAGTATATAGATAAAATTAGGAAATATGGAAAATTTGAAAGTTACAATTTCTCACACGTATAGGGAGGCAAATGCATTAGTGGATAAACTAATAAAAAAAGGTATGTACACAGGATCACAAGAATTTGATGGTGAGTTCATTCCGGGTAGATTTAAAGGCTTGACAATGTTAGATAAAATGATTTATCCCCACGTTAGAATCTATAAGGATAAGGAAGCTCTAATTGGCCCCAAGGAAAGAGAGAAGAAGGGAGAAGGGTAAAGAGGATAGCGGTAATGTCTATTCTCTTCCTATTCCGTTTGTTTTTCTAACTTGCAGGTAAAGGCTAAAAGAATGGGTCATGAGTTCTAGAGTAGGAAAGGATAGGGTGAGAAGCAAGACACAAAGAAGAGGATTAGTAATAGGGGATGGGGCAGAAAGCTGCCTTAACAGGCTTACTAAGAATGAGGGATTAACTTCTATATACATGTTAATGTAAGCAGGTTGGCTCTGTAGTTTGTGCTTGTGTTGTATTTTTTGCAGATTAATGCAAGTGTTAGTTAGGTAAACATTACTTAAATACTATTAGAAAGGTTTTCTAGGTCTTGCAGGGTAAGTGACAAGTAAATTCTAAGAGGTAGAATAAAAGTAAAAGAGAAATAAAGGTTAGCATGATAGCAGAAATAGAGGCATCTTGATAAGTTATAACCAGATTAGAAAGAAGCATGAAGATAGCAATACTAACAAGCAGCAACTAGCTGCATGGTAGGTGGCTTCGGAAAGAGGTGCAGTACTTAGAGAAGGGGCAGACACCTCAATTCCTTCCAATACATGGAGTGAAAGCTGATGTATTTTCACTTGAGAATTCTTCTCTTTGAGACACACGCAACAAAACATTTATGAAGTAGATTCTTCCATTTGTCTACTCGTTGGTCTATCATTATACTGATATGATGTTAAAGTTATGTCAATATATTGTTATGATGAATGCTGAAGTGGCTGAGCTTCTATTGCCAAGTATTATGGTGGATATTTCTGCAAGCAAGTTTATTGATCAAAATGGGCATGGAATTAAAGTGTCATATTATATATTGTTCTAAGTTAGAGTATCGATGTATTGGATCAGGTCATAAGAGGGTAAAGAGTAGCAGTACTTAGATTGTAAATAATGATATTTCTCCACCAAAAGGAGGGCTATAAATAAAACTTAAAAAAAATGCATGTGACACTGACTACCTTAAGAGACATATTGATCAATGTACCAAAAAATATGATGTATTAGATTTTAAGCAAACTCAATTAAGCGAATAAGTCTTTTAAGTTGGATCTAGTTTAACTTTGTCAATCCTCTTCATATACCATAAATATTTTAGGAAGAAAAACATAATGAAATTAATTATGATCATAATCTTCTAATTAAATTTTTAGAGGATCATAAGGTTATTAGTATTATGCATATTAACTTTCACCTTGCTTATTATAAAATTCCTAAATTTATTAGTAGAAATGATATAATAAAATATTAAAAGTTAGAAAAATAATTAATAATTAATAAATTTAAGAAATTTATTAAAGTGATATTCGTAACGTCCGATATCTGGACTAGTTGCGGCGATGTATCATTCATATGCATTATCGGTTACTATGTAGATTTATAATAGAAAATTAATAAAAAAATTTTAGAATTTCCTGAAATTCTTAATCCTCATGATAACTCTGCCACTTATAAGTATATGATAAAGATCTTTTATAGAATATAATATAAAACATAAAATATTTAGTATTACTTTTAATAATACTTTAAATAACATAACATTTATTAGTATGCTTATTAGAACTATTAGAAATTAGCCGTTAGATTTTCATGTTATGTATATAAATCATGTAATTAATCTGATAGTACAATGAAATAAAAATAGTTTCCTATGCATTAGAAAAAATAAAAAATTTACTATAATACTTTATAATACCTAGTATACAAAAAATTTAGCAGTTTACGTTTGTCTGAGAGCCTAAATAAGAAAAAATTACAAATAAATTTAAGATACCATTTGACTTACATTTATATTATGTTAGAGTCATGTATTGACTACTAATATATGATATATAACTACATTAATAGTAAGTATGACGAACTTATTTTGATGATTTAAACTGTGATACAAAAATTTATTTTATAAAATTCTAACAATTTTTTATGACATGATGAATATGTGTTGTTTGTGTATATTTCTAGCATTTGCATTACACCCAAGGTGCATATGCAATATTAATAGTATATTTAACAAGTATAGCGACCTTATTATATTTAGTGCAATGATTATTGAGATGAAAATTAAAAATTTAAAATATTAATTTTTTATTTCATCCCTTTATTGCTTGACTATATGTATTTATCCTAGGGTTAAGATCAAAAAAATTTTTTAAATATATATATCTATGTGCATGAACCAGAAACACTAAAATAAATATTTTATTCACAAAAAATTAACTAAATTATTTATATTTTACAATATTAAGTATGATAATTATAACCAAACTCCGAGTACAAATATGAATACCATATTTGAAGATTATAACTTCTCCAATTAGTTAACCAAGGAGCAAATAATAAGATGATCCACCAAATAGAAATGAACTATCATAATACTTAGATACCGATCACTGATCCATCCTATCATATAATGATAATACAAATTTAAATATTTTGATATAATAAAAATCATACGAATTTATTTATCTTGTGCTATCTAAAATAACACATGATCTACTGACCTCTTTGATATTAAGCATAACATCAGAATCTACTTTTTCTATGAAAGTCAATATTATTTTAGATATGAGATCAAGATTGTAACCAAATATCATAGACACTTGTACGCATGAAAAACTAGAAAAAATTAAAATTAGATATTCAGGTTAAAGAATAAGAGATGATGACGGATGATAATTTTCATAAGATATGAAAATCAATAATATTAAAACCACCACTAGCAATACCTACAAATACATATATAATGATGACGATGTGCATTTGCATTTAAGGATAGACATCCTATCACAAGTTAAGGCATAAATCTCTTCCATCATAGTTTATTCAGAATAAGATAATATCTTAGATAATACCTTGAGTATCTTAGTATCGTCAATAAAAAAAAATAAATAAATAAATAAACAAGATGAGTATAGATCCTCTATCCCATCCAGAGAGCGATAGGCATGTCAAGATCCGAGAGACTAACTATGAGATCATCTGACTTCTTGATAGGCTAGCCTTTGATCCGAGAAGGATGGACATGTCTCTCTCTCTTAGTATGGACTCTAAGTCCTAAGTAGTCAAATCTATTAGTTATTAACTCAATGAGCCCGTACTAGTGAAAACTTGTAGACTATTGTATCATCTAGGTCTCAATGATATTTCCTTATTCAAGACCTCACTCTTAAGATTCAACCTAATCTGAATTTATTGGTAGGTATAATGACTCAATGAAAATAATATTATATTGAGTACCAATATGCTTAGATATAACTTATGAAAGACTTTCTCTACTAACTTGTGATATAGGCATAACCATAAATAAGGAAGAAATAATAATGTGTCCAATTACAATATTTAAATTTATACTCTTTATAGGCTCGTTGAAAAATAAGTAACAATTTAAAAAATAATATCAATACTTACCAAAATTTTATGATGAAAAAAACTTATATTCTCTTTGGGCACTATAATATCTAATGAAAGCACATCTAAAGATCTTACATGCAAGTTTTCCCATTGTAAAGAGCGATCAAGAACAAAACAAATATATCAAAAACTCTATGAGACAAGCTAAATAGTCTCACAAGTATATATGATTTCAAAGGGTATATGCTGAAAAATAAGATAAGAGGAATTTGATTGATGAAATAGATTATGATTATAATATTATCTTCACAAAAATATTTTGGAATACTCTTTTCAAGTAGGAGTATTCGAGCAATCTCAATTATATATTTATTCTTCTTTTCAATAATCATATTCTATTGTAGTATACTAGCATAAAAAGCTTAATGTATAATCTTATAATATATACAATAAGTACTAAATCAATTTAACATATATTCTAATAAATTATCATTTTTTTTATTTTTTAATATTTCTATCAAATTAAATTTTTATTATTTTGTGAAAAATTTTTTTAAAAAAAAAACTTATGATTCATCATGAAAAAGTTATATCTATGTTAATCTTAAACAATCAACAATAAAAGTAATTAGATATCTAAATTCCTCTCTGTTCTCATCTCTACTAGATTCTCATAAGTCTGAGTATATCAAATTGAATAATTTTATATTCAAACTAGACTGATATGTAGAATATAAAACTCTAGTAATTAGATATCCTTAAGACTAAGATAAAATATTTTTAACTTGGCTAATGATATATAACTAAACTGAGAATGTACAAATAATAAATTCAAAATACTTGAATATCTAGAGAGAACTTACAATTAGAGAATAAACATAAAATGCAACTTGTTCAACCACAAATAAAATTTTTCTCCGAATTTTTTGATCCTACCAATAAACATCAACAAAAATAAACATCAAGCTGAGATTAATAAAATCCACCTATCACAAACATCTTGCTGCTCACTCTTTTGTTTTATTATTATAGCCCACTCTTTTGGCGGAGGAAAATTATTGTTTACAATCTAAGTAAATCCTTGAACATTATCTTCTGAAATGCCCCCTTTTTGATTATAGCACCAATTGATCTTTTACCTTTCACTCCAGGAAGTAGAAAGAATTGAGGTGTCTGCCCCTTCCCTAAGTACTGCACCTTTTTCCGGAGCCACCTACCATGCAGCAGGCTGCTGCTTGTTAGTATTGCTATCTCCATGCTTCTTTCTAATCTGGTTATAACTTGTCAAGATGCCTCCATTACTGCTATCCTACTAACCTTTATTTCCCTTTTGCTTCTGCTCTACCTCTTAGAATTACCTGCCACTTACCCTGCAAGACCTAGAAAACATTTCTAGTAGTATTTAAGCAATATTTACCTGACTAACACTTGCTTCAACCTGAAAAAAATATAACCCAAACACAAATACAGAGCCAACCTGCTTACATTAACATGTATATAGAAGTTAAACCCCCATTCTTAGTAAGCCTGTTAAGGCAGCTTTCTGCCCTACCCCCTATTACCAATCCTCTACTTTGGGTTTTGCTTTCCACCCTACCCTTACCTAGTTCTAGAACTCATGTTCTGTTTATTTAACCTTTACCTGCAAGTTAGAAAAGCAAACGGGAAAGGAAGAAAATAGAAATTACCTCTGCTATCCTCTTTACCCTTCACCCTTCTTCTCCATTTCCTTGAGGCCAATTAGAGCTTTCTTATCCTTACATATTCTAATGTATGGATAAGCCATTTCATCTAACCTTGCCAAACCTTTAAATCTACCCGGCATGGACTCGCCATCATATTCTTATGATCCTGTGTACATACCTTCTTTTGCTAGATTATCTGCTAATACATTTGCCTTTCTATAAGTGTGGGAAATTGTAGCTTTCAACTCTTCCATATATTTCTTAATTTTATCAATATCCTTTTCATATTTTCATATTTCTAAGTTTTTTGAAGCTAGCCCAACTAGAAACCTCGAGTCTACTTGAATTTGAATATCTTTTAGCTTAAGCTCTATGTACATTTGAAGATCTCTAAGAAGGGCATGTATCTTAGAATGTAAGGTTGATTTGACACTTCCTGCCATTGTGAATGCTTTTATTATCTTGCCTGACAAATCCTTAATCATTCTTCCTCCTCCCACAGCCCCCATATCCATATTAAAGCTTCCATCTATGTTGAAAGCTAGTTTACCTTTAGGTGATTTATCCCATTTAATGCTTTTTAAGCCTTGTCACTTTTCTTTTTTAAATGACAAGCGTCATTCTCTTTTCAAATCTTTCAGTGTTTTCTCATTACTAACCTTAATTGGCTTTATGACTGAAATACCCAAAATCCCTTTTTTTATCTCCTTTAATATCTCTTGGGAGTTCATCGAATCCATTCGAATCTGCTCGTATTTCTTGCTTTCCATATACACCAAATCACAACCAATGGAAGATTATCTCCTAACCAAGTGCTAACTTTTTTTTTGAAGTTAATCCTGCTCCAGCTTATAAGCATATCTTTTAAATTATAGTCTTCCAACTGGATTTGAAAAATAAATTCCAGCGGACCCCATATTTCTTTTACTATTTTTCCTTGAGAGAATAAATGGTCTGAACTCTCGTGATGGCCACAATGCTTAGCTATTGCCGATTCCTAAGACGCCTTTGTTTGAATATTGAAACCATATCCACCATATATTATGCATTTACTACTTTCATTCACAAAGAGGCGTGATAATGGAGTCCGACTTCGACCATCTAACTTTGTCTTTTGTCTTTGCTAGCTACAATAAGTAGGAATTCGGTGCTTATAATGAGATAGGCTTATCCGCCGGAGCTCCTGTGAGACCATAAAAGGACTGATATTAGGCTTTCCCAGGAAAGATCTTTGGGCATCACCATTGAGAAACAACATTCGCACAGTGAAGCTATTCTTATACAATTCTTCTAAATATTAGAGTCCACCGGTATGACTTCTAAGTGAGTCTTTCATGTGAACATTTTCATTTTTTACGGAGTGTCACTTTTCCATAGCCATTTATAAATAGGATGCCTCATACCTTTATTTCTAATTAGTTTTTTTTTGCTGATTTTAGCGTGAAATTACCTTGTGCATTTGAAGTCCATTTTCAGCCACTTCTATTTAGTCTGGAATGTGCTTCCATTAGCTCACTTTGCTTTAACATGGACTTCTAGGACTTAGAAGCTTTCTTCGTGACCTTGTGCACCTCCTTTTTCCATCCGTATTTAGCTCGCATTAATCTTGCCCAGAGGTTACTAATTTCTTTTAGCATCCACTAGCTTTTATAGGCCCATGCACTGGCTATGTCCTCTAAACTGGAGAAGTAACCCATCCTCTTCTTTAGGTTTACAGAGATCTTTCCATTTTTGGCTGTGCAGTTTTGGCTTTCCTTCCTTCTTGCCCACAAAAAAATAGCCATTTCTCTTTCCAAATTCTTAAAAACCTTTACTGGAGGTTGAATGCCTGTAATAATATGTGCAAGTGATCATTGTAATGCGTGTGAAAATTAAAGTGATTCTCCCCCCCAAGCTTAGCATGTCTTCCTTCCATCCTGCTATCTTCCTCCTCATTCTCTACATTAAGTAGCTCAAGGTATTCTTCCCTTAGCCTATCTTTATGTATTGGAAAACCCAGATACATTAAGACACCTTTATTTTGAGTGAAACTTGTAATATTTTTAATTATTTGAGCAACATTCTCCGGTGCTTTAGCTGCTATTATAAACTGGCATTTCTTTCTGTTCAAGATTTGTCCCATCTTCTTTTCCAACACTTGCAATAACTCTATCAGATTTGTGAGCAACTTACTGCTAGTATTCGTGAAAATAATAACGTCATCTGCATAAGCCAAACAACACACCCGATGAGTCTCTTTTGGCTGTCTAAATGCTAGTATTTTTCTTTCTTTCAATTTCTCTTTTAGATTTTGAAGGAATAATTCCAAATAAATATTAAAGAGGTAATGTAATAAAGGAATTCCTTGCCTTTGACCTCTTCCTAGTTTGAACTCCCCTCCTTTTTGACCATTTATTATAATTCTAACCCATACGCTCGATATATATCTATATATTAAATCTATCCAAATTTCTAAGAAACCTATTTTATGCTTTGCATAATATAAAGTTACACATTCCACCTTATCAAAAGCTTTAGATAAGTCAAGTATTAGCTCCGCATTATAGCTTCTAACCTTGGCACCAATATCTCTCATCATTTCTATAGCTAAACTTATGTTTTTCATCATTAGCCTATCTTTTACGAATCCCAATTGCTCTTGTGAGATGATCTTTGGAAGAATATTGGTTAATCTGTTTTGCAATAGATTTACTAAGATATTGTATACAAATTTACAAAGACTAATTTACCAATAGTCTTCATATTTCTGTGGATTTTCTATTTTTGGGATGAGGATAATGAAGAAGTTAGCTTATACTTTTGTGATATCTGCTTCTACGAATATCTATGTGATTGACTGAGTTAAGTCTTTTTTGATGATGGGCCAGTAGTATTGGAAGAAAGTATTGTTCCAACCATCTGGCCCCGCTGCACTTTCTTTATTCATGCTAAAAATTATTGCTTTAACTTCCTCTTATTCCAGGAATTCAGCTAGCTTAGTGTTCTCTTCTAAAATATGATGCTTCATTACCTGCATTAAAGTGCTCCCTCCATTTCCCCCATTCCCACACAAGTGCATCTTAAAAATTCCTCCAAATGAGATTTAATCTCCCTCTCTTTTTTCACCAAGACTCCTTCTGAGTTTCTTATTCTTTTAATTTTCTATTTTTGGTATTTAATTTTTACTATTGTGTGAAAGAATTTTGTATTATTATCTCCTTCCTTGACTCACTTGATTTTAGCTCTTTATTTATAGAAAACCTCCTTCATATGTAATCTAAGTCTTAGTTCAGCCTCTGCTTTATTTAGATCCTGTATATTTTTCTCTTTTTGGTCTCTCTCATATTCTATTTCACACTTTATCACTTTCTCAGCCTGCATGATGTTTTTATTAATATTTCCAAAAATCTTTTTATTCCATATATTCAACCTTATTTTTAATCTCCTCATCATGATAGCTAACAGTTGCAGAGAATTTCCTTCTACATGTTCTAGCCAGGAGTTCCTTACTATGTTTTCGAAATCTACGTGCAGACCACACATATTTGAAATTTAAAACCTTTTACTGGTCTCTGATTTTTCTAGAAGTTCAGGAACATTAGGCTGTGATCAAAACAAGTTCAATTTAAATGTCATACGTGTGTGGCCCCGTATGAAACCATTCCATTTTGCATTATATATGACATTGTCTAATCTTGCCCAAATCATCCCTTGCTTCTTCCGATTATTACACCAATTATATATTGAACCCAAGAAGTCTATTTCCATGAGATTCGCATCACGATTAAATTGTGCCAATGTCTCTGTGTTTGGGGGATGACTCACTCTTTTTTCATTAGTGCTTCTAATCACGTTAAAGTCTCCTCCAATAATCCATGAAAGATTCATTGACTCTACCTCCGACATCTCTTGCCATAACCTCTCTCTCTCTCATTTTTCATATTTTTTGCATATACTACCAAGATTATAGTCTCAGATTCATTACTTACTTTTAAATGTATAACCTGCTCCGTGTCTTTTAAAATTGTAATTTCATACCAATCTTCCAACATAACCCATATTTTCCCATTTAGATTTAATTTGACTTTATCAATTCCCATTAACTTTTTATATTTGTCTAGGTGGCTTTTATCTGTCATTGGTTCAGCTATATTGAGAATTTTTTCTTTATGCATTCTAATGAGCTTATTAATTCTGTTTAAAGACGATGTATTCACCACTTTTGTGTTCCAATAGATGCATCTATCCATTAAAAGTTGATTTTGCTTGTGCACTCGTAATATGTTTCGATGCATGTTTCATTCTCGAGTACTTCTTCATGATCGTAGATGACCTTGTAGAGATGATACCTAGCATTTCTACTTCCTCAAAAAAAAAAAAAATAAAGCAATGAGGATATGATTGAACTTCACGAAAATTGAAGGTGACATGAGCATACTTCATATATTTTATTTCAAGAGAAAAGATACTGGAAACTTCCGAATATATGAAATTGTAGAGCTCAGACAGATACAATCCAAAAATCAAAGGTTCACCCATGGCTGAAATTCCAGTGACACATCACCTATGGTGTTGACGCAATGAGAATAGATGCCTAAACCACTTCTGATTACTGTCACCAAAATTTCAGCAACTTGTTGTCCTACCGTGAAAACAGCTGCCGTCACTTGCCGACAATGACACTTTGGCATCCAGGTAATGGGCGTCGATGCCAAAACAAACATCATTTTTTGTTCTTTTCTATCACACACAATGGGTGTGTAATAGTAAAGTTAGCGTATAGTGTGTGCAACTTAACACACTAAAATTCCTCTTAGGATTAATTCCTCTAAGGGAATGTATTGATACCATGAAAAATTTAACACAATAAAATACAAATTCTAAACAATAATACACATGAAAATTTCCTTATATAAAGAGCAAACTAATTGGGGCAGCGCATAGGTTGAGAACTCATATCAAACATAAACAAGTAATAAAACCAATAATATTTAAGAAAAAAGAAATATCTACTGTTACATTAAAAAAGTTTTGTTTACATTGTATGAAAAATATTCCATTTCTACATATTAACATCATATCATGGCACTCCCAAATTGACACTAACAATAAGTTAGTATCACAGATAAATAATTTCACACTAATAGTGAGTTGGTGTCACTCAAAAATATTCTCTATAAGGCCTTTCTTTTTCTATTTTCTTCCTTGACACGCATATTGTTGGTGTCCACACACCATTTGTATTACCGTGCACTTTAATTGTGCAAGGTGCTACTGGATGAGAGAAAAGGAGGGGGCACAATTCCTTTGCATCTTCTTATATTGTGCTATCACAATGCACTTATTTTCTCTCTCTCTCTCTCTCTCTAGAATTTTAGGGTTTGCACTTAGCACTCCCTAAGATTTTGACGCTAATATCATATAAAGTTTAAAGCAACAAAAAATAAATTACAAAAAACTACATAGAAATCATTCTAATATGAAATGTACAGGTCACATTATATAATGAGCTGGTTAAATTTGGGCAACCCACATGATGGGTACTATCCATATTACATAAATAACATAAAAAAGAAAAAAAAACAAGATAAAAACACCAACAAATAAATATTTTACTTCCTCCAAATATAATATAATACAATGATCCTATATCCACAATGTACCAAACATGGTACACTCACTGTGCACATTGGTTATTCCTAACATGTGCGCAAACTCTTGTGCACACATTGTCATACACATGCAATAATCTGGCATCCACAAATCACCAAACATGGTACATCACCAAACATGGTACATCACCAAACATGGTACATCACCAAACATGGTACATCTATTGAGCACCCTAGTTGCGCCAAACACGCACATGAACATGATCTTGTACACACTATTACACACAATGCACTTTCTATGCACTATATATGTCGGATGTGTACTGTGCTATTACAATGCATGCTCTCTCTCTCTCTCTCTACAAATCCTAGGGTTTGTATTTTATAGGATCTTGACCTGTGTTGCACGGATACGCCTAAGTGCTGCCGTGTCCACATGTCCGACACGTGGATACGGCGACACGGGTCGGACATGCGTCCGATAGGCCAGGGATGGGTTTTGGAATCTGTATTGGAAGGGGGAGAGTTCGAAAATCGGGTGGGGGGTTGGGTTCGGGAGGGGGGAGGGGGTTTCGGGAGGGGGGGGGGAGGGGGTTTCGGGAGGGGGGGCGGAAGGGGGGGGGGGAGGGGTTTTCGGGAGGGGGGGGGAGGAGGAGGGGGAAGGTGTTAGAGGGTTTAAATTTTTTTTATATTATTTTAAAATACAGAATTTTAAATTATTTTAAAATACCTAATATTTATAATTAATAATTTTTTTTTAATTTTATTTTTTTTATCATGACGTATCCTAGCCATATCCGTATCCTAGTTTTTTAGAATTTGCCGTGTCCCCGCATCTTGCCGTGTCGTATCCCCGTGTCCGTATCCGTGTCCGTGCAACATAGATCTTGACTGTGATACCATGATGAAAATAAACTCAAATATAAAAAAAAAATTAATAAAAAATAATGTATAATTGTGTGCTCTTATATAATGGTCAAAGTGAATTGAGACAACTTACATATCAAGTTCTCCCATTCAAAATGAAATAAAAAAAATAAAAAAAAATCATAAATTAGAAACAAATTAAAACCGCTACAAATTATTTTTAAATCATGTACAAATACATAATACAGAATCATGACTATAACATACAAATATATCTACATTAATTACATTTTATTAGAATTCGAATCAAGATTAATCACACCCTACTACATATTACAATTTAAAATTGTTGATATCTTCTTCGAATTCTTGAGAGGACCTAAACATATTTCAAGTCTAAAAACTTTATGACAAGACATTCATATACTCGTTTGAGAGATAGCATTGTAAGTTATATATTTTATTCAAATGTCCTCATACCCGTGTAGTATTTAATTTATGAATGAATTATGTAACATGTTCTTTATTTATTGGGAACATTTTTATGTATGATAACATTTATACCTAATGACTCACTCCCAAGTTCTAAATGACAGTTACTTTTCATTTGATATCAAAACAACAAGAATAAAAGTTCTAAATTATACACAACAAGAATAAAAGTTCTTTAACCCAAATCAATTAGATATCAAAACTAACATAAGCAAGAAAAAATTCCATGAAAACCATGAAACACACTACTTTAAACGAGAATGTAATAGATCATAATTAATTCAATTACTTGAAGTCCATCTCCCAATATTTTCACTTTAGTTTTGAGCTGAGTCATCTTTATGTCATTTAAAGTTTCAACCTGTTACCAGAGAAAATATATAATAAGAAAAAACAAATACAATAACATAAAAGACTTGTTCAATATGTGTACATAACTGCTTGTAAAAAAAGAATTATCTACCAGAGAAGTATTTGCTATGTAAATGTGATAAAAAATATATATGTTTAATAAGGCAGTTAATAAAATATGATCAACACAAGCAATAACTTAAAACCATTGAATCATAATAAAAAAAATTATTGGTAACAAAGTGTGATAAAAAAAATCATATGTGACTATAAAAATAAAAACATTGAATGATTTATTTTAGTTTTAATAAGATACCTCGTCTATAGTTCTATTGCAAATTATCTTTGTTGTTTTTGTGTTTTTATGAAGGGTGCACCCAACTTATAGTATACTTCAATCTCTTTCTTTTGCTATAATATACAATTTAATGAAATTCACTATAATGGAAAGAAAATTATTTAGACTCAATAAATAGTCAAACAACAAACTATAATCTATAAAAAAAAAGATTGAAACAATCCACATGTCAAACATTCCCTCATGAAAGGAAAAACATAACAAATAAATACTAAAGAAACTACAACACTCTCAATCTATTTCTTTCGCCATAAATAATAAAAAATGATTTACTCTCAATGAATGATCAAATAATAAACCCTAGCCCATAAATAATAATAAACAATTGAAAAACTTCCATGTTAGATACTCACATCATAAAATAAAAAATATAATAAATAAAAACAAATAAAACAACATCCACTCGAGTTGATACATCAATGCATATATGTAGTTTAATGTGTATGTTATTTTTTTTATTTTTTATATTGTTCAAGATAACTTGCCCAACTTCTCAATCTCTTTTTGTCTCTCATTCCCCTCCCTTCTCTCTCTCTCTCTCTCCCCCTCCCTCCTCTCTCTCTCTCTCTCTCTCTCTCTCTCTCTCCCTCCCCCTCCCTCTCTCCCCTCCATGAAACAAAAGTCCTAATCAACACCACAACTTTTCAAGATAGAACGTAATTAAAATCAAACAAGGCATCAAAGCAATAATTAGATTGTTAAAAGGAGCATTTAGCTATGTTGGTGGTAATGCTTTTTCATCAAAGTCGATGATAATGTGCGCCAACATATGGTTGAATAGGTTTTTATTCAAATTTATAATCTAACATTAAACAAATATATATATACCATGAATAATCATTAATAAAAATAACCAAATATTAAATTAACAGGCATGATTGAAAATTCTAATATACTTTCATAACTGATAAGTCTCACATTCTATAGGAAAAATACTCTAAAAATTAAAATAAAATATCTTCAACTTGAACAATAAAGAGTGATCAAGTTGAGAACATAATTAAATATTTAAATGTACTTAAACATTAAGAAATAAATCTCACAAGAGAAAAAATATATAATCAATCATGTTCAATCCCAATTAAAATCTTAAAATTGTTTGATCCGGAAAAAAAATATCAATAAATTAGAAAATAAAATCAAAATTAAGTTGCCAATATAAAATTAATTCACTGAAAATAGACTTATTAAAAAGTTAGGAATAAACATAATACATTCCAAAAATAAATGATCAAACTAAATACTACCATCTTCAATGATTTTATAGGATTAGTCATTGAATACAATAATTTTTATAGAATTAGAAAAAAAAATTAATGAATAATAAATAATGACCAATATAATAAGTACTAGCTCATGTGTCGAACATCTTAGAGTCTGAGTAGTATGCATGTGTGAAAAAAATCAATAATACATGAAGAAAGTAAAATATTCACCTCTGACTAAAAGAAAAATTTCATATACAGCTCTCTAGTAAGTATCAGGGTAGATAAATACTATAAGATCCCCTACATGACTTCGATAGTTAATTTTCACAATACTGAATAGAAATTTAGTTCTCACCACTGAAAATAACTAACACCAATCTTTAGCGTGTTCATTCTTCCTAAAATATGTAAACTATCGAAAGAGTCTCATATGCTTGCATACTAATACCACTACATAAATTGGCCCCAATTCAAGTTTTTATCTAAAAAAAAAAAGAAATAAAGTTTTCTCAATTCGAAATACTAAATATATCAATCTTCCAAAAATTCTACCACCATTAATTTAAGGTTTTGTGGGTCCTCTTTTACTGCCTAATTATGGATTATGCCAAGAAATTCAAATTCAGCCACTGCTTGATTTTGAGATTTCTAAGGTCCCATTGTTTAGCCGAAAATGGATTCTAATGAAACAAAATCTGCCAACATGCACATACTATTGCCAGAATTTCAATGACATCCCCCTCCATGGCATTAACACAGTGGGTGTCGATGACTATCGCATATAGTGGATTTGCAACAAAAGTAACTAGGGCACAATCATGTATCACCATCAACTCGTGCATACATTCACTATAACATATACATATATGTGCACTATGCTGGTACAATGCACCGATTTATCATCTTTCTAGGATTTGTAACATTTACACACCCTATGGTTTATTTTTCCTTGAGATATTAGCTCAGAATAATGTTAAACATCTCATTGAGACAGCTCACATATTGGATGCTCTAATCAATATCATAATAAAATAAAAAATGTAACAATAATAAAGGAAAAATAAAATTGAAAAACTACAATAAAGGTTTTAATTATAAATTATATTTCTAGACATAAGAGAAATTTATTCACCTTTTATCCAAGACTTTTAAGTCTACTTATTTTATTCACGATATCCCTATAAATAAAAAGAAGATTATTACATGTGTCATCAATTGCATTTTCATTAGTACCTCATCACTAGGATGATCATTACGAGTGCAAATATGTTATTTATTGAAAACAAGTTATTTTTCAAAGAATCAATCCAAGATAATGAACCTTCTGGCAAGCGACACCATAGTTATTTTTCAAACAAATTATTTTTCAAATAAGTAATTTTTCAAACAAGTAATTTTTCACATATTTGTCCAATAGTTACTCCTCGCATAGATGTAATAATTATTGCTCTTGGCCCTGCATCTGATACTACTAGCACAACTAATTTTTATGTTAGTAGTGAGATATCCCCTAGAGTTGTGTGTTAGGAAAAAAAGACCAATATAAATATTCTACTGGACAAGAGATGTGAAGCTTCCCAAAAATGAGAGATAAGACTTAAGAGATTTGATAATCACAACCCAATAAATAAGTGTGTGACTGCATCAAATAAACTAGTTCAAAGTAGAAACTTAGACCTTCTGATTACTCTACGGAAGAAACCAAGAATGTGCTCAACCAAACATTCATTATTACAAGTATTTTTTTTTATTTTCATTTTAATACTATGTATTCTAATTTTTCATCATCTCTTAATCTTGACATGATCTCCGATATCCTTTTCGAAGCACTTAATCATCTAGAATAATAACAAACTATATTAAATAAACTAAGTATATTCAAATCTAATAATACTTAGTATCTCATTGCAAAACTTTCAAGAAAACTATTAGTAGGATACAAATAAATATACAATATTGAATATTATACCTAAATGAATGATTGATTAGTTCAAAACCAGGTTAATAGCTAATAAATTTTTACAAATTTATGATATTAATAATTAAAATACCTTTTTTTACTAGGATCAAGATAACCACAATTAAATTGTTACTTTCTATTCTTGTATTTCATAATTGAATTGTATATTAGTTGAATGTGAGCAATACATGTATTCATGATGATCTTGGAAAAAATATATTTATATAATAATCATCATCTTTTACTATTGCTAAAAGTACACACAAGTATAAATTGCTAAAAAATTTTTATGATTTAAAAGAATCTCTCTATACATAATTTTATAAGTTCACTTGTCCATTTAACATCTTTAGTGTTGCAATTACAACTTTATAGTCTTTTTGTTCCTTTTTAGTATATTATTGATGGGAGCACATCATCTGTGAGTCCCAACCATATTTGCTTATTAGAGCTTAGTTTGTTTATTTTATTATTAATTATAATTATATTATTTTTTATTGTCATGCAACATAACATGGTATCAGAGCGACATCCTAGGAAAAAAAAAATAGGGTGTGTGTGGGTAAGGACTTGGAACTCTAGAGGAAAGGCACACTTACTGTGAACCAACCCTTGCTGAAAGAGTTTCATCACTAAAACTTCGGCGACGATGGATCAAGGTAGGCACTGCAGAGACAAAGTGGTACAACAAACATGAGGTGATTGGCATGGTAGGTTCCTAGTGATTGGTGCGACTAACATGCAGTAGTTGACATGGCAAACAAGTCGTGGTTGGCATCAATAGCAATAGCAAGCACGAGCGAAACCAAATAGATTTCAATTATGTTGGGGAATCCCTAATTTAGGGTATGGGGAAATCAATTAAGGGTTTGGGAAATTTTGATTTTAAGAAATATCAACAGTAATGAGAAATCATATTTTTTTGGTAGAAATCTTAATTCGAGGCAGCTCACTTTGAGAGAAATTAGGATTTTCACAGTAACATTAATTTGGTGCAATTTTCTCTTGCACTGTATAATAAGTATAAAAAGATATTATAATAGCAGACCTTAAATTAGTGTATAAACTTCATAAATATTGATAACACAAGAAATAATTATTAGGAATTATTTTAGAGAAAACACCAAAGTACCACACATAAATAGGTTGTCTTCTAGAACTATTTAGAGACCCTCATATAGTTTACACACTATTACACTTATACTTACTAGAGAATAATATATATAACTCATCTTTTAGACAATAATAAATCCTTCTCATTCTTTAAGTATTATTTGTCGTTTCACTTAAAATATTATTTTTGATTCATTGATTATTTACGCATGTATTAATATTTAGATTACTAATAATTATATTTAATATATTATCTTTTTTGTTTTGAAAATATTATTGAATCTAACAAAAAATTATTAGAATTCAAAGGTATCGAGGATAATCTCTAATACCTAATACAAAGAATCGAGACGATCATAATCCTCCAATACCAAATGTTATGTTCTCGATAGTACTAAAAATAATTTAACTTGAAGTGTTAAACAAGTTGTGCTAGTACAACTCTAAAAATAAGTATCCCGACATGATTTATTGGCCCACCTTTTGCTCGAGTCATGCCTGGTCATTCCAAGCCAGGTCAGGACTAGCCAGATTAGCCTAGGTTCATTCTAGGCTAGCCTAGTTTAGCCATAGCTAGTCAGGCAGAAACTAGCCCGCATGGGCAGGCATACCAGGTCATGCTGTGCAGAATTTCCTAAGGCACCTGGGCCGGCATAACGCTAGTCAGAGCATGGCTCTGAACTAAGTCGTTCCGTGCTCAGGCTACTTAACATAGTTGACACCACTAAATCCATATCATATATTAGGAGTCAGGATGATGGTTGGGGTTTAGAGTTTTTGAAGAATAACACATACATACATTCTAGCCTAGTTTAAAAGAGAATTCCTTTCTATACCTTTTGAAACACGACAACTCTCTTTCATTTAAAAAAAATTACATAAAAAAGAAACAAAAAAAATCTCTAACTTAAATTATTAATCACGATAGTACATAACCTACTACAACATTAATCATGTCGTGATTTTACAGAATAAGTTGTGACTCAAATCTTTAAGCTATCAATTACAATAACACAATATATTACAATTTTATTTTAAGTCAAAACATATAACGACTTCAAAGAACAAATACCTCAATTTTCCATTAATTCCTTCTTAGAAACAAAAGATCTAATTTCAACTATAATAGCATTTCCCAACAATTTGTAAAAGCTTCCATATATTGCTCTTTGAATAATTACCATTAATCCACATGTCATTCTACAAAACTTATCATTACAATTAAACTTCATACCAACATCAATCATCACTCTTATAAAAATTAAATTTTTACTTAAAGTATATTATATGTATGAATGTCAGAATAAATTTAAATATTTTAATATGCATCTTCATCTTCATCTTATCATAACCAACTATCTTAATCATTAAACTATTTTCAAACATCACCTACATCATAATACTCATCAAGTCTAAACTAGCTTCAATGAAGAATCATGATATGATATGCTTGTATCGATGAATCAGGTTTCCTCATCAACATGAGCACCACAGACCTTGACAAAATATAAATTTCCACTAGTAGATAACTTCTTGATTGTCAAGCCAACTCTCTCTTGGGTCTCGACATCAGTTGGCAATCTTTCAAGACTCTGACAATCTTTCTTTAAATGCCCGAGTATACAACACTACTAGTATTTCATCTATAGCTTATCCACACTCTTTGATCTTTATGTTAACTTGTATACACTTCCAGACTAGTTCATATTTGTGTTTTCAGTCCTCACCATAGTTATGAAAGGCGCGCCTAAAGCTCAGGCACCACCACTCCCGGGAAAAACGCATCGTTTCAGGCGAGGCACAGGCGGGTGAGGCGCAGCAGGTGTCGACTTTCAGTTTCGGCGGCGGCAGGCATCGAGCCAAGTACGCCCTTCTTCTCATTTTTCCTCTTCTTCTCCTCTCCTTTTTTTTTGCCGGATTCGCCGTCGGAAATGGGAAAATTTCATCGGAGAAGAAGGGCACAGCAACGGCGGGAGAAGTAGCGAGAGGCGGAACCAGGCGAAACGCAGGAGGAGCACGTCGGAGAAGATGACTTATTCGGCTGATCCAACCTAAAATGACATCGTTTTGGGTTGAGTTATATTTTTTTTAAAATCAAAACAACCCAAAACAACAACGTTTTGGGTTGGTTTTGATTTTTTTTAAAAAACAAAACCCTCAAAACGACATCGTTTTGAATTTCTGATTTAAAATAAAAAATGTCACCTCTAAAACAACGTCGTTTTGGTCTTCCAGGAACCAAAACGAGGCCGTTTTGGAGTTTTGTGATTTTAATCCCTATAAAACCCCATCTTTCTCGGGTTACACCCTAAAACCCTCAAAACAACACTCCCAAAATACTCTTAAGGTTTGATTGAAGAGGAGAGAAGAAGAAGAGGCTCAATATTTTTTTCATTTTACCTATTTTGGTTGTAAAAAAATTCTTCAAAAGACAAAAAAACATTTAAAAAAAACATAAAAACTAGGTGAAAATTTTTTGAATAATACTTTGAAAAAAATATGTAATTTTCAAAAAACTAATGAAGAAAAAAGGGAAAAAAATTCTGAAAATTAACGAAAAATAGAAATAAATCATAAAAAAAATTATGAAAATTATAAAATAATTAGAACAAAAATTATAAATAGTTTTAGTTGTTTAGCAAAGATTGAGTATGTTTATAATTTATAGATTTATATTATATAATATATTATGTATATGTTTTCATTTTTTTCTTAATATATTTGTTATTTTATTGTATATTTGTTGTAAAGATATATAAAAATGGACAAAGAGATTGAAGTTGAAATAGATGCCTCAAGTAGATAAAAAGATCCGAGATAAAAATATGTTCATTTATTAAATGAGAAAGATACATATACATTCATTTGTATTTTTTGTGATAAAGTAACTAAAGGAGGTATTTATAGACAAAAGTAATACCTTGTTGGAGGGTTTAAAAATTTAAAAAAAGTGTACAAGATGTCCCGAATATGTTAGAAAAGAAATAGAAGATTATATGCTAGCCAAAAAAACTTAAAAAAATCAAATAAGTTTTGGAAGTCATAATGTGAATGAGGATATGTTTAGGTTCCAAGATAAAGATGATGAAGACCCGGAGATTACTAACAAAAGGGGAAGAAAAGATATTTCTAGTGGTGGTAGCAATGGAGGGGGAAGTGGTGTTGGTGTTAGTGGTAGTTAAATAAAGAGAATGAGGCAGAAAAGTCCTATGGATTATTTCTTTACTCCTAATCCAGAAATGATTATTCAAAATAGAAAAAATACTAAAACTACTATCAACAATGCATACAAGAAAGAGACCAATGAGAGAGCTGATATACTATTTTGTAGATGGATGTATGATGCTGCGATTCCATTTAATGCAGTGAACTATGCTAGTTTCCAACCAATGCTTGAGGCAATTGGGCAATATAGTATGAGTTACAAGGAACCAAGTTTTCATGATGTAAGGGTTACTAACCTCAAGAAAGAATTGACTCTCACAAATACTTCAATGGAGGTTCATTTCACAGAATGAAAGCAAAATGGATGTTCAACTATATCAGATGGATGGACTGATAGGAAAGAAAAGTCATTGATGAATTTCTTGGTGAATTTCATGGTGAATTCTTCAAGAGGGACCATGTTTATGAAATCTATTGCTGCTTCTTCTATGATCAAGATGGGAGAGAAATTATTTGAATTACTTGATAGTTGGGTTGAGGAAGTTGGTGAAGCCAATGTTTGACGAGTGATAATAGATAATGCTTCAAATTACGTGACGATAGGTACTTATAATTTAATTTCAAATTTTTATTTACTTATTTATGTAAGTGATTACATCTATTATCTATTTATTATGTGTTTAAATTATGTAGGGAGGTTGTTGGAAATAAAAAGATCATATTTATATTGGACACCATGTGCTGCACATTGTCTTGACTTGATACTAGATTATATTGGAAAACTACCACACATCGAGAAGACAATATGGAGGGCCATATCCATAAGCAGCTACATCTATAATAGAAGGGGTTTGCTCAACATGATGAGGTGATTTACTGAGCAAAGGGAGTTGTTAAGGCCTGCTAAAACTCAGTTTGCAACGGCCTTTATTACCTTATCCCATATCAATGAACAAAGAAACAACTTAAGGAAGATGTTTACTAGTTCAGATTGGACGGAAAGTAAATGAGCAAAAGAGAAAAAATATAGCCAATATAATTTTCATGTCTTCTTTTTGGAATACTATAGTGTTTTGTTTGAAGGTGTCAGGCCATCTTGTACGTGTGCTTCGTTTGGTGGATGGTGAAAAGAGACCTCTTATGGGTTACATTTATGTAGCCATGAAAAAAACGAAAAAAATCATCATCAAAAACTTTAATGGGAATGAAGAGAAGTTTAAAAAAATCATAGAAATTATTGATAGGAGGTGGGAGGTTCAACTTCATCGGCCTTTGCATTCAGCTGGGTATTTTTTGAACCCACAATTCTATTATGATACAAAAGGATTAAGAATTGACCTAGATTCAAAAATCTTTGAAGATGTATGTAGTTGTATTTCAAGATTGGTGAAAAACAGAGATGAACAAGATATAATTATATCACAACTCGATTTGTACATGTATGCTAGAGACCTTTTTGGTAATGAGTTTGCCATTAGAACAAGGAAGACTAAACCTCCAGGTTAGTCCTTTAGTTTTTTTAATTAGTGCATTGAAATTATTATATATGTTTGGTTAAAATAGGTAAAATGTTCAACTAATAATTTATTTATATTAATTATAGCTGAATGGTGGGGTATATTTTATTCAAGTGCTAGAAGTTTGCAAAAGTTTGCATTGAGATTTCTTAACCTAACATGTAGTGCATCAGGTTGTGAAAGGAATTGGAGTATCTTTGAGAATGTAAGTTACTAAAGTAACTACATGCAATTAAATTTGCGTCTTTAAGTTACAACATTATTTAATGTAACTTAGATTTTTCAAAACTAAAACATTGAGATATAATCATGAAAACTATTTGTTTTTTCAGATTCATAGCTAGAGGAGAAATAGGTTGGACCATCATCGCTTGAATGATTTGGTGTACATTAAGTACAACCGAACCTTGATGAAAAGATACACTAAGCGTCATACCATTGATCCCATTATCTTAAAAGAAATAGATGATAGCAACGAATGATTGATGGGAAGAATGGAAGATAAAAATGTTACAGAAGATAATTTGGTATTTGAAGGTGATGATTTAACATGGGGTGATGTAGCAAGAGCTTGTGGAGCTGAGGAGCTTAGGATATATACAAGAGCTAAACCAAGCAAAATACAAACACCAACACCAAAACTAAAGTCAAGACCATCTAGCTCTAAACATACTCCTACTCTTGCTTTGATTGATGAAGATGAAGAGATGATCTATTCATCGGGAGAGAAAGATGAAGAGGGAGAATGAAAGATTGATGATGGGGATGATTTTTGATGAAGACTTTCTTGATTTAGATATAGATATAGATACATGAGTATTTATTTTGTTTTAGAACTTTGAATGCTTATTATTTTGTTTTGAAACTTTGAATGTTTGGATGATGGGAATACTAGTAATATTTGATTTTTATCTTTGATATTCTTTATTTTATTATTAGATGAAAATTAAAGATTATATTTAGTAAAATGTATAATTTTTATGTGTATTAGGCGGGGTGCGCCTCAAATAAAAAAGCCGCACCTCAAGTGCGTCTTGTGCCTTAAGGCCCCAAAAGGCTTTGGCGCCTCAGTGCACCTTAAATAACTATGGTCCTCATTCTTATAAATAATACATATTTATAGTATTTTCCCATTCTTTTCCTTTTATATCCTTCGAAAGTAGAACTACAACTACTATTTTATAGTATAATCCTATAATACCACTACCAATGACAAAAAAAATCAAATTATCCCACATATCAAATAGAGAACAAAGAAAAATAGCAGTTTTATTATCATCACTGATCTCATAGCCAACAAATAATAATTAACTGATCAGTATCTAAAACTTATAAAATTCCATTCTTAGAAATTATTGATTGACGAACAACTTGCTCTGAAAGAGTATCTTCAATTTCATCCATAAGTACGTGGTTATCTCACCAGAAACATTCACCAAAACTTCATCTTTCAAACATAGTCGAATCAAGCCTCGTACTCTCCAATCTACCTTGTCCATTTGACAATTTCCACAGATGATATCATTGATTTCTGAACATAGTTCGAATATTCTATAGCGGGCGAGAAATCATTACTAACAAGCGAATCTTCTATTTTCAACTTGTATAATTTGAAATCATTCCCTGTGATTTTATCAACTTTAACCCTAGATGTAAAACTCATCATGATATGATTCACACACCAAATCTTATTCTAAATACCAAATATAAAAATTCAAAGATATGGAGGATGATCTTCAATGCCTAATGTTAGGAATCATGGTGATCATAATACTCTGAAACCAAATGTTAGGTTCTCAGTAGTACCAAAAATAATCCGCCTCAAATACTAGAAGTTTGAGTTTACGATTCCAAAGGAGAAAAATTAATCATAAATAGAACTCTCATAAAAGAAATACATACACATCACAAAAGAACTCATATAAGAAACACATACACACCACAAGAGGACTCATAGAAAAAACACATATACACTAGAAGGAAAGAGGAAATATGAATGAGAGAGAAGAAGATGAGAGAAGAGAATTTTTTTTCCATTCTATACCTTTTGCAACATCACTATTCTCTTTCATTTACAAGAATTTAAATAGTAAGAAAGAAAAAAAAATCTCTAAGTCTAAGTTGTAACAAAATATAACCAACCACAACTTCATTCACGTTACTATATCACAAAACATATTATAATTTAAACTCTTATGTCACCATTCACAATAACACAAAATATGTCATAATCTTATTCTAAATCAAAACACGTCACGACAGTAAAGAACAATGTCGCAACTTCAATTATGCCATGACATCAAAAAACAAGATTGCGACTCAAATCCTTTGAACTCCACGTTGCAATACTATATACCATATTGCGACTTCATTCATATTGTAATACCATAGAATATGTCATAACTTAAATATAAGAGACTTCTAGTCATAACATAGTTATTTAAGGCATAAGACGCACTGAGACGCAAAAGTCTTTTGGGGCCTTAAGGCGCAAGTCGCCCTTGAGGCGCGAGCTTTTTTATTTGAGGGGCACCTAGCCTAATACACATAAAAATTATACATTTTACTAAATATAATTTTTAATTTTCATCTAATAATAAACTAAAGAACATCAAAGATAAAAATCAAATATTAATAGTGCTCTCATCATCTAAATATTCAAAATTTCAAAACGAAATAACAAGTATTTAAAGTTCTAAAACAAAATAAATACTCATGTATCTACATCTAAATTTAAATCAAAAAAGTCTTCATCAATATCATCGCCATCATCAATCTTCCACTCTCATTTAATAAATGAGCATATTTCCATCCCGGATCTTTTCTTCCACTTGAGGCATCTACTTCAACTTCAATCTATTTGTCCATTTTTATGTATCTTTACAACAAATCTACAATAAAATGATAAATATATTAAGAAAAAAATAAAAACATATACATAATATATTATATATTATAAATCTATAAATTATAAACATACTCAATTTTTGCCAAACAACTAAAACTATTTATAATTTTTGTTCTAATTGTTTCATAATTTTTATAATTTTTTTCATGATTTTTTTCTATTTTTCGTTAATTTTCAGAATTTTTTTCACTTTTTTCTGCATTAGTTTTTTGAAAATTACATATTTTTTTCAAAGTATTATTCAAAAAAAATTTCCCCTAATTTTTAAGTATTTTTTGAAAAATTTTTTTTACATTTTAAAGAATTTTTTCACAACAAAAATAGGTAAAATGAAAAAAATATCTTTTGGGCCTCTTCTTCTTCTCCTCTCCTCTTCGAATCCAGCCTTAAGAGTGTTTTGGGAGGGTTGTTTTGAGGGTTTTAGGGTGTAACCCGAGAAAGAGGGGGATTTTATAGGGCTTAAAATCACAAAACTCCAAAACAACGTCGTTTTTATTCCTGTAAGACCAAAACGGCATCGTTTTGGAGATGACGTTTTTTTATTTTAAATCAAAACCTCAAAACGACGTCGTTTTGAGGGTTTTGTTTTTTTTTTTTAAATCAAAACCAACCCAAAACGACGTCGTTTTGGGTTGTTTTGATTTTTAAAAAAATATAACCCAACCCAAAGCGACGTCGCTTTGGGTTGGATCAGCCGAATACGTCATCTTCCCCGACGCGCTTCTCTTGCGTTTCGCCTGGTTCCGCCTCTCGCCACTTCTCCCACCGTTGCTTTGCCCTTCTTCTCCGATGAAATTTCCCCATTTCCAACGGCGAATCCGGCAAAAAAAAGGAGAGGAGAAGAAGAGGAAGAAGGAGAAGAAGGGCGTACCTGGCTCGACGCCTGCCGCTGCCGAAACTGGAAGTCGACGCCTGCCGCCGCCGAAACTGGAAGTCGACGCCTGCCGCCGCCGAAACTGGAAGTCGACGCCTGCCGCCGCAGAAACTGGAAGTCGACGCCTGCCGCCGCCGAAACTGGAAGTCGATGCCTGCCATCGCAGAAACTGGAAGTCGACGCCTGCCGCCGCCGAAACTGGAAGTCGACGCCTGCCGCCGCCGAAACTGGAAGTCGATGTCTGCTGCCGCCGAAAGTGGAAGTCGACGCCTGCCGCCGCCGAAACTGGAAGTCGACGCCTGCTGCCGCCGAAACTGGAAGTCGACGCCTGCCGCCGCCGAAACTGGAAGTCGATGCCTGCCGCCGCAGAAACTGGAAGTCGACGCCTGCCGCCGCAGAAACTGGAAGTCGACGCCTGCCGCCGCAGAAACTGGAAGTCGACGCCTGCCGCCGCAGAAACTGGAAGTCGACGCCTGCTGCCGCAGAAACTGGAAGTCGACGCCTGCCGCCGCCGAAACTGGAAGTCGACGCCTGCCGCCGCCGAAACTGGAAGTCGACGCCTGCCGCCGCCGAAACTGGAAGTCGACGCCTGCCGCCGCCGAAACTGGAAGTCGACGCCTGCCGCCGCCGAAACTGAAAGTCGACGCCTGCCGCCGCCGAAACTGAAAGTCGATGCCTTTAGCCGCCGAAACTGAAAGTCGACGCCTGCTGCCGCCGAAACTGAAAGTCGACGCCTGCCGCCGCCGAAACTGGAAGTCGACGCCTGCCGCCGCCGAAACTGGAAGTCGACGCCTGCCGCCGCCGAAACTGGAAGTCGACGCCTGCCGCCGCCGAAACTGGAAGTCGACGCCTGCCGCCGCCGAAACTGGAAGTCGACGCCTGCCGCCGCCGAAACTGGAAGTCGACGCCTGCCGCCGCCGAAACTGGAAGTCGACGCCTGCCGCCACCGAAACTGGAAGTCGACGCCTGCCGCCGCCGAAACTGGAAGTCGACGCCTGCCGCCGCCGAAACTGGAAGTCGATGCCTGCCGCCGCCGAAACTGGAAGTCGACGCCTGCCGCCGCCGAAACTGAAAGTCGACGCCTGCCGCCGCCGAAACTGAAAGTCGACGCCTGCCGCCGCCGAAACTGAAAGTCGACGCCTGCCGCCGCCGAAACTGAAAGTCGACGCCTGCCGCCGCCGAAACTGAAAGTCAACACCTGCTGTGCCTCACCCGTCTGCGCCTCACCTGATGCGAGACGTTTTTCTAGGAAGTGGTGGCGCCAGAGCTTTAGGCGCGCCTCAGACGCGCCTTTCATAACTATGAATCATAACAACATAAGAGATATTGAGACATGTCTATGTCGTGACTTTATATCTCAGAATCACAATAGTAAACCATTGTTTTAGCTTTAGAATTATGAGCTAAATCCTACAAAAAATGCTATAAAGCCATTGAATATGCTAATATCAAGATTATATTTTTATTACTTATTTGTGTCTTGTTCATTCGTAATTACTCTATTTGTTTACTTTTTATAAGTTATATTCTATACAACTGCATTCCAAATTTGATTTTATTTCTATAGATTTCTATTTGTAAGATTGAGAGATTGAAAAAACCCCTATTTAGGTTTAAGCAAGTTGGATTGTATATTTTTTATTTTATGATAAAATTTTCTTCTATATGTTTAAGTGTGTTGGGCCCTTTATTTAGAATCCTTAACTAATTTATTAATTACTAGGCAACTTGAAAATACTTTATCCTAATCTTAAAGATATTTCAATCCTTAAGTGTGAGGTGTGTTAATCATAAAAATATAATAAAACTTCTTATCATGCATGTCAATCCAATATGAGAAAGGTTCATTTAATCTAATACATTCAAATTTTCTTCTATATGTTTGAGTGTCTTAGCCCCTTTACTTAAGAATTCTTAGCTAATTCAATAATTACTAGCCAACTTGAAAATACTTTATCATAAACTTAAAGCCATTTCTATCCTAGAGAATGAGGTGTGTCACTCATAAAAAATATAATAAAACCTTTTATCTTGCATGTCAGTCCAATATAAGAAAGGTCCATCCAATCTAGTATACTCAGATATAAATAGGCCTAGTAAAGACATGAATAAAAATGATTTTTGGTATTTTGTTACCTTTATTGATAGTTACCCATGATATACATAGTTATATCTATTTTATTATAGATCACAAATATTTTTTATTTTTTAAATATTTTATAAAATGATAAAAATTCAATTTAATAAAAAAAAATTTAAAAATAAGAAATAATAATACATTAAAATACATATCAATACAATTTAATAATTATTATATAAATTACGAGATTATATATTAGATTTTGTGCGACACACCTTTACAAAATAAAATTACAAAAAAAATATAATTAAAATGACTCGAACAATCTAACTAGAAAGAAGTGCACCAAAACATTTTTAGGGATATGTGATTTTAACCAAATGCTACTTGACCAATTATATATCATATTTTGTCATTTCCCAGAATGTACCATTTAAAATTTGGTATAATAGAGAAATATTATTTAACTTCTTAAAATTTTTAAAAGTAAATACTTTATTGATGATTTCTCCTCAAGATGAAACAAAGTTGATATTTAGGATCTTAAGATATGTCTTTCTAGGATATCGCAACACCTAAAAAGGATATAATTATTTATTAACAGAGACTAATAAATTTTTAGTGAGTACAAATATATATTTTTTTGAGTAGTTTTGCCTTGAATACCAGTTAGTAAAAAGAGTTACCTACCAACTAAATATGAACTTATTAGTCTATAATATGAAATCACTATCATAGAGTTGTCATATTTATCAATAAGTAATAGTCTAAAAAAATCTATAGTGAATGAATTTTCTCAAGAAAGAGCATCTCTTTCAAGTCTAGATAATATAATAATCCACAAATCAATCCCACACAATCTCATGTTGAGCCAAAATCTAGGAGACTTGACTATCATTTTTGTGGCGTGTGGAGACAAGCTAAGTGAGAACCAAAATTATCTTGTATCCAATTCCTCTAAGCTTGAAATTTTGATGACTCCAAAAAAATAAAAAAATTGTATTCAACATATGATTTCATATATTTTATCATACTCACATTTTATTCTTTTTTTTTTATTTTCTCTATTAAAATCTCATTATGAAATATTATCTCATCCAAGATAACATCAAGCTATTATGGAAGAAATGCACACCTTACACTCAAATAAGATTTACAAACTAGTACCACAACCTTGGAAAAATTTAGTTGTTAATTGCATGTGTATATGAAACTGTATCACCTTAAGATGAAACTTATAGTAAGGGAATTTTTACATAACATTTTTTATAATTTAATATAACTTTAGTACAGATAGTTATTTCTTTTACATCTTACAAATAAAAAATATAGCCAACTAATTATGAAATATATACGAAACAATCACCTAAGTTTTGAGTAACCCAGTCATATATAGTTTGTAGAATGTAAAGGAATTGGATGACCTGAGATAATCACAAAAAATCTAGTTTACAAAATTTTTACCAGTAATTATCTCTTTTAAGTTACACATATATATTATATTTTTATTTTTATTTTTCCATAGAAGTCCTAATGATAAGATAATTTTGCTAATTATTTATATGAAAGATATTCAGATTATGTAAGATGACAATTTGGAGATCACCCAACTCAAGGTGTATCTTAAATAATCATATTGAATTAGAGATTCAAATACTTATATTATTATATTATTATACTCTTACAAAGGTTCCTTTTTTTTATTATACTCTAGTTGATAGTCCTATGGATTTAGATAATGATTTCAATTCTGATACTTTTCATTGAGTAAATTCTAATACTCATAAAAAAATTATAAAAAAAAATTAATTATCTTACTATGACAAAACAAATGGATCATATGTAGTTAGCATAACTAGTTGATTTACCTTGACAGTCATAATACTAACTATATATGTTACATATGATTAAATAATAGTCAGTCAATTACTTTTTACTATGATTCTTTTACAAGAAACTGCGTCAACTATAGAAGATATATCATAATTAAAATCAATATTAAAATTAAAAAAATTAATTTGAAGCACAAACCAAAAGTCAAATGTTTGTAAGAATATTAAATATATATCTTTTTTGTAACAAGATAATATTTCTCATGAAATAAGTTACCTATATATAAATAAAATATCCAGATCTCCAAAGATCTTTCATCAGCAATTATAATTGAAAGTACTTATTAAGTTGGATGATCCCCAACTAATTATCTTCTAAAAACAAAAATATCTACATACATAATAAATAAAATCACTTTTTCATCAGGGCTCACTCGAAAAAATAAAAAGAAACTATAACAAAAATGAATAAATCAAACAAAGTGAATGCCTATAAAAATCTCACAAACAAGGTTCTCAGGAATATAGTTTCATACTTTATTGAACTGATACTAGAGGACATTCAACAACCATAACATGTCACTACTCACTTTACATGTTTGTTTTCCAATACGTTTTTCCAATAGAAGATAATGTGTTGAAGAAAGTAAAAATAAATGAAGAGACTTTTTGATATGATATTCCCATTCAGATGATTTCTTAATTTTTTACAATTGAATCTTGAATGATAGAGAATTTCCCACCAAACCGGAGTTACAACATTGAGTAATTTAATTTATAAGAGATAAATTGAGAGCGATTGAAAAGGCACCTCATTATGCATGTACTAACAATTGAGGGAGTACTAGTCATTGTAAAGGTAAAGATAAGAGCGTTTTAATTTAGTGCACACTATATGAAGAAGAGGCACATAAGGAATGGTTGATGATAGTTATTTCCAGACTAAAGATATACAATACAATGAACAACAGTGAGGAATAAGCATACTATTGGATCAATCCAAGTAACCTAATAGAATTCTTATTTCATGACCCTTGCCAGAGAGAATTTTAAGATTCTTCTCTAATAAGATAACAATAAACTCTTCACGAACTTTAGGTATCACAACTCTTGTGACTCATTTTTTTATCTTAGACTCCTAGTATGAATATTCCAAAATATCATTAATAAAATATAACATTAAGCATCACCAACATATTTACTTTGTTGATAATTTCTCACCATCACAAGATACGATGACACAAAAAATTTTGAGATATACCTTTCATGGTTACTCTAGTACCCAAAAAAATTATAAGAATTTTTCAGCTGAGTCTAATAGAATATTAGAAACTATTGATATTATTTTCTTTTAGAGAAAGAATCATCTTTTAATAAGTCTAAAAAGTATAAGAATCCAAAAAATACAATTAAACTTATTAGATTTCCTTACTCCTTTGCAATTCCATATGAACATCTAATAAGGATATAATATTACCCATCAATAATATATGTGTTTATTGGATAATATCATGATGAGAATCTTATAAAGATATCATTTTTACTAATAAGTACATGACATATTGATTCTAAAGAAAAAGATTTATAAGAGAAATCTTATTTAAGTCTAGACGTCCTAATAGTTCATGAGTCTACTATAGTCTGACTCATGATAAACCATAGACTTGAATACTTGATAACAAATGATTTAGAATTAATATTAGGAGAAAAGATATGCACAATATGTACAAACTATGATAACATTTTTATGAAGTAATTATATGTACTAACAAGTATAAATTATATTAATTCTATAAATGATCAGATTTTTCATAAGAAAAAATCTCTCAGATCTAGATGACCTAATATATGAGTCTACTACAGTTCTAACTTATGATGAATTATAGACTAAAACACCCAATCACCAAGGACTTATAATCTATAGTGTGAGAAAATAATATGCACAATTTATTCAAAAAAGAGGAGTCTTTCAAGAAGCCAATTGATCCTGCAGTTAACTTTTCTGATTTTTATCTGTCAATCATTCTCCAAAAAAAATATGAGTTATAAGCAACATCATATTTCACATGGATTGATATTGTCATACTCACATCTTATTACTTTCTTTAAGTCATTTACAACATCTCTTGATAGTGTTAGGAACTTAAATTACTCTCGATGCATTATTTCTTATAAAATATTATTAAGTCACGTTAAAAATAAAATAATCTTCCACTCCAATGGGTAGGAACAAGTACCACACTATTCGTGAAGACTTATTTTTGGTTACCAATGTGTGTTCATGATGAAGATAAGTTTAGATAAAAAAGATAAATCATCTTAATGCAAGACTTGTTGCAATAAAGTTTGGTAAGTAATTATATATAAATTACCAGGATACTATCTATCCAATTTCCAAGCTAGTCTTCAAATAAATTCTTATTTTAATAATGACATCTCACAAATGAAAGATATATTATATAGATATTAAATATATATTTCTTTATAATGATCTTGAGAAAGATATATATATATAGAGTAGTTATCTGAGTTTTGAGCAATATAGTCATATCCAGTTCACAGATTGCAAAATTCATCATTTGGGTTGAAAGAATCACCAATAGTTTGATTTGCAAAATTTTTATAGGCAGTCATCGCTTTTAGCTTAATAAAAGTATCTTATAGATTTCTTATTATTTTTTAGAGAAATTCTAATTATAAGATGATTTTGTTTATTATGTATGTGAATGATATTTTTTTATAAGAGAAAAATTAAGAAATCACTCAACTCAAAGAATATATTTAATTTTAGTTTTAAACGAAGGACTTTGAAGATTCAAATATTTTCTTAAGATAAAAATAACTTACTCAAAGATAAATATTTTATTGCCACATAAGAAATAATTGGTTGATACTTTTATAAAGATTGAGATTTTAAATTTTACTCAAGAGGATACTCCAATTGAGCTAGATATATCTAGACCCATTATTTTTTCTTATTTCTCAATAATCCCACTTGGCCTTCCAACTAAAATAAAAAATCACTCAGCCTATATCTTTGAACTTGTTAGTCTACATTATAATGATACTAGTGGCCAAGATGATTTTCATACATTTTCTTATTTTTCTAACATCTTATAAATGAAGAATACACCAGTTAGATGTCAAATATATATTGTATCACGATGATATTCATGAGGAAGTATATATGAAATAACCACCTTGACTTAGAGCAGTACAACAAGATATAATTTATAGATTATAAAACAAAAATATGACTTAAAGTAGTCTCACAAAGTTTAGTTTGTAAAATTTTCATACTATATGACCACCTCGATTAATTTTTACAAATATGTTATGAATTTTTTTTTATTTTTTTAAAAATATATAATTATTTCGAGATTCAATATAGAGACATAGATAAGAGCGATAATTACTATGACTTGTAAGATGTATTAGATCTGACACCTACTAGAAAAGATCGGGTATTTACTTTATTATCAAATTACTTTTTATTGTGATAGTCAAACTATGAGACATAAATCACAAATTTAATATTTTATGAGGAAACAAATCACATAAGTATGGATTCATTATTTCTCATAAAAAAGATTCAAGTTGAGACTATTACTACAACATATATTTAGATAAAGAGCGATCAATAGAAATCTTGATGATAGCCATAAAGAGGTCTCAACTCACCTATTTTTTTTTCCAAAATTGATGTTTTGAACTTGTATACATCAACTTGAGGTATGTTGTAATTTCTTTTTAGTTTATTTTATATTTTTTTAATATTATTTTGATGAGAGTATCCAATATATGGGCCGCTCCAATAAGATTATATATAATATAAAAGCATTGTCTGTAATTTTTTTTAATTAGAATATTATTATGAAATATGTTAGGATGAGTTTCTACACCAATTATACATATAAATGTGAAAGAAGTAATAAATAAATAAAAACAAAGTATATAAGTACCTCTGTTGAGTACTCAATTGATTTATCCAAAGAAGCATGAATATAATCCAGAATAGAATTTCCAGGTTTCTGAAGTAACTGAACTTTGTCACCAATATTTCCCTTAAATACAGGCAATGATTTTGGTTCCAAAATTGTATTTTTTACATTCTTTCTCTTTAACTTCTTCTCACTATCTGCAAATTAACATACAAAAAAAAACAAATATAATACAAAAAAGAAACAATGATGAGTTTGATTTCCCACAAAAAGTGAAAGCCCTACTTACAAAGAACTTCCATTTCCTATAAATATTGCTTTGATCATAAATTGAGAATCATGGATGTCAAATGTGTAAAAAATTTCATAAAAAATAAATGCACAAGGGACATATGGAAGCATGAAATGAGAACACATGGAACATTCTTAATTTACAAAGACGTGCATAACCCTAGAGAGAGAAAAATGTGTCAATGTGTGCGCGAGATAGATGAGTGATGTTCAGAATGTGTGACAGATGAGTGATAGATGCATGCACTAGTTCGTGTGAAGTGTGTGCAGAACCCAAGAAAGATGCACAATGTGTGGTGCAATATACATGAGTGTACGATAGTGTACAAGGTGGCTAAGTATGAGTGAAAACAGAAGGCCCATGCATGACAATATGCAATGTAGTACAATGTTAGAGTGAAGTATAAAGGCAAGCATGTGGTTAATTGTGTGCGAGTGTAAAACAGTAGGAAGGACGGACAATAAGTGTGCGTGCAACAGTGCTTGTACAGTGATTGGTGTGACAGGTGCATGCAAAATTGTGGTGTGCGTGCTACAATGCATTGTAGCAGTGTGCGCGACAGGTATGTGCAACAGTGCAATGTGTAAAAGTGTGTGCTGTGGAGGTGTATGTGTGTAGTTACTTTATGTGATACTACACATACATACGAAAAAATTATCTTGAATCATCAAATACTTGTATGGATGAGGCAAATATATACCCAATAGAGAGATATCTCATACTGCATACCTAGGGATATCTCATGTTGTCTACCTAAGAAATAAAAAATGTGTTGGTGGATGAGAACACAGACGTAAGAGATTCACAGAACAATATAGATATTTCAGTATACTCACTACAAAATAATAACTCATACCAAAAATAATCATTAAATATTATATTCAAAAAGAAACTAAAATCTTTATAAAATGTTGAGAGATACATGAAGATTACTAAAAATATCTATAAGTTCTCATATATTTCATCTATCATGAAATTTATACTTATTAAAAAAAAAGACTAAAATCTTTATAAATTTCGTGACAAATTCTATTTATTACATAGTATTCCACATATAATTTTTCTTATTTTTTTGACATATATATTTTTGATGATATACTTGATATGTACATTGTCCTAATTATTTTTGTCCAATATATAAGGATATTTAATGTATGATTTTTATCAGAGTTAATTTGTATTTACTTTTTAGAGTTATTTTAAAAACATGATATTAAAAGCAATCTAGAAAAAATTTAACCCAATGTTTATAAATACAATGACTATGGATAATGTGTGATATTAATAAACATGCACAAATAGTTGTGACAAAAATCATGTGTTGTGGTGGAAGCGGAGGCACACATGGTGATGAAAACAAACATGTGGTGGTGGTGTGCAACAACACTTTGGCAGTAACTCCAATTAAACATGATGGTGGCACATGGTTACCCACAGTGGCGCATGATGGTGTTTTTAGGTAAAAACCCTTACTATGGATTCAACATATTTGTAAAAAAATAAAAATTAATATTTACAAACAACCCAAATAAATTATAATTTTATTTGAAGGAATCATAATTTTGTGACAGTTTTGTAGAGAGATTATCACAAAAGAAATAGATGAAAGAGAATCTTCATTCAATATACTCACTACAAAAGAATAACTAATACCAATAATAATCATTGAATATTATATTTAAAAAAGAGACTAAAATCTTTATAAAAATATTGAAAGATACATGATGATTACTAAAGCTATCCATAGTTTCTTATATAATTCATCTACAATGACATTTATATTTATAAAAAAAAGCATACAAAATTCTTATCTAGGAAAGTAGTTGATTATTCACTTCTTTTATGTAATATTGTTTATCTTATTTATACACTAACTTCAGACTCTTAAATTATCAACAGATCAGCGAGCATTCATATTTTTAGTAATCATACCCTATTTATTATTATTTTTTCTTAAAATATTATAATAACTAATAGTAAAGACGTAGGAGTCATTGAATATTATAATATTCAACTCGCATCTATGATAATTTTCATGATATGTTTATTTTTGATTATCCTTTTAGTTTATTTTCTATTAGTTATCTTTCTAGATAACTGAACAATTAATTTATTTTTATTTTCACCGAAATTTATTTGTAAGATCGAAAGACTTTGAGGAATACTTTATTTGGGAATGAACAATATTAATTGCATATTCTATATTCGAGTAAGATCTCATTCTAAATATTTGATTATTTTAGATCATTTATATGTGCATTCTCAACTTTATCACCCAACATTAACTAATATGATAATATTTTATCCCAATCTTATAGATATTAAATCATATAATATGAGACAAAGTAGTTAAAAAATCTTATAATAGTTTCTTATCCAAACAGCCAGTCTAGTTGAGTAGGAACCCTATTCAATTTATTACTTTTAGGTATGTGAAGACCTAATAGAAAAACTACCAAAGATAGAATTAAGTATATGATTACTTTTATTGATAACAGCCCATAATATACATGGATATAACCCGTTCTTGAAAGATCAGATATTTTTTAAAATTTTCAAATTTTTCATAAAATAATAAAAAATAAATTTCATTAAAATATTAAAAAAATTAATAAGTAACAAAGCATTATTATATATTTCAGACTAATTCAATATTTACTATATAAATCATGAAATAATACATCAGACTTCCTACACCGGCAAACCATAACAAAATAGAATTACTAAAAGGAAAAATAAATAATTAATTAAGATATCTCGAATACTCATATTTGAAAAAAATATTCCAAAATATTTCAATAAATCAATTAAAATATTTAGGAATATAAGATTTTAACCATAACTTACATCATCAATCAAATGCCCCTTTATATCTATTTCAACATATAGCCTTTCATATCCCACAACTTGGAGAGAAGCATTTAACTTGCCTCAACATTTTTGAACCTACTTATTTTATCATTGATTTCTATTCAGGATGGAATAAACTAGCATCTACGACCATGAGATGTACTCTCCTTGAATACTCCAATACTAAAGTAGCATACAAATATTTTTCATTAGAACCTGATAAAAGTCAATGAGTATGGATGATTATTATTCTTGATAAGGAATTAATATTTAACGAGCCTAAAAAAGTATGCACCAATATGTTGCACTTAAGTTCTATTCTTTTTTCTCCATTACCTATAATTATGCTTATACCACTAATTAATAGAGAGCGTCACTCATTGACTACATATGAGTATGTTGATACTCTATGATGCTATATTTATAAAAATTATTATATTTACTAACAAACTCTATGATGCTTATATCAATATGTCGGTCTCAAAATGGTTAAGTTTCTTAGAAATGAAGATATCTTTCAGGCCTAGATAATACAAAAGTTCATAAGTATTCTCCATTATATGCTCATATTGAATCTATAACTAGAAAAATTGACAACCTATGACTTAGACTCGATATTAAGAGAGAACAACATAATTTTCTCAGACTAGAGGTGAGTTTACTATGAAGTCAAATGGTCTTGATGTCAATCCTTCTAATCTTGACTTTCCTATTAATTTCTAGAAAGGACAAATGAGTTGTACTTATCATCTAATTTTATAGATTTTATCATATTCTACATTTGTTTCTTCTTTTGTTTATTTCATTACTTCTCTTTATGATGCTATGATATTCAAATATCATTTTGAGATATTAGATCATCCAAGATGATATCTGCCCATAATGGAAAAGATACATACTCTCTACTCTAATGAGACTTGAGAAATATTATCATAATAGAGACAAGTATAGATAACAAAGTCGATCACTTTAAGGCGAGACTAGTAGAGAGAGAATTCACTCATTTATTTGGTATGAATATCAACACTCTATAGTGGCTAACATGATCGCAATATGAATTTCTATTTCTCTTACAGTTTCTCACAATTAGATAATATATCAACAAGATATTAAAAATATATTTTTTTATGACAACATTGATGAAAAGATACATATAGAACATTCATCTGGGTTTTGAACAACATAGTTAGATAAAATTTATAAAATATAAAAGATATTGAATGACTTAAACCAATTACTGAGAGCTTAGTTATAGACAGTCATCTCATTTAAGCTACACATGTATATAACTGACTATTTTTTTTATTTTTCAGAAAGATCCTAGATGATAGGATAATTTTAATAATTACCTACATTAGATAAAATTCTGAATACAAAAAATATTAAATTAGGAATCATTAAACTCAAGTAATAACTTCAAGATTAATTTCAGATGAAGAATCTTCTTGAGAGATTCAAATAATTTTTTTGACTTAGAGATAACTTATTCTATAATGGATATTATCTTATCATAGATGAGATATATAATTGATACTTTTACAGAATTTTTTTTTTGAATTATGCTCTAGCATATATTCCTATTGATTCATGTATGAACTTCACTTTTGAAACAAACCCTCTATTTGACTCTACTACTAATTTAAAAATCATATAAAATATTAACTATTTAACTATGGTCAGATTAAATATAATATCTACAATCAGTATAATGAGTTATTTCATCGGTTTTTCTCGATAAATTTTCTTTCGTGTAGCTATTTGCATACTGAAATATATGAAAAAATATATAGAATTTGTGATCTCCTCTGAGGATCATGAAAACTAGCAATTAACTGGGTATTCAAATTTAAGTAGGCATCAACATGCATAGAGAAGAACGATAAAGTTTGTACTTTTTATAGAGATAATATTATCTCCTGAAAAAGTAATAGACAAATAGTATTTTCTAAATCTAGTGCATAAATAAAATTCAAAAAAAAAGATAATAATTACATATAAGATACTTTGTATGGAGTATCTGCTTGAAGAGATCAAGTATGAATTCTTCTTGAGTGGACAAAACACATAGAAATGGATTGCTTCTTCACCAAGAAGAAGATTCAGAATGGGACAATTAGTACTGTACATATTTAAATATCAAAATAGTCAACATATATCTTTACGATAGTCTTGAAGAGACTTCAACTTATATTTCTTTCCTTTAAACTTGGTGTTTATGAATTATATGCACCAACTTGATGAGGAATATTACATTTTTTATTATTTTTTTTTAAAATTTTATGCTTTAGGTGAAAGCACTCGACCTATGAATTATCATGAAAACTTTTGCCTTTTATATAAAGATATTTGATATATATTAATATCATTAAGTGTGATTAAATTTTTATTTTACGATGTGACCTAAAATCCAACACCACCTGATTCAACCAAAGAAAAATATTTTCTCATTTTTTTGCTATTATTCTCTATACATCATTTAGGGGAGAGTAGTTTTCAATAATTCTGTCTTTATTCTTCATAAGTTGAGTATTGAAAAATAATCCTTAGTTATTTTATCATTATTCTCCTCAAATATGCTAGAGAAATAAAAACCTATAAAAAAAACTACTTTGGTCACGAAAAAAAAGTATCTTGATAGTTCATACCAAAAGGCTAAATGAATTTCTTCGCTACAAATCCCCCTTTAAGACAATCTACCTTCCTATCTGAAAATGTCTTCATAGTAAATACCTATCTGCAACTAACAATAAATTTTTCCATAAATCATAGTAGGAGTTCACAAGACCAATAGAGTGGATAACATTCATCTTTTTCAACATTGTCTGATACTATCTTAAATAAGATAATATCTCAAAAAAAGATTTGAATATCCCAGTATTATCAAAAAAAATAAAAAAAAATAAAAGATGAGTATATGATAATACCTATGAAATTGCGTGTTAAGTACAAGTTATTTATCTCTTTCGGAGAGCATTTGAAAAGTTAAGACTAGAAGAATCGATTGTAGAAACATTTGACACTTTGATAGACACATCTTTGATTTGAATAGATTGAGTATGTGTCTTCTTTGTATAAGTCATAAGTCTTGAGTGATCATGTCTCATCATCTTTAAGTCATCATGAGTCTAAACTAGAGTACATTTGTGAGTTACCATGTCATTTGGACTCAAGTGAGATTTTCTATCTTAAGGAACTTCATTCTCTTTGAATTCCTCAAGATTTGTACTTGTCGATTTATATGTTAACTTCATAAAAGTATCATCAAAATATAGACCAAAAAGATCATAAGTAATAGATGATTCTCTATCTTAGTTGAAGATCCAAGTAAAACCACCAAGGAAATAAAATTAATAGGTCAAGATGTATCTTCTAGACTCTTATTCTTCTCATGCTCAATAAAAAATAACTCATACTTGAAAAAAATAATATCAACACTCACTGCAATCCTACCAACCTCAAGTGATAAATACTTGTACTATCTTTGGATACTAGAGTATCAAAAAAAAATCTCAAAACTATAAGTATTAATTTATCATTTTATAAGAAGAAATCATGGATATAATAAATATTCTTCAAAACTCTAAAAAATAAGTTAAATGATCTCTTTCCAGGATACATAATCTGAATGGGTAAGCACAAAAAAATAAGAGGGTATCCCTCTGAATACATGATATGTGGTTAAAACCACATATCATGTATAGTAACTATGCACAATTCATATAACTTTATTTGAACAGGATCAGTTTTATAGGTTGTACTGTATTGTCGTATGAAAAAAAACTATACACAATTCATGCATGTTAACTATGCCTAATTCACGCATGATAATTATGCACATTAATTGTGCATGAGTTTTATCTCCTCTACCAGTAAGTGTATGTACTATGCTAGTGCAGTGCATGCATTCCTCTCTCTCTAGAATTTTTAATCCTTCAACCTCTCTTTGATACTATGTAGAGTTCAAAAACATTAAAAAATAATAATAATTATCAATATAAAAAAATATATACAACACTCATATATAATGAGCAAATCATATTGGGCCAGCCTATAGAATAAGTGCTCCGATTAACATAACATAAACACATATGATAAGCTGAAAAAAAAAAACTACAACACATTTAATATTCAACATCTTAGCAAGGGATTTAACTACTTGGATAGTTCTTACGAATAAACTTATTACGATACTACTATTTATAACACTATCAAATATGATAATATATATCTTATTTTATATTTTTTTTATGATCTTATCATATAATCACGTATGATAGAGTTATCATGAGAAAATAATACATGACAAAATCCTAATATATTTTTATTTAATTTTCAATTAGAATCAACATAATAGATACTAAGAAATTCGAATAGAATTTAATCTTGAGTATTCTACAAATGAAATATGACCAGTACCTCTCAATTATATTTTCTAAGATCATAAATTATTAAATTGTTACACATAAAAATGTGAAATATAAATAAATACTTAATATATAAATATTATATAACCAATGCCCTTATATAATAGGAGAAAGTAAATGAGATAGCTCATTGGTTAGGTGTTTCGACCAAACATTTTAAAAACAAATAATAAATAATAAACTACAAGTACAACACCCTTTCTCAAGTTGATACATATCAATCCATAAGACCCAGCTTAAAGAAAAAAATATAAACTGAGGGGTTTTCAAGGTCTTCATGAAGATTTTCAATGGCTGTTCTACTATCTAAATGTACATTATAGTAATAGTCATATCCTAAATTTTTTCCCTAAAAAAGACATAGTTAAATTTGATTTGTTTTAATTATTCATGAAATACTAAATTAGAAATTATATGATTTATTGCTTGATTGTCATAATAATGAGTAGTGGAATAAAAAAGTGCATATCCAATCTTGCCAAGTAGATGTCACATTCAAAGTGTCTCACAAGTAACTATAATCATCATTCAAAACTCTATATATATAATAAATCTTGAAATAAATATTTGTCCCTTACTTTTCTAAAAGATAAGATTGACTCAAAGAAAAATACAAAAATCTTTCGTACATCTATTAGTACATATTGGCACCCAACTCGAATTTAAATACCCAATTAAATTAAAATATTCATATTTCCTACAAAAGATCCCAAGTATACTTCTTCACATACCTCAGTATGCGAAGAGGTTCATCAAGGTGAACATGTCGAGAATAATCTAAGAAATAACTAATAATATTTATTACATATATAATATCTACTCTAGGCATATTTATAAAATTAATAAGTCTTATAATTCTCCTATATGAAATAAAATTAACTATATGAATCATGTCAAAAGTATAGTAAATTAACTAGATCAATAAAATTATCTATTAGATTATAACCCAAAATAACAATTTTATAAAAGTATATAGTACATATCTCCCTTGTGACAAGATTATACCCTAATGCAATAAGCAATCTCTATATCAAAAAAATATTTAACCCTTCCAAGATCCTTTGTCTGAAGTTGCGCCTGAATGTACTTCTTAAATTACATGATTCTTAAGTCTGCATCTTTTATAATCAAAATATCATTCATGAAGACGATCATCAAAATCATCTTACTATCAAGATTGTCTAAAAGAATAAAAAAAATTAATAACACACATATATAACCCAAGCAAAATAATTACCTGTAAAATCTCACAAACTAAACTCTTGATAACTATCTCATGGCATACAATATTGTCTACAATCTACAAATTGCACATGAGTGTATTTCTCAAAATCTTAATATTTGCTTGTTCGACACTCAATATCAACTTTTTGTGATTATTTTATATTATTTTTATGATGTGATTATATTAAATTTGAGACTTGAAATAAAATTATTGAATTATAATTTTTTATGAATTAGATAAATAATAATGAAATTGAATTTAAATGAAGTATAAATTATAAATTTAGTAAAAAACTAAATTAGAGGAGAGAAGATATAAGGAAAAGTCAAAATATTTGTAATGTCATGACTTGTTTATAATAGTACATGTCTATTAAGAAACAAAAATCTTTCTGGATTACAACTCTACAAGAAAGTCATGACATTCTTTATATATCATAACTCTAGCACTAAGTTATCATAATTTTTCATTATATAATATAATCTTGATGGTCATAACATAATCTTTAAATCATGATCATATTAGTTATAAAATACAAATTTGGTTGGGATATTATTTTTATCTCGGAGAAACCAAGTGCCAAACTATTATAAGAAATTGTAATATTTTTCAGCATAAAGACAAATTTATTAGAGTCAAAACCATATAATATCAAGTGATTATTAGTCACAATAATTTTTTTCCACCAAGATAATCTATTCCATAGAGTAATTAACTCAATCAGGACATTCTTGTCATCACAACTTTGTGTTTTAAATAGTAATTATCTTGATTACAATATTTTTTCTGCAGTGACTTTGTATCTTAGAGAAGAATTACCTCCATCACAATCATTCTTGCAACTACAATTTTATGTTCAAGAATAGAGTTTTTAAAATCATTTTTAACATGCGCCTTGACGCGTGCCTTGATGCATTCATAATATGCTTCAAGGCATAAAACAAAGGCGTGGAGCTCAAAGAACAGGAGCTTCTCGAGCTCCACAAGCTCCAACAAGGACATCCAGAAAGCTCTATCAAACTTTCCGTGAAATAGGGAAGAGGAGCAAGGGCGAGGGGAGAGGAGAAAGGGGCGAGGGGAGAGGAGAAAGGGGCGAGGGGAGAGGAGAAAGGGGCGAGGGGAGAGGAGAAAGGGGCGAGGGGAGAGGAGAAAGGGGCGAGGAGAGAGGGGCGAGGGGAGAGGGGCGAGGGTGAGGGCGAGCGGGAAGGGCGAGAGGCGAGGGGCAAGGGCAAGGGGGAGGAAAAAGAGAGAGGCTCATCTTAAATTTCATTAATAAATAGTATTTCATATTAATTATTAATGAAAAAATAATTTTAAATTTTAAATTTAATAATGATTAAATTATTTTAAATTTATTAAAATTTAATATATGATAAAATATTTAATAAAGTATTCCATACTATTTTATTTTATTTTTAATATATTATAAAATATTTATTAATTATATTTATAGTCAAGATATATCTTAAAAATGATTTTAAAACTTTGATTTTTCATGTTTTTATTTATGCTATTTTATTTTATATATTTTAAATATTAATTAATTATATATTATGATGCTCAAAAACTTATGCATTATCACCTTGAGGCTTACACCTCACTACACGAACACAAAAATGCCTTTTAAAATTTTTACCTTTTAAAACTTTGTTCAAGAGAAAAACTATCCTAATTATGACAATTCTTGCCACTACAACTATGTATCATAGAAAAGAATTATTTCTATTATTGCCATTCTTGCAGCTACAACTCAGTGTTCAAGAGAAAAATAATCCTAGTTACAACAATTCTTGCCACTGCGACCAAGTGCTCCAAAGATAAAATGGTTTCATTATGACCATTCTTGATATCATAACTTAGTATTACAGAAAGAAATAACCTTAGTTGTGATATTCTTTTATCACCAAAACTTTGTGCTTCAGAGGTGATTTGAAGAATATTTAAAATCATAACCTCAACCTAAAATCATGACTCCCAACTTGAAAATTGACACAACCCAATAAAACCCTGATGATATAAAAAAGGGACTTAAAAATTTTTGAGATAAACTATGAATTTATATTTCAAGGCCAAGATTACAAAAATTCTAAGAGGGCATGATTTTCGACTCCTAATTAGAGACAAATTTAAGTCGAACACAAGTAACGATTGATTAGGAATCATAATTGAGACAAATCTTCATGTACAAAATATTTCCCAATACCAAGATAAGTAGGGAACAAGGGCTGACCTATATATATATATGTGTGTGTGTGTGTGTGTATATATATATATAATGATCATAGATTCATAATATTTAATTGAGGAATTTTAATGTTTTAAAATTATTAGATAAGGATATTAATTAAAACATAGAATTAAAGTTTCACACTAAATAAATTTATAAGTTGGTCATAATAAAATATAATAAATATGTTATGAGACATACACATAAGATTAGATATTAGGAAATAATCATCCCTTTTATTCTTATCTTGTGAGATAAATATATGAGTAAAAATCTTAATTTATATAAGTTTAATTAATATGAGTATATTACTCTTGAAGCTGAAAATACAAATAGATATAATTAATTTATTATGCATATTTTAGATGACATGATCTTCAAATAACGTATGAATTATATAAAATGTCTAACCTAAAGATTTCACCATAGTATAAGAATCATGTGTTGATCATGATGGACCGTGAATGATGACATATAAGTAATGTGATATATGTAAAGAAATATGTTTCATAATGTGATGATAATCATGTGATAATTTTCACTTGTTTGACTTCCATAAGTAAAATTATTAGGAAAATTAATATTAATTAAAATGAATATATTATTTATGAACCAAAGCCAAAATATAATTAATATCACATTATTTTATGTCTTTTATAATAACTGAGATCAGAGAATAAAAATACAAACTCAAAATTATTATTAAGGATAATTGACATGTTACTTAAATTAAGTAGAAGTGTGAAGGCCCCGCGAATAGAGTAAGTATGATTTTGATGATGAAATACCAAATACATACAAATAATAAGATCATTCTTGATAGCGTGAGTCTAAGATTAACAATTACCTTATATGCTAACAGAACACATATAAAAATCCACATCATCTTACCTTTCATTCAGTAATCAAGTAAAACATCATCTTAATAGTAAAGAAAACTCATCATACACAAAAAAATAAAAAAATTCTAAAGTCTAAATATCAATCAAAGACTTAAATTTATATTCTCACTTCAAACAATTAATTTATTATTAGTTAATCAAATTACTCATATAATTTATGTGGAATAGATATCGAGACTTATATCTACTTTATTATTTGTACGACACATATATTTGTGAATCTCTATTTGATAAATTAATTGCATAATAAATATTTGGTGTTGTGCTACAAACAATAAGTTTTAATACCATAACAAAGTTATAATATTGTTTCACATACACCTCATCCCCAAAGTTACCATAAAAAAATAAATTCTTCATATCTAGCTAATATGTCCACTAACAATGAGATACTATTATAGAAATAAAAATATGTATTAATGCTATCTTGGTAACTCGAGAGTCAATATGCTAATAATCCTCACCAAATGCCTAAGTATATTCTCTCACTAAAAATCTTGCCTTAAGATAATCTACTTGACTACCTTCCCATCTAGATATATCAGCATGGTGAATACCCTTTTACAACTAACAACATATATTTTAAAAATAGAGATACTAGTTTTCAAGTATCATTAGAGAGAAGAAGATGCATCTCTTCCATTATGATATAAAGTTATCCTGATGAAATAAAATCTCAGATAAAAACTTGAGTATTATAATACAATCATTAGAAATAATAAAAGAAATAAAAAAAACATAATGATAGTATGAAAAAGTCTATGAAATAAGGTGTTAAGTATGACTACTTTGTGCTTTCCAAAGAATAATCATAAAATCAAGATTAGAGGGATTATCTGTTAGATCATGTGGTTCTTTGTAAGGCTCCTCTCTAGTCATAAAAGGATGAGGATGTCTCTCTCTCCTTATATATACACTACGACATAGATGGTTAAGCCTACTAGTTGCTGATTCAATATGAATATGTACTGGGCAGACACTTGTGCTATCATGTAATCTAGGTTTGAACGATATATCTCGATTCAAGAAACCTCACTATTTCTAGACTCAATATGATCTAAATTTATTGGTAGGTAACATAACTCTATGAGAATAATATCATACTAAGTATCAATATGATTAGATGTATTCGATAAATATTTTTCTTTACTAATTAGTGGTTCATGCAAGACTATAAATAAAAGACGAAGAATAATGAATTCATACAGAACATTTGGATCAATACTCTAATCATAGTAAAAAAAAAATAATATTTATATTCACTACAATCTTATAAGTCCCAATTAAGACATACTTATACTCTCTTTAAATACTACAATATTTAAAAAAATTACACGTCAAAGCCTGGGATACTAATTTGTCTAATCCTAACAAACAATTGAAGACGAAACAAGCATATCCAAAAAATTTGAAACTCAAGCTAAATAGCTTATCTTAAATCTGAAAGGATATGCATTGAGAATGAACAAAAAATAATATCTGATTAATAATATAAATTGTGATAAAAACTCTCTTCCTAAAATCATTTCGAAACACTCTTTCTAAGCAAGAATGTCTGAGCTAACTCAATCAGATATCTATTATTTTTTTTCAGTCATCCTATTTTGTTGTAGTGTGCTACAAAAAAAATCTAGTGCATAATTATATAATCTATACAAAAAATATAAAATACAAAAGACAAATAATATAATGTATTCTTATTTATTTTTTATTTTTATCAAATTTTATTTTTATAATTTTATAAAAATTATGAAAAATAAAAAAAACATGTGATTTATCACGAAAGAAATAATTATATATATTTCGAATAGTCATATAAAAATGTGATGAGAAACCTAAATCACTTTATGATCATATCTCTACTAGATCTATATGCCCGAGTGTATTAAATTGAATAAGATGATAAAAAAAATAAACATTTGATAATTACACCATATTCTCTATGTTCTATTATTATTCTAAAAAGATTATTGCCAATGATAAAAACTCAAAATATACTAGATATGATACAATTCATCTTGAATCCTTATTACTTTTTCATGTCAAAGTTATTCTTGATTATCCTGTTAATTTATTCTTTGTGAATTGTATTTCAAAATAACTCAACTTTAACTTTAATATTATTATCATTAATATTTATTTGCAGGATCATGAGACTTTGAAAAAGATTCCACTAGACAAAGATGAGTGACCAAGTTAAAAATACACATGTAATAGATCCAAAACATCCAAATATCTAAAGAAAGATTTATTACTTATTATATAGATTATGAGATTATACACCATAATTCTTATCTCAGCATACCAAAATGAGATAAAATCATTGAAAAAAAAATAAATATCTAATTGTGATGAGTAGGATGTTCCTACTTTGAAAGAGTATTTTAAAATAATTTTTAGAAAAATATAATTTTAATCACAACCTACGTTATCAATTGAATTCCTCTTCTATTAATTCTAAATGCATACTCTTCCACATCATGATTCCCTCAACTCATTTTTCAACAAGTCAAGGAATAGTATGAATCTACACATTGTACCTGTATCAATAATTCTTTCTCTCTTATTTATAGTCTTGTCTGGACTATCAATTAGTAGAGAAACTCACTCATTGACTATATTTGAGCATATTAACACTCAATATGTTACTAATCACACAAAGTCATCATAATAACTAGTAAATTCAAATCATATTAAGTCAAAAGAAATTGAGATTTTCTGAGAATGAAAATTTCATTGATGCCCATTTGACATGATAATTGATGAGTCTTCACCAGTAAATACTCATTAAGTTGACAACTAGAAGATTTGATTACTATACTTAAAGAGTTTATAGTAGAAGAAAAAAGCAAAAATATTCTATGATCATGGACAAGCTTACTGAGGAGCCAAATAATGCTAGAGCAAGTCTCTCTCATCTTGATCTTCCAATTGCTTTCCGAAAGAGACATATGAGCTATACACAACATCCGATTTCATAATTTTTATCTTACTTTCACTTTGTTCATTCTTTTTTTTTATATTAATCATTTTCAAAGTATTAGAATATCCAAGTCTTCTAATCTCATGGCATTTGGGAAGATACATTGTTAATTACAAGTAGGTTTTCATAATACAGACATTTCTAGATGATAAGGTAGATCGCCTTAAGATGAGTTATAACTAATAGATATACTTAGATAGTTAGTATGGACTACAATGACTATTACTCTCTAGTTGCCAAGATGACCTCTATGCATATTCTCATTTCTCTTGTAGTATCTCACTATTAAAAGATATAACAACAATAAGTAAAAATTATATTTCTTTATGATAATCTTGAAAAAGAAATATATATATATATATATATATATATATATATATATATGAAATAACCACCTAGATTTTAAGCATAAAAACAAAGTATAATTTTTAAATTACAAAAGATATTATACGACCTTAAGGCTAAAGTAGTCACTAAAAGCTATCTCATTTGGGTTACATAGGCATGTGCCTAAATTTCCTTTATTCTTCTAGAGAAATCCCGATAATATAATAATTTTATTGATTATCTATATGAATGACAATCTGATTATGAGAGATAAAATATTAGAAATTAACTAATTCAAAGTGTACCATAAAAATGATTTCAATCAAATAATTTTGAGACATTAATATTTTCTTGGCATAGAGATGACTTATTTTACGAGAAATATTATCTTGTCAGAGATAAGATATTAACTTTATGGTTTTGTAGAAATTGATCTTTTGAATTATACTCCAGCAGACACTCATTTAATCTAGGTACTAATTTGATTTTTTATATAACCGCTCCAGTTAACTCTACTAGATATGGAAGAATCATAATAAAAATTAATTATTTAATTAAAAATCAGACCAAATATAACATATGCAATCATTAAAACTAATTATTTTAAAATCAACTTTGACATAGAAGTCTCTAAGACTTAGAATCTCTTTCAAGGATGATGAACACTTGCAGTTAGTTGAGTATTCATCTTCAAGTTGGAGACCAACATATATTAAGAAAAGATTTATGACAAAATTTTATAATTTTCTAGGATAAAATCTTATCTCCTAAAAAAATAATATATAAACAATTATTTCAAGAACAAAATAGATATAAAGTTAGGAGTAATGACAATAATTACCGATCAAAAAATTTGGATAAGTCATCTACTCAAGGAGATTAGGTTACACACTTTCTTTTCCCACTAATCTTTACTATAAAATTCAAACAATGAGTCTTAGCCACCAATCTAATATTTCACAAGTAGTTGAAATAGATAAAAATAAATTACTTCATTCTCATATAAAAAATTCAAGATGAAATCATCAATTATAGTACAATTTAAGACAACAAAATAACCATCAAACATATTCACCAAAGCCTTTAAGAGGCAATAAGTAATATTTCTTTCCTCCATGATGAGAGTTATGTACTTATATGCATCAACTTGATATGAGGTATTATGATTTTTATTTAGTTTTTTTTCTTTTTATATTTTTTATGAGCATGAAACCTATGACCTTTCCCAATCACATTTTCCTATTATATAAGAGCATGAGTTGTATGTCATTCATTATCAAGTATTATTTTTTCTATTTTATGTTTATTAAGTTTAACACTGGGTTTACTTAAGATCTAAAATATCATACTTTTTGATGTATATAATGTATCTCTTTGTGTTCAATCCCACCAATAGCCCTACAACTATATATTATATTACTATGTTCAATCATGGTGTGTAATGTATGTACGCAAACAACACGCACAATATAGTAGGGTGTTGTGCTCAATCCTAGTGCAATGGTGCAGTTATGTGCAGCTAGTTGTTTGGGGTTTGGAGTTGTGTGTAGTTTTAATTGAAGTGGTGCAGTGGTACAGCTTTGTTTAGTTTTGTTACAAATTTGTGCATTAGTGTAACTATTGAGGTTTTTCTATTTTGATATTGTTACAGTATTACATTGTTTTATTTTTTACTTTTCATATTTTTGATGAAAGCATACGACACGTAATCTGCCTTAATCATATTTGATCATTATATAAAGATCTTGATTGTATATTATTTTTTATTGTGTTCTTATTTTATTTCAATTTATGTTTGTTAAGTTCAACATAATATCACAGCGATATTTGAAATCATTGAGAAAAAATATTTGTACTGTTTAAAAAAATTATGCATTGCAGTTAAGAACAAACACGCACAAAGTAATGGTGCTTGTGTGCAGTAAGAGCATAGGAACCAAGAGTGCACACAATTGTGCAAGTAAGCTCGAAGGTGAACTGTTAGCACATGGTCATCATGCACATGATGGTGCTCATAGTGTTACACATGGTGGTGTCCACGATAGTAAGGATGGCATGAGGTAGAAAACCTAATCATGTTTCTATTTTTTTGGCATAAGTAAAAAAAAAAAAAGATTAAATCATAATTTAGGGTTTGAACAATTTTTTTTGAAAAAACAAGTATGAATTATCACAAAAAAGATAGACTTAGATGAAAGTCTTAATCTAGTATACTCATTGTAAGAAAATAAATCATACCATAAATAATTATTAGATATTATTTTCAGAGAGAAAATCAAGATTATTAAACAGTAGTAAGAGAGATTAATTGGCTACCAGAGCTATCCAAGAGTCGTTAGAAAATTCATCCATCAGGAGACCTACAAGAGAATAATATACAAAATTTCTTTCTAAGACAAAAATAAATTATTTCATTTTTTAATGTATCATTAATTATTTTACTCGTACTCTCACTATAGACTTCTAAATTACTACCACAAATAAATATTAATATTATTGATAATGATACACTATTCTCTATATTATCTTCATATTTTAAAAATATTATTATAGTCAATGATAAATATTAGAAATGTATTGGATATAATACTATTCAACTTGAATCCTTATTATTTTTTCATTTCAAGTTTATTTCTGATTGTCCAATTATTTTATTTTTGTGGGTTATCTTTATAGACCACTCAAATCCAACTTTATCTATACTTTAAATAATATCTATTTGCAAGATCGAGAGATTCTGAGTAATATCCTATTTGAGATTGAACAAACTAAATTGTATATTTTCTTTTATATGGTAAGATCTTCTTCTAGATATTTAAGTTTTTTGGACGTGTTACATATTTATTTTCAACTAGGTTGCCCATCATTGATCAATTTGAGAATATTCCCTACAAGTCTTAAGGATATTTCAACCATATATGACATGCCAGCAAGGAAAAATTAAGAGAATTTCATATCCTATATGATAATGTAATTTTAGTAGTTACTTGTTCGATCTGATACACTCAGATATATAAGAATTTATTATATATACAATCAAATAGTGATTTAAGTATCTAATTACTTTTGTTGATGACTGCTTGAAAAAATATGAATATATCTCTCTCGTGACATATTATAATTTTTTTATTTTTTTGACTTTTCATAAAATGATACAATACAATTCAATATAAAATATTAAAAAAAATAAAAAAATTAAAAAAATTAAAAAATTTTATAAAATTAAAAATAATAATACATTATAATATATGTCAAACCAATTTAACATTTATATTATGAATAATAAAATTATATACCATACTTACTACTCAGACACACTCCAATAAACTAAGACTAATGAAAAAAAATAAATATATAATTAAAATGACTCAGACACTCGCACATTAAAAAACTTTCAAAATATTATTTGTGAGATAAAATTTTAACCATAATATACACATCAATCGAATGCTCTCTTCTGTTATTTCTCCGTATACCACTCCCGGCACGGCCCGTAGGCTTGGCCAGTTGAGAAACCATGCCAGGTCGGGCTCATACTGGCCAATTATAGCCCGTACGGGCCGATTTTTAAATTTTAATAATTTTTTTAAAGATAATGTTATTTTATATTTATGTATTCATTATTTAGTTTGACTTTATGTTTTCACATTTTTAAATTTTAATATTTTAAAAAATTTTTTTCAATGTAAATTAATTTTACTTTTTAGTTTATGATAATTGTTTTTAATATTTTATAATTTATAAATATGTGTATCAGACATTAGTGTATTAAATATTTTATGAATTAATAAAATATTAAAACTTAAATATGAAAAAAATTTTAAGACCAATGCAAAATAAAAATAAAAAAAAATAAATATTCAAGTATAAACTTTCAAACTAGAGGTCAAATCGGCCGGGCCAGCCCGGCTCGACATAAGGCACGACTTGATTCGTCCGTGCCTAGCCCGACACAAGGCACGGCTTGATTTGTCCATGCCTAGCCCGACACGGCATGAGAATGATCCGTGTCCGTGCCCGTGCCGGGCATGCTCATGACACGAGCCGTGCCGTGCCGTACCGTGCCGTGCCATACCGAGGCCAATCGGACCTCGAGTCGGGCCAGACATGGCCTGGTACCATGGCCCGTGGGCATGGTACCTCGACACGAGTCAAGAAACCACCCGAGCCCGACGGATCCAAAAAATCCATTGGGTCTATGGCCCCAATCAGGACCCATGGTTTTTTCGACCCGGGTCCGATTCCACCCCCCAATCCCCAACGGTAAAATTAACAAAAATAAAAATAAAAATTTTGAATTTAAGCCGTAGGATTTTGCCTACAACGGCTATGGGGCAAAATCCAATGACCCACGTGATTCTGCGCCATAAAAATCATTAAAATAATAAAAAAATAAAAAAAACCTTTTTTTTTGAAATTCATATTATTATTCTATTAACCCCCTTCTCTCTAATATTTATATTTTTCAAAAACATTAAATCTCATTCTCTCTCTCAAATCTCTTTCCTAAAATTCTCTCGCTTGAAATTTCAGCTAGGCTTTTCAGGACTCACACCTTGGGCACGATTTTGGTTGGTGTTTGGATTGGACTTTGAATTTATGGTGTACGTGCTTTATACTGTTTTATGAGTATCTCTATTTTTTAAAAAATTTAGTTAATCCTTAAATCTTAACTTACTTTTTAAAAATAATTAGTATTTCACACACACACTCTACTCTACATTCTACTCTCTTGTCTAAAAAAAATCAAAAAAAATAATAAATACTAATAAAATTAATTTAAATTTTAAAAATAAAAATCCAACGCAAAAGTCCAATGTTGCTGAAACTTTAGTTTTTCCAATGGTCTCGATCCAAGCATTTAAAAAATAAAAACTAAGATTTCTATAGTTCAGACTCATTTTAATATAATAAAATAAAAAAATATTAGGTGTGAGAAAGAAAAAATGATACAGTGCAAATATTATAAAAAAATTTTAACTTGTAAGAATACATGTGGAACTGGGCACCTTTAGAGGCATCCCAACATATACATCAAAAAATATGGTGCATTAGATCCAAAGCAAACCTAACTCAGTAGTAAATTTTTTGAGGTTGGATTCAGTTCAGTCTCAAAATTTATCTCATTTATATACTACAGCGAGTTGGGTATAGAAGACATGACCAAACTTATCACCACGATGCGTCTTCCGATGAGATTTTCGGAAGATCCAAGGGTAATGAGTATTATGTAGACATATTTTCATCCTACTTATCGTAGGATTCCTAGGTCCACATCTAGGAACAACATACTAAAATATTATAAAATAGAAAAAATGAATAATAATAAGCTTTGGCTTCTGGAATAGCAGTTGAGGCAGACTTGGACTCAGGTCGAAAAAGATTGCAGGTTCGACTTCAGGCTTGATGGAAATTTCGGATCCATTGGGCCTCAAAATATTAGTTCGGGTCGGGACGAAGTGCTAGCTGGGTTGGGGCGATTCTTGGCTCGTGCCAAGAAACTATGTCCATGGGCCTTGGTATAGGGCCATGCCTGGCCCATTATGAGGCTCGGTTGGCTTTGGCACGGCACGGCATGAGGCATGCCATGAATAGGCCCGACACGAGCATGAGCACGGGTTATTCCCTTGTTGTGCCAGGCCAGGCACGGGGTACGGCTGAATCGTGTCGTGCCCTAGGGCAGCCAGGCCGGCCCAACCCATTTGACACATATACACTAACTATATTAAGTATATTGATACTCAATATGATGTTACTCCAGTTGAATTATCATAATTACCAATAAATTCGAATCAAATAAAATCTAAATAGAATAAAATTTTTTGAGTAGAAAGACCTTATTTAAGCTCAAATAATACTAAATAAGCCTACTGGGTAGACAAATGGACCCTACAATCTATCCATTTGATGTTGACATTCCGATCATTCTCTAAAAAGGACAGAGAAGTAGTAGTAGTACTCAACACCCAATTTACAAGTTTTACTGTACTCTTATATTGTTCATTCTTTTTTATATTGCTTCTCATGATGATATTATGATATCTAAGTTTATTTCTAAAAATTAATCCCATTCAGAATAATGTCAGATCATAATAAAATCGATATATACTCACCACTCTAATGAGACATAAAAATTAATATCACGACCTTTGAAAATATCTATTATTCATTATAAATGAGTGTTCCCTGTCAATTTATATTTACAAGGGAAGATATATCACATTAAAATGAAATTTTTAGTAAGAACATATATTAGATATTTAGTATGAATTACTAGGATATTTACTCTTGAATGAAAAAGATGATATTAATACGTATTCTTATTTCTCTTGCAATATCTCATAATTATAAAATATATGAATTAAATATGAAAAAAATATCTTTTCACAGTTACCTTGAGGAGGTGTAAATAGAACAACCACTTGGGTTTCAAGCAATAAAATCAAGTATAATTTATAAATTACAAAAGATATTGTATGAACTGAAACAATTAACGAGCTCATAGTATGTAATATTTTCAGAGACAAACATCTCATTTGAGTTACACAACTATATTATTGATTTTTCTTTATTTTTTCTAGAGCAATACTAATGGCAACATGACTTTACTATTTGTCTATGTAGATGATATTCTTATTATTAAAAAAATGAGTTAAAAATCACTCAACTTTATGAGTACCTTTAGACTTAAAGCAACTTAATAATAAATTATGATATTGAATATGTTTTCCATGTTTCATTCTTACTTGTACTTTGATGATAAGGTTGAAAATTACCATTAGTAATAAGTTCACTCCAACAAATAATTCTAATTATTTATGTATAAAACAAGAAATAAAATAATAATATTAATAAATTAGGAAAAGTCTCACAAGATGGTTGCTCTCATGCATAATACATGAATAAATAAATAAATACAATAAACAAAAATACCACCTTCAAATGATGTGTGGAGGTCTAAAACACAAAGTTTTAAGTAATAAAATATAAACTAACATTTTCAAGGTTTTAGTGAAGATGTCCACTAGTTATACCATTGTCTAAATATAAACTGTAGCAATGTGCTCATCATATATTTCCTCTTTGAAAAAAAAGAAATTCACATTTATTTGTTTTTCCCAATTATAAATACATGATTAGAGATCATATGTATTGATACATAACTATCACAATAAAAGATAAAAGAAAAATATAAATATTCAATCTTCACAAATATATGCTGAATTCAAAATATCATTCAACTAAATATATTAATCATTCTGAACACTATCTTTGTATTAAGTCTAAAAAATAATCATTTATCTCTTACTTTTCTATACATTAAAATATTTCTAAGAAAAATACAAAAAATTATCAAAAACATCCCCTCGACGCAAGCTATCACCCAATTGAAATCTTAATATCCAGCTAAAGATAAATGTTCATGATGGATACAAGAGAACTTAAATCTTAAAAACTTCTTTAAATATCTAAGTATGCAAAAAGATACACTGAAATGAAATTATCAAAGAAAATTTAAGAAAAAAAATAACTATTTTAACTGCCAAAGTTAAATCTAATTTGATAATAGTCAGATAGTTAATTTTTTTTATAATTCTCTTATAAATAAATAAGTCAAATAGAAGTGTCGCATCTGATAAAAAATTTATATCAAGATCAATAAGATTGTAAACTAGAGCACAACCCAAGAAGAGATCAGTTTCTATAAGAGTATTAACTACATATCTTCTTAATAACAAGAAAATCCCTCTTTTAGAATAAGTTACCTCTACATCTATAAAATATTTAAGTCTCATAAGACTCTTCATCTTAAACTACGACTAAAGAAACTCCTTGAATTTGATGATTCCTAATCCATTATTTCATATAATCAAAATTGTATCCACATATACAAAATATAAAATCAATCTACAATCAAAACTCCTCTAAAAAAATAATAAAAAAATTTATAATATACATGAATAACTTGAAAGAAATGGCTGCCTATGCAGTTTAAAATATACAAAGTAAAATCTCACAAACTAGGATCTAGAATATTGCTTCATGCCATATTTCATAGAATACAAACTATGGCTGACTGTACAGCTTGAAATCATGGTGATTGTTACATAAACATCTCCTCAAGTTTACCATTAAAAAAAGATATTTTTTCATATCGAACTATTATATCCTCTATCTTTAAGGTACCATTAATGAAATAAGAATTTATATAGAGGATATATTAACCAGTATTAATTCTCACTAAATATCTGATTGAACTCCCTCGCTATAAGACTCGGGCTAATGCAATTTACTTTTTTATTTAATCCTATCATCGCAGTAAAAACCCACATACAACCAATAATATATATTCCGACAAGTTATGATACTAGTTTTCAAGTCCAATTACAATAAAGAACATCTCTCCATTTCTATTTTGTATAACATCATCCTATGTGAGATAATACATCAAAAAAAAATTTAAGTATGCTAATACAATCGAAAAAATTAGTAAAAAAATTTAAAAAAGATATTAGACATGTGTGTAATAATAACTATGAGATTAAATGCTAGATACAACTTATTTGTCCCTTCCAAAAAATGATGGAAGCATCAAGACTAAAATTATTGGCAATAGAATCATTTACCTCTTCGATAGACTCGATTATATTCTAAGTAGGCCATGTATGTTCTCTTCTTCTAGTATAGACTTTAAGTCATAAGTAGTCAAATCTTTTAATTTCTAGCTCATAATGAGCTTAAACTAATGTAGACTAGTGACTTACCATGTCGTCCAAACTAAAGTGAGATTTCCTCAATTGATTCAACATGATTTGTACATATTGATATATATGATAACTCCATATGAGAATCATCATAATATGAACCAAAAGGTTTATATGTAATAGGCAAGTGCCTTTCTCACCTTATTAGAGGTCTATGTGAGACTAATAAAGAAAAAAAATGATCAAAATATATCTTTTGGACTTTCTGTTCTAAACTCAATAAAAATAACTCCCTCTTAAAAAACAGAAATAAATACTCACTAAAATTTTATAAGTCTCTAGTAAAAAATACTTATACATTCCTTAAGTACTAAAATAAGCAAGAAAAATAAAATTCAATGGATGGGTACCAACATGTCATATCTTAAGAAAAAGTTATACACAAAATAAGTACTCTCAAAAACTCTAAGAAATAAACAAAATTATCATTCTACAAGATACAAGATCTAAAAAAATATATATTAAAAAATAATATAAGAGAATATGCAATTGATACAACTGATGATTAAAACTACATCTCCCAAATAGTGCTTTGAAAAACTCCTCATAAATAAGAGTATCTGAATTATATCAACTTGATGTATAATTTTTCTTTCAACCATCATATTTTATAAAAATATATTAATAAATTAAGTATGATATATAATATTATGATCTACATATTAAGTACAAAATTTATCTGACATATATTATACTATATCGTAACTTCTTATTTTTTTAATATTTTATCATATTAATTTTTTATTATTTTATGAAATATTTAAATAATAAAGAACATCAATGATCTAGCACGTAATAAAATTTAACCATGTATACTATGAGCAATCATCAATTAAGATAATTAAATATCTAAAATATTCTCTAATTACATAACTACTAGGTCTTCATACATGTCAATGTATTAAATTGGGTTAACAATGAACAAACAAAGAATAGAACAATCCTTAAGATGCAACAAAAGAATTCTCAACTTGGCAAGATGAATGACCAAATTGATAACGAACAAGCAAATAGTCTAATATATAGTTATGATACTAGTTTTCAAGTCCAATTACAATAAAGAACATCTCTCCATTTCTATTTTGTATAACATCATCCTATGTGAGATAATACATCAAAAAAAAATTTAAGTATGCTAATACAATCGAAAAAATTAGTAAAAAAATTTAAAAAAGATATTAGACATGTGTGTAATAATAACCATGAGATTAAATGCTAGATACAACTTATTTGTCTCTTCCAAAAAATGATGGAAGCATCAAGACTAAAATTATTGGCAATAGAATCATTTACCTCCTCGATAGACTCGATTATATTCTAAGTAGGCCATGTATGTTCTCTTCTTCTAGTATAGACTTTAAGTCATAAGTAGTCAAATCTTTTAATTTCTAGCTCATAATGAGCTTGAACTAATGTAGACTAGTGACTTACCATGTCGTCCAAACTAAAGTGAGATTTCCTCAATTGATTCAACATGATTTGTACATATTGATATATATGATAACTCCATATGAGAATCATCATAATATGAACCAAAAGGTTTATATGTAATAGGCAAGTGCCTTTCTCACCTTATTAGAGGTCTATGTGAGACTTATAAAGAAAAAAAATGATCAAAATATATCTTTTGGACTTTCTGTTCTAAACTCAATAAAAATAACTCCCTCTTAAAAAACAGGAATAAATACTCACTAAAATTTTATAAGTCTAGTAAAAAATACTTATACATTCCTTAAGTACTAAAATAAGCAAGAAAAATAAAATTCAATGGATGGGTGCCAATATGTCATATCTTAAGAAAAAGTTATACACAAAATAAGTACTCTCAAAAACTCTAAGAAATAAACAAAATTATCATTCTACAAGATACAAGATCTAAAAAAATATATAATAAAAAATAATATAAGAGAATATGCAATTGATACAACTGATGATTAAAACTACATCTCCCAAATAGTGCTTTGAAAAACTCCTCATAAATAAGAGTATCTGAATTATATCAACTTGATGTGTAATTTTTCTTTCAACCATCATATTTTATAAAAATGTATTAACAAATTAAGTATGATATATAATATTATGATCTACATATTAAGTACAAAATTTATCTGACATATATTATACTATATCGTAACTTCTTCTTTTTTTTAATATTTTATCATATTAATTTTTTATTATTTTATGAAATATTTAAATAATAAAGAACATCAATGATCTAGCACATAAAAAAATTTAACCATGTATACTATGAGCAATCATCAATTAAGATAATTAAATACCTAAAATATTCTCTAATTACATAACTACTAGGTCTTCATACATGTCAATGTATTAAATTGGGTTAACAATGAACAAACAAAGAATAGAACAATCCTTAAGATGCAAAAAAAGTATTCTCAACTTGGCAAGATGAATGACCAAATTGATAACGAACAAGCAAATAGTCTAATATATTCAAATATTTACCATAAAATCCTAACATAGGAGATAAGATATATAGTTCACCATATTCAATTCCAAAGAAAATTTACATTAATTTCTAATTAGACAAACAACATAAGAAGAAAAAGTAAAATAAGAATTAAATTATATAAAAAGATAACTCACAAAAATAAGACTAATAGTATAATCAAAGATCAACAAAACACATAAAAAAACAAGTAATCAAGATGAATATTATCATAACCAATGACTTTTAAAAACTACCATTAGATACAATAATATCCATGAAACATAAAAAAATTCAATATAACATAAAGATTAGTTATGGCAGATATTTACTCATGAGTCAATAATCTAGTAGCATGATGTAGAGAAATAAAATATAAAAGTTGTAGTACTTAAAGGTAAAGAAAGATTCAATGTTGCCTTACTCACGAGATGACTCCATGAGAACCCCTACATGACTTTGATAGTCAATCTGACTCTCTCAATATTGTGTAGTATTCTTGGCATCCTCTCTGAAAATAATATCTATTAACTATCTATAGTATGAATCATCCTCCTGCAATGTGTATATTAAACTAAGGCTCCCCACCTGGACTGTGACTAGTACTCTATTATGAAATATCTTGGTTTCCAAACTTAATAGTTAAAATTTTCACTACTACTATAAAAAATAACCCACAAGACCATTAAAAAACAATTTTTTCCTTCAAACCAGAAGTAGGGTATTAAGTTTGAGCAATCTTCCCCTAATTAGACCAAATTAGGGTTTTTAACCAATCTGCATAATTCAGGTTCGGCCAATTCAATTTTTTCTCCAAACAAAAGTTACTAAATTCAGATTCTGTGCAAATTGGGTTCGCCCAAAAACCCAAAAGAATTGTGCACCCTTCTTCCTTCTAGTGACGACGCCAAAAGAAAATTGTACTGAAGAGAAACTGTTAAAAATAAGTGCTAAAAATTCATCAATTCAATACAAATATTTTCTCCACTACTGTCGACACAGTGAGTGTCGCATCTTTGTTGCACACAGTGAGTTAGCGATGGTGAATGGTAGTGGAAAACACTACTATCATTGTCCCTATATTGCACTGCATGCACTTGATAAATGCAATACTACGTGTATAGGGCTAGTACTGTATACATCTATACAAGCTAGCCTTTATATAAGTGACTAATCGAATTTGTGCATTCATAAATTGAATGCTCCCATCCATAAAACAGATATAAAGAAATAAATATAATTATATAATAACACACAATAATTTATATATTCCTGACATACATGTATTATTATTGAGCTAGTAATATATTTTATTTAATTTATTTGTAATGGTAACATGTATATATGCATCAATACATAAATTAGAACACCCACTTATATCTCACAAACAGAATATTTCTAATCTTGTGTTCAATTAAAAAATGGAATATATTAAATTTTATTAACATTTAATTGAACAAAAACAGGGTGGATAATTTTTATAACATATACTAGCACCACGAATTAAAGCATCAATATTTTTATGGTGTTGAGATAGTTTCAACTTATTTCAATGTTTAGAGTATAAGATATTTATGTACCAACTTAATAAGAAGTACTAGATACGACGGATACATTTTCATGTTTTATTCATACCCATACTTAGTTGATTAGGTTGAAAAGTGCCATTAGTAAGAAGTTTGCTCCAACAAATATTTCTAATTATTTATCTATTCCTGATGTGTATTATTATTAAGCTGGGAATATGTTTTATTTATTTTATTTGCAAATCTAACAAGGATATATACAGCAGTATTTTAATTAAAACACCCACATACAACCCATAAAAGAATGGACAGATTACAATATCCACATACCATTCAAAAGCATCCTACAAAACTCAGCTTCCTCAGCAGCTTCATCTTCCTCATCTTCTGTGAGAGTTTTTGATAACCATCCACTCATTTGTAGGCCTTTGACAACATCTAATTGATTAGATCTGTAGCTAGCATCAATTTCACATTCCTCAGCATCAAGCAAGTTTTCTAAGTCTCCAGCAAAAGAATCCAGATCACTATTTGCCTCAGAGTCGCTTCCATTTTCTTCACCATCAGCTGCTGAAAGTATTTTCACATGTCGGTCCCAAATTTCATGACACTTTTCCCTTGTTTGTTGCTGCAACTGAAGAAAGGACATCCTTTGCCCACGAGCATACTTTGAGATAGAAGTCGCATCGACTTGCATCCCAGACTCTGTTTGTTCACTTGACAGCTTGCGTATCATAGCAATACGATGCCACCTAGTCTGTTTTGCAATCACATCCTCAGAGACATTGAACTTAAGCAGAACCTGAAAAACAATAAAAGTAAATTATTATGTATTGATATATGTGTATTCATACCTAGCAATTATATTTACATTGTATAGCTTAAGAGTATCCATAACAATTTGAGTCTATATTTGACTTACGTGAATGCATTATCAAGTATTCATTTGTAATACTCTTTTCTTTTCTAATTGCATTTTTATAACATTATTAGATTTCAAATATAACTTCCATTATGCTGGCGTGGTGCTTGTGTTGGTTTTGGACACATTTATTCAAGGTACACAATAAACATATATTAATTTTTTAAAGTTAATTCTTTTTTAGTTAATTAAATTTGTTCAAGGTACACATTAATCAATCATTTATGCTTGTGTTGGATACTCTATGTAAGTTAATAGGTCTAAAAATAATTTAAATGGATATTAAACACCATTAAAATTATATATACCCAATATTAAATTCATATGTTGACCATCAACATATGATATCTAGCTATATTAATAATAAAAATGATAAAGTAATCATTAACGAATCAAATTAGAATACAAAAATTTTATTATTAAAATTTTTTATAGATATTATATGATATAACACATATATTCGTCTATGTGCACTCTCATGAAATACATCATTCTTAGATGCATTTGTAATTTTATAATATAATTAATAAATATAAATAATACTTAAATTTTACTACAATAAATACTGAGATGAAAAATAATTATTTAAAATACTAGTTCACCCTTTAAATTCTTTATTACTTAGCTAAATGTATAGATTTTAGACTTAAAGTAAAATAGATAGAAACTAATATACAATAGATATCAACTTGCATGAACTAACTACAAGAACTAGAAAATAAGATTTATAAATAATTAAATAATTTATCTAAAAATTACAATAATAAACATGATAATTAAAGTGAACATTTGAATATGAAGATTTACATCATATTCGAAAACAATGGTTTTCCTATTTTGTTAGCTAGGAGCAAATGATAGAGAAGCCTATTTAATAGGAGTGAGTTATCAAAATACTTATACACTAATTATTTTATTTTATACTAAAGTAATATGAAAAATTTTAATATCTTGAGTTGATTGGGTAATATGAAAGATTGATACTATATCAATTCAACTTTTTACATGCTATCTAAAATGATAAATAATCTATTAATCCCTCAAGTATATTACATAATATCAGAATTTATTTTTTCAATCACTGTAAACATAATTTCATACTGGAGAAAAATACTATGATCAGATATCATTTAAATGATGTCATACTTAAAATATTGAGAAAATTCAAGAATAGGTATTAAAGAAAATTGATAATGAGCTGTGATAACTGATAATCTAAACCATATCAAATGATATTGGACTAATGTACATTAATTTTAATTTTTTTAATTAGATTTACATTTTCATTATTTTATATTTGTATTTTTTTCAATATTTTTGAATTTAATTATAATTTTGATTAATAAATGTTATTTACTATTTGCATTTAATTTAAACAACAAAATTTATTTTTTTCATTTTATTTATAAAATAATGCACTACCAAGTGGACAATGCATGTCATAAAATTCAATTCAACAGGTACCACTGCCAACGACCAAGCGCTAACAAGATACTGGCACTTGGTCAATAGACTAGAATTGGACCACTTGGTCAGCCTCAACTCCCTCATAGTTAGTACCTAGATTGTAGCCTGCTTGCCTAGTAGCACTGGCAAGGGCATGCCAAGGTAGGACCAGCCACTAAATCATTTATGGCTTTGTCATGTAGGCACTAAATTATGTATGGCTCGATTGTGTCGGCAAGCCTCAAACCTGACATGCATTTGTATGACCGAATGCCTCATCCATGCCATCGGGTCCTGTACTAGCATGACACGACACGATGGCCTAATCGAGACACCCAAATTCAAGCCATGCTGGGTCAGCATGACCTACTTGCACAACTATATCCCATTAAGATGAGACTTACAACAAGATGATTTAGTTTATATCTAGAATAACTAGATATAACTAGAATAACTAGAATAAAAGTGGGTCAGCATGACCTACTTTTATAACTAGAATAACCTTAGTATGAATTCTTACATTTCTTATAGCATCTCATAATTAGAGCAGGTATATAAGGAGCAACCACATAGGTCTTGAACAACACAACTAGTTGTAGTTTGTATATTAATATAGACATTATAAAAAATGAAATAATTACCGAGAGTTTAGTTTATAAGATTTTTATTGAGTCACCTCATTTATGTTACATATATGTGTGATAGACTAAGCTTTATTCTTTAAAAAAAAACAGAGTATAATTAGATATTTTCTAATTTTTCTGGTCATATATTCAGATTTGAGTTGTACACAAGTATGCATTAAAATAATGTCTAAGATATGATTTAGAATTTTTCTTGGAGAGAATCGTGTCTCAGTGAAAAGTAAGAGGTATATTTTAATATTTACTATTTAGGTAAAATCCAAAATGCTGATGTCAATTACTTGTGAGATATTTTGGTTATGTTATATACTCAAGGAGATCAAATATTCACTCTTTTCTCCAAATATTCTTTATTATAACAATCAAACAAAAAGGTATATAGTCTTAAATCTAGTATTTTATAAGTAAATAAAATACATAGATAATAACTATTTCTTTCTTGAAGAAAAGATCCATAAGCAGACATTATCAGGAATGCCTTGAACAAGTCTCAATTTATATTCCTTTAATTTCTTTCATTCAAGCTTATTATAGACTTGTACACAACAACTTGATAAAAGATATTTTAGTATTTTAATTTTTTATTGTTATATTTCTTTTTCTTTTGATGGAAGCATTGAACATGTGGGATGTCCAATCATTTCTACCTATTTTGTAAGCAAATACTTGTATGGTACTATTTTAGAATTTTATTATATTTATTTTTCAACATATTTTATTATACAACTAACTATTGGATTCACTCAGACTACATTATCTATGAGCAAATCTACTAGTCTTATTACACATAAACATGAGTACTCTAGACTCCTTTCTCCCCTTGAGTGTTACTAACTCCAAATGAGACACTAATACAACTACCACTCTTATTGCTTACAACTTCACTCTAGATTCTTAGATCACATATTTGAGAGTTAATACTTATATTACAAATAATAATACTCTTTTTACTTTTTTGGTACAGTCTAAAATATTTGATATTATTGTGGTCAATAATACTATTGTACGAGTCATAAGGCGTTACAATAATAATATTAGGCATTTATTTTGACACATTTTATGGGAAAGAATTTTTGACTAATTTATTTTTTCTTTTTATAGTGTGTATATATCCATAATCAACAGACCATATGAATAATTTTCCTATAAATTTATTGAGGATGCCTATATCTATTTTTCTACATTCATAAAAAATATTTTATATGCTTGTCTACCATGATCAAATGATGATACACTCTCAATTAGGATAATCATCATTGGATAAGTTGAAATTTTGGAGATTAGCATTAAGTAACAACTATTGAATATGAGCTATGTTAATTATAAAAACATATTAAAGAATCATATCCGACACTATTAGAGAATCACATTAGAAAATCATATCCGATCATATATGATAATTTTAGATATTTTATTACTTTTATTAATAATAATACTTGATATTAATGACAAGTATTTAAAAAAATATCTTATATTTTTTTTTTATTTTTATGAAATTTTGACAATCTTATATCCGACCATATAGGTGATATTATTTTTATGATATAAATGAATAAAATAAAAGTACAATTTTATTATAGTATTATAATATTAAGAAATTAGAATGTTTTAAAATATATTTCTTATTAATTTTTATATTTCTTTAAGGAACATAATATGTTTGATTAGATATGTTATTTGAACAATCTTATAATGAGATAGCTGAGAACAAAAACTAAGATTTGATTGAAATAACTAAAATATTCATTCTACATTGTAGTGCGCCTAGATATTTTTAGGAGAGAAATAATATTAATCACTATCTTCTTAATTAATTGAATTTTATATTTTATTCTCTCAAATTATATCTCATATTAACTTTTAAATACAAGGGGGAGACTTTTTTACCTCTCAACCAATATTTTTGGTTATGCTAATTTTGTTTAAAATCTCTCCAAACAAAGAGAAAATAATATTATATGTCATCAAATACACTTTTGTTGAGTATCCTATCACTCAAAAAGTATATAAATATTATTCACTAGATACTATGAGAATAATTATGAGCGTCAATATAATATCCCTTGAGGATAAATCCTTTTCTTAGGACATGATCCAAGAGAATGTACTTTTGCACACCTTAGTGATAGGTTCATTCTCATGTTTAATAACTAATCCTCAAAGAGGAGTAATTATTAACCTACTTCTATGCTTGCATCTGATACTATTAGCACAACTAACTTCAAGAAGAATAGTAAAAAATAACCCAGATCATTAATCAAAGTAGAGAAGTCAAGTATGAGTGTACCACAAGACATAAGATATAAGTCCTCCTAGAAAAGGAAGACTTCATGATTCTAACCTAAAAATATATACTAGATGAATATATTCATAGTCTTACCCAAATGAGTCTAACATCACGTTAGTTGATTTGATTCAGAGTAATGACTTGGAACTTACAATTGAATTATAGAAATAACCAATGATGTGAACTACTCAACACCTAATCTCAAGAATGCTCTATTATTCTCATTTTAAAACTAAATATTTTAGCTTTTAGCATTTCTTTAGAATTGCAATATCCAAAAAAATTCTTTTTGTGATACTTTCATTCAGGATGAAGATAAATTATATTTGATAAATCAAGTACAATCATATTCAATCATACATAAGATCTCATTCCAAGTCTTTTATGTAAACCAATAATGAGATATAAATTGGTGTACACTGTGAAAATGAAACTTAAAAAAAAGGTTCATTGGCCCAAACACACTTGAGTTTAGTGTAATTCCGAAAAACACAATTTTGCAGTATAAGAATGACATTTTTTATTGTGCATTTGAGCAGTGAGTGTACTTCCAACTGTGTGTTTGGGCACTATGAGTTTTTTTGATGGTTTGTGACATGATTTTTTGAAATCGAATTTCAGAATGAAAAACCATAATTTTGGCTTGATAAGCAAATTTTTTTCCCAAAGTAAAGTTCACTAATGAGGAACCCAATTTTAAATTTGGGTCAGATTTTTACTTGACAGTTTTATGATTTATTCTTTAATTGAGAAGGTGAACATTCTGATCATTATTCTTTGGAAGCTTAGAAATCAAAATTATTCACAACATACAATAAGATTCAAGACATAATTCTTTGATCAATGAATACGAGATCACCTGATAAATGAATCATCCAACAATAACACAAAAGAAAAGTAACTACAATAAAATTCTCATATTTTTTGATTTATTTTTGATGGAAGTAATAATTCTGATAATTACTCTTAGGAAGTTTTAAAAATTAGAATTATTTCTAACAAACTATATGTTTAATTCTCTACAGTAGCATCTCCTGATAGGTGTTTGGGTATGCTGGACTATTTTCTTATTCATTTTAACTTAGTCAGTAATTACTAGACAAGTTAAAATCAATTTATCCTAATTAATAGTATTTCTACTCCAAAGTATGAAGCATATAGAGGTGTCAAACGGGCCGGCCTGGCCTGGCACAGCCCGGCCCTTTTTTTTGAGCACGAGCGTGCCTTTGTGCCGGGCCTGGCACGGCACGGTTACTGTACGGTGCCGTGCAGTGCCGTGCCGTGCCGGGCTCAGTCGGGCCAGGCCTGGCCGTACGGGCCAATCCAGGCAGTACGGGCCAGAAATTTTTTTTTTTTAAATTTTTTTTATTTTATTTTATTTATATAAATTATTAAAATATATATAAAATTTTAGATAATGTATAATATTATATATTTATAATATGAAAAATGTTAAAATTTGTTAAAATTTATTAAAATAACAAAGTTAAAAATTTTTTTTAATGTAATATAAAATTAGTTAAAAATTTATTAGAATTATATAATAAAGTTATAAATTTTTAAATGAAAAATTAAAAAAAAAATAAATAAATCAATACATTTTGTTAATAAAAATAAAAATTAAAAAAAACATAAGCAACTAAAATTAAAAATGACCAATCAGCCATTTGAAACCGAAGGTCCAAACAAAAAAATTATAGTTTCAACACAACGTACAAATAAAGCGTACAATCAATAAAAAAAATATCGAAATCAAAAAATAGTAGATCATCATAATCGTCAATCGGCATATCATGAGCATCACCAGCCGCAACATCAAGATCAGTATCATATGGATCATCATCATCAATAATCAACTCTACCGCCATCGCAGTGGATGCGGCTACAGTCCCTATCCCAGCCCCAGCTCCAGCACGATCATGGATACTAAATCTCGAATCCTCCCAATCCTTCAAACAAGCCAAAGCCTCAACAATATCTGGATGTAATCTCGATCTCATATCCGAAATCATGTTCACTATAACAGAAAAAGTAGATTCCGATGCTACGCTAGACACCGGAGGAGTCAGTAGATCCCGTGTCATCCTAGATGGCACGGAAAAGGTAGACTTATATGATTTCCACCACTGTAATATATCAAGATTTTTAGTATCAGAATGTGATAAGATTGAGCAATAATCGGTATCTAAGTACCGAGACAGCTCGCTCCTATGTGATGGTCCACCCCTACGTTTCTCCCTCGCTAGCTGAATGAAAAAATCGTCATCTCCGAATAAGGTATCAATGTCCGTAATCACAGTCTCACTACTACCACCACCATACCTAGTATCGTAGTATGTGAACAAGTCAGTCAACTTCTCGTGAATGAACCCTTCAGGTGGCTCTTCCAGGTTCATGCACGAGGAAATGAAAGTCAGGGTGTTTTCTACCCCTTCCACCTTAACCCTAGGGTCCATGCATGCAGCGAGACAATAAAGAGATTGAACGGTGGACCAGTACTTCAAGCACTTTGTCTCGATCTCTGCAACCATATGGCTAAGCGTCGGGTCAGCTCGATACTTCCTAAACATGCTATTAATGTTGCATATGCAATGGAGTACAATGCAAGTGGTGGGCGTATAAACTGGCAAACACATGTTCGTCGTGTCATTAAAAAATATTCAGGAATTTCATAAATGAAATTCCTGAAGCCTAGTTAGTGTCATTAATAATAAGTTCTTCACTCTTACTATTGACGTAGTCGGATATCACGTGTTCGTATCCAACACATGATTCTAACATCAGGTACATGTAATTCCAACGATGTCTCACATCCGATTGGAATTTCTTCTTCTTAAGATTCGCAGACAAATAGAGACTACCAAACTCTTGTTGTCTGCGAGGAGTGCGGATATACTTTAGTGCATTGCGTATATTATCCAACGCGAGGGAACACACCTTCATACCCGCTTGAACAATCAGGTTAATCACGTGACACATGCATCTGACATGAAAGATCTCTCCTAATGGTGTGTCTCTAAAATTCCTAACAAACATATTGATCGTTACTCCATTATTAGAAGCGTTATCGAATGTGACACTAAAAATTTTATTTTGAATTTTATATTCCCTAAAGATTTTCATCATACACTCAAAAATGGTCGGGCCATCATGAGGATGAAGAATCTCAGAGAATCCTAAAATTTTTTTATTGATTGTCCAGTTAGAATCTACATAGTGGCTCGTGAGACATGCATAAGAATAATCATCGTGACTTGTCCATATATCAGACGTCACAGACATCACTCCACTATATGCCATAAATTCCTTGATTATTTTTTGTTTTTCTAACTTATATATCTTTAGTATGTCATTCCTAGATGTGGACCTAAGAATCCTATTATAGGCAGGCTGAAAATATGTGTGCATGATATGCACTACCCTTGGATCTTCCGAAAATCTGATCGGAAGACCCATCAATGTGATGAGCCTGGCCATGCCGTCCCTATCCAACTCGCTGAAGTATATGAAGGGAGTAAACTTTGGGACTGAACTCGATCCAGTCTCAAAAAATGCAGTGTCAAGTTAGGTTTGCCCAGGATCTAATGGTCCATAATTTTTTGTGCATAATTCGGCATGCCTTTTTAGGTGCCCAGTCACAAACGAACTCTTACATGTTAAAAGTCTCATACAATATTTGCACTGTCATTTCTTGTTCCTCACTCCTAACATTTTTTTTGTTTTATTATATTAAAATGAGTACAAACTACAGAAATCCTCCTAGTTTTTTGTTTTTTAGAAGTTTGGGTTGAGACGACTGAGAAACCAAAGTTTCCGCAGCCTCATACATCTGTGTAATATTTTTATTTTCTGAATTTAAATATGTTTCAGTTGTATTTATCATTTTTTAGGATTTTTGTTTTTAAGAATAATTTAATAGAGACTAAAAAACTGATTTTAATTTTTTCTAATTTTGGTCTAGAGAGAGAAACAAGAGAGAGAGAGAGAGAGAGAAAGTTAAAAAAAAACATAAAATAAATTATCCGGTAAAAGCAGTGAGGTCGATCACATGCATAATGAACCACAGTCAAGCTCTAATATTCAAAACTCAAGTTGAGATTCCCAAAAATTCCAAGCTGAATACCAAAATCCCGAGTCACGAGAGAGAGAAGTAAGATTTTTGAGAGAAAAATTGAACGATTTGAGAGAATTTATGTTTATGAAAAACATAAATTTTTAAAAGAGGGGGTGAAATTTATAGATTAAAGAAAATAATTTTTTTAAAAAAAGTAATTTTTTTGAATTTTTTTTAAATTTTTTAGGGAACAGAATCATGAGGACCGTTGGATTATGCCCCATAGCCGTTAGAGGCGAGATCCAACGGCTGAAAATTTAATTTTTTATTATTTTTTTTCCCGTTGGGAGGGGAGGGAGATTTGGGTCTGTTCGGGCCTCTCGGGAGTGGGACCGTGGGTCGGGTCCAATCAGACATGAACCGCGGTTTTTTTGCCGGAGGGGCGTGGGGCGATCGTGGGGTCGGGCTCGGGGGACACCCGGCACGGGACGAACCCGTGCCGGTGTGCCATGCCACGAGCCGAACAATGCCGGGTCAGCACGGCACGGCACGGCTCGTGCCTAACCCCGGCATGGCATTTTCCCGTGCCTGGCCGGCCCAGGCACGACCGAACCGTGCCGTGCCTCATGCCGGGCCGGGCCGGCCAGGCCCGGTTGACACCTCTAGAAGCATATCAATAATAAAATCATATAAAAGCTTCCTATCATATACGCCAAACTAATATGAATAAAAACTTATTCAAAATGATACATTCAAATATATGAAGATATTTATAGGAATATTTATTTATTATGTTATATCTTTATTTTTTCAAATATTTCATAAAATAATAAAAAATAAATATTATAAAAATATTTTAAGAATATAAAGTGATAATACATCATAATACATGTCAGATAAATTCAATATTTAATTGTATAACATGAGATTATATATCAAACTTCCTTTGTCAATACATTATGAAAGCATGAAGTTGTAGAAATGAAGAATAATATATAATGTGAGTGTTTCAAAATATTTTTTCGGAGGTTAAGTCATAGTTATGAAAGGCATGCATGAGGCACGCCTAAAGCTTAGGCGCCACCACTCCCGGGAAAAACGCCTCGCTTCAGGCGAGGCACAGGCGGTGAGCCGCACTAGGCGTCGACTTTTAGATTCTGTGACGGCAGGCGTCGAGCCAGGTACACCCTTCTTCTCTTTCTTCCTCTTCTTCTTCTCTCTTTTTTTTGCCGGATTCGCCGTCGAAAATGGGGAAATTTCGTCGGAGAGGAATAAGAAAAGAACGGGGAGAGAAGCGGCGAGAGGCAGAACCGGTCGAAATGCATGAGGAGCGCGTCGGGGAAGATGACATATTTGGCTGATCCAACCCAAAACAACGTCGTTTTGGGTTGGTTTTGATTTTTTTAAAAAAACAAAACCCACAAAATGACGTCATTTTGAGGTTCTTATTTAAAATAAAAAAATATCACCTCCCAAACGACGTCGTTTTGGTTTTCCAAGAATCAAAACGACGTCATTTTAGAGTTTTGTGATTTTAAGGCCTATAAAACCCCATCTTTCTCTGGTTACACCCTAAAACCCTCAAAATAACTCTCTCAAAACATTCTTAAGGCTGAATTGAAGAAGAAAAAAGAAGAAGAAAAGGCTCAAAAGGTATTTTTTTCATTTTATCTATTTTTGTGGTGAAAAAATTCTTCAAAAGGTAAAAAACGATTTCAAAAAATACTTAAAAACTAGGGGAAAATTTTTTGAATAATACTTTGAAAAAAATAAGTAATTTTCAAAAAACTAATGCAGAAAAAAGGGAAAAAAATTCTGAAAATTAACAAAAAATAGAAAAAAATAATGAAAAAAATTATGAAACAATTAGAAAAAAAATTATAAATAGTTTTAGTTGTTTGACAAAGATTGAGTATGTTTATAATTTATAGATTTATAATATATTATGTATATGTTTTCATTTTTTTCTTAATATATTTGTCATTTTATTGTAGATTTGTTGTAAAGATACATAAAAATGGCCAAAGAGATTAAAGTTGAAGTAGATATCTCAAGTGAAAGAAAAGATCCAGAATGAAAATATGGTTGTTTATTAAATGAGAGTGAAAGATTGATGATGGGGATGATATTGATGAAGATTTTCTTGATTTAGATTTAGATATAGATACATGAGTGTTTATTTTGTTTTAGAACTTTGAATGTTTGTTATTTTAGTTTGAAATTTTGAATGTTTGGATGATGTGAGTACTATTAATATTTAATTTTTATCTTTGATGTTCTTTAGTTTATTATTAGATCAAAATTAAAGACTATATTTAGTAAAATATATAATTTTTATGTGCATTAGGCTGGGTGCGCCTCAAATAAAAAGACTCGTGCCTCAAGTGCACCTTGCACCTTAAGGCCTCAAAAGGCTTTTGCGCCTCAGTGCGCATTGCGCCTTAAATAACTATGGGTTAAGTATTAATGACAAACTATCCAATCGATAAAATACCTTCATTTATCCTTTCTTAGTATGTGTTTATTTAGATTCTGAATCATTGAGAAAAATTGTTTAACTTACCTCCTACAATTTTTGGGAGAACTTTCGTTTTTTACGATCTTTCCTAGGACATGATTTGCAGAACCTTAAAATGTGTTTTTCTTGATTATTCTAATATATTAAAAAAATAAAAGTATTTTTCACTAAAATATAATAAGATTTTAGTAAATACTATTGTCATTTTTTTGTAAAAGACTATTTTTTAGTGAAATCATGAAAAGTAAGGTAAACCCAAACCCATAAGTAATGCCATAAATTAAAGTTTTTAGTGAATGTGTCATCAAATCATCTTATACATCAAAGTGAGATAAATCAAAAATATCAAAACTATAACTAATATCATATTCACCAGTGAGATCCAATTTATAGGCACTTTCATTGATGAGGTCAAACACTGGAAACGACTGCTCTCTCCTTGGAAGTAGCTTGTAGTGTATGTGTTTAGGAAACCTCTTATTTCTCATGTGTTGTCAAACCCAATCTTTTGGTTTACACTCAATTCTTGACGACCTTTATTAGCTTGATTAAGAAACTATTTTATTTTTCTTGCCATGTTCAATCTAATATTTTCATGAATTTAGTTAACTAATTCATCATTTCTATTTCTACCTAAATTATTATGTCAACTCAATATGTGAAAATTAAATTGAGAGGTGTCAAAAAATTAAAACAGTATAGACAACTTTAATATGTGAAAACCTAGTTGTGGAATTCATATTTCTATCATATGCAAATTCAACATATTAGACCATCAGTTTATTAATGATAAATAGTAGAAAGAAGTATAATTCTTAATTTTCCACAAGGACTTCCAATTATTGATTAAAAATATAATATTTTTATTTGAAAAAATATAACTCGGCATGTCACTCAATCATTAGATGTCATTGAAAGATAGATGAAATATAAATGATGGGTCATCATTTCATGACATGAAATATTTATCACATGTAAATATAATTAGAACTAGAGTTATAACAAACACTAGAAAAAAAATCAAGTTAACTTTGATAAAGAAAATAAAATTAGAACTAAAAATAAAAAACTAACGTATTTGAATTATATAAATCTTAAAAATGATGTGACAAAAATTTCAGACTTTTAATTCAATATTTATCACATTGAATTACATCCATAGTGGTAACTATTACAACTTGTTTTGTAATATTCTGTAATGTTAGTATAAATGATGTCTGTAAATGGAGTCTGTAAAGGGGGAGGTGGGAAATAGCGTCACTGGAAAATGAAATGTTCTAGCACATCGCTCAAAAGGCAGACATGGATGAAGCAGGCTGGGCTTCACCTAGGCCCGAAAGTGAAAAGATGCTTGTGGGCAGACTAGAGGAAGGCTTTGGGTGAGCTAGGAAATGAACTTATAAAGAAAATCAAAGGCCATTCATTATAGGCAAAAGAAGGCTAGCCTCGGAAAAGCTCTTAGACAAAAAATTAAGCTAGCAATACTTACTTTAAAGATAAAAGTTAATTTTTAAGTAAGAGTAGTTAAGTTAAAACTTACAATATTTTATTTTTAGATTAGGATTAGAATGAGTGTAAAAGGATTAAAGGTATCTTTAGTTTGTAAAAATGATATTCCTCAGCTGAAATAGAGGATAATTATAATAATAAAACAAACCTTAGAAAAAAACTATTACAACTATTCCAGGTGTTCATGGATTTATAATTTATCAATTATAATTACATTCAACAGATAATTTTTATAAATAATTTTGGATCAACACATTCAACAATACTTCTACCTGTAGGGTTAGATATTATTCATGGAAGAATATGTATGATAGTTACTTGCTATATATGTATGTTACTCAATACTCAAAACTCTTTCAACTCTTATCATAAGTATGAAATTCAATATTTATTTATAGAAGAATATTAAATATTTATCACATTGAATTACATCCACATTGATAATTATTACGAATACTCAAGGTAGCTTATCCATGGATTTATCATAAGTAACAATCATACTTATTCATGGATTTATAATTTATCAATTATAATCTCATTTAACAAAGTTAACTTTTATAAATAATTTTAGATCAACACCTTTGTCAATACTCATACTGGCAGAGTTAAATATTATTCATGGAAGAATACGTATGATTGTTGCTTACTCTTTATGTATGCCACTCAATACTCAATAAAACTCTTTCGATTCTTATCATATTTGAACAAATAAAGGTGTCGAGATTCCAGAAATATTTTTCTAAAAAGATACTAAATAATGAATAATTAGAATTTTCAAGATGACATGAAGTAGTAACAACACATATTTAAGTTGAATACACGTAAAAAAAATGATCTCAAGAAGAAGACTCACAACAAGTGGTAACTTGGTGCTTAATTAACTTTTTTTTGTCTTTTGAATTGTTCTTTTGGGTTGGGTAACCTTTTTTTTTTTTGAAGAAGATAGATTATTTGATTGAAATTTCAATTAAAATAAAACTAATTTCGAATGAGAGTTAAAGAAAAGGAATAAAAAAATATTCATAATATAACAAAAGAAAAAAAACAAATATGACACTAATGTTGAGTTTTGATAACAAATGATACAAATCATGTATAAGTAGATAACAAATTATAGTAAAAAAAATAAATTTAGTCATCAATATTATTCTATAGAATTAAAAAAAAAATACTTTAATTCATCGCTTATACAAAAATAATAATCTTGATATAGAGAATATGCCATAATTAATTTTGAATGATTAATTTGCAAGTCTTAGATTAACACTATTGAAATTCCTTATAAATTCAAAAACTTAATCAAAAACTAATGAGATTACTCTCGCCAAATATATCTGAATTATTTTATCTTATAAAATAATATATATAGGGTGTTTGAGAAATCGCCCAAACAAGACAACTAATTATAATCACTATTATTACAATTTAAAATAAATATAAAAGAAAAGATATTATAATGATTATGTCTAACAATTATTACAGCCATTCAAATAAAATATTAAAATTGTTGAATTACTCTCATCTCATGCATGACATTCATAACTTGCACAATTTTCTGAGATTTTAGTGACATTGACTTGGCCTGTTTGATTTTGCAAGTATGGTCATCATGTATAACTTTCAATCCATGATTATTGGATATGTCTAGCATATGTATTATTAGACCTTTTTGCTGTTGCTTTGGTAATTGACCGAACAAGCACCATGAGTTTAACTGGAATTTAGTCTAGTGCAAATTTTAGATTTGCATCACTTAGCATTTTAACAACATTCAAAGGAAAACTACATGCAACACTAAATAATATAAGAACTCCATTACATATATCATATACCATAATTAATACAAAAAATTTTAAGAAATTTATACCTAATAAACTCTCAAGTATATCATGTGACATTAATAATCATGTTTCTCCAGAGGTTGTTATAAAACAAACATAGAAAAGTTTATTAAAATTTGCATTGCCAAATGCAGACCAACCTCTCTAGCAGCTTCCATGCTCAATCTACGAAGGTCTGCATCAGTACCGGTGAGAGAAGAACCCATGCGACCAACAATCACTTTTCTTTTCATATTTGGATTCAACATTGATGCTTTAGGAGCAACACGGACATAGCTAAACCCTAAGCCCCGCCCCGATGGGTCACCAACACCAGTAATTTCAAGACGCTCAAGGTTTTCCCTTTCCTGAAATTTTAAAACAGAGCTAAATAATAAATTCAAATTAAATATATAACATGGAAATAAAGAAAATAAACAAAAAATTCAGAGATGATTAAAGTCACAATGGTCCTGCACCACGTGTTACACAGTTACAACAATTTCTTTCCACTGCACACCACACATTACATAGGCACTTATCCATGAGAGAAGAGCACTATGCCATGAATTCTTATATAACAAAATAACACAATACATTGAAAAAAAAAAACATGTTTCTTAACCTGGAGGTGTGCATGGTGTTTCACATACTGTTTCTTCACCTAATCTTCGAGAAAAGATAGTTATTTTTACATCAAACAATAGGACACAGTGTCCCCTATCTTTATTACTCTACACTAAATCATAAAATGTTCATATCTAAGAAGCACGGACACGAATACGACATGGAGAAATGACACGATGAGATGCATGGACACGATAAATTTCAAAAAACTTAGATACGAATACAGCTAGGACACCGTCCCACTCAGCTCTAGCAGTAGCAGCTTTCCATAAACTGCCCGGGCTCGGGTCCAATTCCACCCCTCCCCACCTGACCCACGGGCCTGCCCCCAATCCCCAACTATTCGATATTTAAAAAAAAATTAAAATAATTTGAATTTTAGCCGTTGGATTTCACCTCCAATGACTATGGGGCAAAATCTGACGGCCCTAATGATTTTACCTCCTAATTATCAATAAAAAATAAAAAAAAATACAAAACAATTATTTTTTTTAAAAAAATCATTTTTATAATCTATAAACCCTCCCACCTCTATAATTTTTATGTTTTTCAAAAACATAAATTCTCACACTCTCAAATCTTTCTCAAATCTCTTCTATCTCTCATGATTTTAGTATTCAGCTCGACTTTTTGAGATTCGCAACTCGGACTCGACTTTGGAAGTTTGAAATTTGGTGTGGACTGTGGTGCACGTCCTCTACCTTAACACTGCTTTAAGGGTATTTTTAATTTTTATTTATTATTTAACTAAAATTTTTAACTTAATATAATAATTAATATTTAAAATTATTTAATATTTTTTTTACTTTTTTTTCTCTCCCTGGTCTCTACTGTTTAATCTATTTTTATCATCTAGGCTCTACCTCTTGTCTAAAAAAACCAAAAAAAATGACTAATATTAATGTAATTTATTTAAATTTAGAAAATAAAAATCTTACACAGAGGTTTAAGGCTGCTGAAACTTTAATATCTCCAATCGTCTTAACCAAATATCTAAAAAATAAAAAAATAGGAGTTCTGTAGTTTGAACTCACTTTAATATAATAAAACAAAAAAATATTAGGGATGAGGAAGAAGAAATGATACAGTACAAATATTGTAAGAGAATTTTAACTTGTAAGAGTACGTTTGGGACTGGCAGCTCAAGAGACATGCCAAAATATGCACCAAAAAATATGGTACATTAGATCTTAAACAAACCCAACTTAGTAGTGCATTTTTTGAGGTTGGATTGAGTTTAGTCTCAAAATTTACCTCCTTTCATATACCACAGCGAGTTGGATAGGAAAGACATGACCAAACTTATCACATTGATGAGTTTTTCGCTTTGATTTTCAAAACATCAAAGGTTAGTGAGTATCATACATCATATTTTTAGCCTGCTTATCATAAGATTCCTAGGTCTACATCTAGGAACGATATACTAAAATATTATAAGTTAAAAAAATAAATAATAATTAATAAATTTAAGACATATAGTGAAGTAGTATCCGTGACGTCTGATATCTAGACAAGTCATAATAATGTATATTATGCATGCCTCACTACCCACTATATTGATTCTAAATAAACTTTAAATAAAAAAATTTTAGGATTCTTTGAGATTCTCCATCCTTATAATTGCCCAACCATTTTTAAGTGCATAATGAAAATATTTAGAGAATATAAAATTCAAAATAAAATTTTTAGTATCACATTCGATAACGCAATTAATAATGAAATTGTGATTAACATGTATGTTATGAATATTAGAGATAAATCATCAAATGCAATTTTCCATAATAGAAGCATTTATCACATGATTAACTTGATTGTAAAAGCGAGAATGAAAGTGTGTTATCCCACTTTGAAAAACATATTTAACTCACTAAAATATATTCGCACACCTCGCAGACAACATGAGTTCAGTAGTCTTTATCTGTCTATGAATCTTAAGAAGAAAAAATTCTAATCAGATGCGAGATATTATTAAAATTATACTTATCAGATATTGAAGTCATGTATTAGATACGGACATGTGATATTTGACTATGTCAATAATAAGAGTGACGAACTTTTTATTGATGACAGTGACTAGGCTACAAAAATTTTATTTAAAAAATTCCTGAAGATATTTAATGACATGACAAATATATGTTCGTCGATTTATACTCCCACGACTTGCATTGCACTCAGGTGCATAAGCAACATTAGTAAAATTTTTAAGAAGTATCGAGCAGACCTGATATTTTAGCCATATGGTTATAGAGATGGAAACAAAGTACTTAAAGTACTGATCCACCATTTCATCTCTTTATTATCTCATTGCATGCATGAATCCTAGGAATAAGGTGGAAGGGATAGATACCATTTTGACCTATATTTCCTCGTGCAATAACCTGGAAGTACAACCTAAATGATTCATTTATGAGAATTTGACTGACCTTTTCACATATTACAATAATAGATATAGTGGTAGTAGTAGTGAAATATTGAGTACGGACATGGATATCATCATCGAAGATGATGATTTATCTATTCAGTTAGTAATGAGGAAACGACAGGGTGAACCGTCGAATATGAGTAAGCTTTCTCGGTACTTAGATACTGATTACTCCTTAATCCTATCACATTCTGATACTAAGAATCTTAATATATTACAGTGATATAATTCACATGAGTCTACCTTTCCCGTGCTATCTAGGATGACACGGGATCTACTGACTCATCCTGTATCGAGCATAGCATCAGAGTCTGTTTTTTCTGTTACAGTGAATGTGATTTTAGATAGGAAATCAAGATTATGTCTAGATATTGTTGAAGCTTTTGCATGCATTAAAGACTGGGAGGATTCGAGATTTACATCCAAAATCATCCTGGAACAGGGACTGCTACCGCAACGAAAACGAATAAGTTGATTACTGATGATGATGATCCTTATGATAGTGATTTTGATGTTGAGATTGAGGATTATCATGATATGCTGATGGATAGATTGATGAGATTGTCTGTTGCCACGCCACATGCCAATGCCACTTGATGCCTCATGGTTAACGATTGCGGGATTGCGACACGCCGATACCCGACAGCGATACTTATGTTACATTTATACTTATGGTTATGAGTTTTGTGTTATGCTTGATTCTAATTTTTAATTCAATATATTGTTTCGTACGTTTTTTTTATTTACATTATATTTACTTTTGTCTGGGATTGACCGACTAGATGTTAGGTTTGCGCTTGGCTTTGTGACTGTAATTTTTGTTAAAAAAATTGTGTTTAATATATTTTTATGTTTACAATTTTCATTAAAAATTCTAAAATTTAATTCTAATATTATGATCTAAATATTTTAATCTAATAAAAAATAATTAAAATAAAAAAAAATTAAACTTTATAACTATTCAACAATTTTCAAGTTATAATTTAAATATTTTTAAATATTATCTAATCTAATTAATATTTTATAGTTACATAAATATTAAAAACAAAAAAAAAATTAATTTTTTTTTACTGGCTCGTACGGGCATGACCCGACACGGTAAAATAACTGGCCGTGTCGGGCCTGGCCTGAAGAAATCGTGTTGGGCCAGGCACGGCATGGTACAGTAACAGCATCGTGCCTGACCTGGCTCGGAAACAGGTTGGGCTGCCTAAATCCATGTCGGGCCGGCCCGACACGGACCATTTGACACTTCTAGCATCCGCTAGAACTCAGAAATAGTTAAAATCATAATTATGTAATTTACCTCTTTATTAAATCTCAAAATAATAATTTATCTCTTATTTTTCAAAGAGATGAAATTAGCTATAAAAATAATATAAAAACTAGTGTCTAATCTATTTCTGTGATCATTGGAACTCGATTACAATCTTAATATGTATCTATCCGACTATGCTCATCATCTTTAAACATAATCCCTCATTCTCCAACATTTTTCACATACTTTTATTGATATCATAGGCAGTATCTAATTATATCGATATAAGAGCTCAACTACAATCCTAAGTACTGCATTCATAAAAATTTGTTAAAGAAAATTGATAAAATAACTAATTATATTGACATCATAGGAAATATCAGGCCAAGTTAATGTCAGATAATTTAGTTTTGCTACAATTCTCCCATATCTAGTCACATCAACTAATGTGACAACATATATACAAAAATTATATCATAACAAGTGGTGAGTCAGTAGGTCCATATCTCATTATACTATGCAGGATTTTCAAAGGTGATTTTGAGACATGCCATGATGCATGCATCACGGCGAGGCACCGACAAAATACCTTGAGGCGTTTGTAAAAAAACGTAACTGCTCGACGGGAAAAAAACCTAACTGCTCCACGTCGAGCTCCACGATGGAGCTCCTCGAACTCCATGATGGAGCTCACTGGAGCTCCTTGAACTCCACGAAGGAGCTCCATCGAGCTCCAGCTAGCTCGACGTGGAGCTCACTATAGCTTGTGTAGATTCACCGAGGTCCACGATGGAGCTCTAGCAAGCTCCTTATTGGAGCTCGAGGAGCTCCGTCGAGCTCCAATAAAAAGCTCCTCGAGCCCCACAAAGGAGCTCACTAGAGCTCCATTATGGAGCCCGTCGAGCTCGCCGGATCTCATTGGAGCTTCACGTCAAGCTTGTTGGAGCTCAAGTGAGCTCCACGATGGAGCTTGTGGAGAGGGGGGCAGTAGGGAGAGGGTGGAAGTAGAGGAGCGAGGGAAAGAAGGGTGGAAGGAGAGGGGTGGACGGCCGGAGCTTTTATTTTATTTTATGTAGGAGGGAAAGAACTCGTCTAAAAAATTATTTTCATATTTTTATTTATGCTATTTTATTTTATATTTTTTTAAAATATTAATTAATTATATATTATGAACCTCAAAAAGCTTATGCCTCGCCTCATTAATACAAAAATACATCGCCTTACGCTTTCGCTTTTTAAAACTTTGATACTTTGGTCACATAATAAATTCAAAGCATATCTCTTATTAAAAAAATATCACACCTCATAAATATTCGATCTCAAATTTTGTCTGAAACTATATCCACAAAAATGTTTCAATCATGGTATAACCAACTAATAACCCCCTATTATCATAATACAATTAACATATACAACTAGCATCACATAATTAAATCTTGATCTACATCATAAAAAATAAGAATAATTTAAAATATACTTCCTAATATCAAATATAATAAAATATCAAGGAAAATATAATAAACCATACCCTAAGACCTACTAGAGGACATAAGAGGCCTTTTGTAATCTTCATATCATACATGTGGTCTCAGGGATAACAAATCCTAGTAATTATTTCATAAAAATTTTTTCCTCTAGATCACAATGAATGATGGAATATCTTAAATATAACTAACATGTAGTCCACTATGTGATAATGTAATAAAAAGTAACAACATAGCCATCAAAACGTTGTTATTCTTATTTGTTTTATCATATAGTTTATATTATTTTTATTCTTCTTATTATTTTTCTTCTTTTTATTCTATTTATTCTTCTTATTCTTGTTATTCTTATTTTTCTTATTATTCTTCTTATTCTTTTTATTCTTCTTATTTTTTTTATTCTTCTTATTCTTATTATTCACATCATTCTTATTCTTTTTATTCTTTTTATTCTTCTTATTCTTCATATTCTTTGTATTTCTTATTCATTTTATTTTTTTATTCTTATAATTATTATACTTTTTATTCTTCTAAATCTTCTTATTCTTCTTATTCTTCATAATCTAATTTTTCTTCCTATTGTTATTTTTCTTATTGTTCTTATTGTTTTTATTTTTCTTATTATTCTTATTCTTTTTTTTCTACTTATTAATCTTATATTTCTTATTCTTCTTATTCATATAATTCTTTGTATTCTTCTTATCCTTCTTATTCTTTATATTTTTTATTCTTCTTATTCATATAATTCTTTGTATTCTTCTTATCCTTCTTATTCTTTATATTTTTTATTCTTCTTATTCTTCTTTTTCATATTATTCTTATTATTTTTATTATTCTTATTATTCTTCTTATTTTTTTTATTCTTCTTATTTTTTTTATTTTTCTTATTATTGTAACACTCTCATCAAACTGATGCATACAAATCCATAACACCCAGTTTAAAGGATGAAAAGATAAATTATGATCTCTTCAAGACCTTCATTAAGGTTTCATCTGACTATTATGCTGCTTTAATATATATTATAATAATTCTAATCTCATTATAATTTTTTTTCCAGAGAAAGAAATACTCTACATTTGTGTTGCGTTCACTCATGAAATATAGGATTGAAGGCTCTATGTTGCACTTCTTGACTATCACGAAAAAATATAGTGAGAGAAAAAAGTTCACATTCAATCACATCGAGTAGGATATCACATCCAAAGTATCTCTTAAGTAACTATTATCATAACTCTGAATTTTGCTATATATTTGATCTCCAAATAATTATCTATCTCTTACATTGTTAAGAGATAAAATTATACGAAAAAAAAATATAAAATTCTATCATAAATCTCTAAACTCTACCAAATTATGCAATAGTAGAAGAACCAATCTAGGTGCGTCCAAATATTAAATAAACTCTATAACTTTGAAAAATCTGACATAACTCATAGTACATAATCTGACACCTATCTCGAGTATATCCCAATATCTCATTGAAAAAGCAAGACATTATTGGTTTTTTGCTTGTGGGAGTACCTCTGCTAGGACTCCCAGCTCTCTCATCACCATTGTGTGACAAACTAATAGTCTTTAATTTTTATTGAGTTCTTCTCAATTATTCCACACAGATTTTATTACAAATTAAAATAAAAAAAATAAAATACACTCAACAAAAATATACAACTCAAACTCTTATATAATGAAAAAATGTGATTGAGATAACTCATATGTAGAGCATTCTTATCAAAAATACAAAAAAAAAAATAAAATATAATAAAATATAATAAATAGAATAACTCAATAAAAAGATTTTTATTGAGTTATTCATATCAGATTTTATTGGTTTTCTGCAATCTACAAATTGTACATCACTATACTACTCAAAACACATTTGGTCGCCTTATATATACCTTCTCATCAAGGTTATAGTAAAAAAATTACATTTATTACATATAACTAGTATACACTCCAACTATAAAATGCTGTATGAAAAGTAAGAATGAGCATTAAGACCATCTTGGCCACAAAAAAGCAAGTGTTCTTGTACTTCACAACAAATATTTGAATGTATTCACTTGCTAGAGAGATTTTACTATTGAAGAGATAATATACAATTCAGTATGTTGATACCCAAATGAAATCTTCCTAAAACATTCCGATCTTACAAATAGATATCAATAAAAATAAAAATAAAATCAAAATTAAATTATTAAAAAAAATAACTCAGAAATAAAAATAACATGACAATTAGAAACAAACATAACAAGAGAAAATAATAAAGATTAAAATTGAATAGTATAAAATACAATGATTTTTGAATGTCTTATTTGCAACAATGATCTTTTTAAAATAAAAAAATATAGAGAATATAATATAAATACTTGAGATATGAATGTTTGCTCATATATTAAATTTGTAAGAATCTAAAATAAGAGAACAAGTGAAATAACTAGTGATATTTAAAAAAAAAAGAAAAATATGTTACACATTAGAAAAAAAACGTGTTTACTCCTCTCTAATAAATATCATAATTGATGAACCTTATAAGGACTTTTATATGACTCCTATGGCAGCAAGTGTCTCTCACCATAACAAAACACTCTTAGCTTCCCCCTAAAAATATAATTTAAACATTTTTTTTGATATAACGTATTCTCCTATAACGAGTACATTGTAATAAGACCCTCCTTCAATTACTTCTATTGTGATAATGCATAAAGATTTATTTAATATATAAAATTATATCGAAATAAATACATTGTAATAAGGCCCTCCTTCAACTACTTCTATTGTGATAATGCATAGAGATTTATTCAAAACATAAAATTGTATCAAAGTCAAACTCTAATTTCTATGAAATCACACCACTATCAGCTAAAAACAAAAAAAACCCAATTAAGATTTCTACATCACACCACTATGCACACCACCATGCCTGCCACAATGGACATCACTACGCAATACTAGACATGTCAAATGGGCTAGGTTGGGCCAGCTCAACCTATTTTTTTCGGGCCCAACCGATCTGGCGTGCCGTGCCTGCACGGCACAATTCATTGCAGGGTAGGCCCAACACGGGCCCGTGGCCCGAAATCCATCTGGACTATTATTGATTTAGAGAAAAAATTTGTATGCTACTCTCTAATAAGTGTCATAGTGGATGAAGCCCGTGAAAACTATTTATCATGATTCTAGTTGTCAACCGTTCTCTCTCACTATTACATAATACTCTTAATCTCCTCTTCAAGAAATAATATTCAACAACTATTTTGGTTTGGCCTATCAACCTATAATGAATACACTAGACTAAGACTCTCTTCCACTTCATCCACCTCTACTATTATAATCCATATTGTGCAAAAATGTTGTCATGTACCATCATCGCCTCTATGCATAGTAGTGCACCAATGATATAACCTATGGTTTGCTGATTAAAAAAACATTCAATACCACTCCAATCACATGTAAAAAAAAATATTTGTAAGCCCATGGCATATGGCCAAGTCGCAACAAGCAACCCCAATGGCTACTGAATACTTGGATGTTGATTGGGCTTTGATTCGATTGGTCTGGATTTATAGTAAAATTACTAATATGTCCTTACTGATATTTAATAAAAACCATGTTAGATTTGCGGTAAAGTTTTTATTATTGTCTACTTTTTATTAATTAAACTTTGTATATAAGCTTATATTTTTCTTTTCTGAATATTGTTGGACTCATTTATCAAGTTATTGGATTATTTTTTTCTTGTGGCTCGGTAATTTCTTCTTCTCCAAAAACTTTTTCATTCTTCTTCAAGTCTCCTCTCTGTAATTCTTGTTGAAGCAAGGATTTATTGTTACAAAACAACATTCGGATATCAGAGCTTCCTATCTATCTGAGATGGAAGTTTTTTGAATGATTATTCAAAAATTTCTCCAGGATAGACGATTCTCAAATTTTAATTTTTGACCCAACTTTTTTATTCACGATTTCTCTAAATCTAGTACAGAATTGACCAGATCTGTCTAAATCTGATGGATTTGTATATTTTAAATTGAAATTTCTACAAAATCCCCAAATTTTTGTTCAAAATAATTTCAAAAAAATTTTCAAATAAAATATTATCCAAAAATCAAAGTCCATCAATCTTACTGACCGATTTGGATGAACCACTAAACTGTTCAACTAATATACTTTGTGACAACTAATCAACTATATCCATTACAAGTGATGTACTTATGCATAATCAAACAAAACACATAGGCCTAAATATCACTCTATTAAAGATATCATCGAGATTGATGAAATTAATTTACTATTTTGCAGAACAAAAAAACAAGTGGCTGATATTTTCACCAAGCTTTTACCTAGAGAGAAGATTGTCTACTTTCGAGAAAAACTTGGACTTACACCAACTACATCAAATGAGGAAGATTATTAATTGGACATTGATTCGGTTGGTTTGGGTTTATGGTAAAATTACTAATATGCCTTTACTGATATTTAATAAAAACCACACCAAATTTGCTGTAAAGTTTTAATTACTATTTACTTTTTATTAATTATTAAGCTTTGTATATAAGCTTATTTTTTTCTTTTCTAAATAATGTTGGACTCATTTATCAATTTGCTAGCTTATTTTTTTCTCGTGGCTCTGCAATTTCTTCATCTCCAAAAACTCTTTTCTTCTTCTTTAAGTCTCCTCTCTGTAATCCTTGTTGAATAATATTTTCTAAATATTTTCTACTCATTTCACTTTGACCCTACAATCTATACAAACAACCAAACAATACAAAATTAGAATGTATGAATAATATTTTACATATTTAGTTTCTATATCAATAGTCATGATACTAAATATAGGATGATATCTATACTTACTAAACATGCTACTAAAATTTCATATACACCTAAGTATAATGCAAGTAGTAAGAGTATACACAGACATACATATATTCATTATGTCATAAAAAATTTTTAAAAATGTTAAAAATAAAATTCTTGTATCCTAGTCAGAATATTTAATAAAAAGCTTATCACTCTTACTATTAACGAAGTCGAATATCACATATTGGTAATCAATATAAGATTAATGTAATTCAAATGGTATCTCATAACCATTTAAAATTCTCTTTTTTAGCCCTATAGACAAACATGGGCAACTGAACTTATATTGTCTACTACTGTGTTGCACGGATATGCCAAAGTGCTGTCGTGTCCACGTGTCCGACACGTGGATACGGCGACACGGGTCGGACACGTGTCCGATAGGCCAGGGGTGGGTTTTGGAATCTGCATCGGGAGGGGGAGAGTTCGAAAATCGAAAATCAAAAATCGGGTGGGGGGTTGGGTTCGGGAGGGTGGGGGAGGGGGTTTCGGGAGGGGGGGGGGGAGGGGGTTTCGGGAGGGGAGTTTTGGAGGGGGGGGGAAAGGTTCGGGAGGGGGGGGAAGGCTCGGGAGGGGGAGGGGGAGGGGGAGGGTGTTAGAGGGTTTAAATTTTTTTTACATTAATTTTAAAATACAGAATTTTAAATTATTTTAAAATACAGTATTTTTAATTATTTTAAAATACCTAATATGTATAATTAATAATTTTTTTTTAATTTTATTTTTTTTATCATGACGTATCCTAGCCGTATCCGTATCCTAGTTTTTTAGAATTTGCCGTGTCCCCGTATCTTACCGTGTCATATCCCCGTGTCCGTGTCCGTGCAACATAGGTCTACTAGGTATTCTAAAGTATTTTAATGAATTTTTTATATTTTCTAATGTGTGAGAAATAATTTTTATTCATACATTTACTATATGATTAATCAGATGAAACATGCACCTCATGTAAAATATCTTACCTAACAGGCTCATCTGTAATAGTCATAACAAGCATACTAATAACTACTCAATTATTAGAAGCTTGATCTAAAATAATACTAAATATTTTATTTTGAATTTGATATTCTCTAATAGTCCTAACATATATATGTAACTTATATGTATATATATGTGTGTGTGTGCGTGTGTGTGTGTGTGTGTATAAATATATGCAGGTATATATATAAATACCTATATATACATGAACTAGCTATCCAAGCTCGTTCAAGAAACAAGCTGCATCAACTTATTCCATGAGGTAAAGAGTGCTTGGTTTAGTTTTTCTAGTACGTCTAGCACCTTTCAGAAGTCATCATGCCTCACCCCAGCAAAAAAGCTTTTGCAAGTGCATCATGGTGCCGAGGCATCATTAAGCATACTTCAAGCATACATTTAATAACTAATATTATTACAGATGAAAGCACTAACATGTGGAGGGAAAACCCTAAAAAGGGCACACCTTGTACAATACTTCATTGATAGTGAAACTTTTTGTTTTTTCTAGAATTATATTTAACATAATATTAGAGGCAAAACTCTAAGGAGTGCAAACCCAAATGTTTCAAAATAGAGAGTGATAAAGAGTATGTGCATTATAACAATATAGCACATATGTGTACCACAAGTGTACCATGTACAATAATGCATATGTGCATCGCTCTCATGAAATAAGAAGGTAGACATAAAAAAGATAAGCCCCACCATTCTTTCCTTCTTCGATCGCACATTCACTGATTACAATGAACATAGGTAGAAGCACAAGGAAGAAGAAGCAAGAAAAAATAACAATTTTAATATAGTATTTATAAGTGTCACCAAAGCATTGCTAGTGTTTAAATCATTTGTGTGGCTCCAACATACTATTGGTGTCAATTGATGGAGTATTGATATTGCATCAGCATACAAACATAAGATATTCTTTCTACAATGTATATATTATAGGAATAAAAGATATATCAAAAAGGATATTTGATACCAGCGAAAATCATCTAGGATTATTACAAATTTCATTTATCATGACACTTATGAGAAAGAAGTATATAGGGTTTTTATCTATGAAAACAATAAATATTTCTCATTATTTAGGTAATACTAGTCATGTGATTTATTCTTTTATTTTATATACTCAATTTATCAATTAAGGAGCAAATAGTCACAATATGAGTACCTATTTTTTTCACTACTTTATTCTCATGTTCAATAGATATTGTAATTGCCAAGGACAAGCCCTAAAAAATCAGCAAATATGATAATAATAAATTTATTTTTTGTTTATTTCATACATTCTATTGGAAATGAGTTTTGAGCTAGCAATACCCATGAAGAAAAATTGGAGTACTCCTTATAAGTAAACATAAAAAGACAAATAAACATAGATAATGAAGATCTAGCCAAATTGGAATATGTATTGAACCCCAAAACATCTTTTATAACTCAGGGTATAATATCCAGTATATCTCCAGAATATGTTCGAACCTCCTACAAAAGCAATAGTTAACAATGGACTTACTTCCACTTGGAGCACCTATACTAGCTCCTTAAGTATCATTGCGTGGAAGTCAATGTAATAGTCTAACATATCATCTCATCTCTGCAAAATCTTATTGTTATGTAGATGTTTGAATCATCATCTCATAAATTACTAAAAGAACTTAGAATATATTTTTACTAAAAAACTAGGATAGTAAAATAGTATATTGATCCACCAAAACAAGAATATACAGAATATCATGAATATGATCACTCAAACTATGCAATATAGTCGTGTCTATCAATGTAGGGTTCACTCCAACAATCATCTATAACAATTATGTCTAAGTGGCATTATGAATTATTTCGTCAATATCAATCAATTTGCTTATTAATAACTAAGAAATACTATCTTACATATAAAACATCTCGAACATGTTTATTGACGTAAGCAAGTCTCCTACCTTTTTACACATATTATAAAACATAAGTATACTAGACACAATTGGATCAATCGTCTATCATAAAACATCATGTGTTTCTTGAATAATTAATACTGAAATCAAATCATTCCAACGTAGATTACAGTGAATAAGTAGTTATCATAAATTTTCACAATGCAAAGCACCATAAAACATATATTGTATTAGAAATTAGCTTTGAGCTAGCAATACCCAAGAAGAAAAACCTGGAGTACTCCTTATAAGTAAACGTAACAAGACAAATAAATATACAGATTGAATATCAAGCATAAATGGAATATGTATTGAACCCCAAAACACCTTTTGTAACTCAGGATATAATATCCAGTATATCTCCCGTATATGTTCCAACCTCCTACAAAAGCAATAGTTCACAATGGACTTACTTCCTCTTATAGCACCTCTACTAGCTCCTTTAGTATCATTGCGTTGATGCCAATGTAATAGTCTAACATATCATATCATCTCTGCTGAATCTTATTGTTATGTAAATGTTTGAATCATCATCTCATAAATTGCTAAAAGAACTAGAAATATTTTTTTATTAAAAATCAAGGTTAGTAAATTAATATATTGCTCCACCAAAACAAGCATATACAGAATATCGTGAATATGATCACTCAAACTATGCAATATAATCGAGTCTATCAATATAGGTTTCACTCCAACAATCATCTCTCACAAATATGTCCAAGCCGCATTATGAATTATTTCGTCAAGATCAATCAAACTGCATATTAATAACTGAGAAATACTATCATACAAATAAAACATCGCGAACATGTATATTGACATAAGCAAGTCTCAGACCTTTTTGCACATATTATAAAATATAGGTATACTAGACACAACATGTGTTTCATGTTGAATCATTAATCATTAATCCTGAAATCAAATCATTCCAACGTAGTTTACAATGAATAAGTATTTGTCATAAATTTTAACAATGCGAAGCACCGTAAAACATACATTCTAATAGCAATCAGCTTTGAGCTAGCAATACCAAAAAAGAAATACCTCGAGTACTCCTTATAAGTAAAGATAACAAGACAAATAAATATACACATTGAATATCTAGCCTAAATAAAATAAGTATTGAACCCTAAAACATCTTTGGTAACTCAGGATATAATATCCAGTATATCTCCCGAATATGCTCCAACCTCATACAAAAGCAATAGTTTACTATTGGCTTACTTCCTCTTGAAGCACATCGACTTGCTCCTTTAGTATCATTGCATTGAAACCAATGTAATAGTCTAACATATCATCTCATCACTATTGAATCTTATTGTTATGTAGATATTTGAATCATCATATCATAAATTGCTAAAAGAACTAAAAATATATTTTTACTAAAAATCTAGGATAGTAAAATAGTATATTGCTCCACCAAAACAAGCATATACAGAATATCGTGAATATGATCACTCAAACAATGAAATATAAGAGTTTATCAATGTAGGTTTCACTCAAATAATCATCTATCACAATTGTGTCCGAGCTGCATGATGAATTGTTTCATCATAATCAATCAATCTACATATTAATACCTGAGAAATACTATCATATTGATAAAACATCTCAAACATGTATATTGACGTAAGCAAGACTCATACCTTTTGGCACATATTATATAAATGAAATATACTAGACACGATTGGATCATTCGACTATCATAAAACATCATCTATTCCATAAATCATTAATCCTAAAATCAAATTCTTCCAACATAGTTTACAATGAATAAGTATTTATCATAAATTTCCACAATGCAAAGCACCGTAAAACATACATTCTAAAAGCAATCAGCTTTGAGCTAGCAATACCCAAAAAGGGGTGTTTGGAGTACTCCTTATAAGTAAAGATAACAAGACAAATAAATATATGCATTGAAGATCCAACATAAATTGAATAAATATTGAACCCCAAAACATCTTTTGTAACTCAAGATATAATATCCAGCATATCTCCCAAATATGTTCCAAACTCCTACAAAAGCAAAAGTTAACCATGGACTTACTCCCTCTTGGAGAACATCGACTAGCTCCTTTAGCATCAATGTGTTGAAGCCAATGTAATAGTTTAACATACCATCTGATCTTTGCTGAATCTTATTGTTATATAAATATTTGAATCATCATTTCATAAATTGCTAAAAGAATTAGGACTAAATTTTTACTAAAAATCTAGGCTAGTAAAATAGTATATTGGTCCACCAAAAGAAGCATATACATAATATCATGAATATGATCACTCATAGTTATGAAACGCACGCTTAAAGCACGCCTAGGCTCCAGGCACAACCACACCCTAGATATAGCACCTCGCCTTCCAAGACATGCGCCTTACTGAAGAGGCGCGTCTTATATACTATTATTTTTTTTAAATATATTTATTCTCAAAATTTATAATTATAAATTGAAGTTTATATAATTTCATATATATTTTTCATCAATATTTATTTTAATATTAGAAACATTTATTTTTTTTTCAATAGAATCATATTTAATAAAAATTTATGTGTATCTAAAGTCACATTTCACTTCACAAAAGTTCACGCCTTACGCCTCAAGGCTCCAAGAAATCTTTGCGCCTTGGTACGCCTTGCACTATTTAAAACTATGTGATCACTCATACTAAGCAATATAATCGGGTCTATCAATGTCAATTTCACTCAAATAATCATCTCTCACAATTGTGTCTGAGCCGCATAATGAATTTTTTATTATAATCAATCAATCTACATATTAATAACTGAGAAATACTATCATATAAATAAAACATCTCGAACATGTATATTGAAGTAGCCAAATCTCGTACTTTTTTGCACATATTATAAAAACTAAGTATACTAGACACAATTGGACCAATGGACTATCATAAAACATCATGTGTTTCATGAATCATTAATCCTGAAATCAAATCCTTCTAACGTAATTTATAGTGAATAAATATTTGTCATAAATTTTCACAATGCAAAGCACCATAAAACATATATTGTATTAGCAATCAACTTCGCGCTGAAAATATCAAAGAAGAAATTTTTGATTACTCATTATAAGTAAACATAACAAGACAAATAAATATACACAATGAAGATCCACCCTAAATGGAATATGTATTGAACCCCAAAAGATCTTTTGTAACTCAGGATATACTATCCAGTATATCTCCCGAATATGTTCCACCTATATAAAAGCAATAGTTCACCATGGACTTTACTTCTTCTTGGAACACCTCTACTAGCTCCTTCAATTTCATTGCATTGAACTCAATGTAATAGTTTAACAAATCATCTCATCTATGCTGAATCGTATTGTTATGTAGATGTTTGACTTAAAATCTCATAAATTGCTAAAAGAAATAGAAATATATTTTTACTATAAATCTAGGTTAGTAAAATAGTATATTGCTCCAACAAAACAAGCATATACAAAATATCGTGAATATGATCACTCAAACTATGCAATATACTCGAGTCTATCAATGTAGGTTTCACTCAAACAATCATCTCTCACAATTGTGAATGAGTCGCATGATGAATTATTTCTTCATGATCAATCAATCTGCATTTTAATAACTTAGATATACTATCATACAGATAAAACATCAAGAATATGTATATTGACGTAAGCAAGTCTCATACCTTTTTTGCACATAAATATAAAAACTAATTATACTAGATATAATTGGATCATTCGACTATCATAAAATATCATCTATTTCATAATCATTAATCTTAAATTCAAATCCTTACAACGTAGTTTACAGTGAATAAGTATTTGTCATAATTTCCACAAATCAAAGTACCATAAAACATACATTCTATTAGCAATCAGCTTTGAGTTAGCAATACCCAAGAAGAGGAATTTGGAGTACTCCTTATAAGTAAACATAACAAGACAAATAAATATACACATTGAAAATCCAACCTAAATGGAATATGTATTGAACCCCAAAACATCTTTTGTAATTCAGGATATAATATCCAGTATATCTCCCGAATAAGTTCCAACCTCCAACAAAAGGAATAGTTCACAATGGACTTACTTCCTCTTGGAGCACCTCTGCTAGCTCCTTAAGTATCATTGCGTTGAAGCCAATGTAATAGTTTAACATATCATCTCATCTCTGCTGAATCTTATTGTTATGTAGATATTTGAATCATCATTTCATAAATTTTTAAAAGAACTAGGAATATATTATTACTAAAAATAGAGGTTAGTAAAATAGTAAATTGTTCCACCAAAACAAACATATACAGAATATTGTAAATATGATCATTCAAACTATGCAACATAATCGAGTCTATAAATGTAGGTTTCACTCAAACAATCATCTCTCACAATTGTGTTTGAGCCACATGATAAATTATTTCATCAATATCAATAAATCTGCATTTTAATAACAGAGAAATACTATAATACAGATAAAACATCTCGAACATGTATATTGACGTAAGCAAGTCTCATCCCTTTTTGCACATATTATAAAAACTAAGTATACTAGACACAATTGGATCAATCGACTATCATAAAACATTATGTGTTTCATGAATCATTAATCCTGAAATCTAATCCTTCCAAAGTAATTTATAGTGAATAAGTATTTGTCATAAATTTTCACAACACAAAGCACCATAAAACATACATTCTATTAGCAATCAACTTTGAGCTAGCAATACCCATGAAGAAAAAATTGGAGTATGCCTTATAAGTAAATATAACAAGACAAATAAATATACACATTGAAGATCCAGCCTAAATGGAATATGTATTGAACCCAAAACATCTTTTGTAACTCGGGATAGAATATTTAGTATATCTCCCGAATATGTTCCAACCCCCTACAAAAACAATAGTTCACCATGGACTTACTTCCTCTTGGAGCACCTCTACTAGCTCCTTCAGTATCATTGCGTTGAAGCCAATGTAATAGTCTAAAATATCATCTTATCTCTGCTGAATCTTATTGTTATGTAGATGTCTGAACCATCATCTCATAAATTACTAAAAGAACTAGGAATATATTTATATTAAAAAATCTAGGTTAGTAAAATAGTATATTGTTCCACCAAAACAAGCATATACAGAATATCGTGAATATGATCACTCAAATTATGCAATAATCGAGTCTATCATTGTCAATTTCACTTCAATAATCATCTCTCACAATTGTATCTGAGCCACATGATGAATTGTTTCGTCATGATCAATCAGTCTGCATATTAATAACTGAGAAATACTATCATATAGATAAAATATCTCAAACATGTATATTGACATAAGCAAGTTTCATACCTTTTTGCACATATTATAAAAACTAAGTATACTAGACATAATTGGATCAATCAACTATCATAAAACATTATGTGTTTCATGAATCATTAATCCTGAAATCAAATCCTTCCAACGTAGTTTACAGTGAATAAGTATTTGTCATAAATTTCCACAACACAAAACACCTAAAAACAAAATACCACAAAAACACATGGCTTCATACCAATGTTCTAAAACATGATATCAATCTAAGCACTGCCATGACAATGTACCAGACTTGTACCGGTGCCACCCTACAATACAAACCACAGCAGAAACTATTATCTGGACCTTCATAACCTTACCAGGCCACAACCTCAAAAACTTACCATTGCATGTCCTGCAATCACATTCACTTAACCACATCAAAAAAAAAAAAAACTTACAAAACCTAACCTTTATCTCAGTAATACAATGGCACTACCATTATTAAGGCTAAACGTTAGCATGCATCACCGACACTAGTAAAAATGCGCCACCAATCACTTAATCGAGCAATACCCTTTCAGTCGCTTAAATGATCTGATATCATGTTGAATATCAAACTTAGTGTTTGGCCGAGAGAGGAAGAAGATAAGAGAAGATAAAAGCTAAGATAAAAAGATAAAAAAATTATTTAACTTGAACAATATGAAAAATTAAAATATAGAACACACACACACACACACACACATATGGTTGGCACAAACCACATGTCGAGTACTCCCATACAATGTAAACAAAAATATAATATAAACCTACAAACTATATTAAATCTCAACAATCATTTTGAGCATTGTTTCATCAAGTATTTGAACCATAATTTCCAGATCTAGCCCAATTCAAAATAAAGATCTAATTGGTTTTTTTAAGAGATACAATGGAGACATTGCTGTGTATTATTACCAGCTACTAACATTTCAAAGTGGCATAATTCCATATTTTCTGAAAAAGTTAAAACTGTTAAGCATTGTGCCCTAACAGACATACTGATGATATTGTTAATTTACATGTGCATCGAGATACAAATGAGAACATAAACAGACATTTTTTGAGAGATTTCATTTGATGGTGGTTTCTCCTACTATAGTTATAAACTAAGTAATGAATTATATATACCTGATTAGTACAGGCAACATAATTTGCACTAAGATTCCATGGAGTTATTTGAAGTTCCCGCTCAATGTGAACTGCAGCAGCTATAGTTAATGCTTCATCAGGGAGTTGACCTATTGCAGACGAGATGCCAGAAGGGAGGGTTAGTCTCTTAATCCCCAAGCACATGAGATGATATAAACCAGCTAGCATGCTTTCATAAGCACAGACCTACCCAAGGAAAAGGGCGATAGCAATTATCTCAATGGAATACACTATGCAATCACAAAGAAATGTTAATAACTAAAAATTAAGGAACGATTAATGGCATAAACATAAATATAGCTTCTCAAACACAAACCTGACTGGCAGGAGTCACTAGAGAAAACAGAAAATAGACTATGGACTGAGTATGATACAGGCCTAACGTCCAATTTTTATAACAGGAAAACCCATAAAAAGAACATTAACCTCTGTACACTGGAAACCAATCAAGTTGGACAAAACCCACAAGATTAAATTGGCCTAGAAAATATAATGACAAACTGTTAAGTTTATTCATTGATGTTTCTTTTATAATTTTTTTTTATTTTCCCATACTTTATGGATGAGAGCACCCGATATTAAGGTTTCCTCAATCAAACTTATTTAATATCTATAAGGTGATCAAGTCTTTTAGCCTTCAGCTCATTATTTGTCAGAACTAAAATAGACTCATGGATAAGATCATATGGACTGAAAAGCAATTTCAGCTCCTTTAAAATATCACTCTCCGAGGTCAACTGAAATAAACTCATCGTTTTATCATTCAGTTACTCATGTTTCAGGTCATATCTTGCTATAGCAACTAACACCACCCGAATAAAAAATATTTTTGCTACTATTGAAAAGAGTTCATGATAGTCATTGTTTTCCACTTAAAAGTACTAATTCGTAACCAATCATGCAAAATATTTCTCTATCTTTTCATCAACCTTCAATTTTTATTTAAACATTCACTTGCATTCAATTACTTTCCAATCTGAGGGTAACTTTACATGATACTAGGTGGTGTTCTTCGAGGACTACAAACAATTGCTCTACCAAAATTCACTCCAAAAAAACTATGATCTCCAATAAAGTAATAATTTTATCTCCCATGTATATTGTGCAAGGCATGCACCATCAACATTTCTCATAGATGAGTTTCTACCCCATATAACCTCCTAAATACAGATGTTATTTCAACTAATTATTCTTCAGGAATGTTAGTATTCGACTGTGATAGTACTTCATCAACTTGTTTCCCCATGTTAACATATTCGCATGCATTGAGTAGTGGCACATAAGTTCAAAATCATAATTTTGAATTAAGTCAAGACCCCATGGTGCCATGTCGTGACATTTATCCTAGCCGCGACATTATTTTTCACATTGTGGCTTTGAAATCAATCACGACTATATATCTCCATGTCGTGATTAGACTCTATTTTTCTCCAAGGACGTGTTGTCTACAATATTGCATATACCTCTCCAACATCAATACCTTTATGTAATAACTTCTAAGTGGGTTCACTCTTAGATTCATTGAACACAACATATATATTGTAGAAGATTATTTTTGTTTCCAAATTTCATAGTTTGTAGTTATTAACATCTTCCTAGTTATCAATAAACTTGAACTTCTCTAATTTAAAATCTAATTTATTTATCATTTCCTTTGGCAAATAGTATGATTCTTCATTATAGATGTATGAGTTTGATTCTTCAAGTAGCTTGGTGTGACAACTACTTCAGCCTAGAACTTTGGCTGTAAACTTACCAAACTTCTAATGCACCTTGATTTCGCCAATAATATTCTATTGACCTTTTCAACTGCTTCATTCTGTTATAGTGTCACTCTAGTCATGTTCTACTCAACTAGAAACTATTTAGTGTAGAACTATTATCTTTTTTTTTGAATTGATTCTACACCAATACTTTGAACTCCTTAAATTTCTCTAACACCTTAAATTTCTTTTGAATGAAGTAGATTCATATGTACTTAGAAAAACCATCAATAAACAATACATAATATCATGATCTACTAAGTGATGCATCCGATGTTTCTCCAAACAAATGATTGTAAATCAAAAACAACACTACCATTGATATAATGACAATAGATTTGAACATAATTCATTTTTGCTTTCAATACAGACAATCATCACAAAACCTAAAAGATTCTTTACAACCTGGAAAAATATAGTCAACAAACTCTTCTCATTGATGTTTACTAGCAGGAATTATATAATCAAATATTTTAATTAGAAAAATAATTAATAATTAATAAATTTAGAAGATATAGTGGAGTGACATCCAAGATATTTGAAATCTAGATTAGCCATAATGATATATAATTCACACGGCTTATAAGTCATTACGACTATATCGATTCTAAGTAAAAATTAAATAAAAAAAAATATAGAATTTTTAGAGATCATCTCCCTTCGAGATATCTCTGTCACATATGAGTAATTAAAGAGAATTTTTAGTGAATATTATGTTCAAAATAAAATTTTTAGTATTAAAGTTAATAATATTTTAAATAACAATATCCTCATTAATATGTTGATTAGAATCATTAAAATAAGCATTTAGTTGATATTTTTCAAATTAAGTATGTAAATCATATAATTAATATAATAATATAATTGAAAATAAAAATTATTTCTCTAATATTAGAAAATATAAAAAATTTACTAAATTTTTTTTAAAACCTAGCAGACAATATGAGTTTCACACTTAATATTTGTCAGTGAGCTTAAAAAAATTCCAAATGAATATTAAATATTATTGGAATTATACATATATAACATTAAAGTTATGTGTTGATAACAAATACATGATATCTGACAATGTCAATGTTAAAAGTGATAAACTTATTATAAATAATTCAGACTAAGAGGTATAAATTTTATTTTTTAGATTCCTAAAATTTTTTTATGAAATAACAAGTATTATTTGTTTACACTCTCATAAAATAAATTGTACTTAAGTGCATATATAATTTTAAAATTATGTTTATCATATATTGAAAATACCCTAATTATAGGGATAAGATAGTTGAAATAAAAATCAATTATTTAAAATATTAATCATTCATTTTTTTATTGGTTAGCTACTTGTTTGAATAATATAGTTAAGGTGAAATGTTTAAAAAATATATTAAGATACATGACAATCTATATGAACTAAACAAAAGAACTTAATAGTTATATTCACAAAATGATAGATAACATATTTACATAATATGACACTTTATAATAATTATAGCAAAGTTTCAACTATGAATATTAATATTATATTTGAAAATGATATCTTTTTTATTCAGTTATAAGAGACAAACGACGAGTTGGTTAGTTAAATATAAATAAGTTATCTCGATACTTAGAAACTGATTACTACTATATACAGGTGTCAAACGGGCCGGCCCGGCACGGCCTGGCCAGTTTTAAAGCGGCAAGATCGTGCTACCGTGCCGTGCCCGACAATGCACGGCACGGTTTAACTATAGGCGGGCCCGGCCTGGCCATACAGGCCTGGGCACAAGCTGACCTGAGCACGGCACGGGCGCACGGCATAGGCTGACCTGGGCAGAATATTGATTTTTTTTTTTAAATATTTATATTATGTCAATTTTATTGTTTAAGTGTAGATTATTAATTATTAAATATAAATTTTTTTAAAAATGTTAAAAATTAAAATTAAATAAAAAAACAAATTTTTAAAAGTATTTTTTTAACAAATTCAAATTAGTTTAGCTTTTATTATATTTATTAATTATATATTAAAGTTATTAATTCTTAAAATAAAATTTACATCGTAAAAAAAATAAAGCAATACATTATGTTAGTATAAATAAAAATTAAAAAAAAATTAAACAACACAAATGAAAAATTACCAATCATGCATTTGAAATCGATGGTCCGAACAAAACAAATATAATTTTCAACACAACGTACAAACAAAGCGTACAAATACAATGAATAAAAAAATATCGAAAAAAAATAGCAGATCATCATAAATAGTCAAATGGCATATCATGAGAATCATCAGCCGCAACATCAAGATCAGTATCATATGGATCATCATCATCGGCGATCAACTCCTCCGCCATCGTAGTGGATGTGGATGCGACTCCAGTGCATGTCCCAGTCCTAGCTCCAGCACGATCATGGATGCTAAACCTCGAATCCTCCCAATCGTTCAAACATGTCAAGGCCTCAACCATATCTGGACGTAATCTCGATCTTCTATCCAAAATCACGTTCACTGCAACAGAAAAAGCAGACTACGATACTATGCTCGACACCGGAGGAGTCAGTAAATCCCGTGTCATCCTAGATAGCACGGGATAGGTGGACTCATATGATTTCCACCACTGTAATAAATCAAGATTCTTAGTATCAGAATGTGACAGGATTGAGCAGTAATCGGTATCTAAGTACCGAGACAGCTCGCTCCTACGTAATGGTCCACCCCTACGTTTCCCCCTCGCTAGCTGAATGGAATAATCGTCATCTCCGAACAAGGTATCAATGTCCGTAATCACAGTCTCACTACAACCACCACCACACCTAGTATCGTAGTATGTGAATAGGTCAGTCAACTTCTCGTGAATGAACCCTTCAGGTGGCTCTTCCAGGTTCATGCACGAGGAAATGAAAGTCAGGGTATTTTCTACCCCTTCCACCTTAACCCTAGGGTCCATGGATGCAACGAGACAATAAAGAGATGAAACTGTGAACCAGTACTTCAAGTACTTGGTCTCCATCTCTGCAACCATATGACTAAGCGTCGGGTCAGCTCGATACTTCTTAAACATGCTACTAATGTTGCATATGCACCGGAGTGCAATGCAAGTGATGGGCGTATAAACCGACGAACACATGTTCGTCGTGTCATAAAATATCTTCAGGAATTTTATTTATGAAATTCCTGAAGCCCAGTCAGTGTCATCAATAATAAGTTCGTCGCTCTTACTATTGACGTAGTCGAATATCACGTGTTCATGTCCAACACATGATTCCAACATCAGATACGTGTAATTCCAATGATGTCTCACATCCGATTGGAATTTCTTCTTCTTAAGATTCGCAGACAAACATAGAGTACCAAACTCTTGTTGTCTGCGAGAAGTATGAATATACTTTAGTGCATTGCGTATATTATCCAATGCGGGGGAACACACCTTCATACCCGCTTGAACAATCAGGTTAATCACGTGACACATGCATCTGACATGAAAGATCTCTCCTAATGGTACGTCTCTAATATTCCTAACAAACATATTGATTGCTACTCCATTATTATAAGCATTATTGAATGTGACACTAAAAATTTTATTTTGAATTTTATATTCCCTAAATATTTTCATCATACACTCAAAAATGGCCGGGCCATCATGAGGATAAAGAATCTCAGTGAATCCTAAAATTTTTTTATTGATTGTTCAGTTAGAATCTACATAGTGACTTGTGAGACATGCATAAGAAGAATCATCGTGACATGTCCATATATCGGACGTCACGGACACCACTCAACTATATGTCATAAATTCCTTAATAATTTTTTGTTTTTCTAACTTATATATCTTTAGTATGTCACTCCTAGATGTGGACCTAGGAATCCTACGATAGGAAGACTGAAAATAAGTCTGCATGATGCGCAATACCCTCAGATCTTCCGAAAATCTGATCGGAAGACCCATCAATGTGATGAGCCTGGCCATGCCGTCCCTACCCAACTCGCTGGAGTATACGAAGGGAGTAAACTTTGAGACTGAACTCGATCCAGCCTCAAAAAATGTAGTGCCAAGTTGGGTTTGCCTATGATCTAAGGGTCCATATTTTTTGGTGTATAATTCGGCATGCCTCTTAAGGTGCCCAGTCCCACATGAACCCTTGCATGTTAAAAGTCCTAAACAATATTTGCACTGTGTCATTTCTAGTTACTCACCACTAACATTTTTTTGTGTTATGATTTTAAAATGAGTCCAAACTACTGAAGTCCTCCTAGTTTTTTGTTTTTTAGAACTTTGAGTTGAGACGACTGGAGAAACCAAAGTTTCAGCAGCCACAGACGTCTGTGTAACACTAACATTTTCATTTTCCAAATTTAAATACGTGTCAGGTGAATTTGTCATTTTTTATGTTTTTTATTTTTTCCTAAGTTTTTCTAGAGAAAGAAGATTTAGAGAGAGAAAGTAAATAAAGACGTTAAATAAAGTACCCAGTAAAAGCAATGAGGTCAGTCACGTGCAATGTGCACCGCAGGAAGCTCTGATATTCAAAACTCAAGTCGAGTTTCACGAAAATTCAAGCCGAAAGCAAAATCCCGAGGCCCGAGATAGAGATGCACGGTTTATGTGAGAGAGAGAAAGTATTGAGAGGTTATATGTTTTTGAAAAACATAATTATTATAGGGAGGGGGTAGAATTTATAGATTAAAGATATTAATTTTTTATTAAAAAAGATATTTTTTTAATATTTTTTTGAATTTTTTATATATAATTAGGGGGCAGATTCACGAGGACCGTTGGATTATGCCCCCTAGCCGTTGGAGTCGAATCCAACGGCTGATATTCAAGCAAAATTAAAAATTTTTTTTTCCCCGTTGGGATTGAGTTGGGAGTCGGGACATCGGGTCGGGTCCATTCATGACCCGACCCACGGGCTTTAATTCGGGAGGGTCTGGGTCACGAACTCACGGCCACGCGTGCGGCGTGCCCGCGTGAAGCCTAACCGGCACGGGAAGAAACCGTGCCGGCGTGCCGTGCCCCAGCACGAGTCATCCCGGGCCAAGCACGGCACTGCACGGCTCGTGCCTGTCCCGGGCACGGCATGGGCCCGAGCACGGTTAAAAAACGTGCCGAGCCGGCCCAGGCACGACTGAACCGTGCCGTGCCTCGTGTCGGGCCGGGCCAGGCCGGCCCATTTGACACCTCTACTACTATATCATATAATATGGTAATAATAAAAATTTAAATATATTGAAATAATGAAAATTTAAAAATATATGAATTCACTTATTTAATGCTATCTAAGATGTTATATGAATTACTTTACTATTCACTTATTTAATAATGAATTCACTTATCTAAGATGCTATCTAAGATGTTATATGAAATAATGAATTCACTTATTTAATGCTATCTAAGATGTCTTACATAGTATTAGAGTCTACTTTTTCTGTGATATTAAATATTATTTCAGATAGTAAATCCAAATTGTGACCAGCTATCATTGAAACACTATTAAGCTTAAAGGATCAGAAGATCCAAAGATTGATATCTAGAATAACGTGAAAGAGCTACTAGTAAAAGATAACTAATAAGATAATATTAAAAATATTAAGACTGGTGCTAACTCTAGAATTAGTCATGATTATTTTAATCAAAATACAGACACAAACTAATCATGCACATTTCATTGTGCATGATTAACTGCACACACCACTGCATGGTGTACCCTCACACTATGTGTGCCTCCACACATAGATTACACACTTCATGTGCACCAACACATCGATACCAACATTATATTGGGTTCAATAACTTTATTCTAATATCGATAAGGTGTGTTAACCTTACACTATAAATGTGCAACTCAGGTGTAAAGTTCCACTCTAATGTGTGTTTCTGCTGTTACAGATGTATGACACAGTCCTATATGTACCTTATTTAGGGTTCGTATGCCTCTTGCTTTGACACCATATTAACAATAAACCCATAATGCAAAAAAATATCATACAAACTCTAATAATTATAAATGAAAAACTTATATATAAATTAAACAATTATTGAGATAAAACACAATTTGGTGCTCTCATCACTACGTAAAAATTAACATAACAAAAGGCCAACTATAACAGTTACGAATCATGCTCTCCTCCAAAAACTCAGTCTATGAAGAAAAAAAAATTAATAACCTTACAATTGTTCTATGACATGAATGATCAATTTTTCCTAAAGTTAGATCTATATAACTCTTGCTCAAAACACCTTATCTACTGTATATGCTTTACAAATATCTGAAACTTGCTCAGAAGCAACTAATTAAAAATGTCAGCTCGGCGCGCAAGTCACCAAATTAAGGAGAGATATTCTGGTATCAAAAGAGAGGAATGACAAAAGTATTATAAGTTAGATTAAAGCAACTAACAATAAATGAGATCATATTTTCATCATTGATTCTTTTTCCAGCAGCTAATAATTTATCATTTATCCTCCTGGCCACTGATATATATCTCACTGACTAAAAAAAATTTGTAAATATTAAGAATTATTAAGTTTGAATTGTTTTATTGTTTTTTATTATTTGAAACACTAGACAAGCGAGCTGCCTCAAACGAGTCCTTATGTGGTCATGTTGTATTAAAACTTTTGTGATTTTCAATTTTAATAATATTTTTTTTTCATTTTCCATGTTTTCTCTTATTTATCTCCTCTCTCTACAATTTGAAATCCCAGCACAATAAGTTATCAGTTGCACCTTTTAAATGAGCTAGAAACCATAATCACCAGACAATTTGATAAAAGCAGTAGCACCACTGCACTCTAGCAATAAAACAGCCACATACAGTCAATATTTTGGCTTTTGAGCAATCTGCACAAATTGAAACTACCATGTAAATTCATAATGAGTCATTTCATCTTAGACAGTCAATTTGTATATGTGGAATATTACATGTGATAACCAGCTGTGAACAACTGTGATAAATAACCGTGAACAAGTATGATAAACAATTATGAACAAGTATGATAAACAATTGTGAACAACTGTGATAAACAATTATTAACATCTATGATAAATAGTTGCGATTGGCAACTGTGAACATCAATGATAAATAGGTGTAAACAGCTATTTACAGCTGTAAACATGTAAGATTCTTATTTTTTATATAAATATATATTATTGCTATCCATATATAAATAACTTGAAGTGAAATTGTTTATTTTCTATATTTTCTATATGGTATTAGAACAGGGAGCAATCTTTGCTTGAAATCAAGGAAAAATCAATTTGTTCCAGCAAACATAGTAGTTCACAAGTTTTTTTTTCCTCCAAAAACATTGTTCATCGAGTGTTTTTTTTGTTTGGTGACTGGTATCAGCACTAATTCCAAGATATTTTTCAACTCTTCTTATCACCCGGACACTATTTCCGACTTTCACATCAAGGTTAGACATCTTTAGAGGCACATCTTTTAATTTTTTATATCAAGTTTTAATCTTTCTTGGGATTTGTCAAGTATGATAGTAGAGAATAAGGATCAAACCACTCCGACCATCTCAGACATCACTAATCAGAAGATGCGATTAGATGACAATTTAATCATCACAAACATATCTCATTCCCATCACCAACCATAAGCTAAATGGGAATAATTATCTATAATATCAAGTTCGGTTCATATTGTCATCAGTAGAAAAGACAAAGATGACTACTTGAATGAAGACCTCCAATCCTCAAAACCTAGGGATGCCTCCTATCAAAAATGAAAGATGAAAAATAATATAATCAAGTCAAGGTTGATCAACTCTATAATAATTAAAATTATAGAAAATTTCTTACTCTACGTGATAGCGGAATTAAATCTAGAAAGCTGCACATGCATCTTACTCCATCCAAGACAATATTGTAGTCGTGTTCAAAGTCAAAACAGTCGTTCATGAGTTAAGATAAGGTGATCTAACAATTACTCGATATCATAATACCCTGTCTAGGCTCAACAAAACCTAAATGATGCCCGGGGTTGTGTATTGGCCATCAAGCACCTACCAAGCCTTCGTGATGCATTCTCATAGGTACGTAAGGAGGAACTCCAAAAGCAGCTAATTATAGGAGGCGTATAGGGTTCGGACTACACTATGACCTTGGTTGCAAAAGATCACTCTCCAGCGATGGTGACAAAAAATAAGTCAGGCTATAACAAAAAGAAGAATGACAGACACTAGTGTAATCACTACAAAATGCCTGGACACACTCATGACACATGCTGAAAGATTCATGAGAAGCCCATTGATTAGAAGCCTAAGGAAAGTCATGAAAATATTATTATGGGCAAAGAAAACAAACCTACTAAAATCTCTATATTTAACACATAGTAGATGGTAAACACTTAGACAGCAATGCTTCAAAAGCTCCATAGTCAGAAAAGCTCCTCAGTGGGTTCCATTGCCGCCAAAAGTAATTATATATATTTCAATACCATACATAATCATGTGTGGATCATAGACTCTGGTATTTCTGATCATACGATAGAGACAAAATATCTATTCATATCTTACTGACCTTCCAATAGACATGAAAATAAAGATGAGAGATGGATATATCTCTCAGGTTGAGGGATTTAGGTCAATATCGGTGACCAATACCATTACTTTACATGATATCCTCTATGTTTTTAGATTATCTTGTTACATGTTGTCAATTAGTAAATTAGTTAAAGATATGAAATTCATTGCTCTTTTTACTTCTAATGTTTATAAATTTCATATTCCGATGTTGGGGATGAAGATTGACCGTGCTAAGATAGTTGATGGACTCTAACAGATTCATGCTTACAAATCCTCCAAAGATTGCCAATTTATCTACTTAAGGTGATCCATTATATTTAAATAAAGAAAATAAAGTTATATTTTATCACTTTCGATTAGGACATCCAAATATTGTTTACCTTCAAAAAGTATTTCTTTCAGTATTTATCAATAAAAAATATAGTTCTTTTCAATATGAAGTATGTCAATTATCAAAACATTTTTGTACCTCTCATCTAATGCACCCAAATGTACTATCCCAGCCTTTCTCTTATATTTACAGTGACATATGGTATCCTCACTAATAAAAAATATAATTAGTATCTGATGGTTTGTCTTATTTGTGGATGATCACATCCGTCTCACATAGTTATATCTCATGAAAAAAAAACTGAAAATCTTATTTCAACAATTTCACACCATGATTCAGACCCAGTTATAAAATAAAATTTAAGACTTGCAGACTGATAATGGCCAAGATTTCTTTTAACACTAATTGAGAAACTATCTATAAACACAAGAAAATAATTCATAATAGCTCATGTGTTGATACACCTCATCAAAATGAGATAGTTGAGCGCAAGAAGAGACACATCCTTGATATAACTCATTCATTGATGTTCATTATCCATGTCCCTCACCATTTTTGGCGAGAAGTTGTCCTTACAACTACTTATTGCATCAATTGGATGCCTTCTCGGGTCCTTCAATTCAAAACCCCTCACCAAGTACTCCACACTTCATTTCCACACACTCAAGTCATGTCTACTCTTCCATTTAAAATATTTGAGGGTTGAACATTTGTGCACATCGACTCACAACACTAGAAAAATTAGATCTTAGAGCACTTAAGATACATTTTCATGAGATACTCACCTTCTCATAAAAAGAACAAATTTTACTGTCCATCCACACATCGATTATACACATCTATAGATGTCACATTCTTTGAAAATTAATTATTTTATCTTAAACATGATATTCAAGGGGAGAGAAATATACCTCAGCAAATCAACCTGTCCAGCAAGTCAACCTAGAGGTGTCAAACGGGCCGGCCCAGCATGGCACGGCCCGTTTTTCACGTGCCCAGCCGTGCTACCGTGTCGTGCCGGGCACGGCACGGTTTTTTAAATTCGGGCACGGCACGGCCCGTGGGCACGGCAAGGCCGTGCCGTGTGTGCCGTGCCGTGCCGGCCCGCTCGGGCACGGGCGCACGGCAAGGCAGGGCAGGCGGGGCGGGGCGGGTCGGGTCTGTTTGGACCCGACCCGCGGTCTTTTTACCGGGGGCGGGGCCCGGTTGGGTCACGAGTGACGACGCAGGCACGCGGGCCGGCGGGCCGTGCCAAGGCACGCGGCGTGCCGTGCCAAGGCACGAGCCGTGCCGGGCCAGGCACGGCACGTGGTTTGTTCGCACGGGCCCGGCACGGGCCCGGCAAGGGCCCGGGCACGTTTTTTTATCGTGCCGGGCCGGCCCAGGCACGGCCGAACCATGCCGGGCCTCGTGCTGGGCCGGGCCGGCCCGGCCCGTTTGACACCTCTAAGTCAACCTGTCCAAACCATACTCAGTCTAATGATCTCATTAAAAAACATACATTACCACAATCATAACCTAATGAGTCGCATGTCTAAACAAGAAAGCACATCACAGTTTGATGAATTCCAGCATCCACCAATACAGAACCAAGTTCTAGATCCAACAGACAAATCTACACAAACACAAGATACTTCTTGTCCTCCACATAGTTTGGATAATTATGAGAATAACATCGTCATTGAGAAACCTGATTGCATGCCTATTACTTTATGATAGGGAAAGATGACTTGTATTCAGCATCCAATCCAGGAGTTCATTGCATATGATAATCTATTGCCTAACCACAATGCCTTTAGTCAGCTTGCTGGATAAATTTCAGATATCTTATCTATTCAAGATGCTCTCAAAGTTACATAATAAAAAAAAGATCAAAAAAGAAGTAAAAGCATTAGAGAAGAATGAAACTTAGCCAATAACTAAACTGTCAAGTGAGAAAAAAATAGTAAACTACAAATGAATATTTACTGTGAAGTATAATTATGATAGCAGCAATAACGAGGTACAAGACTCATCTAGTGGTAGGAAGATTCACTCAGTTATACAGTATTAAATATCAGAAGATATTTGCCCTGATTGCAAAGCTCAATATATTAAGAGTTCTTCTCTCTCTAACTGTTAATCTAGATTGATCATTATATCAATTAGTTGTGAAGAATATCTTTTTAAATGGAAAGTTCGATGAGGAAATATACTCGGAGACTTCACTAGGTCTAAACATACCAAAAACACTTGCCTCAGCATTGAAATTGAAGAAATATTTGTATAACCTTAAACAGTCACTCAAGGCATGATTTGACAAGTTCACCAAGGCAGCTAAAAGATATGGCTATACTTAGTGTCAGACAGATCATACGATATTTATTAAACATCTTGAGGGAGGATGACAGGTCATCCTCATAGTCTATGTTGATGACATAATCCTCACAGAAGATCACCAGAAGAAACTTCAGAGAATAAAATTATTTTTGGCCAAAAAATTGAAAGTCAAAGACCTAAGAAACCTTAAATACTTCATATATATAAAGATTATTTGGTCAAAAATTAGAATACCAGTCACCCAAAGAAACTATGTGCTAGATCTTCTAAAGTAAATTGGTCAAATAGATACAAGCCAGCTAAAACTTCTATGGATATCACAATCAAACTCTGTATGCAATCCAGTGGAACTCTAATAAATAAATATAGATATCAAAGATTAGTCAGCAGACTCATCTACCTCTCGCACACCAGACTCGATATCAGTTTTGCTGTCAGCATAGTTAGTTAATTCATGAATAACACAACTAAAGAACACATATAAGCAGCATAGTTATTTAAGGCACAAGGCACATCAAAGCACAAAAATCTCTTGGGGCCTTGAGGCGAAAGGTGAACTTGAGGCGCGAGCTTTTTTTTGAGGCACACCCTACCTAATGCAAATAAAAATTATAAATCTTAACTAAATATTTTCTATAATTTTTATCTAATAATAAAATATAAGAAAGTAAAGAACATCAAAACATAAAAATCAAACATTTCTCATCATCTAAACATTCAAAGTTTCAAAACAAAATAATAAACATTATTAGTACTTCCTATTATCATAAAAATTAAAGTTTCTAGAATAAAATAAAAACTCATATAGCTGCATCTAAATCTAAATCAAGAAAATCATCAACATCATTTTCATTATCAATCTTCCACTCCCCCTCTTATTCATCTTCCTCTCCCAATTAATAAATCATTTCTTCATCTTCATCAATCTAAATAAAATGAGTATATTTAGAGCTAGATAATCTTGAGTTTGATTTTAGTGTTGGTGTTTTGCTTGCTTTAGTTCTTGTATAAACCCTAAGCTCCACAGCTCCACTAGCTCTTGCAACATCACCTCATGTTAAATCATCACCCTCAAACACCAAATCATCTTTTACAGTACATACATCTTCTATTCTTCTCATCAACCATTCATTACTATCATTTATATCTTACAATATAATGAAATCAATGGTATGACGTTTAACATATCTTTTCATCAAGGTTCGGTTGTACTTAATGTACACCAAATCATTCATGCATTGATGGTACAACCTATTTCTTCTCTTGCTGTGAATCTGAAAAAATTAAAAAATTTTCATGATTATATCTCAATGTTTTAGTTTCTAAGAATCTAAGTTACATTAAAGAATATTATAACAAGTCTAAAGACACAAATTCAATAGCATGGAATTGCTCTAGTAACTTACATTCTCAAATATATTTCAATTTCTTTCATAACCTAATGTATTACATGTTTGGTTGAGAATCATCAATGCAAACTTTTACAAACTTCTAGTACTTGATCCAAATATATCTCACCATTCAACTACAATTAATATAAATAAATTATTAATTGATCATTTCACCTATTTTAACCAAACATATATATTAATTTCAATATTAATTAACAAAAATAAAGGACTAACCTGAAGGTTTAGTCTTCCATGTTCTAATGACAAACTCATTACCAAAAAGATATCTAGCATGCATGTACAAGTCAAGTTGTAATATAATTGTATCTTGTTCATCTCTATTTTTCACTTATCTTGACATGCAATTACATATATCTTCAAAGATTTTTGAATCTAGCTTCATTCCTAATCCTTTTGTATCATAATAAAATTGTGGGTTCAAAAAATACAAAGTTGAATGCGAAGGCTGATGAAGTTGAACCTCCCACCACTTATCAATGATTTCCATGATTTCCTTATACTTATCTTCATTCCCATTAAAGTTTTTTACAATGATTTTCTTCACTTTTTTATGGCTGCATAAATGTAGCCCATAGGATGCTTCTTTTCAACATCCACAAAATGAAGCATAGTACAAAAGAGCCCGACACCTTCAAAAAAACATTAGTGTTCCAAAAAGAAAACATGAAAATTATATTGACTATATTTTTTTCCTTTTACTCGTTTACTCATTTACTTTCTGTCTGATTTTAACTAGTAAACATCTTTCTCAAGATGTTTCTTTATTCATTAATACGGGATAAGATGATAATGGTCATTACAAATCAAGTCTTAGTAGGCCTTAACAACTCTCTTTGCTCAGTAAATCGCCTCATCATGTTGAGAAACCAATTCTATTATAGATATAGCCGCTTATGGATATGACCCTCTCTATTATCTTTTTGATATGTAATAGTTTTCCAATATCTTTTAGTATCAAGTCAAGATAATGTACGGCACATGGTGTCCAATACAAATATGGTCTTTTTTTTTTCAACAACCCCCCTACATAATTTAAACACATAATAAATAAATAATAGATGTAATCATTACAAACATAAGTAAATGAAATCAAATTAAATTATAAGTACCTCATGCTACATAATTTAAAGTATTATCTATTATCACTTGAACAATATTAGCTTCACCAACTTCCTCTACCCAACTATTAAGTAATTTAAACAAATTTTGACCCAACTTGACAATAGAAGAAGCATCGATGGATCTCATAAACATGCTCCATCTTGAAGAATTTACCAAGAAATTCACCAACAACCTTTTCTTCCTATCAGTCCATCCATCTGACATAATTGAACAACCATTTTGAATCCATTCAGTAAATTGATCCTTCATTGAGTTCTTTGTAAGGATCAATTCTTTCTTGATGTTAGTAACTTTTACATCATGAAAATTTGGTCTCTTGTAGCACACACCATATTGACCCATTGTCTCAAGCATTAGTTAGAAACTAGCATAGTTCACTGCATTAAATAGAATCGCATCATCATACATTCATCTACAAAATAGTAAATCGACTGTGTCCTTGGCCTCTTTCTTGTAGACATTATTGATAGTAGTTTGAATACTTTTTCTATTCTGAACAATCATTTCTGGATTAGGAGTGAAAAAATGATCCATAGGACCTTTTTGCCTTCTTCTCTTTATGCCATGCAACTACCACCACTTCCCACTTCATTGCTATCACCATTAAAAAAATCATATCTTCCCATTTTACTAATAACCTCTAGGTCTTCATTGTCTTCATCTTGGAACCTAAACATATCCTCAATCACATTATGATTCCCAAAAACTCAGTTGATTTTTTTGAGTTTTTTTGGATAGCATATAATTTTCTATTTCTTTTCTAACATATTCGGGATATCTTTACATTTTTTCAAATTTCTAAATCTTCCAACAATGTGTTGCCTTAATCTATAAATGTCTCCTTTAGTTACTTTATTATAAAAAATACAAATAAGCATATTTGTATCTTTCTCATTTAATAAACAGACATATTTCCATCCCAAATCTTTTCTTCCACTTGTGGCCCCAACTTCAAACTTTTTGTCTATTTTTGTGTATCTTTACAACAAGTCAATAATGAAATAACAATTATATTGAGCCAAGTCCCCAACAGGAAAAAAATTAAAAAATACTAATAATAATTATTTTCAGCCATTGGATTTTCCTCCAACGGCTAGAGGGCAGAATCCAACGGTCCTCATGATTTTGCCCCCTAAATAATTAATAAAAATTCAAAAAAATATAAAAAAATATCTTTTTTTATAAAAAATTAATATCTTTAATCTATAAATTCTACACCCCTCCCTTTAATATTTATGTTTTTCAAAAACATAAATTCTCTCAAATCTTTCTCTTTCTCTCTCAAAAACATTGCTTCTCTCTCTCGGGCCTCGGGATTTTGGCTTTCGGCTTGGATTTTCGTGAAACTCGACTTAAATTTTGAACATAAGAGTTTGACTGCTGTGCACCGTGCACGTGACCAACCTCACTGCTTTTACCGGGTAATTTATTTTATGGTTTTTTTTTTATTTTCTCTCTCTATAGTTCCTCTCTCTAGACCAAAATTAGGAAAAATAAAAATCATAAAAAATGACAAATATACCTAAAATATATTTAAATTCAGAAAATAAAAATATTATACAGAGGTCTGAGGCTGCTGAAACTTTGGTTTCTCCAGTCGTCTCAACCCAAACTTCTAAAAAACAAAAAACTAGGAGGATTTCTGTAGTTTGGACTCATTTTAATATAATAAAACAAAAAAATATTAGGAGTGAGCAACAAGAAATGACACAGTGCAAATATTTTATGAGACTTTTAACATGTAAGAGTTCGTTTGGGACTGAGCACCTAAAAAGGCATGCCGAATTATGCACAAAAAAATATGGACCATTAGATCCGAGGCAAACCCAACTTGACACTGCATTTTTTGAGACTGGATCGAGTTCAGTCTCAAATTTTACTCCCTTTATATACTCCAGCGAGTTGGATAGGGACGGCATGACCAGGCTCATCACATTGATGGGTCTTCCGATCAGATTTTCGGAAGATCCAATGGTAGTGCATATCATGCACACATATTTTCAGCCTGCCTATAATAGGATTCTTAGGTTCACATCTAGGAATGACATACTAAAGATATATAAGTTAGAAAAACAAAAAATAATCAAGGAATTTATGGCATATAGTGGAGTGATGTCCGTGACGTCTGATATATGGACAAGTCACGATGATTCTTCTTATGCATGTCTCACGAGCCACTATGTAGATTCTAACAGGACAATCAATAAGAAAATTTTATGATTCTCTGAGATTTTTTATCCTCATGATGGACCGGTCATTTTTGAGTGTATGATGAAAATCTTTTGGAATATAAAATTCAAAATAAAATTTTTAGTGTCACATTCGATAACGCTTCTAATAATGGAGTAGCGATCAATATATTTGTTAGGAATATTAAAGACGCACCATTAGGAAAGATCTTTCATGTCAGATGCATGTGTCACGTGATTAACCTGATTGTTCAAGCGGGTATGAAGGTGTGTTCCCCCGCATTGGATAATATACGTAATGCACTAAAGTATATTCACACTCATCACAGACAAGAAGAGTTTGGTACTCTATGTTTGTCTGCGAATCTTAAGAAGAAGAAATTCCAATCGGATGTGAAACATCATTGGAATTACACGTACCTGATGTTAGAATCATGTGTTGAAAACGAACATGTGATATCCGACTACGTCAATAGTAAGAGTGGCGAACTTATTATTGACGACAATGACTGGGCTTCAAAATTTTATCTATGAAATTCCTGAAGATATTTTATGACACGACGAACATGTGTTCGTCGGTTTATATGCCCACCACTTGCATTGCACTCCGTTGCATATGCAACATTAGTAGTATGTTTAGGAAGTATCGAGCTGACCCGACGCTTAGTCATATGGTTGCAGAGATGGAGACCAAGTACTTGAAGTACTGGTCCACCGTTCCATCTCTTTATTGTCTCGCTGCATGCATGGACCCTAGGGTTAAGGTGGAAATGGTAGAAAATATCCTGACTTACATTTCCTCGTGCATGAACCTGGAAGAGCAACCTGAAGGGTTCATTCACGAGAAGTTGACTGATTTGTTCACATACTACGATACTAAGTATGGTGGTGGTAGTAGTGAGACTATGATTACGGACATTAATACCTTATTCGGAGATGATGATTTTTCCATTCAGCTAGCGAGGGGGAAACGTAGGGGTGGATCATCAAATAGGAGTGAGCTGTCTCGATACTTAGATACCGATTACTGCTCAATCCTATCACATTCTGATACTAAGAATCTTGATTTATTACAGTGGTGGAAATCATATGAGTCCACCTTTCCCGTGCTATCTAGGATGGCATGGGATCTGCTGACTCCTCCGGTATCATGCGTAGCATCGGAGTATGCTTTTTCTGTTGCAGTGAATGTGATTTCAGATAGTAGATCGAGATTACGTCAAGATATGGTTGAGGCATTGGCTTGTTAGAAGGATTGAGAGGAATCGAGGTTTAGCATCCATGATCGTGCTGGAGCTGGGACTGAGACAGACACTGCAGTCGCATCCACATCTACTATGATGGCGGAGGAGTTGATCGCCGATGATGATGATCCATATGATACTGATCTTTATGTTGCGGCTGATGATTCTCATGATATGCCGATTGACGATTAATGATAATCTATTGTTTTTTGCTTTGAATGTTGTTTTTATTGATTATGATCTACTGTTTTTTGCTTTTGATGTTGTTTTTATTCATTGTACGCTTTGTTTGTACGTTGTGTTGAAACTGTAATTTATTTTGTTCGGACCTTCGATTTCAAATGGATGATTTGTAATTTTTCATTTGTGTTGTTTATGTTTTTTTTAATTTTTATTTTTACTAACATAATGTATTGATTTATATTTATTATGTTTTAATTTTTCTTTTAAAAATTAATAACTTTATTATATAATTAATAATTATAATAAAATTTAAACTAATTTGATATTACAAAAAAAAATTTAAACTTTGTTTTTTTAATTAATTTTTAATTTTAACATTTTTAAAAATATAAATATATAATACTATACAATATATAAAATTTTAAATATATTAAAAAATTAATTAAAAAAAAAATTTCTGCCTCTCGGGCAGGCCGGGCCCGAGTGGGCCCGGCATGGCCTACCTTGCCTTCGGGCCGTGCCGGGCTGACTTTTTTAAACCGTGCCGGGCCAGGCACGAAGCACGATCGTGCTCAAAAAAAAACGGGTCATGTCGGCCCAGTCCGTTTGACACCTCTACGTGTACCTGAAGCAGCTGCTCGCCTGGAAAAATTTGGGCCTCACACCCTTGCACCTCACTTGAAGCGAAATATTTTCATCGTGCGTGGTGGCGTCTGAGTTTCAGGCATGCCGCGTGCATGCCATTCATAACTATGGCAAGCAGTATACTAGATCTTGAATTACCTCAAACTGTTACTTGGCCAAGGGTTGTTCTTTGAGAAAACTAGTGATGGGTACCTGAAGATATTCACCGATGATGATTGGGCATGCTCACCTGTTGACCGACAATCAACCTTAGGGTATTGCTCATTCCTATGTAAGAATTTGGTTACTTGAAAAAGCAAAAAATAGGTTGTAGTAGCAAGAAGCCCAATTGAAGCCGAGTTTAGAACTCTTGCATTGGAAATTTGTGAAGGTATGTGGCTTAGCATGGACTATCATGAGCTAAAGGTTCGTGTTAACAAATCTATGCAGGTTTTATATGATAATCATTATGTGATTAACATAGCAAAAAATCTGGTTAATCATGATAAAACCAAACATGTGAAGATATACCAACATTTCATCAAGCAGGATATAAAAAAAAGGTTGTAGATCTATCTTAAATTCCTACAGCACAACAGACAACAGATATCCTCACAAAAGTCTTGGCAAGGAAAAGATTTGATCAGTTAACATCCAAATTACAATTGTTTAACATCTATAACCTAGCTTGAGGGTGAGTGTAGAATATTATTTGTTATAAACAATTATGAATAACTGTGATAAACAACTATTAATAGCTGTGATAAATATCTATAACCTATAATAAATAGTTGTGTATAATTGTGATAAACAATTTTGAATAGCAGTGATGAACTGCTATGAATAGTTGTGATAATCAACTATGAACAACTGTAATATATAGTTATTTAAAACTGTAAGCATGTAGGATTCTTATAAATATATATAAATAGGTATCATTGTTATCCATGTATTAACAACTTGAAGCAAAATTATTCATTTTCTATATTTTCTATAGTATATATATAGTTTAGTGACATCATATAAATGAAACAACCATGAAGAGCATATTGAAGTATCATAAGAGATAAACACACTTGATATACTAACATCGATTTATATATAAAAAAAAATTATTATTGTAGTATTGGCATTGACAAATCAGATGACATGGAGCAAACTAGGTGAACAGGTGTATAATATTCTTTACATGCATTCATTAGAAGAGCAACATATTAGCTTGTAGATACATATTCTTGGATAGAAGAAATTTCATTCTCTTCCAAAGATTTATTAGAGATTGATAGTTTACTACAACTATACCTAGGCCAAGTAGGGTAAATCTATTTAGTCATTGTATAGCAACATCTTCATCATGCAAAAGTGATGAGAGAGCTAGTAAAAGAGGTACATCGAGATTTACGAAGACAATAATAAATTATTCAAAAGCTATATAAAAGACCAGTGACCTACACAAGTTGAGTATTCTACCACCAAATTTATTTATCCTGCAATATAAAATATAAAAAATTTAGTAAAATATCTTACAATACCTAACAGACAACATGATTTGCACTCTTTATTTGTTAGAGAGCCTAAAAAAATTCCAAATAAATTTCAGACATCATTGAAATTATATATACCTAATATTATAGTCATGTGTTTGTTACCAAAATATGATATCTAACTATATCAATAATAAAAATTATGGATCTATTACTAATGATTCAGATTGAATATAGAAATTTCATTTTGTAATTCCTAAAAATTTTTTATAATATAAGGAGTATGTGTTCATCTATATACACTCTTATCATTTGCATTGTACTTAGTTGCACACTTAACAAAAATAACATATTTAGCAAATATATAAGACATCATAATTTTAGTATCATGACTAATTAGATAAAAATCAAAGTATTTAAAATATTGATCCTTTATTACATCTCTTTATTACTTTACTTCCTTTATGAATCTTATGGTTAAGATGGAAAGAATAAAAAAATATTAAGATATATATCGACTTACATGTACCAAACAGAAAAACTTGATATTTAATTCACAAAAAATTAGCTAACATATTTAAATAATATGATACTAGGTATAATAATTATAATAAAAGTTCGAACATGGATAGTGTATATAAATATGATACCTTTTTATTCAACTAGAAAATGACAAACAATTAGGTGATCTATCAAATAGGAGAGGAATGACTTTGTATTTAGATACTGGTAACTAATTTATCTTATCACATAATGATAATAAAAATTTAGATATATTAAATTAATAAAAATTATATAAATCTACTTATCTCATACTATTTAATATAACACATAATCTATTGACAAATTCAATATATATAAATAGTACCAGAATCTTTTTTTAAGTGGCTATAAATATTATTTCAGATGAAAATCCAGATTGTAGGCAAATATCATAGAAGCAATTTAATGCTTAAAAGACTAGGAACACAAAAATAAGTGTTTAGGATAAAATAAAAGAACTGATAATGAATAATAACTCATGTAATGATAACAAAGATATTGAGTATGTTGCTAGCTTTAGAATCAAACATAATGATCTAAATCATACTATTAACACAGACTAATTGTGGATATTAGAATCAGTCACTCAGAAAATTGATATGTAATATAATATATATTTATTTTACTGATTTATTCATTATTTTTAAATATTTTTTATTTATTATTATTTGTGATCAGATATCATTATGTTTAAAAACAAAATACATGTAAATTTTTTTATCGAGTTATGATCATATAGATTTTATTCATTTTAATTTTTATTGCACCACAGTTTAGTTTTATTTTAATATTTATATTTTTATTTTATATTTAAATTACTTAAAAATTTAAACTTTGATTTTGAAGTTTAAATTTTGAAGCCGATATGCAGTATCGATGCCACAATCATGTAGTGGTACCTAGTCCGACACTACACACTGTGGTGCCGGGTGGATGGGTGGCTATGGTTGCTGTGTCACTTAGTACTACCATTGTGCCACTGCCTTTGCCAGCCCAACACCAGCATCCAACCACAGAGCCACAGCTAGCCACTTCAACTAGGCCCTTGCCCATTGCTCAATGCCCAATGGTCACTAGGATGGGCCTTGGCACTACCCACTACCATTGGGCAATGGCATGGCAAGTGGTAGTGTTGTGCTAGTGCCTACCTGATCCAGCATTCCTGATTCAAAAAGACATACCATCAGGCCATGCCAAGCTGATCTACAATGTGATCATGCCAGTACAGCATGGCATGAGCACTCATTCCATGCTATGTTTGGCATGACACGGTGGTCTGATTGGGCAACCAAAATTGAGTCGAGCCAGCTCAATATAACACGTTTGACAACTATACTTAAGGCTAAGTTGTTAGTGAAAAGTTTTACTGATACATATGACATTAACTAATAAAATCTTTTCTCACATATAACCAAAGTGACTAATATTATGTATATGCTAGTTATAATAAAATACATTCTTTCATAATAATTTAGAGAATAAAGTGCCCATGCAGTTACCACTATGGTCCAATGTTCCTAAGGGCATATGTACAATGTGCAAATAATGAAAAATATTTTATAGCTTAAAATAATCTCAGATGACATATTTTGTAGATTTTTTTTAGTATTCCCTATATTTGATCTTTAAAAATGTGTGTCATACTATTCATCTTTCTTCCAATATTAATTTGGAAATAAGTATATGATATTAATTATATATATTAATAAAATTTTAATTACATAAAATTATCAATTAGATATATCATAACTAAAATTATTTGTACATGTTGAGTTTTAGATGAATGACTTAGCACATCTAAGATATTTTCTTGATATAAAGATCAAATACTCAAGAATCATAACTTTCTTTCTCAGAAGAGAATTTTTGAATATTTTACTTAATCTGAGTATGTCTAATTGTGCACCTCTTAATTTAACATTTGATTCATGCATAGACTTATCTACAAATATTGATTCATTAATTAATTATGAAATATAAGATAATTGTAAAAAAATTAAACTATTTAATAATAAATTAGATTAGATATTACCTATATTGTCTGTATATTTAATTATTTTCTAGACTCTCATTAACAGATTCATATGGATACAATGTTTAATATACTTAAGTATGTAAAGAAAACTTCAAAAAGTGAGATTATATTTAGTTCATGGGCATTAAAGAAAGCCTCAGATTATAGCTAAGCTACAAACAATTATTTTAAAATCTATTTCAGAGATAGAGTACAGATCTATTACATTAACTATTTGTGAGCTTTAATAGACTACTCACTTCTTAAAGAATCTTTGCCTACCTATTCAAAGAATTATGACACCTTATTGTGATAGCCGGGCAGCCCAAAAAAGTGCAGCTAACCCAATGTTCTACAAACATACAAAGCATACTAAGAATGATTGTTACTTTTTTTTTTTTGAGAAATGATCGAACTACATACATCTTCATGAATGTTCTTAGATTACCACATATTATTTTCTACTCTTCTAAGCTGAAAATTTATGAAATGTTTACTCCAACTCAAAAAGGGATGTAAAGTTTTAAATGTTTTTTTTTTCTTTTTTTATTGATTGAGAATTCCTCATAGTTGTAAAAAGCACAATGCACGCTAAGGTATAAAGGCCTTCTAGAGCCTTAAGGCGCAAGGGGACTTTAAGGCACATGTTTTTTTATGTAAGACGTACCCTATTTTACATATAGATTTTTAAAAATATAATCAAATATACTAATCCAAAAATACCTTTACACATCTCCACTCGTCCATTGGACATCGCCATTTGCCCCTCACCATGTAGCTATTTGAGGAGCTCGATGAAGAACTCCTAGAACTCATCAAGGAGCTCCATGGAGTTCGATCAAGAGCTCCAGGAGCTCGATGAGCTCTCGTGGAGCTACATGAGCTAGTCGAGCTTCATGGAGCTCCTGTTCAAGCTCCATAAGCTTGACGAGCTCCATGGAGCTCGATGGGAACTCATCGAGCTTCATGAAGCTTCTGGTCAAGCTCCATGGAGCTCCTATAGCTCAACAAAGAGCCCCATAGAACTCTTAAAGCTCGACCGAGAGCTCCTGGAACTCGACCACGAGCTCCATGGAGCTTATCGAGCTTCTGGAGCTCGATGGATGGCAACCTTCAAAGAGGTGTGCCTGTGGAGAGATTCGTGCTTCAGAAAAAGGGTGCACCTTTTCTACTATATGTGCTCCTAACGAGCCTCGCCCAGACCAAGGCGATGCGCCATGTCTACACTTTGCCTGCGTATGAGCCTAAGCACACCTTTCACAACTATGAAATGCCCAACTTGTGAGATATCCCAAATCACACACACACACACACATGTGATCATATTGTATTAAAATTTTGTATTTTCATTTAATTAATATTTTGTTCAATTTTCCATGTTCTTGCCTCCCTACCCTCCTCACCCTACCATTCAAAATACTAACACAATAAATTATCAAGAATAATGAAATGAGGCGTGATACCAACTTCTTTCAGATCATAACCATTAATTTTTTTGTCAATATTGACACCATCACATTACTAAATGAAGAACAGGATTGGAACTTACATTCTCTGGTGACACCAACTTCTTCAAATCTTCATCAGATGGAAGGTTGAAGTCATGTTTTTTACACCAAAATAAATGTCCTTTTGCATCTCTCTGTATTTTCCAATTTCACACAGAAAAAAGAAGCATTACTACAACTGGCAAATTAAAAAAAAAAAAACTAGCAGCAAAAGGTTAAAGGAACAAGAATGTTTCAACACATCCAGGCTGTGAGTGATACCCGCAACAAAGCACACTCCTTCAGTTTTTTTCTTACAATCACATCTGACAGAGCAGGAAACTGAAGTGATAACTCATCTGCGCTGATAAATGAACTTAGACCCAGTCTTTTAATTGAACGGAATTGACGGTATACAAGCACCAACAACCTATTTAACATGTATATCTGCAAATTCTTCGATGCAGGGGCAAAAACTTCCATGAGGGGCTCCTACAAAGTTGTAGACAAACGATCATAACTGTTAAAAGATAGAGACAAAAAACAAACATAAAAACAAATATAAAAGAGCATTTATACACAATCCAGTTTGCGTGTACCACCCAAAGGCATATATGGTAAGCAAAAACAATTACAAACACTCGGTAAAAAGTGAGATACCAAGACATCACCTCTTCTTCAAACTAAAAAAAAAATCACTTCCTCAAAATGATATGAACATCTCATAAGACAATTTTTTTTTAGAAACCACAGCAATGTGATGCTCGCCGTCTTCCTAAGAAATACAATTAATTGATCTCTTGTCAATTTCAATATAATTTTTAAATGTAATAAAACTAAGCGATCTTAAATCTATTTAATAAAATAATAATTTCAATATAAATCAACATCTCATAGTGTGAAGCAAAGCCAAGTCAATAGTAAAGCTCACATGGTGCCAAGGATGGGGCATTTTAAAAATTAAATTTTTTTATTTTTTTAACTTGCATATAATATAAAAGTTGAAGATAATATAAATCTTCAAACGACATAACATATGGCATATCTGAGTCAATCTATTCTCTATATAAAGAATTATCATGTAATTTATTTTTTCAAGTTGAGTTACTTGCGATTTGACTTTTTTATTTATTTCTAATCATGAAATTATACGTGGTCTCTAAGTATAACCTAGAGAAATAATCTATATGAGGTATATGTGATGGAAAGGGCTACTAATCCTAGGAGAAGAGGGTGAAAAGAAAATATGCGAATAATAAACTAGATTGAGATTAAAATCACGTCTTAAAATTGTTTTTGAACACCCTTTTCAAATATTAACATCTGAGTTGCTCAATCAACTTATTATTGTTTTTAGAAACTACATTTTATTAGGGTGTAATAGTGCAGGAAGTCTGATATATATCACAAGATATATATCAAAAGATCTATATCATAAGAATTAAACCAATCTAACATATATTCTTATATAGTCACTTATTAACTTATTTAATTTTTTTATAAAATTGAAATTTTATCATTTTATGAAAATTCTAAAAAATATTATTGCCTTATAATCTATCACAAAAGAGATATATCTATTTATATCTCGGGTAGCCATCAATAGAAATAATCAAATACATACATTCTGATCTTGTCGTATATCTACTAGGTCTTCATATTTCTGAGTATATCAGATCGAATGATCCTCGCTCAAATCAAACTAACATATAGGATAAAAAATTTTAATAAACTTTCATAACAAACATTCCTCATATTTTAGAGCCAAATACTTCTAGAACAAAAATAAAAATACAAATTTTGGTCATTGATTAATGATCAAAATGAGAATGCATATGTAACAGATCTAAAATAATCAAACATATAAAAAAAAAATCTTACCATTAAAGAGAAAACATATAATTAGTCTACTCAATCTTTAATTTGGTTTTTCTTATGATCTTTCAATCATTCAAGTAAATATCAGTAAAAATATAAATTATTTAAATAAACATATAAAGAGAGAACATATAAAATCAAAATTGAATTATATAAAAAAATAACTCATATAAATCAAATTAACAAAATAATTAAAAAAATATATACTACCAAAAAATGACAAAAATACAAGTTAAATAATAATATATCTAATGACTTTCAGATATTTATCATAGGTTATCATTATATTTTTAGAATAAAAAAAAACATAAATAATAAGATACGCTTATAAATGGTGTGAATATCTCTCCCATGTCGATAAACATACGAATTTGAAGTAAAAGTACAAGTAAAATAATTAGTAATATCTAGAAAAATAAAATAAATTAAAGATATCATAAAGATAAATTTTATATATTTATATCTAGTAAGTGTAATGATGAATATACTCAATGAGGATTCATTAATTTCTCAAGTATTCATCATGCCTCTCTAACTATCAAGTAATGATCTTGATCTTCTATCTGAAAATAATATTCATAAAATATTTATAGTATTGTGTATCTACTTGTAATGAGCACAATGAATTGAGACTCGTTTACTTACATCTGATGTCATAATTCATACTATACCACAAAATTATGATTCCTCCAAAAATAAAACACAACTATGATTCATTCATCATTCGTTGTTGGTCGTTGTGCATAGTTATGTGCTATCGTGCACCACCTAGAGTTTGCTAATAAAAAAAACAAAGACACACATCATAAGCCAGCACCCTTCACCTATCATTGCACGTATCTACTCTACCAACCACACATGTTTGCATAGCAACTACTAAGAACCACACACATTTTTTAAATTAGTTTTTATTATTAATATTCTCTCTTTTGTCGGAGGAATACCATTGATTACAAACTAAAACTACCATTTTACCCCTTAAACCATTTCTCAAATAAAACACAAAAAAACATCGTATCTTATTAAATTCCTAATTTAAAAATACTCTAACATCATATGCCATCATGAGCATTTTAATCCAAATTCTACCAATACTTTAATCTTTTAATATTATCTGGTAGCCTTTTCTATTTCCTTTTGCTCATGTTTTACATGTTAGAAGTGTTCCCTGCTGCTCCATTTGTGCAGTTTCTGGATCTCCTTTCATTTAGCATCTTGCCTAGCTTTAGTTCATCACTTCTCCAATGCTCAGCTTAACCGGCAGTTACCCTGGCTCAACCAGATTTCTGGCACTCCCTCCATCCACTTCTCTGCCTTGTCCCTTGCTCCTCCTGTTATGTATCTTTTTCTCCCTTCTTTCAGACTTATTCGGCCATTAAGAGGATCTCTTTCACGGCCCACCTCCTGCATACAGTTAGGACAGAAAGACCATTATACCTCACCTTTTTCCCCTTTTCATCCCTTACACTCCATTTTATCCATTCCTATTGGGATAGGCTTTCCTTCCTAAGAACCATGCATGCTTGCATAGCATCTACTGAGAACCACGCATGTCACTGCTACAACCACTGTGTTCATCTACCATCACTGAGAAATAGTACTACAACCATGCATGTCACTGCTACAACAATTGTGTGTTCCATCTAGCACTAGTGAGAACCAATACTACAACCACTATGCACTGGTTGTCATCACCATTGTGTGGCATAGCTACTAGGAAACAAAAAACAAAAAAATTTATTCTGACCTCTATGTATTTCATGCTCTTATATTATACCATATGACATATGTCACTTCAAAAATAAAAATGAAAAACAATAATACTTAATATAATGATAAAATATAACTCACCTCATGCCTTTATATAATAAAAAAAAATAATTGTAGTAACCTACATTTGGGTACTCCAATCAAAATATAAAAAAAAATAAAATACTAAATAAAATAAATTTACAAATATCTGTATAATCACGTATTATTCTAATTATTACAAATTAACGCAAAAACATAAAATAAACTAGGATAAATTAATTTAACTTAGAAACTTATACTGTTTGATTATACCATATTATAATTTCAAACAACTCTACTTGATATAACAACGCTTAAAATTTTTTTATAGAGGTGATAGATTAATTGAGGCAACACACATGAGTTGGGTATCCCATCAAAAAAAAAGAGAAAATAAAAAATAACATACCGTATTTGTTCTAATTAGTGCATGAAAATCACAAACAACAAACACCAATACACTCATTCAAACTAGTGCATCAAAATCCTGAACACCAAAAGGAAAAACAAACCATACGCTAGTTTGAACAAAAACCAAACAATGAATTTATGCAACATAATAAAACTAGTAGCAATTAGAACAATAATTATATGGGCAACCTATGGTGTTCTCTTAACAAATATTTGAGTGATAAACAAAAGATCATAAATTACCAAAATCAAAATATTTGTACTAATTAGCTTTCCTTTTCACGTAATGTATCCACTAGGTTGTTAAAGCTCTTCTTGAAGGATGCGACACCTTCACATTCAAGTTGTGAGCCCATAAGGCTCCAATTAATTCCCAACTTCTCAAGAGCACTGTAAATTCGATCAGTTTTAGAAAGTTTGGAGTCAATAGTTCTTACAACTTTTTGATAATGAAAGAATGCTTCGAGGGCATGTTTGGGTATTGTACAAATTGTTTCTGGTCCAATGAAGAGACCAACATAGAATGCATTTAGGTACAATGGATTCTTGACATCAGTTGAGGCTCAAAGCAAACTCTGCTTCTTTTCCCTTTTCTTCAGGGAAGCTTCCCACCTTCAACTTGAGAACTTCTGGTACAGTCTGTATCACAAGGGTTCCTATATTACTACAGCCTTTTCAGAAAGATTGGGAGCTTATGGGCTAGCAATCTCTGACAAATTAGAAGACTATGTTTGTCCAGCATCCAAAGATGTTGCCTACTTTAGATCAATTGAATCCCAATTCGTAAACTCATTCAGAGAAATAGTAAGAAGGAGATAATCAAGGTTTTTGAATTCTTCAACTTCACATTGCTTGTCACTAGCCACTTATTTAGTAGAGAAATTTGTAATTGAAGTGGTGAAAGTAGCCATACGTCCCTCCTGGATCGAGTGAGAAGACGCAAGCAAGGCCAACACTTCTTGATTATGTAGTTCCGAATCATTTACAGAAACTTCACCTTCTAGCTCAAAAGCTAAATTTAGTGCAGCTGCCAATTTAAAAGAAGCTTGAATTAGTCCAGATTGGATTAAATAGTTTTACAGGTGGCATCTACTACTTGGCTTTATGAAAAAACTATATTAGAAAGAACTATATGATCCATAGAGAAACTCAGATTAAAGTAGTACCCCAACTAACTTCTAAACAGTAGATGATCCATATGTGCCATATATTTTTAATATATTCAATAAGTAATATCATTTGATGTCATCAACTTCTTCTAGTTTTAATAACATAATAAACTTGGGGGAGGCAAAAATCTCTTTTATATGGTACATCCTTATACCATATAAAGAACACTAAAATTTTAATAATCATGGAACCACATTTTAAATGCAACATTAATATATATCTTACTTTTGTTTGCATTTCCAAGGCCTTGCTTAATCTATCTATTAGGTTTTAGAAAATGATACTATTTGACTGAAAATTTTATATCATACCAGCATTATACAATGAATAATGCATTATTGTCTTTGTTGTTTCACAAATGAATTTGTAATTGAGTTAGCATAATTCAATAATTTATATGTTATCAATGATTTATGAATTAGAGCAAGTACACTATATATTAATATTGCATATAAATGCACAACATTCCATATATTTTGTTCCCATAATTGAGAACATTAAATAATTTTTCCATAATATACAGCCCAATAGCAAGATGAAATAATACTTGAATAAACTGATGTTTAAGTTGTCAATCAATAGATCCCACGAGATAAAAATTGTAGTTTACAAAATAAGAGTCAGATGTAATAATTTCTGTTACTCCGAATTAGAATTTTTTAGGGCCCAAAACAAGCCTTTCAATTTCGAAACCCTAATTTTAGGATTTTTAGAATTTTCTACCCCAAATCAGGAGGTGAGAAAAGCCAATTTGATGTTGATCAATTCCAAAACTTAATTTTGTAGTGATTCCTCATCCCCGCCAAATTAGAGCAAAATTAACAACTACGTTAATTTAGAACCCTAATTTTTAGCGTTTCCAAATCATTCGCCTTAATTAAAGTTGTTTGAAGATGCCATAATTTAATTAGGATTTTGATTTCTTGATTTTAAAAACCTAAAATATCAAATTTGAATAAATGTCACCAAAAATAGGAGTTGATAAAACTAGATCACGCCTGAACGAATTTGGAGAATTAGAAACCCATACTTTTGCCAGAATCTCGGTAACAATTGTCAGCAAAAGTTTCTTTAGATGTGTGACTAGCAAAATAAACAATGAGAAGCATTTTATTCTTGAGAAAGAAATCAAACATTTACAGTACAAAATGCACAATTATACGAATCAAAACACTATTTTTTGTTATCTTATTTGTTTTCTATTTTTTTATTTTTCTTTTGCACAAAATGAATGCAATAATGAATGGTGCACACTCTCTATGAATTACAACCCTCACACAAAAATTCCCATAGGATCTATTTCCCTAGAATGTAGCTATGTTGTCATATTATAAATTAAGATGAAAACATTAAATAGATAAAAACAAAATTAACTGAACACCTGAGACACAATTTCATCAAAACTAATTATAATTTCACACAACGTTACTTGACAACAATACATAAAAACCACTTATATAGGGAACAAATAATTGGAACATTTCACATAAGTTGGATGCACCCATTAAAACACTAGGAAAAAAAAATGAAACAAATACAAAAATAGTAAATATCAAACATCAAACTCCAAAACTAATTTTTAATAAAATACACAAAATATTATCATTTTAAAATATCAGCACTAACAAAAATAAGCAATAAATGATGATCAACAATTATAAACAACAAATTATATTACTTATTACAATCTATTTTACTTTTTCTTATATTATTTTTTGAATGGAATAGTCAATGTTTTAATTACCAATATGCAATATTTTATATAACTACAAGTCTTTTGATTGTATCATCTATAAATTTTATTAGTAAATTATTAGTCTTGATTTTTACATGATATTAGAACTAAAGATTACAAATCATCAAGAATGTGGGTGCATGATACTATTGTATATTATATATGGGCAGTATGTTGTGTGTTAACAATGACATCAACATAATGATTACATCGACATAGTGTAGTAAAAACCAATCTGTGGTGTCAATGTGGTAGTTTGGTTACGTGTTGTGGACATCAACATAATGATGGTATCGACATATATGTGCTAGTATCTGAATGGTTATGTGTGTGTTAAAATTCAATACTCATACAATAATAAATTTAATAATACTTAATAAATAAAACTCACACAACTAATATTCTTACATAATAACAAAATCTTATTGGGACAGCTCACAAAATGGATGTTCTCATCAACATAATAAAACTAAAAAGACATTATAAATAAAACTAGAAACTTGCAAACTTTAACATCACCACTAAGTCAAGTTGATGTACACGAGTCTAATACAAAGTCTAATAAATAAATAATAAGCTTATGAATCATCAAAACTTTCGTGAAAATATATGATGATTACAATACTGTTTGAAAATATGTTGTAGTAATGGCGATATCCCAGATTATCTCATCGGATAATCTATTACCTTTTTTCACTCGTGAAACACTAATTTTGAAACTAGATACTTTATTATTTGACCATCATAATAAAAATTAGTAATAAATATAAATAAATATTCAATCTTCTAAAGGAAATGACACATCCAAAGTATTTCATGGGTAACTACATCATCATTCTAATTTTTACATCTATATCAGATCTTAAAATAACTACATGTCTCTTAATTTTTCAAAAGATAAAGTTATATTTGAAAAAAATACATAATTTGTCGTATATATCCTCTCCATGAAAGTTATTGCATAACTCAAAAGTAATTATTCAATTAACTATGCATACCCAAGATCCATGAAAGAAATTCCAAATCCTAAAGAATTCTAATGTACATCAACATACATAAAGCAGCCCCAGGATGAACAAGCTGAGGAGAATATATGAAATAATAAAATATATTGATTATATATATTAAAATTAGTCTGGTCAAAATCAAATAACTAATCTCTTATAATTAGTAGACTCAATTTTAAAAATCACATCAACAAATAAAATAGTACTTGTATCAATAAGATTATTTGTTAAAACAAAACCTAAAAAACCAAATTTCTGCAAAAATATTAAAACTCATATTTTTTTTGTGATAAAAAGATGTTTCTCGAAGAATAAGCCATCTCGATACCAAAAAAAACATCTGAGCATCTCAAGATAATTCATATGAAGCTATATATTAAAGTATTCTTTGAGTTGAGTAATTCTTAACAAATTATTTCTCATAATCAGAATATAAACAACATATATAATCACCAAAAACATCTTGCCATTGGGACTCTTCTGAAAAAATAAAAAAGAATCTATAACATACACATGTAATCTAAATGAGATGATTACCTATTAAAATATTATAAATTAAGCACTCGGTGATTATTTTATGTTATATAATATCTTCTATACTCTATAAATTACGTCTAACTATTCTGCTCGAAACTTAGGTGATTACTCTATATGCAACTGTTCCTTGAGACTATTATAAAAAAATATAATCTTTATGCCTAGAAGATATATCCTCTAATAGTGAAATACTACAAAATAAATAAAAATCAACATTGACACAATCATAGTCACTACAAAGAAAATAGCATGATAGTATACACTAAATATCAAAATGAATTCTCTCACTAGAAATTCCATCTTAATGTGATCAACCTTCTCATCTTAACTTATTTTCATAATGAACACTTATTTATAACTAATAATAAATTTTTCCAAATGTCGTGAAATTAATTTTCAGATCATATAAGAGTGTAAACCATACGTCTCTTTCATAATAACCTAATGTCATCCGAAACAAGACAATATCCTAGATAAAAGTTTGTGTATCCTAGTATAGACAATAAAAATATGATAGTACAACAAAACCTATAAAATTATATGTTAATTACAATCCTTCTTTCCCTTCAGAAGAATATTTGGAAGATCGAGACAAGAGAGGCTTCCTTCAAGATTATATGCCTCCTCGATAGGCGAGTCTTTGATTTGAGTGGACTGAATATGTTCATCTCTCATAGTATAGACTTCATATCCTAGATGATGAAAACTCTTACTTATTGACTCAATATAAGCTTCTATTAGGGGGGATCAATATCATGTGTACATTTTGCAAGATATGATAACTCCATATATATAATATTATCTTTGAAGACAATGTCAAGTGGACCTGAAAGAAATCTCTCTTTCAAGAAAACTTTGATCTCTCAGAATCAATATCGTGTATACATAATGCTAAATATGACAACTCCATATAAATAAAATTATATTAAGTACTAGTATATTTATATGTAGCTAACGGATAACTCTACTTACCAAAAGGCGATCTAGATGGGGCTATAGATAAAAAAATAATAGTAATAAAAATATATATAATTTTTAAAATCATACATTTCATAAGCTCATTAAGAAATAAGTCCTAATTAAAAAAATATAATTTTCACTCTTACGAAAATAAAATCAATCTGTGATAAAAAATAGTAATAACCTCTTTTGATACTGTAGTACTCATGGCACATCTAAAAGCTCTAGATATCAACATGTTTACTTATGGAGAGAAATCAAGATCAAAACAAATAAACAAAAAAATATAAAGACAAGCTAAATAAACTTTCTCTAGAATCTAAGATTTTAAAGGATATTCGATGAGAAATAATAAAAGAGGATATTTGATTGAAGAGTTCAATTGCAATTAAAATTGTATAAACCCAAAATAATTTCAAAAAACTTATCCAAGTATTTCAATATCATATTTATTCTTCTTTTAAACAACCATATTTATTTAGAATGTACGGGCACATTAAGTCTGATGTATAATCTCATGATCTATATAATAAATATTAAATCTTTTTCATCATATGACATATGATGAAAAAGATATATGTGGATGTGTATATCTCAAGTAATTATTAACAAAAATATTAAAACACCTAAAGCCCTCTCTATAACATCTTTATTAGATCCTTAGACATCTTAGTAAATCATAAAGAATAAGCCCTTACGGAAATTAAATGGATAACAATATGAAACTCTCATAAATTTTTCTAATTGACATGCATTATACTCTAGCATCAAAATATACTTAATGAATAACCAAGCTACGAATGGATAAATAATAATTCCTACACCCTAGAATATCTAGGGAATGATATTATCATCGAAGAAAAATAAACAACTTATATTACTCAATCTCAAATAAAATCTTCGTCAGATCTAAAACTAACAAGATAATAAATAATAAGTACAATATAAAATAACTATGATAGGAAATAAATATGACATTAAAAAAAATTTAGACCGAAATTAGATATTATTAAATTCAATAATTTTCAAATATTTGTCAATAAGTACTAAATTTATCTAAGATATATTCTAATATATTACAACTTAATTTTAAATTTTTTTATAAAATTAATTTTTTTTATTTTATTAAACATCTGAAAAATAAAAGAAATTATAACAAATCAAAAAAATATATATTTATATATATCTCAGGCAATAATTAATAAAAGTGATTATATACCTAAAACCATATATGAGAAAACTATGTTAGACTGGTCAGTCGGGCCAATGTGACAATCGACCGGTCACTTACCTAATTCGCTTGTGTCAATTGGTTTAATAATTTGCAGTTGGATCAATGGACTAGCTGAACTAACTAATTTATAGGGAACCAATACAAAATACGTTCCCACTTAAATAATCATTTTTTTTGCAGACCGATGGGATAATAGAATTCAAACCCAAGAGTAGAGGGTTTTAAAAAATCTCATTTACCATTTGGACTGCTTAATGTTTTTTATTTTACTTGCATAATAAGAACCATAATACAAGATTTGATAGGACACATACTGAGAAAGAAAATAAAAAAGTATTTAATTGATAAGATTATGATAACATTCAATTTGAGATTTTGTTCATTTCATATTTTATATTTGTTTTTGTATGTCGACATTGTTTTATTACTATCAGGTGTCATGCTAAATTACTTAATTCTAATATTATTCTTTCAGCTATTATTATTTTATTGAAGGATTATAAAATGAAAGTTTTCTTTAAGGTTGAGTAACATAGTTTGTATGATGTGTCCTCGATGTTCATTCTTTATTTAGTCATTTATCTTTGGACATATTACAAATTTATTTATTAAATATTAGAAATGTCTCTATATTAGATTGTGAGACAAATTATATAAGAAAACATGGTAGAGTTTCCTAGACTGATCAACGTGCATGTATGAGAGTGAACACTCATTTGATTTTGATAATTAACTAAAATAAACTAAAATAACGCAGTTATATTTTTATAAAAATTTATATATCAAATATCCTTATATAATAAGAAAAATTGATTGGAGGAACTAACAATATAAAAATCAAGAACACTTCGTCAAGCTGATGCATATTAATCCATAAGACAATAAAGGTGTCAAGTGGGTCGGGAGGTCAGGGCGGCATGAGGCATGACCCACAATAGTCTTGTCTAGCTGAGCATGGCATGACCCAGAATAGTGACTAGATTGTGGTCATACTAACCCATGGCACAGCTCATGAAGAACTAAGTCGATAGCAACCATACCCCGTAGCATACCAAGTAAACCCATATGCCTGGCACATTGGGATGCCCCATAAGCATGGTGAGTTGGTGACCGAGCATAGATCACGGGTCATGGTTATGGCCTTCTCACAAAAAATGATTAAAATATCAATTTCGATACATATATTAATACTTGAATTTTACAAATATATCATTTATATCAGAGATATATCATTATATATTTTAGATGATTATCAATGAAAGATAAAAATATCAGTTTTGATGAAATATCAATACTTGAAAATTAAAACTATTTTAAAGATATATTGATAGATATATTAAACCTTTCATCACTACTAACATATAATGACCAGGTTATTTAAAAAAAATTACCATCTTAGTCATGGTAGTTACCCATTAAGTTTATGTAATGGGTACAGATAAATAAAACAATAGGATGTGCATGTCAATTTCAATGTATGTAAAAAAAATAAAAAAAATCATGTTTTACAAATTTTTGTAGATGTTAGATTTCATTTAAGTGGCTACACATTAGAAATCAGATTGCTACCAGTTTTTTATTCACTTTAATTATAAAAAAAATAAAAAATATATATTATTAAAATGTAGAATTTTTTTATAAATTTAGAATACAATTTTTTTATATTAATCAAATTCATTTTCCTTTTTCTCATCTCCTCTCATCGCTCTCATTTTGTAATTTATATTTTTAGTTTTTTTAATTTTTTTTTATTTCTTCTTTCTCCTCTCCTCTGCTTTGCTTTGTTGGCTGTCTATTCTAGGCACTGGGCTTGTTAGTTTAGCAAAAGAATTGAATTATGATTACTGCTCAAATAAAGTTACGTTGTTATAGTAGATATTTTTTTTTTGTTTATTAATTTGTATTATAATTAATAATTAATAAAAATTAAAAAGAATATTTTTAATATTTTAAAATTATAAATAAAATAAATAAATAATAAATAATTATTATAATGATACTAATTTTGACCTTAATATTGATAATAATAACAACAGACCAAAAGATCTAATGCTGAAACGAAATTTTTTTCATTAGTTTTGATCAATTTGCCTAAAAAACCTGAAACTATATAAATTTTAGTAGTTTGGACTTATATTAATATAATAAAAAATAAGAATTTATGAGTGTCGAAGAAAAATCGACACATATAGAAGTACTAGTGATACTGAATATCTTTAAAGACATGTCGATAAATATACCAAAAAAAATATGATATATTATATCTGGGGCAAATCTAACTGACCAGTAGTGTTGAATTTAGATCAATTTCAGTTATATTAACCCTTTTTATTTATCATAATGATTTTAAGAGAAAAAATATAACCAAATTAAAATTATTTATTATCATGTGTCTTCTAATTAAAATTTTGAAGAATCTTATGGTTGTTAGTATTATGCAGAACTGTATCAAACTTATTTATCATAACATTCCTAGATTTACTTATAGGAATAATCTAATAAAATATTATAAATTAGAAAAAATATTAATAATTAATAAATTTTAAAAATATAGTATAATTATATTCATGATATCCGACATATAAATTATGTCGTCATTAATAGATTCTAAGTAAAAATGTAATTAAAAAAAATTAAAATTTATTAAGATTCTTCAACCTCATGATGATCATCTCATATATAAGTGTATAACAAGAATATTTAGGAAATACGATATTCCGAATAAAATTTTTTAAATTATATTAAATATATATTATAAATAATTATATCGTCATTAATATACGTGTCAAAACTATTAGAGATAGATCATTAAGTAAAAATTTTCAACAAACATATGATAACCATGCCTCATCATGCAATATTGAACTGTTTTTTTTTTTTTGGAATTAGGGTTCTATCACATATAGTGGGTATGCAATAGTGGAAGTTGGCACATAGTAAACACACCTCATATAATTTACAATTCTAAATTAGAGTTTTATTCACTCTAATTTCACTCAAATACCATACAAAAATCCAAGCACAAACTAAATAATATAAATAACACTCATAAAAAAACTCCACAAAAGTTGCCCTTATATAATGGCCAAAAATGAGCAGAGTTACTAACATGTATGTTGTTCCTATCAAAAATACATAAATTAACAATAATAAATAAAAATAAAATAAACACAAAATTATAAAACTGAAACTGATTACAAAGTCTTTGACTAGGACTCAATTTAAAAGAACATATGCTTTGATAACATAATGCTACATCATTTGTGTTCAATTATTAATTCTCACATGGTAGTAAGAGATGCCCTTGTACTTTTCCGTACACCTGATACAACAACTACAACTATTTTTGAGAATAATGAGATTGGCCTTTCTAGTAGCAGTGAGACTAAACCAAGAGTTTGGTGCTAGAAAGATAAGCCGAACTTGAGTATTATACTATACATGAGATTTGAGTCTTCCCAGTAATTGGCGATAAGTATTGAGAGACTTGATGATTCTAATTTAAAGAAATATCCTGGACAAATATTTCTACAATCTTCCCCAAATGAGTCTCTAATTTTGCCGGATGATTTGATTTGAAAAAACAACTTGGACCTTCTAATTATATATAAAAATAAATATGTACTACCTAATATTCATTATCATAAGTACTCTCTTATTCTTGTATTCATAATAAGCATTTAATTTTTTTTATCTCATCTTGACATCTTTTGGATCTTTATATCTTTTTTGAGGTGCTTAGCGAACCAAATTTGTGATAAGCTAAGTTGGATAAACTAAATACAAATTACATTCAATTATAGTTATGATCTTATTTCAAAACTTTTAAAAACATGCAATGGAATGCAAGTGGATATAAAAGGTAAAGACTAACCCTCATGGGAAGGTCACTCAACACAAAGCCACGTTGGTAACCAAGAAATTTATATAGACTTATTGTGTTGATTATTAGGACATATTTTTTTATGTGGCCAAGATGATCACTATTAGGATTCAACACATTATTGATATATCTCATAGACGAATTGTATATTAGTTAAATATGAATAAAATTTTTCTTTGTGATGATCTAAAAGAAAAGATATTTATCTGTAAATCACCATATTTTAATATTCCTAGGAGCAGAGACATGGGATGTAAGCTACTAAAAATTTTTATGCCCCGAAACAATTTGTTAAGACAAAATTTGTCAGATTCCCTTATATAATTCACCTTTTATCTTTCGACATCCATGTAGCACTATTCAAATTTCTAGTAACATGAGTCGAGTGAATTAAATATAATATTAATAATACATATTAATAATATTCTAATTAGAATAGAAGACCAATTGATTGTTTATCAATATAATTTTCCTTATCTGTAAATATATATTTTAGATATTTTGTATGATCTAAATATGACAAGTGTTCAGTTGATCACCACTTGATCTGAGCATAAATATGTTCTAGAGGTACTAGTTTCTAGGTTGTTTTCACTGTGTAGTATATTAGACTATCTAACAATAATCAAATCATACATTACTTATGTTATTAGTACAATTAATTACTTTTTAAATTCTCTCAAACAAACTCATATCAATATATTTCTTAAAATTCTTTAATATAGAAAAATTATTTTAAAACATGAAATTTCATTTAAGAATTAGAGAGAAAGTAGAGTAGATATATACTCAAAATTTAATTGGTATTAATTAATTATAAAAAATATATATACAAATGTTGTATCATTTTCTTAGTGATAATCTTATCTTTTGAAAAAATAAGAAGCAAGCAATACTTAATATGTTTAAGTCATGCTAATTAGGCACTATTCGTGCATAGTGTTCAGATTGTGATGGGTTTTGGCATGACCTAACATGAATCAGCACTAACCAAATATTATGAGGTCCAATATGTTGTGTCATGCAAACCCTTTTAAAGGTATGTTTGATCATATCAGCCTTGTACAGCCACTTGACAATTATATATATTATTTATTCATTTAGTTTTTTTAATACTACTCTTAAAAGCAATATGAATTATGATTCACATTTCTCTTTTTAAAATATTATGACACCTAAGATGACATCAGTGCAAGTTAGAAGAGATGGATGTTCTCTACTCTAATGTGACTTGTATATTATTATCACTACCTATTGCCTATGGGAAGGTTTGTTCTTGGATGCATGTAAGTGTTCACCATAAAAACAAATCCAAATAAAAAGATATATCATCTGTACAAATTCTTAATTCTATTACAAACTCTCATAGATAAAAAATATATGATTTAAACATGAAAAATAATTCTTGTAATTTTTAGAAGCAATCACCTGAATTTAGAGCAATGTAATATGATATAATTTATAAATTACAAAATACATTATTTATCCTGAAGCAGTGAACACGAGCATAGTTTGCAAGATTTTCATAATTAATTATCTCATTTTATTTATACATATATATTATGTATTTTCTTTACTTTTGTGGAGGAGCTCTTATGACAGAATAATTTTGCTCATTGTGTGTTTATAAATGATATTACGATTATGAAAAATGACAAATTGAAAATTATTGAACTTAAGAATTACTTTAAATTATATTTCTAGAAGAATAATCTTGAGTGACTCAAATATTTTCTTAGTATAAAAGTTACTTACTCTAAAAGAGGTATTGCATTATTGAAAAAGTATTACCTTTTGGGATGTACTCCAATAAATACTCGTGTTAATTCAGATATGACTCCTTAGTTTATTATACTATTTATAAAAAAATTATATGGATAATTAAATACATAACCAATTATCAAACCAAATTTAACATATGCAATCACAATCATTAATCATTTTAAATTCTTCTCAGCAAGTTCACATGTACAAAACTATTTGTATACTTAGATAATATGAAAAAGTCAATGGCCTTAAAAAATCTCTTTTAGTGATTATAGACACTTATAGTTAGAAAACCATTCATATTTGAGGTCAGCACTAATGCGCGCAGAGAGCAAGCCAAGAACAAATTTTTTTATTTTTCTTGAAAGCAATATTATCTCCTAAAAAAATAGAAGATAAATAATTATTTTAAAATCAAATACAAAAACAAAATATAGAAAAAAGATGATAATTATAAATATGATATTTTCAATCTAACACATACTTGAGGAGATCACATAAATACTTTTTTTTCATAAAATTAATTAGCTATGATAGTCAAGCAATGAGGTATATACCCTTAGATCTAATATTTCACGAGCATATAAAATATATAGAAATGAATTATTTTGTTTTATCAAAATATTTAATCATTGCTACAGTATATACTTAGACAACAAAATAGATAGCAAAGAAATCAGTAGATATTTTCATAAATACCTTAAAAATGTCTACATTTATAATTTTTTTCTCTAAACTTGATATTTTAAACTTATACACATCATATTGATAGAAAGTATTATAGTTATACAACTTCAAAATTTCTTTTTCATTCATATTTACGTTATACTGCATTATTGATGGGAACATCCAATCTAAGTGGTTACCCCAATCACATTTGTTAATTGTATTAAGTGCATAGTTTGTTTATTTTGCCTACAATGAGAATATTGAGATTATTTCTCATTTCAAGTTTTATACAACTCTCATTCTCGTTCTCTTTTCTTTCTTCCCAAATCTCATAGAAACCCTAATGGGTTCCATAGCAGCAAAAATGACAACATGATAGAATATCTTCCTTCTCACTCTTCATCAACTACATAAACATATAAATGTCATGTCTCATAATTAATAAATAACAAAATATTATATTACTAAAAAAAGCCTCATGCAGTCAAGTTAACTAGAACTTGACTATGATTTATGACTAGTACAATTTATGAAAAGTATATTCTTATATATACTTATCAATATATTAGTATATACAGAGCTCTTAACAAATATAAATATTTTTGACATGTATATATAAGATGAGACAACTTGGACAGTTCAAAACACCTAGGATCACCCTGTGAAAATGGAATGGAGCCCCAAAATATCTTGGAGTACTACTACACGGAATATGTCATAAACATAAATAACATAAAAATAGAATACATTAAGAATATATTTGGATCATGAATAATTAATTTAAATTCAAATAGTTTTTGGCATTATTCAAATGACAAACATGTCTTGAAGATACAAACTAGGAAGAGTATGATTCGCATTAAGAACCAATAAGGGAAAATTATAAAAAAAAGAACCAGTATAAACAGTAGCCTCACATGTCATATAGATCACAAGAAGCCAACATCATGAGACTAATAAACTTGAAAAGCAATAAAGGGAACAACACGCATTCCACAAACCTACAGTCAACAAGTAATCAAGTTGAAAAGACCTGCTGCCCAACAAGCCCAATTCTATTGATGCGCCTCACAGTTAGCTTTCCTTTAGCAGAACGAACCAACAAAAAATCTGAAGTTGACACATGGTGAAGAAATGCGGGTGCTCTATACATGCTTGTTTCAAGAGATATCTGACTGGAGCCACCCTCTAAGTCTCCTAGAAATGGGGACTTGTCAGTAGGTTCTAAAAGCACAAAATTCCCCAATTTATAGCTCCCTTCATGCAGCAAGACACCATCTTGATCACTATCATTCAACTTCTGGTAGTAAGTACACAAATTTGCACCCATGCCAACAGTATTCAACAAGAGAGGCCTTTCCTCAAAGTATCTGATAAAAAAAACAGTATCAAATACAAAGACAACAAATTAAAAAAAAAAAACAATATGCATGTTTTAGTAGATAGTACATTCTAATAATTGCTTGGAAATTCACAAAAAGAAAATTCTGCTATCTACATTTACATGATTACTCTCTAACATACATGTCATGCATGCATTTTGGATCTATGTTAAAATCCATTACAAATCACCCAAAATATAAATTTTAATAGAAAACAAAGTTTATTAAATTTACAATTATTTTATTTTAAAAATATATTACTAAGTGTTTAACAACCATCTTTCACTGACAGCATAAACAAAATTCAGGCATCTCAAAAACCAGTCAAATGACCTTGCATGGGCCAAACATATATAGAAAAATCAGCATGAAGAACCTTTCCGTTAGTTATATATAGTAGAGTTATCGATGATAAAAAAAAAACACAAAGTGAATCTGGATATAAATAAAATAGAACTTTCTTATCATCATATTTAATTAAGAATTAAAGGGCATAAGAATGACATACATGGGAATGACCATCATCATGATCAAAGCGTATTTCTAACAATATTTGAGATCATAGAAATTTTGAATATTTAAATAAGACAAACTTCTTATAAACCTTCACCCAAATCCAAGCACAAGAATAATAAATAACATTAATATAATGAAAATAACAAAAAAAAAAAATCAAATGTTAAATATAATTTTTTCATATTAATATATTCAAGTCTTTGGAAGATGTAGATAAATATTTTTGTTTGAATTTTCTTGTAGAGCATCCAAGATAATCCGGTGCTGCAATTGATTTTTATTCTGCACTAACGAAATTAATGGTTTATCAAAATCAAACAATAAAACTCACAAAGAGTGATGTACGAGGGAAGTCCATATGTTTGGTACTCCCACACATAATGCAACAAAATAATAAAATATAAATAAAATAGATAACAATAAGTTGTAAACTGCAATGCACACTCACAAAAAAAATTGTTATGCCTATCAATATGATGCTCTAGGTTTTTTATTGTATCATTTTTATAGGTTTGGGTTAGCTTTGGGTTACCGAATCTTGAGGCCCAAACCAAACCCAAATTTAGTTCACGACTCAAGTCGGGTTTTAACATTTCCATTCCAAGTTCAAGACAAGTCAAAATATCTACCCAACAAGGAGACAACATGAGCATTTTTATTTGTCTTCAAGACATTCGTAAATAAATCTGATTATATATCTATTATAGGAACATTGTTTATAGCAATATTCTCATTATTAATCTTTTTCATTAAAAAATATAATTAATTTTTGTATATTTCAACCACTTATGAAACATTAAATTTGAAATTATATTTCTCACAAAATGATTGTCATGGTAGAATATAATGATAAAAAAAATTGAGTATCTAATTTTTTCAAGCAGATATTAAATCCAAAATATCTCACAGACAACTATCATAATCGTCATGAACTATATCACTACATTGAATCTTTAAAATATAATTTGTATCTTACTTTTCAAACAGTCAAGATTTTTTCTGTAAAAAATACAAAAACTTATATTTGATATCCTCTTAATGAAAATTAAAATTCAACTAGGATATTAATACCCAGCTAATTATAAATACTAATAATCAATAAAAAAAAATCTAAAGCCCTAAAGATTTCTTCAAATATCTCATCATGTGAGGAGTTCATCTTGGTAAACATGTAATTGAAAAATTAGAAAATGAATAAATAAACTAATTATATTATTCATATATATTATAATGATAATTATATAATTAATCTTTTAAATGATTCTCATATAACTAGTAGCATCAACTAAAACAATCAAACTAGATAAGAAATGATTACATAGGTCAATTGACATATCTAATGAAGAACAAAACCTAAAAGATCAACTTATATAAGAAACATAAATCACATATCTCTTTATGATAACATAATCCCTCGCCTAGAGCAAATAGCTTAAATAGAAAATCAAATCACAAAATTTCCCAACATCAATAGAAAACTCATTGAAAAACTTTATCATAAAGTTAGCAAATGAGAGCCCTTAAAAAAATTATTTGGATTGGAGCAACCACTATGTTGGGTGCACCCTTCCATAATGTAATCTGCGAAATATAATAGAAATAGAATAAACAAGTTATAAACTACTACACCTCAAAATAATAGGTGACTGTCATCATCATACTAAATATTATCTTTGTATTTACATCAAAATAATTGTTTAACTTTTACCTTTTCATAAGATAAAATTACCTCCAAAAATAAAATAAAAACTTATAATAAATATTCTTTTATAACCAGCTCATACTCACCTAAAATTTGAATACTCAACTAATTGCATATACCCATGGTCATCAAGCAAAATACCAACCTATGAGATCTTTTTACATACCTTAGAATACCAACCTATGAAATCCAAGTGAATCTATTATAAAGAATCTAAAAAATAATTACTTATTATATTAGCATAAATTAAATCGAATTTAGTAATAGATAAATAATTAATATTCTATATAATTTAATTATAAGTAATAGAATCAATTGAAAAGTAGAATTAAATATAAAATTAATATCTAGATCAATTGAAATATCATATAGAGCACAACGCAAAGTATTAATCATTATGAGAGTACCATTGTTATTAGAGGCGCAAGATACACTAATGCACAAAAGTCTTTTGCGTCCTTGAGACATATACTAATATATATATATTATTTTTAGTAAATATTATCTATTAATGAAATAAAATCATGTAAATAATATCAAATATAAAAATTAAACATCAAGAATATTTCTCATTATAACAAAATTCAAAATTCTAATATAAAATAAAAAAATTTCAACAATTCAACATAAAATATTTTAAGACATAAAATATATTATTTATAATTTTTAGGAATATAAGAAATGAAATCTTTGAGAATAAAATAATTTGTGAGAGACATTGGAAAAAAATAATTTGTTGAATGACTTCGGGAATATTATGTTTTGTGAGGAAGACACCCGTGAGACGAAAAGCTTTTGCATATGTCTAGTGAACCTTGGACTTTAGGCATGCCTTTAATAGCTATGAGAGTACTAGCACCATATATCCTATGTGATAACACAGTATTTCTCCTAAGGACTTTCAAAAAAAATGTCACTTTTATCTCAAAAAAAAAAATACAACTTCCTAAGGTCTTTATTCTAGAACTATGAATGAAATTACTTCATAAGTTTACTGAGTTCCAACTCATAGTCTCACATAGAAAGAATATCAATTAAATACACAATAAAGAAGATCAAAGTAAAATATAGAAATAAAAACTAAACATCATAATGAAACTCACATTAAATCAAGTGAAAGTAGATCCTCATATATAATGGGATCGTCAGATTGAAACAACTTATAAGTTGGTTGCTCCCATTATTAATTAAAGATGAGTTTTGCTAGTAGATATGATGTCTAAATATAAGATGTCATAGTAATCTCATCATGAGTCTTCAACTTATAAAAGAAATAATTTATATCTTTATATTTTATCCACTCATAAAATACTCATTGTCTGATCATCACGGTAGATAGTAGTAAGAAATTAAATTAGATTTATAATCTCCTAAAGAAAAGATCTGATCTAGAGAATCTCATAGATAAATATCATCATTGTCTTGAACTTTACTTTGGTATTGAATCTCATAATAATTATTTTTTTCTTTTGTAATATATTAAATTATCTCTAAAAAAAATATAAAACTTATAGTATATCTCATCTAAAAACAAGCAAGCACCCAACTGAAATATGAAAACTCAATTAATTATAAATGTTCATAATCTCTAAAAGAGATCTCAAGTCTGGAACTTATTTACATTCCTAAATATGCAAAGAATTTCATCAAAACAAACATGATAAAAAGAATCAAAAAAAAATAATTAGTTAGACTAAATGCATATTTTTTATATGATTTGATGATAATCAGATAATTAATTATTCATTTTATTCTCCAAAAAAAGGTTGAGATAACTGAATGAGCCATCTGAAAAAAAAAATCAATATAATATGTTAATCAAAGTATCTAACAAAATATAATATAAAAAATTAACTTGCATAAAAATATTAAATACATATCTCATTAATAATAAAATAATTTATCTATTAGAGTAGTTCATCATAGAGTTGTCAAATGGATCAGGCGGCTCGACAAGAGGCACGACCCAACTAAGTCGTGCCTAGCCCGACATGGCACTGTGCAAAATAATGCTTAGACTTGTGTTAGGCCAGCCCGAAGCACTGCTTGGGCCATGCTGGGCCAGAGGCAATCGTGCCTCATGCCAAGCCAGGCATGACCCGCATGTTTGGCTCGTTGACACGGTCCACAGCATTGTAAACCTTACCCAAAACCACAAAAACAGGAACCAGATTTACAGGATATCGAGATGCAGGCGCGGTCCACTTGGCCAATGCTCGACCCACCTGATAGTTAAATAATTTTTTTTTTTAAATTTCATTAAATTTTTTTTTTTAAATCCACCACATGGCGGGTTTTTTTAATAATACCTGCAATGTGCCTAGTTCTGGCAGGCACCACCCTAGCTGGCAGGCACGTCTGAGGCCCCAACACCTATAGGCAACAGCCTTTTTGGTTGTCGCCAGAACTAGCCTGTCAGGCACAGCTGAGCGGGTGTGGCACTCGAGACAATTGGCACCGGCCGACGCCGAGTGACTTGACACTTTGGCTGAAAAGCTCAGAGCTCGAGGCTAGGGGTTCGGACACAGGCACACCGCATGTTGTGCCTACCCACATCCGACCAGCAACCCCAATGGCTACTTAGCCAAAACTTAAAAAAAAATAAAAAATTAAAATATTTATTAAATCTTAGCAATTGGATTTCATTCCAATGACTAGGATAGAAATCAAATGACAATCAAGTTTCTGTCCAATTAAATCCAAAATTTAAAAGAGAAATAAAAAAATTATATAAATATAAATTATGAGTTTAAAGTTTTTCATTATATTTTGTATTCTCAATTTCAATTCCATCTCCTCTGCTCTATCATCTCTTTTGCTTTCTGCTCTCTCTCTTTAAAGTTTTAACTCTAAAGTGTTAAACTTTAAAGTTTAAACTTTAGAATTTTTTTTGAAGCTAAAGTAAATTTAAGTAAAAGTATTTTCTTGGTAATCTATTACCTATTATTGCGGGGTGCAAGCTGCTACTTTATCTCTCTCCTCTCTAGAATAAAACCTAGGTATTTTTTTAGTTTTTTTTAATATACCTATATAGACTAAATTATTTATAATATAAAAAAATGACTAATAATGAATATAACGATAATGATATTAATTTAAATTTAGAGGTATATAATAATGATAATCCTACAAAAAGATTCGGGACCGAAATATAATTTTCTCTCATGACCTTGATTCACACTCAAATGTCTAAAAAATAAAAAAAAAACTAAAAGAAGATATGTAGTTTTGACTCGGTTTAACATAATGAAAAATAAAAATGATATAGGTATCAATAAATAATCAACACAATATAAATATTATAAAAAAATATATACGTGTAAGAGTACGAGTGAGATTGAACAAATAACAAAATATATTGATCAATACACTAAAAAATAGGGAGCATTAGATCTAATATAAACTCATCTGAGCAAGAGCGATGGAGTCTTTGAAACTAGGTCTAGTCCAGCTTTGTTGACCCTCTTCAAATACCAACAAGATTTAGAAAAAGAATGGATAGTCAAACTGATTACCATCATTAATCTTCTGATTATATTTTCGGAGGCTAAAATTATTAGTATTATGTATACCTACTTCCAACTACTTATCGTAGAATTCCTATGTTCAAATATAATAATGATATATTAAATATTTTAAGTTAGAAAAATAAATAATAATTAATAAATTTAAGCAATATAGTAGCATGATATCCATAATATCGAATATCGAGACTAGTCACGACTATGCATCTTTTGCATGTCTCACCATCCACTTTGTAGAATCTACATAAAAACTTAATAAAAAAATTTTAGGATTTTCTGAAATTTTTTATCCTCATAATAGTCCTGCCATATATTAGTGAATGATGAGAATCTTTATAAATAATCATATTCAAAATAAAATATTTAGTATCATATTTAATAATAAATCTAATAATAGAGTAGTTATTAATATATTTATTAGGATCATTAAAGATAAACTTTTATAAGAAATTTTTTATATTAGATGCATGTATTACATTATTAATCAAATAGTACAAGCATCGATGAAGATTATTTTTCTCATATTAGAAAAAATATGAAACTAATTAAAATATCTTAAGATCCTTGGTAGACAACAAAAGTTTAATATCTTTGTTTGTCTCTGAGTTTAAATAAGAAAAAACTCCAAACGAATATGAGATACCGTTAAAATTACATTGGCTTAATATTGGAGTCAAGTATTAGAAAGAAACACGTAATATTCAACTACGTTAATGGTGAGAATTACAAACTTATTATTAACGGTCTGACTCGAATACCGTGATTTTTTTATGAAATTCTAAAAAATTTTTTATAATACAACAAACATATATTCATCTGCATAGACATCCACCACTTCTATTTCACTCGGGTGCATATGTGCTATTAGTAGTATATTTAGCAAGTTTTAAGATTATTCTACATATAGTGGCATATATGTTGAGATGAAACCAAATACTTAAAGTATTAATTCACAATTTTATCTCTTTATTGTCCAGTTATCTGCATGAATTATAGGATTACGATAAAAGAAATTGAAAATATTTTAATATACATATCTACATGTATGAACTAAGAGCACTAACCTGAATGATTTATTTATAAAAAATTAATTAAGTTACTAATATACTACAATACTAAGTATGGTAATAATTATAGTCAGACTCTGAGTATGGTAATTGGACACAATATCCAAAGAAGATAATTTGTTCATTTAGTTAACGAGGGAGAAATGACGAGATGATTCATCAAATAGAAACGAGATATATTGGTTCTTAAATATTATTTACTACTCAATCCTATCACATAATAATAATAATAATAATAATTTTAATATTTTATAATAGTAAAAATTATATGAGTCTACATATCTCATGCTGTCTAAAATGACACGAAAACTACTGATTCCTCTGGTGTCAAGCACAACATCAAAATATACTTTTCTATTACGGTCAATATCATTTAAGATAGGAAATTGAGATAATGACAAAATATCATTGAGACACTTGCATGCATGAATGATTTAATATAATACAAAGTTTGATATCCAAGATAGGGTTGGAATAAGAGCACAAGAGATGTTAGCATATGATTACACATGGAACTTAGAGGATATTAAGGTCACCACTAATAATACCATTATATGTTTACATGATGATGATAATAATTTGTATACAGACATTGATTGACATTGAGATTAAAGATTTTATTTGTTTTGGATAATTTTTTTGTTTTTGTTTGTATTATTATTATTTTAATTTATCATTTTTTTATTTGGATGATGTTATGATTGATATTTTTTTCATTTTATACAAATGTAAAAGATGATCATATTTTTTCATATTTTTGCATAGTGATATACATATTTAAAATCAAAAATATGCATGATTCAGCACGACCCTACACAACCAATCATGACTCGGCCCAATTCTATCTGGACTCATGCTAGTCATGTTGTGCTGAGCCAGGCAAAACACAAATTGTGTCGGGCCTAGCACAGCATGACTTTTTTACCAGACCATGCCTAGGTTATGTCAAGTCGTGCACAACATGACCCAACACCTCTAGTTCATATATATCTTAAAAAAGTATGAGTTTCAAATTATTCCATTTGAAACAATGATGAAAAGAATTTATTGAGCTTGATAAGTCTCAACTTGTCATTCACTATAATCAAAATATTAATCATGTACACGATGAATAAAATTATTATATAATTAAAAATTTTTTAAAAAAATAAAGAAAAATTAATAATACATATGTGTCAACCAAAAGAGGTGACTGCTAGTAAAAAATATACAAACTTAACTCTCAATAATAACTTCAATCCATATAATATCTTTCACAAAATATAAGTTGCAATTAGTTTTGCCTCTATAAAATACATGGGATTCCACTCCTAACATTGCACATGGTCACCCACAAACCCTAAGGGTTGTTTCCCTAGGTCTTTGGCTCTAATAGCATATTAACTATAAAGAAAAAAAAACAATGTGAAATGTGTGAAAACTAGACCAGATGTGTATAAAGAAAGCCCAAGTATGTGAGCAAGCCAAATTTGGACATCCTACAAATTAAGTGCTCTCAACTATTATATAGTAAAAATAAACAAACAAATATAAACCACAATAGTAACTAATGGCATCATTGAAAGGGGCATGAATAATTATAATGTCAATGTTAGGTTTTTATTTTGACACATTTTATTTACATTCAAGTTTTGTCAAAATTTATTTACAATAAATTATTTTACTAAACAATTATGTGCTTATATGGAAGGTCACCAGACAAGACAGATGACTTGCATGTAAATTGAAAGAGATAGATTGTATTTATTTTACTCAACTCACAGAAACTACTTTAGGTATTTGATTATTATTAATCCACTAATTATACACTCACATTTTGAATATCTATTCTTATTTCTTAAATAAGCTAAAAATTATAGAGCAAGAAATATAGAGAGTGACTTCAATTAATTTTAAGACATATCAGTTAGGAAAGTAAATTTAAGTTTATTATCCAGCATGTCAGGAGAGTGTGAGGACAAACTCATTACAGTTAATTTATTCAAATATTTGGGACTTTAAGTATGATCATTGATTAGTCTAAGATATTTTGGTACTTTAATTTATTATTATATTACATATATAAGCTTGTTCATTTTTAAAAAATTATCTCAATTTTTTCTATATTTATAGAATTTTATAAAAAAATAAAAATTCATTTATGTGATATAAAAATATTGAAAAGCAATAGTATTTTATAATACACTTCTCAATAATTTCACCAAAAATTTCGAGTTAGCATTACTAAGCAGAAAATGACAACTAAAATAAAGGATTAACATTTATATGAGATAGTTAAGATATTTTTATTAAAAAAATATTCCTAAACATTTTTTGAAAAAAAAAATATTAACCACTAACTTTCTAATCAACTGAATATCATATTATGTTTTCTCAAATTATATAATATATTAGTTTTTATATCAAAAAAAACGTTATTACATTACACATAAAATTTTTGAGTATGTGTTTTATTTAAGATTTCTCTCCGGGTTGATAGATGATGGTCACTTGTACTATCAAGTGCATATCTCCTAGATACTCTAGTGCCCATGAGGGATGTAATTGATACTTATTAAGGGTCATGAAAATTATTATGAGTTAGAATATGATATTCTTGAAGGATGATACCTTGTATGAAATGCATAATCAAAGAAAAAGCATCTTCGAACATCATAGTGAAAGATATTTTCTCATCCAATTGTTATTCCTCGTAGAGTGACAGCCAACTATGCTCATGCACCTAATGTTACTAGCACAACAAATTTTGAGAAGAATAATACTTAACTTGAAGATGCATGATAAGAATGTAAATGTCTCATAGATCATATGATATAAATCTTTCAAAAAATAAGAAATGAATGTTGGAAGACTGTATTATCACAACATAAAATATGTACCAAACAAACATGTCGATTGCCTAACCCAGGAGTATTACTTTTTGAGCTAGTTGACCCAATTCAAAATAAAGATTTAGACCTTTCGATTATTTTATAAAAAAAACCAAAGACGTTTTTTACCCGTGATATATTATCACAAGTATTCTCCTACTCTTATTTTATAACTTTATATTCTATTTTTTTTATGTTTTGATGGTTATAGAGTTCTTGAAACTCTTTCCGTGATATTTGATCATTCAATATGATGACAAACTATATTAGATAAATTGAGAGGAATCACGTCCAATCATATTTGAGATTTTATTCTAAAACTTTTAAATAAGTTTATAGTGAGATATAAGTAGATATTCATGATATAGACTAGACTAAAAGAGAATGTTGATTGGGTTAAATGAAAATTGATAGCCAGCAACACAGACTTATACAGATTTTTGGGATGCATTTTCTTCAATTATCAACATGATCACTATTAAGTTGTGTTCTATTATTACTTTAGATATTTGGACTATATATCATCAATATAAAAGAAATGTATTCTTTCATGATAAACTAGTGGATGAGATATTTATACAGCATCGATCAATTTTACAATTACATGGATTGTAGGAATAGTGTGTAAACAACAAATGGCTTGATATGTACTAAACCAATGTCCTAGAATATAGTTTAGCAAATTATCTTCAACACTCGGCTTTTAGTCTATAGATATATAATTATTTTTATTTCTACCAATATAGATATTTGAGATAATATATGATCATAGTGATATATGATATTAAAATTTTATTACAAACTGAATTTCAGATAAAAAATTAAAATGCCTTGGATATATCTTAGATATACGTATCGATTATTCACAAGTATCACTTATATTTTTATTATACTTAATAATTTCTTAGATTCCACTAAACATACTCATATAGACATAATTCTCAAAATTCTAAAATATTTGCAAAAAGATCAATGATGTGAGACTTTGTTTAGATATCAGAGGAATTATTGAACAAAGGCACATTCAGATTCTAGGTGAACTTCAGCAATTACACATGGCAGATTCATCACATTAAGAATAAGTGACAAGCCATTATTTCTAGATTCGCTACATAGAGAGAGTATGAATATATGATATCAATTACTTGTATGTTCTAGTGGATTAGTCACTTTTTGGAGGAGCTGGACCTACAAGTTTCGAGACTAATAATATTTTACTATGATAGTCAAGAACCTCACAACATTGTTATCAATCTAATATTTCATTAATAAATTAAATATATTGAGATTTATTATCATTTTATATGAAATAAGATTCAAGACGATTTGATAGTCACTGTCTATATGTCTACCAAATAGTAGTTTATTAATAATGTTAAAAAACATGCTTAAAAGCTAACATCTATATCTCCTTTCATCTATGCTGGATGTTTATGATGTGTACATACTAGCTTAAAGAAGATTATTCATATTTAGTATAATTTATTAGTTTATTTGTTTATTTTATGATTAGAGTATATGGAAGTACCCAATACATTGGCTGACCCAATCATAGTAAATATGTTTTTTTCCATTTTATTTTTTGGAAACAAGAAAATACATACATAGTTTTATTTATTTGTATATCTCACTTTATCTCTATCGTTCCTCTTTTCTTTCCTTCCACCTCTCTCCAATACCATCGAAAAAATCTTAATGGGTTTGATGTCCAAAAGTATTAAAGAAAAAAAAATAAGTTATAAATTATAACTTATATCCCAAGAAAATATATGAATCTCCTAATGTCATTCATCAGGAACTATGACCAAGGGCACTTCATGATTTGGTTGTATTTCAACTAATCATTCATCATAATAAATATATCATCCACTTATATAACAAGCAATGTAATTATATCACCAAAGCTCATCCATAAAAATGAAGAATATTTTCTGATACATATATAATGACCGAAAAAGATGACTGCCTATGAAAATATTGCACACTAAGTTTTTAGTGACTACCTCCAACCAAACAATGTATTCACGATACAAAAGTTGAATATGACTATGCTATTGAAAACTCAATGTGTCATGGTTGCTACATACACACCTCTTACCTATTGTCATAATAATAAAATATTCTTTACATCAAATTAGAACATGGTTGTGAAAGGCATGCCTTAGGTGTGCCTAGGCTCAAGTGCAGGCGAAGCTCATATATGATGCCTCCATGCAGTCGAGCCTTCCCTGAGGCTAGCTTTTGCTGAGGAGCGAAGCTCTGTACAGGCAAGGCTCGTTATATTTGATTATATTTTTAAAAATATATTTATATAATAGTGTGCATCTTACATAAAAAAGCATGTGCCTTAAGGATACCTTGCAACTTAAGGCTCCAAGAAACCATTGCGCCTTAGTGCGCCTTGCTACTTTTACATATATAAATTAGAATATTATCCATTTGTGAGATGCGATCAGTTATATAAGAATTTGAATGAAGACTATCTTGATTACTAAAAAAAATATTATGCTAATTCATGCTAAATATTTTAGAAAAGCATCTCACAATAAATATATTTTTATTTTGACCTACCTTTTCATCTAAAAATATTTTTGTAATGGACACTCACATGTAAGTAACATCAAATTTTCATAAATATTGAAATACTAGTTCATATGTCCCATAAGAGTTAATTATCTCATCCAACATTGTCTGAAATTATCATAAAAGAAATAATGCCTTAGAAAAAGAACTAAACATTCTAGTACCATTAAAAAAATAATAAAAAAAGTAAAAGATAAAAAATATATTAGTACAGCAATACATGCTAAACAGTCATACATGTTAAATAGTCATTTAATCTTGACTTTAGGAGAAATCATATTTAAAATATGTATTTTCATAGACTATGAAAAATAGATTAGGTAATTTCTTTCTAAAACGATAGATCAAAAATGACACCATGAGAAATGATAGAAGACAAACATTCAATTAATTAGGTTGTTGGTGATGAATAATTCATCTCCCCAATTATATTTTGGAACACTCATACCAAAAAAAATTGTCCGAACTATCTCAATAAAATATTTATTATTTTTTTTATAATTTTATTATGTGAGATTGGATTAGCACATGATATATGGTATTTGATCCTGTGATCATTCTAGTAAATATTGAAAATACTCTACATATACTTTAATTAATTATCACTCCTAATTAATTATGATTTTAAGAAAATGATTTTTGATTTTTTATGAAATGCTTAAAAAGAATTTATGATCTAAATTATAAAATAGAAAAAATCAACAAACTAAATCACATGCAAAATCATGGTTATAAAATACTTTACTAATTAACATGTATCACACTTTAGTGTTGCTATACCTCTAGAATTAGGATATAATAGTTTGATATTGATTAATAATGGGTAATCAAGTCGAGAATATATTAGATAAAATAAGTCCTTATTTACCTCTAACACTATGATATAATATTCTCAACATAACTAATAATGAGCAACAAAATCAATTCTAAAGAAATTAATGTCAAATTTACTAATAAGTACCAATAATGAATCAATTTTACTCAAACATCTAGTATGATGTCATATCATAAAAGAAAAGACAATATATCCTACTCAATTCTAAAGAAAGTTTTCTTCAAAATTCTCTGATCTTGTAAAATAAATTATTTATAGAATAGAAAATAATGTCAAATTAAGTTGTCCTAAAAGACAACTCTCAAAAAAAACTAAAAATACAATGAAAAATAAGCATAAAGCATAAAAGAAAAAAAAACTAAGTTATATCATGTCATAACCAATAACTTTTGGGCACTAACCATTGACTACTACAATACTAAATAAATATAATAAGATATTATGAAAAGAGAGATTATTTGTAATATAATTATTAGCTACTAAGTCCATAACTCATGAGTCTAACATGGAAGAACAAGTCATTTGAGATGCAACAATTCAACTCTATGTGAATCGTCAATTCATGACATCTGATTGAAAATTATATGTATTGTTGTCTAGTTATCATAATAAAAAAAATATGAGAAAGAATATATATATAATCTCCTCAAATATGTGTATGATTCAAAATATTTCACGAGTAATTATTATCATTACCTCGAACTCAAAATATATGTATGATTCAAAATTGAATGAATAAATATATGTATGAGTTCAAGGTAAAATATCTCAATATACAAAAAAACTGTCTAAATAAATATGTCATATAGAATATAAAAAATACCGAACTATATTGATTATATAAATTATATTTAGTCTAGTAATAATTAAATATAATCTTGAAAATAACTCAAGTAAGATTCTCTTTCCAAAAACTCATCTCATCAGAGTCATTCAATTTTTAATTTGTTAGTATACATGACGACTCAACAAATGAGTCTTCATCATGCATGTAAACAAAGTTCAAATATAATTGATAGATAACTCTCCCTCCCAACTAGAACTTCAAGGGAAACTCCAATATAATAAATAAAAATAATAGGATCATATACATTTTCTAGATCTTATTCCTTATAGACTCGTTGAAAAATAAATTTTACTCAAGAAATAAAATATTAACGATCACCAATATTCTATCATCCTCGTTCTCCACAAACATGTGTATGATCTAAAATATTTCACAGATTACTAATATTATCGCCATGAACTTTGTTATTACATATTAACTCAAAATATTCGTTTATTTCTTACTTTTTTATGAGACAAGATTGTCTCAAAAAAATATAAAAAACATGGTCTTATAATTTCAACTCTACACAAGTTAGTACTCAACTCAAATCTAAGCAATAGGCTAATTATAAATTTTCGTGATTCCTACAGGAAAACACATGGCCCTATGATTTTTTCACATACCTTAGTATGCAAAAAAATATTTCTAAGTAAATCTATCATAAAAAATCTAAAAAATAAATAGATATACTAAACATATAAATTACATTTGATCTCATAATAATCAGATAGAATCTTAAAAATAACTCAATCTCACCAATCATTCTATTTTGAATTCATTGATATATATGACAACTCAACAAGTGAGTCTTCATCATGCATGCGAAATAAATTTAAATGTAACTAATAGGTAACTCTCCCTCCATATTGGAAGCTAGAGGTAAACCCTAAAGGAATACAAAAAAATATTAAGATAAATACATTTTCTAAATCTTACTCCTCATAAACTCGTTGAAAAATGACTATTACTTAAAAAATATAATATCAATAATCACGAATATTGTATTAGTCTCATTGTAATAATATTTGAATTTTAACTGTATATTAGAATAACTAAGGAATATACACTTCATCATCTTAAAAGTACAAAATCTAAAGAAACACATACCAAAAAAATATGAAGAAGATATTCAAATGATGCGTAAATTTATTATTAGAATTGCATCTCCCAAAAGAAAACTTCAAAATAATCATATCAAAGAGGAGGATCTGAATCATATTCACTAAATATATATTTTTTCTTTTTGAAAAAGATATTATTATGTGGGGTGTGCTAGCATTAAAAACTTAACTCCAAAGCTTTAATAAAAATAAAAATAATGAAACTCTCAATATAAATAATATGCACAATGTGTATGCATAACTCTAGCCTGGATAAGATCAACCCACATATTGGGTTCTCAAATTCATAGAGTATAAAAGAGAAAAAAAATAAAAGTAAAAGGTCACATATATATGAAAGACAACATAAACAATAAAATATTAGTAAGCATTAATTTAATATCATAACCAAAAATAGTAAACATTAATTATGCATACTATCCTTATATTGTATTGAATTAATGAAAAAATAAGAGTTATAAACTTTAATAAAGAAAATCACATAATCTAGACTCAATAAATTCTATAATGATAGATAATAGCCAATAGCATCAAATAACAATCCCTAACTTATAAATACTTGAAATATCTATATGGACAATTCACATATTGATTTCTTCAATCAGAAAAAATAAAGAATAAAAAAACTAAAAAAGAAAAAAGAGAAATCACAACATCATCCTATCATAATGGTACATAAATATCGAAAATAACAAATTTTAAAAAAAAAAAAAATAAGATGATACTTTATCAAGACATTCATAACTGTATCTAGAAGTTAATTTACTATAGAAATATAAAATATACCAATTATCTCATTCTTGATCTTTTATATGAAACAAAAAAATTATTTATAAATAATTTGTTTACTCATAAAATAATAAATTCTAGACTATATGTATTATTATTTGACCGTTATAATGTTAAATAGTGGGATAAGTAACCGAAAATTAATATTATCAAGTAGATATATAATCCAAAGAATCTAGCATATACTAGTAAGCATTGTGCACTTTAATATGTATTGGATTTGGAGTCAACTATTTGCTTCTTACTTTTTAGTAGATGATATGGCTTACATGATAAATAATATAACCTATAATAAACCTCTTCTACACATAAGTTGGAGTCTAACTATAATATGAGCATTCAACTAACAGAAGATGTTCATAATCATCAAACAAAATACTGAGTTTCAAAGAATTTTTCAAATATTAAAGTGTGCAAAGAAATATATCATAGTAAACATGTGAATAATCTAGAAAATGACTACATAAACTAACAATATAGATTATATTTAGGCTAATAATAATAAGTTAATATTTCTAATAATTCTCATAAAAATAATCAAATCAATTAAAAGATTAACATTATATACAAAACAAAATCTTAACTTACTAGGCACATTTATCAGAGTAAGACAAAAAAGACAACTATCAAGGGATATCCAATAAATATTTGCATCTCATTTACTTATTTATCTGAAATAATAATTGAAAGTACTTATTCAATTGTAAAATTCTAAACGTATCATGTCTGATAATCAGAATATCATCTATATATAAGACCAAAAAAATAAGTATGTCATTTGAACTAAAATAAAAAAATAAAAATTTATTTTCAATGCATATAGAATCTAAAAGAAATAATTACGATAAAAAATCTAGCAAATTAAGATCTGATATACATCTCTTCCTCAATATCACAATAAAAAAAAATATTTTTCATGTGTAATTAATATATTATCTTATGCAAGATGACTTAGTGCAAAATCACATAATTAAGAAATAGTAAATGTTTCAACATTTGACAATTACAATTTTTTTTTATTTTTTATCTTTTTTGTTATTAGAGAGCCAAAATTTTCAATATTTTCAATCTTTGCTCATTAACTCCTCCTTATCTACCATGCATATCAGTTTCTCCATTCTCCTTTGAATATTCTTTGAAGCTTCATATAAAACCTTCATAACCATTTAACTATTGCAAGATGAGAACAATTCATCTATTTTAATTTTCTCCATTAGAAAATCATCCCTGAATTCCCAACCCTCTTTCCTAGTCATTAGCTCATTTGGTTTCACCAAATCATGACCCTTTCCTTTTATCATACACAAGTCATCTTTTGCATAAATAAAAGTTGAAATATCCCTGAAAAAAGTATCATTTTTCATTTAAAACTCTATTTTGCACCTTATGATCTAAAATATCATCACTTCTAATTGTTTTTTATATTTTTATAAACTAATTTTTTTTCTTTAAAAATTAAATGAATCAAAAAATTAAAATAAAAAAAATAATCAGGTAAAACATATATAATAATCAATAAAATTAATAAAAATATGTTATTATCTTGAGTCTCAACTCTGCTAGACTCTGACATATCTAAGTAAATCAGATGAGATAAATCATTACTCACACATGTCTAAAGAGCAGGATTGAAGCCTTTCGATCCTACAAAACAATGTAAGTAAGACAAAAAATAATATCTAAATCAAAGTATTTGATTATACAATTCATAAAGAGAAATATCCTAGCATCTAATAACAAATAGAATATGAGAGATAGATTAAGTATAAATTTAAATATTATTACAGTAAAGATATTTAGATAAATTGTTATTTGTTATAACAATATTCAAAGAAAAATAAAAACTATTGAAGAAAATTATTAAATTTTATAATTTTTCTCCTTTTTTACTTTTTTTTTCTTTATGTTCAGATGGGAACACATGTTATGTACATTGTCTCAGTCAAATTTTCTGTTTGCACAATATATTTGAATCATTTGTGTAAAAAATTTGATTAAGTTATATTGTAATTAATTATTTCAAGCTGTATTTTTCATTTATAATATTGAATTTGTCCATAATATCAGAGCATGATGTACAAAAATAAATCATGGGAGTTGTATGTGTGAGCAAGGGCTACTGATCCTAGAGAGAAAGGATACTCATCAGAGATAATTATAACATCAAATACATCATTATATACTGGAATTAGAGTTTAAACAGCCAAAAATACTTTTTGAGCTGGACTTGTGGTCTGTTGATATTATGTGTTTTCAGGAGATGGACCATTTTGAGGAATTAGAAGAGGAGATGAAACTGCATGGTTACAGTGGAATTTGGAATGAGAACAGTAAATGCCTTAAATGGTTGTACAGTTTTTTTGGAGAACATCAAAATTCCATTTATATTATGAATAATCCTGACATCAATTCTATTCCAAAGAGTCCATTATACAACTTTATATACTTTCATCATGATCCTGTCTATACGCCCAGGGTAGTTTCTGTGAATAATCTGATCCCATCTTTGTGCATGGAAAGCAGTGAGCTGCAAAGTTCTCTCTCTGTTTTTATCAAGAGTGGGGCTAGCATTACTGTTAGTCACAGCGCATCAAATGGACATGGTCTGCAAAATGGTGATGAAACTCCCATGGCTGAATCATCCAGCTCTGTTTCACATAGTGATGTCGAAACAACTAAAACATTACTTTCTGGGAATGAGCTCTACACTAACAAATCAAGCATTATTTCCTTGCAAGAAAACAGCAACTGCTTATTTGGATTGAGTTGCAGCTAAATAAAAGAAAAAATTCTTCAGTTTCTAATGTATGATCAATACATGACCCACACCAGCTCAAAATCCTGTTCTGCCACGAGAACAGGTTAATATGGCAGAATGGGCAATGGATTGGTAAAATAAGGGCATGCTGGATCAAATTATGGATCCCAATCTTGCTGGGAAGGTCACCGTGGTTTCGCTTAGAAAGTTTAGGAAAACAGCTCTATGAGACCTTAATATTCACTTTTTGGTCCAGGTGCCAACAGTATCATCGACCATATTCAGGGCATTCGGCTAGGGAGGGTATTATGTCATGTATATTATTATTGTAGTTATTCCTCCTAAATTGTTTTTTTTTAATTTTTTTAACCCTCCTGGCTCCCCCCAATCTCTCCTTCCAAACAACCATAGGCTAGATGCATACGACAAACTTCCACACTGGTTAATCTTCTTATCAGTGATCATAACCAATCACATTTAACTTTAAAATTTTTATGAGATTTAGTATATTAATAATGATTTAAACACATCAAGATAGTCTTCTTTTTTGTTTACTTTGATTATTATTTAAGAACAATCATCAAGCTCAAATTGATATGCATGATGTCGTGTGATTGAAAAAGATTATTGTCTTTGTGTTTTTTGCTAGGGGAGAGCCTCAGTTGCAAAATTACATAGTATTAATATGAATATACTCACTAATGGAGACATTGATGAGTTCTCACATAGTTCATCAACCATGATATTTATATTCACTATAAAAAAGTATACAAATCACATCTCTAAAATAATAATAAAATTTTCAGTAATTTTAATTATCATTGATTGTTTTACTAGTACACTTTCAAATTCATTTATTATCAACATATAAGTTAATGTAAGTATTTTCATTTAAAATAAGACCTCAAAAACTCATATCATTGATAATCATATTTTAATCACTATATTATTTTTTTCTCTTAATTAATTATAATTATTGACAAATATTCAAAAGTTACTAGATATAATAATATTCAATTTAGATCATTATTACTTCCTCATGCTTTTAATATTTTAAATTATTATGTTAATTTATTCCAATATGAATTGTATTTCTAAAGAAGTTACTTTTGATTTTGTTTTTACTTCAACTAATTTTTATTTATGTAATCATAAGATTCTAAAGAAGATTCTATTTGAAATTTAATAATACGTATTGTATTTTTTTACTTCGACAATAAGATTCTTTGTATTTGCCTTAGTGTGGTAGACTTTTTCTTGTATATTTTCATCTTAGTTACATATTACTAACCAATTGAGAATGATTTATCTTAGTCTTAAAATATCTAGACCCTAGATTATAATACTTGTCAGTTAGAAAAACTTATACGAATTTCTTGTTTTATATGTTAATCTAATTATTGTAATACCCAATCTGATTTAATACAATCTTATATATAAGAATCAAATAGAGATGTGAGTGTTATCAAAGAAAGTTTTTAAATTTTTATTATTTTATTAATAATTACTCAAAATATATATATGAATATTTTGTCATAAAACACATTTTTTTTTATTTTTTTAAAATTTCTAAAAATATTAAAAAAACAATTTACAAAAATATTAAAAAAATAAGAAATAATGATCCATCAAAATATATAACTAACTAATTCAATACTTATTATATGAATCAAGTAATCATAAGGCATACTTCAAGTACTGGCATATCCTTGAGGTGACAAGTGGACCGGGCAGCTCGGGCCCGGCACGAGGCACGGCCCAACTGAGCAAAGCATGGCTCAGCAGGGGACGGTCCAAAATCTTGCTTGGGCCCATGTTGTGCCTACTCGAGGCACTACTCATGTTGTGCTATGCCATTGGGTGTCGGGCATCATGCCGGACAAAACACGACTTAGCTGTCTGGCCTGAAGCACGGTCCAGCAGCATGACCCGGCATCATGCCCCAAAACTCGGGAGGGGTTTCAAACACAGTCTGAATGAACCGAGCTCGAGCTCCCATCGGGCTTGCCCAAACCCCACTCCCAGTCGCCCTCGTGCCTCACCTCGCCTCGCCTCCTCACCCAAACCTACGACGTACACCTAGCTATGCTAGGGCTAGGCTGAGCTGGAAAATCAAACCCAAACCAGCCCGACTCGACATGGCCCGGCATGACCAAGCCCAAATCCAGCCATACTTGAGTTGGCGACCCGTGCTAGGCCGCCCTAAATTGAGTCGTGTCGTGCAAAGTACGGCATGATGACGTGATTGGACCACCAAAAACCGAGTCGGGTCTGCACGACATGACCCGTTTGACACCTCTAGCATATAGCAATAAAATAAAATCGTTGAAATAAAAAATTAATGTTGAGAAAACTACACGGGAGATTGAACATGAAAAGTTACCAATTTATAGTTCATTAGTCAGGCCACTTGTGTGACTGCTATCAAACCTTTAGCGAACCAATGACATCATCAATATATTTTATATATTATTAAATTAAATATTATTTGCAAAAAAAACATACACATATAAGATAAAACTATTGATAAATACAAATATATGATACTTGAATTTTATAAATATATCATAAATATCAATAAAAAATAAAAATTATTCAACATTAATAAAAATACTTGAAAAAATATCAAAAAAATATAAAATAAATAAAATATATAATCAATAATTAAAAAAATGATGATAAGTATGTGTGTGTGTGTGTGTGTGTGTGTGTGTGTATAAAGATTTTGTTATATTAAATTTTATATTTAATTATCAAGGAAATAATATAAAAGATCACTAAGAATATTATAATGATAGTTTTATATTTTAATAATTAATTAAATAATATATAAAATAAAAAAATTAAGAAAAATTAAATTATTAAAATATTATTTTAATAAGAATAAATAATATGCAAGCAATTTTTTTTAAAAAAAAAAAGCTAAGTAACTCAAGTAATAATTGGGTTGTTTTGCAACCCTCATGTCAAGAATTTGATTCTTATTAACCATTACTAAATTTATTTTTAAGTGTACACACAATTTGTACCGAGTCCCTAAAGAGTGGCTAGATCTGTCAATCCAGCAATCCAACTACTAGTTTTACTGGTTTGATCTTGATTTGATGGAATACCGATCTAGATTGTAGAATCTAACTGGTCTAATGATCAGTTGATGTCGGAACTAATCTGATCAACTAGTTTAGTTTAATTTTTTCATCCATGAGAAAAATATATATCTAATTAATACAATTAGGACACTCCTAATTAAAAAATATTCAAAAATATTTATGAGAAGATATTGTAGTATATCTCATCAATCAAATAATCTCTATTATTTTTTATTTTTCTAAGCATATACTCTTTTTGATATTACTTCTCTGAGAGAGATTACTTAATTTGTACTAAAAAACTTTATGTGCTTATTTTTTAATCGATGAATTTACACAATTGGATAAGCTAGCATTTAATGCCTTAAAATACAAAAGAATAATATGATTTTATTGAGTGTTGATAATATTATTTTTGATCATTACTCTTTTTTTAATAATTTAAGAGTGTGAGTCTAAAAGTTATACCTATATCCATAACTCTTTCTTCTTCACTTATAGTCCTACTTGGACAAATAATTAGTCTTTCTATATATTTGTACTTAAAATGATATTACTTTCAAAGATTCATCATATTTTTCAATAAATTCTGATCGTATTATGTCTAAAACAAGCGAGATTTCCAAAAAAAGAAATCTCATTCAAGCCCATATAACACAGTAATCTACAAATCTTCTCCAATGCAGAATCATATTGAGCTGTAACCTATAAACTTGATCACATAGAACTTATAGTTTCGATTAAAAATGAGAGAGATATAAAACTTGCTCGAACCAAAGAAAAACCTACTAAGAAACAGATGATCATGTAACCAACCACTCTACTTTTGACATTTCAATTGCTCTCTGAAAAGGCAAGATGAGTTATACTCAACTTTTGATTTCATGAGTTATCTAATAGTTTTCATCAGTTCCGTTTATTCTTTTTATCATTTCTCTTATCGTTTCTAAAATATTCAAGTTTCTTTTTAAAATATTATCTCATACAGGATGTTGTCAAATCATGAAAGAAAAGATACATACATTTTACTATAATGAAACTTAAAAATTAATATTTTGCTTTTGAAAAAATTTTATTAGTTACGAATGAGTAATCACTATGAAGATATGTACATATGACAAGTAAGATTATCTTGACATATGAATTATAGCGATGGGATTCACTAAAACATATGGTGTAGACTACAAGGACACTTCTCTCTCATTATCAAGATAATCTCTGAAAAATTTTTTATTTGCCTTAGAATATCTTAGAATTGTAAAATATATCAATTACAAGTGAAAAAAATATTTATTCACGGTCATCTTGAAAAGTAAATGTATATGGAGCAGTCATTTAAGTTTCCAATATCATAATCAAATGAAATTATAGATTACGTAAGGTATTGAAAAACATAAATCACTCATTGAAAAATTATTCTTAATTTTTTTCACAGATGGGCACCTCATTAGAGTTACATATCTGTGTTATAGACTTTTTATTATTTTTTTAAAGGAACACTAATGAAAGAGTAATTTCAAAGATTATCTGGGTGAATGACATTTTAATTATTAAATATAGTCCAATGTAAGAGTAATGAAAAAGTAATTACAAAGATTGTCTAGGTGAATGACATTTTAATTATTAAATATGACAAGTTAAGGATCATCCAACTAAAAAAAAAATTCTTCAAGCACGGTTCTAAAAAAAAATCTTGTAAGACTTGGAAACGTTGTTACTATAAAGGCCACATATTCTACAATGGATATAACTTTATCATAGAAAATTTAAGTGTATGATACTACTATCGAAGTTCATCCTTTAAATTGTTCTTCAGGAGATATTTCATTTGATATATGTATCGATTTCACTTCTAATATGATCCCTCCAATTGATTCTACCACTTAAAAAATAATTATAAAGAATATTAATTATACGACTATAATTAAACTAAATATATCATATATCATCAATATAATTAGTTTTTTTCTACATTTAACTAGCCAGATTCATATTCACGCACTTCTTCACATATTAATGAATGGGAAGAAATCTCCAAGACTAAGGATTTCTTTAAGTAATCATGAGCACATATAGTTGGCTAAATATTCATATTTGATTTTGTGATCACTATACACTTATATGACTTCTATAAAAGTATTATATATTTTTCATAAAAATAAAATTATTTCTTAAAAAAGTAAGAAATAACTAATATTTCAAGATTAACTACAAAGGTAGAATTTTGAATAATAAACACATTTACTTGTGAGATACTTTTGATATGTCACCAACTTAATGTCACCTTTTTGTTTTATACTCACACTACTCATCACTATTACAATCATACAACAAGATACATAGTCTTAGATCGAATGTTTCACAAATAGACAAAACACATATTTGAAAAATTATTCTTTATTTTGAAAGAAAATCTAAAATAAAATTATTAATATAATAAATATTCAGATAGCATAACACTAAAAAATATTTTTTTATGAAAATCTTAAAGAGACTTCAATAGAGTGTCAAGTTTTTAGTTTTTTATTACTGTTGTATTCCTTTTTTGAAACCAAGTTCGATATAAGTTTGCGAAACCTAATTTTAAAACCATTTAAATTTTAAAGAAAGCAAACAAAAAATTTAATCTTAATAACTTCAATAATGATAGATAACACTCAATGGCATCAAATTAAAAATCTAAGCGTACAAACACATGAAAAAATTACATGGTCAAACTACATGTTATGAACTTCCATCAAAAAAATTAAGAATAAAAAAAGTAAAAGAAAAGAAACTAGAACATGAGTTTTTATCAATTTGTAAAGAAAAATTCTATTGTTTTCAAAAAGCATTTATGAGGCATGCCTAAAGACACGTTTTGATGTGGGGTGGTAAGAAATTGCCTCGAGGCATCCCAAAAAATGTGAATAGCACATAAGACATACACCTTTCTATGCCAAATTGTAAAAGCATACGCCTTATCCACCTTTTCAGCCAAGATATGCACCTCACAAAATAAAAAAAATCAATTTATCACCAATTCAAAGAAATAAATACGTATTAATTCTAGTCACTCATTGTGAGTAATTCTAATTTTCAAACTTCAATAAAGTAATAACTAGAATTTTTAATTCCACCATAATTAAATATAATAAACCATTAAGAAAATCAATCAAACAAACCAACCACAAACCATACATCCTTATTATACAGCCACACACACACATGCACTAGAAACTCTAGTGTTTTCAAAATGCATTTTGAGACGTGCCTTAAGACACGATTTGATGTGAGGTGGTGAGAAATCGCCTCGGGGCTACCCAAAAAATATGAATAGCACATAATGCATACACCTTTCTATGCCACGGTGTAAAATCTTACGCCTTATCCACCTTTACAGCCAAGACATGCACCTCACAAAAAATTCAAAATAAAAAAATGTTCAATTTATTACCAATTCAAAGAAATAAATACATATTAATTCTCGTCGCTCATTGTAAGTAATTCTAATTTTCAAACTTTAATAAAGTAATAACTAGAATTTTAAATTCCTCCATAATTAAATATAATAAACCACTAAGAAAATCAAACAAACAAACCAACCACAAACCATGCATCCTTATTGTACAGCCACACACACACATGCACAAGAAAAAAACTCACGTGTTTTCAAAAAGCATTTATGAGACGTGCCTTTAGACACATCTTGATGCGAGGTGGCGAGAAATCACCTCGAGGCATCCCAAAAAATATGAATAACACATAAGACATATGCCTTTCTATGCCAAAGTGTAAAATCATATGCTTTATCCGCCTTTTCAGCCAAGACATGCTCCTCACAAAAATCTCAAAATAAAAAATTTTTAATTTATCACCAATTCAAAGAAATAAATACGTATTAATTCTCGTCGCTCAATGTGAGTAATTCTAATTTTTAAATTTCAATAAAGTAATAACTAGAAGTATAAATTCCTCCATAATTAAATGTAATAAACCACTAAGAAAACTAATCAAACAAACCAACCACAAACCATACATCCTTATTGCACAGCCACATGCATACATGCACTAGAAACTGCATAGTAGCCCTGGCCAAAAAACATACTTGAAACATACCAAAAACTACATTGCAACCCTAGTTACACCATGCACAGACAATCATCACACAAGGAGCACTTTTTGAGCACCAAAAGCATTGACACAGTGGGCATCGAGTCAATGGACACCATAAACTACATGTAGTATCAGAAGACTAGAAAATATTTGATATTATCTTATTAATAAGAAATTATACATATTCTTATGTAGTAAAGGTTATAAAGAGATCATAATGTGAGGACTCTTAGATAGTTCTGATTGTGGCATGTCCCCCACACTACTTTAAAGTGCCGTTTGCTTATTATATGAAATTATCTCTCAATAAGTTTGTCAGATATGGTTCATCCTCTTGGTGTATGCCATAGTATTGAAGCTCTTTTATATTTGTCACTACCATGACTGGTAGTCTCTAAACTGCTAGTATATATTAAATGACATATCTCTGTCAGTCACAATCAGCCTCATATATAGTAAATTGATCAATGATATATAATTCCAATTTGGTGAAAAACTTCCAATCGCCCAAAATATGATTGAAATGTATAAAAACGATCTGGTAGAAAATGAAAGAAACATCATGCTAAAAAATCACTCTAACTATCTTACTTTCTCAAGCACATGGACCTCTACAGAAAAACTTACAAAAAGTTGTAGAGCATTTTAAGTAAAATGGATAAAATAAGTAATGACTTCCAAAAAATCTCATATGTTATAGAATATATCATATATATGAATCATCCGAGATGAGTACAATAATGATGTTAACTCTACTATGATTGATTATCACATATCAATCAAAAGATAAGAATTGATTCGTAGTCATTTATCATTCATCTCACCGCTAGGTGGTACATTCGTCAGGTGGTTAATCATCAACTAACAAAATAATCACTTCTGAACTTTTGCAACTCGTTACAAATAATTTCTATGTTTGAATCTCAATAAAATAATTACTAGAATCTCAACATCTTCAATTTATGAATAAATACGAGGCATACTACAAAAAAAAAATTAATCACTCCAAATCACTATACAGATTGCTCCTACACTGCACACATTGCACTATTCTATCCACGGCGCACATTTCCACAAACATGTGCACCACCTCACACAAACTTCCAATTTACTACACACTCTCTTTGTTCATTGCACTTACACACACACATGCATTATGTCGCATACAGTGCATGTTACCTCTACACGATGTCAACTTAGTGGGTGTTGATCTTGTTATCTCTACAGTGTCGAGCATTATACTTTTTGTACAATGTGCATCTTCCCTTCTCTAGTGGTGAGATAAATGAAGGGAGCATTGATGTTGTGCACTTTTCTTTTGAATAGTACACACACATGCACTATTTACAACTACCCACACTAGGTTTACAAACATAACCTAGGATTTGACTCGGATATCATGTAGAAAGTTAAGCCACAAAAACTCAATCAAAGTCTCAATAGAAAATGCATGATAACGTGTACAATTGAACCCTAAATACATAGTGCTGGCAGTGTATTGGGACAACACACGTGTGCTCCCATTCATAAAATATAAAACATAAATAAACAAAAAAAAGTCACAGCAAAAAAAAACTATAGCAATGTACATGTATGCTAATCGAGCAAAAATACTCCCCTAGCCAAAAAGGCATTTTTCTAGTCTCAACCTAAGATACAAAACCATGACAACATTTAATCCATTTCGAATTTCCTCACTAATCAATTGGGAAGATACAGGACTGCATCACATACTCCATTAAAAAAACATGACCATCTTTTACAGAAAGGTCACTTTTCTTTTTAAATGCTCCTGGAGGGCGTAAAGACTTGTTCTCTCCAGGAACTCTTTCTGACTTTGGCCACAAGTGAATTTTAGTGCAGACGAGATAAAGCATTGAGTTTGGTGTAATATTCTGTGCTGCAAGAGGCACATGGTCATCAAGCTCTTTCCCACAATATATAATCTTGACAGTCTCTGGTAGTTTAAAATCTACAAGAGAAAGGTATCGGTCAAGAAGCATATTTCATTGCCAAACAATGTCAAAATCTGAAAACAAACCAACTATAAGAAAGATATTCCATTAAAAGATGTCCAGCAGCACAACAAACTACAGGTGCTGATGACTAGTGGCTAACAAAACAAGCATTGAAATGAACAAATCACAGAAAGATAAGCATAAGAACCTAGTTTTTTGAGAGCTTTAGCTTTGACAGAAGACATGGTTTCCCCAGCATCAATGTGCAGCTTACATCCTTTTCCACCTATGCTCTTCAATAAAATATTCATCGCGCCAAATGATGACTTCTTTTGCTCTTTTGTAGATGCCTCACAAAAATGTGGATACCATATGGCTTTCGGCCGATGAAAATTCGCTAGATCCTTACTGCACAATTTACCATGGAAATGAAAAAAAAAAACCAACAAAAAGAGTTGCCGCAAAACAAGGAGCAAGAGTTTTTTTCATAACAACAAAAAAAAAATCAAGATAAAAAAAAAGGCTGCAAGAGCAGAGAGAATTACGCAATAAATCATACTTGCTCAACTTCACTTTCTGTGTTTGCAACTTGATAGCAGGAGCAGAATGATGAATCTTGAACCCAAATGCAGCCCGTTTAGTGAAATTTGATTGTAACTCCTGAGAAATTTTATTGTTTGCGTAGAACTTATCATTGGCAATATTGAATTTCCAATCACAAAGACATTCATGATACGAAAACGGGGCAACACCATTGCCGAGGAATCTTGGGGCAAACATAGCCCCAGAATGAGGCTGAAGATCTTCATTATTAGCCTTATCTAAATTTTGGAAAAACATGCGCTCATCCTGAAGATCAAGAATTAGCCTGCAATTTTCAATGGCCTTGAGAGGAGGATCCCAGATGATGCCACCTAACCATGATTCTTCCATCATTTTAAATGTTGGGAGGCGGGATTGGTTGGATTGCATTAAAAAACCATTTGAGGATGGCTCTGCAGCCATCTTATTATCAATTGCATCTTCAATTTGAAAATCCATCATTGCCCCAGGACAACATTCTAACCTCAAAAGTTGGGGATGACAGTGTACCAAACGCACTGTGGTTTTAGGCCTTGATGGATGCTGAGAACTTACGGAATCCTGGAGGATTGGAGATCTATGCAGAGAGAGGCAGCTATCATTCTCATTCATCTCCATTGGGACCTCTAGGCAAAGATCTCCAAACCAGGACCGTCCTTCAGCTTCTCCAATGATAGTGGATCCTGCCCTGTTCAAAAGGTGACCGTCTACTGCTAAATTGTCCCATAAAATTTGATCTTCCCAATCTAGCTGATCAAGAGAATAAATATCTGAATGCCATGATGATGGCCACCCTGGAAAAATATTACTTGAATCACTGTTTAGGGGTTCTGCAACAACCCAATGCTCCTCTTTTGGATCATCTTGAAGCGCAGCAGCAAATGATTTTGACTGTGGAATATCAGGCAAAAAAGTAACATTGGGCGGAACACATCGCGACTGTGATGGCAGAATCAAACTACAACGGCCTCTTAAAAAAGACTCTTCATCTTCTTCGACAACATCAAGAAGCTTCATATTTTTATATTTATCTGAAAATAAAGCAACAAATAATTTCTCTAAAGGAACATGGACACAAGAAGAGTTATTTAAGGAGGTGTTTTTTCCAATTAGCATCTAAGGGATACCTTTAATAACTATGGACACATGCATTCAAATTTTCTAAATGTCTAACAACAATATACAGCAAAATGCACTGAACTATTGTGGCTTCCCTATTGGATAACCCAATTATGCCATTGAATGCTGCTACAAAATCAATGAGAGGTTCAGAAATCAATTTCCATGAACAGAAGCATCAATCATACGATGCTGGCTCAGATTTGCATCACAATGGCTTCACATCACATGCCAAAAACACAATCAGGAGACATTGTGTGTGATCAACAATGAAACATATTGCTAATTCTAAGAAAAAAATTGATTCAAACTCATCCAGCAATAAAGTTTGAGGACGGTGAATCAGTTATGCTTCAATATTCTCTGATGTGCTTCAAAATCATCCACCAATCAAAATACAATCATTAAAACAAAGTTCAAATGATGTTAAATTGCTCACGGATAACTCATAACATGAAACACAACATGATCTCGCAAGTAATATAAGATATTATGTGCTACATCTTGATTTTCAATAATTTTAAGCTACTTCTAAGAGAAAAAAAATAGCTTGATAGCACATGTGCATGCACATGCATACACACACACACAAGCAACTACAAAAAAAAATCCCCACGGCCAAAGGTACCACATACACGTGGTAATCTTTTTATTAAATATTTGACAAAAAGATTATGATAACATATTGTGATTCCCCGAGTTTCAGCAACAACAATTTGTTGGTGCCACATACAATCACTCACAAACTTGACATGAATCATGATTAAGAAAAAACAAATTGTCTCAAAAAAACTTCCGAGTACCTCTGACACAACAAAAAAATAAATAAAAATTATTCAAATGCAAGATCTGAAAATGTCAATCACAATAAAATTTTGAATATACCCAGAGATTTTATATGTGAGAATATCTCAAATTAAAATTGTCATTTGATCATCCACACAAATTGTTGAAATTAAAGCTGAACAATAAATATACTCACTATTTAAAAAAGAAATATCATAGATGTATAGGAGGGGCCTTTATATACTTGAAAAAAAAAAAAAAGACAACCCTCTCCTAAAAATAAAAACATGCAAACTAAAATTAAATTGAAACTGCAACACTCTCCTAAAGCTGATGTGTAAAAATTTAAAAAAAAATTAAATTTAGAGAAATGAATATAAATTGACATTTTTTCAAAAATTTCATAAAAATATATGATAGTTGACTTATTATCTGAATAAAAACTATAGCAATGATCTCTTTATTAATTTTATCCTTAAAAAAGAAATAGACTGCAGTTATATATTTTATATGTTAATTAAATATTACATTGAAGATTAGATATTTCATTATCTAACAAATACATTAAAGAGTTGTTAAAAAAAATAAAAATCCAACCTCCTAATAAATTTGTTTGATTAAAGATATCTAATAAATAATTATATTCATTACACTTAAGTATGCATTTACATAGTATATTCATCTATCTTAAATTACAAGAGACTAGCTTAAGACCAAAAATATACAAAACTTTAAAGATAACCTCTTCTCAATAGAAATTGATGGTCTACTAGAATGAAAGTACTCAGCTAAGTACTAACTATAAATGCTCATTATCTTGGAAATAAATTCAGAATCATATAGATTTCTTCATATGTCTCATCATGCAAAAAATTATATCGAAAAAAAATCATTGAGTCTAATTTATAAAACAACTAACTAAACTTATTGAGCATAATCTATGAAACAACTAGTTAAACTAATCGCACAAATAATATTTAATCTAGTGATTGTCATAATATATATCTTGTCTATAATTCTTTCAATAACCACATCTCACAAAAAAAATATTATATACATCAATCAAAATATATACTTCAATTTAACTCAAAAGATTTAACTTTATCAGAATATCAATTATAAATCGCATATATAACAAAAATACATATCTCACGGAGTAAATCACAAATATCTCAAAAAGTATATGACTCTCTGAACGCTATTTTCTAGAATGATGATAAGACATTTCTTAAATTATATAATTCTCAACTCATAATCTCTAATAATCAAAATATTATTTATATACATAATAAGCAAAATCATCATATCAATAGAACTCTTCTCAAAAATAAGAAAATTATTATAATACATAAGTACAAACGAAAAGATATAACTATTAATTAAAACTAGGTGTAAAGTAGGGCGAGCAGCCCGGGCATGACATTACTGAGCCATGCCTAGCCTTACACAGCATAGTCCAGAATTGTGTCTGAACCTGGGTACAACCAGCCCAAGGCATGGATCGTGTCGTGTTGGGCATGAGGTAATCGTCTCCTTCCGGGCACAACCCACATGTCTTGCCTAGAGGTGTCAAACAGGCTATGTAGCCCGTACTGAGCCTGCACACAGCATGGCTAGTGTCGTGCCATGCCTGGGTCTACTAAGCAACATGTTGGACCAGGCATGACCCGGTACCATGGCCCGTCAGTACAAATTCTCAGAATTAAACGAGTGGTGATCCGAGTCCCGACCCATCCCCACTCCGAAGCCAGATTCCCGATGGATCCAAATTCAATTGGGCCCGTAACCAATCCTACAGTCATTTTTCCACGACCCCCAACCCCAAGCCCAATGGTTTATGAAGCTGAAGCTTCTAGAACTTTGGATCGTTGGTATCGGTTCGATTGTCGAACCGACCCACGGTCCAAGAAAATTAAAAATTCAAATCTAAGCCATTAAATTTCACCTCCAATAACTATGATACAGAAATTGATGGCCCTAAAGATTCTGTTTATTTTTTATTAAAAAAAATTAAAAAAGTATAATTTTTTTAAGAAGAAAAAATTCTAATAGGATGAGAGACATAATTGAAATTACAGATACATAATGATAGAGTTATGTGTTAGATACGAACACGTGATATCCGACTATGTCAATAATAAAAGTAACGAACTTATTATTGATGAAACTGACTAGACAACAAGAATTTTATTTATGAAATTTCTAAAAATTTTTTATAACACGATAAACATGTGTTCGTCAGTTTATATTCCCACAACTTGCGTTGTACTCAGGTACATATGCAATATTAGAAACATGTTTAGGAAATTTCGAGATGATCTGACACTTAACAATATGATAATAGAGATAGGAACTAAATACTTAAAGTACTAGTCCACCATTTCATCTCTTTATTATATAGATACATGCATGAACATTAGGGTTATGGGGAAAAGGGAAGGAAACGTTTTGACATACATATCCTCATGAATGAACTAGGAAGACCCACCTGAAAGATTCATTCATTAGAAGTTGACAGAACACATTACATACTATGATATTAGGTATGGTGGTAATACTAGTGAGAATCCAAGTACATACATTGATATCATATTCGGATATGATAACTTTTTCATTCAGATAGCAAGTAAAAAATGACAGGATATATCGATGAATAGGAAAAGAACTATCTCGATACTTATATACCGATTACTACTCAATCATATTATATTCTGATAATAAGAATATTAATATATTATAATAATGAAAATTATATGAGTACACTTATCCCGTACTATCTAAGATGATATGGAATCTATTGACTCTTCCCGTGTCAAGCATAGTATCGAGTCTGTTTTTTCTATTGCAGTAAATATTATTTCGGATTAGAGATCTAGATTATGGTCATATTTTGTTAAGGTATTAGCATGCATGAAAGATTAGAAAGATTCAAGCTTGGACATCTAAGATCATGCTAGTACTGCAATAAAAGTAAAGAAATTAGTTGTTGATGATGATCTGTGTGATAATGATATTGAGAATAATTGACAATTGAAGACGTTGACGATTGGCAGATTGAGACATTGATGTCTGATATTAGATTTACTCATTTACATTATTATTATCTTTGTTTATTTTATATTTGTAATATTACTTTAAGTTTGAGGATTGATGCTTGAATATTAATTTATTGTGATTTGTATTTTGCATTGGTTTTTATTAATATTTAAGTTTTATTAATTCATACAAATTTAATTTTTAAATTTTAATTGTTTATTATAATAAACTTTATGTTTTATTAAATTTAATATAATAAAATTTGAAAAATTAATTATTTATTTAATTTTACAATTAACTATTAATATTAACTAGACCGTGCCGTGCCTGGCACGGCACGGTGGCCCAGTTGGGCCACCAAAAATCAGGTTGGCCCAGTCTATCCCAGCCCATTTAATAACTTTAGCCTGGTCTTTTGGCATGATCTACTAGCCCGCGAGGAGTAACCCAAAGGATTACAAATTACCGAGAATATGGTGCTTGACCCACCTACTTCCCAATAACGGTAAATTGTGACATGTAATAATAAAAACACATCACCACGTGGCAGGATGGGTTTTATTAATGAAACTTGCCCCGCCACGTGGATTTTTTAGTTTTATAATAGACTAAAATTGAAACTCAACCACACAGGGCCTCCACCCCCAACCTCGACATTGTCGCCTATCAGCACCGGGCCAACGAGAGCTGGCTCTGGATGATGATGTCATGCGACAGGGTCAAGCTGAGCTTACAATGAGCTCATCCTGACCATGCCATGTGTCGGCTCGAACTCAATTGGGGTGGTGGGCAAGGAAGCACAGACATGGCTCCCTGCAGCCGTGTCCACGTGTCCGACACCTAGACACGTGGACACGGCACGGATACGGCACGGATACATGTTAGATACGCCACGTGGTAAATCGGACGATTGCGTCGGCAGCCGTATCCAAATCTATAGTGTCCGACGTCCGACGACGTTGATGGTCAACGTTGGCCACTAGCAGGGAACGGGCGCGATTTGAGGGATAGGCAGGAGCGGGCACGATTTGAGGGGAGAGGAAGGGGCGGCACAATTTGAGGGAAGAGGAAGGGGCGGCACGATTTGAGGGGAGATGAAGGGCCAGCACGATTTGAGGGGAGAGGAAGGGGCGGCGCAATTTGAGAGGAGAGGCAGGGGCGGCGCGATTTGAGGGGAGAGGCAGGGGCGGCGCGATTTGAGGGGAGAGGCAGGGGCGGCACGATTTGAGAGGAGAGGCAGGGGCGGCACAATTTGAGGGGAGAGGCAAGGGCGGCGCGATTTGAGGGGAGAGGCAAGGGCGGCGCGATTTGAGGGGAGAGGCAGGGGCGGCACGATTTGAGGGGAGAGGCAGGGGCGGCACGATTTGAGGGGAGAGGCAGGGGCGGCACGATTTGAGGGGAGAGGCAGGGGCGGCACGATTTGAGGGGAGAGGCAGGGGCGGGCGTGTTTGAGGGGAAAGGCATGGGGGTGGGTGTGATTGAGGGGAGAGGGGCGGGCGGGCGTGGTTGAGGGGAGAGGCAGGGGTGGGCGGGCCGACTGGCGGGCGGGCGGGCGTGATTGAGAGGAGAGGTAGGGGGGGCGTGATTGAGGGGAGAGGCAGGGGTGGGCGGGCGGGCGGGCGTGCTTGAGGGGAGAGGCAGGGGCATAAAATAAAGTATTTTTATAAAATAAAATAAAAAATATATATTTTTATATAATATAATTAAAAAATATTATTTTATAAAATAAAATAAATATAAATATTATCTTATAAAATAAAATAAAATAAAATATTTTAATTTTATAAAATAAATAATATATATTTATTATATATAATAAAATATTTTAATTTAATTTAATTTAATTTGATAAATATTATAAAATACCTAATATTTATAATTAATAATTTTTATTTTTTTATTATGTCGTATCCTAGTCGTATTCGTATCCTAGTTTTTTAGAATTTACCGTGTCCCCGTATCCTACCGTGTCGTATCCCCCTGTCTGTGTCCGTGTCCGTGCTTCTTAGGTGGTTGGCACACCACCTAGCTGCACCACACTGGAGCAAACAAAAGCCAAATGCACGAACCCAACCCACACCCAACCCACACCCAACCTACATCTCCAACGCTAAAAGTCAAAATATGAAAAAAAAATATTAATTTTTTTTATAATTGACAATCTTTGCAGTTTGATTTTATTCCAACGGCTAGGATAGAAATCCAATTGGTTGTCGATTTTCGGCCCTCTTAAAAATTTAAAAAAAATTATTAAAAAATTAAAAATAAATATGAATTTTTAATAAAAAAAATCTATAAATATAGATTATAATTTTTAAGTTTTATATTCTCAATTTTATTTTAAATCTCATCTCTCTACTCTTACTCTCTAAGATTCATCTTTTATATTCTCTTTTGTCACTGTTTTTTTATTATATTTTTTAAGCTTAAACTCTAAAGTTTGAACTTTAATTCAATTTAAAGTTACATGTTTATGTTTTTTTTCTTGTTTCATATTGTTGTTGGATCGGGGACTGGGGTGCAGGCTATAACTTTATATGTCTCATCTCTAGTCTAGAATATTAATCAAATATTGTCTTTTTTTAATATAGTTAAAATTATAAAGAATAAAATAAAAAAATTAAATTAGTAATGAGCATAACGAAAATAATATTAATTTAGATTTAGAGTTACATAATAATGATAATCTTATGGAAATGAACGAGGCTGAAACTATTTTTTTTTCCATTGTTACGACTCAAACTCAAATGCCTAAAAAATAAAAAACTAGAAAAAAATATATGTAGTTTAGACTCACTTTAATATTAAAAAAATAAAAATACTTGTAATGTAGACGAAGAATCGACATGATGTAAATATTATAAAAAAATATATACATGTAAGAGTATTTATGAAATTATGTATCTAAAAAGACATGTCAATCAATGTACCTAAAGAAATGTGCTAATCAAAGCACTAAAAAATATGATATATTAAATCCTAGACATATCTACCTGAGCAAAAGCAATGAGATTTTTAAAACTGGATCTAATTAAGCTTCTTTGACACTATTCGTATATCACAATGATTTTGAGAGGAAAGACAATGGTCAAACTAATTATCATCATAAGTCTTCCGATTAGATTTTTAGATAATTATGAGATTATCAGCATCATGCATAACTACTTCCAACCAGCTTATCATAAAATTCCTATATCTACTTGTAGGAATGATATTATAAAATATAATAAGTTAAAAAATTATTAATAATTACTAAATTTTATAAATATAATAAAGTAGGATTTGTGATGTCCGATATCTGGATAAGTCACAATGATGCATCTTTTATATGTCTCACCACCTATTATGTAGATTTTAAATAAAAATTTAATAAAAAAATTTAAAGATTTTTAAAGATTTTTCATCCTCATGATGACCCTGTCATATATAAGTGCATGATGAGATAAAAATATTTAGAGATTATCATGTTGATAATAAACTATTTAGTATCATATTTAATAATGTATATAATAATGAAGTAGATATTAATATGTTTATTAAGACCATTAGCAGTAGACTATTGATGCAATTTTTTATGTTAAGTGCATATATCACATTATTAATTTGATAGTACAAGTAGGGATGAAACTTATTTTTCCTATATTAAAAAAAATACGAAACACACTAAAATTTTTTAGATGTCTGACATACAACAAGAGTTTGGTAGTCTATATTTATTTTAAGGTCTAAAAAAAATTCCAAAAATATTTGAAACAATATTAGAATTATACTTACTTGTTGTTAAAGTCATGTGTTGGATACGAAAATGTGATATTCGATTATATCAATAGTAAGAGTAACGAACTTATTATTGATGACATTAACTGAATTACAATATTTTTTTTATAAAATTCCTTAAAAAATTTTAATGACACAGCAAATATGTGTTTGTGTGTATACCCACTCACGACTTGCATTGTACTCAGGTGCATATGCAAGTGGTGTTGGGCATCCAGGGTTGAAAGGAGTTGTTGGGATTAGAATGATTCAAGATTGGACATTTAGGATCAAGTTGAAATAATAGCGCAGGAGTTTCTTGCAAATAATGACTCATGAAACTTTGAAATTATTAAGCTCACAAATAATGATATCATCAGACGCTTACATGATTATAATGATGGCATTGTGATTGACCTTGACAAGTGTTATTTTATTTTTGAATGATGATTTTTTTTGTTTTTTTATTATTGTTATTTTTATTAATCAATTTTTATGATATCATTACTCATTGTGAATCATTTTTTCATTTCATACGAATATAACATTTGACATGTAACGTACGAATATGATTATATTTTTTCATACATTTTGCAATGCAAATTTAAAAATTGCAATTTTAAATTTTACATAAGTAAAAAATAATAATTAAAATCAAAAAACTAGCACAACTCGGCATGCCTCGGCTCAATTCTACCCGAACTCATGCCAATCTAGCCTTGTCGGGCCATCCAAAATACAAGTAGTGTCATGCTGGGCACAGCACAACAACCTTACCGGGTCGTGCCTGACAAGACACAATGACCCAACTGAGCCACATAAAAATGGATTGTGCTAGCATGACAAACCCCATTTGACATCTCTCATTAAAACCTCACAAATCAAACTTTCAATAATTATTTCATATCATAAAGTATCTTCCTTAAACTATAAATTACATCTAATTATATTACTCAAAATTCAATACTTAATCCTTTAACAAATTCTTCTCAGAGTGATAATGAACAAAATTATTCTTCATATCTACCTAGTATATTATACATTTGTGGGATGTTATCAAAGAAAAAGAATTTTTATAGATATCAACTTGGTCAGAGAAAACATATCTTAACAATTCACATCAAAATTCCAAATAAATCTTCTTAAAATAAATATCATTTTAAGATAATTTATCTTCTCGAATGAACATGTCTTCATAGTTAACTCTCGCATACAACTAAAAATAATTTTTTATCAAAAACAAGTCATAGAAGTCTCATTCAAATGAGCACATCTATCAATTCCAACATAGATTGATATCATTATAAATAAGATAATATCATTATGAAAACATAAGTATCATATTATTATATAGAAAAATAATGAATTAAATAAATAAATAAATAATTGTAAGTACGTAAACATCTATGATATGAGGTGTTGATAGGTGTTGATTATAACTTCATCTGTTGTTTTCATAGAGTAATCATGAGATTAAAATCAAAATTAAAAAAAAATTATTGCAAAATTATTTGATTTATAGCGAGATTCTCTTCAGGATACAAAATTTACAAAGATACATACTAAGAATGAAAATAAGAAAACATTCAAATGATGAACTAGTTTATAGTTAAAACTACATCTTTACAATAATTCTTCAGAATGCTCCTTTCAAATAACAATGTTCAAGTTATCTCAACTAAAATATATATTCTTCCTTTTAGCAAACTTATTTAGTGAGTGTAAGATATGATAAATCTAATATATAATCTAATAATTCAAATAGTAAATATTGAATATGTCTTATACATTATTATTCATTGTTGTTTCTTATTTTTTTAATTTATCAAATTAATTTTATATCATTTATGAAATATCTATAAAAAAAATAATTTATCAACTAACACAAAAAATAGTAATGTAAATCATAAAAAACCATAAATAAAAATAATCAAATACTCAGTTTTCGAGGATCATCTCTATTAGTTATCCAAAGATCTAAAATATCAAATCACATAGATTCTTACTCACAGCGACATGAAATCAAGGATATGAAACTTTTGTATACTTTTTAAATTAACATGTCTCATAGTCCAATATTGATATACCCTTAAGAGTAAAATAAATTTTTCTCAATTTAGTCAATAATAAATAACTAAGTTGAGAATATCAATATACCACCAAAAAATTCAATATACTTCAACATCAATCATGAGATTAAATCATATAAAAAAAGATATGTAGTTTATCATGCTAAGTCTCAAAAGAAATTTTCTGCTGAATCTTCCAATCCTATACACAAGTATCAAAAAAAGACAATAAAATAAACGTCAATTAGTTTGGAAAAAAAACTTATAAAAAAAACAAAATAGATAATTATAAATAAGCAAAACACACAAAACAATAAGGAGTAAAATAAAATATTATCATATATAATTATTTTTTAAGGATTATCATTAGTTATCACAATATTTAAAAAGTAAGAATAAAATATAACCAAAAAATAATAATCGCCTATAATACATGTTTTGGCTCCTAAGTTAATAATCAAAGAGCTTGAAAGAAAAAAGAGATACAAGGGATATAGCACGTAAAGGTCATGAAAGGCATATTATTGCTCCACAAGGGAAGAATACCAAATAATCTGCTTCATCAGAGCTTATGATGAGAAGATTTTGTGAGGACTTAAATAAATCTAGAAAATAATCTCTACTATTTATAGAGCTTTTGACCATCTCTATATAAATATCTCCCAATAATTATCTCTAAAATAACTAATCTTTGTGCAGCATGTACACTAATTTGAGAGTGTCATTTCTGTCTTTGTTGCAGCTAATATTTTCTCGACTCCTAACATGTGCAAAATAAAATGTTTCACCTCATTTAAAATGAACGAATCAGCAATGCATCAATAATTTGATTAAAAAATTATTCATCACCTAAAATATAGTTGTGAACCCAAAAAATTCATCGAGCAATAAATATAAAAATATTATACATAGAAAGTTTCTAAAATATCTCTCTTTCTAGTCTCAGCCTCGACTATAAATACTGATAGAAACTATGTGTTCAACCAAGAAAACTAAGAAAAATGAGTACTAACATATTTGGGCTAGATAATACTTTTCACTCTCAATCGAATAAGTTGAATGATTACATCTATTATATGTGTCATTTGAGGTGAGTATAGTGATATTGCAAATTCTCACAAAATTTTACATATCATACAAAATAAAAAAAAACAAATATCAACTCCACCTATTAGACTATCACATCAACACTAAAAGACAAGAATTAATCTTTAATTACTTCTCTTTCATCACTCTATTGAGTGATCCATTTGTTGAATAGTCTAGCAACCTCCGACCATTGATGAACATCCTCACTATGATAGCCCACTATGCAAAATTTTAAATTTTAAGTTTCCATAAAATAATGATTAGAATTCTAACTTCATAATAAAAATATAATAAAATAATTTGTTTGATAATGTTATGCAAACTACATACAAACTATTGCACAGATACTAAGGTTTGCAAAAAATAGAATTCTCCTTAAAACTGATTGTGGTCAAATCGGATTTGATACCAAAATAGGTACTTTGAATTCACAAATTAGGCATAAACTTTCTCCCTCGTCCATCGACGCATTAGGCATTGATGATTCATCACACACAGTGGGTATGTGTTGGTGCATTGTGGTAACAACGCCCTTCTCATCATCCATATAATGCATTTCTTGTACTTGATAATACAACACCCAACACCATGTTTACTGTACTAGTACATTGTATGTGCGCTTCACTATAAAACCCTAGGGTTTTCGCCTAACTAGGGTTTTGGCTTTGACACCATTTTGAGAAACAACCCAAAAAAAAATAAGCCAAAATAAAATATCACTCAATAATAAATGTGCCCAAACTAAGCACTTATATAAGGGACTGATCGAATTAAAATATCCAACAAATTGGGCACTCATTCCATGTTATAAAATAAACATGAAATAAAATAATAAATATTAAATAACAAAAAAACTCAAAAACTTATCTCAACCTCACAATGTCTTTTGTCTAAAATTACAACTAAAAATATTCATTATGTTCGAAGATTCTAAACACATAATTGTTTCTATCAAAATATCATTCATATATATAATCATCAAAATAAGTTTGTTATCTAAATTCACCTAAAAACATAATTCTCATAGACTATTTTAAGTCATATAAGGGCTTCCACAATATGTAAACTAGAGTTGAATACTCTGCTTGATCTTGAAAATTAAGTAGTTTCTTCGAATACACCACCTCAAAATTATTTAAAAGAAAAATATTTTTCACGTCAAATTAATATATTATTTTATGAGAAACTATAAGAGAATAATTATATTATGGAGGTTATTTTGTTCACTAAAAAAAAGTATTCTAATAAATATTTGTGATGGTCGAAGTAAACCTCCTCGCAAATAATTATACTTTCAGATGATCTACCTTACCATCAAGACAAGTCTTCGTAACAAATATCATATACAACCAATAACAAATATTCATTAACATTAAGTTATTATTTCATGTTAAAGTTTTTAGTTTTATAATTTCTTTAATATTATATTTTTCATTTTTATTATTTTGTTTGATATGATTACCTAACTTATAGCTTACCTCAATTGCATTTGTCCATTATATAAAGACGTTATTTATAGAGGATTTTTATAAGTTATTGAAATTACTTGTATTCTGTATAAATTTTAACATGGCATCTGTGAGAACCCCAGAAGATTTTAGCAAAGTAGTAGCTGGAAAAAATAATTTCATACACCATGCAGTAAATTTGCACTGAAATTGTGCAAAATTATGCAGTGTTTATGCAAGTTCTTCAGCTGGGTGTGATGTGCGGTGGTGACTGAAAAAAAAATTTGTGTTTTTATGCAGTGAACTCACACCAAAATTGCACAGTGAATGTTGGGGTTGTTGCACCATCAAATTATTACTGACATCGTGTTGTTGCACCATCAAATTATTACTGACATCGTGTTGTTGCACCAAAACCGCACAGGAGTTCCTGCAAGTTGTGCCATGAATTTGTCCAACAATTTGGTATTCATGACAATGGTTTTGTACTTTAGACATGTGATATGTGTTGGAAAGGATTGTGGTGGAAATAATTGTGGTAGACAAAATTTACACTATTAGGGTTTGTGCAATAACCCCAATTTGGTGTAGCTTGTTGTTGATTGTATATTAAATATAGCGAGGTATTATAAAAGTTGAAATAGAGACATGAATCTCGATTCAATTTATACATTTGATGAACATGATTCACTCCATATATAATTATTAAGTATTACTATCGGATAGGAGACTGAGAATTTACTCAATATTGAGTAGAGCTATCAAGTAGAACGGACAGAACGGGGTATGGTCAGAGGCAATTAAAGGTGTCAAACGAGTCAGGCGATGGGCAGGGCCTGGGACCCGGCCCAGTTCACTAGTGCCTAACCCAACATGGCACGACCTGGAACTGTGCCTCGGGCCAAATCGGGCTGCTCTTTGACATGGTTCGTGCCTTGCTAGACCAGCATGAACCATGCCTTGTGCATCGTACCATGCCTGGCAATGCATAGAATTTTAACCGTGTCGTGCCATGCAAGGACTAGGCCCAACCGATATTGCACAACACAGCTCATTTGATGTTTCTTCTTCTTCTTTTTCTTCTTCTTCTTCTTCTTACACTTATTCTTCTTGCTCTTCTTAATATTTTTTTCTACTTATTCCTCTTCATCATCATCTTCTTCTTTCTCTTCTTCTTCTTCTTCTTCTTCTTCTTCTAAGAGACATGACCTAAATTAACCATGTCTGGCCCGGAACAAGATTCAAAACCATGTATAAACAGTGATCAAGCCAACCCAAAGAATTGCTATTGGTGTGCAAAGTCATGGTCATGCACGAGGCATGGTGAGAACACATGTGTTCTCAACCTATGTGAGCCCTTTTTATATTACATAATTAATCATGAAAATATTAGAGATATCAAACAGGCCGGGCCAACACAGCCCGACCCAATTTTAGGCTGCCAAATCGAGCTACCGTGTCATGTCTGGCCCAGCATAGTTACTATATGTGTTGCACGGATATGGCTAGAGAGTGGCGTGTCCACGTGTCGGACACGTGGACACGGCGACACGGGTCGGACACGTGTCCGAGCCGCCACGTGGCGTATCGGATACGCGTTGGAGACGTATCCGACGAGTTTTTCGGAAACAATCGTTTACCTCCAGACGCGTCGTTTACCTACTGACGCGTCGTTAGAGGGTTTCGGGAGGGGGTTTCGGGGAGGGAGGATTTCGGGAGGGGGGGGGGGGGGGAGGGGGTTTCGGGAGGGATTTTCGGGAGGGGGGAAAAAAGTTTCTGGACGGGGGAGGGGGGAGGGGGGAAGGGAGAGAGGGTGTTAGAGGTTTAAATTTTTTTTAAATTAATTTAAAAAATAGAATTTTAAATTATTTTAAAATACTGTATCTTATATTATTTTAAAATACTGTATTTTAAATTATTTTAAAATACTATATTTTAAATTATTTTAAAATACTATATTTAAAATATATGTTAGAGAGAGTTAGAAGCTGTAACGGGAGGGGGCAGGGGTTAGAGGGCTTAAATATATTTTTTTTATATTTTAATTATTATTGTTTGTTTAATATATATAAAAAATATAGTAAATAAATAATTTATTTTAATTTTATTTAAACCCTCTAAATTTCTATTTATCAAAATATCTTAGCATTTTTTTTATTTATCTAAATTTCTGTTAATAGATAATATTTATATTTAATTTTTTTTTCATGCCGTGTCCTAGCCGTATCCGTATCCTAGTTTTTTGAAATTTGTCGTGTCCCCGTATCCTGCCGTGTCGTATCCCCGTGTCCGTATCCGTGTCCGTGCAACATAGGTTACTATGCCATGCCTACCATGCACGGACCCATGTCTCGAAAATCACCAGGTTCGGCCAGTTCTGGTCGAACAAAACCCTAATTTTTTTTAAATTAGGATTTCGGTGGCGCACCACGTGCCGCCGCGTGTTTTCAACCTTTTGGAGCTCGACTAGCCTCGCTTATTAGGCATCGGCTTGTATTGACCACGTTCAATATGTGATTACGTGTTGCGCCCATGTTCCGGCACGGCACGATGGGCTGGGGCACGGCACTATAACATGTCGTGCATGCCAGGAGAACGGCACTGTAGCGTGTCATGCCGGGCACAGGGGCATGAGGGCAAGGCACTATAGTATGTCGTGCCCATGCCAGCTGGGCCAGCCCACCCATTTTACACCTCTAGAACTAGCACATCTGCCCATGTGGGCCCCATTTTCACTAGGGTGACCAACCCAAGCTAGCATGTAGCAAACCCAAGCCAGGGTGGGATTGAGGCATGTCAAGTAGACAGCCTAGCACTCAGGTCACACTGAGTTAAGCTCACACCAATCCAACCATGCACGGCCTGACATGAACCAAACAGCCTATAGGCCAATAGGTTATGATTGATTGTCCCTTTTTATTGGTGTATCAGTGCAACACAACCTATTGAACACCTCTAGTTACAAATAGAAATAAATATCTTTAATTTTATATATCATATATTTTATAAATCTAATCTCTAATATTTGAAATTTAAAAAAAATGTGTATCTTGCAGAAGTTAATAGTACTTGCAACCACAATTTCATTATTCACCATATCAAACACAATTGCTAATTACAAAAATAATTATTTATGCAAAAAAAAATTTTAAATAACAAAATAAAAATTTTGATATTATAGAAAAAAAATTGAGCAGATAGAGAAAATTACAATTTGAGTATAAAAACTATAAAGATAATTAACTTTTTTATAAATTTTTAAAAAATTAAATTAATATTTTTAAAATTTTTCTTTAACTTTTCTAGACATATTGCTTCTATCTGTTGGATTCTGCCTAGCCGGTTGGAGACAAAATCTAACATAGGCTTTTTTTTCTTAAAAAAGGTATGTTGCACACAAGCTCATGCATGCCATGTCAATGGTGAATATGACAATTGACTTGATGTCGCAATAATTCTATTGAGATATAACCTATAAAATATTATCATAAATAAAAATATAGTCTTTTTAAAATGACATAGAGTTGTCTCGGAATAGGCCTGAACTGGCCCATTTCATTTTAAAAAAAAAGGTACATCAATTACATGCATCCTATCTGAAAACCCTAAAAAAATTTAGACGCGTGTAGTTCACATGTCTAGTTAGGTTGAGTTTTGTCCAAGTCAAATCCAAGAGCAAGACACGATCTAAGTAGTTTTTTCACCAGAGAATATTTCGGACTGCATGGCCAGACCATTTAAATCATGTTGTGTTGAGTAAATTTTCAACAAGTAAGCCACCCAACAACTTTAGACACGTTTGAGGCACAACTCTAACCCTGCCAGGTCATGTTGAGTCATCATTTATAAGTCATGTCATGGTTCGGACCCAGGCCACAAAACCCATTTGCCACTTTTAGCCACAATGTATATGATGGTGTGTAATGTAGCATGCATGTAAATGTGTACTATGTTGGTACAATGCATGTACTCTCTCTCTAGGGTTTTGAACCCGTACATTCCCTACGAATTATTCCTCCAAGGATTTTGGTTCCAATATCATGTCACATTCTAATCCAAAAAAAAATCAAAAAACTCAATATAACTCAATATGAATTGTATATAAGAGAAGCCCTTACACGATATATCATTCAGATTGCGGCAAGAAACTGGTTAGGTGCTTCAATACATAATGTAAAAGTAAAAGAAAAATAAAAAATAAAAAACAAAACTATAAACTATAAATAGTAATATTTCATTAAATATATATGCTCACTTTATTGAACTTAGGAGTAAGATTTAAAAATAATAATAATAATAATAATAATTAAGCTACAAATTAAATTGTTCAGAGCATTGCTTGACCTCAATATAAGAACAATGTGAAAATTCAAGCATAGTTATAAATTTGAGAAAAAAAAAAGAAAACAAAAAGGAGAAAATGAGAGAGAAGAAAAAAATTATATTTTAATTAATTCTAAAATCTGAAAATCATAATAAAATATATATAATAAAATTAAGACAACTCACGTATTAGCTTTTCATATACAAATTAAAATAAAAAATAAATAAAATAAACCATCAAACAAAATTAAATCTCAACATCTCCTTTCAAGTTGGTTTGTACATGTAATAAATACATAGCTTTAAATATATAATGACACGTACAATCCTCTAAGCACATTGACGATGATGCATGAATTCAAATCATTATACAAGAAACTCTACCAAAAATGGTTAATCCATTGAAACTCAATGACAATCATTATTATGGCCATGTACTTTGTCTTTGCATGAGATCTAAAAATAATAATATCACTTATTTTTCCATAAGTCAAACTTATTACTAAGGAAAATACAAAATTTATTGGTGGATCATCTCTATATAATCACTAGAGTCCATCTAAAATTTGAGTATGCATCTATCCGGTATACCTCGGATCTCTGATCAAAATTTCATATCATATAGCTCACTTCATATATGTGAAAACCTTAAGACATATATTTGTACAAGTCTATCTAAAGAAATTTAAATAAAAATTAACTTTATTAATAGTATAAGTAATATTCAGTCTAGTAACTATTAGACAGTTTAAATAAGATATTCTTATATCTAAAATAGTCATCTGAAATACTAGTATTTGTGTACAAATTTACGCTCAAATCAAGTGGTAGCTCAACCAGGATACATTCCATCATACTAAGAATAAATAAAATATCTAAAACATATTAAATAATATAAAAAAGAATTATATCTCTTAAGTAAGCAACCTCAAAACTCATAAAAAACCTAATATCTTAATGTTTTTGTCTGAAACTTAATTTATAATAATTTCAATTGAGATATATTTAATTGATTATCATTTATAATATGAGTATTATCATATTATATATATTAACATCACATAATGTCCTACTAATTTAAGTTGATAGAAACAAAAATAATTTATTATATATTTTTTAAAGCCAAAAATCATGAGTGCTGGAGAGAACATAATGAAACATTTTTGAGAGATTATTTCAGGTCATAAAGAACCTTTCACAACTTATACACCATATGCATGCTCTTAGAAACAATAAAATTTTAAGGTTGCTCCATAAATAGTTATTTATTAAAATAATCTTGAAAAAATTTATTTATCATGTTCAACTAATATACCATCTACCTAGAAGAAACAAAAAAATAATGATCATTATTACATGAGAAAATACATCTTTATAATTCACACTATAAATCTATATAAATCCCAAGATTATTAACATGATTTTAAGTCGATAAACCTAGACTTCACCATTTACACTCACTTGCATCTCACTATAAGCTTGCTTGAAGGACTTGAAACAATATCTCAAATATGATTCGAAGAGATTTTCCTCAATTAATCTAACATAATTTGTCATCATTTTAGCTAATTAATTATCTTAGAAATAATATCATATATCATTTAGTTATCAAAAAAATAAAAAAAAAAAACTAAAATATATTATATAAAAATGGAAGAAAAAAAGAATTGGTGACAATAGATACTAGATGGAACACAAAAGAACGAATTGACTTCTTCCTTAAAGTATTTGGATAGACTAAGTAAATACTCTAAATTTGACCAACTGACATGATCAGGAACTTGGCTAGAGATAGTTATGGATATATCCATCTAATAAAATATTTTTAGGTTTAGATCATTAAATCTCTCAATTTTTACCTCCCCTTTCTAGAAATATACATATATTATATCATATTGATCACTTAAATTAAGGTCTTCCACCTAGCATTCATCTCAAATTTAGACTTGTACTCAAAAAATAACACATTCACACTTGTAATAACTCTCTTTGCCTCTGATAAATAATATAGTAATCCTTTTGAATACTAGCGTATCCTCGAAATTAATACTCGAAGGAAAAAACAATCATTTATTTTCTACAAAAAAATTACAACTAAAAAACATAAATAGAATGAGAAAGAATTAATATCCTAGAAACAAAAGGCAATATGATATACCATCTAATATGTTAAAAATATATATTCAATTGATTAAGAAGTAAATGATTTATATGTTTCTCTGCAAAAATAACTAAGGATGCTTCTATGTAATAAAATTATCTTAGCCATTTTAATCAAAAATCAATTATTTTTTTTCACATATCCTATTCTCTGCAGGAACACTTGAACAAGATAATTGATGAATTATCTTATTATCTTCAAAGAAACAAAAAAAATGAAGAAGAAATATATTAAAAAATAATATCATTTAACACAATTTTAATGTTACAATAAAAGTACATTTCTACCATTTCAAAATTGGTATAAAAACAAAAAAGATTAAAGATATTTATTTAAAATCAAATAATTATATACTGTGTTGCACGGATACGCCTAGGAACTGCCGTGTCCACATGTCCAACGCGTGGATACGGCGACACAGGTCGGACACGCGTCGGATACGTGTCCGATAGGCCACGTGGGGGGAGTGGGTTTTGGAATCTGTATCGGAAGGGGAAGAGTTCGAAAATCAGGTGAGGGAGGGGAGGGGAGGGGGAAGGGGTTTCGGGAGGGGGGGCGGAAGGGGATTTCGGGAGGGGGGGGGGAGGTGTTTTCGGGAGGGGGGGGGAGGGGGTTTCGGGAGGGGGGTTCGGGAGGGGGGTTCGGGAGGGGGGTTCGGGAGGGGGGTTCGGGAGGGGGGGGAAAGGTTCGGGAGGGGGGGAAAGGTTCAGGAGGGGGCGAAGGTTCGAGAGGGGGAGGGTGTTAGAGGGTTTATATTTTTTTTTACATTATTTTAAAATACAGAATTTTAAATTATTTTAAAATACAGTATTTTTAATTATTTTAAAATACAGTATTTTTAATTATTTTAAAATACCTAATATTTATAATTAATAATTTTTATTTTTAATTTTTTTTTTTTTTATCATGACGTATCCTAGCCGTATACGTATCCTAGTTTTTTAGAATTTGCCGTGTCCCCATATCTTGTCGTGTCGTATCCTCGTGTCCGTGCAACATAGATTATATATATCTAGCACAAATATCAACAAAACAAATAAAATTCTCAAACTATCATGTATCATCCTATAATTTCCACAGATGACTAAATGAAAAAGATAGAATATGCATCTCTTGACGTTCTCCTAACATGTTGAATAGAAAGTTCAAGTATGCTTTTTGAATTGAAATGTCGGATGTTTAATAAAAGTTGCTTAATTGAAGTTTGGCTCTAGAGTTATCTACTTATCCAATTATGAATATCCAAGCTAAGAGAGAATAATCAGTGGATCAATGATCAATAGTAAAGGACCTATAAAACCCCAGTAAATAAACAAAACAAGTACAATCAATGTGACTCAATGCACAACTAAGTCATTCATAGGGTCGGTCAATCTAGAAGAGAAACTCAACAAAAAAATAAAATATATCACAATTCAATTATTTAGTAAAATAATTAAATTAATAATAAATTATAAAAAAATTTCAGGTGCAATAATAATGAATATCAAACAAAAATATTTATAATTAACATTGTTATGTGATATTGTTCATATAACAATGTCATTAAATATAATAATATCAAATACTACAGAGTACAGACTTCACAAAAAAAATAAAAAGGATATAATTACCTATTATATAGATGTTGACTCTTAGATATATTACACAAAAATACGAAGTAAGGTGATGAAAAATAAGAACCATAGAAATATTGTTGTCTTAGAGATAGCAGTGACCAAAAAAATAAGTTTAAAATATATGTTCAATAAATATAATAAGAGCAATATGCATTCTCAGATGATTCAAACAAAGTTGATATATAGCCTATTGTATAGCCTATGAAAATCATAACATCCTATGTAAGTCAAGGGCATAATATACAACACATCCCTTTAGTTTGTTTCAAGCACTCACAAAAAAAAAAATTAGGTCATTACTCACTTCCTCCTTAGAGTATTCCTATCATCTCTCATACTACTACCATGTAGAGAAGTCATTGTCATAATCTAGTTGATCATCCAAACTATGCTGGATTTTAGTGTGGTTATATAGACACAAAAGTTGCTCTCTAATAAATTTTCAAGAAAACTAAAAATATCAACTTATTAAGGATTTGAATCCTCGAAAGGTATATTGCTCCCTCAACAAACACAAACATAAATATTAAGAATATCGTCAATCAATTTAGTCAACAAAGTCAAATCTATCCACAGATGTACCATCTTCTCAATTTTGTTTGGTGAAAAATCATCAAACAAACTCGATTATGTAAGAATAAAGTTCTAGGTATTTTATCGACTTCTTGGGATTTTTTTATTTCTTGTGAATTGTAATGATGATTAATGAGATTAGAATTCATGTGGATTTTGAACACTAAAATCTTATTGGTAGATTTAGAAATATGACTAAGTATACAAAATGCTTGAAATATGATACAGAAGATATATGAATTAAGATTTCTTTGATTACTGATTTTAAGATATTGAAAAAATAAATTAATAGTAATAAGGGAGGAAAATAGGAAAAACTACAAATATAATAATAAAAATGATATTACTGATTTTGTAGATTTAGGGGAAGTAAAGAGTAAGAATTTAATATTATAAATATTTTGTTATCTAAGTATCTTTTATTAATGTTTTGCATTTATATATTCAATTATTGATAATATTATACTTTATTTTAAAAACTTTGTATTTGGATAAGCATTATCACTCATAATACTTTGTTTTTATATTGAGTTCATTATTATTTTTTGTTGATGGCTTTAGAAATGATATTAAACATAGAAAATACATAGAACATATTAGAGAAGAAATTAAAGAATATATAAGTGGAAAAGAACATAAAAAAAATACATGAATTTGATTAGCCAAAATATGAATTAAAATATTTTTGACGACCAAGATTAAGATTTAAATGAAAAAAAAAATAATAGAATAAATATTACCAATATCTTTAGTTGAGATAATAACCAGAGAAGAAAATGAAAAATACTATAAATATAATGATAGAAATGAGATAGATAATTATTCATGATGGTTATTATGGATATTAACAAAGTTTCCATACTGTATTATGAAGACTTTGTTGATTGGATATAAATTTTGAATAATATTAAATGGTATTATATATAATTTTATATATATATATATATATGATGTACATTACTTCATTAAAGATCATACCTTAGGTATACCATACACCTTAGGCTTCGAAAGGATATTACGCCATCATGGGTGGACGTGCCTTTTAAAACTATGAATCATATTCGGATCAATCAACTAACATAAATGAACAATAAAATAAGTATCAATCACCAAATAATGATTTGATCCAGCTTTGAGTGACACACCCAACAAGTGTCTCGCATATACTTGACCCAATAAATAAATCCTCACCAAAATAACTCATAATCAATATGTGTTCGTCTTCAATTTTCATTGATTTATTTAAAAAATATCATACTAATTATAGTTATCTTTTTCATCAAAAGACCACCCACAAAAAATTGATTTATAAAAAAATTTAAAAATTTGATGCACAATACACTATTCTAAACACGAAGACACCAAAACCAAATCAAAGCATCAGATTTTTAAATATAAAATTTGAAACATGCACCATACACTGTCATTATTTTTTTAGAGGTCTTAAATAGGTCGGACAGCCCAAGCCCGGCCTAACTCGGTCATGCCTGTCCGAGCACGGAAATGCCCGTGTCGGGCCTGATCACGGCACATCTCATGTTGTGACGTGGCTAGGCCAACCGGGCCACGTGCAAGGCTAGGCACGGCCTGGTAGAATGGCCCATGGGCACAATATCTCGGCTCGAGTCGAGCGGTGCCCCGATCCAGCCTCATACCCCCGACCCAAAGCCGCCACCCGACAAACCGAATATTTCCGTGGAGCCCATAACCCGACCAATGGTCTCTTTCCACAACCCCCACCCCCCCCCCCCCCCCCCCCCCCCCCCCCCCCCCCCCCTCATTTTAAAATTTATATTTTCAAAACATAAATGTCACTCTCTCTCTAATTTTATCTTTCGGGTTCTTGATTTTGGTTTCAGACTTTTAGCTTTTGGCATTTTACTTTTCGAGACACAAGTGTGATGTGGTGTGGATTATGGTATGCGTGATGTACGAACATAAAAAAGTAAAAATTTATGCATTACGGTTTAAAGGTATTTTTTTATTAATTAATTTTTTAAGTTTTAAAATTTTAAATTTAAAATATTCTCTCTCTAGTTTGTTTCTCTCTCTCTCTCTCTCTCTCTCTCTCTCTCTCTCTTAATCCTAACTCTTAAATAGAACCTAAAAAATAAAAAATAAAAAAATGATAAATAATAAATTTAATAAAGAAAATTAAATTAATTATAATTTAAATAATAAAAATCATATTGAAAGATCCGAGACTGCCAAAACTTTAGAATCTCCAATCACCTCGACCCAAACATCTAAAAAATAAAAAATTAAAATTTTAGTAATTTAGACTCATTTTAATATAATAAAAAAAATATTAGGAGTACAAAAAAAAAATTAACACACTACAAATATTATAAAAAAATATTAATATAAAAGAATTCGTGTAGGACTGGACATATTAAGAAGCATGTCAAACTATGCATCAAAAAACATGATGTATTTGATTCAAGGAAAACTCAACTGAGTGATGAATTTTTTTAGGAAAGATCCAGTTCAGTCTCAAAATTTATTCCTTTAATATATCGCAACGAGTTGGTGGGAAAAAATATGATCAAATTGATCATTACGATTAGTCTTTTGATTAAATTTTTAGAGAATCATAGCATAGTCAGTATCATGCAGACATATTTTAATCTTGCATATCATAGGATTCTCAAAGTTCACATTTAATATTAACATTCTTAAATAATAAAAATTAAAAAAACAAATAGTAATTAATGAATTTAAGAAAAATAGTTGAGTAATATCGATGACGTCTAATATATGGACTAGTCATGAGGATTCATTTTATGCATATCTCACCATCAACTATATAGATTTTAAATAGATACTAAATAAAAATATTTTAGGATTATCTGAGATTCTTCATCTTCATAATAGCTCGAGTATTTTTGAGTGTATGATTAAAATCTTTAAAGAATATAAAATACAAAATAAAAAATTTAATATCACATTCAATAATATATCTAATAATGGAGTAGCAATTAACATATTTGTTAGGAATATTAGAGATGAATCATTGAGAGAAATTTTTCACATTAGATCATGTGTCACATTATTTACCTAATAGTACAAGCAAGGAAGAATATGTGTGTCACCGCTTTAGAAAACATAAGTAACTCACTAAGACAACAATAGTTCAATAGTCTTTGTTCGTCTGTAAGTCTTGAGAAGAAGAAATTTTACTCGGATGTGAGACGCTGTTGAAATTACACATACCTAATATTTGAATCATGTATATTATATGAACATGTAATATCTGACCACGTGAATAATAAGAGTAACGAACTTCTAAGAAACACGGACACGGACATGGGGATACATCACGGCAGGATACGGGGACATGACAAATTCTAAAAAACTAGGATACGGATACGGCTAGGATACGGCATGATAAAAAAAATAAAATTAAAAATAAAAATTATTTTTTTATAAATATTAGGTATTTTATTATATAAAATAAATATATATTGTTTATTTTATAAAATAAAAATATTGTATTTTATTTTATTTTATAAGATAATATTTATAATTATTTTATTTTATAAAATAATATTTTATAATTATATTATATAAACATATATTTTTTTTATTAAAAAAAATATTTTATTTTATTTTATAAAAATATTTTATTTTATGCAACATCCCCACACAAATACGCCCGCCCCTGCCTCCCCCTCAAATCACGCCCGCCCCTGCCTCTCCCCTCAAATTGCTTCGCCCCTGCCTCTCCCCTCAAATCGCACCGCCCCTGCCTCTCCCCTCAAATCGCGCCGCCCCTACCTCTCCCGTTAAATCGCACCGCCCCTTCCTCTCCCCTCAAATCACGCCGCCCCTACCTCTCCCATTAAATCGCACCACCCCTTCCTCTCCCATCAAATCGTGCCCGCTCCTGCCTCTCCCTCAAATCGCGCCCACTCTTGCCTCTCCCTCAAATCGGACCGACTCCCTGCCTCCCCCTCAAATTGCGCCCACCCACTGCCGGTGGCCAACGTCGCCCATGCGGCGACGTTGGCCACCCGACATCGTCGGACGTCGGGCACTATCGACATGGATACGGCTGCCGACGCAACCATCAGTGTAGGGAGCCGTGTCCGTGCTTCCTTGACGAACTTATTATTGATGATACTGGCTGGGCTACAAAATTTCATATAAAATTCCTAAATATTTGTTATGACACAATTAACATGTATTCGTCAGTTATACTCTCACAACTTATATTGTACCCAGTTGCATATACAATATTAGTAGCATGTTTAGGAAGTATCGAGATAACCCGACACTTAGCGATATGATTGTAGAGATGAAAACCAAATACTTAAATTACCGGTCCACCATTTCATCTTTTTATTGCCTGGCTGTCTGTATGTACCCTAAAATTAAAGTGGAAATAGTAGAAAATATTTTGACGTATATTTCCTCATGCATGAACTAGAAAGGCTCACCTAAAAAATTTAATCACGAGAGATTGGCTGAGCTATTTACATACTACGATACTAGATATGGTGATAGTAATAATGAGGCTCTCAGTACGGACATGAATACAATATTCGAAGATTATGACTTTTTCATTCGGATAGTGAAGAAAAAATGGTAAGAAAGATCATCGAATGGGAGCGAATTGTCTTGATACTTATATATCGATTACAGCTCAATCCTACCACATTCTGATACTAAAAATCTTAATATATTACAGTATTAGAAATCATACGAGTTCACTTATTCCGTGCTATCTAAGATGACACGAGATCTACTGTCTCCTCCAGTATCTAGTGTAGCATCGGAGTCTACTTTTTCTGTTACAGTAAATATTATTTCGGATATGAGATCGAGATTACGACTGATTATTATTGAGATTTTAGCTTACAATATGGATTGGTAATATTAAAGCTTGGACATCCAAGATTGTGCTGGGACTACAACAAAAAAGAAGGAATTGATTACTGATAATATATCGTATGATATTGATATTGAGAATGATTTAATGATTGATGACGTTGATGATTAACGTATTAAGACAATGATATCTAATATTGGATTTTAATTTACCCATTTATATTATATTTTGATTTATTTATTTTTTATTTGTGATATTACTTTGAGTTGTATATTAATACTTAAATATTATTTTTTTGAATTTTTATTTTGTATTAGTTTTTATTCATATTTAAATTTTAATATTTTATTAATTCATACATTAATACATATTTAGTTTTAAAATTTTAGTTGTTTATTATAATAAAAAACTTATATTTTATTATATTTAATAAAATAAAAATAAAAAATAAATTATTTATTTAAAATTAACTATTAACTATTAACATTAACTAAAAACTCTTAAAGTATATAATTAAATAATTATAAGTTAATTTTTAAAATTTAAATTTTATATTTTTTAAAATATTTAATATTCTGAATTAAAAAATTAAAATATTTTAAAAATTAAAACCCGGCCCAGACGAGCCAAGACTGGCCTGTCATGCCCGACCCGGCAAATTTGGGCCGTGCTAAGCCTGATAAAACCATGTCGGGCCAGGCACATCATAGTGGCCCATTTGGGCCACCTAAAACCGGGCCTGTCGAGGCCAGGCCAACCTATTTGACACCTCTAATTTTTTTATGTACCAGCATATTGCACCACTGCACTGTCCCAGCACCATCATACAAACCATTATAGGAACTACCATCAGCACGATCACTAACTCAATGAACCACCAGTAAACCACTGTCGCACATTCATTGGCCTAGCCAAGTCACCATGGAAAGAAGAAACATTCAAAAACTCGCTTTCAGTTCCACAAAACAAAGACACAGCCATTATATACATCAAATGCTCATGCACAATGTGACATGCATTAGAACATCACCATTCATCACCTACCTTTGGCCATCAGAACATCTCTAATACCATGTTCGAATTTGGAAAAGTTAGGGTTTCAGGAAATAGGAGAGAGGAATAATGGGAGACGGGAGATGAGAAAAAAAGGGAAAAAAAACCTATATTTTCATTAACTCTAAAATCCAAAGATCATAATAATATATGCATTTGCATGTCAGAAGCTCTTATACAAACTAAAATAAAAAAATGAATTAAATAAGCTAACAAACAAAAATAAACATCAGCATCCAGAAACATTCATATGCATTTGCTTGCAAATCCAGCATAAATCATGACCATATGTTTTATACTTTTTCGTGATCATGCAGAAATTGTGGTAGAAAATATCAAAATGCATCTATAAATATTTGTGAGGTTCATTTCAAATCATCATTTCACTTTCCTGGACAAAAAAAAAAACATACTTGATGAACTCGTTCACACAGATATCATACCTCTGTCAATGGAATATCTATGTTCCCTTTTCCCACATTTTTTATGTGGCTCGTGAACACCAAATATTTCAGAGAACCGTAATATGACGATACCATCTTCAACACATAGAATAGGCAGTTTCATGGAACTAGAACCATCCTCAGGATCTCTCGAACCAGCATCCTGTTCAAAATGGCAAACAGATAATAGTGAAAAACCATGCAAATTACAAACCCCTTTACCACAACTTTGCAAATCTGAATAACAGGATTGTGGAACGGGAAAACTATTTGAATGGAATTTATTAATTTTTACTATTTTTTGAGAAAACAAAATGATTTTAACAGGTGAGCTTAATGTAGAAGCATAGAACAGGATTACCAAATATTCACATTTGCAAATATCTTATTTTCACATTAGCAAAATACCATGAGAGTCACCCCTCTCCAATATTTTCTATATTCTAACAAGTATGAATTATAGTTTACGCACATGGTTGAGATCTGACTTTATGATTGAATTCAAGTTCAAAAATGTCATCTGGCTTATGATCAAAAAAGAATTATTTCACCATGAATCCAAATGCATACCAGAATTAAACACCATAAATCAAGAACATGGGTTAGGTTTGGAGAAAATTATGTTTAAATAAGAAATTCAAAATTTTTTTATGTTTCAGAAACCCAAGATTTTGGATTTCACACATGATAGATATACCAAACCTTAAAATACTTGAGTTTTTGTACACTCTGCTTTCTCCTCCAAAGAATAATTCTATCCTCGTCACATCAGTATGGCATGTAATAACAATAAAAAAAAACAAAAAAAAAACCTTTATATATATATATATATATATATATTATGTCGTGTATGTGTGCGTGTGTGTTTGTTCCGATATGAATAATTCTTTTTTGAAATATAATTCATACTTGAGATAACTTGTGCTTATGTGGAAATCAAGTAGGAGAAAAGAGAGAGAAAAAAATTACAAAATATTATAAATGAAAAAAAGTTATTTTTTAAGTATAACATCGTTCATTATATGATTTGAGATAGCTCACATATTAAGTACTTACAAATATTTAAAAAAAAAGTAAACAATAAAGAATAAAATAAAAATCAAATTTCGACGTACTTTTCAAGCTCGTACACACATGTCACAAACATTCGGTTTAGAAATGATGAAAACAACGTGTGTTCCTTTAAAAGACTTCGTAAAAATGTTGATAACATATATTCATGTCTATGAAAATCTAAGAAATAACTAAATATATTAATAACGTATTTAATAACTGGCCTACTCTTTGTTAGATAGTTAAATTTTTCTATAATTCTCCTATATTTGATGAAATTATATGAAAAATAAATATTTGTACTCATATTTAAGCTTACATCAAGTGATAAGTCAACAAATATATATCCCAACATACCAAAATTAGAGAAAATATTAAAAATGAATCTCTTTTGATAAAATAAACTTGTACCTCCAAAGCATATAATTTTAATACCTAAAAAATACCTAAGAAATCCTAAATCATGCGTCTGAAATACAATATATAGAAATAGTTTCAATTGAAATATAATCAAATGATGATCTCATTTTATCAGCATATCATTCACATATATTACTAACATCACATATTAATAGCCTAATCCATACATAAAAAAATACAAACAGACTGACATATATTTCCTAAGAACAATGTTGATAATTACAGAAAAAACACACCCTATAATACTATTTTAGATCATAAAGGATCTTATGTAATATACATATCATATCTAAAAATTCTAAAAATAGTGAATCCAAGTGGATGCTGTATATATTTTTTTTTTTCAGAATCATATAAAATATTTATATTACATTTTGATGATACATTGTCCACATGTATGATGCAACAATAGAAACTAATAATCTAATGATTATTGTTTTCCAAAAGAAAAAAAGAAATCTACTAGTTAACATCATAAGTTTATATAAATTTCTTCGTTGTAAATTTAACATTGAGCAGATCTACATTCCCAACATATCTTTGTCTCATCTTCATTATGTGGACTCATATGCATACCATTATAAATTTTTCTAAAAATGTTGAAACAAGATTCTAAGTATGATTAGATGGTGGTGGACCCACATCTAGTATATAACTTTAGGTGGTGGACCCACATCTAGTATATAACTTTAGGTGGTGGACCCACATCTTATATATACCTTTAGGTGGTGGACGATCAAGTCTTTCAACCATCATTACCCTCGCCTATTAGGACCCACATCTTATGTTCAATAGCAGGCTCACAATAGCTTCCTGTAGCTAGTGTGACGCCCTAGGATAGGTGTCACTACTCCCTCAATGTCATTCATGCTAACTAGACATAGATATACATTTATTACTATGATATCCAAATATGCATTATCTTAGATCAAGTCCTTAAAAAATTATTTTTCCTCGAAAAATATCATATTGACACTTATAATAATCATCATAGACTATGACAAGTAATATGTATATACTTTTGATATTAAAGTATCCAAAGATAACATATTTGATGACACACATTATCGTCTCTTTGTATGTTGAGAGATATTGAACAAAATAAATATTTTAAAAAATATTAAAATATTTATACTCATTGTCATTGAAAAGCCTTTCATGAGAATAAAAATTGACATGACATACTATTCAAACAAATAAAAAATAATATCCAATTAATTAAGAAGTTGATTAAAATTATTTATCTACAAAAATTTTGACACACACTTATATAGTATAATTGTTCTTGTCGATTCTTCTTCTCAATTAACTCATTTTGTGCATGTATTTACTAAGGATATTTGATGAATCATGTCATCCTCCTCAAAAAATATGAAAATAAATAAGAATTATATTATAATCTATTCTTTTTCTCAACTAACACATTTTGTGCATTAGTATCCACAAATAATATTTCAACTAAATATCAATTCTTTCTCTCAACTAACTCATTTTGTGCATGAGTATCCATAAAGGATATCTGATGATTCATATCATCCTACTAAAAATAAAATTGATGAAAATTAAATTGTAAAATAATATCACTTCTTAATATATTAGAAAAAATAAAAATTTTTTATTAAATATTAACAATTATGTATATTACATATAACCATCAATAAAAATAATAAAATATCTCAAGACATTATATATAATCGTTCAACATGATACTCAAATGTCTAAGTAAATCATATGAAATGAGTCTCTACTAGTACCCCATTGATGTGTCAAATAGGAAACTATTGTATGTTTTTCTAACTGACACGAAGGATATCTAATGAATCATATTGTCCTCCTTAAAAAATATAAAATTAATGAGAATTATATTTTAATCGATTCTTCCTCTAAACTAATTCATTTGGTGCATAAGTATCTAATCTACTAAGGATATCTTTACTAAATATTAATTCTTTCTTTCAACTAGCTCATTTTGTACATGAGTATCCACAAAGGATATCTAATGAATCATATCATCCTACTAAAAATAAAAATTATATTCTAGAACATAATTACTTCTTAACATCTTAGAAAAAAATTAAAATCTTTTATTAAATATTAACAGTCAAGTATATCTAGTACAATCATAAATAAATATAATAAAATATATCAAGGCATCATATGTAATCATTCTACATAATACTCAAATGTCTGAGTAAATTAGATGAAATTAATCTCTTCTAATATCCCCTTGATGTGTCAAATAGGAAGTTATTATATATTTTTTTAACTAATGCATATCATAATTAATCGATATCACTCTCAATATGCTCGACTCTAAAATCTTTAATTTATTTTATGATGAATATTTTAGTTGTCAGTATATAACTAGTATATCAATAATAAATAAAAATATCAAATACAATGTTTACTAATCCTGTATAAAAACACCAAAACAAAACAAAATATAATAATATTATTATTAAATAAAATAACTAATAAAAAAATTATGATAAAATTTTTGATACATATAGAATGTGTTAAAAAAATATTCAATATGTACATTGTTTTGCCTTTTGACCGACACAATAGTATCATTTGCCACAACAATAATAGAAGCTTCCAGACTCTCAAATAAATTAAAGAATATAATTACATATAACATGACTATAATTACATATAATTACAAATATTTTTATCATTTTTGTTATTCTAGTAAACAAAAATGATAAAAATATTATTTGTCTAACACTAATAGAATATTAGTGAGTAATAACTTCATATTTTTTTATTATAAAAAAATTTTCAAAGAGACAAAAAATAATAGTTCAAAAGTATATAAATATATATTTTTTTATTTATTTATTTATTACATTTCTTTACTTGTCTATAATCTCATTGGGTCTTACGTTATGAGAGAAAATCTCTCTTCTACATATAAACATGTTAGCTCACATTATGATGATACTCATACTATGTCATCGTATGTACAAATAAATATATAATAGATTGTTTCTAAATGATAAAGTTTACATGGAAAAAAAATCTCTCTTTGATCCAGACAATCTGAAGCTCATGAATCTACTCAGCTCTCAGCTCATGATGAGTTAGGGACAGATAAATTTGACTGCTTATACTTAGAATTTATACTAAAAAAATAAGACATACATAATTTATTCATAGAAAAAGAATCTCTAGAAAAACCATAAAACTCTCTGACAATTATACTCAACACCTTATTTTATAGATATTATAGTACTCATGTGTTCTCTCTTCTTTAAAATTTTTTATTACTTCTCTTAATGATTATAAAATACGAAGATCTAATTATGATACTTTATCTTACCCAATATACCATCATATCAAATTGAAAAAAATAATTATTTTTTGCTCTAATAGGACCTAAGAACTAGTACATTGACCTATTATAATATATATTATTTGTTGTAGATGTATATTCACTATAAAGCTAAGATAAAAAAATTGATGGATTACCTTAAATAGAGACTTATTGTGAAAGAATTAATTTAGCTATTTAGTATGGATTACTATAATATTTTCTCTTTAATAACTAAGATGATAGCAATATGAGTTTTTGCATCATTAAAAAAATCTCACAAATAAAAGATAAATATAAATATAAATATGTGTGTGTGTGTGTAAATATATTTATATATTTATATATTTATATATTTATCTATTTATGTATTTTTATTTATTTATCTAATACATTTCTTTACATGTCTGAAATCTAATTGGATCTTCCATTACAAGGCATAATCACATCTCTGCAAAATCTAAACATGTCAGCACACATTATGATGGTACTCATACCAAGTCATCATATGGTAAAGTTCATATTGAAAAGAAATCTCTCTTAGATCGAAACAATCTAATAGCTCATGAATCTACTCAACTCTCAGCTCAGGACAAGATGGGGACAGATAAATTTAATTACTCATAACTTAGTCTACTAGAAATATAAAACATACATAATTTATTCATAGAAAAAAAATCTCTATAAAAACCATAAATGTTACAAATTATACTCAATACCATATTTTATAGATATTATAATACTCGTGTGTTCTTTTTTCTTTGATATTTTTTATTTCTTCTATTAAAGATTATAAAATACCAAGGTCTTAATATGATGTTTTTTCTTACCTAATATAGAGTCATATCAAATTGAAAAAGATAAATATTATTATTCTCTAATAAAACCTAAGAACGAATACATTGACCTATGAGAATATATTTTATTTATTGTAGGTAGGTATTCTCAATGAAAACTAACAAAAATAAAACAATAGATTACCTTAAAAAAAACTTATTATAAAAAAATTAATTTAGACATTTAGTATGAATTACTATGAAACTTTCTCTTTAGTAACTAAAATAACATCCTATTGAATTCTTATATCATTAGATATATCTCACAAATATAAGATACACTAACTAAACATAAAAAAGTTTTATATCTTCATTTTGATCTTAAGAAAGTCTTGTTGCAAGAGAATTAACTCAGATATTTGATATAATTATCATAATACCTTCTCTCTAATGATCAATATGACATCAGTAAACATTCTTATATAATTGGAAGTAACTCACAAATACAAAACACAACTAAAAGTAAATAATATCTTTTTTTATTATAATTTTAAGAAAGAGATGTATATGAAGAAATCACTTATATTTAAAGCAATATAGTCGAATTCAATTTAAGTCATTTTTGGTGCTCGATTGTGTTGGGGATTGGCAAGACCCTAACCGACATGACATGATTCAGCATGACCAAGGTAGCAGGCGAGCTAACGGGCAATGTTGAGCTGTCATTTTTAGGAACCATGTTGTGTCAAGCACAACATAATGACATGTATGAGCCTCAAAATATAGGTCATGTCGACCCGAAAAAGCTTGTTTGACATTTTTAGAAATCATCCAGCTCAACAAATATATTTAATCATAATTTCAAACAAATGAACTTTAAAGACCTAGATATTTTTTTGAATACAAGTTGTTTACCTAGAAAAGGTATTGTGATTATTACAAAATATATAAGATTAATACTCTCATAGAGATTAGTCTATTTTTGTTATACTATAGTAGATACTATAATTGAACAATCTATTCATTTCTTATCCAACATAAATTTTGCAATTAACTTTATTAAAAATAAAAGAATCATAAGAAAAACTAACTAATTAGTTATCATCAAACTAAATATAATTTATGCACTAATTATAATTAATTATTTCAAAGAATCATTGATAGATATAATTAGTTAAACATTCAAATTCAAATTAACACAAGTTTCCAATGAAATTAGACACTAAAAATTTTTATATTTTTCTTGAATACAATTTTACCACCTAAAAAATAAGAAATAAATTATTTTAAAATTTAATACAGATGCAATGTTCAAAATAATAATAATTAACACATATAAGATATATTAGATCAAATATCTTAAAAGAGAGAAAGATCAATATAATAATCTATCATTGTCATATCATAAGCCATTTAACATTTAATCTGGTATTTAAATAGTAAATGAAACACATAGAGATTGAATATACTTCTTTCCAAGAAGAAATTTTATGATAAGACTACTATTATTATTTATATTCATACAATGGGTCAACCAATTAATATCTTAATGAATATCTTAAAAATATCTCAGTTTATATTTCTTTCCTCGAATCATGATATTCTAGATATTTACATACACAAATTTAAAAGGGATAATAATTTGTTATTATTTTTATTTTTAATATTGATAGAAGTATCTAATATATGAGTCATCTCAATCAGAATAGTCAAGTATTTATAGGAACTTTTCATTGGTACAAATAATTTGTTTGATTATTGGTTTCTTTCTTTTCATTTTGAGGGTTAAGTATTTTCAAGGACCCCATTTTGACTCCTAGAAAGATAAAAAAAATAATTATATTAAAATTCAATACATAAAAAATTTACAATGATGAATATAATCACATACAAGTTACTTTAGATCAAATATCTAATTAAACAAATTATTCATAAGGCTATCTATGAAAATCACATTACAAAGTATATACTCTAATCTAATATTTTAGGAGTAGATAAAATACATAGAAATTAAATATTTCTTTCTCATAAAGAATATATATAATAAGATTATTATTATAGTTTATGGTCCTACAACATGTAAAGCAGCAAATATCTTTTTGAATACCTTAAATATGCTCAACTTATATTCTTTTTTCTCAAAACATAGTATTCTTGAAATTTACCCACAACTAAAACAGGGTATTCCACAAAAAAAAATTTAATAGAAGTATTAAAATAAATAAGATATCTCAAACGGAGTAGGCAAGTACCCATATGGTCTTTTCGTTAGTACAAATTATTTGTTTGATTATTGATTATTTTCTTTCTACCTTGCGGGTTATGTATTATTAATACACACACGCACACACATACACACACATATATATATATATACACACACACATACAAAAACACACACACATATATGAGATTGACTGTATTTGATGGCAAATATTATCATCCAAGAATGATAGATGTAATATTCCAGACTCATCTGATACAATCTCTTTAATTTTCATTAAAAACACTGTCAAAATATTTACTACTCATACTCATCATTAAGTGGGAGCCTTATATACTATATGTGATTTATATATCAAAATGTGTGTGTGTGTGTGTGTGTCTATATATATATATATATCAAGATATATATCATAATACCAACTCAAGGACAGTATTATTATGGTGTACATTATTCTATTTTTCTTTTTTCATGAATTTACATTATGAATAAAAAAAATCAACATGTGATATATCCCAATTAGACTAGCCAAGTATTTATAGGAACTTTTCACATATACTATTATTATTAAAGGTATGTACCTCAGGCACACACAAAGTCATGGCACTATGATGCCCAAGCAGAAGTGCCTCATATTTAGCGAGGAACAAGAATTTCCGAAAAGAGCACGAGGCACCAAAAATCCAAGCCCAAGCTCAAGAAAATATGTCTTACTAAGGCGTACTTAGCTTCAGTGCCAACTAATTCCACAAATGAGTTGCAACAAAAACATAAATGTGAACAAATATTAATTTGAACTAAGGTTTTTTGGATTTTTAAAATTACGAGTGCACAAAAATTTAAATATTTTGAGTTTTGGTGTATCTTATAAATTATTAAATTTTTGATTTTTTTAATATTTTATATTTAAAGCACAAAAATATAATTTTTTCTTTTATATATTTATATATATATATATATATATCAACATATATCTATATCTACATCTATACACATATATATATATATATATCAAAATATATATGTGTGTACATATATATCTACTTATATCTAAATATATATGAATGTGTATGCATGCATACATATACATGTGTGTGTGTGTGCATATATATACATATATTAGCATATACACATGTGTATGTATTTATATACATATACATATATATACACACATACATATATGCACATGTATAGATATGTGTGTATATGTACGTATGTGAGATATATTAAAATTTTATTATTTCAATTTAAAACATTAAATATTTATATTGATAAGAAATATTAATTATTGATTTTTAAATTTGATATAATTTATTTGATCATATTTTATTAGTAGATATAAATTATATATAATATTTAGTGAAATATTTGATTTATATATATATTAAGTTAAATGAGACTCACACAAAAAACCCACACATTAATTGCATGTTGTACCTCAAAGCCCCAAAAAAATTTGTCTTGAAACTCATTGCTCCTCAAATAAATATTATATATGTGTGTGTATTTATACACACACACAGAGATGTCAAACGGGTTGGGCAGCATGGGCCCTACCCAAGGCACGGCCAGATTCGGCCGCGCCTGGCCCTGCACGAGATATGAATGATTTGTGCCCATGACCGTGCCGGACCTGCTTACTGCACGACTAGTGTCGTGCCTAGGTCAGCCGAGCCATGAGCAGGCTAAGGCACGGCCCAGCATAAAGGCTCGTAAAGATGATATCTCGACATGAGCCTAGATATGCCCCAACCCAACCACATGCTCCCGACCCATCCCCATGCTCCCGACCCAGCCCGATGCCCTCGACCCAGCCCCAAGCCCCGACACAAACTTGAGGCACGACAAATCCAAAATTTCCATCGGGCCCGAACCTGACTCATGGTCTTTTTCCGCACTCCCCATACCTGAGTCCGAGGTTCGAGCCCTCCACTCCATAGCTCACATTCCAGAGCCGAAGCTTCTGGAATGAACCATTTGGGTCGGTTCGAGTGTCGAACCGACCGGAAGATAAAAAAAATTTGAATCTAAGTCGTTGAATTTTGCTTCCAACTATTGGGCAGAATCCAACGACCCTAAAGAATATGTCCTTTTATTAATTATAAAAAATTTAAACAAATATTTTCAAAACATAATTATTTTCCTCCTCACTCTCTCTAATTTTCTCTCTCAGGATTTCGACATTTCACATTTCGAAACTCGGCTTTAGTGTAGATTGTGGTGCGCGTGCGGTACTGACATAAAAAAATTAAAATTTATGCATTATAATTGACAGGTATTTTTTTTATTTATTAGATTTTAGGTTTTAAAGTTTTAAAATTTATATTTAAAAATAAAATCTTCTACTTTTTTCACACTAGTCAAGTCTCTCTTTCTAGTCTAAAAAATAATAATAATAATAACAAATAGTAATTTTAATAATGAAAATATAATTAATTATAATTTAAATACGAAAATCATGCGGAAAAGTCCAAGACTACCAAAACATTGATTTCTCTGATTGTCTCGACTCAAATATCTAAAAAATAAAAAATATAAACTTCAATAATTTGGACTCACTTTAATATAATAAAATAAAAAAAAATATTAGATGTGCCGAATAAGAATCAGCACAATATAAATATAATAAAAAGATTTTAAGACATAAGCGTTTATGTGTAACTGAGCACCTTAAGAGGCATGCCGAACTATGTACCAAAAAATATAGTGCATTAGATCCTAGGCAAAACTAACTCATCTATGAATTTTTTGAGGCTGAATCTAGTTCAGTCTCAAAGTTCACCCCCTTTATATACCGCAATAAGTTTGGAAGGGAAGACATTGCTAAACTGATCATCACGATGTGTCTTCCGATTAAATTTTTGAATGATCCAATGGTAGTCAGTATCATACATGACATATTTTTAGCCTGCATATCATAGGATTCCTAGGTCCACAACTATGAACAACATTCTAAAATATTATAAGTTAGAAAAATAAATAATAATTAATAAATTTATGAAACATAGTGGAGTAGTACCTGTGACGTCTGATATCTAGACTAGTCACAACGATACATCTTATATCTAACTCACTACCCACTATGTAAATTCTAAATGGACACTAAAAAAAATTTTAGGATTCTCTGAGATTTTCCATCCTCGTGATTGTCTGGTCATTTTTGAGTGCATTATAAAAATCTTTAGAAGATAAAAAATTCTAAATAAAATTTTTAGTATAATATTTGATAATTCATCTAATAATTGAATAGCGATTAAAATATTTGTTAAAAATATTAAAGATTGATAATTATGATAGATTTTACATGTTAGATAAATGTGCCACATCATTAACCTAATAGTTCAACCATTGATGAAGGTATGTGCCCCTACTTTAGAAAATATATGTAACTCACTAAAATATATTTACATGTCTCGCAAACAATAAGAGTTCGATAGCCTCTGTTCGTCTATTAATCTTAAAAAGAAGAAATTTCAATCAGATATGAGATATCATTGAAATTACATATACCTGATGTTTTTCGTCATGTCTTGGATATGAAGATGTGATATCTGACTACATCAATAATAAAATTGACAAACTTATTATTAAAGACACTATTAAAGGCTACAGAAATTTTATTTATGAAATTACAGTATATTTTTTATGACACAACAAACATGTGTTCGTCAGTTTATACTCTCATGACTTGTATTACACTCATGTGGATATTCAATATTAGTAGTATGTTTAAAGAAATATCGGAATGACCCAACACTTAACAATATGGTTCTAAGGATAGAAACCAAGTACTTAAAGTACTGGTCCATTATTCTATCTCATTATTGTCTAGATGTCTGCATAGACCTTAAGGCTAAGGTATAAGGGGTAGAGAAAATTTTAACATATATTTCTTCATGTATGAACATGGAAGACCCACATTAATGATTCATTCAAGAGAAGTTGACTGAGCTCTTTTCATACTACGATACTATATATGATGGTAGTACAAGTAAGGCTCTAAGTACGAATATGGAGACCATATTCAAAGACGATGACTTTTCCATTCAGTTAACGAAGAGGAAACGATGTGATGAACTGTCGAATAGGAGTAAGCTATCTCAGTATTAAGATACTGATATCTACTTAATCCTATCACATTCTGATACTAAGAATATTGATATATTATAATGATAAAAATTCATGATTATGATGAGACTACAGATCAAGATTATGTCCAGATATTATTGAAGTTTTAGCATGCATGAAGAATAGGAATGATTCAAGCTTGAGCATGCAAAATCATGTTAGGACTACAGGAAAAACAAGTGAGTTGATTGCTAATAATGATCCATGTGATATTAATATTGAGAATGATATGATGATTAATAACGTTGATGATTGATGATTAAGACACTAATATCTGATATTTGATTTTGATTTACTCATTTACAATATATTTGTATTTTTTTATTTTTTATTTGTGATAATACTTTTAGTTTGTGTCTTTGTGTATTGATGCTTGAAAGTTGAAACTTGAATATTTTTTTTTGTGAATTTTAATTTTGCATTGATTTTTAATTTTTATTCATATATATAAGTTTTAATGTTTTATAAATTCATACACCTACACAGATATACATTTAGTTTTAATATTTAAGGTATTTATTATAATAAATAAACTTAATAATTTATTAAATTTAATAAAATAAAAATTTAAAATATAATTATTTATTTATAATTAACAATTAACTAGAGATGTCAACCGGGCCGGACAGCCCCGTCCGACATGAGGCACGGCACGTTTCGGCCATGTTTGGGCCGGCGAGCCACAGGAATTTCCAATGCCCATGCCCGTGTCGTGCATGTCCATGGCACCAACCGTATTGTGTCGTGCCGAGGCCAACTGGGCCTCATGTCAGACCTGGCCCGGCACAGTATCATGGCCCGTTAACATGGTATCTCAGCACAAGTCGAGAAACCTTCCCATCGAAAGAAGTTGAGTCAGACGAGCAAAACTCACCAACCCCCGATATTGAAGAAAAATCATGACGAGAGAATGGCACGGCGGTGAGGCGGCGCGCACCAAACCCTAATTTTTTTTAAATTAGGGTTCGGCCCGACCGGGCCGAACCCGACGGATTCATGCCGCAGACCCATGCCGGGCTGACCTCCACAAAACCGTGTCTGGCCCGGCACGTAAGCATGGTCAGGCATGCTAAAAATGGGTCAGGCTATCTCAGCACATCTATTTGACACCCCTACAATTAACATTTAACTATTAATATTAACTAAATATTAAAAATAATAACAAAAACTATTAAAGTATTAAAAATATATAAAGATTAACTATTCTGAATAAAAAAATTTAAATATATTAAAAATTAAAAACCAGCCCATATCGGCCAAAATTGTCCCATATAGGCCTGACCCGGCACGATTTCATCAATTATGGAACCGAGGGACCGTGTCGCGCATGGCATGATGAAACCGTACCGAGCCAAGTATTGCACGGTTACTGTACCGTGTCGTGTCAGACACGACATGGTGGCCCGGTTGGACCACCTTAAACCAGGCAAGGTCATGCCGGCCAGGCCCGGCTAGAGGTGTCAACTAGGCCTGGCCGGGCCGGCCCGGCACGAGGCACGGCAAGGTTCGGTCGTGCATGGGCCAGCCCGGCACGTGAAAATCCCGTGCCCGGGCCCATGCCGTGCCCGGGTAAGGCACGAGCCGTGCCGTGCCTGACCCCGCACGGTTCAGTGCCGGGTCAGGCACTCAATAACTATATATGAAACAACATGAACAACTCACATATGAAACAACTCACATAAATCTCGTCGTTTGAAATGGGATACTCAATAAGTTTTACTTGTTTTGGGTCTTCATTCCTATTTTTAGCATGTTCGCTATCATCTCTCAAGTTTATTTAAGGTACACATATTTCCATATACATCTAACTTACTCATCCAAATCAACATGAACATCTTCTACGACACATCACCTTTGCTATTTTGATTCTACACTTAAACTATAGTGCAACAATGCTTTCAAAGAATATCATGCACTCTCATTATTTTAACACTACCTTTAACACCTAAGCAATTTTTCACTACTAAATTAAGGGTTTGAACTGTGAAGGCAGATTTTCAAGCATAATCGAATATTTTAAAATTATTAAAAATTATAACACAAATCATGCTTTTTGAATTCCTAATTAGATGAGTATTTGATAAATATTATAAAATCTTTCGATATAAAAAATGAAATCATACAAATACATTACTCAATACCACTCAAATTGACACATACAAATTATAAATACTAAATTGAAGAATAAAAAATTTATTTCTTCAATAAGTTCCAAAAAATGACTACTGACTAATCTAAATTATAAATATTATTTGTAATTATCATCAAAAATAAAATATAAAGAAATGTATTGTTGCTTGTGCATCATAAAAAAGAACAATAAAAACCTAAAATTTAAAAGTAAATCTCACCAAGTAATTTTAAAATCTGAAAAAATTCAAAGAGTAATAATAATAACTTCATATTCTACCTCGACACTGAAACATGAAATAATTTTTGGGGAATTTATGTTTTAATGGATCATTTATAAAATATATAAAAAAACTTTAAAAAAAACAAAAAATACATCAAAACATAAAATAACTATATTTTGATGCACTAAAAATTGGAAACCTGATTTTTTTCCCAACTAACACGTCAACAGTTAAAAAAATTATCTATATGTATATATAATTTTAACACAACAACAGTCAGCTACATAAGTGGATTTCAAACCCATATTTTTTCCTTTATTAAACACTCTTACAACCCTACTACACACAACAAATCAAATATATTTGAAAGTATATAATATATATATATATTTAAACATATAAATACGTGTGTGTGTGTGTGTGTGTGTGTGTGTTTATATACATATGTTTATATATAAATATAAACACATACACAGACACAGACACACATATATATGTGTGTGTTTATAAACATATGTTTATATGTATATATATGCTTATACACACATGTTTTTATATAAATATATATGTATATAAACATGTATAAATATATACACAAATAAATGTGTGCGTGTGTGAATACATGTGTGTTTATGTATAAATACATATGTTTATATATTTATAAATGTTTATGTTTAAATATATACAAATACATAAAATATATGTGTTTATATTTATATTTATATATATACATATATATTTATATTTATATATTTATATATATTTATGTTTAAATATATAGAAATATATAGAATATATATATATATAGATTTTCAGAATACAATTAATATGTTGTTTGTAGATAAAATCATTTAGATATATATAAGTTGGGGGAAATATGTGGGTTCGAATCTCACTTATACTGATGGTAAGAGAGTACGACAAAGTTAAATATGTGGGTTCGAATCTCACTTATGTCACTAACTATTGCTATGCGTAAAAATCATTTAGATAATTTTTTATAATTTTTTTAATCATTGAAGCATTGACGTGTAAGTTGGGGGGAAAATGAGTTTTTGATTTTCAATGCATCAAAACTGAATTATTTTGCATTTTGATGTACTTTTTAAAATTTAAAAAAATAATTTATAAATAGTACACCCAAACACATTTCCCAATAATTATTTCTAATGTTTTTCTAGAAACAATCTCATTACTTAGAAAAGTAAAATAATATAAAATAAATTTCATATATGTACAAGTAGAAGCTCAACTAAAATCACATTAATCAATCAAAAAATATAATTACAATCTTCTAAAACTACACAAGTCCTAAAAAACTATTCTATTATACTAAGTATAACATTCCTATAAATCGTTAAAAAATAATTTAAACAATAATAAATTATATTGATATCATATAAAATATCTAGTAATGATAACTCATATATTTGTTATTTCCTAGATACTCATAAGAAAATTCAACAAATTTAGTTTTATGTATACTCAGAAATTTAAAGAAAATATTGGAGCTTGAGATTTCATACAATTATTATAGGCTTTCTATAATAATTAATTTTCCTTTTTTGAATTAAACTTACTATTAAAAAAAAAATCTATCATGAAATTTAATACATTTATTAGAATAATTTTTTTAAATAAAAAAAATATACACAATAAATGTAAAATATAATAATGAACAAAAATATATTCACAATAACTCACATGTTTCTTTGGATGATAGATTTTTTGGAAAAGTTTGTACGAAAATCAACTTGATATACTATACCATAATAAATAGACTGAGGTATTATTGAGATAATATAAACTTTAACAAAAAAAAATACAAAATATAGATAATAACTTTTATTTTCTTCAAAAAGAATCTAGAATGGCCTAATTTTGAAAGCATATATATAAGCCTATTATAAATCAACTTACATATATCTCTACAAAAATATTGAGATAATATAGACTTTTTTTTCACTTCTATAATTAATATACAAGATATTGGTACATCAAGATTAAAAATAGCAATATTACATAAATGATACTAAAATAGCGTTGAAGCTAGAGGAGAGAAGAATAAAACAAAAATTTAATAGAAAGAATAATTATTATTATTCATCATCTTCTTATTTTAAATGCATTCACTTAACATAATAATATAAACTCAACTAAACGTAAAATGATTCAGAACACTTAATAAATTGATGCATATATGTTTTACAAATTCAGTTACGAAGCAAAGAAATAAATTTAAGATCCTTTGAAAGCAATCATGATTATATAAGCAATTTAATTACAAGTGGAAATAAAATATAACAATCATATTATCTTATATTTTATATTGAAAAAATGATAATCTATCATAACATATTTTATTTACTCATAAAAAATTAAAAAAAAATAATGATATGTCAAAGTGTCTGACTATTACAAAACAATATATATATTCATTTACATATTCAAAATCTAGTAAAAATTTGATCTGCATAAAAAGGTGTTAAAAAAGCCAGGCAGCCTGGGCACTTGCCTGAGGCACAGTTTGATTCTGTACCATGGGCCAAGCCAGGCAAACCCTTGGCATGATTCGTGTCATGGCAGGCGGGCACGAGTCATGCCTCGTGCTGGGCCAGGCACGGCCAATGTGTCTAGCCTATTGGCATGATAAATCAGATATAGGACACAGCTGAATTTAAAAAAAATAACTAAAAAAACCATGTACAACCCGGCCCAACCTTGTAGGTCCAAGCACGACCCAGCCGGAATAGAGTATTCGCTGGGCCGACAAGTCGTTCGGGCTGGCGATTCTCAAGCCATATCATGTCTGGCACGGCACGGAAATCAGATTGGGCCACCAAAAATGGGTCGGGCTAGCCAGGCCCGGCCCATTTGACACCTCTATCCACATAAGCTCATGGGTAGCACAAAGCATGACCTACTCTACCTTTGTACTTGATCTAGAAATTATAATTTGCTTATTAGATTTTCAGCATGATCATATACATTGGGTACGACCTCCATCAACTCTAAGTCATCTCAATAATTTAAACTTTTAAAGAATTAATAAAACATTTTTTGTGCAAAAAAAATAATAATAATATTCTCCTAAATATATTAACGGAGAGATACGCAAGTGATCATCACATATAACATAAATATTATCAACATTCACTATTAAAACTACATGAAAATAATTTTAACTATAATAATAATAATAATAGTAATTTAACACATCTTCTAAAACCTTATAAAAAATAATTAATGCACAAAGTATGATAAAATCATACACAAAGGTATAACTTTACATCAACAATATTTTTTGTAACTTATAAACTATCGAAGCACTTGGAATAAGAAAAACCAAAAGGTCATATCATAAATACCCTTCCTCAAGATCTTAGTGAAAGAAAATATTTCTTATATTTAGTTAGTATATAATGTAACTAAAATAATAACAAAGTAATACAATAACTTAACTACGATTATTTTAGCTATTAGAGAAAATGTATCTCATTAGTTAATCTAATATGTCAAAAGTCGGAGTGAACTTTCTTGCCATGAATTAATCTCACAATAGATTTTCCTAAAAATCTTGGTACAAGTTTTGCATGCTCAGGGTAGGCAAAAATGAGATATGAGTCGACAAGTGATCTCAAATGCCTAATCTTTTAAATATCAAGCACGTATACAATGCAAGCACCTAACATGCCAATTTTCTTTTAAATGTCTACTGCATGATTCAAGTCAACCATACTACTAATGTCACAACAGTAAATATAGTAGTTGCAATGCATGACTTCACTTGCAGGCATCACAAGTGGCACATCATTAAAAAAATAATTTTTTTTAAAATTAAATAAATATGGTCATACCTAATATACAAAACATCTACTTTAACATATGATTTGTGAAAAAATAAAATATGGAGAGCAATATACCCAAAATGTAAAGAGATTATATTTAATGAATTTTTTGTCTGATATCAATACCCTTGGACGAAAACATTTTTTATAATGTTGATAAATAACAACTTAATAGTACAAGCTGAGTTAAAATTAAAATATTATATCTAATAATGTTATAAGAAATGATATTATAGTAAGTCTATTCATAAGAATCATCAAAGAGAAACTACAAGCTGAGATTTATTAAGTTAGATATACACATCACATTAAAAACTTAATGGTACAAACTGGCCTAAAATTAATTTCTCACAAATTAAAAATGATTCAAAATTTTTTAAAATATATTAAAACATATGGCAAACATAAAATTTATAATTTATATAAGTTAATAGACCTATGAAAATTTCAACTTGATATACATTATCATTAAAATTCAAGATACATAATATTAGATTCATATTTTGGTTACCAAATTTCAAAAGACAAAAACGTAAGGCAAGATATTTTTATTTTCGTGAAGTGAGGTGTAAGCTTCGAAACGTTAAGACGTACGTTTTTTGAACATCACAATATATAATTAATTAATATTTTAAAATATAAAAAATAAAATAAAATAAATAAAAACAATGAAAAATCAAAATTTTAAAAAGTATTTTTTAGACACGTCTTGAATATATATATAATTAATAAATATTTTATAATATATTAAAAATAAAATAAAATAGCATAGAATACTTTAAAATATTTATAATATATTAAATTTTAATAAATTTAAAATAATTGTATCATTATCAAATTAAAAATTAAATTTTATTTTTTCATTAATAAATAGTATGGATTATAATTTATTAATGAAATTTAAGACGAGCCTCTCACATTTTCCTCTCATTTGTCCTTGCCACTCTCCCTCGCCCCTCTCCCTCGCCCATCTCCCATGCTCCACAGAAAGCTCAATGAAGCTCCCTGGAGGTACTTGCTGGAGCTCTTGGAGCTCCATGATGGAGCTATGTAGAGCTCCAGCAAGCTCCATCTAAAAGCTTGATGGAGCTTGGTGTAGCTCCATGAACTCCATCATGGAGCTCAGTGGAGGTCGATGGAGCACGCGTGGAGCTTTATGGAGCACACGTGGAGCTCGAGGAGCTCCATTATAAAGCTTGGTGGAGCTCCAGTGTGGAGCTTGATGGAGCACGACGGAGCTCCACGCTTTTTTTAATGTCTTGATGGTATTTTACGAATGTCTCACATTTAGGCACACGTCAAGGTGCGTCTTAAAAATGCTTTAGAAACTTTGTTGTCTGCCAACAAATAATATTTAATTATATTAATAATAAAATTAATGGTCACAATAAATTTATTTTATTAAAATATATGATTTATATTTTTAAAATTAAAAAAAAAATAGAATATAACAAATTGTTATTCATATATATATATACATTCTCATATTATGTATTATATTTAGATGCATATACAACATAAATAATATGTTTAAGCATAATATAAAATATTCATTTTTTAGTGACATAGATTATAGATATTGAAATAAAACAAAATAATTTAAAATATTGAACGATTATTTTATCACTTTAATATTTAAATGATGATATGGATCATAAAGTTAAAGTTGTATAAGTTGAAAATACTATAAATTTTATATGCACTTATATGAATTGGTCACAAAAACCAAATGAAATGTACAAATAATTACAACATTTATTTAAATATTACAAAAACAAACATAATGAGTACGGTTAGTCTCTAATTACAAAGAGTGATATCATACTTAGAGATTATTTTTTAATATATTTAATCGGTGGAACAAATAAGCATGAATTTTCAAAATATATTGACATTGATTACAACTCTAACTTGCCCAATAATGATGTAAATAATTATAACATATTAAATTAATAAAAATTATACAAATTTATTTTACTAGTATTATCTAAAATGATGAATAATCTACTAACATACATGATATCAACTATAGCATCAAAATATATTTTTCTATTATTGTTAATTAAATTTTAGATAAAAAATTAGATTGGGCTTAGCTTAGATGAGGCTGGCACGACACCATACTAGTCAGAATTTGACTCATGCATGTTTGCCAATTGGACCAAACTAAGTCGACGCCACCCAAGATTCCTAGTAGGCCATCCTGTCATGTAGGATTGTTACAAAACATAAGGAAACTACTCAAGAGAGAGTATGGCTACTATGTCAACCCTAGCATGACTCGTTGAAGCAAGAGCATGTTAGGCTCCTTATTTTTCAGATCAAGTCATGCCAACACAGCATAGTGACTCAACATAAGACACAAAAAACCAAGTAATGTCATTTTATCACAACTTATTTGTCACCTATAGTAAATGTATCCGTTTAATCTATATACTTTTAAATTGAAATCACCAAGTCTCTCAATATTAATTTACTCTTAAAAAGACAAACATCTTGTCCTGCAAGACACACTCACTAGAGGCCTCCTCTTAACTCAAGCCACCAGGACCTCAACAAAATCGTGATTCAAGGAGGCCCCATAATAGGGCTCACTAATCTCCTCAAAACTAACTAAAGTGATAATAACAAGTGTAGCTGAGGTTCACTTATCACTCTATTAGGATTAATAACTAGATAAAAGAAAGATCTTATTACAACAATACCTAATTTAGAGTTTCTTGAATCAAAACCCTAAAAAATAATTTAACTTCAAAAAATATTATAAAAACTTTTAACTCATTTAAGTATTAAAGTAACCATAAAATATATTTTGATAGCATGAACAATCCCCTCTCTATCAAAAGACAGATCCTAAACAAAATAAATATACAGAAATATCTTAGACGATACATGAAAAAACTTATCTTTTACATACATAGGTTAATATAAGATATGACTTGAACGTAAATAATGCAACAGCTAATTCATCAAAAAAATAACAGTTAATATTATTTCTTTTAAATAATATATATCACTTCTATGTAGTAGAAATATTAGTACAATATATCTGATGAATCATTTAATTCTCACCAAACAAATAATAAATTTGATGTAAACTAAATTTTAAAAATTATTATTTATTAACATTTAATATTTTATTAGAATTATATTTTTGCCATTTGATAAAATTTTATGAATATAATAAAATTTTAAGATATTTCTTTGAAATTATATAATTATGTATATTATATATAATTATCAATAAAAATAATAAAGTATTTTATAGTATAATGTGTAAAGTTGATGGAAGAAAAATAATGAAGACAACAAATTTTTCTACTAGAGAATAGTAGTCCTAAAGAAAAAAATCTAAAATATTCCTTTTGAATAAGTATAATAAGACTAGAAGGTCTACAAGTAAAAGATCTACATGTGGAAGGTCAAACATGAGTAGATTAAGTAGTCTATTGTACATCATTTGAACCTTGAAATATCCTTTGTAGGTCAAGACAAAAAGTCATTATTCTACAAAAAGATCAAGCCATCTACTTTTTTCAAGAAGTATCCCTACTAATTTTCTCATTATTACCATGTGGAGTAAGTAATATAGTTGTTGGATTAACCATCACAACTCTATTAGATATGAATGAAGTTATAGATATATAAATAATCGTCTAATAAATCTTGAAGAAAATTAAAAACACTCACACAAAGAAATTATGTCCTCAATTAAATTTAACAATCCTTTAATGAATAAAAGTGTACAATGATGCAAATAAGATCACTCTAATCTCTTCAGCACAAAAAAATCATCAATACATGTATCATCTCATTAATCCTCTCATATAACTATATTCATGTTACAACAAATAATATTATCAAGATTAAATGATATATATGTCAACAATTATGCATTAATATCATATATGTGAAATATCTCAAAATATTACATCAAGACTTTAAAATCTAAGATCTTCTTGTACATTAAGTAAAAACCAAATAAATTAATCATATTGAGATCAATAAAATGTATTAAATAATTAAATATTAAATATTGATCATCAACTAATTATCTGAATTAACCTCAAGTTGATTGTCTAACAAGTATCTCATGTATAATTGATCAGCAAAGAGCCAATTTCTCACTGAAACATCATAAAATGAACATGTATTTGCCTTCAAGTTCAACCAGGTTATTCCATGTGATCATGTATTGATTATCATCATTTTCATTTTTATATAAAAAAACTATGCATCAAACATTGCACAATGCAACCCACGGTCATTGCACCACTTAGACTCGCCTTCCACAACACAATAGCAACCATAGTTGCACACATTGTCTTATACATAATTGAACCAACAGCAACACATGGGGCACGGTTGCACCCACCACACCATGATGATATATGTCTGCACCAGCACAATCACCTTTTGCAATCACCCTGTGCAAAACGGTTGCAACCATGAATGCACCCACACGATTTTACAATTACCTCACACATATGGCACCACACATGGAATGCCACCACACCAGTCACCACACACCACCATGCACATCATAGTCACCACCATGCAAGTCATCATGTGTCATCTCTAGCATCATTGTCACCTCTAATAACATGTTGAAGCTAGGATTTTAGAGGGAGCAAAATGAAAGAGAGAGAGAGAGAGAGAGAGAGGGAGGAGGAAAAATTAACCCTCAAAACAAAAACAAAAAAAAACATGTGTGTGTGTGTGTGTTTGTGTGTGAAATAGTACACATGTTGAGTGCTCACATGCATACGAAAAGAAAGAATAGTAAAAATACATTTATTTTGTACATATCTTTTAGACAAAACAGAAAACAATGAGATACTAGTCCATATATAATTAGTTTTTGTGGAATGGCACTGGCGCCAATTGTAATTGTAGCACCGATAGCTGCAATGCCATTAATGATGGTGAATGTGACAGTGGCAAATGCCGTGAAAAAATCTCTCTCTGATATGATGTTAAAGTTAGAGGAGATAACAGTAAATTATAAATTTAATTCATGCTTTACAATGTGGTCAAATCTATTGAATGTGGATGTGGTTGCTGTAGGCAGGCAGGTGTTGCAGCCATGGCATAATTTCATAAATATAATAAAAGGACATATAGTGGTGCCAGTGACAGCCAAGAGGGAACCCATGTGCCCAAACACATGATGGTTCACATATTGTAGAACAGAAGCAACACAGATGACACACACATGGGGCACAATGTATGATTGTGATTTTGATTGAATTATGCTTCATGTTAAATCATGCAATCAATTTACTATTTATCTGGCATCCTGAAGTTAGATATTGCTAGAAGAAACAATATAGTTTTTTTTCATATGACAATGCAGCACAACAAATAGAACTGATCCTGTTTAAGTAAGGTCATACAAGAAACAACATAATTATTTGTCAAATGTTTATGTGATACTCATATTAAAATATGAATCCACATATCATTGAGCCCCTTGTTTTGCTCATGGCACCAATAGCCACAGGCAAAATGCACAACTCGTGCTTGGTGGATACCAACAAGGAGCACTGAAACAATTTCAAAATCAAATGGTCAGGCCAAAAAAATGCCATTGCATGTCCATTTGCAAAGAATTGCGAAGTTACCTGGTGTCCATCAGAAGGATCAACATCAATATCCAAATTTTGAACATCAGAGACAATGCTGACGGAACCTAGCAGAGAGGCACCTTTATGACAAATTGCACTATCAGTATCACCTGAAAATACAAAGAAATCGAACATGTGTGAGAAAAAAGAGGAACAATGTCATTTTATGTCAGAGTAAACAACAGGATAATAATTGTATAGATATGCAAATAAGAAATACAAATAAAAAAGTTTCTAAATGCCAGCTGGATAAAGAAACAAACAGCTTTATATGCAAGCTGGAACCTGCTATGGCTAGTGGGGTCACTAGTTCAGTAGGACAATCTAGAAGGCTAGAGTCTTATAAAAACGTGACACATTTGAAAAGTTCTCTTTTAAAAATGAAACATACAGCAGTCATTTACAATCCTTTTGATATTTTCCCTCGCACTGATTTTCATGGCGAATAATAAATGATTTAATTATCATGTCATAGATAATCATTCCATGTTATCTCTTTCAGTTTTGAGAATTTATAATCACACTCTAATTTTATCATTAGAATGAGATACGCAACATAAATCTCAGTCATTTTGTCTTGTTATGTGCTTATTATATTTCAAAGTTCTCTCGCAATCTCTTATGCGTGAGTTATAATATAAAACAATTGAATTGTGATATTATATTACTTTTAACTGATGTCTTCTATACAAAACCAATAAACATTGATGATGATTTTCCTAGGAATTAGATATGATAGATTATATTACTTTTCTTTGCTCTCAAGAGATCTGCAAGATGGCATGCTGTAATATATGTATTTTGGGGATGATTTTCCTTATGATTAAATACAATAAATTGTATTTATTTTCCTCTAATATTGTGAGGCAAGCTAGATATCTACCTAAAATTAAACCACTTTTGAACAACTACCAACTTAATCACTATTTCTTTCAAGTATCCCTCAGTGTTTTTGGGTTGTGCAATTGTGGCCTCCAATTATTTGATTGATTAAATATCTTTGTTAATTCATTTCTATTGTGCTTCATTTGTTAATTTCAGGATTTCTAAAATTCAAAGAAGGAAGAGGGGGAGAGGGATAGAGAGAGAAATAAGAAAAAAGATAAAAAAAATGAACTAAACTTTTATTCATTTCAAAAAATAAAATATATGTATATAAATATATACATAACAAGGGGTACATAAATATCACAAACAAAAAAAATGAACCCACAAGTCAGGGTTTTCATACGATATAAACAAAAAAAATAAACAAAAAAAAAACTGACTATAGTAAGATTCAATGTATCTGTCTCTACTCAAGTTGGTAAGTAAATATCACAAAAACCCAGCATGAAAAACAAAAAAGATATTTGCAATTTCATGAAAATATCTAGAATCTAATCACTGATAAAAATATTTATTGTACCTATCAAATCATCTTGAATCTTCTCTAGTATGAAATAATAATTAATTTCAATATAGTTTATCTATTCGGTAAACATCGAATAGTAATAATGTGTCAAACTGTCTAGTTATCATAATAAAATATTATCTACTTCTAAACTAATAGACCTATATCTTCAAAAAATTGATGTATCAAAATAGAACTCAAAAATAACTAACATCATAGTCATGCACTCTACATTTGCACTGAATTAGAAATAAATGATTTGTCAATTACTTTCCAACAAGTCAAGATCACTTTCAAAAAACACATAAAATATTATCTCGAATCTCCTCTTTGTAATCATGAGAGCTTAGCTAGAATATGAGCACGCCTCCATCAAACTATGCATCTAATCTCTGAATGAAATCTTATGTCTTATAATCTTTTTCACATATATGAGAACCTTATAAATTATGTTTATACAATTTTATCAAAAATATTCTTAAAATAACTAATTATATTAACAACTAAAAATATCTAATCTGGTCACTATTTGATAGTTTTGTTTTCCTATTATTCTATTATATTTGAAAGAATCAACTAAAAAGCTAGAACCAAGTGATAAGTTTATGCTCAAATCAAAAAGTGAGTCAACTAGTGTGCATTTCATCATATTAAGATGGAATAAAATATCTAAAATAAATCTTCTCTATTAAATAAAAATCTTATCAAATGAGTTTGTAATTACAGTACTTGGTAAATATCAGATACAACTTCAATCTTTCATCTAAAACTCAATCTAAAAAAATAACTTCAATTATAATTTATCCAACTAATCATTTAATAATCAAAACATCAATAGTATATATTATTAATATTCTATAATGCCCCATGATCCATGTCAATAGTAACAAAAATAGTTTGCAAACATCTTTTTTAACAAAAATAGTGAGTAATGAAAAAAAATATTAAATCATGACCTAAAAGATTATTTTAAACCATAAAATATAATAATTCTTGCTTAAACATTTATTCCTCAAGATCACTGTGAATAAATATATTTTATCATATTCAACTAGCATAGAATCCACCTAATAGCAACTATAATAAAAAATAATAAACTAATAATGATAATCTTAGTTACATGAAAAAAAAAAGTATCTTAATAATTAATATTGGATTTATATGTAAATTTCTTAATTATTAACCTAAACTTAAGTCAATCAACCTTTTGTTCGAGATGAATCTTCACTGTGTACCCCCACTTACATCAAGCTACAAGTTTACATAAAGGCATCAAGAAAAAATTTCATGTATGATTAAAAATCATTATACTTTGTTCATCCAACATAGAACATCATTATCATGAATAATCAAGTATCTCAAAATAAATATCAAAAGTTTTCAAATAACAAGAAAAAATAGAAAACAAGAATATGTCATACTAAAATAAAGATAAGAGAGTACATATAATGATGGGTATTAGGTAGAACACTTCCTTAGTTCCTTAAATAGAACAATCAAAAGCTTTTAATTAATAATTTGAAATAGATCATCTAATATGGTAGAAGACTTTTCTGGAGAAGGTTATAATCGTATTCATTTAGTATATACTTTTAGGTTGGAATCATCAAATTTTCTAACATTTATGTCTCTTTCCTGATGAAAACTCATATCATATGTCTTGTGAGACACTCATACTAGGCTTTTCTTCTTGACACACAGCTACAAAAGATACCAAAGAAGAATCACTACTATTAAGAAGACCAATTACACTGATCTTATGAAAACCAATTGTACAAGATGTATCAAATGCAAGGATAAAATTGACTATTACTCTAAGAGGAATAATTTGACAAGAAAATGATCATTATAATACTATGGTAGACAAAAGTGTTTTCTCTTAAATCAAATCTTTAAAAAATTTATTCTTAAAAAATGTCACATTCACACTCATAATAATTTTTCTATCTCGATTAAGTAATACATATACTTTTTAAGTACTAAATTACCAAAAAAAAATAATGCTTAGTGGCATGAGCAATCATTTTATCTCTGTTTGAAGATAAGTTTTGAATAAAATAATTACATCTAAAAATTTTGAAATTGAGATGAAAAAATCTCTCCTAAATATTATAGTTGATATGAGATATGTCCCGAGAAAACAAAATTATATTCAATTGATTAGAAAGTAAACAATTCATACTCCTCCCCAAAAATACAAGAGGACATTTATTTATGATAGAAGTATCTTATTTGTCTCAGCCATATATTAGTAATTTTTTTTAATTCACCCATTAAACACAAGAGTATCTACACAGAATATATGGTGAATAATTTCATTCTCCTCAGAAAAATAAAAAAAAATAATGAAAAATATATTACAAAGCATTATCATTTTACTATATTCTAACGGCATAATGAAATTGAATTTTTATTTTTTCATAAAATTTCATAAATAAAAATTATACCAAATGCACAATGCTCCTACTAAGTACTAAACATGAAAAAAATCACATCAATTTTATCTCTAAAAATTAAAAAGGTTTCGTCTAATGAGTCTCAAAATCAAGATATACCATATTTAGACGTATACACTTGTCATTGTTTTAAGACATGACTTTCTATAGATGCATATAATATAAAAACTAATCAAGTGATCACTCATCTCAATATTATTCTCGCTAAATAATTTTGACTTCAAATACAAATGAGATACGATGTGTAAGTGTTTGTGTAATTGTACAGATAAAATTTCATAAAAATAAACAAAATTTAAGATATTTCCTTTAAAAATAACACACACACAAACATATATATATATAACAAAATATTTATAATTATCATCATTATCATTTTACAGGATCGGTAAACAATTGAATGAATAGGATAGAATATGTATTATTAACACCCTCATTACATGCTATATAGAAAGGCTTATTATATTTTCCTAACATATCTCACATTCAATAAGTCCCTGATTTGATATTTGTCTCATGAATCTTCAATCTATCTAATGATATATATTCAAGCATAGAGCATACCATCAATGAATCAATAATAGTCAAGCACATGGAGAAGCTCTTATGAGAGGAGGAAAATAAGTATAATAGATCTCATTCAATCTATAAGGGAATCATCCACATGTTTCATCGATCTTGTACAAAAAATACCAAAAAAAAAAAACCACAACCCAATTGTCTGAAAAAAGCTAAAAAAATAAAGATAACTTATAATAAAAGAAATAACCTAATATTAAATTTCTTATGCACCTTGACCCATAATAATAATTATAATATCAATGAATATAGATTCTACAAAATAAATAAAAGAACATTATCACTATATCATAAGTATATATTCATAAACTTATGACTCACAAATTATGAGTAAAATTGTAAGAAGAAAGAATCATAGATATAAGAGTAGATCAATTAGAGAAAGCTGCACTTGAGAAAAAGAATATAGAAAACTCTCCATGAGTCAACATAACAAGATCAGTAAATATACACATTAAAAATTCAGCCTACGTTGATTCAATATCCTTTTGTACAGCCTTGGAATTGCCAAGCATTCTCGTTGAATACATCAATGTAGTCAAATCCGGCCAAAATTGATTCAATATCCTTTGTACAGCCTTTGAATTGTCAAACATTCTCGTTGAATACATCAATATAGTCAAATTCCACCTAAGTTAATTCAATAACATTCTTGCATGTCATATGAACTAAACATGTATGATATATATGAGTCAATCGACTATTATAAATGTACTAGTAATTATGTATCAATTACCAAATACTCATCCAACTCAACATGGAGTGACTCATCCAATAGGTGTCTCGCAAATCATTGACCCTCCAACTAAATTTTTATCAAAATAGACTAATGAATATGAGTCCACTCTCAAATTTCATCATATTATCTCTAGTGATCTCACACTAATTATGATCACCTCTTATAAAAAAAAGGCACTTACAAAAAAAAATGCATGACTGGTTCATCATTGTACCAATACGACGAGCATGTTTGGTCCATTAACACAATCCACTAGCACAGTAACAATGACTCGGGACTGGGGATAAGTCGTGGATCACAAAAAACTAACTAGTTTGAAAAAAAATATTTTTTTTAAAAAAAAAATATATTTATGTATCTATGGTAACCGCTCATTAGTGTGTGATGGTGGTAGCTAGTAGAAGGTACATGTGGTGACACTGCACAGAAAACTGGCATGATCCGATAAGACTCAAGACAACTAAAGGTGTCAAACGGGCCGGCCCGGCACGGCCCGCCCATTTTTTTAGGGCACGTTCGTGCTACCGTGCCGGGCCTAGCACGGCCCGTCACGGTTTAAAAATTGCCGAGCCCAGCACGGCGTGGCGTGCCGTGCCATGCCTTGCCTGGCCCGCTCGGGCTTGCCTGTCTGAGCGGTTCGGGATACGGAAAGACCACGGGTCGGGTCGAATCAGACCCGACCCACAGTCTTTTTTTGCGGGAGGGGCTTCCTGGGGTCGGGCTCACGAGACACCCGGCACGGGACTGATCCGTGCCGCGTACCAAACCATGCCGGGTCAGGCACGGCACGGCTCAGGCAGGGCACGGCACGGCACGGCTGAGGCCGGGCACGGCACGGCTCAGGCCGGGCACGACACGGCTCAGGCCGGGCACGGCACGGGCCCGGGCACTTAATTTTTCCGTGCCGGGCCAGCCCAGGCATGGCTAAACTGTGCCGTGCCTCGTACCGGGTCAGGCCGGCCCGGCCCGGCCCGGTTGACACCTGTAAAGACAACTCAACATGTTAGGCACAAGTCTGCCCAAAATCATGATGATCATTCATGCCAAGTCAGGCAAACTATCAGTCAAACCATGTCAGGTAAGGCATGACTTTAATGTCGGGTCATTCACAGCACAGCACAGCACAATGGCCTAACTGGACCACCTATAAACAAGTCGTGCCAGCATGGCACCATCCATTTGATACCTCTAATTTCACGTTATGTGTATGTGTCACATAATTAATTTATTAATGCAAGCAAAAAAATATATATTTTTCTCATATTAGAAATAATAATAAATTCACTAAAATATCTTAAAACGTCTAACAAACAACATGAGTTCCACGCTCAATATTTGTCAACAAGCATAAAAAAATTTAAACGAATATAAGATACCATTACAATTATATTTATCCAATATTAGAGTCATATGTTGGCTAGTAACACATAATATCAAACTATATTAAAAATAAAAGTGACAAACTTGTTATTGATAATTCAAACTAGGAAACAAATTTCATTTTTAAAATTCCTGAATATTTTTCATGATACGATGAATATGTATTTATTTGTGTACACTCTCACCACTTATATTGTACATCGATGCGTATATAATATTAATAATATATTTAATATGTATAGAAGATATCTTGATTTTAGTATAATGACTGTTGAGATTAAAATTAAGTATTTAAAATAAAAGACATTCATTTCATCTCTTTATTACTTAGATACCGGCATGAATCCTAGGAATAAAGTGGAAGATATAGATAGTATATTAACATATATATCCACTTATATGAACTAAACAAATGAACTTGAAAGTTTGATTCACAAAAAATTAAATATCATATTTATATTTTATGACACTAAGTGTATGGTGAGGCTTTGAATACAAACATAAACACTATATATAGAAATGATAAATTTTCTATTTTGTTAGCAATGGACAAGTAATAAGAAAATTCATCGAATAAAAATAAGTTATCACGTGACTTAGGTATCGATTTTTAGTACATTCTATCACATGATAAAATTAATAAATTTGATATATTGAATTGATAAAAATCATATGAATTCATCTATCATATGGTATCCAAGATGACACGTGAGCTATTGATTCCTCCAGTATCTAGCATAGCATCGAAGTCTATTTTTTCAGTGACTAAAAATATTATTTCAAATTAAAATCTAGACTACGAAAATATATCATAAAAATACTTTATACTTGAACAACTAAAAAGATTTTAAGATAGATATCCAAGATCTAATGAAAATACTAATGGTAAATAATGATTCATATGACATCGAAGATATTGAGACTAGTACTAACATCATAATTAGACATGATAATTCAAACTAAACTACTGACACAAACTAAATAATGATTACAAATTACCTCATTTGTCATTTCTTATGTTTTATGTATTTTTTTCATTGATATACTTTTTTTCAAATTTAAACAATTTAAATTTGATAGTTAGATTTTACTTAATTTTTTTTATTAACTAAATACTGACTACTTACAAGTGACAACTCATAGTCCATAGGACACAGCCCACAGCCATGCCCCACAGACCACACCACACCCCCACAGCCCACAAGCCCACATAGTCCCCCTAGTGGACCTTGGGCCTTTGGCGGCATGACCATTGCACTGCCAAAGACCCCAATGCCCAATGGCAATGTCATCCCTATCTACCATTAGCCATTGCCAATGCAATGCGCATTTCCATGTTGGACTTGGCTAGGGGTTAGTTAGGGGTCAGGACTAGCTGGCCTGGTCAGGTGCCACGGCCAGGCAGTGGCTAGGCCAATTTCATGGTAGGTGGTCGTGACGTGCCACGCCTGGACTAACTCAACAAGACCCGGTCCAAACAAGCACGACCAGCACGTCCAATTCATAAAGTCGTGCCATTAGGTCATGCTAGGCTGATTTAAAATTTTGGTCATGCCAATATGGTACAGCATGGGCAATCTTTCATATCATATCAGGCACGGCACAATAGCCCAGATGGGTCACCGTGTTACAGGTCGTGCACACATGGCACAACCCATTCAACACCTCTATTATCATCACAACTACTATCAAAAACATCATAAGCTTACTAGACTAACACAAAATCACCATCACACATCTGACAATTATTGTCCACTCAATCACAGATTCAAAAACCTCACATAACACTTATCTTTAACTTCATAGTATGGAGGCATAACCATTATCGACACCAAATGTCAGTCCATTCAACACCTCCAGTCTACTGAATTGCTTTGATACCATGTTGATTTTGATACATTAAGGTTTGGCTGAGAGAGAGAGAAAGAGGGAGAAGGAAAAGAAGATAGGGGACGAGAGAAATTAATGATAAAAAAAAGAAAAAATAAATAAAATTATCATATTTTTCAAAAACAAAAAAAAAAATATGCATATATTATGGTTGGGGCAACAGACAGGTCGGGTGCTCCCATTTGATGTAAACAAAGATAAAAAAATTACACTAAACCTCAATGATTTCAAATAATTCATATAGGAAAAAAAATTGCACTACATGTCAACACATATTTTTGAGTGTGTTTTATTTACAATTTCTCTCCTATAAGCTATAAATGATATGATGGTAGCATATACAATGGTAGCATATGAGTGTGTTTTTAATATAAATATTGCTACCCAAAACAAATATCATTGTTATTCTCATAAAAAAGTTAAAATCATTGTTTCTGTTAATGTTATCTTCATCACGAATAAGCCTTCCGTTAAAGAGTAATGATGCCTCTAATGAACCTATAGTTGCAAGATCAAAAACACGCACATTTGTCTCGTCCAAACATACCTAGAAATAAAATCATAAGGAAGGCCTAAATACTCACAAATATAAAAAAAAAATCGTGTTCATTCAAAAACAAAATTCTAATCATCAATGGCATTGAGCCACTTATAATATTTGAGAGTGTAGAATCAATCTTCAAGCAGACATCCTTAAAAAATATCATGATTAATCCTATGATATTACAAGATGTTTTTTATAGATAAATGTGATAAAATTATTGGTCACAATATTACAGCATTTTTTTAACAATAAAAATAGATAATGATGTTATTGAAACTTATCATATAGGAGAGTATGAAATTCAGACATCCTCAATGTTAGTAATAATAATATCAATCTATCTTTCTAAATTGTTAAGCTTATCAAAACTTTTATAATATCTAATTATAAATTTATTGTGAATATCATGACAAATAAGATGAACAAAATTTAAGTATATCAAAACATCAATACAATAGCAAACATTGGATAGATCAATAAATCATATATTATTTTTGATAATATAAGAATGATGAATTCTCAAATTTTCAACCAACTTAATTCAATTGACTTCAATAGTTTCACAAGTCACAAAATCAAGTATACGATATCAGTAACAAATACATGAATCAAGCATTAAGTATGTTTAATTTCAATAATATTTCACATGAAATCACAATTTTTTTTATGATTAGTGACTTATATAAATTATAAAATTATTATTATTTATTAAACATTCTTATATATATTAAATTTCATTGATATTTCACATGAAGTTGAAATTTTTTTCTTTTTAGGAATAGTTTATATATATATATGAACAATAAAATTCTAATAAATAAAAAATTAATTTTAAGTCGATTTATATTATTAAATCTATGATATAATATATATATCTAACATAAAATATCTCAACTAGTAAATCATCTGTGATCGTTCTTATGAATAATTTTATTGTGACACTAATTTATAGTATTATCAAATATGTTATTATATAATTTTTTTTTGTATTGCATATTTCATAAAGATGCTCACCAAACAGTCAAATATGATAGAGTTATCACAACAATACAATATCTTAGAAAACATTAATATTTTCTTATTTAATTTTTAGTTAAAATCGATATAATTAATAGTGACACATGGAAAAGATATGTCATCCTAAGTTGTTCATATATCATACATCACAGACATTAAATAAAATTTATATTATTACAACAATCAATTGACATTGAGAGGAATTTTCATTTCACACTTACTATGATCTAAGATGAATATGTAACTATAATAAAAATCACCAGTGATCAAACTATTGATATTTTCACATAGACTCTTAGAAGATCATAAATATATGTATGTTTCATAATACTAAATATTTATGACATATAAGCAACAATTAAAAAGAAAATACTCAAATTTATCTCATATTATACATTGTAATTTTTTTATTTATGATTTAATTTCTTTTCTATTTGAATGGGAGCACCTAGCATGTGAGTTGCCCAAACATAATATGTGTTTTATTTTCCTATTTTGAGGCAAATGAAAATATTACCAAATTTTTTTCCTCTCTCTCTCGCTTACTACCTTAAACCCTACATAATAAAGATAAGTATTTTTTATTTCAAATTTATATATTTCCTTAACAATTTAATGATTCTTTTTTTTAAACTTGTATTAAGGCATTTAGAAAAATTAGTAATAAAATACAAGTAGATATTCAATATAAAAATTAACCTAATAAAAAAGTAGAGTAGCTAAAAAACAAAATAATTGATTGAGATTCTACTCAAACATATAGCATTGACAATTTAAACATATTTTCAACAATGACCAAGAAAATCTCAATTAGAAGATTTCATCAAATAATATCAAATAAGTAGATTGTATATTAGTTACAAGTAATGAATATAATTATTCATAAAAATCTTAAAGAATATAATTATATAAAATAGTCACTAAGTTTTATAATTTCACAAAGAATAAGCCATATGTAAACTATCAAAAACCTTGTACACAGAGAAAGTCTCATAGTAAATTCACTTCTTTTATTGTATCCATTAAAACTCATCAATGTGTTTCTAAAAAATTTTACATCTATAAACATTAGAATGATAAATTCCTATTGTTGTTCATTTATGTAAATGAGATTATTATTTTAAGAAATGATTATTGAATTATCTTTCAACTAAAATATCTTCAAATAAAATTTTAGACAAATAATCTAGGTTACTTTTATCATCTAATTGATATCAATACTATTTATTCAACAAAAAAAATTATTTTGTCGCATCGATTGTACACATAACCTCTCTGAAATTAGCTTACTAGGTTATTCTATAATAAAATTTATATTTTACTGTAATGTAAATTTTCTAATGATACAAGTACATTAGTTGATTCTATTGGTCAAAAAAGAACAATATAAAAAATTAAATATTTGATAATCAATATAAATTAATTAATTAGACTAGACATTACTTATTCTATCAATATAAATAATATCTAGTATGGTAATTTAGTCATCTCCTAAAACATCTTGAAAAATACACTTTAACATTGTTGTTCATATACACTAATGCCTCAACTAACTTATAGTATTGATCACCATGCAATTATATAAGTTAGTTGAGATTAGAAATTAGTAAATGTGTGAATCAGCACCTTCCTTAACACCATACATGAAACATCAAACAAAAAAAATATTATTATTTCAAGAATCAAAAGGACGCCTTTAGTTGATGGAGGATATTAAAATTTTAATTAGACTTCAACTATTATAAATTAGATATCTATCATAAAGTAACATACTTTTTGAAAGAATACTTGTCTCTTAAAAACATGAGAAATCAAATAATTATAATTAGACTAAGTGCAAAGATAGAGTATTGAGCCAGCATTTAAAACATATGAGCTCTTGTAAGAAACACTTACATGGGTAATTAAGATTTCAAATTTAATACCAATAATTTTATTTTGTAACAATCAATTAACATGTCACAATTTTTCTCATATGATCTTCAAGAATAAATAAAATATACGGAAATACACTATAATTTTATTTGTGAAAAAATTCAGTAGAGTTCTAATATTCTAACTTATGTATTTACTAGAAACCGGCTCACACACTTTTTCGCATAGATCTTGAAGATTTTTCAAATTATTATTTGTTCATCCAACCTTAGTATTACACACACATATATGCATTAACTCGAGAGGAAATAGAGTTATGTTATTTTGACTATTCTTGTTTTACAATGAATGCTTCAATTTTTAAAATACTCATGGCTATTTTTTTTACATATACATATATATACATACATACATATATACATATACATACAAACATGTGAATGTAAGATAGTTATCTATTTGTACTAATTTTCTAAATTGAACACCCCCAATTTCTCATATACAAGTCTTTTGTCTATGCAATAATAACTTCAATCATTAGGTGTGAATTATGTAGTTACTCTAGTATCTAAAAATATTATAAATATTATTCTTATGTGATAAATAGCAACTTTTATTTGTAATGACATACTTTCTTCTGACATAGAACTTTTTGAAAGGATTCAACTTTGAATAATGATCATGTTGACTCACTTGCCGTTGGTTCAATGTCATATCTGATTGGAAGTCGATTTGTCATTCTAATTAAACATAATTTTCTCATATTACCTCTGATTAGAGATGTTAAACAGCATGTGTTTACTGGTGTTGGGCCAAGTAGGCCAAGGCATGTGACCCATTTTCAACAAGCCTCGAGCAAAAGGCATGTGGATCATTGGTCATCGCCCACTAGCATGTGGTCAGTACATGGGATTTGGAGCGTTCTCTTGCTTGGCAAATGTTTCTCTTACCTCAAAATGAGAAGGCGATACTCAAAAAATATGCTTGTTTGTGGGTACAAACTGAGGGGGCGAACGAGGAAGTAGAAAGCAAGACTTAGAAAGTATCTTGTATTAGACCTTTCCCCAAAAAGAGAAGGTTAGAAAGCCTAATAATTGGAATCTCTTACCTTGATATTACCTATCCAACCCATGCCAAAGCCCTAAACATATTTTATGAAATGCAGATAGTTATCTGTATCACTGATCATGCATAAACTACTCATGATTCTTTGTTGAATATGACTATTTTGTCATTTTACTGCTTAAAATTTTACCAAAATTACAAATATTTCTCTCATTGAAAAAATTATAAAGTCTAGGTATCATATAGGTTATAAGTCAAAAGTTAGCAAGAAATAACATTAAGTAAGAGCTTATATTTGAAGAAGACACAACAATCCAAAAATAAAGCATACCTTCAGTTGGTGGGAGTTATTCAAACTTAAATTGAACTACAACTATTATAAATCAAAAGACTGCCACAAGCACAAAGTAACGTACTTTTTAAAAGATAATTGGTCACTTGGAAATATAAGAAGAATCAAATAGTAGTTATTAGGTCAAGTGGTACGAAAAAGTATTGAGAATGCATTAACTACATATGAGCTCTTGCATATAAATGAGAAATTAAAATTTCAAATTTCATACCGATAAATTCATTTCCAGACAATCAATTAGCATATCACATTATTTTTGATATGAATTTTTTATCTATAAGAAAATTTAGGAAATCTATATTATTATAACTTATGTGTACTAGAAACCAACTAACAGACATCTTCACATAAACATTAAGATTTCAATTTATTATTTTTTATTCCAACTTTAGTATCACACAAAAATATGTATTAATTTGAGCGGTAATGATGAGTTATGTTATTTTGATTATTCTTATTTTATAATGAATGCTCTAGTTTGTAAAACACACAGACACACACACACATAAATACACGAATATATTAATGCAAGATAGTTATGCATTTTTTATTTTGGCTTTTGTTCAAGTCTTTTGTTTATGCCAGATATAAGTCATGTGATCTAAGTGTGTACTATGTGGTTATTCTAGTAATCAAAGATAGTACAAATAGTATATTCATTTGATAAGGACAACTTATATTTGTTATAACATACTTTCTTCTGACATGGAACTTTTTAAAAAGATTCAAATTTGAATAATAATCATATTGGATCACTTGGAGTCTGTTCAATGTCATATCCAATTGGAAGTTGACCTATATTACCTTTGGCTAGAGGTGTTATACAGCATGTGTCAGGTGGTATCGAACCAAGTAGTGCACGTAATGGCATTGGGCAAGACCAATGATCCATTTTCAACATGCCTCAAACAAACGGCATGTGGGTCAATGGCTGTTGCCCACTTGTATGGTGGTTGGCATGGGATCACTTTCCTCAACAAGAGAAAGCGAGATTCATAAAACATACTTTTTTGTGGGTGCCACCCATAGGTTTCAAAAGCGTATTCAAGGCGCGCCTTGAAGCGCGTCTGGGGGCGAGAAATTCGAAACGCCTCGAGCCGTTGGAAAAAAAAGCGAAAAAAAAAACAGCGTTGGATTTTTCACAGTTTTATATAGCATTTTTTCGAAAACAAAAAAAACAGCATCTTGTTTTTTATGGTTTTATACAGCATTTCAGCATTTCGGCATTCTAGACTTCATTTGCAGGTTTGTCGCGCACCCTCCTCTTCGAGCTCTCCCTTTCTTAATCTCTTCATCTCTCCCAAATCTTGATTCCTCTTCAGATTTTCTCATTCTCCCAGTATACGAGTTTAATGATATTTAATGAAATTTCTCCTCTTCATCCTCACTTTCCCCCTTCTCTCAAATCCTATCTTTCTTCAAGGATTCAAGCTCTCCATTTCTTAATCTCTTAATCTCTTTTTAATCAATTTTTTTTAATTTTCAATTTTGATAAAATAAACAATTAAAAATTTGAATTTTTTTTTAAATTCTTCTAAAAAAATATAAGTTTTTTAAAATTTAAAGTTTTAAAATTTAAACTAATAAAATTCTTAATTTTATTTGTAAATTCCTCTTAAAAACATATTTGTTTTTTTAAATTTAAATTTTAAATCAATAAAATTATGAATTTCATCTTTTAATTCCTTTAAAAAATATTAGTTTTTTAAAATTTAAATCAATTAAATTCTTAATTTCATTTTTAAATTCTTTTCATTTATGTCATGTTATGTTATAATTTTATTTGTCAAATATATTTTCATAAAGAAATATGAATATTTTTATTGATAATTTTTTAGAATGAGTTTCTCGATTCAAAAAATTCAAGAAATAATTTTGTGTGAAAATATGTTATTAAAATTTTTGGGGAGCAATATTTGAGATCTAAAGTTTGCAAACAAAGATGTGCGGGGATGGTGAATAAACTCAAGCATCACTTAGTAGGAACTCATCATGATATGAAACCGTACACCAAAGTTGGTGAAGATGTTATATTGGAATGCAAAGAGGCATTGACTAATTTTAAGGATCAAAAAATAAAAAAAAAATAAATTCTTCCAAGAAATTAGTATGCATCCAACATCAATGCATGAGAGTGCCTTAGAGAGTGGGAGTGGCAGTGGCAGTGAGAGTGGGGAACCTATACCTAGGGGACCCATAGATAAAATTTATTACTTCACAACATCATCAAAATACTTTGAATTCAATGTGAAAACAAAAAAAAAAATTTAAGTGTGTAGAAAAATTGGTAGGTTTATGTATTCAAAATGTCTCTCATTCAACATTGTGAATAATCCTTATTGGATTCCTATGATAGATGCAATTGAAAATTTTGGGCCAAGGATTAAGCCTTCATCTATGAATGAAATGAGGACATGGATTATTAGAAATAAGTAAATGACCTAATTATCATTATGGAAGATCACAAAAAAACTTAAAAAAAATATGGATGTTCAATAATATCTGATGGTTGGACAAATAAAAAGAGTAGGTTTCTTATTAATTTTTTAGTGAATAGTCCTACAGGTACTTAGTTTATAAAATCAATTGATACTTCTGATACAATAAAAAATGAGAAATTGATGTTCAAATATATTGATGATGTGGTTAAAAAAATTACAGAGGAAAATATTGTGCAAGTCATTACTGATAATGTCTCTAATTATATGAGTGCCGGAATGAGACTAATGAAAAAAATAAAAAGATTGTGGTGGACTCCTTGTACTGCACATTATATTGATTTGATTTTGGAGGATATTAAAAAGATAAATATTCATACTACTACACTTGTTCGAGCTAGGCAAGTAGTGAAGTTCATATATGGGCATACTTGAATTCTTAGCTTGATGAGAATATTTACAAAAAATCATTAACTTCTCATCCAGCAATTACATAGTTTGCTATTTTATTTCTAACTCTTCAAAGTCTTTATAAGCAAAAACAATCTATTATAGCAATGTTCTCTACAAAAAAATAATGTTCAAGCAAATAGGCTAAAAAGATTAAAGGTGTGAAAGCTCGAAGTAGAGTGTTGTTTGATCCAAATTGTTGGCCTCGTGTTGCATTTTGCATAAAAGTCACTGTTCCATTAATTAGTGTCTTGAGAGAGGTTGATTCAGAGAAAAGACTGGCAATGGGTTATATTTATGTACCGATGGATTTAGCTAAGGAGAATATTACATTGAATTGTGGTGGCGTAGAGACAAAATATAGCCCAATTTGAAGAAAATTTAATACAAGATGGACTCCACAACTTCATCGACCTTTACATGTAACAAGTTACTATCTTAATCCTCAATTGCGTTATAAGAATAAGTTCGCTAATGTTAATAAGGTAAGGAAGAGATTATTTGAATGCATGGATAGGATGTTAGATTATCAAGAGCATTTAAAAACTAATGTTTAGTTGGACTCATTTGACTAAGCAATGGGTGATTTTGGGAGTCGTATTGTAATTAATTCTCGAACATTAAAAAATTCTACAAGTTGATGGATGCGTTTTGGGGGTTCAACACCAGAGTTGCTAAAATTTACTATTCGAGTCATTCACCTTACTTGTAGTGTTTCGCGATGTGAAAGAAATTGAAATATATTTGAATCGGTAATATTTCTATTTTTGTAAATTTTTATACATATATTTCTATTTCAATGTTAGAGAACATTATTTCATTTTAACATATACATTTTTTTATTTTTTTTATTTGCAGATACATACAAAAAAAAAACTTGAACATCAAAAGCTAAATTCTCTTGTGTATGTAAGGTACGACACTAGATTGAGAGAACATAATCTACAAAGAAAATAAAATATTGATCCAATTTTAATAGAATAGATTGATTCAGATGATGAATTGATTGTGAAAAAAGATCCCCTCCTCCCACTTGATCTTTGTTGGCTTCAAGATGATGAGTTATTCAATATTGATACTATTAGAATTATGTTATCTAACTCCCAACATACTCAAGAATCATCAGATCACATGATTTATTCACATTACTACAAAAGGAAACATAATGAAATAGCAAGTAAGTACTCAAATTTAAGTTATATATGTGATTAAATTTAATAAAAAAACTTAGAAATATTTTAAGCTAATTAATAATTTATACTGGGTACAAGTGGAGGCATAGACAAAGAGAAGGTGTTCAATTTGATATCAATTGATGAAGATAAAAATTTACATGAAATAGAGATACATGATAGTGGACATTTACCTACTTTTGATAGATTAGACAAGGATGATGATGATATTGATGAGAAAAATTTAAATTGAAACAATTTACTCTATTTCATATTTCATGACTTTGTTATGACTTTTTGTTAAAGTTTGAACTAATATACTTTTTTTTAATTCTAATGAATTATTTCATATTTTTATTTATGTTATTTTATTTTATATATTTAAATAATAAATTAATAATATATTATGAGGATCAAAAGGTTTATGTCTCGAGGCTTACCCTTCGCCTCACGAATACAAAAATGTCTCGCCTTACGCTTTCACCTTTTAAAATTTTAGTGCCGACTAAGGAACCATAGGAGGAACTGAAAATCAATATCAAAAAGCATCTTGTATTGTATTGTGCCTCTCCCCAAAAAGAGAAGGATGGAGAGGTTGATCATTGCAATCTTTTTCCTTGACATAACCAATCCAGCCTATGCCACAGCCCTAAACTTCGTGAGGTACAAAAAGTTATCTGTAATACTGATCATGCATACTCTACCAATGATCCTTTGTTGAAATTGACTTGTTGCAGTTGTATTTATTTATTTTAGTCTCATTATTATTGTTTTTACTTTTTCTATATTATTTAACATCACTCAACTTGTGAGTTGGTTCAATCTATTAATTATGATATAAGGGCATTAATTATACTTAGACATGATTTGAGTGTCATTTATTTTTACATTTCAAGGTGTAATATGATATTAGAGCGAAAATTGTGAACCATAAAAAAACCCTCCAAATTTCATCTTTTTTCAGACTACTGTGCAACTAAAATGCGTGTGGGCATGTGATGGGGTGAGAAATGCACGTGGTAGTGCACATGACAGTAAACGCATGATGGGGGCATGCGGCATGACATTGTTTTCTGACCAGTAAATCCCAGGTGGTCATGGTGATTCAAGGCAGTACACGGCGGATATGGTGGTGCACAGAGGCGATGGTGATGCAAGTTGGCAATGGTAGTGCATGGTGGCATTTTGGAAGCAACCATAATTTGGATCCCTAGATATTTGTAAAAAAAAAATAAAATTTAAAAAAACAGAATTGAAAAAAAAATAATTGGTATAATTCTTTGAGGAATAACAATTTTATTGCAAAAAAAGTAGAACGATGAAAGTTTCAATCTAGTGCAGTAACTGCAGAAAGATTTGCCATACAAAAAATAGTTATATATTATTTTCGTAGATAAGACCAAGTATATCACACAACAGTAAGAAAAATAATCGTACTACCAAAATTATTCATTGGTACTCATAAAGTTTATCTATCGTGATAATTACTAGAAAGAAATATACAAAATTCATCTTGAAATATCATTTGGCTCCTCTTTTTTTTAGTAACACTAATTATTTCACTCATACTATCAATTCAGACTCATGAATGATTAATATATAAACAATCACATCACTAATATTCATACATTATTATCTTTGTTTTTTCATATTCTAAAACTAGTACTATCATTAATGACATTCAAAAATTATTATATATAATAGTATTCATTTTGATCTTTTATTACTTTATAGTGTATTGTTTATTCATTACTAACTTATTAGTTTATTATATATAAGTTATATTTTCGGACAATTCAACTCGGATTTTATTTTTTTTTTCTATCATTATTTGTCTATATGATTAGGAGATAGTAAAGAAAACTCCATAAGCAAGTGATTAGGCTGATTTTATATTCTCTCTTTAATGAAAAAATATTCTTTTAAATATTTGAGTATTTTGAACCAATTACTTATTTATTTTCAATTTGCTCATCTATCATTGTCCAAATTGATAAAATTTTATGATAATTTTAATAAAAATTTGACCCAAGAATATGATGGACATCAACAAGGAAAGCTTACCAGCACTTCCTATCTTATACATCAATTTGATTTGAGTAAGGAACTATTTAATCTGATACACTAAGACAAATATAGACCTAATAGAAATGTGATCACGGGGTGATTTATGCATCTCATCATTTTTTGTAGATAACTCTTCGAGATATAAATATATACATCTCTTTCATTACAAATCTCAAATTCTTTTAATTTTTAATTTTTAATTTTTTTACAAAATGATAATATAATTCAATAAAATATTAATAAATTAAAAAATAACAATACTTTAAAATATATGTCAGACCAATTAAATATTTAAAGTGCAAATCATAAAATTATATACCATATTTTTTATGTAATCACATATTGATAGAATAAGATAGTTGAAATAAAGATTAGACATCTGATTAAGATGACTTGAATATTCTTATTTGAAAATAATGTTCCAAAATATTTTTAGATTTAAGTAATTTTTATATCTTAGAAAGAGATTATTTAGACTTTAGATTGTCTCCTAGAATTTTTCTATAGACTTATTTTATTCTCAATTGAACTCCAAGATAAGGCAAATTATCATCTAGAGTCTTTAGATGTGTTTTTATTAAATATCCCAATATTCAAAGTAGATAAAAGCATTTCTCATCAGAAGCTGATAAAATTTTTATGAGTCCATAGTTTATTATTTTTGACAATGACATATTTTTTTAGAGCTTATAAAGAATAAAAATTCATGTATTACACATGGAAGTATTACCCTTCTTTCTTCCCTACAGCCGTGTTAGGACTATCATTTAATAGAATGAGTAACTCATCGACTACATATCATCAATATTGGTACTTAGTATAATGTTACTCTCATAAAATCTTTATACCTATCAATAAATTCCGATCATATTAAATTTAAGGAGAATAAAATTTTTTGAGTAAGGGCATCTCATTCCAACCCAAAAGACATGGTGATACAAAAGTATGCACAATTACATACACATATTGAATCAACAATTAGGAGACGACCACTCATGACTTAAAATCTATACTAGAATAAAAAGATATGCCCAATCTTCTCACACCATAAACAAACCTACTGGGGAGCCAGATGAACCCACAAGCATTCACTCTCATCTTGACCTTCCGATCGCTTTTGAAAAAAAAATATAAAAATTGTACTTAATACTCAATTTCACAAATTTTATTGTGTTCTCAACTTATTCTTTCCTTTATTTTTTTTATTAATTTTCTTATCTATTTTTGAGATATTATATCATAGATGATGATGTCATGTCATAATAGAATAGATACATGTCTTTCACTCAAATTAAACATAAGAACTAATATCATGACTTTCAGGAAGATATGTTATTTGTCACAAGTGAGTTTTCATTATGAATATAGGTCCTGATAAGAAGGCAGATCAACTTAAGGAGAGACTTGTAGCCCATGAATATACTCATGCATTTGGTGTAAACTATCAGCACATTTACTCTTCAATACCCAAATTGATCTTAATATATATTCTTATTTTTTTGTGATATCTCACAATTGAAAGATGCCCCAACTAAACAAAAAAATTATTTCTTCATTGTGATCATGAGGAGAATGTGAAGCAATTGTCTGAGTTTCAAGCATTACAGTCAAGTATAATCGATATATTATGAAAGATATTCTATAGCTTAAAATAATCAACAAAAGCTTGATTTCCATTATTTTCACAATTAGTAATCTTGTTTGGCTTACACTAGTGTGTTACTGATTTGGTTGAATGTTTGCGTAAATGATATTCTAGCTGTAGTAAATGATATTCTAGCAGCAGCAAATGAGAAATAAATATCACTCAACTCAAGAAGTACATTCAAATATAATTTGAGATAAAAATCATTTAAAGACTTTTATATTTTTTTGATATAGAGATGATTTATTTTACTAGAAGTATCATCTTGTCATAGAGGAGATATGTACTTGATACTCTTGCATAAATTTATCTTTTAAGTTGTACTCAACAAATATTCTTATTAATCCAGATATAACTTTATTTTTAATATGACTATTTTAGTTAATTATACAGTTTATAAAAGGATTATAAGAAATATTAACTATTTAATTATTATCATGCCAACTATAATATATACAATCAATATATATCATCATTTCTTAGATTCTCTTTGATAAATTCACTTAGATATAAATTTTTGCATATTAAAGTAAGATATCTTGAAATCATATATATTTGTAGTAAGTCAAATATTCAAATTCAAATTAGACGTCAGCATGCATCAAAAGAAGATCTATAATATGATATTATATTTTTTTTGGAGTCATTCTTATATCTTGAAAAAGTAAGATAATAGTTATTTTGAGATCAAGTACAAAGATAAAATTTAAAATGATGTTCATAATTACCTGTGAGATATTTTAAATATGACATCTACTCATAGAGGAGATATGTACTTGATACTCTTGCATAAATTTATCTTTTAAGTTGTACTCAACAAATATTCTTATTAATTCAGATATAACTTTATTTTTAATATGACTATTTTAGTTAATTATACAGTTTATAAAAGGATTATAAGAAATATTAACTATTTAATTATTATCATGCCAACTATAATATATACAATCAATATATATCATCATTTCTTAGATTCTCTTTGATAAATTCACTTAGATATAAATTTTTGCATATTAAAGTAAGATATCTTGAAATCATATATATTTGTAGTAAGTCAAATATTCAAATTCAAATTAGACGTCAGCATGCACCAAAAGAAGATCTATAATATGATATTATATTTTTTTTGGAGTCATTCTTATATCTTGAAAAAGTAAGATAATAGTTATTTTGAGATCAAGTACAAAGATAAAATTTAAAATGATGTTCATAATTACCTGTGAGATATTTTAAATATGACATCTACTCAAATAGATAAAGTATACAGACTCCCCCCCCCCCTACTATTCTTTATTGTGATAGATAGCAAAACATATCCTCCAATCTGGTATTTCTAGAGTTGACGAAGTACATAGAGATTAATTATTTTTTTCTCAAAAAAAAAAAGATTTAGGATTAGCTCATTACTATAACATACATTCAGATAATAGAGCAATCAATCTACATTTTCACGAAGACTATGACTTAATTTTCTTTCTTCTAAACATAGTACCATAGACTTGTAAGCACAATATTGATATAGAATATCATGGCTTTATTTGTTTATTTGTCTTTTTATTATTGTTTTTACTTTTTTTGTATTATTAATGAGAGTACCTAATTTGTAAGTTTCTTCAATCATATTTGTCTATTATATAAATATAATGATTATTCTTTGATATGAATTAAGTGTTATTTACTTTTTGTTTTGCATTTTAATGTGTAACATGACTATTTGACCATTTTTCTATCTGAAATTTTATCATAATTATAACATTTTTTATCTTTAAAAAATTATAAGGTCTAGGTATCATATTCGTTATAAGCCATAAGTTATGAGAAATAACATAATGGAAGTACGAGTGTATACATGAAGACCCACGAATTTTAAAATTTCATCATAGATAAAGGACACCTTCAATTGATGGAGGTTGTTCAAACTCCAATTAAACTACAGGTATTATATATCAAAGGTCTACCACAAAATAACTTTTTCAAATATAATTTTTTTTTGAAAATATAAGAAAAATCAAACAATGATTATTTGATCAAGTTATAAGGCAAAGTATTGAGTTTGCATTTACTACATATTAGCTCTAGCGAACACTTACATGAGAAATTAAAATTTCAGATTTCATACTAATAATTTCAATTCATGACAATTAATTAGTATGTTACAATATTTCTGATATGATCTTTTACAAATAAATAAAATATCAAGATATATTATAATTTATGAGAATATAATGGCGAGTTCAAATATTGTAATGTATGTGTCTAGTAGAAACCAGCTCGCAAGTATCTTCACTAAAGGTGTAACCAGGCAGGGGCCGGCCCGGTCCGGCACGATGCACTGCATGATTCGGCCGTGCCTGGGCCGGCCCCGCATGGGAATTTCCCGTGCCCGGGCCCGTGCCATGCCGAGGCCAACCGGGCCTCGTGCCTGCCCCGGCACAGTTCGGTGGCCCGTGGAGCGGCCCGTCGACACGGGTCATGTCCCGCAGACCCGCACCCAACGACCGACGACCCACGTCCCCAGTCCCCATCCGAGTGACCAAGTCCCCGCCCACACCCCATCACCACGCCAGAGCCACGCCGGAAGAAAAAACAAGCGGGTACGGGTCCAATCCAACCGACCCGAATCCCCCTCGCCCCCCCCAACGATTAAAAAAAAAATTGAAAATCAGACGTTGGATTTCGCCTCCAACGGCTAGCGAGCAGAATCTGACATCCCTCATGACTCTACCCCCTAAAATACTATAAAATTTTAAAAAATATAAAAAAAAATATATTTTTTTAAAGAAAATTATTTACTTTAATCTATAAAAACTCTCACCACTCTATAACATTTATGTTTTTCATATACATTTATTCTCACATTCTCACTCTCTCAAAACTTTTATTTTTCTCTCTCTGAGGGCTCGAGATTTCGTCATTCAGCTCGGCTTTTCGGGACTCTCAACTCGGGTTTAAAATTTTGAACTAGATTGTAGTGCACTGTGCACGTGATCTACCTCACTGCTTTACCGGGGTTCAGGTATTTTATTTTAAGTTTTTTTTTACTTTCTCTCTCTCTCGGTCTCTCTCTAGTCTCTCTCTCTAATCCTAAAATAGTAAAATCTAAAATTTATCATCTAGTCTCTACCTCATGTGTCCTGTTTAACAAAAATCCTAAAAAATAATAAATACTAATGAAACATATTTAAATTTATAAAATGAAAATCATATACAGAGATCTGAGACTGCTGAAATTTTTGGTTTCTCAAGTCGTCTAAACCCAAACTTCTAAAAAAAACCAGGACTTCTACAGTTTGGACTCATTTTAATATGATAAACCAAAAAAATATTAGAAGTGAGGAAGAAGAAATGATACAGTACAAATATTATATGAAAAATTTAACTTGTAAGAGTTCGTTTGGGACTGGGCACCTTAAGAGACATCCTGAATTATGCACCAAAAAACATATTGCATTAGATTCTAGGCAACCCCAACTTAGCACTGCATTTTTTGAGACATGATTAAGTTCAGTTTCAACGTTTACTCCCTTCATATACCGCAGCGAGTTGGGTAGGGACGGCATAGCCAGACTTATCACATTGATGAGTCTTCCGATCAGATTTTCAAAAGAACCAAGGATAGTGCACATCATGCAGCCATATTTTTAGCCTGCTTATCGTATGATTCATAGGTTCACATCTAGGAATGACATACTAAAATTGTATAAGTTAAAAAAACAACAAATAATTAATGAATTTATGGCATATAGTGGAATGGTATTCGTGACGTCCGATATTTGGACAAGTCACGATGAATTATCTTATGCATGTCTCACCGGCCACTATGTAGATTCTAACTAGACAATGAATAAACAAATTTTAGGATTCTCTAAGATTCTTCATCCTCATGATGGCCCAGCTATTTTTGAGTGTATGATAAAAATCTTTAGAGAATATAAAATTCAAAATAAAATTTTTAGTATCACATTCGATGACGCATCTAATAATGGAATAGCGATTAACATGTTTGTTAGAAATATTAGAGACGCACTATTAGAAGAGATTTTTTATGTCAGATGCATGCGTCACGTGATTAACCTAATTGTTCAAGCGGGTATGAATGTGTGTTCCCCCACGTTGGATAATATACATAATGCACCATAATATATTCGCACTCCTCACAGATAACAAGAGTTTGATAGTCTCTGTTTGACTGTGAATCTCAATGAGAAAAAATTTCAATCAGATGTGAGACACCATTAAAATTACACGTACCTGATGTTTGAGTCATGTGTTGGATACGAACACGTGATATCAGACTACGTTAATGGTATGAATGATGAACTTATTATTGACGACACTGACTGGGCTTCAGGAATTTCATAAATAAAATTCTTGAAAATTTTTAAACACGACGAACATATGTTCGTTGGTTTATACTCCCACAACTTGCATTGCACTCAGGTGCATATGCAACATTAGTAGTATGTTTAGGAAGTATCAAGCTAACCTAACACTTAGTCATATGATTGCAGAGATGTAAACCAAGTACTTAAAGTACTGGTCCACCGTTCCATCTCTGCATTGTCTCATTGCATGCATAGACCCTAAGGTTAAGGTGGAAGGGGTAGAGATAACACTCTGACTTACATTTCCTCGTGCATGAATCTGGAAGACCCACCTGAAGGGTTCATTCACGAGAAATTAACTGACTTATTTACATACTACGATACTAGATATGGTGGTAGTAATAGTGAGCCTATGATTACGAACATGGATACCTTCTTCGGAGATGATTTTTCCATTCAATTAGCAAGGGGAAAACAACAAGGTGGACCATCACATAGGAGCGAGCTTTCTCGGTACTTAGATATCGATTAATGCGCAATCCTATCACATTCTGATACTAAGAATCTTGATATATTACAGTGATAAAAATCATATGAGTCCACATTTCTCGTGCTATTTATGATGAAACAGGATCTAGTGACTCTTACGGTGTCAAGCGTAGCATCGAAGTCTACTTTTTCTGCTGCAGTGAACATGATTTCATATAAGAGATCGAGATTACGTCCAAATATTATTAAGACCTTGACATATTTGAAGGATTGAGAGGATTCGAAGTTTATCATCCATGATCGTACTGGAGCCTGAATTCTTCACAGAAATTTTTAGGGATTTTTAAATTATATATTTTTCATCCAACATTAGTTCACACAAATATATGTATTAACTTGAGAGAGAGTATTGAGTTATGTTATTTTGATTATTCTTGTTTTACAATGATTACTACAATTTGTAAAGATTTACTCATGACTATTTTTTCCTTTATACACACACACACACAAACATATTAATACAAGTTAGTTATGCATTTTTACTTTAAGCCTAACTTGAATACCCTCAATTTCTCAAATATAAATCTTTTTGTTTGTGCAACAATAACTCATGTCATTAAGTTTGTATTATTATGTTACTTTTGTATCCAAAAATATTAAATATATTATTCTCCTATGATGACAGCAATTTTTATTTGTGAAGATGTTCTTATGACATAAAACTTTTTTAAAGGATTCAACATTAAATAATAATCATGTTGGGTCACATGTAATTGATGAAGTGTCATGTCTGATTGGAAGTCGATTTGTCATTCTAATTGCACATAATTTTGCCCCTTCTATTACCTTGGTTAAAGGTGTTAAACAGCATGGTGGTGTTGAGTGGAGTCAGACCAGGTAGAGCATGACATGGAATTGGGCAACAACTGTGACCCATTTTGAACACGCCTTGAGCCAAGGGCATGTGGATCATTAATCATTACCAAGCCTAGTGGTTTGTACGTGGTAGTCATGACCCAGCACTCTGTCCATGGAGCCTTGGCACGTGGCTTGGTAATCCTGATCCTGATATAGCCCCAAGCAGTTGGGTTAAGCTCATGGCCCCTTGTGGTAAGGATTGAGGATCATGGCCCATTGACCATGTGGCTAGGAATGGATGGGTGGGCATGTTGTCATGACACATGCCTTATTGAACACAACCCACTGGCTACTCATTTTGTATAAAAATATAATTATTCTTACTATAACATTTTATTTATTTATTTAATTTTTGTATTAAGTTTTAAAAATTATTATATAAACTTTTTTATTATTTTAAACATGTGACGAGCATAAAATTTGATTGAAGGACATAAAATATATAAAAATTATATTTAATAATTCAATAAATTACATAAGCAAAATTGATCAGAAATAGATAAAAATATTTTTTTATTTTTTAGCTTCATTCGTCATTAATATCTTAAACATTATCTTCTAAAATTCAATAAATCATATGCATTCATATTTATGATCTTTCAAATATGTCGAAACTTACATCATCTATTATATGAGAATTATCCCCTTAACTATATTATATTCACCACCAAGAAAATCAAAGTTTAATCACATTGTAGACATCGATGGAATATATTTGGATTCAAAAAGTAAAAATACATATATACGTACTCAAACATTGATCGCATAATCAACTTTCTATAAAGACCTTAGCTTCATTAAAGTCATTTCATGATCCTTTTGGATATTTTTTTGATCTGCCGACACTAATCTAAATTTCAAAAACTAATTCAACATGAAGCTCGAATCTCGTTGATCTATCTGAAAGAAATGCAAACGAACTAATTTTTAACATAGGAACTTGTTTGGCATTAGATTTTTTGATAGAAAATGTAATTGTGACACTTAAATGAGCTAATTTAAATTAATAGTTGTTTAAGACATAAAATTAAATGAAAATAACAATGACAAATGAACCTCAACAATTATGTGATGGCTTAATAGTAAAGAAAGAATAAATCATCTCATTGTGTATCTACCTACAAGCATTGCAACTTGCGAGTGCTAAAAAAGAATGAATTATATATAAAATTAAAGAAGCATATATTTGGCCAGGATGAAATCAAATTTCTTGACCATCTTGTATGAAATGGGATGATTCTAATGAATTCAAAAAAAAAATACCAGCCATTCTTGAGTGACAGACACCAATAAAGATAGAACAGTTGAGAATATGTATCAAATTAGTAAATAATTATCGGCATTTAATTGAAGGGTATTATCATATTAATATACCTCTAGCTAACTATTTGAAGAAAGGAAAAATGTGAGATTACAACATAACATACAAATAAATATTAAATTGGCTTAAAGTAGTGTATTATCAAAGAACTCATTTTATCATTACCGTATCATACAAATTTTTATGAAGTTCATACAAATGCATCTAATTTTGTCATCTGAATAATTATAATGTAAGAGGGTCATCCAATAACTTTTAGGAGTCATATGTTCAATGAGACGAACTAAAATATAAAGTCCAAAAAAAAAAATTGATCAATGTGATTCACTACTTACATTTAACAATACAATAACATATTATTTTCAAACTCAACAAATTCTCTCCAAAATAAGCTTGATGATTGGAGTTTTTTGTAAAATTTAGATACTAAGTTAACAGATGTAGTTTGTTATAATCAACAGGCCTAAATGTCAACTAAAAAAATGTATCAAATAACTATTACTCGAAAATTCAATTTCTACATCAATGATGAAACATGTCATAAAAAAATAATATTTTATTAAAAACTAATCATCCAAGTATTCATCACACTCTACCACTAATGAAAGAGTCATAATACCAAGGATTAAAATATCAGCTTCTACGGATATATCGGTACATGTATTTTATGGATATATTAAATATATTGAAGATATATCGATGTATATTTATATATGAGCATCAATTAAAGATAGATATACCAGTCATAATAAATATATCAATACTTAGAATTTAAAGATATTTCGAAAATATATTAGTGGATATATCAGAAATTTTTATTACTGCATAATGCTAACAACAAATAAAGAATGAGATATAAGCATATATCTAGACTTGTCTGGTGCACTAACGAGACAAATAGAGCATAAATTACTTGTAAGCCGCTTATAGCCTATAATATTTGCAAAACATCAATAAAATAGTGTAGCCAAAAGTTTTATTGTGAGTTTTCCTAAATCTAATAGCGTTAAAATAATTATAGAGACAGTAGATCAATTTTCTAAGTAAATCACTTTCATTCATATGACAAGGAATAACCAACAAAAGAAATAGTTAACATATTCATGAATGATGTGATAAAATATTTAGGTATTCCTCCAATTTATCAATGATCCAAATGATAAATATATGAGGATATTTTGAACATAATTATTTTATTTAATTTAATTAGATTGGAACTTTTTTATTAGTATTCATCCATAGATATATTAATAAACTAAGGGGTCAAATATCTCACTAAAGATATTTTTTCAATACTTCATTAGTGTATCACAACGAGACTACCAAAATTATTAGATAAGACATAATTCACTTATACCTTACCGCGGAGAAAAGCTATTGGTCAGAATTCATTTGGTATAGTAATGGAGTAATAATCATGTATTTCCAACTCCATAATAATAAAATATACGAGTTCAAATCTAATAACTTACCAATTTGACTAGTAGTGTCAAAAATAAATGGATTTAATGAAAATCTATCTAAACAAAACAATCAAATAAACTAAAAAATAAAAAAAAATAGTAAGAATCAAAATGTACAATATCAGTTGGGGGATTTGGTACTTATAAAATTATACTTGATATTTTGATCAGTAAACTCTAAATGCATGTTAGCATGCGATGGGGTGTAGCAGGCTTACCAAAGAGCTAGCCGATCTTATAGTCAATTTCTATGATCTTGACTTTTTAATTACTCTCCAAAAGGGACAGAGGATTTGTACTCGATACTCGATTTTGTGAATTTTATTATACTCGCCTCATATTTTTTGTTTATTTTATTATTTTTCTAAATAATACTAGGATACATAAATTTGCTTATGAGATATTATCTTATTCAAGAAAATATTAGGCCATGATAAAATAGATATATGCACTACACGCTAATGGGGCCAAAGAATTAGTATCATGACCTTCGTAAATATCAATTATTGATTGAAGATGAGTATTCACCTCAATGTATATTTTATAAAATCTAAATAAAAATATAATTAAATATAGATTACCTTTATGCAAGATTTGCAACAAAAAAATATAATTAAATATATGGTATGGCCTACCATGAGACTTATTCTCCAATGGCCAACATTAACCTCAAAGTGTATTTTTTTCTCTTACAGCATCACCCAGTTAGAAGAAATATTAGCTAGCCATGAAATATATATTCTTTCACGATTACCTTTAAGAAGAGGTGTATATGAAGTAGTCACCTACGTTTTGAGATGTACAATCAAGAATAATTTATAAATTACGAAAAATATTATGACCTTAAACAAAAAATAAGAGCTTGACTTGTATGATTTTCATTAACAATTAATCCATTGGAGTTATAGATGTGTGTGACTGAATTATTATTATATTTCAAGAGTCATGATATCAGAATGATTTTTTAATTATAAAAAATAATAATTCAGAAATTATTCAACTCAAAAAATATCTTTAAAATATTTTTAGACAAATAACATTATAAAGCTTAGATTTTTTTTTAAAGTATAAGTGATATATTCTATGAGTAATATCATCTTATCATAAATGAGATATGCATATGATATACTTACATAAGTTAATCTTTTGGATTGTTCTCAAATAAATACTCATATTGATCTAAGTTCTAACATCACTTCTAATGTGATCCATATAATTAATCTACTTATAAAAAATCATAAAAAAAATTAATTAATAAACCATGACTATAGTAGACTGTAGATATAACATGTGCAATCAGTATAATTAATTATTTCATAATTTCTCCTCGATAATTTCTCCTTAACATTTCTCTTTGCATATTGAGGTGTATGAAAAAAGTTTCGAGACTTGGAATCTCTTTTGGAGCTGATAGACACTTGCAATTAGCCATGAATTCATATTAAAGTAGGAGACCAGCATGCAATGAGAAGAAATCTACGATAGAGCTTTTCACTTTTATTTAAAACCTTGTCTCCAAAAAAAAATAAGAATTTGATAATTATTAGAGGATTCATTGGAGAAAAAAAATTTAAAACGATGATAATAATTACTTGTCAGATACTTTAGAAAAGATATTTAATCGAGAAGAATGAGTATATACTTTCTTTTCTCACTATATTTTAATATGAAAATCAAGCAATAAAATATATAACTCTCAATTCAATGTTTCATGAATGCATTAAGCAAATTGAAGTGGATTGATTTTTTCTCGAAAAAAAGATTCAAGATTGGGCTATTACTATAGAATATATTTAGATATATTTAGTACAATCATAGATACAAATAATAAAATACTTTAAACGATCATGTGTAATGGTAATGCAAGATTGTCAGACAACTAAATAAATTAGATAGAATATGTTCATACTAACACATTCATTAACATTTCGAAAAGGAGGCTTTAGAATGCTTCCTAGCTGACAACTTATTGTTAATAGAATTCATCTTTTTCATGTTTGGTTTCATTATCTTTGACTTATCTAATAACTATTGTCCAGGCTAACAAAGTACAACAAATATATCAACAATAATCAAATACCTAGATAAATTATTGATGGTAAAGTAAAATATGTATAATTTATCTCGCTCAATCCTCTAGGAATCATTCACATCAACCACCAATTTTGAAAAGAAACATCATGAGAAGACACTATTATATTTCAATTATTTTTTTAATACAAGTGACATAATATAAATTATAATTAAACTCATTACCAAAGAAAAAATATTTATCAAAAAATCAACCCAATATTTACATTATAATTCTCTGACTTGTACAATTGTGGCATTAGTCATAATATTATCAAAGATTCTAACTTATTAAAAATGATAAAGACAATACGATCACTTGTTGCATGAATATTTACATCTAAGTTTATGACCAAAAAAGGTGGCAGAGATAAAATGTGGCAGTGATAAAAGGTGGAAGAGATAAAAGTAAGTATAACAAGATTGATAAGTGTGCACATAAAAAAATCAGCATAAGTAGAGTAGATCCAAATTAATCTCAACTGGATTATCTAATAGATATCTCACACACAGCAAACACACACAAAAACAAAATACACAACTGCCCGCACCATGCAGCCCAGTGCACACCGCAACCAACTGCACCACTACTCACAGCACACAAGCACCTTGCACCACACACATCACACACCAGTGCATCTTGCACCATGCAGCCATTGTACCTATGCACCACGTTAATCGTGCCGCACACGAGCGCCTGCCAAATCACACATGTTCCTGGCACCATTACAAAGTGTCATCGCACACATGGTTTTCATGACTTACAAACCTCTGATACCAAGTTAGGGTTTTGGGTTTAAAGAAAAGAGAGGAAAGAGATAGAGAAAGATGTGTAGAGAGAGAGAGAGAGAGAGCGAAATAATTCTATCTTTTCGTTAACTTCAAAAATAAAAATAAAACATTTATAAACCACGTTTAGGGCAACCCATATGCCGAATGCTCTCCTACAAAGAGAAGAAAAAAACAATATGCAGAAATAGTAAATCTCAACAACACTATAAAACAAAAATAGATACAATAATCTCAACAAAAAAAATACCAAACCCCATAATAGTAACTTGGAAAGCATTATGATTTAGTTGTGACCTCCTAAATTAAATGTGGTAATTCCTAGATGTTTATCCACAGCCATATTCTCATTTAAGATGTCTTCTTCAATGTCATCATCATAATTTTCATCGCCATACAAAGCATTGGGGCATTCCAATGATTCTTCCACAAAATGTTCTTTTTGTGAAACATATTCTTCTGTATCATAAGGGTTGTCCTCTGCTCCATCAAACTGCTCATCAATATCTTGATAATCAATACCTTCTTCAGCTTGTTCATCATTACCTAGCAAAAGAAAAGCACAATAAAAACAAAAGAAAAAAGTTTTACTTGGAAGAGATCATTACTGCCTAATAAGGTTAAGTATTGAAGTTGGCTATAAATGATTTGCACAACAAATAGCACGGGAACAAGTTGCCCAGTCAGGCACACATACTACAAACACAGGAACCAATAATTGATATTATTCTATAGATGAACCAAACTCGACAAACAACAATATTCAGCCAATTAAACATTTATTTGACCATATCAACTGGATGTCGAATATAATAGAAACTGAGAATATAAACAAGAGGCGGTAGGGTAATGGTTTCACTTGAAGTATATCTTTCTCACAATGACCATATCAAAATGAAGAGTAGCTCAATCCATCACTATGGTTTAACATGGGTGAGCACCTGAATTAGCCAAAATGGGTAATTAAGACAGTTTACCAAAATGGAAAAGATAAAAAAAGACACTGGCCGGTATAATATTGCATATGACAAATATGACATGCACACACATAACATATGACAAATATGACATGTACACACATAACATATGACAGGCATGCACGAGGTATTTCACATTAATTTTTAATATTTGTGTGCCAACAATACCCATGCATTTGATTTCTAGAGATTCTTTCCCGCATTTCCCTATGCATAGTAATAATGCTCAATGATAATCATGGTTTGCATGACAAAATGAACTTATATTTGCACTTATCACAATCACACTACTAATATCATTGTGATTGCCATTTAACTCAAATTAGTTGATTATCAAATCAATCTATTGTTTTTTTTTTTTGTTTTAGACTGTAATCTTACACCACTTGCTTCAACCCCATATGTCATTGACAACCAAGCTTAGTTAACTGAACTTGCTATTCACATCTCATGAAAGAAATAATCATTGGAATGGCACGGAAATCATTTTAGCTTAGTTCATCTTCAAAAGTAGTTGAACATCATCTGAGAGGTCAACCAAGAGATAGAGGTGCACATCTTCCACTTGGATAAAGTTGATCAAAAGACATCATAGAACAAATGATCGAATGGTTCATCACATGATTAGCTGCAACTAGTCAACTTGCTGACTTATCCATATTTTCATGATGTTAATTGAATATCAAATTGATTGTTGGATATTGTTGCAGTTTATAGCTTTTTTTTTGCTTATTTTATTTTATTTATTGTATTATGAATAAGAGCAGTTAACATATGATTTACTTCAATCCAACAAGCCTATCATATGAGAGTACTCATGTATATGTTTCTTATTAAGTCTTATTTGATATTGTTTAGTTTTTAGCTTAAATGTTTAACATGATTAAGCCATATTATGTGCACAAGGCTCTCATTAGCAATGAATTTGTGAGAAAATAATATCTCGACAACTTTACTCCCAAAAACCAGAGAGACTGTTTTTGATTAAAATCTTAAACACGATATCTATCACTCTTGAATGAAGATAATTGTATCATACCAAAATATGATTTTTTATCATGTTTAACATAATATTAAAGTCAAAACCTTTGTGAATACAAATCCTAAAGATTTTTAAAAAATATAATGTGCATTGTAACCACACAATGCACATGGCATTGCGTGCAACATTGCACATGGATACACAACTTCTAGACAAGGAGGCGAACACTCACAATGAACTGCCACATCCACCATTGCAAACCTAGTGTGTGGAACGAGCATCAATGAGCGCATTGCATGTGTGGGTGACATGTGACATGATATGCATGTGAAGTTGGGGTTTTCTGTGTGGTGTGTATTGATTTTCAACAGTGCAGTGCATTTTTGGGGCAACAACGGTTCTCAATTTATCTCTCGAGTTGTGCATATAAATTAAATCATGGTACAATAAGAATTTATTGTGCCAAACACCTTTTTTATGTATAGTAGTATATCATGGGGTAGTGTTTTTTCATTATATTTTATTAAGAAAAGATTAAAATCATTGGTTATTATTCTATGAAAACTTTAACTAAAATTACTTATAGTGAGCAATAAGAATCATTACGTAGTAGACACATTATTTCAAAAATTGGAAAGAGAGAAGAGAGATGAAAAAAATAAGAAAGAAAATGAGAGAAATATAAAAAAAAATTATTTTTTTCATTGACCAAAAGCTAGACACCACAACAATCTCATATGAAATTATAATCAAACTAGATATTTTTTGACCACTAAAGAAATAAAAAATTAGTAATGAAATGTCAAGCTGTCTAGATATCATAATAAAGCATTATCAACTTTGTGATTGACAAACATAATTGTTCCAAAAAATGACCAATCTACTAGGTCATATTTATGATCTCTGAATAAAATCTTGAAACTCTCTTCATGCATTTAAGAATCCTAAAAATTATATTGATATCAATTTAATGAATGAATTTATGAACTAGTTAACTATATTAATAGTATATATGATATATGATCTATAAAATATTAGATATTTAAATGTTCTTATGATTCTCATATATCTTGAAGAATTCATGAAAGTGACAATATTTATATATAAGACTATTTGAGTCAACACGTACAGATATCAATATATATCAAAGTCAAATAAAATATCAATATTTATATATGAGAATATTCTCATATTCTCATATATATTTCTTTTCCAGAAAAAAGAAATATACACCCAAAATATGCAACCTCAATATCCACAAGCTATTTGAGACATTATACATATCTTTCATTTGAAACTCAATTTACAAGAATAAATTTAACTATGATATACTTAATTGATCATCAATTATAATAAGAATGTTATTAAAATAAACAATTAATATCACATATTGACATCATGACTCATGTTAATAAAAATAAGAACAATTTTATACACATCTATTACGACTAAAATTAGTAATTGCTTAAGAGATATATCTGAACCAGATCCTATGAGATCATTTCATGCAATAAAGAACCTTAATGAGTATATAAATCATACATGCACTAGCACTCTCTAAAATAGAAAATAATAATTTCTAGTGCAAAAATATCTTCAACACAAAATCATGAAAAATTATATTCTTCGCATCTAACTAATTAACAATTTACAAATAAGAAATAATAATAAAAAATAATAATATGATTTTAATAGTAATCATCTTGGCCACGAGGAAAAAAAAATATATTAATAATTTACATCAAAAAATTAAATAAATCTCTTTGATGTCAAGCTAATCTTAAATAAATCAACCTCATTTGGTTGATATATGAAATGATGTAAAAGAATAAAAGATAATATTAAGTTAATCATAAAATTACCAATCAAAATCACTTCTTCCCAAAAACACCTTGAAATTATTTTATATATTAGAAGTGTTATAATCATTTTAACTAAATATTTATTCTAACTTTCAATAATCTCATTTTACAAGAAAAAATTAGCATAAGATGTTTGATTGATTATCTTATATCCCTCAAAAAAACTAGAATAATTGTGTTAAATATATTTTAAAGTATTATCATTTCTTAATATTTTTATATTATATCCATAATATAATTTTATCATTTGATAAAATTATATAAAAATAAATAAAATTAAAGATTTTTATTTACAAACAGATAGTAATTAATATCAAAAATAATCATTAATAATTATAACAAAACATTTCAAATCATCATATATGATAATTCTGCAATAATCCTAAATATCTCAATAAATTAGAAAGAAAATATTATTAATAATATTCTTCTAACATGTCGAATAAGTAATTTTAATATATTTTCTTAATTAACATGTCTCATAGTCAATTAAAAATTATCGTATTTGTACTTGGTTCCATAATTTTCAATCTATCTAATAATGGATATTCATGCTGAGAATGTACAATAAGTGAGTCAATGATAACAAAATATTTATAATAGATTTTAATGGTAGGAAAAAATAGGTACAATTTAACTCGCTTATTCCTAAGGAAAATTACCTTCGAAAGTGTTAATATGTATCATTGCACCCAAAATTATTACCATCATTGTATTTAAATTTAATATTTCTTTTAGTGATCATATGCATTTTCAGCTAACCAAGTTTTCATAATTGAGTAGGGCACAAGCTTGCACTCAGAAAAGATTTATTATAATTTTTTATAATTATCATAGAATAAATCTAATCTAATAAAAAATTAAGAGACAAATAGTAATTTTGAGATTTAGTATATATACAAAGTTTATTGCGATGATAATAATCATATGCGAGTTAATTTGGATCAAGCATCATTTTGAATTGATCAAGAAATACCAATTTACTTTTTAGATGACTATTTACTATAAAAGCTAGGCAACAAAATATATAATACTCAATTTAATATTTCACAAACAAATAATATATATAGAGATAGATTATTGTTTTGACAAATACACTATCTAAGATTGAAATATTATGAAAGCATATATTCTTATAGTAACTAAATCAATTGATATATTTATGAAAATCTTAAATAAGATTTAATATTATTTATATCTCAAAAGGATTGAAACTTTTTGGTGAGTCGACCCAATCAAGTATGTCAGGTAACCCAGGCATGGCACAACACACAAGGTACGACCCAAATTAGTCATATCAAACCCAGCATGACATGGCATAGCACAGTCCAAAACCATGCCTATACCCGGAACTTGCCAGCCCGAGGCAAGACTCAAGCTATGTTGAGCTGGAAACAACAATGCCTCATGTCTGTCCAAATACAACCCACCGCCATGTGCCTAACCCATTAGTATGGTCCACCAATATGGTAACGCATGACTAAGCATGATTGGGTCATGGATCAAGCCATGTCTGGTAGCCACAAAATAGAAGCCAGGTTATTTGAAACCATGCCAAATAAATTGGGTTCGGCCTATGTAGCCTCTAATTCAAAGCGTTTGGGATTTTCCTCGACTACTTGTTATGTTTTCACATAATGAGTGTCAACTGTTAAATCAACAGGCAATGCTTATCACTTTCATGGTCTTAAAATAATAATATTTTTTAAAAATTATAACCATCAAATTATTTCTAATTACTATAAACTAAAAATTTAACTATCAAATCTTTCGCAATATATACTAGTAAAAAATTTAAAAAATTAAAAATATAAATAATTTTTTAATATAACAAAAATATATAAATTGAGAATAAAAATTTTTTGAATTTTATTCTCTATTCTCTGAATCTCTCCTGCTCCTCTCTCTTCCTTTGAGGTCATGTGCTTCTGTATTTCTTATTTTTTTTTTACTATGCTTATATTTATGCATATGCGATGCAACTATAAATTTTAGTTGAGATCAAATATGATGCAAAGAAAAACTAACTACATTTAATAATAAAGTAGTTGCGATTTTATTACACTTTTTTAGTTGTTTGTAAATTTGTTATTAATTTTTTTATAAATTATATAAAAAATTTAAAAAAAAAAAGATAAATAGTGAATATAACAAAACTAATTTGACGAAATATAAATATTAATAATAATAATCCTACCAATAAGCCCAAACCCAAAATTATATTCTATCCAATAGTCTCGACTCATTTGTGTCAAGCTTCAATAGTTTAGACTCATTTTAATATAATAAAAATTAAAAATTTTAGAAATGTCGAACAAGAATTGATACAATATATATATATACATGAATAGGAATACATGTAGCACTGATCACCTTAAAAGGCATGTCAATCAATGCATCAAAAAATATAATGCATTATATTTGAGGCAAACTCAACTTAGCAGTAAAATCTTTCTGACTAAATCTAATTCAACTTCGTTAACCTCCTTCATATACCACAATAATGTTGAAAAAAAAAAAACAAACAAATTAATTATGATCATAAGTCTTCCAATTAGATTTTGAAAAATCCTAAGATAGTCAAGATTATACAGACATAATTTCAGTATTCTTATCATTGAATTTTTAGATCCATATATAGGAATGTCATAATAAAATATTATAAATAAGAAAAATAATTAATAAATTAAAAAAATATAGCAGAGTGGTATCGGTAATATCTGATATATGGACTAATCAAGATGATGCATCATTTGTATTTCTCATCACCCACTACGTAGAATCTAAATAAAAACTTCATAAAATAATATTAAGATTTCTTAAAATTTTTTATCCTCATGATGATTCTGTCATATACAAGAATATAATGCAAATCTTTAAAAAAATTAAATTCAAAATACAATATTTAGTATAACTTTTGTTAATGCTTCTAATAATAAAGTTGTTATTAATATAATTATCAAGATTATTAGAGAAATACCATTATGTAAGATGTTTTATGTTAGATACATGTGTCACATGATTAACATCATAGTACAAGTATGAATAAAAATTACTTCTTCTACACTAAAAAAAATAAGAAATTCACTAAGATACTTTATAATGCCTAGTAAACAACATAAGGTTAATAGCATATGTTTGTATGTAAAGCTAAAAATGAAAAAATTTCAAATGGATGTGAAATACTATTAAAATTATACCTATCTAATATTAGAGTCATATAATAGCTACCAATACATTATATTCAAATATATCAATAGTAAAAGTAAAAAATATATTACAAATAGTTCTAACTTGGATGTAAGAATTTCTTATAAGAAATTTTTAAAAATTATTTATGATACAACAAGCATGTGTTCATCTATGTATATTCCCAGCAATTTCATTTCATTTTAGTGCATATAAAATATTAGTAACATATTTAACAAGTATAGAAGTCACCTTGCATTTTGTGTTATTGCTATTGAAATAAAAACTAAATATTTAAAATATTGATCATATATTTCATCTCTTAATTGTTGAGGTGCATATATGAATCCTAAGATTAAATTTAAATGGCTAGAAAATATTTTAACATACATATATACATACATAAATCAAGAACACCAACCTAAATATTTCATTCATAAAAAATTCACTACTAACTTGTTTATGTATTACGACACTGTGTATGATAATTATAGTCAGTCTCTGAACACAAATATAAATATAATATTTGAAGATGATGACTTCTCTATTTAGTTACCAAAGAATATATAATAGAGTTGTCTATCAAATAAGAGTTAGTTACTTCGTTACTTAGATACTGATTATTATTTTATCCTATCGAATAATAATAATAATTTAGATATTTTATTTTGGTTGAAATCATTCAAATCCACTTATCTTGTGTTATATAAGATGACAAGTGATCTAATGACCACTCTGATATCTACCATAGCATAAAATTCTTATTTTTCTATGAAAATTAATATTATTTTAGAAAAAAATCAGAGATTACGACAAAATATTATAAAGATTACTAACAGATAATAATTCATGAGATATCAAGATCAATGATATTCAAGTCACTATTAGCAATATCATCAAATACATACATGATGATGATGATCTATATTTACATACGCACTACCATAATATAGACAATGACCAATGACTCATGTGGTTTTGATTGTTTTTTTATGATACAATACCATATTTTCATTGATTTTTAATTTATATCAGCTATGTCATTATATGGTTATGATCTTATGTTTCATCTTATGTTATATATATGTATATATCATATTCTAATTTTGATTATAAAATAAAAATATAGAATGAATTGTTTTTAATTAACCATTTTTAATTTTAGCTGAGCTGAATATCAAAATTTTTTTAAATTATTTTTTTTATTTTAATTCATTTAAAAATAATATTTTCAAAAATAATTAATTAAGATTTCAAAAAATTTTAATTATATTTCTGCTCAAAAACTTACACGATCTGGTATGACTTGGCACGACCTTGCACTATTGCGGGCCAAGTAGGCTATTCTAATCATGATGGTTTGGCAAGTATGTCATCCTCGGCACTACACGGTGGTGTGGCTGGACCACAAAGAAATAGTTCATACGAACAGCAAGTGTTTACCATGTCATATGAGATCCTCTAAATACTATCACATAATAAAGATAATATCCATAAATATCTCCTCAATTCATTTTCTCACATGATAAAGATAGTATTCATATATACAATAAACAAGATCAACTTGTCATATGTGATCCTCTAAAAAATGAAAGCAAAATATGAAATACACTTGCATAGATCAAAAGATGAAACTACTTGTGAAAACTACTCAAATCAAGTTATTAATGGTGACTTCAAACCATATAATATCTTCTACTATTTATAAATTACATTTGATTACAATACTTGAAACTCAAGCAAGTACTACATACATACTTCATCTTCAAGGCCACAATGAAAAAATATATTATTTAAGTCTGATTGGTGATGAATCATACAGTTTATATTTTTTTTCAAATTATAAGTTATCATGTCTCTAATTCTAAAAATCAAATATTAATGCATTTCAATCTCGAATAGCTTTCTCAATTTTATTTTTTAATATTTAATTTTTATATTTTTAAAAATATTAAAATATATGAAATATAATTTTATATTTATTCCTAACAAATCAATGAAACTATGAAAGTGTTTTAATATTATTTTTATTTTGCAAAATGAACTCCAAATCTTGTTTTTGTTTTATAAAATTGAGTTATACAAATAAATCATGATATTAATCTATTCTTTCTACTCATTCTAATAAAATGAATCATAATTAATTCAAAGAAAATAGAAATAATATTATATATTATTTTAATTTATCTCAATGGTCTGAAATTGATTTGTCTCCTAATTATATAGATCTTCCCATACACTTTATAATATAAGCTTGCAAACAAAAGTTTATAATATGAGCCAACTTTAATATGATTTTAAAAAAAACTTAGAAAAATCAAAGAAAATTTTAATTAATATAGATATTGTTAAAAAATATTTAGTTATGAAACTATTAGTTCTAGACACCAACCAAAACATGTTGAATAATAAACCAAAAGATATAATATATTTGATCCTATGCAAACTAATTTAGTGATAACATCAAAAAATTTGGATATACTTTGAATTTAATGTCTCCATTTATAATAACGAGTTTATAAGAGAAGTTACAATATTAATTGTTATATGTATCTTCACATAAACTAATGAAAGATCCAAGATCAATATATTTTGTGTAAAAATATGCCAAACTTGCATAACATAGGATGCCTAGATTGACATATATAATTGGTATTATAAAATATTTTAGATTTAATATATAATTAATTTAAAATCTTAAAAAATATAGTTATATGATGTCAGTGAGGTCTTAGATATGAACTACCAAAAATGATAATTTTTGTCACATATATCATCGTCTACTATATTGATTCAAAATAAAAAATAACTAATAAAATATTATAAATGTATCAAATATCAAATCTTTATGATAATTCTTATTATAAATGATAGAATTATCATATATGACCTTCAAAGTCTTCTGATTCTACAAATAAATACTTGCAAAAAATAAAATAAAATTAACATTGGGCCGCCTAGAAAGGCAACTCCCATAAAGAATGCTAAAAGGGTGACCATATGAATAAACAAAACATGTGATATTAGTAAGAGCCCAGGATGAATATTATCATAATTAGTGATAAGACAAGCCAAAATACCAATAGCACCTAAAGACTAAGAAGCATCTACTACTACTTTAATGGAAAGGAATTTTATATATTCATCTACAATAAGAGTCATAGCAAGAGAACTTTGTAAGAAATCATATAACTCTGGTAGTCAATTTATCCCCCTCAAAGGTTGGTAGTACTCCCATGAATATTAATGTATGCTAAGCAAGATATATTTCAAACAAATATCAACACACCATGTATATAGTGAAATGGCCAATATTTTAACTTTGGTATGGTAAGAACTCATGGTCACCAAGAACCTAACTACGGACTCCTTAGAAACAATCTGTTTATGAGTATAAAGATATCATGAAAAAAAATTACTTTATTTATCTCTCTCTCACCTAACACATGCACAAAGCACCCTCACGGCATACATGGTGTACCACGCATACATATGCATGCATGCCTTGTGTTGTTATAGTGCAGACTTTTTTTTCTAACTAGGAAACCCTAAGGATTTGGCTTTGATACCATGTAAAAAAAAATAATGAAATAACAATACTTGATAGAAAAACTCATCATAAAATAGTGTGCCATAGAAATCAATATATAATGACCTAATGAGATAAGGGCAGCCCACATATTGAGTGCTCTAATTTATAATACAACAAAAAAATAAGCTAAAAAAAGAAAAGTAATACAAGTTGTAAATCACACTTTTATTATCATATTTTTCATTTTAATAGGCACAAACCTAACTTTATCCACATATATTCACAAAAAAAAAAATAAAAAAAAAATAAAAATCTCTCATAAGTCATACCATGAGCTTGTGAGTGAAACCTTTCGGTGTCCCCAAGTTATATTAAAAATATACTGGTTTAATAGTGTTATTCGTCATTGTCATCTATTCTCTAAGCTTCTATAGTAATATGCACAGAGAAGGTAATTAAGTTGTTAAGAATGTAGTTATTTAGTTCATTTACTTATTTTCCCAATAGATCACTTGACTTAGAAATGTCCATCAGACCATGCTGAGTCAGCACGTCCGCAATTTTTTATGCACAGCTGAACCACCATGCCGTGTCCTGCACGGCATGGTGGTTCAGCTGTGCCATCACGCCTTCGGGAAAGGTAGGCCCAGCCCAGCCTGATGGCCTGGCAGAAGCATTCGGCTGTGCCGAGCCATGCCAGGTCAGATTCCATTCAGGTATAACCAGTACGACCAAGTCCAAGCATGCTTTCGAACTTGATCCAGCCTTCTGCTAACCCACGCTAGCCTGGGTTAACCGCTGCAAACCACATGATGCAGCGGTCAAAGGAGCCTGCTGCCTGGGACCTGAGCGAGCCACCATGGCTAACACAGGCAGCTGTGCATGAGCCGGCCCTGGCCCTGGCCCTGGCACTGGCCCTGGCAGCAAGCTTGCTGTAGTCAGTAGACTATGGCAGCAGGCTACCTTAAAATCAATTAATTTTACAATTTAATTTAGTATAGTATATAAATATATATAGTATGCACTAATATTATGTAAAATATAAAAAAAGTTAATTTTATTTAAATGTAAACAGTAAATTGGACTACAAATATCATTAATATGAAATATAAAAAAAATATGAAAAAAATACACTGTCTGAAATTATAAATCAGAAATAAAAAAAAAACTTCAAAGAAATATATGCCTATTTAATATCACCAATGACTCTATGTGATTCAAATCATATCAGTTCATAATCTTAGTATCATCGTATTCATGTATGTTATTATCCAATTGCAGCACTTTCACATTATCTTGGAGATCCATCGATAAATCTTTTGAGTCTTTTAAGCATTATAGTATTTCAAAGATATTTGATCATATTATGGTCCTCCTACCTAAAATTTGATTCATAATCACAAAAAAAATAAATTTTGATAATATGTTTGCCATCGGAGTCAATAGATTGTAAATCATTTTAACTAGCACAAGAAAGATAAAATTCATATGATTATTAATTTAAAATTTTTTATATTACTTAGTAATAAAATAAAATAATAACCAATGACAACGTATAAAGAGAACTCACTTATATTCAACAAACCTCCAAATAATTGGCCCCTAACTAATTGTATCGAAAAATTATTTTCACTTAATACAATATCAAACTTCATACATGAAAACTCACTAAAATTATAATATTTATTTTTGTAATAATTAAATAAGTTATCTAATTCATATATCTTACTCTCTAGTTCATAAGGTTAGTTCATACTACTCGATATGTATTTTATAGTATTTTTCATACTTTTAACCTTAAACTTATAATTCATACAGATAATCAAATAATAAAGAGATAAAATAAATGATTAGTATTACGAATATTTATTTTTCATCTCAATAATCATGACACAAAAATCTAAGTATTTTATATATTTATCACAGAGACTAATATTACAAATATACCTAAGTACAATACATGTTATTAGAGTGTATACACATAAATACAAGTTAATCGTATCATAAAAAAATTTTTAAAAATTTAAAAAAAAATTATATCTCATTCTAATTCATCAATTATTATTTTATTTATTTTACTATTAAAGTAATTAATATCATATGTAAGTAGTGAACATATAAATCCAACATAAAATATATATAAGTTTAATAGTATCATATATCCATTTGAAATTTTTTTTAGACATGCAGACTTTCATAGATTATGAAACTCTTGCAGTGTGATAGATATTTTAATATATTAGTATATTTCATATATTTTTTTATGAGAAAAAAATTATTTTTAGGTTGGCTTACACTATTAAGTTAATTATGTAACACATATACCTGACATAAAAAATCTCACCTAAAATACTATCTCTAATGATTCACATAATCATTTTTATTGTCACATTGTTATGTGATATATTTATCAAATATTATTCTAAAAAAATTATTTGTATCTCGTATTCGATAAAGACTCTCGAAATACAATCATATATGATGAAGTCATCATGTAGTTTAAAAATTTTTTAAATTTTAATATTTTTTTATTTAATTCCCACTTAGAATCAATAAAGTGAATGATGGAGGCTATGAATACACTATCAAAATGACTAATTCAAATATCAGACATCATGAAAAGCCTCAACTATTTTAAGATCATTAATTACAAATTAATTTTTATTTTATAGTTTTTTATTATGACATTTCTACTGATCATCTTATTAATCTTATGTACATCTGCATAAGATAAAATAATCTAGAATCTTCTAAAAATTTAATAAGGAAACTCATTCTAACAATAAACTTAGTCGTGTCTTTGTCTTTTCTTACAAACTCACAACAACAATACTCATTCACGAGACAATAATCTACGAGAAATCTCAAACTTTTCAATCAAGTTGTCATTATCAACAACATTATAGTTTTTTTTTATTACGTTATGATTATATTAGAAAAAAAAATAACTTGAAAAGAAATTAAGAATATACATTCAACCTATGTACCCAGCAAGTCCACAATTACTAACCAAAATGTTCACCAGCAAATATTAATTTAAACATGAAAATAATGTATTATTTATATAAATTATAATTTAAGTATAAAACAAAAAATAAAAAAATACATTAAATTGAGGTTCACTTTGTGAAATTTTGAGAAAAAAAAGAGAAACAAAAGAGATTATAATGTATCAGTGAAAAATTATAAATGTTAACATATTATTTATAGAAAATTTTTTAGATTAAAAAAGATTAATTTTTTTTGACAAAAAATCAATGATTGGATTTCTCTTCATAATCGTTAGACAAAATACAACGGCTTACTATGCCACTAAAAAAATTGTATTTTTTTAACATATTTCTGACAGGACATCGACAACTCGATGCCCTGTCTGAAACATAGCAGTAGTGCAAAATGACTCTAAATTTTAAATGGACCACATGCATTCACATGCTCCATTAATAAATTTCATTTGAAAAATACATGAATACAAATCCCATGGGTTTTAATGCATCAGCATGGCTTGCAGGTGGTAGGCATGCTTTGTGAATGTCCTTGCTGATCATGTCGAATGCACATGGGCCATGCCTAACATTGCATGAGGCCAGTCTACAATGCCATGGACCAAAACTACCCAGGTTCAGGCACAACTTTGAACCATGTCGTGTTGTGACAGGTACGGTAGTTACGTGTCGTGCCTTGGGTCATGCTCAGTGCTGTAGCTGTAATTTATTTTTTTTAATAATCTGTTTGCATAACCAAATATTTTTCTGTTTTAATATTTTCATGTAAGTACAGGAAATGAAATATTATAAGGCCGAGGATGTAACAGTAGCACAATAACGGAGGTCCCGCTCCGGTTAAATGAACCAAAAGAATTTTTAATATAAAATATTTTGTAAGTTTATTTTCGGGTGGCTGATTTTGGACCCGTGAAACTGTTCATCATCTCTCTCTCTTCTCTCTGCGCGATTTATCGCAACTATTCTGTGCACTGCATACTGTAAGATAATTTCTGTTTGTTTAATCTGTAACGCATTAGCGTTTTCTGGTGGATATAACTAGTCGTACTGAACGACTAGCGAATCATATTATTTTCCGGTATTTATTTCTCGTTTTTTGATTCTGTCGTGGATGGTTGCTGGATTGGATATATATGTATTGTTTATTTTTTTGTTGTCTTTGTTGTTTCTGTATCTTAATCTCACTAACGTGGAAGTGCAATTGCCCAACACTCAGACGACTTGGCCTAGTTGACAGTTGACACCTCTAACTTGACTTACTTGACAAAAGGAAACCAATTTTGGTTCGTTTCCAGAGTCCTAGATTGTATTCTGCCAGTGTATTCCTCTTGATTATGTTGTGTTGTTTAATTTACTGGCAACTCTTCCAAAGGTCGTTGATTGTTGATCAGTCACTCAGTCAAAGTCACTTCCATTCAGCCCAAAACAACATTTAACTTGCATATAACTGTTGGACGTATTTTCTTGAGAGGACTGCCTCTCCCCAGACAGGCTTTGTGAAGAAGCCTCACTTAGGCTTGAGTGATTAGAGCACTTTTGGGAGTATCCACTCAAAAAATTGTAACAAATGATAAGGTACATCAGACTATAAATTTATACTTGCTGAAATGCCAAATGAACTAAAACATGTATATCATTATAACTATATCACAGTAAAAAAATCATTTTAAAAAAAACAATCATTATAAAAAAAGGAACAATAACAAAAAATCAAATCATTTTCTGGCACTCATTATCACCTTGTTCAGTAGCATCAGCTGATGTCTGGGATGATTTCACAGAAAACTGAAAATTGAACATAGTCAGATCAAAATAAAAAACTACCCCTTAATAAACCCACAAAAAAAATTTATGGCCATGACTGACATACATTCATATCTGCCAATGATGAACCCAACTTGTCAGCCAGAGCACCAAGATGCTCTTTTGCATCCTGAAATATACATATTTATGAGGGAACTGAAAATGTTAAATGGAAAAACAGTTCTAGTATTAGCAATCAAAACATACAAAATTATTCCACAAGATATGTTGTCAATGGAAAGCAAGTCAGCTCATATCATTTAGCATTGAAAGTGTTGGAGTTTCTTTTCAGTTTATTATATTTGTTTTTTATGTTATGTTGATGGGAGCAGTCAACATGTTGTCTGTATGATTTTGAATTTTGAATATTATAGTTAATTTCTCTCGTTAATTTTGGTGTTGTCTATATGCAATACATGGTATCAAAGTGAAACTCAAGAAAAAATAAACCCTATGTTATAAGCATGGATGAAAGTTATTAATATTGTGTAATTTTGAGCATGCTGAAATAAGAGTACGAGTAAAATGACTGATGATATCTTAAAAAAATACATAATATTGTCTTTGAAAATAATTTTACATACTCCTCTCTAGTAAATATAAATATCATGCTAAATAAATTTTATGAGCATCCATAAATAGTATTGGTTCATCATATTTCTTGATATTTTGAAAAAATTTCTGCCTGTTTAAAAATAATATCCGCCAATAGTCTCTAGTGTGACTCATTCACATATTACATGTGTATTGAACTAAAGCTGTTATGCCTATGCTTATGTTATTGTTATACCTCTATATTCACAATACACAATCAAAATTTATCAAATTAGGATTATTATCTAAATCCCTAATTTTTACTCAAAATCAACTATACCAAATTATGGTTTTTGTCAAACCTTAATTTCTAAAAACTATTATTTTTGCTGAATTAATTAAGGAAATAGGATTAACAAATCCTAATTTCTATTTAAGCCCAATTACTATAAACCTGAATTAGGGTTTATGCTCTAATTAATTTCACAACACAATGAACTGCACTCACCACCACACACTTGTACCTAACTCCCAGCATTAAAAAAGTAGGTGTTGATGCCCCCATCATACATAATGGGTGCGCAACAAACATAATTGGTGGCGCACAACTATGCACCGTCTTTATCTTCTTCTAGATTAGACACACGTGCAGCGTGAGTGTGTTAATACAGTTAATGCGATTTTCCTTTTTAGGATTAGTAACCATCACCCACATACATACATACCCCTAGGGCCTAATATTGCCTAGGATTGGAACGGGTATCATATTAAATTTTAAACCACACAATAAAAAATATAATCATGCTCAATATGAAAAAACAACATAAAAATTACACATATACCCATATGTAATAAGAAAAAATAATTAGAGCAGTTCATAATTTGGGTGTTCTCATCAAAAACATAACCTAAAAAAAAATAAAAGATTAAATCACAACAAAAAAATTATCCAAATTACCTTTCGAAATTTTAGGAAGAATTTGTTTTTATAGTCCCCCTAAGACATGACAAGATATTACCTAAGATAATAAAATATATATTTCTTTATTACTTCACCAAAAAAGAAACACGTATTATTTATTTGATGCTATAAAAACATTGATTAAGTGTTAATATCATTTTTTTGAACAAAACTATTTTTTAATAAATCTAAAAAAAAAATAAGATTCCAAAAGATACATCTGTATATATTATTTTTTCTTAGTCTCGTCTCTCGTGTAGTCATATATAGACGTCTAATTACGATAGAGTCATCCATCAACTACATTTAAATTTGTTAATCCACGTTATAATAATGCTCAAGTTTCATTTTGAGACATGATCTTAAGACATCGTTGTTATAAATGTATAGCTTATATTTCTATAATAAACCAATCGTGTTGACACATGACTAACTTATTAGAGTCGAGTTGTAGATGTGGGTACGGGTTTACAACCCCTAAAAGAAGATGCATAGGCACACAATTTGCTAGAAAAAAATGGCACCTAGGCACACATTTTTGTGTTGGCACATGCACAAGCACAAATATTCACAGGCATACAAATAGGTTTGCACATAAGCATGTGATGGGGCATGCAGTGGGTGTTTGGCACTCAATGTACTAAGTTTTTTATTTTATTTCTAATTATTTTCATGATGTGATTATGCTGAAAATAAATCTTAAAATAAAAAATATTATTAATTTATAGTTTTTATAGATTTAAATAAATAATAACGAAATCAAATAAAATTTAAATATAAATAATAGGCTTTGTGAAAAGTAGGAATGAAAGTCAAGGTAGCAAGAAAACAGTGATCACATTTCTAATGTCATGATATGTTTACACTAACAAAGCATATTGAAAGGTTACAGAAACCTTTCTTGACTGCAACTCTATATATAAATCCCAACAATATTTGTATATCATGACTCTATCACTTGATTATTACAATCGATCATTGTACAACATATTTTTTGTGGTAACAACATTACTTCGACATCACAACAACCAAGTACCAAATAGGTAATTTAAGTAGTATTTCTCTAGTCCCACAACATATTTTTTACAAAACAAAAATAACACAACATCAAGTGATTTCTAGTCATAGTAATTTTTTCTACCATAACTGTGTTCTATAGAAAAATTATCTCAATAATAACAATCTTTATTACCACAACTTTATGTTACAGAAAATAATTATCTCAGTTATTACTTATTTTTTTTCTATGACTTTGTACTCTAGCAAAGAAAATTTTAAATCACAACTTTTTTATCACCATGACTTTGTGCCCCAAAAAAGATTCAAAAAAATTAAATGTTACCAACTTAACCCAAAGTCACCACTTTCAGTTTAAAGATCTGTAAAGTACCTAATGAGACCTCGAAAATATAAATGTGAAACTTAAAAATTCTCGGGAAAAGAAATTTTGAAGATGCAATTTTTGAGGCTAAGAACGCATCATACCATGAATAATGAGAATTCTAACTCCCAATTAGGAACAATTTTAATTTGAACAGAAGCAAGGAAAAATTGCAATTAGGTTGTGACAAGATAATACTCCAACCCCCAATTAGGAACAAATCTACATAGTATCCAACTATTATTGAAAATTCTCAATTCAACAATAATATATTCTAATCCTCATCAAAATCTTCCTTGATATCAAATTAATTAAGGATCTATAATTGATTTTTATATATGTATATGATAATTATAGATTTATAATGTTTGATTAAAAAATTTTTATATTTTAGATGTTAATGAATATGAATATTAATGAAAACATAAAATTAGGATTTTACACCAAATATATTTATGTGTGTTGGTCATAATAGGCAACAAAAGATAAGTTTCAGGATAAATACATGAAATTAGTGACAAATAAATGAGATGAATCTATACTTGAAAATCCTAAAGTTACATAAGTTTAATTGAAATAAGTATGACACACAAAATCAAAATCACAAATAAAATTATGATTATTTCATAATACATATTCTAGAAGAACTGACCTTCAAATGATGTAGAAATTATGTAGAATGTCTAACTTGTGAGATTTATCAAAACGTGAGAATCATGTGTGTTAACTGTGATGAACAATGATAGGTAAGTTGCAGGACACAGACAAAGAAAAATACAACATAAAGTGATGACAACTCTACAATCATTTCCACTTGAAAGACTTTAATTGATAAAATCATTAGCATGATATATGTTAATTGATATGTGTATAATACTTACAAAACCAAAAACTCAAACACAATTATTGCCATATTTTTTCCATCTTTTATGATTTTAAATTTAAGAATATAAATACATATTTGAAATAATCATCAAGAATAATAGACATATTATTTAAAAAATAACAAAAGCATGTATGGACCAGAAACAAAATAAGTATTATTTTAGTAATCAAATACCGAAAACACAAAGTTCAATCAGACTTGAGAAAGATGAACTGACTATCAATATTAGAGTCATCCGAAGATTCTCACAAAGTTCATTCATCATAATACTAATACCTACTACAAATAAATATACAAACCCCTTATTTAAGACATCAATAGATTATTTTCTTCTTTTAAGTTCACTATTTATTTCTCTCATATTCTCATTCCAAACTCATGGATTATCAAAACGAGAGCTAATAATCATATTACCTATAATCATATCATATTCATTGTATTATTTTCAAAATCTTAAATTATTATTATATTCAATAACGAACATTCAGATTCTATTTAACATTAAAGTATTCAACTTTGGTCTTTAAATTTTTTACTTCTTTGTGTCTTGATTATTCCCGATTATTCTATTAAATTACTATATATGAGTTTATCTTTTCAAATAACTCAACTTCAATATTATCAGTACTTATACTGATATTTGTTTACAGTATCAAGAGACTATGAAGAAGACTTAAATTAAAATTTAGTATGGTTAATTATATATTTTCTCTTTTACGATAAAATTTCTTCTAAATATTTTAGTATATTGGACTTTTGGATGTGCATTCTCAACCCGAGCACTAATCATTTACAGAGTTAAGAATTCTTTAATTTAGTCTCAAGAATATTTCTACCCTACAATGTGAGATATGTCAAATGAGAAAGCAAATATGAACTTCCTATCATACCAATCAAACCGATGTGAGTATTAGGACTATTAGAGATACAATTAGATAAGAATTTAAATATTTAATCACTTTTATTAATTACTTCTCAAGATATACATGAATATATATTTTGAGATAGATCACAAGTTTTTACTTTTCTTCTAATTTTTCATAAAATAATAAAAAATTAATTTGAAAAAAAATATTAAAACATTAATAAATAACAATACATTTGAATATATGTCAAACCGATTCAGTACTTATTATATAAATCTTTAGATTATATATTAAACTTCATATATCAAAACATCCCAACAAAATAGAATTATTGAAATAAAAAATATATCTAATTAAGACAAGTAAGGCACATCTACTTTAAAAAAATATTCTAAAAGATTATTTTGAAAGATATCATTTTAATGGCAATTTATCTCGTCAATTAGATACTCTCGTATGTTCCCTCACTGCATATACCAATGTCAAATCCTACATACTAGAAAGAAACTAATTAGCTTAACTCTTAGAATTTTTAATTATACTTATTTTACCTTCAATTACTTTCCACCAAAAGATAAGTTAGTATATAGAACATTCAAATACATTTTTGTTTACTACTTCAATACCCAAAAAATATATAAATATTTTACATAAGAAACTTTTAAGATCTTAATAAGTGCAGATATTATAATTTTGACTTGGACTTTTTAACGAGTATAGAAAGAGTGCATCCAGATGTTGCACTTGGATCCATTACTCTTCTTTTCTTGCCTGTAACCCAAACTAGACCACCAGTTAATTGAGAAAATCACTTGTCAATTATATCTAAGCATTTTAGTACTCAGTATAATATTACTCTTATGAAGTCATTATATCTATCACCAAATTCAAATAATATTTAGTATGGATAAAGGGTAAAGTTTCCTATATAGAGAGATCACCTTCAAGCCTATACAAGACTGTAGTCCACAAGTTTTCATTAGTCCAAACTCATATCAAGTCAGTAACTAGGAACTCGACCATCAAGGACTTAGATACTATATTAGAATAGTAATATTAAGCAGTCATGTGATCCCACAACCAGCTCAGTAACTAGTACAAATTCATATTGAGTTAGTAACTAGAAAACTCAACCATCAAAAACTTAGAATCTATATCAGAAAAGTAATATTAAGTAGTCAAATAATCCATAAGTTTCATTAGTAAAGAATGTTGAATATATTCAACCTACTCAGACCAAAGATTAGCCTATTAAGCACTCAAATGATCCCATAGCCAGCTCATTTGACTTTGACCTTTTGATCACTCTCCAGAATGGATAGAGAAGGGATACATAGTACCAATTTCATAGGTTTTGTCATATTTTTGCCTTATTTTTTTTATTTCTTTATTATCTCTTTTGATATTACTAATATACTCAAGTCTTTATCCAAGACAAAATCTCATCCAGGATAATATCAAGTTATAATAAAGCTAATATTACGACCTTCAAAATTATTGATTACAAGTAGGTATTCACTATAAAAATAAGTTCAAATAAGAAAGTAAATCACCTTATGGAAAGATTTATAACAAAAATATTTACTCTGAGATTTATTGTGGGTTACCAAGAAATTTTCTCTTTCATGATAAAAATAATCTTATTTAAGCTTACAATATCTCTTGTACTATTTTATAATTGAATGATACATCAGTTAAACATACTCAGAGATTTTGAGCAATACAACTAGATAAAGCTTGTAGATTGAGAAAAAAGTTGTATGACCTGAAACACTCACCAAGAATCTGATTTACAAAATTTTCATAGATAATCATCCTATTTAAATTACCCAAATGTGTTACTAACTTTTTTTTATTTTTTAGAAGAGGCATTACTAGCAAAGTGATTTTATTATATATTAATATAAATAATATTTTTATTACCATAGATGATGAGTTGGTAAACATCGAATTCAATGTGTTCCTTCAGGCATAATTTCACACGAAAGAACTTGGAAAATTCAAGTAATTTATTAATATAAATATTTTTTTATTCTATGAAAAGTATAATCTTGTCATATAAGAGAAATATAATGATACTCTTGCGGAGGGCAATCTAGAGGTGTCAGTGCAATGCCAGTAAAATAAACATAATGTCACCATGATTTGTTCAAATCATTACATCTCTAAGTCTTGGTATAATCATTTTTATGCATGTCATCATCTATTTGTATCTTTTTATTTTATCTTGAAGATTAATCAACGCATCCTCTCAATATTTTAAATATGACAGAGTTTCAATAATATTTACTTATAGTGTACTTCTCTTATCAGAAATCATATTCATAATCAAAAAAAAAACTCTGATTCTATGCTAGATACCAAAGAAATCTAAAAATCACATGCTATTTTAGATAGCAACGCAGAGATTAATTTGCATTATTTTCTTCAACTTAATATGTCAATTTTTCATGTAATTATGAGATAATGTGAAATAATAATTGATATCTAAGTATCTTGATAGCTCATTTATATTCAACAGACATTTATGTTATTTTTTCCTAGTTAATTAAATAAAAATTCATTATCTCCAAACATGATATTCATCTTCGTAATTAGAGACTTGCCAAAAATTATCAAACTTATTTTTATAATACTTAAATAGATTATTTAATTATTTGTTAATTCTATCTTTTAGTTCTTGTGAATGATTCTTACAAATAAATACTTAAATATATCCTTTTGACCTTAACAATGAATTCGTATTGGTAGCTAAATAATAAGGAAATAGAATGAAAAATTAATATTTTTATATTTTCTTTTCATCTCAATAGTAATCATACAAAAATAAGAATATTCACTATATTGATTAATGATACTACTCATGTTGCATATACACTTCAATGCAATACATGTCATAGAAGGATATACAAACAAATAAATATTTGTCATATCATAAAAAAAATTTTATGAATTTTAAAAAAAAAAGTATGCTCAGGTCTCATCCATTAATTATTATGACATCAATTTTATTATTTATATAGCCAAATATCAAATATTAATAGCTAATACAGATATTTACCATTAAGTATATTAAATTTCACTGGTGTTTGACATTAAATTAATTTTTTTTCCTTTTTAAAGCATATTAACTTATATAGAATGTAAAAATTTTTAAATTTATTAGGTATTATAATATATTTAAATGTATTACGTAGTTGTTCTAATGAGGGAGCAATAATTTTTAAACTAGCTTGTATTATTAACTTTATTATGTGATAAATAAACCCATGTAAAATCTCTGCTATTAAATTAATTTTAATTATTCTCATGAAAATATTTATTATCACGGCATTATTTAAAACATTATCAAATATAATATTAATTGTTTTATTTTGAATCTCGTATTCACTAAAGATACTCAACAAACACTCATATCGAACGTTACCAAGACCACTCCAATTTGTATTCTACGTTCATTAATAATAAATTATTTTTTTATTTATAATTTTTTATTATATCATTCCTATTAAGGTTCTAGAAATCCTATGATAAATAAATTATTATTTCTATATTATATGAACTAGCATATGATCTTTCAGAAATTTAAACAGAAAACTCATACTAACAATAAATCTAATCATGTCTTCTTTTACAAATGCATGATAATAAATAAATGAGATTACTGAACTTAAAATAAATTCAAATTCAATGACTCTTTTACTTTTTTGAGATTTTCAGGAATCAAATGAACCATATTTTTTGATATATTATTCAATATGTCTCTTAAAATATTTAATCCCACAAATACTCTTACAGGTATATATTTTTTTATATACCTATAAATAAATAATATAAATATAGCTCCTAGAATTTTATTTTTTAATAATCTTAAAAAGAATTCATACTACAGATATTCATATTCTTAGATTTTTTGTGTAGAAATCAAAGCCAACAAATGACTAGAACATAACTCAATCTAGAACTTTTTTATTAAGTTTATATTATATAAATCAATATTTATATCATTTTCATAATATTCATTATTTTTTATTTTCTAAATTTTAACAAAATTTCAAGTATGAGAATAATTTATTTATTTAATTTTAAAATTATCTATAAAAAAATAATTGTGAAATAAAAATTGTCCGCCTTGTAAAAATTTAAACTCGAATCCAAAGACAAGAAACTACAACTCCGCAATAACAAAGCTCGTCCATTATTATTAATTTACACGATTATATAATATTAAATAATTTTTAAAAAATGTATTATTAATAGTATCACATTTTAAAGATTATGAGAAACTTAAAAATTAAAGAGAAAATAAATTATAATTTAATTATTAAAAACTATATATGTTAACTTTCTATTTTTAAAAAATTTCAAATTTTAAATATTAATTTCACTTTTTTGGGCAAAAATCCAATATATGTTGGATTTATGTCCACACCCATTGGATGAAAATATAAATGTTAAGATTCACTATAATCTAGAAAAAAAAAGTACTGTTATGTTATGATGTTTAACAGTTAATCCCACCCAACAATAAGTAAGATGCATGTCACTCTAGTTATCGAGGACTATTAGAGGTCATTGCAAAAGCTAGGACCTTTTTTTAAATGGGTATGGTCATAGCCATTGGACAAAAATTTAACGGCTAAAATTTACCTAATCTTAAAAAAACTTTATTTAATGTTATGTTATAATGTTAATCCCACCTAACGGTGACAATGATGCATGCTGCAATAGTTATCGGGGAGTGTCATAGGCAGTTGCAAAGGCAGGGGCCTTTTTTTCAAATAGAACATATGCATTTCACGCACTCCTATTAATATAATATATTAAAATCAGGCAATGTGGACTTCACATGCCTTATTTTTTTTATATCTAGCATGAACAAGCATGTGAAGTCCAAGTACCTCTTGATCCAAGTACTAACTTTTTTGACACTTCTAGGTCAATTTTTTTGTTTGTAATATAACAGATACTCATATTGATCTAGATAATATCTTTATTTTTTATGCGACTCATCTAGTTGGCATTACTACTTGTAGAAGAATCCTAGAAAAAATTAATTAATTAACTATAATTAGACCACCTATGACATAAGTAGTTGGTATCATTAATCATTTTATAAATTCTCCTCAACATGATCATCTTAACACAACTTTTTGCATATTAAGGTATATAAAAAATTTTCCAAAACTCCAGATTTTTTCTAGAAATCATGGATTTTTGTAATTGACTGAATATTAACATTTAAGTTAAGCACTAGCTAGCACTAAAATGAGATTTATGATGAAATATTATATTTTATTAGAAGTAATATATTTCTTAAAGAAAAAAAACAGATAATTAATTCAAGATTCATTATAGATATAGAATTTTGAGCGATTGTGACAATTACTTGTGAGTTACTTTGAATGTATTACCAACATATTGAGTATTCACTTTCTTTTCATACTATTATTTAATGTGACAATCAAATAGCAAATCATATAACTTGAAATTTTATAACCACGATCGAACAAAATGCATATATGTAAGTTGCTTCTACCTTAGAGAGAGAAAAATAATCATTATTATAACATATATTCAAAAGGCAAAATAATTAAAATGTATCTTCACAAAAATCTTGAAGAGATCTCAACTATATTTCTTTATTATATGTTTTATATTTATAAACTTATACACATCAACTTGATGGGAAGTAATATAACTTATTTATTCTATTTTAGATTATTTAATATTTTTTATGGAAACACTCAATTTGTGAGCTATCCCAATCTATCGTGTCCATTTTATATGGGCATAATTGTAATATGATATTAGAGTACATAATTTGAATATTTTTTGTTTTTTTTTTGCATTAATTCTAATTATAGTAATCACCATCATCACCACCAAAATCACCATAACCATGCCACTACACCATGATCGTCCATCATCAACACCACTATGAAAATCAGCACACGAATGTTAGGATTCTATTTAATATTCGAGGAGAGAAGGAGAGAGAGCGAATTAAGGAGAGATGAGGAGGGATAGAAAAAAAATTATGAAAAAGTTTAATATATTTTTCATCACTTAAAAAATGATGAATAAATATATACATATGAGTGGGACAACCCTCATATAAGGTTTTACCAAACAATGTAAACGAGAGAAAAATAAATACATAAAACAAGCCTACAAACCATATTAAACATTAAAATTACCTAAGTACCAAGAATGAAGGCAAATAAGAATGAAGGCAAACATTAACATTATCTAAGTACCAAAAGAAACTCACAAAAAATAATTGAACATGTTCATGCTATCAAAAAAATATACACAACAAAATCGATGAATATTAACATATAAGATAATAGCAAGACCATTGACGCATGAAGGCAAATAAGTAAATTGATCTATTTGCTAAAATATTCTTTCCATGAAGCTTTTCAATCACAACTTAGTGTTCATGCAGCAATCAATGGTCAAAATTTCGAATTCTCAGATTTCAATCACATGAAATAAAAAAATACCTGGTCGAGATAATCAATATCAAGATCTCCAAAGTCATTGATGTTCCCAAACAAGAAACTCAAAAAATGTTTACCCCCGTCCACCTCCTCATATTCTTCATCTATCAAATTCATAAACCAACTTTTACCATAAGAAATAATAATAATAATAATAATAATAATAATAATTGCAACACGACGAATGAAGGCATGGAGATTTCAACCCAACCACTCCCTTATTGAAAAAGTAGTTTTCACAAAACTAGAACCATCATGTGATGTGCACAATGCGACCAACAGTATTATACAATTAAAGTGAATTATTCAACTCAAGTGATAATGTTTGTAAGTTTCTCCAAATAAAACAAAATTTGATCAATCACATCAAAAAAATATGTGCTTTCTTAGCATTTTTATCGTGCATTAATACATTTTTTTAAGTGTTGATTGGGTAATGGGATAATATTGTATATAATAAACTATTACATCAGTTATGGTTTTGAATGATAAAATGAATACCTAATTTGATTTTAACTCGGTCCCAGTGATATTTTAAGGACAATTATCCAACAATGCCCTAATGAAATGCAAAGTTCAATATGCAATTTGAATCATATCATATGCACAAAACATCTTGCACTATTATATATTCAAAAAATATTTAAAATCAAAAATACACTATAAAAATATTTTTCTTGGTTCAGTAATGATATTTTAATAAAAGAAGCAATGAAGCATGATAAAGTTTGAAGTAAGACATGTAACACAAGTGGCAGTGCATAGAAGTTTCTACAAAAAACAAAATTTGATTATTAGCATAGAACACGGATATTCATACATGTGTTCTTGCATAAAGCATTGGGATAGTATTATAATAAATTATTATATTATTTTATAATTTTGAATGATTAAATGAATCTATGATTTTATTTTGTAAAATAAAACACAGAAATTCATCAAAATAAAAATAAACTCTCTCAATATAATATAATGGAAGCCTAAGTTTATAAATAAAAATAAAAAAAAAATTAGAAACATCTCAAAGTTTGGATTCTCCCATCAAAAACATAAAAATAGAATAAATTAAATAAAACACACAACATGAACATCAAGCTAGTACATAGAGTTTAGTACAATAGACTTAGAATAAACAAAAGTGATATGAGGCCTATTCGAGACATTCAAAATAATACATGTTATTTAATTTGTGATGTGTATGTTATAATAATAATCACATCATCATCTTCTCATTAATAAATAAATAATCAACATTTATATATTTCATATTCTTGTAAAATATCAGATTGAAAACTATATATTTTATTATTTAAATATCAAAATAAATAATAATTAAAGAAATAGGTGAACATTTAATTTTCCTAAAAAAATATTTGATCCAAAATATTTTGCAAGTAACTGTTACAATCACTCTGAACTGGAATCCAAATTTTGACTAGTTGGAAGCACTCATGATTATTAAAAAGATATAATAAGACTTTGAAATTTATTTGCATGTCTACATATACGAAAAGATATATCTAAGTGAACATATCATAAAAAATCTAGGAAATAACTAATTATCCTGATTGCATAAAATATATTTCATCTAAAAATAATTAGGTAATTAATATTTTTTATAATTCTCACACATATAATCGAGTCAACTAGATGACTTATATCAAAGTCAAATAATAAATTAGTATTTGGCTTAAAATGAATATCTGAGGAAATACAACCCAAAAAATTAATTTTTATTATAATATCAACTACATACTTTATCTATGATAATACAATACATCTTATTTCATAAGTCAATCACCTATGTCTCTAGAAAATATCTAAGCTTTTTAAAATTTTTTATCTAAAACTTAAACTAAAAATACTCCTTTAGTTAAATAATTATCAATTCATTATTAAGATTTTAATTGCATTTTATATTGTATTTTATTCACCATTTTATTTTTGTATGTATGAGAACATATGGCATGTGGATTGCCCCATCTTGAGTAAATATTTTTATTCTCTGTTCCCTCACTTCTTTCTCTTCTCTCCTTTATTTTCTCGATTCTTCCAAAAACACTAAGAGGTTCTAACATGAACATGGTATCAAAGCAATAAGGGTGTTTCATAATGAGTTCTAGTGTGCATAGGTATTTAGAGCATGTGATGGTGGCCCTGTTATTTTTTGGTGGCACTATCATAATTTTCATATATCTTATCTTTTTGTGGTGGCATGAATAGCATGTAGTGGTGGTGCATTAATTATATGGAAATTTCCAAATAGTTTTCCATGATGGATCTTGTGATGAAACTATTACAATTAAGTGGTGCATCATAGTAGTGCCTATTAAAGAGTGATGGTGTATAGAGGTTATGCCATGGTATGCCATGGTTTGTCATGATGTGTCATGGGATGTAGTGAGTTATGGTTGCGTCGTGGTGATGTAGAACTGTCATAGTGGTGATAGGCAAATGTGATAGGGCGTACACACGTACTTTAATATTTTTTTATGTTGATTGTTAAGAATGATCTGATAATCGATGTGTGATTATTGGAGATAACCTAGTAAATTTTGAATATGGATATAAACTTATGTAGCCTATTTTTGTGAAGATTTGATTAATAGATCAATGATACATGAGAAACTTGTTAGATGAGTCACTCAAGATCGAAGTCAAATAATTGGTTAATAATTAATGCACAAATATTGATTCATTTATGGAAATCAATTAATCCAAGTATGTCCAACATATTTAACTCTTATCATACGTGCAAGAAGATTTAAGACTTTGTTACATCAACATAATCATCTAGGATATCCACTTAGACAATATTATTCAGCTTGATCACAATTATGTTAGAAGTTTGATTGGGTGGTACTCATTTTAAAGGATATGACTGTGCTAAGAAGAATAGATGTATAAAATATTATACATGGCAACAAATGCATGTATAAAATATTGTGATTATGGAAATTGATATACTATTTTGTAAGCACATATCCTAAGTAAGAAGATACTTTCAATTTATCCCAATATACCTACTCAAAAATGTATCTCAATATCCACTTAGACAATATTATTCAGCTTGATCACAATTATGTTAGAGGATTGATTGGGTGGTACTCATTTTAAAGGATATGACTGTGCTAAGAAGAATAGATTTATAAAATATTATACATGGTAACAAATGCATGTAAAAATATTGTGATTATGGAAATTGGGATACTATTTTGTAAGCACATATCCTTAGTAAGAGGATACTTTCAATTTATCCCAATATACCTGCTCAAAAATGTATTCAAGACTTTTTTTCTTGAGTGCTACTAGATCCAGTCTAGACACTTATACTCACATGATTCTCTCTTCTAACCACCTCACTTCGGAATATTAGGTCATGAAGTTAAGAACTAATATTCATCACATATGTGCGTATCCTTTTTACTTATATTATTGATTCTAGAACCTTAGCTATTGTTATGGCAAATAACATCATTGTATAGGCTAGGGAACATAATAATATTAATATTGATTATTTTTTTGACATATGTTCTTTTATACTTGAGTTTTGTTATAATTTATTTTTAATCAATTATTTTACTAAGCAGCATGAATTATAAAATTTTTTTTTCTTTTTCAGATATTTGTATATGATTGACAAATCAAATAGATTAATTCTCTAAGAATTAAACAAGATATTTTATACTTTTTTTTCTACAACCTCATAAGCATATTTAGGTGCTTGGCTAACATTCATTTATTGATTATGTACCATTAGTTTGGTTATCCATAATTTGATAAACTAGAGATTCTAAAAACAAGAATCAAGAAACTAACTTATATTGACTGTGTGATGAGTAATCTAGGAAAGCATACTATATTTTCCTATCTAATATGTAATGATAGTGTTTGTAGTAATTCATTATATTTGATTTATTCAAATGTTTAAAAAATTTTTAATGGTATGAAATATTTTATTATCTTTGTTTATAATTGTATTAGATATATATAATTGCCTGATTTGAAAGAAATATCTCAAGTTTTATTTATTTTTATAAAATTTTATAAAATAATAAAAATATAATTTTATTATCACATTAAAATATTAATAAATAATAATAGTAGTAGCAACTCATTATATTTGATTTATTCAGATATTTAAAAAACTTTTTTATGGTATGAGATATTTTATTATCTTTGTTTATGATTATATTAGATATGTATAATTGTCTGATTTGAAAGAAATATCTCAAATTTTATTTATTTTATTGAATTTTATAAAATAATAAAAATATAATTTTATTGTCGCATTAAAATATTAAGAAATAATAACATTTTAGAATTTACTTTTGATCAATTTTTTAAATTTTTTTAATAAAGTATAAGATGATTCACCACATTTCTTCTGTTGACACCTTATTACAAAATAAAAAGCTAAAAAGAAAATTTATTATTTAGTTAAGAATACTAAAACATTTATACTCAAATAAATATTCCTGGATATTTTTGAAAAAAAAATAATATTTACAACCAACAACATTATAAATCAAATATAATTTTGACATCGTCCTTTTGGATTATATATCAGCTTTTATATCTAGAAGAAATACTTGTTAACCATTCATCCAAAATTTTTAGTTATATTTATTTTATTCAAGATATCTCCCTTAATAAAAAGTTAATTGCTCGTGTAATCAAATGCACCTTTCTTGAAAACTCTATTACTCAAAAAAGATACTTACACTATGCACCAAAGGTCAGATGAATCAATATAAGTAAAAATATAGGATTTTTTTTAAGGATAAGTCTTTTTGAATGACTCAATCCTAGAAGTACTTTCAGATATCATAGTAATGAAAGCATTTCTTTGTCCAGTTGTTACTCCCTCTATAGTAATAACAAACCCGACTCCTATATCTCATAGGCGCATACTACTAGCATAACTTATCTTAAAAAGAGTAGTGAGACATCTCTTAGTACATCATTGTGATGAAAATATTTCCTTGTCAACTTTTCTTAAAGAGAGTAGTGAGACATCTCATGTATCCACAACCCTTAAACAAATACGCTTGTCATCACACCAAGTTATAACCTCCAAAATATGCGTGTAATATAATAATTTCTTAAGTAATCAATTATATAAGTATTATTCTCACTCAAATACATTTAACTTTAAAATTTTTATAAAATCTTGTATGTTATCATTTATAATATAATAATTTAAACACATTATTAATATTACATATGCACATAAATGCAATACAATATGTAAAAGAATATATAGACGAACACAAGTTCTTTGTAAAATAAAAAATATTTCTATATTTTAAAAATAAAAACATATATCATAATCATATTTATTTACTATAATTTTACTAATAATAAAATTAAATATAATATGTTAGGACCTATCATATAAATCTAATATTAGATATATTGCATTCCAAAAATATTTCATATCAAATTAAATTTTTTCTTTTATATGTCTATTAACTTACATAAACTATAAAATTCTTATAATTTACTAGATATACTAATAAATTTTATTGAATTATGCATATTTTCTAAGAAGTGGATAAATAATTTAAAAGAGACTTATACTATTAAATTTTTGATATGACAATACAGCTAACATGAATTATCTCTGCTTGGGGTTCCTCTATGATTATTCTTATGAATAAACTTATTATATTATTATACTATGTAGTATTATAAAATATAATAAAAAATATTTTATTTTATATTTCGAACTCCCTAAGAATAATTATCAAAAACTCATATATAATAGAATTATCATGATAATATAATATCTCATGAAACATTAATATTTCCTTAGTTTTAATTAAGAATCAACTTATTTTAAAATATGATATCATTCTAAGTATTCCATATGTTAAACATCACTAGCATCAATCTATTATGTTTTCCAAGATCCTACATTAGTAAGTTTATCGAATTTAAAATTTTATAATATTGGTTCTATACATTGACCTAAGAATCCTATAATATACAAGCTAGATCTATTTTTACATAAAATATATTAATCTAAGATTTTCTACAAATTTAATCAGAAAATTCAAGCTAGCAACCATTCTTATCATTTCTTTTCTTGCAAACTCTTGATTATAAATAATAATAATAATAATAAACTTAAAGTAAATTCACATTCAAAATTAATATAAATACATGAAGTTTAAAATTAATCTGATGTAACATATTATATACATTATTTAATATATTAAAATTTCATTGGGTTTTCAATCTTAATACTAATTTTACAATAATATATTTTTTATAACATCTACTTTAGATAAAATTTTGCTCAACTCCTCTAATATTTTTTAAATTATATTAAAATATGTTCATACTACAAAAATTTAATTATTAAGCCTTTTTTTAGGTGCATGTAAAGATTCAACACCAAGAGACAAACTAGTTTAGGACTCTTGGATTAGGTTATCCTTGTATAAATTAAAATTATCTAAAATATTACTTTTACTTTTATTAAAATTATTAGAACTCATTTTATTAAAATAAGTAGATGTAAAAAGAATAAGTACATGTAGTACACCTTGCATAATTAAACAATAGCCAATATAGTACCTTTGCAGTTACATTATTTTGTTGTTCATCAAATATTATTTCTTATTAGTCATGAACATATAAAAAATTATAATTTATATACTTAATATTTGACTTTGAGTCTTTGAGAATCATAGACAAACAGACAGACAGAAGATTAAACTTTGACATTTGACATTTATTTTTTACATATTTATAGAAAAATTTTAGTTTTAAAAATATTTTAACATTTGAGTGGATAAAATCCAACCAATCATTAGATTACATCTAGTGATCATCTATCAGTCAACATACAGCATCACAACTATTGAATCAATTCCTTAATTAAAATGAATGTAGGTTAGGATGGCCAAACCCCACCCACGATCATTTAGAGATAAAAAAACATTGAAACTTGAACCAGGCTTTTAGTTCGACCCAAAGCACAAACAACTTAAAAAAAATTGGCAACTATGATCACGCATCAAACTCAAGTCAAGGTTTTGCCTAATACACAAGAATGACCCGAGCACAATTTGTCAATCGAGTCAATTATTTAGGTTGTGATGTGTCACATGGTATTGCAACATAGAGGCCATGATGGGTCATTTTATATCGCGCCCTGCCCATGAACCACCTCTAGCTTGGACCTTTCAATTACTCTTACTCTCATTTTTCATCCACACTTGATAACTATAAAATCTCATATTCTCTTTCTGAGACATTTAGTCATTTGTCATAGTGACATGAGAAATCATAAATAATTTATCACAATTCACATTTCTTTATATCCTAATATATCTAAATATATCAAATTAAATAAATTATTACTCATATAAGTCTGATAGTCCTAATAACAAGTCTGCATATACTTTTCTAACTAATATATCTCACACTTTAATGTTGGGAGACCCCTCTAACATTAAAATATAATATTTTAATCTTGATCAAAATTAAGTAACCAAGTCAAAAATGAACAAGTATTATATCAATAACATTAAATTACCTATTAGAATAACAAAGCATAATATATATATATATATATATATATAATATATCCTACTCAATCTCAAATTAAATCTTCATCAATATCTTCTAATATTACAAAATAACATCTATTGAAAAATAAAATCAGAATTTTATTATACAGCTCAATAACTTCTAATACTGCTCAATTTCAAATTGTACTATAGTAATGGTTGCTAAGATGATGATTAATATGACTGACGAAGAAGATTGAAATGGGTGACAATGATACTCATGGAAGCAATAGCAACCAATAGCAGTGCATGTATCAATTTCAGTTGCAGACGATGGTTACTGTGAAAGCTGTCGCGACTAGTGGCAACGACAATGGCATTTTCATTTATCGGCAATTAGGACTCTAGAAGCAATCGCGGCCAATAGCAATACTAATAGCAGTTTTAGTTGCCGGCAATGATGAATATAAAAGCAGTCACAACCAATAACAGTATCGGTGGCAATTTTCATTGCCGATAACGATGACTATGAAAGCAATCATGACTAATAACAACATCGATTACAATTTCAGTTGCCTATGACAATGATTGCGAAAGTTATCACCGCAAGTAGATATTTCATGGAATGGCTAAAGGACTTTGTGTAACTTCTATAGCTCAAAAGACTTCTAACCAAAATTTGATTTGCTCCAATCTCCAAGATGGACTTTTTCTACGATAACAAGGATGTCCATCATTATCAAATTAAACATGTTGAGATTAATAGATATGACATCAAAAAAAATATTGAGGCTAACATAATTCAATTTCTATTTATGAAGTTTAAATTTGAACTAGCGGATATTCTAACAAAAATTGTATCAAACAAAGATTTCTACAATTAACTCAACAAGTTACACAATGAAAATATGAATCCTTCCAATTAAGGGAGAGTGTTGTCATGAGTTATTAAAAAGAGTCTTTATTTAATATTACCTCCGTTCTGAAATGATAGTATGATTCACGCATTTCTTTAAAAATAAAGAGCCAAAAGTAGAAAAACTCCATGACTGTGCTTTTTGCGAAAAAATTTTCGAGTGCTTTCGATTGGTGTATAATTTGATCATGTTATGTTACGTACATGATGCACTAACTGAATATTAAAATCAGTTAAATTAAATATAAATAATAAATTTCAATGATAAATAACTGGATCTTAACTTCTTCAATATTATCCAATCCCTTCGGCATTAGCAGGCAACTAAGAATATCGATGAGCTCATTATTGCTGTAAAAAATTATGTCAAGTAATACCCTTTGGAAAAGCTCAATGATGTCTTTTTGACATTTCAAAAGTGTATGAAAATCATCAATGATAAATAACTAGATCAATGAGTCTTCATGTAACTGTCCGTTATAACTATGAAGTCATCAATGCGGCAAAATTAACTTTACAAATAAATTAAACTTTACTTTATCATATCAGATCATTATTTTAGAACAAATTCTTACGATATATCATACCATTATTTCAGAACAGAGATAGAACATTCTTAATGATGAAAAGTCTTCATTCACAGAGGAAAATCTCATGTGATTTTATTTTATTTTATTTTTATTTTTTTTTATTTTTATTTTATTTTTGTTTTTTTTATTTTATTTTTATTTTATTTTATTTTTTTTTATTTTTATCTTATGTTTATTTTTTTGTATTACATTTTTTATTTTTTTATTTTTTTATTTTAATTTTATTTTTATTTTATTTTTATTTTATTTTTATTTTATTTTATTTATTTTATTTATTTTATTTTATTTATTTTATTTTATTTTATTTTATTTTTATTTTATTTTTATTTTATTTTTATTTTATTTTTATTTTTATTTTATTTTTATTTTATTTTATTTTATTTTTATTTTATTTTTATTTTATTTTTATTTTTATTTTATTTTTATTTTTATTTTATTATATTCTTTTTTTTATTTTATTATTACTTTAGTTTTATTTCATTTTATTCGTATTTTATTTTATTTTTATTTTATTTTTATTTTATTTTTATTTTATTTTTATTTTATTTTTATTTTATTTTTATTTTATTTTATTTTTATTCAATTTTTATTCTTTCTTTATTCTATTCTTTATTCTATTCTTTATTCTATTCTTTATTCTATTCTTTATTCTATTCTTTTATTTATTTTTATTCTATTTCTATTCTATTTTATTCTATTTTATTCTATTTTATTCTATTTTATTCTATTTTTATTCTATTTGTATTCTATTTTTATTCTATTTTATTCTATTTTATTCTATTTTTATTCTATTTTTATTCTATTTTTATTCTATTTTTATTCTATTTTTAATTTTTATTCTATTTTTATTCTATTTTTATTCTATTTTTATTCTATTTTTATTCTATTTTTATTCTATTTTTATTCTATTTTTATTCTATTTTTATTCTAATTTTTTTCTATTTTTATTCTATGTTTATTATATGTTTATTCTATTTTTATTCTATTTTTATTCTATTTTTATTCTATTTTATTTTTATTTTATTTTTATTTTTGTTTTGTTTTTTTTTTGTTTTTTTTTGTTTTTTTTTGTTTTTTTTTGTTTTATTTTTATTTTATTTTTTTTATTTTTGTTTTATTTTTGTTTTATTTTTGTTTTTTTTATATTTTGATTTATTTTTGTTTTATTTTTATTTTATTTGTATTTTATTTTTTTATTTCACAATTGTAATTATTCATACATGTGTGGATGTGTGTGCTTGTGTGAGGGTGAGTGAGTGGGTGTGTGTGTGTGTGTGTGTGTGTGTGGGAGGGTGTGTGTGTGTGTGTGTGTGGGAGGGTGTGTGTGTGTGGGTGTGTGTGTGTGGGAGGGTGTGTGTGTGTGTGTGTGTGTGTGTGTGTGTGTGTGTGTGTGGGAGGGTGTGTGTGTAACTCATCTCAAAATAAGAGTCTATCCACAATAAAATAAAATAAGAGTAGTTTTTGAATAAAATTTCATGCAGCACATGAGTTTCCTTGTGAGACACTAGCAGCTTTGAAGCTCGAAGAAAGAAGTGAGTTAGGAAGGCTTTCCCAGTTCATACTTTTCAATGCAAATCCAAAAAAAAAAAAAAAACAGGTGCTCAACATCAAAGTCAAATCCAACAGCCAAAATCTTCTCGGTTAGTAGAGATGTATCCGCAATAAATCATTCAGCGCATGAGTATAGCGTCACACAAGATAATCAAGAGTTTACCAGACATTGTAGCGAATTCGAAATCTCAAGTATAATGCAAGTTATAATCAACCCGCCTCCGAGGAACAGGGCCAGGATTCACAAAACCTAGACATTAATGATTAATCAGGCGAGAAGCACCGGAAAAAACGGCCGATCGCAGGTGGTAAAATTTGGGAAAATTATATTTGTACCAACTAAAAATTATCGGGTGATTTGTGTATTTGTGTAACATTTATAAAATATTTAAAAAAGTTTACTTTTTAAAAATATTTAAAAAAAAAATTACATCAAAAACACAAAGTAGTTACGTTTTTATAAGTTTTTGCAGTTAAAATCAGAACGCTGATTTTACTACAAATTGACAGGTCAATCATCAAAGGTTAAAAGATTTATAAAAAATTAATTAAATAATTTTAACGCATTACAACAAAAACATAAGCAAGATTTGAATTTATAAACTTCCATTTGTTAAACTTTATTATCATCTATCTAATCACAAGAAATTAAATATATTCTGAATATATATATATATATATACATACACACACACACACACACATATATATATATATATCACTACAATAAAAAATCAAATTAGAAATGGTCAAATCCATTTTTAATTCAATCATAATTTGTAATTTGCAACCTAAATAGAAATGGAATATTTTTGTTTCTAAAAGTCTCCTTTTAAAATTATAGAAACATAAATTACTCAAACATTTCTAATATGTATGATAAAAATTTAACGTTTCTAATTATAGTGACAGAATCGAGATCTCAATTTCCATTTATATTTCAATACTGAAATAATGACCGAATAGAAATGTAGATATCATTTCTAAATTAGAAATGGAATTGAAAATTCATATTCCATTTTTATTTTCTGCAACAAGAATATTTCTCATTTTTTGTAGTTTATATATGTTGTATATAATATACAAATACATATAGAAAATATATACCCTACAATCTAGTTTATATTATTATTCATTCAAAAATATTCACACACTATTCACTAAAAAGTATAAAATCAAATAATAAACATCAGAATTCAACCATTCTAGTAAACATATATTACATTCAAAAATAGGAACACGAAAAAAAAAAGTTCGACGCTACAAAGTTCCTTGCAAAACACAATAAAACAACATAACAAATATCTATAAGTGATTGTCAAGATGAGTATTCTCCTCCGGATATATGAATATATCTTATGCGGAATGATGAAAAATAGATAAATCCCCTACCAACTTGCACATTATAATTATCTCCATCTTCAAATTTGTTTGTTGCATTTCCTCTCTCTTTTTTCATCTTTCTTCTTCTTTTTTTATCTCTTCAATTTGTCTTTGCATTTTTTCATTCTTTTGTTATATCTTCTTTTTCTTTCTTTACAAAGTATGATGGGTTTATGGTATCTCTTCTTACAACTACTCATCAAATAAATTATTATAATTGGAAGATGAAGATGAAGAACTCGAAACAAAACTTAGATAAAATATATATTAATGGGTACCAAGACCATACATTTGCTATTTTTTTTTGGCTCAACTCCAATAGCTTGAAGGTAAATATGTACAACATCAATCTCTGGAGCCACTGTAGAATGATTTGTCAGTTATGAAGCAATGACAACCATATTTTCCATAGTTTCTTATAATTATTACAATACAATATAACTCATCGATACTATATTCAGATAAAATTGAAATTATCACATCAAACTGTCAACTCATTCAGATAAAATCGATACTATATTACAATACTATATTCAGATAAAATGACAATCATATTTTTATTAACAATGTTAATAAAAAAATTACTTGACTCTGGAAATTAATTTTTGTGATTTCCAAAAATTATATGTTTTTAATTTTTCTTATTTCATATATTGCAATTTGCATAACACACTAAAAGTACAAATTAAGAAACTCACATTAATATTATTTAACCATTTATATATAAATGATCAACCATTTTTCTTATATATTCACTTGAACACCTTAAATGGTATTGATGGACATCCCAACCCAGCCTAATGATGTACATGATATATTATCATAAATTTAATATCATTTACATTCACAAAGTTAAAATCAAAATAAATTAGGAAAGATAATTTTACCAAATCTACTGAATATTGGCATGTTATCTTGGAACCTCAAATATGTTTGGAAGGTCTTGATCCGTCACCTACTTTATCTAATCAATAATGTTATAATATCATTTGAGACAATACCTTGAACTTCTCACTATTCTAGTATTCTCACCATTTTATCCAAAGATTTAGGAGAACATTATTTGACTTTGTAACTTTACAATATTTTTTTTTCTATTTTTCAAGCTTGTCATTATATATGAAACTTAACATTTGTTATTATGTATCCTTCACAAAGATAAACAAATCATTATTCTATTTATATTTTTATATAAAAAATATAAAAAAATAACAATACATTGTGAAATACTATTAAAAATTACGATAATACCGACCAAAGTACCGACTATAAGGTTCAGTTGATAATTACAGTCCAAAACACGACCAGTTAGCGACCAAAAAAGGGTTTCGAACAAAAAATATTTCCGACCAAAGACCGATCATAATTACTAATTAAATCTTTTTGGTCGAGAATTGGTATGTAGCATGTTTATCAAATATAGTACCAATCATTTAACTACCTATCATTATAATTGATCAGTAATTACTAACCATTTCACAACTAATTTAGAGATCCAAACAAGCGAATATGAGAAAAATACTTTCGACCAAATTTCCGACCAACTATCGACCATATATTACCGACTAAATATAATTGGTCGGGGATATGGTCGGTAAATTAGGAGAGAATTAGCAAAAAATATTCCCGAAAGATTACCTACCATTTAACAACCAAAAATTTATAATCATTAAAAATAGTCGGTACAGTAGTTATCCAATATATTTATAAGGTCGTAATTACCGACGAAACTACCGACCAAATATTTTGGTCGGTAGTTACCGACCAAATATTTTGGTCGGTAGTTACCGACCATTTCAGGACCCCATTATCAAACATAACTCTCGACCAAATATTTTTTGTTAGAAATTGGTCAGTAAATTATGATAGAAATAGCGAATAAAAATTACCGACTAATTACCTATCATTCAACAACCTAAAATATATTACCATTAAAATTGGTCGTTAAGTGGACTTCCAGATGCTTATAATTTTTTTATCACCGACCGTTTACTGACAATAAATTTGGTCGGTAATTCATTGTTTTAATTTTTTGATTTAAAAATCATTTGCTAAGTCATTTAACCCTAATTCCTTGCAACTCCGTCGATTTTCCAAATCCAAGCTGACGGTAAGCACAAAAATACAAAAATTTTGATATTTCTTCTGAATCCATGTAAGTTTTTCTTTGTTCTTCTCATTCAAATTGCTTATACACATCTTCATCTCTCTTAATTTTATATAAATTTTTGGAATTTCGTTTTTCAGTATATCTGGGTATTATGTTTTTTTTTCTCCTCCTAATTTCTTAATTTCTGCTTCGATTTAATTTAACATAACATGATTTTGACTCTACACAATTAATTAAACTGTAACTTTTCTTTTTTTATAATTTGTTCATCTACTGTTTATATTTTTAGGGTTTTAGTGATTTTGATTACATGATATTTGCATTCTGATTAATCTTATTGTTAATGGTTTATATTTATATATTAGTATGACATTTGGTATAAATGCCTATAGTTTAATATATATAATGATTAATATTAAATCGAACTTTTATATAATGTTAATCTTAAATGTCTATAACACTATATATAATTTTTTCACTTGGGTCAAACTTGTAATATTCATGTATCCATACTTTATTGCATAGTCTCTTTCTGTGTACTACTTGTTGATAAATAATGGTCTTGTTTTACTATAATTTACTGATCATTAAAATACAATCTGATATATACACAAATTACTAGTGTTATGGCTAATCATTCATGTAAGGGCAATACATAGTTTTCCATATGGAAATAATAAAGACTTTTTTTTTTAATAATACAATAATTTTATGTGGTATGGAATATACTCCACATTTTCACTTGATATATTAAGATACCTCAAAATAAAAATATTAAAAAAAATCTCCCTTTTAAAAAACTTTAATTAAATCATACCCCAAAATTAAAAATAATTATGTTTTAAAGCTCTTAAGTAGTAAAATCCAGAATTGCATCTCTAGTCATTAAAAGAACTCCACCTCTCCCTACCACATCATCATTAAAAAAATAAAAAAAAATAAATATTAAAGAATATTTTTGAATAGTATTTTTATAAAATAAACATATATATACAGCATACATTATATGTACAAATATATTTTTCAAAACGTATAAACCCAATATGTTTAGCAAATAATATATCTTGTATATATATTTTTTGAAAACTTATACAATATTATGTGTTTATATATTTTTCAAAAAACATATATACATAGCATCCATTTTCTACTTATATATGTTTTTTCAAATATGTGAATACACAAATATATTTTTAATAAATATATATGGTATATATTTTTTAAAAACATATACAATATGTTATGTGTATACATTTTTGAAAAAAACATATATACACAATATCCTTTTTCTATGTGTAAATATTTTTTTCAAAAACATATAATATGTTTTCAAAAAACATATAAAGTATGTATGTATATGTGTGTGTGTGTGTGTGTGTGTGTGTGTGTGTGTGTATGAAAACCTATAAAATATTATACGTATAAATAATTTTAAATAAATAAATAAATAAATAAATAAATAAATATATATATATATATATATATATATATATATATAATGCGTTTACATTTTAAATGTAGGTATATATACACAAAATACTATATTAATTATATATTTTTTTTTCAAAAACATATATGAATATACTTTTCATATATGTTTTTCAAAAACATAAATATAGTTTACGTATACTCAATACTTATCAAAAATAGTAGTTTTTTTTTATTTTTTTAATGATGATTACAAACATTTTTTGAAAAAACAAACATATATACACAATATTCACTTTCTATGTATATGTTTTTTTCGAAAATGTATATGCAAATAATATATGCATAATTATAAAAGTTTTATGCATAATTATATATAAATATTAAATTTGCAGCTTATATTTAATATATACTTGTATATAGTAGTATATAAAATAGTTTTTTACTATATCTATACCTATACATTACTATATGTATAAATATATAAAATTAAATGAACAAATATATATACATACATGTATAAATATACATTTAAATATATGTATAACTATATGTATAACTATATGTATAACCACATGTAACAATATTTTTTATTACATGTATAACAACACACAAAATTATGTTAAACTATATGTATATAACTATATATAAATATTTGTATAACTAAATAAATGTCTATATAATTATATATAACTATATTTGTAACTATATATTTATTTATATATTCATATAATTAAATCAAAATATTTGTTGATTTTTTTAACTAGTTATAGAAGATGATCGTGAATGGATGTACAAGGGTCGAATAGTGAATGAAATGTTTTCTAATGAATTGAGAAATAAAGTTGATTAATTTATTGAGTTTGCTCTGAGACATCCTGAGTGTGTAAATGGTGACATAGATATAAGGTGTCTTTGTGCTTTAGTTAAATGTCAGAATAAAATTTTTTTGAATTTTGAGACTGTGAAGATGCATTTGTATAGAAATGGTTTTGTGGCAGATTACTATGTTTGGATATACTATGGTGAGAAGCAAGTGTCCACCATAGGTGTTCAAATTCAGTACAGGAGTCAATAAGTGAAACTGATCAGATGGTCTCTGATAATATTAATCACACTGCATACCATAAAATGGTTTTTGATGCTGCTGGTCCTGAATTCAACCCGAATGAGGAACCCAATATCGAGGCAAGGAATTTCTATGACATGATTCGAGCTGAAGACAAATTTGTATACGAGAGAAATTCTAAGCATACTCAACTTTCTGCAGCCGTGAGGATGTTAGAAATAAAGTGTAGACACATGTGTTCACAAGCATTGTTTGATGATATGCTTAAATTCATTCAAGAATTGTTGCCAAAAGATAATCCGATGTAATTAGATTTTTACAGCACGAAGAAGTTTGTTAGAGGCATGGGATTACCTGTATAGGTCATTCATTACTGTGTGAACAACTCTATGATATACTGGGATGATGACAATGACCTTAATAGTTGTAAAATATGTGGGCATGCTCGATACAAGCAAAATGTTAGGGGTTCTGGAAATAGATTATATATACGCAAGTTGAAGGTGCCGTATAAGAAGATACACTATTTTCAATAACACCTAAGTTGCATAGATTGTATGCATCAACCATACCTGCTAATGAAATGAAGTGGCATTCAGAGCATCATATGAAGAATGGTAATATGTGTCACCCTTCTAATGCACCTGCTTGGAAATATTTTGATGGGTGTTTTCCTGATTTTTCTTCTGAAATTCAAAATGTTAGGCTGAGTTTATTTGCTGATGGTTTTCAGCCGTTTGGTCAATCTGGATAGCAATATTCTTTGTGATCTGTGGTGGTGACCCCATATAATTTGTCTCAATACTGATGTATGAAGAAAAAATTTATGTTTTTGACTGTGTTAGTGTCCGGGCCTACGAATCAAAAGGGGAAGATAGATGTTTTCTTATAGTCATTGATAGCAGAGTTGAAAAGTCTTTGGGGGTGTTGGAGTTCAAACTTATGATATTTCCAAATAACAAAATTTTCAAATGCGAGCTGCCCTCATGTGGACTATAAATGACTTTCTAGGATATTCTATGTGTCTAGGTGGAGTAGAACTGGTATGTTGGCATGTCCGCGTTGTATGAAAAATTCTAATTCTTTTAAATTAATTAAGAGTGGAAAATAGTCATGGTTCGACAACCATCAAAAGTTTTTGCCCATTAATCATCCGTATCGACGTAACACCAAAGACTTCATTAAGAATAGAAAAGTTACTAAACAATTCTCGGGGGATAGATCTGGGGATGATATTCTACAGGAATTGAATAACAGAGGCTTGAGGAAGGTGATAGATGTTAATGTTGATGTTGTGAATACAGCTATATCTAAGACCAGTGGGTGGAATAAAAAAAGTATTTTCTGGGATTTGCCCTACTAGCATGAACATTTGCTTAGGCACAATCTTGATGTTATGCATATCGAGAAAAATGTGTTTGACAAATTTATCAATATAGTTTTTAATATTTCAGGGAAAACTAAGGACACTTTCAAGTTAAGAGATGAGTTGAATAGATATTATCGTCATCCTCAATTTGCAAAAAATCTTATCACCGATAAATTCCTTGATGTGCCATTTGTTCTTAATAAATCACAAAAGAATGTTGTGTTGGAGTATTTAAAAAAACTAAGATTTCCATATGGGTATGCTTCTAATCTGGGGAGATGTGTGGATACGAACAAACTTAAGGTGTTTGGCATGAAGAGTCATGATTGTCATGTATTCATGCAAAAGTTGTTACCAATTGCTCTTCGAAAATTCCTACTTAACAGAATATGGGAGCCGATAACTGATATTTCTTTATTCTTCAAGCAACTGACTTCATCTTCATTGACTGATGAGAAGTTGAGGAATCTGGATGAATAAATTTTTGCTATCTTATGCAATCTTGAGAAAATCTTTTCTCCGAGTTTTTTTTGACTCAATAGAATATCTTCCAATGAACTTGGCTTACGAAGCTAGGATTGCTGGTCCTATCCATTATCATTGGATGCATCCTCCAGAAAGGTAACATCAATTCACTAAACCAATTCTTTTCCTATATATATAGTTATATATACACAAAAATGACTTGTAATTTTCAATAATTTTTTTGTAGATACTTGAGGAAAATAAAGCATACAATAATGAATAAGGCTCGAGTGGAGGGTTCTATATCAATAGGCTATATTATGGATGAGGCTGCAGAATTCACATCATTCTGATTCAACTCTTCCAACTCTTCCACTTAAGGAAAAGCGAAATGAGGTTTATCTTTATGACAATGTGAATAATGATATGTTTGAAATTTTCAAGCCTCTGGGTAAAGGAATTAGTGCTGAAGGAAAAAGGTATCTAGTAGACTATTAATATACTACTGCTCATCTATATGTCCTAATGAATTGTCCAGAGGTTCAATCATTCATTGTGCAAGTATTTCCTAATAGTCAAATGATATTTATTAAGCATTATAATTTAGTATTTCCTATCAATTTATCAATAATTTTTAAGTTCTTTTTTTAGTGATTTTCTTATAGATAAACGTATAGAGTTTCAAAACATGGATGAATAAGCTATCAATGACGTGACGGAGCAAGAATTTCCATTATTTTTTAAAAATAAGTATGTTTACTTATAATGAAAATCACAACATAATTATATTCTTTGAATAAAAAATTATAATTGTAATCTAAACAATCTACTTAATTTTGATCACAGGTTCATAAACATGCAAATAAAATTTATAATCATTATCTTCGTAGTATAACATGAGGTCCCCTAAGAAAGGTTAAAACGTATAGTAGTTACTGTGTGAATGGTTTTAAATTTCACACTAAATCGTATGGTAGCTACCGGGCAACATACAATACTGAAGTATATATTAAAGGATCCCTATACAATGAAACTGAATATGACTATTACGGGACTCTGTCGAAGTTATCGAGTTATAATTTGAAGCCCTCCCGGTTAAAAAAGTTATTTTATTCAAATGTGAATGGTTCGACTCAACACCAAATATTGGTATTGTTGTTCATCCTAAATATAAACTTGTCAATGTGCACGATAAAAAATGATTCAACAAGTATGAACCTTTTGTCTTAGCAGTACAAGTATCACAGGTTTATTATTTTGAATATCCAAGTCCGACCGGTCCTATAAAAGATTGGAAAGGTATGTGCAAGATAAAAACAATGGCTCAAATTAACATTCACGCATCTCCAAGTACTGTGGTGATGTAGATGTTGATCAAAATGATGACAATGATGTTATAGTTGAAGCTGTGGTGGGGGATGAAGATGTCATTTTAGTCGCATCTTCTGAGATTAATACAAGTGGGGATTTAGATGTTGATGAAAATTTAATTGATAAAGAGGAAGAAACGAGTGATGAACAGGAGTTTGAAAATAATGTTACTACATCTGAAGAAGAATACGAACCAGATTTTGATGATTCGCTTTAAATGAGTAGACAGTGAGTTTTATCTTATTTTAATTGTTACTCATTTTTGTTTATTTTCATTTCCTTATGTATTTTTTACAAATATGGCACGTGAACGAGGTAGAGGCAGCACAACCTTAGGTATGCCCGAAACTAGTAGAGGGTCATGGGTGGATGGGACACCACAACAGACAGTGATAATTTGAATGTACCGTAGTAGTAGCATCAACTGACTAATAAACATAATGGTCCTCAGATTTTGATAAATAATCAAGAGATGTGGGACGTAGTGGAGAGAGAGGATGGAGATGTTGAAGAGTCTTCTTTAGAGCACCCTACAGACCAGAGTCTCCCTATTGTTCAGTTTGATCTAACAATTGATAATCCGTTATTAAACTTAACAAATGATTTATCAATTTATTATTTTATTTTTTACTTGCTAATAAATTTTTGGTTACAGGATGAAGCTAGAGCCGTTAGGTTCCATTTATAGGGTTTTGAGGACAATTTTCTGGAAGTCCTTTGAACATAATGGACATAATTGGAAGTAACTCACACATAGAGACCAATTGATGATTTGGAGAGAATTTAAGGTAAAAATTACTACCTAAAAATTTTTACACCTTTTATGTATTCATTTGTTCACTGATTAAAAATTATTTCTTTATAAATGCAAAAAGTTTACAGGTGGACACAGCCAAAGGAGGCGGTCAAAAGTGTGTTCTACAAACATGCTGCCAGTTGGTATAAAGACACCGTGTACGAGATCAAAGATAAATGGTTGAAGAAGAAAGAAAAAGATTCGAGTGTTCTAGATCATGTTTTCAAGGAGTGACGAAGCATATGGGAAGATCAAGATTATAGGAAGAGGTGTGATAATTAGAGCGGCAATCGTTGCTCATAGTGGGTTGGGGAGGGCAGTGGCATGTCTACACACACTTGTGGATCTCGCTCTATGCGTGAGCACGAACAAGCATTGGTATTATTTCTAATTTATACTTTTTATGTTTATTACTTTGTAAAATGTGGTCAAATATGCCTAAATTTCATGTATCACAAGAAATTTTTTTTCAATTTAATTAAATTGAAAAAAATAGGGTAAGAAGCCCAGTGCTCCTCGTTTATTCATATACACGCATACGAAGGCTCATGATGATCAGACTTTCGTTGACTAGAGATATCGTGTAGTAAATGTAAGTTTAAATAAAAAAAATTAACTTTTCTTTTTTATTGTTTGTATATAAATTGAAATATTTTTCGTACATTTTTATTAGGCAAGATATGAGAAAATATTAGCTACTGTGACTCAAGCGTATTCCCAATCTACTTCAAGTTCATGTGATGGTGCAACAGGTAGTTCTCATTCTGCTCGTAAAGATGACCAGACTACGAAGTTGAATTTTCAGGATCAGTTTTGAATTTGTTCTCAAAGATTGAGAATTAGATACAGTTTTAGTTGGTCGATACCGAGCGACGCATGATCGAGTATGAGGATGATATGGATGAGTTGCATTTGCATTTTGACTGGCTTACAAAAAAGTTTCAGGAAGGAGGACAGTAGTTCAACCCTGATGATCTACCTAGGATTGTTCGGCATAATGCTCTAGCTACAACATCTACTCCATCACCTATAGCAGCACCTGCAGCAACTGCATCAAGACTAGCAGCAACATACAGCTCTACCCTAGTACCCGACATCTCACCTTGTGGTTCAGAAACGTCACAACATAATGATTATGAAAATAGGTTGGATGATTGAGTGTATTACATATATATTTTTTTTTCAATGTCTTAAACTTTGATTTAGGATTTAATTGTTTTATTTTGTCTTGATGTTATTCATATATATATGCAGTATATATAATTATTTGCTGGAGTTAATTAGATTTTTTTTGTTGTGTTATTTGTAAATATTTCAACCACAATTACATCAAAATTGGAAGTGGATTGGATGTTTTTTTGTGGTATGTGCTATATTTTCTGTAGAAACTACAAAAAAACTGCTAAAAAAAATTTGTTCGGTAATTATCGACCAAATTGTGACCAAACCGACCAAAATTTTTTAATATCAATGGTTGGTAAAAGTTCACCAAATGATCGGTATTATTATTGGAGATCAATTAACGACCAATAATTTTAAAAGATTTTGGTTACTTTTTTGTCGCAATTCTTTCGGTTATTACCGACAATTTACCGATCTAATACTTTTGGTCGAAAAATGATTGGAATATAGTCGGTAATTTTTTATCGGTGGATGGTCTACTAATGGTCGTTAATTACCGACCAATTAGAGACCATGTACCGACCTAATTATTTTGGTTGGAAAATTGTCGGAATATACTAGGTAAATATTTGTCGACAGAGGATCAATAAATGATCGATAATTTACCGACTGGTTGATTTTTCATCTGTAAAAAAATTAGCAAAGAGCAAAATTACAACCAATTATTTTGGTCGATGTATGGTCGCAAATTGATATACCGATTAAAAAATACCAAATTAGCGACTAAATAATTGGTCGGTAATTCGATGAATTTTAGTAGTGAAAAATTTCTTTTGGTATTTAATAAAAAAATGATTTCACATATTAGTAAATGCAATACATTTATAGTTCAAATTATTCCCAATGTTATTATTTCATATCTGGAGGCACTTTACTCCACTTGATACCCTCGATAACTAGTTTTTCCTTAAAAATTTTTCTCTGTACGAGAAATAGAATAAATAAACCTTTAAGTAATGTAATATTAGAACATACATATACATATAAATGAAATACACTCATATTTCTATTACTAAGTTAATATTTTCTTCATTTATATTATTTATCCTAAACTTCATAACACAAATATTTATTTTAATTCACAATGATAATGTTGGATCAGTAACAATATCATAGTTTGTTATTAATTAATTTTACTATATTTTAAACATAATGATTTTTTTATAATTTCATGCATAGTTGTAAATAAAATTTGTTACAAATGAAAATAATAAAAAATGACAATGCATGCATGTAATAAATTTATGAAAGGTAGATACTATTTATTGTCAATTGTGGGATGAATGAAGATTTAATCATAACTCTGCATGCAAATAATAGAGTGTGAATATCCAATCATTATCGGTGTTGTAGTAGTAAAGCATGTTTCTCCTAAAATAGGTGGGATGCAGCTAACAATACCATCTAGTGTATAATGAGATGAAAACAAAATATCAATGGTAGCTAATATGTGTGCCTCATATTGAGGTGATGCTAACATATCCTCTGTGTGTATAGAAGAATATGAAATGATATTTAGAGTATTTTTGTCACTGAATAAATATTGAATTCCTCTTTCACGAACTATTAGTTGACTTCCTCTACCCCTCCCCATGGATTGAGATCCTCGGCCACTTGAATTATCACCTCTCATATCTAATTTAAGTTTCATAAACATCAAAAAATACAAAGACAATAATAATATGTAATGAATATATCATACTAACAAGACATAATGAGAAACACATTGATATTTTATTTAACACCCAAATTGTGACAGTTACAAAATAAGTAACACAACTTAATATTAAAGTCAATATATATATCTACTCATCATCAAAAAATTCTAATAAATCATCTCTATATACATATTCATCTCATTTGATTCTACAATTAATTTTTCCTCAATATCCTATGTTACATCTGTACCATCACTGTACAAATAATTTTCATCTTTACTAACTAATGTTTCAAGCCCATCATCTATCATAAGATTAATTGGATTAAGTTTCATATTATTCTCTTGAAATCTAGGTACATGTGATAGTATCACAATAATATCTTTTTCAACAACTTCAATAGATGATAAAAGTTTAATTTTATAAATAGCTTACTAATCACAAGCATTTCTTCTTATAGTTAAATAAGTGGTATAACACACTTGCTCTACTTGCACCACAACAATAAATGATTCAAGAATATAATAATATTTCTTATGGTGCACTTATATGAGTTGTATTAATGATTAATTTAGTACCCAAATGTAGAATATGATCAAATCATTTACACTAAAATAGAATTATCCTCTTAATTGGTAAAGTATGATCCTCTAAGTATTGAATTTCAATCAATTAACTATGAAAGTCAATATTAGATGCAATAAAGTTAGACCCCTTAATATATACACCACTAATAATTGCAACTCTATTTGAACTATGTTTCAAAGTATAAAATTTATATTCATTTATATACTGTATGGGAGATATGTCTATAAAATTCATAATGGCCATTTTATTAGATTTTTTATTTCTCTTACATATATTTGATGATAGAAAATTAACCTAAAAATTAAAAAAAAAAGAAAATGATACTTATATAATGTGGCACGTTATTTTTTTAGAAGTAAAAATGATAAGTTAGATACTAACAAATTTTTCAAACCAAATTGCAAAATCTTTGTTAAGTTTTACAACAATCGCAACATCATCAATATGTGGTTCTTTTTACCTTAATTCCTTAACATAAATTCTACAAAAATAATATTGAAATTATTTTTAATATTAAAAAGGTTTATAACATACCATGACAAATAAATTATAATGTAAAATAATTATAAATATTACTCAATATAAGGTGTAACTTCATCGTAGTTCGATAAGATATGTGTGTGCAGCATGATACTCTTGATCATCCAAAAAATATCTTGATTTTGCTCTACCACATGATTGACCTGTATGGTGAAAATATAAAGCATATCATCTTCTTATGATCTATCTTACATACAATAATCATTATTCAATAATATTTTATAATATGAATTATACATTTGTGGTTGAAAGTAATGTGAACAAAAATATCTTCATTAGAATAATATTTATTCATTAGATACATTTAAATTTTTCGATTAAAAAATAAAAATTATATAACATTACAAATAGATGCATCCATCTATATTGCACAAGGCATGTTATCATTGATTCATAAGATAAGTAGATCGAATGATGTTTCGTGGAGTCGAAAAAACTAGGAAGAAAAATATGCTCAAGTCTGCATATAATTATAGATATATCAATTTGTAATTGCTCCATATCTTCTCTTGTTATTTCAATCAATGCTTTCCAAACATTTTCTAGAAATAATTCATGGAATGCTATGGATATTAGCTAGTACATAAAGACATGATAGTAATGAATTTTTATCTCAAATAACTCATGATTCGTCATTTCAACACATATTATCATATTAGATGCATATCTGTTAGGGAATCTGAACTTTATTAGTCATTTGCATAAAGCTTCATTTGCATCATTGTCAAGAATGTAACAAGCCTTAGGGAATTTATTCATTGAAATATCTTTATGTAACTCTGAACATGAACAGAACTTTTTCAATTCTTCTCTTGATTTGATATTATCTTTTATTTTTTCTTCCACATCATTATAGTATTAGAAATATTATCAAAAAAGTTATTCTCAATATGTATCACATCTATGTTTTGCATAATTAGGTTAGTTTTCTAATAACGAAAATATCTAAAGTTGTTTCGTTTCTTCCAATCACAATGATAATTCTTCAAAATTTGAACATTAATGTAATCAGCATAAACATCTATAATGTTTATGAAGCCATATCTTTCAATTACCTCTAATATTTCAATATGTAACCTCAGATGTGGTGCACCTTTTACAATTATCTGGTTTTCCTAAATAATTTAATATGCCTCCAAAATATTTGTTTCATATGTAAGAACTTACAGTGGTTATCAAACCAAGAAGTTTTTCCTCATTTGCTTAGAAAAGATGCATTAGAGTCCTCTCTGTAGTAAGGACAAGCTAATTTCCTAATTGTACTCTATCCTGACAAGATTGAATAAGCTAGAAAATCACTTGCAGGAAAACATCCAACTTGTTTTTTGGGTTTCTCAAACCGAGCAAATTACACCTAAAAATAAGTACTCATCTTTAATGCATATCTTTGGTGGTAAATTATATGGTATAATAATTACCAGCCACAAAGTGTATTATTGTCATTTTTATCCAAATGCCTAAAATAAATCCATGCATAAAATCTAATCTAATATTTCAATTTTCATCGGTAAAAGATGGATAAATATCTTCAAAATATTTCCAAAATGGAGAATCCGAGTAATGTCATAACACATCTTCTTTAGTAATATGCTTTTTATGCTAACTCATGTCATTAGTAATGGTTTTAGATGCAAATAATCTCTACAGATGAGGATTTAATGAAAAGTAATATATTTTATTATAAAGAATATTTATTTTCTACCTTTTACATGTAATATGTCTTTTGTACCAAGTATAGTTATAGAAATTACAAGCAATTTCTTCACTTTATTTACTTTCTTTACCCCAATATATCATGCAACCATTAATGTAGTAATATATTTTTTCTACGAGCAAACCCAAATCTTGTATTGACTTTTTTATACTATAAAAGCCATTTGTTGTGAGGTTATTCTTTGGTAACAATTCAAATAACAACTCACTAATTTCATCAAAATACTTTTCTGAATTTTGTAGGGGTGCTCATGGGACGGGACGGGAAGGGGATTACAAATCTCCAGTCCCGTCCCATAGTTTGGAAATTTTTTTTTGAAGATCCATATCCATCCCATAGATTGAAAATCTCCATCCCATCCCTAAATTTCAGGATGGGACGGGACGGATATTGGGGATTTTGGGATGGAGAAAATGGTTCCAGGATGGAACGGAGATCAGATATTTTTTTCAATTTACTTTCTTCAAACTGGCCAAGTTAGTTCATGTCGAAACCTTTTATTGTACCATTATCATTCATTAGTTATGTATCTTTCAAACTCAAATAGGGCCAATTTTGTTTTGTCAAATAGGCTGAATACCACAAACGAATTCCATTACCTTGTCAAAAGCTTTGAAGTGCAGAAAAGGATAGAAATGTTAAATAGAATGGGACCGAGTTGTGTGCTTAATTTGGTTCTTTGTTTTTTCACAAGTTGACTTTGTTCAGCTGAATGAAAGTTAACCATAATAGCAACACTACATTTTGTAAATAATTACTTAAAAGATTAAGGAATAGCTAAAGATGACCAAAAACATTGGTAGCCGCAATTACTAATGAAGCAATTGCTAAAATTAGGCAGCTTAATATAACAAAAAAATATAACTAATAACAACCATGATAATAATCAATTCAAAGGTCCGTCCTGGAACAGCAACGAAAATCCAAACCCAATTAATTATCACTTCTACAACTCCTCCCTTTTCTTCCTTCACTGTAGAAGGACAACCTAAGATGAAAACGTGTTAATCATGTAGACATAAATTTCTAAGATGAAAGGGTAAAAAAAACAAAATATTACCTTATAAAATTTAATACTCTCATTCCAAATTTAGTTGGTCAACTATAGTTGGAATAATATTAGAATCTTGTGACACCTATGAAAATTGTAATTGAATTATATTGTTATTAAATTGAATGAATAAAACAAGTAAAAGTGAAATTAAAATTTACAAGATTTGTATCCTAACCTGATTCATTATCATTAATGTCTTGAACTAATTCTTCAATTTCAATAGGTTTATTTGAGCTTCTCAACCAATCTTGTAGACATATGAGAACTTCAGCTGTAATAGGTATTAAAGAACTCCTAAATTTATCTAAAGTTCTCCCCCCCATAGCTAAATGTAGATTTGGAGGCCACAGTAGATGCTTGGATAGCAAATACATCCCTTGCAACATTTGCCAGAGAAGGATATCTAACCTCATTTACCTTCCACTAGTTTAGAAGATCAAAATCAATTCTATTTTTTTCAAGTTTGTCCTCCAAGTACCCATTCAACTCTACCAAAGCTGTAACTTTTTGTTCTTTCTCCAATTCAATAAAAAAAAAGCATCAACATAAGTATCACTACCATCAAAGAAATCATTATTTTTCTTCAACACAATAGAAGAGAAATATTCTTTTGATTCATCTTCATTTAAATCTCTATAATCATCCATCATCTCATTTAAAGCATTTATAACCTTTTTCACCAAATTTTCAGCCAATTCCTCTCCATAATGCTCAGTATACTTAACCTTGAGATATTTGAGCTTAAATTTAGGATCCAACACTACTGCTACAAAAAGTATAAGATTTGTTGATTGAAGAGAACCCCAATATTTGTTGAATTTATGCCTCATTTCCATACCCATTTCAGACACCATTGGATCTCTACTATTTTCACAAAGCTCAATTTCTTTCAAAATTCGAATAATCTCAGGAAAATAAACACTACAAGTAGAATATGATGAGCCAGACAATTTACAAGTTACCTCAAAAAATATTTTCAAGAAACGAGCCAAAATTTTGGCATTTGTCCAATCTCTCTCAGTTGGCACATCTGAATCAAACTCCTTCAAAAACCTTTTGCCTTTGTCCTCCAACTTATCAAATGCTTTTTGATATTTTATAGCAGTTTATAGCATCAAATAAGTTGAATTCCATCATGTAAGATAATTTAATTACAATGAAGATCCATATGTCAAGTTTGCTTCTTCAACACATAACTTAAACATATCTAATCTTTTAGGACTGCTCCTCACATATTTCACCACACCTCTAATTTTTTGAATAGCACCCTCAACTACTGCAATGTCATCTTAGACAATTAAGTTTAGGATATGATCACATCTCATATGAAAATGCTCGCCTCTCAAAGGTACAATATTTTTCTTCACAAGCCTTTTTTTCAATTGTTCAACTGCAACATCATTATTTGATGCATTGTCAACAGTAATGCAGATCAACTTTCTCAAACCCCATTCATTCATGCAAAACTCAATAGCATTTCCAATATTAACTCCAAAATGACTTTTAATTACACAAAAGTTCAAAAGCCTTTTATGCATATTCCATTGAGAATCAATGAAATGAACAGTCAAACATATATAAGATAAATTTTTAATGCTAGTCCAAGTGTCGGTAGTTAATGAAACTCTACAATAATGAGATGATATGCTATCAAATAATTTCTTCTTTTCCTTCACAAACAAGGAAAAATAATCCTTCATAATATAGTGCCTAGATGGAATTTTAAATTGAGGAACACACTAACTTCACAAAACTCCTTAAACCCTCCCTCTCAACAAAATGAAAAGGTAATTCATCTATTATGATCATTTTCACCAAAGCCTCCCTAACTAGTTGTTGATCAAATCGCCAACAAGTTAATTTTTTATCCTCTGAACTAGTACCATTAGTGAAACTCAACAAAGATTGTGACTTGTCTTTACCTTTGTGAGCTTCTATTAATTCTTTTTTGTATGGAAATTTCCTACAAGTCTCTCTCAAGTGTTTCCATAAATCCAAAGTACCTTGATCACTTTTTTCCAAATATTCTTTCCTACACCATATACAAGCTGCCCTACCAGTTTCATTTCCCTCTGAATCAACCAATATCTCATAATTTTCCCAAATAGCATACTTATACTTTTTATGAGCATGAGGTTCAGATGTACCTTGACTTTCTTTTACAATTGGAATTGAAGAACCTACCGTAACAATAGGAGGGTTCGTGAAAGGATGATGACTGGATTTACCAGTACTTTGATTATATGAGATGTGATCATCTTCAATTTGTTGTATTTTTCATTTACCATTAGATTGTGCCATCTGCATTGTCATTAATTAATATGATATGTTAAGCATAAATACAAATAAATAGTTCAAACAAGCAAGCTCTACAAAACTGACTGAAACACATTCAGCCCACTCATTCGGCCTAACCACAACACCACAACCAATACTCAACAAAACTGACTGAAACACATAATAACAATAATTAATTACTCAAATCTCGTCAGAAAAACAAATCAAATGGCTGGTGGCATCTGAGACATGGTGGAGACAACCTAAAGTGCAATGGATAAGGGCTGGACCTAATTGAACACGGCTGGAACGGCGTGAGGTGGCCTGGAACTTGTCGGAACAACAATAGGTGCATCAGAATTGGATGTGCAGTAGCGGAATTGGTGGCATCTTCATGTTATATATATATATATTCTCAGTTCTAGTTTCAGTTTTTCGGGATGGGATGGTTCTCGGGATGGATATTACTTAAGATCCGGAATTGTCCCAAAAGGAAAATTACGGGATAGAACGGGACGAGAAAAGTCAAAGTCAACGGAATTTTCTCAGTTCCGATACTTTCGGGACAAGACTTCGGGTCGGGTCGGGAATCTCCGAGTCCCGTGAGCAGCCCTTGAATTTTGTCATTAAATTCAAAAGTATGGCCACTACAGATAGCTTTGAGTGGTCATATAGATTATCTAACCAAATTTTTTCTTCTGATGCTTTAAGTATTTCATAAAATTCTTTTGTTTTTGATTTTGAGATATCGTCAATAACATCCGGATTGAATAATTGACCAATAAGATGCTTTAACATGGCTTCACACACATTATTGGGATTGACATATTATGGTGCAACATTTGAATCAATACTTCTATATATATAATATTTTGTTGTTTTTAGCACAACTATTTTTCCATGTTTTATATCAAACATAATAGTTTCTAATAATTCTATTTTTTGCAGGATGAAATTATATTGTATCCACATATTTAAAAACTCTGATTCTAATATTAATGGTCATTACATGAACATCTTATTTTCATTTCATTAATTAATTAATGGTGCTTTCCAATAAAGCCAATAAACTCATCAATTTCTACTACAAACTCATCTGTCAAAACCATATCTCTTAGTTCGACATTAATCTCTTGATGATCTATTCATATAATATTTTATATTCATGTAATATATAATACCAACTTATATTGAATAATAATATTGTAGATAATGATTTATTTGTAATAAAATTGTAGTAACATATTTATAACATTACATAAATATCATAAAATATTATAATCACATCATTAATAGGTAAGTTTGTATTAAAATGAGATAATGGGAGTTATATTAATCTTTTAGATATCTACCAATAGCCTTTGGTTGTATTTTATTCATATACAAAAAACTAAATATTTCATATTTATCTATTAAGAATGAAATCACAAAAATTAAGTAAAAATCACATAAAAGCAAAACATAATCATACATTCTAAAGAAATAAAACACAAATTATTCTGGCAAAAAAAATCAATTTCACATTATCACATAAAAGCAAAAAATACATAAATGCATCATGATATATTTGAAGAATGATTCATAGTGTGTGGGATATATGCATATGATCATAAATACTCAAAAATAATTAGGTGATACTTTCTCATATAATTTAATTACCCCCCAACTATTGGAACTTTGGATTAATTATTGTTGATTATAATTTATTATAAGAAATAGTACTCTTTGAATTCTAGATTGTATGCATGTAGTAGATGTTTGAAGCTGATAGGATTGTAATGTTGTGATTTAAAAAGTTGTTTGTGCTAGTAAGTTGTTTTCACTTTAGTTTATATATGAAAGATACCAATATAAAAATATGTTGATGGTAAGAGTTTCACGCTTGAAAAGCGTAAAAATAGTGATCATTCATAAAATTAAGTATTTCTTCATTTGGGGTTCACATTGAGATTCTATTATATTTGGAGTTACCATTACAGAATAATTACATGAATCCTAATATATTGTATTCCAACGAGGTCAAGTGTTCTTGTATTTCTTTGATCTCAATAAATTAAGGTTCCATAATAATTGGTCTTTAAAAGTAAAACCATATAGTAACTATATAGACTAAAAGCATTCTATATAATAGGGAGCTTCTAAAAAAAAATCACAATGTCAATACTTATCATTATGCCAATTAATCAATAGCAAAGGTAATGCCTAAATAGAGATGATAAAACTAAGAATTCTACCAAGTTTATATGGGGAGATGAAAAAAATTAAATTGTAAATCTTAATGATGAATGATTAGGGCGATGAAAACAAGCATGGAAGAAAGCAACCTTGATTAAGTGGATGAGCGATGACAAATTAGTGATAATTCTGCTCAAACCCTAATTTTCTTTTAGACAGATGAAGTGTTTTTCGAAAAAAATAATTAAAATCAAATAGCAATGGAATATGTTTCCATTTCAAAACAACAATGGAATAAGTCCAATAGCGATGGAGTGACATTCCATTTCAAAAAGCATGACAGAATAGAATTCCGTTGATAAATTTTATAACTAATCCATCAATTTAAAATATATAAATTAATATTATAAAAATTAGTACAATATAAGTTATAATTATCATCATATTCTATCCACAATTTTAAAAATAATACATTAATATTTAAAATATAAAAATATAAGAAACACAAGTATCTCATTTTTAAAAATGATACGTGTTATAAATTTTATGAAAATCATTAAAAAAATTATAAATTGTATGTGTGTGTGTATTTATATATTTATATCTAAATACACACACACACACACACACACACATAATATGTGTTTTACATTTTTTATATTGATATGTGCATGGTAAAGGGTAAATAAGTTCCATTGTAATTTCTTGATGTATCACATAAAAAATTTTATTTGACATTTTTTTAATGACATTTGTCAAAGCATCGTTATTTAACTTTATAAAGCTATTCTTATGAAAGAGATATTGTTGGGCATATTGTTTTCTAAGTATATGATGCTTATTGAAATTGATAAATTATTTTTTTCACAATTATTATAAGCATCATTATTTTATGGACATATTGTTTTCTAAGTATATCAAAATAAAACATTATTTCATAATAAATCCTCCAAAACCCTTGAATCTTTCCCAAAATTTTGAAACTCACTAGATATTTTGAAGCTCCATTGAAGCCCTAAAGCTCACCATGAAATTAGCTATTGTGCCTTATAAATTCAGCATGAAGAAATTTGCTCTAATTGAGGTTCTTTTCTCTCTTATATAATTCCATTATATTTTTATTCTGCTTTACTTATCTTTTTTTTCTCTCATTTGTATTGTATATGTATGTTTATAAATATTAAATTTCATATAACATATATTTTTTATATCCATATAGAAAATAACATATATGTTATATATTTGTATGTAAATCTTAAATTTCATTCTCCTTGTATATGATACCACAAGTCCATCCAGCTTGAGATCGAGGCTTGTCTTTCTATTTTTAGGATTAGCTCATACTTCTGAAGCTGAAACTAGTATCCAGTGTCACAACCTAAATTAATAAGTTGTGACGTGAGCTAAATTACAACTTGCTTTGTGTAGTCATAATTGAAAGACTATACTTTGGAGGCATGACATATATATAATAATATCATTAGTCATCTAAAGTTATAACATATGTTTTGGAGTCATGATATTGTATTATGAAGTCACGACTCAAATGATATTGTAACATATATTTTTGGTATTGTGACTTGGTTATGTGGTGTTGGGACATCAATGTTTTCTGTTATCACATGTTTTATATTGTTTTGATTGACGGACTTAAGGATTTAAATTATGATTTTATTTGTGATGTCAAGACATGAAGTTGTGACTTAGTCTTATGTTAGAAAATATTTTTTTATATTACTATTTAAGCACTTGTAAATCAATTATAAAAACAACAAAAACACATGAAACAACATGGATAAAATATGAAAAGCATGGAAATTGTTATTTGTCATTGACTTGATCTTTCTACTAAACTCTTATGCAGAAAACTCACCCCTTGGATGTTGCTAAGTCAATCTCTCACCTACCTTACAAGTTATACCCAGCTTATACTTAAGGTTTAGAAGTGAAGAGAATTCAAGAGAATACTAGGAATACATAAACTTTTGATCGAAGAAAGAATATTCTATAATGCTTTAGAGAAGTTTACAACTTGATAGTTTGCAAATGAGACCACCTTCTCTTTTATACACACCAAAGGAAGTGTCTAGAACCTTTGAAGGTTCTAGATACTTTACAATCCTATAGAACCTTCCACATTATTCTTACAAAGGGAGTTCTCTCAAAGTTTCTAGATTTTTCTCACCTCTCTATATAAACTACTAAGGGTTATTTGTCTCCATCTGACTGACATAAAAATTCTTCATGAGTGGTGGTGTAGCATTCTTTCTCACTAAAGATATAGATATCCTTGTCGATCCTCCTACATGAAACTACTCAATCTATTCTTGGAACTACCACAATATTATTGATGGCTCCCTGTTGGCTTTACTTTCTGGTAGTCTCTTCCATTTCACTAAGTATTTCATATATGATTGGAAGTTATACTTCTTCATGATCTAGTCTTACATGATATAGTCCACCTCCTTATCATAACATATCACTACTATTATGGGTACCCTCTTAGAAATCCCTCATCTTGGATCCTTCTTTTCTTTATCATAGAGTTTGATATTGCTAATATGAAAGATATGATAAATCTTTAGCCTTGGAGATAGCTTGACCTTATATGACACATTACAAATCCATCATAGTATGAAATGTAGGCCTTATGCTTTGTTACAAGCCCTTTGTATACCTTTTGAAAGGACTTGAATTGTTATAGTATGAGATTGACAAGCACTAAGTCTCCAATCTAAATTCAACATGTCTTCTCTTTTTGTCAGCTCACTTCTTCATCTTTTGAGCATCTCTAAGTATGAGCGAGCTATGTCAAACTACTCATATCATCCCTTAACAAGTTTGTAGGTAGCAAAACTCTCCATGTATAGTCTCTATCTTTAGTGTGAGGAGTCATTAGTTGTTGACCAATGACTATTTTGAACAAACTCATATTGGTTGCCTCACGCCTCTATAGATTGTAAGAGAATTAAGCAATATCTAATAACTTAGCCTAGTTAGTCTGATAAGCACTCACAAAATGCCTCAAGTATAACTCATGTAGTGAATTCACCTATACTATATGCCCACTAGTCTAAGGATGAAAGCTAGTAAAGAAGAAGTATTATACCTTTGAACTTTAAGGGCTCAGTCCAAAATTTTTTAGTGAAGCATGAGTATGATCATTGACTATGAGCTTTGTTATGCGTTATTGATATATGACACAATAATAATGTTATAGGTGATCATTTTATTTTTATTATATTTTATCTATACTTCTTGAATATTGTGGTAGCCAATGATAATTCATCAAAAATCATTGGATAAGATAATATTCAACTTAGTTTCATATTTCTTTTCTACATATTACTTACTGTTAATTATTATATTAGTCTTCTTTCTATAAGTTATATTTCTAGAAAACTTAATTTTGATTTTATTTTCTCTTTTTTGATATTTGTTTATATGATCGAAAGACTCTATAGAGGACTTCCTTTGGGACTGAGCAAAATTGACCATATGTCTTTCAACCTATAGTATGATTCCATGATAGTTATTTGAGTGTTTTATACTTTTTACTTGTACATTCTAAATTTGATTATATATCGCTAAAAAATTGAGAATATTTTAACTCAGCCTTAAAAATACCTCTATGCAAAAGACTTGTCATTAATAGCAAGGACAACACACAAGGACTTTAAATCCAGCATGTTAGTTCATTGTGAGTAGGAACCTATTTCATTTGAAACATATAGATGCATTGGGACCTAGTATATATATGATTTGAGAAAGATTTAGGTATTTGATTTCTTTTATAGATGATTACTTATGGTATGCATGAGAAGTTTTTTTACTTCATGATAAGTCAATTTTGTTTATTTTTCAAATATTTCATAAAATGATAAAAAATTAATATGATAAAAAATATTAAAAAAAAATAAGTAACAATGTATTTGAATATATGTTAGAACAATTTAATATATACCATGCGTACCATGATATTATATATCAAATTTCATATGTTAATACACCATCACAAAATGGGGTCGCAAAAAGAAAGAATAAAAATTTAATTGAGATAACTTAGACATTCAGATTTATGAGGAGTGTTCTAGGGCATTTTAGAGAAGATGTAGTTTTTTGTTTTAACTATATATTACCTCATCAATTGGCTGTCTTTTTCTATCTTTTCCTAGTGCGTACCCTTTCAAATATTATATCTCAAAAATAAATTATTTAGTTTGTCTCTCGAAGTTTTTATAAGTACATATTTTATCTATGATCTATCTTCAGGATAGGATAAGTTGGCACATAAGGATTTGAGATGTGCCTTCCTTGTATACTATAGTACAACTATTTTTAATTAGAAACTGATAGGATTTTAGTGAGTGTTAATGTTATCTTTTTTCAATATGAATGATCTTTTAGTGAGCCTATGAAGCATACAAGTCTAGCAGATGCATCTAGACATATTAATTTTTCCTACTCTTTTATAGTCGCTTGTAAATATCTAAGAGAGAGAGAGAGAGAGAGAGAAAGACATGACATCTATATTTGAACCTATTGGTTTATGATATAATGACACTCTTATGGAGTCATCATATATACCAATAATTATAGATGAGTCATCATAAGAAACAAAAATCACCTAATTAATAATAGGAGGGGGAACATACATATCTTGCACATACTAGAGACAAGTATACCACGGAACAATATGAACTTGTAGATGATTCATTTACCTTAAACCTTTCGATCACTCTTCGAAAGGGATAAAGGAGTTGTACTCAATATCCACTTGCATTGGTATTGTTGTATATGCATCTTCTTCATTCTTTTATTTCTTTTACAACTTATCTTGATGGTAGCAAGATACCTAGGTCTCCTTCCAAGGTATTATCTCATCCAGGATGGTGACAAAACTTGATGGTATCAATATATCATTCATTCCAATGATTTGAAGAAGCCTACGAGAGATAGGTTTGAAAGATTTTAATAAGTAGTCACTAATTTTAGTTTGTAGAGGTGTTTTATAAACTATTCATTATTCTTCCATTGAAGCCTTGATGGTAGAGTGGTTTTACTCATTGTATATATGAATGATATACTAATTACATGAGATGATGAGTTGTGAATCACTCAACTCTAGGACTATATTCTATCATAATTTTATATGAAAGATTATGAGAGACTTAGATATTTTTTTTGATATAGAGGCGGTATTTGATGCTCTTACACAAGTTTGACTTTTAGGATATGTTTTAGTAGATACTCCTATTGATTCATGCATTGACTTTACTTTTGACATGATACCTCCAGTAGGCTCTACTACTTATAGAATAATATATAAAAGATTAATTATTTGGCTATTACATGATTAGAGGCAACTTATATAGTCAATATAAATAGTCATTTTCTAGATTTTCCTAGGTATATTCACTTTGATGTGGCTCTTCGTATACTAAGGCATGTGAAAATTCTCCCAAACCCAAGATCTCTTTTAGTGATTATGGCATATACAATTAGTTAGGTATTCAAATTTGAGTTGGATACTAACACATGTTGAGACGAGATTAATCATAATATTTTGTTTTTCAGAGGAAATCTTGCCTATTAGAAAAGTAATAGATAGCTAAGTATTCAAGATTTATTATAAAAATAGAGTTTAGCATGATGATGAGTATTACATGTGAGATATTATGAATCTGGTATTTACATTAGAAGGTTTATTATTCATTTTCTTCTCCTACTCTTTTTTCCCTGTTATATTCAAGTATTAAGTCATATAATCTCTAATTTAGAATTTTATGAGTAGACAACACATATAAAGGTATATTATTCTTTCCCATGAAGAATATCCATAATGGGATATTATACAACATATATTCACTAGCATATATCTTTATGAAGGCCTTAAAGATGCCTCAACTTACATTTATTTTCTCCAAGATTACTGACACATGGGCTAACCCAACCCATTAGCCCATTAGCCCATTATTATTTGATATTAATATTTTGTTGAATTTCTTTTTTTTAATGTTTAAGTATTTATAATAATGAAAATGAAATTAATATTGTTGATGAATTTCATATAAATAACAACCTGACCAAATTATTCTATATTAATTTGCCTCCTAGACATATATCTACCTTGACACCTAAATTACCTAGGTTATTGTTATATAAATGAATATCTCGAGTTTAAAATTATTTTAATATAGTTAAAAATAAAAATACTAGAAGGATTGAAGAACACAATATAAGTATCATAAACAAATGTATACTTGCTAAATTAATGGTGGGGTGATTGAATTTGGATCAATTTTAGATTTAAAGACCCTTTTAATTTTCCATAGTTAGTTTGCTAGGAAGATATTACTAGGTTAGTTATTAGTATGAGTCTTCCACTTCAATTAGTGTAAGATTAAAAACTAGTACAAAGTAAGCAGAAAAATATTTAATTGGCTCATCGTATGATTTTTAGGGTAACATGTATGATTGATATAATAAAAAAAATATAAATTTGAAAAATTAGTAATTAATGAAGTTAGAAAATATAAAAAAGAGGTATCAATAATATTTGATATATAAACTAGCTATGATATAATTTCTTTTGTATGTGTCATTGCTCAATTTGTTGATTATAAGTAGAGTCTAGATAAAGGAGTATTAGGATTTCCTAATATCTTTCATCCCCATGATGATTATGCTATATATGAGATTATGAAATACGTAATAAAATTTATAGTATAATCATTGATAATACTTCTAATAGTTATGTTGCTGTGAGTATATTCATAAACTATTATATAGGATATCCTAGCTGAAATCTTCCAACTTAGATAAATATGTCATATAATAGATATGATAGAACAAATTAAAAATTTAATAAAATATATTAAGATTACTAGTAAACTATAAAAACTTTATAGTCTATGTAATGTAGTAGGCCTAAAAAAAAATCTATGCCATATACTATTGGAATTCAACATACATGATATTAGATTCATGTATTAGTTATCAATATGTTATATGACTTTTTCAATACTAAAACTAATGAATTCACAATTAATGAATGATCGGGTTATAGTATTTTTTTAATTCATTAAAAGTTTTTATGATACAACAAACTTGTATCGCATGTATACGCTCACACATTATGTATGCCACTTGGGTATGTATATAATATGAATAGTCTATTTAACCAATATAGAGAGCATCCATATTTTGGTGATATGACTAACAAAATGAAAAGAAAATATTTAAAATATGAGACTACTATTACATCTATTTATTACTTAGTTGCCTATGTGTATCCTAAGATTAAGAGCAAATAAATAGAAAATATAATAAAATATACATCTAGCTATATCAACTGATCCCAAGAACTAGAACATAAAATTTATAAATAATTAGAAAATATATTTAAATATTACGAAATTAGGTATGATTATTGTGATGAGATTCCAAGTACGCTTGATATTATATTCAGAGATAATAACATTTCTATTCAATTAACTAGAGATAAATGATGAGTTTATTCATTCATGAGTTGTTGAGATACTTACACACCAATTACTGCATTATCATATTTATGATTAATATGAAGAACATAAACATATTAAATTGGTAGAAATCATATAAATCTATATTTTTATGTATTATTTAAAATACAACGTGATCTATTAGTTTATTTGGTATCTAGTATATTATTAGAGTACTTTTTATATGACAATGAATATTATTTCAAACATGACGACTATACTATATAGTCAAATATTGTATAAGTTCTATCATATTTATAGGATTGAGAAGATGCATAGATAAGTTTTCAAGATCAAGACTAAGTATTACAACTAGATATATATATATATATATATTGATGTACACGATATAACTTTGATTTATAAAAATCAAAACTAATCAGAGTGACATATGACTATCTTTTAGTTTAAGCTACTTATACTTTACCATTTGTCATGATTTTATATTATTATTTTTATTGTCATGATTATACTTATACTTTACCATTTTATATTTGTCATGATTATTTTTATATTATTATTTTATATATATACTTATACTTTACCATTTGATGTACTTATACTTTACCATTTGTCATGATTTTATATATATATATAAAATATTGTCATATTTTATTTTACCAGTAAGTATCAGTGTGTATGTTCATCATTTATATTATTATGCATTTATATTTTTTCAATAAATTAGTTGAAGTTTTATAGCAAAGTGGTTGTACTCTTATTTTTATTGGTACATTGATTTTTCAAGTACAAGTTAAACCTAAATTTGTCAGTACTTATTTTCCTATTTATCTTAATTTTTTTTCCATGTTGAATAATCTTAGAGCACAAAATAAGTATTCAGTTGTTAATATGGGTTACAAGTGATGTGAATGAAAACAAAATGCATCAATGGTAAGATCTCGACAAAAGAAATTGGTTAGTGCGTTTAATTTATCATTTTAGCAAAAAGCCTCGAGCCTATCAAAAATATGTATGCTTCAAGATGGCCAATACCATACCTAGTATCATATCTGTGCTTCAAGAATCAAGTTAATTTTTTTTTTTTTTTGTGAATATATAACCTCCCTCAACTCACACCTAATAAAAGTACATAACCCCGAAACAAGTTAGGCACATAAGCACATCATTTCCATTGGCAAAATAAATGTAACTTTTCAATTTAATGATTTTCTCCCCACACTTCATCAACACGATCTTCTACTTGTCAATTAGAATAACATTATGATGTTCAGAAATACTTTAGAAGAGCCTGCAAAATTTCAAAATTTTAGATACGCTAAAATAAAGGTTGATTGCAATATAGAGTTTAAAGTATGCCTATTATATTCATATTAATACTAAAAAAATTGTATAATTTAAGCATAAGTAAAATATAAAGCACTAGGAGATATTGAGGATTTAATATTTGCATATGCTAGATTGACAAAATATTACCTATATCATACATGCCATTTATATTGAGGATTTAATAGATTGACAAATATTTATTTAGGTTACACAAATTATCCAACACAAATCATAATGGCAGAGTTTCAAGCATGGAGGGTTAAAAAATGAATGTTGATGCATATTGACCGTTTATATTAAAGTTCATAAACAAATATAAAAAATAATATTATTGTCAATTGCTAATACATAATTGACAATAATATTACCTTTTGAAGAGATAAAACCACAACAGAAGCATTAAACCATGATAGAAAAACGAGGGTGCACACAAATATTGAACCAAGGCCAAGGGGCAAGCCAGGCTAGAGAAGGCGCCTCGCTTGCGACCAACTCTTCTTCCAGACAAGAAGTCGTCGTCACAGGCTTGAGCCGCCGTCGTCACAGCCTTAAAGCCGCGTTAAAGAAGAGCAGTAGAGAAGAAGCATCTTTTCCCGATTCCCTTGAGGCTGGTCGTTTGCCAACCGCAACCATCCTTGAAACACTCCACCTGCCCCCCTCACATCACACACAACAGAAGAGAAACTAGCCCATGTCACACCATGTGTGAAGAGAACAGATCACCCACTTTATATATATATATATATATATATATATAACACACCCAGGAACAGTAGCATTAGCATGCCGTACCGTGTCTAATAGTTTCCCACTGTCATCCACTCCCCCCATAACATAAATTGCATCTTTCATCACCACGGCACCAAAATACCCTCTGGCGTGTTGCATGGATCCTTCCAACGTCCACGACCCTACCCGCGGGTCATATACTTCTACCAGCGATACCATTTTTTGCCCGTCATACCCTGCCAAAGCATATCTGCCCCAATTTTTCCATGATTCATTCACATCTCTTTTCGAATATAATTCCTTTATATGCATATTATGTTCTTAATAGAAAATGACTCGTATATCTAAATGACACACACACACACACACACAAACACACACAAAAAAGTGTTAATCCAAGAACAATAAGTTTATATATACATACATATCCATGATTAGCATTGGCATACTCTATTAGGCATTACTGATTAATTTTATATATATAATGAATAAAAAAAATAAATACATCAAGTAGAAGAAATATTACATCACCACCATTTTCTATATAAAATTAATTGGGCCTAAATTTTCTTGCCCGTAAACAACATATTTAGCTATCTGGATATTACCAAAAAATAGTGACCAAACTACTTATGCACTAGATTTTTAAATAGTTATCTATTTTTTTCCCCCTAGAAGATAAGATTATATACTAAAAAAAATATATATATATATATATATATATATATATATAAGAAATCTAAAATAAGTCTTTTATTAGCACAAGTTAAAGTATAACTAACTAACTAACTAACTATCATATAAGAAAGTATGGATGGTCATAAAATTAATGTTTAATTACAATGTAGATTAAAAAAAATACAATCCACATAAAATCACAAATACTCAAAAGAAAAAAAAAAAAATCATCAGAAAATGTTTTACATACCAAAATACACGAATAATTATGCATTGAATTTTTTATTTTTGCATTTTATAACGTGGATGGGGATTGAATTGAATCTACAATTCCGTTACGTTTATTATTTCATTCAGATTCAGACTGAATTTTCATTAATGGTGTGGTTATTTAACGAGTGCATACCCTACGTATAAATTGTGAGAAAAAAGTGCATCGGTTACAGCACGGATGCACGTGTTACGTGGACAATAAAAACATGCACGCGGCATGCACATCAATGGTGGAAGTGGACAAGCACATTCATAACGGCATCTTGCATCACCGACAACAGTGTGCGCATTCCATGGCAGCATGAAACGAGTGCATGCGTCAATAATGGATGGATGAGCGCGTTCGGTGACCACACATGGACGTGTGCCCATCTAGAGTCCGGACATGATTTTTTTATCATGAAAAAATTAATCACCCTAAGAAAGGAACCTCCTAATGATGAAACAAAGGAGACTTGAATTTGTGCGAGGCATTCTAACTAACCTACTTTTCCTCCATGGCAAAGTTAGCTATTCAATTCTTGGAGGTATTCTCAACAGAGTTGAATTTGTACGAGGCAGAGACAAATGGAAAGATTTTTTTGACACAACATCTACCCTCCACAACCCAACAATTTTTTGATGTTTCACCACCAAATTCATGATAATCATGAGTTTTCTATCAGACCAGATATGGTCATATGATAGTTCAAAACATGTGGGGTATGTGGGGGCTCACTGAAGTCTGGAGAGTCACCGTGCTCAGCACATGTGAGGTATGTGTAGAGACAGAGATTAGAAAAGCCTCGTTGAAATACACACTACGAGAGAAATAGCAATTCCAGAAAAAATTGATGATATTACAAATTATTGATGGTGATTAACTTAATATGATAATACAACTATCTAGGAGACTTCACAAAATTCTCCGCCAATGACCCTTCACAAAATACTTATCATTTTTTAGGCACTATAATCTTTCTGACTCTAATTCCTGCTTCAGAATCTTCAGTTATTAAATCAATGACCCTTCACAAAATACTTAATACTTATCATTTCTTATTCACTAATTTTGGTTCTTGTATCCTGAATTATATAACAATTAATGATAAATTATCAAAAATCAATACTCAACATTCAACATGATACTTTATTTACCAACATAAGAGTCCAGTTGGCAAAGATGATGAATGTACTTGTCCTGGAATCACAGGTTCAATCTCTAGAGATGCTGGATAGGCTCTCCAGAGAGTTAGTTTGCTTTATCATGTGGTTGGGACTGGAATCTTACCTGGTCCAATCTCGAGGCCATGCGACTCTTTATATGATACTAGGAACATAGTTATGAAAGGCGCGCCTAAAGCTCAGGCAGCACCACTCCCGGGAAAAACTCCTCGCTTCAAGCAAGGCACAGCAGGCGTCGACTTCCAGTTTCGGCAAGCATCGAGCCAGGTACGCCCTTCTTCTCATTCGTCCTCTTCTTCTCCTCTCCTTTTTTTTTTGCCGGATTCGTAATCGGAAATGAGGAAATTTCGTCGGAGAAGAAGGGCAAAACAACGGCGAGAGAAGCAGCGAGAGACGGAACCAGGTAAAACACAGGAGGAGCACGTCGAGGAAGACGACGTATTCTGCTGATCCAACCTAGAACGACGTCATTTTGGGCTGAGTTATATTTTTTTAAAAAATCAAAACAACCCAAAACGACATCGTTTTGGGTTGGTTTTGATTTTTTTAAAAAAAACAAAACCCTCAAAACAACGTCGTTTTGAGATTATGATTTAAAATAAAAAAATATCACTTCCAAAACAGAGTCGTTTTGGTCTTCCATGAATCAAAACGATGCTGTTTTGAAGTTTTGTGATGAGAAAAATGAAAGATGAAGATGTTACAGAAGATGATTTGGTATTTGAAGGTGATGTTGCAAAAGCTAGTGGAGTTGAGAAGCTTAGTGTTTATACAAGAGCTAAACCAAGTAAAACACAAATACCAAAACTAAAGTCAATATCATCTAGCTCTAAACATATTCCTACTCTTGCTTTGATTGATAAAGATGAATAGATGATCTATTCATCGGGAGAATAAGATGATGGAAATGATATTGATGAAAACTTTCTTGATTTAGATTTAGATATAGATACATGAGTGTTTATTTTGTTTTAGAACTTTGAATGTTTGTTATTTTGTTTTGAAACTTTGAATGTTTGGATGATGGAAGCATTATTAATATTTGATTTTTATCTTTGATGTTCTTTAATTTATTATTAGATAAAAATTAAAAACTATATTTAGTAAAATGTATAATTTTTATGTGTATTAGGCTGGGTACTCCTCAAATAAAAAAGTCAACACCTCAAGTGCGCCTTGCGCCTTAAGGCTCCAAAATGCTTTTGCGCCTCAGTACGCCTTGCGCCTTAAATAACTATGACTAGGAATAGTATGAGTTGGGTTTGAGAGATGAAATGATTAAAAAAAAGTCAACATTTTATTTATCTGAGATATTTTTTTATTCTTAATTAGACTATTAATTTTATTTTAATGAGTTTTTTTCAATACAACTCAACTTTGATTTTATTTTTCTTTCTCTGAACTTATTTTGTATAATCAGAAACAACTAAAGTACATATTCTTAATTTTATGATAGGATTTCTCGCTAGATCTTTGAGGGTTGTTAATCTATTATTTGTTCATCCTTATCTTTGTTACTCATCATTGGTCAAACAGAAAAGGATGAATCATAATATTAGAAATCTTAACATAGTACAATATTAGGCATGTTATTTAAAAAAAATATAGATCACAACTTTCTATCATGCATGCTAGACTCATGCAAATAAAGATGTATTTAATCTGAAATACTCAGACTTAGAAGGAACTCATTCTCATACAAATGAGACCTGAGATGAATTTACGTATTTTGTAATATTTATTTATGATTTTATATATATATATATATATATTACTTGATTTATTCTTGTTCATTTTATATTACAAATTTTTTTTTTAAAGTCATATAGAGTAATAATACATTAGACCACGTGTGTGTGTAATAACTTTAGTACTTACTTTATTGATCATTAAATTATACATCAGATTTATTATGCTATCACCTCTGATAAAATAAAGTTATTAAAATGAAAAATAAAAATTTGATTAAAATAATTTAAAAACCTTTCTTTAATAAACATGTTAAAAAACAATTTGGAAAAATTATATATTTCATCACAAACTATTTCTTAGCTAAAAATCTTGCATCATGAAGAGATAATTTAACTTATCTCACAAAATAATTAAAAATATTTATTTTATTCAATAACTCTCCCAAATACATAATAAGATAATATTAAATAAGATAAAATATGCCAAACTTTGATATTCCAGTTCATAAATAAATAAGTATTATTCACATTAAACCGACAAGGTATTAATGAATGTTAATGTTAATTTCTTTGCGTATAACCCATATTTTAACAAGCCACAAAAGAGTAACAATCCAAGTAATATATATGGATCTATTGCTTTTTAATATTCCTTAATATATCCACTTAACCTTCATTTAGGAGAGAGTCATTCCTTAATTACATATGAACTTGTTAGTCCACATTATAATAATATTCTAATAATCATTATATATACCAAGAAATACAAAACAGAAAAACAACTCTAAGAAAAAGTGAGATTTTTTGAGATAAAAAATCTCCCTAAAATCTAAATGATTTGATAGTTTTTAAAGTCTACTTTAGTCCTAGCTTAGGATGAAGCAGGAACGAAAAAACTTAACCACCAAAGACTGAATTAATACTAGAAAAATAAGGCACATGCATCCTGTTTATAGTGGATGACTATTCACCGAGAAACTAGATGATCCAGTAACCAAATCTTCTAATTTTTATCTTTCGTTCACTCTAAAAAAACATGAGCTGTAGTTCATCATATTTTTTTAGGTTTTATCATACTTACATTTCTCTATTCTTTTACCTTTTTTACTTATTTTGATTGTACAATAAATTTATCAAAGTATTCTTATGAGTTTCGAAACCTAATATCTCATACAAAATTACTTTATGCAATATTAGAACAGATAAATGTCATCTACTCAAAAAAGACATAAAACTAATATTTAATCATCGTGAAAGTCTTTTATTGCTTGGTGAAGAATACTCACTAAGAAGAATTATCTAGATGAGAAGATTGATCATAGGAAGACGAGACTTCTTGCAAGAAAATTAACTTAAATATTTAATTTGAATTATCATGATATTTCTCTTCAACATCTATGATGACTTCAATACATAAATTTATATCACTGACAACTACTTAGTGATGAATAATATATTAATTAGATATTAAAAATAATTTTCTTCCCAGTAATTTTAAGGAGATTGACATGAAATATCCACTTAAGTTTCAAGCAACACAATTAATCTCAATTTACATATTACAGAATATAGTTTACATATTACAAAGAAACTAACATCTTAATCTATGATGACCTCAATCATAATTCCAAATAAAAAATTTTGAATAACTCAAATATTTTTTTAAGATAAATATCACATTGTCACAAAATAATGTCATTAAAATTTTTACAGAGATTTATATTTACAATTATATTTTAGCAGATATCTCTATTGAACAATGTATTGATTTCAAGTTTAATATGATTACTTCAATTAATTTTACTACATATATGATAATTATTTAAAATATTAATTATCTAACTATTACAAAAATAAATATTACATATTTAATAAATATAATTAATCATTTTTTTTATTCTCAATGACAAATTCATATATACATAATTCTTTTTAAATTAAAATATGTGAAAAAAATATCTAAGATTTAATATTTCATTTAGAAATCACAAACACTAACAAATATCCGCCTATGCATATTCAAGTTAGGCATAAACTTGCATTGATGATATCTAGTGTGATATTTTGTACTTTTCTTTTAGGACAACCATGATTATATGATTACGACGAATTTACCAAGATGTCTGGTGTAATATTTTGAATATGAAAATTAGATATTATCTGAATTATAATTATAAGACCATGATGATCATCTTTTTTGGCAGTCAAATACACTAGTATTTGAGCATCATGAAAAACAAAAAGATAAAAAGTATACCAATACACCTTAGCCAAATATCCCATTCAGAGAAAGAAGAAAAAGAATGGAACGGGCACACATGATTTCACCTATATGCACCCTTAGCAATAGTACTAGGAGTCAGCCCTTTGTCAGAAGCCAATAGCATGTTAATTAAAATCCTCATATTTTGCAGAAGCCACAACAACTATGATAAGCTCTATTGAAACTCCCAAATCACGAACATGAGGCAAGCAACAATTCTGCAATTTCAGCCTTGAGTTCAATGCTATTTACATCTTAGAAACTACTAGTTTCCTTATCCTTCTAACTTAAAGCCTATGGCATTAGGTGGCTCAGAGATGTCTTAAGCCGAGTTCGGTCTATTCACATCATATATCTTTTGGCACTTGGTTATCTATTAGTTCCATAGTTGCACTTCCTACTAGTCGAGTAGGAAAAATTAACTACCTAGCTATAGAAGTCTCAAAAGGGCCAGCCTGACACACGTTTAGGTGGCCCAACCGGGCCACAGGGGCCATGCCCAGCATAGCACAGTACAGTAACAATGCCGAGCTAGACACGATTTCTTTAGGCTAGGCCCAACACGACCCAACGGCCCGGCAGGTTGAGAAACTGTGTCAGGTCAAGCCCATACTGGCCAATTTTTAATTTTTAATATTTTTTTTTCCAGATTATGTATTTAGTTTATATTTTTATGTTTTTAATACTTTAAATTTTTTTTATTATTTTTAGCAATTAGTTAATGTTAATTATTTCTAATACTTTATATTTTATATGTGTATCAACTATCAGTGTAAGTGTATGAATTAATAAAATATTAAAACTTAAATATGAATAAAAATTAAAAACAAATATAGAATAAAAATTAAAAACAAATATAGAATAAAAATTAAAAACAAATATAGAATAAAAATTCAAAAAAAATAAATATTCAAGATACAATCATCAAATATATCAATCCATAAAGGCACAAACTAAAGTCTTAAAGTAATATCACAAATAAAAATTAAACAAATACAAATAAAATATAAATGAGTAAATCAAAATCAAATATCAGAATCATACATAAGATTGTAATCCGACAATCATCAACTATAAACATCATCAATCATCATATCATCATCAATCATCATATCATCCTCAATATCAATTTCACATGAATTATCATTAGCAATCAACTCATCTGCTTTTGTTGTAATCCCAGCACGATCATAGATGCACAAGCTCGAATACTCTCAATTCTTCAAGCATGCTAAAACCTCAACAAAATATAGACGTAATCTTGATTTTTTATACAAAATTATATTCACTATATCAGAAAAAATATACTTCGATGCTATATTCGATACTGGAGGAGTCATTAGATCCTGTGTCATCTTATATAGCATAGGATAAGTGAACTTATATGATTTCTATCACGGTAATATATCAAGATTCTTAATATCAAAATGTGATAATATTGACTAGTAATCAATATCTAAGTATCGATATAGCTCACTCCTATTCAACAATCGATTCCATCATTTCTCCATCACTAACTGACTGAAAAAGTCATCATCATCTGCGAATATGATATTAATGTCTATACTCGGAGCTTCACTACTACAATCACCATACTTAAGCATCAAAATATACAAAGAATTCAGTCAATTTTTCGTGAATAAACTTTTCAAGTTGGTCTTCTACGTTCATTCACGAGAAAATATAAGTCAAAATATTTTCTATTCCTTCTACCTTAATCCTAGAGTCCATGCAGGCAGCCATACAATAAAGAGATGAAATAATGGACCAGTATTTTACGTATTTAGCTTTCATCTCTATAACTATATCAATAAGTATCGGGTCATCCCGACACTTCATAAACATGCTACTAATAATGTATATGAATCTGAGTAAATTATAAGTCGTGGAAAATATAAACTGACGAACATATATTTGTCGAGTCATAAAAAATCTTTAGAAATTTCATAAATAAAATTCTCGTAGCTCAGTCAGTGTCGTCAATAAAAAATTCATTACTCTTACTATTGATGTAGTTGAATATCACGTGTTCATATCCAACACATGACTCCAACATCAAGTAAGTGTAATTTCAACGGTCTTTCACAATAAATTGAAATTTCTTTTTAAGATTCGTAGACAAATAAAAATTACTGAACTCCTATTTTCTACGAGACGTGGAAATATATTTAAGTAAGTTACATATATTTTCTAAAGCGGGGCACACACCTTCATCCCAACTTGTACAATCAGGTTAATCACGTGACACATGCATCTAACATAAAAAATTTCTCCTAATGATTCATCTATAATATTCAAAAAAAAAACATGTTAATTGCTATTTTATTATTAGATATATTATCAAATACGATAATAAAAATTTTATTTTAAATTTTATAATCTCTAAATATTTTTATCATGCTCTGAAAAATAATCAGGTCATCATGACAATGAAGAATCACAGAGAAACCTAAAATTTTTTTTGTGTTCATTTTGAATCTATATAATGGGCAGTTAAGCATGCATAAAATATATCATCGTGATTAGTCCAAATTTAGAATATCACAGACACCACTCCATTATTTTCCTTAAATTCATTAAATATTATTTATTTTTCTAACATATAATATTTTAGTAAGACATTCCTAGATGTAAACATAAAAATCCTATGATATGCAGACTGAATATATGTGCATGATAATAATTATCCATGGATCATCCAAAAATATAATTGGAAGACTCATCATAATAATCAATTTAGTCATGACTTTCCTCTCCAACTCATTGTGATATCTGAAAGGAATAAACTTTAAAACTGTATTGGATTCTGCTTCAAAAAACCCAACACCGAGTTTAGTTTGCCTAGGATCTAATGCACCATATTTGTTAGTGCATAATTCGGCATACCTCTTAAGGTGCCCAGTACCACACACTCTTACAACTTAAAATTTTATTATAATATTTATAGTGTGCTAATTTTTCTTCTGCACCACTCAAATTTTTGTTTTAAAGTCAAAGTCTTTTATTTTTTAAATGTTTAGATCAAGACAACCAAAAAAACCAAAGTTTTTACAGCCTCGGACCTTTCCGTAAGATTTTTATTTTCTAAATTAAAATTCATTTTATTTTTGTTATTTAAATTACTATTTATTATTTTTAAATTTTTTAGACTAGAGAGTAGAGAGAGAGACTAGATTAGAAAAAAAAATTAAAATTAATTAATAAAAAAATACAAAATACTCAAACTGAAACGCATAAACTAACTTTTTTATATCCATGCAACAAGCGGACCACAATCCACACAAAGGCCAAAGCCGAGTCCAGAAAACCAAAATCCCGAGAAAAAAAGTTAGAGAGAGAAAAAAATCAAGAGCCAAGCCAAGCAAAAAATTTATGTTTTATAAAAATATAAATCCTAGAATGGAGGGATTTTATAAATTAATAAAATGATCTTTTTTAAAAAAATATTTTTTTGATTTTTTTTAAATTTTAATAATTAAAAATTGAGCAGAATCCTTAATCCCATCGGATTCTGCCGCATAGCTGTTAGAGGCAAAATCCATTGTCTTAGATGAATTTTATTTTTTTTTACCATCTAGGTTGGTTCGACCGTCGAACCAACCCAAAGCTTCTGGAATGGAAAGGAATCGAGTCTCGAACTTGATTCAAAAAAGACTATGAGTCGAGTTTAAGCCCGGCAGAACTTTCGAATCCATTGGGCATCGGGTTGTTGGTTTGGGTCAGGAGCATCAGGCTGGATGGGTTGGAACATATCACATCTCGAGCAAAAATATTGTGCCCGTGGTCCTCGGTACCGAGCTGTGCCTAGCCCAACACATGGCCCAGTTGGTCTCAACACGGCACGAACCATCCCGTGAACAAGCCAAAAATGAGCACGAGCACAAGTCATTCTTGTAACGTGCCGGGCCAGGCACGACCGAATTGCGCCGTGCCTCGTATCGGGCCAGCCCAACCAGACCCATTTGACATCTCTACCAATCTTGAATCTTGATCAATCTAATTTATTTTTACTTTTTCTTATTTGCTCTAAATCAACAGGAGCTACTTGTCCCAATTAATTAATTAGAGAATAGAACGTAGCAACATAAAACTATATAAATCAAAGTAATCCTTGCTTATTAATTTTGAGCAATTGGATGAAAGAACAATGAAAAGAGAGAGAATTCGAAAATAAGATAGAATGATAAAGACTTGGCCTCTCCACGCAACGATTTCCTCTTCTTACTCTGTATACTACTTCAAAAAGGAAATCACAAACAAAAAAAAAGAGGCAAAGAAATTCATGGCATACATTAAGGAAATTAGATTCATATCTTCCCCTCTTCGACTAGATGATACATCTAATCCTAGCTTATCTATCATGCCTTCCTCGAAACTAAGTAAAAGAAAAAAAATGAGAGCTCTTATTACACAAAGTAAAGAAAGAAAGAATGAGCAAGAGCAAACAATCTTGTGAAAAAAAGAAAGAGAATAAAAACTAGAAAATCTAAGAGAGGAGGAATTAGATCCATATGCATATATAACATACATAGTTCTAGAATAAATATAAGTAACAAAGTTTGGTGTTATGACCATTGTGATTGATTCAATAAAGGAATTAGATCACGAGTAGGGCTAAATTTAGGAGTGATCAATGTCACAAACTAGAAATTATTTAAGAGAACGTGTTTAACCTAGGACAAATTTCAGATATGCTTAAAGGCACTCCGAGCTCACAAGTCTAGTTGCTTGTCCTATATAGATTTGGTAAGTGTTCACTAAACTACAATTAGAGGTATGACCATTATGATTAATTCAGCAACCAAAGATATAGAATGAGCACTTTTCTCTTTCTTTCAAATTTTTAATATTTTAATTTTTTTTTTATATTCATATGGATCAACTAATGTATGATTAATTTCTCAACTAGCTTATCGATTTTATTTCAACCCTAGTTTTACCTTCGTTTATATTGATTCTAGTCAGTCTTCAGGCTGCAAAATTTTGCAAAAGAGAATCATGAAGTTTCTATTATTAAGTCTCACCGATATAATAAAGGAACATATAGTGACGCCATTAGTACCTACAAATAATATAGAATCACTCTCTATATATAAAAGATCTAAAAATTCGACGTAACACAATATTGAGAGTGAATATTACATACAACTAATAAATACTATTAATATTTTTGTAAGGATCACTTGTAAGAATGACATAATACTAATTCATGTTCCACATAGCCAAGTAAACTTGTGTTTTTCATCCCATTATGTCTAGAAGAAAAGTGGAATGGAAGACACGACAAGAAAGATTAACTCCTTTTCAAATCACCCCATGAAGATGGATGTTCAAAAAGGTTCTTGAGATTCTTCATTACTCTTTTGAGTTAGAAAGAGAAAGAATGCATAAAAGAAGAAAGACAAAGCCAAACCACTAAAAGAATAAGTCATTCCCAAGCATCAATCTCAACCAATACCTTTTATTTTAGGATGTCAGGAATTCAAAACTCACTAATCCACAACCAAAAATTTTCCAAAATCAAACTTAATGAATTCATACTTAACAAAAATATTTGCTTTAAATTATAGAAATAAGTTCCACCATTTAAAGTAGTTGTTCGATTAAGCTAACAATTCTCTTCTAATAATAAAAGTAAGAGACTACTCTATTAATAAATGAAAGAACTATCTATTGCTATTTTCTTTGTTTGTCCTATATAAAAAAAATTAGGCCGCAAAGAACTCTTTATTTATTGCTTGAGCTTGAGGGGGTGGGGTTGAAGGGAAGTTTGTATACAATCAAGGAAAAGTGGTTTATAATTGAATCTCAAAGGCATTCTTATCATTTGATAAATCCAAGTCCATAGCCTATTTCGGGTTAACTCAAAACTTTGGTAACCATCATATAAGGTGTGATGTACATGCTCTCCTTTCAAAAGGGGGAAACACTTCTATGTTTGGGTCTCTTGATATATACCATGCTTGTATGTTGTCATGATATTCTATGTGAGTCCATGTCAGGACATCATTCTAGTACAATTAGAATTTCTATAAGAGTTTATTTTGTTCATCATATCCAAGATTCTTTTCATTTTTACTTTTTGTTGGGGCTTCTTTTCATTCTTCTTTGACACCTACAGTAGGGAGGTTCATTGAAAATTCTATGAGAATATGAAAGCTACCCCAAGGGAATGAACAGAATGTAGGGCTACTGATCGAAGCTAGTTGCTTAAGCTGTAAAGTTATTCATTTAGCTAGAGAGTAAACTCCGGGTGAGGTGCTGATATCTGAAATTTACATAGTTACAAACAAGTGAGTAAGTTCTTTTCTTTCTATCGGGGTTCCCCTGATTGAGGTTGTTCAAGTTGGGAGTCTGGGTTTTTTGGCCAACAAAAACACTTTCGAATGAACTAGTAACTAGAGAATCCACGGTTTGTATTTAATGCTTTTAATACACTAATTTATCATCTTCAATGCCCAAACACTTTTCATGCTAAGACCAAATCTCACAACTTTTCACAAAATAGCAAAGCAAAATGGTGTAGTGGACAATTGGCCTACTAGAGACATTAAAGATTCCTAGAGCAATAATCTATAGGGCATTCTAACAAAGTAAATAGAACGAGTATTTTACGCGAAGAAAGAAAAGAAGGGCTATGAGATTATCATAATAAACTGTTTTAAATAAATTACTAGTGATTAAATACTTACTACAATGAAAAAACATGAAGGTTAAACCTAACCATATATACATTGGATCACAAAGTGAGAGAGAGGAAATAAAGAAAAAAAATATCCCATAGACATTGAATTTGAGAAAGGAAATAGCTATTTGAGACAATAACTAGAATTATTCAATGATACTTTGAAGGAGAAAGACAACAAATAGCATAGTGAATGTACGATAATAATGAAATCAAAATCATCCAAAGCTAAAACCCTCCTACGAAAGAGGATGTGAAAGTATGAATTCTGATTAACCTTTAGGGCTAACTCTCAAAGTCAATGACAACATTAAGTGCTTCAGTAACTTTAGGAATGAAACCAAATAAAACTAAATAACCTTCAAGAATATGATTAATGTGAACTGGCTAAATACGACTAGGATCACATGAAAGAAGAATTTAACCTAGGCATAATGACATAAGGCCAACCACTCAATTTCCACTATAGTCTTGCGTCGGGAAATTTGCTTCCAAGCGACTAGCAAGAACTAAATTAGGATCAATAAACAAAAACAATGCAACTTTAGGAAGGAGGTCAGAGATAGACTTGGATGATGGAAAAGTAGACTTCCTCGCTTACTCCGATACTTGGCTTGGTGATTCAGTCAATGACAAATTGCTAGAAATTTCAGAAGCACAAGAAAACATAGGAAAAAATGCTGCTCATCAAGATCGATATCAGCATTATATCAAAGACTCCAGACAAAGCCCTTCTCTTAATGAATAGATAAAGAAAGACACATCCTTCCCTACTGTTGAGCATATGGAGCAAAATGAAAGCCATATAATCCAATACTGAAGAATACATTTTAGCAACCCGATTAAAATACTAGCTCCTATCCACCTAGAGGTTGATCTAGCTAACAAACAAATGGTTCATCTTCGCCCATATAGTATGCTTAAAATTTGATTACTTTTTTTTATCTCATTTCATGCAATTTGAAAGCCGAACCAATAATTTCAAAAAGATTATTAGCTTAGTACAATCATATGAAAAAAAAAAAAGATCTCGTTAATCAAACCAAAACATTCAATTCATCTCTTTAGTCAAAGCAAAACATTCAATTCATCTTGGTTGGGCAGGTTTTCTTTGTATCAAACCCTGGGTACACGATCATATTAGCAGTGCCACATCTCCTCTTGTTCGAGGGAGAAAGCTTGGTCCTTGTGTGTAGTATTTATAATAAAGTAACCACCTTGAACCAGCTCCCTCGATCTATCTCTTCTTTTCTATTAAATTAGTATGCTCCCAATGAACTAAGTGTCAAACAGGTTATGCCAGGCCAGGCCGGGCCAGCCCATTTTTTTAGGCCCACCCAAGCTCATGTGTCGTGCTAGGCACGGCAAGCTACGGTGCCGTGCCTAGCACAGCGTGGTAATTTGGAGTGCAGGCCCGGCACGAGCCCGTGGCCCAAAATCAGCCCAGGTTCGTTCCAATTCAGCTTGGACAGATTTAGGTTAAAATGAATTTTAGAAATTAGTATTTGGGAACCCACGCTGCCGCGCCACCATCCCCGTCGGGCCTGGCGAGCAATCACGTGGCGTGACACCGCGTTGTCCCTAGTCGGGTGTCATTTAGTTGGCCGTCGGGCAATGTTTCATCAAACGTCAGGCACGCCGCCCCTGCCATGCCAACGTGGCAGACACCAGTCTCCTAACAGGCAAGTCATGCGGGCCATGCCAGACTGAAGACCCTCGGTACGGCACGGCACGAGCCTTGCCGCAAGCTGGTCCGACCCATTCAACACCATCACACCAAACTACTCTTTCTCCAACTCAATTCTTTGTTACCTTCTATGTAGAGGTGTCAAAATAACAATGTTACGTCGGTAGGACCTATTTTTGAGTGGCCTAGTCAAACCAACGTGCCGGGCACAACACGACATGGGAGCCATGCCATGCATAGCATTGCCACCACTGCAAGTCTACCCAACCCAACAAGGCACGATTCTGGGCAGACTCATGTTATAATGACGAAACATGCCAGATTGTGCCAATTTTATGGGCAACGATACCATAGGCACCAACCACCGACCACCATCATGCCACCACACACCGATAACCAATCACCATAAAAATATAAAATATATATAAAATAAATAAAACAAAAAAAAAATTACATGTACAATATTCAATATACATTATATAACTTAAACGAAAAATAAATATTATTAAAATACTAAAAATATACAAATAAATTATAATTATTATATTGTAAGAGCAGTAAAAAATAAAAAATTTTATTTCAAATCAAAATTCAAGAACATAATATTAAATAATAATTATAAATAATAATTAATAATAATAACAAAAAAAAATCATAAATTATAATTGAAATATCAAAATCAAATCGTATCATACCAAAATGATAATTATAAAATAAACACATTAACAAACAACAATCAATCCCAATGATAATCAGTGTCTATATGAAAATCAACATCATCATGTAAGCGTCTAATGATATCACTAATCGTGACCTCAATATCCTCCAAGTTTCATGAGTCTTCGTGTACCTGCAACTCTTACGCCCCCAATCTCACTCTATCATGAATGCAAACCTCAAATCTTCAAAGTCTTTCATGTATATAAGTTTCTCAATAATATTTAATCGTAGTCTAGATCCCCTATCTGAAATGAAATTAACTGTAATAACAAAATAGATTTCAATATTATACTAGACACCGAATAAATCAGTAAATCCTATGTCATCTTAAATAACACAAGATAAGTAAATTTATATAATTTTAACCATATTAAAATATCAAACTTATAATTATTATGTGATACGATTGAATAATAATAGACATCTGAGTACCGAGATAACTCGCTCCTATTCGACAAACAACCTCGTCATTTCTCCCTCGCTAACTGATATGAAAAGAATAGCAGCAGAGCTATGTGCATTTTGTGATGATATAACCCAAAATGCATGTCCCTTGCCGAATAATAATAAACATCTGAGTACCAAGATAGCTCACTCCTATCCGACAAACAACCTCGTCATTTCTCCCTCACAAACTGATACAAAATGAATAGCAACAGAGCTATGTGCATTGTGTGATGATATAACCCAAAGGGTATGTCCCTTGCCGAATCACTATCAAGGTTGGTCTAACTGGCACACCAACAAGATGAAATTGTGAATTTTTTAAATATATGTATATATATATCAAAGTCAAACCAACTCTTATATAATAGATTCCATTTGAATTTACCTCTCAATATTAGCAATGTTCACCCGGTTTCATTCTAAAAGGAAAGTGGGGAACTATGATTTGCTTGCATACCATATTAAGAAAGAAAATAAAATTATTTTCACTTGTCTCCCACCAAGACACTATATCTTTGGTCCAATTACCTCTCAATGTCAAAAATGCGCAACTTGACTTATGGTCGGTGACTTGAAAGGGGCCAAAGGCCAAGTCAACTCACCATGCCCATGACCTAGGTGGGAAGATGAGTTAACAAGCTTATTCTCCACTCTCCCTCTCTCCTATGTACCCTCCTCTCTCCTCCTTTGATATATAATATATTGTTTTTTTTCATTATTTTTTTGTTAAATTATTTACTTAACAAATTTCAGCTTATGATTGAAACTTACGTATACAACAAAGTGGTGTGGGTGTGCAACTTGCATCAAGATTAGATTTTAAAAGTAATTATTAAAGACACTAACATCTCACGATTCATTCATGATGATAATATTATACATCAGTATCCGCACTACCAAGCCACAAACAATGATTGATGATTAATGATTCAAGTAATAATGATTTATGCATTGTTGATATATTAGATATTTGAATTATACTTATTATTATTTTTATTTTTTGATATTTTTATTTCATTATGATCAACACATTCTTCATATTATATTTTTGTTTCATTATTAAAATTAAATAAATATTTTAATCTTTTATTTGATCCAAAACAAACACGATATCAAAATGCTATCATAATTTAAAATTTTATTCAAATTTAAAATTTCAACCAAAAATACCAAAAACTAAAAAAAAAAAATCCACACAAACTGGTCCAAACCATGATGTTAAAACCAATTCAGCCCGCTCTCACCCCGGCAAGGGCCAACACTTTGTGGCCAACTGTGTAGTGTCGAGTCACTATTGTGGTTCTAGTGCCTTGCAGGGCATTGCAGGACACCCCTCTCGTGTCTCATTGAAATGAGTCATGCCAACATGACACAACCAATTTGACATCTCTATCCTCATACAATAACGAAAAAACTAACACAAACAAATTAAATCTCAACTAAATATTTTTTCCTCCACTATGATTTTGGCACATTAAATAAAGTATACTTTATCTCCAACTATACTTTCTCTCACACTCTCCCCCATTATATTTCTTGTCTTTCACTTCTCTTTATTACTCATCTATATAAACCTCATCACCACACTTGGTACTCATTATTTTTTCTAAAAATTTAAAATTTATTTGTTGAATTATTAAAATTTAATTATTTTATTTTATTATTTTGAATGATTATTATCAATGAAGCATGGATACGGCAATTTGAAAGAGTATCCGTGTGTCAGACACTTGGATGCAGGCTAAACATGTGTTAGATGTGTACTCAATACGTCATATGGCATATCTTTGACCAAATAATAGGTCAAAGCCTTGGAAAAGTGTCGGACACGGCTTAGACACAAGTTAGACATAGTTAGATATGTTTTAGACATGACTTAGACAGATTTCGAACTTAAAAAAACCTTAACTTTGATTTTAAACTTATTTGATATGTAATTTTCTCACAAACACAAAAATAACACAAAAAATTAGATTAAAATCAGAAAGCTAGAAATCGACACGCCATCACCGACAATGCCAGAGAAAATGTGTGCATGTGCTAACTACTATGCTAAGTAGTAAATGCATGCCTTAGGTTAGGGCAAGGGGGTAAATCACGAGGGGCTCCGTAGGTTGAAAATACAACAGGATATGCTGCCGTAGGATAAAAATCCGTCGAATAAATTTGTAATATTTGTTTAGAATAAAAATCATCTATTTTGAAAGAAATTTTATTATGAAATTAGAAACTTTTATTACGAATCATTAATCCGGGAGTAGTAAATAAATCATGAATCCTAAGTATAATTATTTTATAATTTATTTTGAATTTAAATGAATTTAATATGTAAATATACATTTTTTATATAATTAATCTAATTGTATGAATGGATAAACAAATAAAAATAATTAGATTTTAAAATAATTTAGATTTATTAAAATGCATAATTTTTTTTATCATGTAGAATTATACAATTAGTAGTAATTCTGAGCTTTCAAGTAATAAACAAAATAATCAAGATGACAATGCTCCATTATGGAGATATGTCATGAAAAAAGTAAAATTAGGTATAAGAAAAGGAAAAAATATTACTTTTTAATACAATTTTTATTAGACAAATATATAGAAGATTATATTATAAAGTCAAAGCTCATTTCTTGAAAATTAGAAGGGATGGAGTTACATCTTAAACTAAAACAACAAAAGAAAATTTAGTTTAAATGCGAAAAGTATTGGAGAAAACTAAACAAAAGATAAAATAATCTAATCTTAATCAAGTTTCTTTACCCATATCAAGCGCTGCAACATCTAATTTTGAGAATTCATCTTCTGGTGTTAGTGTCAAGGAAGCACGGATACGGTTCCCTATAGCCGTGTCGATGTATATGACACGTTAACACGGTACGAATACGTATTTGATATGTCACATGGCATATCATTGACCAATCCGTATGCGATACGTCACGTGACGTATCGGATGGATGCATCTGATGTCGTATCCATGCCAAAAACATTGAGTGGCCGACGTCCACAAAGTCGAATGGCCGATTCTATGGGGTGGAGGGAGTGTGCGTGATTCTGTGGGGCAGAGAGAGTGGGTGCGATTCTATGGGGCAGCGGGAGTAGGTGCAATTCTGTGGGGAGGCAGGGGGCGCGATTCAGTAGGATGGGGGGGAGCAATTCTTATAATATATTATTTTATAAAATAAGATAATTATAAATTTTATCTTATAAAATAATATAAAATATTTTTATTTAATAAAATAAAATATTTTATTTTATAAAATAACTAATACTTATAAAGAAACTTTTATTTTTATTTTTTTTATCATGCAGTATCCTGCAATGTTGTATCCTCGTGTCCGTATCCATGTCCATGCTTCTTAGGCTAGTGTTATTAATCCAAAAAAGAGAAAGAAATCTATTAGATCAATTGAAAAGATATTCAATATGGATATACGTAAGATAATTGACAGTAAGATAATTAAGATATTTTATACTGGGGGTTATCTTTTTATTTTGCTAGAAATCCTTATAATGCTCGTGTATTTAAAAGTACAAGTCAACTGTAAGATTATGTCCTACCAAGCTATAATGCATTAAGAACTATATTATTATAGAAATAGAAGAATAATATTAAGAATCTATTGGAAACAATCAAAAAAACTTGAAATAAAAAAAAAGTAAATATTTGTAGTAATGGATGGTTAAATACTCAAAGAAAATGACTTATTACCAGCATGACAATCTCAAAAAGTAGGCCACTATTTTTGAAAGCAATAAATTATGAAAGAGACCAAGGATAAGTATTTTATGGCTAATTTGTTGATTAACACTATATAAAAGATTTATGCTCAAAAAATAATTAAAATTATAACTAATAATGTTGCAACATGCAAAACAGCAGGACACATTGTGGAAGCAATATTTCAGCATATTTTTTGGACCCCATGTGTGGTTCATACTCTCAATATTGCTTTAAAAAACATATGTGCAACATCATCACACCCAATATATAATGATGTGATGGAACAATGTGGTTGAATCTCTCGAATATCAAATATTATCTCTTTCATCAAAAATTTCATTATGAATCATGCCAAGAGATTATTAATATTTAAGAAATTATTGCAAGTTAAAAATTAATTTCAGTGACCAATACATGTTTTACTTCAACTATTATCATGCTTACATAATTTAAGACAATAAAAAAAATAGGAACAATTAATGATAAGTAAAGAATGAGAAATGTATAAAGATATTTTAGTGAAAGTTAAAGTAAAGCATAAAATCTTAAATAAAAATTTTTGGATGGATGCTCAACTTTACAACTCTCATGTATGAGATACTTCAATTAGCTGATACTAAAAACCTTGCTTTCATAATACTTATGAGTGGCGATATTTGATAATCGAAAAAATGAAGAAAATCATTTATAAAAACGAACATAAAAGCTTCACAGAAAATTCAAGTTATAATTAAAATTTATTAGTTAAATATTAAATTTTTGATTAAAAATTACAATTATATTTAAACTTATATGAATTATTTTGTAATTATATTTATAGATTTTGATATTGTGAATAAAATCTTGATAAAAAGATGGATCAAAAGTCATGCACCTTTAACTTTTAATAAATTATGTTATAACTTAACTTACATGTATTATAGACAATAATAGCTTGATAAATCTCATGATCGTGTTCCACCACATCGAGATATAAAAATAATAAGAAAAAAAAATATTTTAAGAGATATTTTTCAAATAAAGATAAAAGGAGATGCGAAAATGACAGGTATACTATTTTTTTTTTGTATTTTTAGAAAATTATTCAAGTAGTGATTATATCAATGACAAGTAATACATGAGTACTGTTAAATAGTGAGTTGTTCATGGAACATCTGCACTAATGCTTCAATATTACTAGGACAACCATGTTCATCCTTATATTGTGAAAAAAATTAGAATAGATATAATTTTATTTACTTCATGATAAGAAATAAATTAACACAACAAAGAACTGAGTACTTGATTTATGTCCATAATAATCTCTAATTTCTCTCCAGAAAATCTAAAAATTATAATGAAGACGAATCTAAAATATTAGAAGTTAAAGGTAATAAATTTGACTCAATGAATATTAAGAATAATGAAATTCTTGAGATTACAAATCTTTATTTTGATGAATCTAAACTGGAAGCTATTTTATTTGATTCAAAAGAAAATATTAATCTTTAATTTAGTATTACTTATATTTGTGTTTGAATATTTATAAAAATAATGTTTTAGCACTTTTTTTTATCTAAATTACTTTTTAAAGATAATATTTGTCAGAAAACTTATTTTTATTTTATCTTATTATGTCGTATCCTTGTCGTATCCACATCCTAATTTTTTGAAATTTATTGTGTTTCCGTGTCCCGCCATGTCATATCTCAGTGACTAAATACTAATAATGTTTGATTTTTATATTTAATATTACTTATTTGATTGTATATTATTAATAGATAAAAATTATAAATAATTGTTATGAAAAATATATAATTTTTATGTATTTTTTAGGTATAATGCATCTCACATAAAAAATCAACCCCTTAATTACATCTTACGCTTCAAGGCTCCAAAAAGGTGTTGCACCTCAGTGCCTTACGACTCAAATATCTATGAGGAATTGTAACATGCTTAGACAATGTTGTTTTCTAAAGTCTATAATTCATTCCGAAACCACATTCTATATTTGTGTCATCTTAGACAAATATAATAATATTAACTCGTACAGTATCTTGCATTAATAACAAGATGATAAAAGTAACATCAACTTTAACTTGATAGATTATCACATTGCAATCAAAATACAAAAGTTAATCTATAAATACTTTTCATTCAACACAATGTTGAGTGCTTTTAATTATTATATAGTCCATTATCCCCTTACCAAAGAACCTCAATTGAACTCTTCTATTCCACAGTGAATCATTTTGGAACCCAAGCCTTCATAAAATAGTCACCTAATCTAGACTTCATGTAAAAATATGTCACATCATGAAGCAAGCCAAATCATTGCTCATACATATCACACACACACTGCACTAACATTACACCTATGATGCATCGATAATGCTCCCATTGTGCACTTTTATTGTACTAGCCACACACATAGCACATCCATTGTGCACAATTACTACACCAACCACAAATGCATAGCACCCATTACAGACTCTTTCTACCACTACCACACATCTATACGATGCACCTGGGGTGCATCGTGGACATCAGCATAGTGGGAATCGATGTCTACCACACATAGTGGATATGCAATGTGCATATGTCATGCCACATCCCTCAAATTCCTCACTCACACACACACAAACAAACACATACACGTGCATCGTGTTGTTACCATACATGCCCCCTCATTAAAACCATATGGTTTGGATTCTCTATCAAGTGTTCAACCCTTATACCATGAATAAATTTACACCATTAAATAAAGAAACTCATAGAAAACTAAATAATAAAAGTGCACAAGTAAGAGCACTTACATATGGGCTGTTATGATTGGGGCAGGCTATATGTTGGGCCCTCCCATCCTCAATGTAAACAAAAAAAAAAAAAATTATAAGCTACAACAAATTACATAAATATTTATAAACTTATTCTTGTATAGTTTCCTCTAAAGATATACACACCTTGTTTTGCCAAATGAATACATCTTCATTCTATGTAATGAATTTTCACATACACAATTCTAGATAATTAATTTATAAAAAAAAATTCAAACTTAACAAAAAATGAATATGATTTCTTAACAAATTTTACTTAATTTGAGAGTTAGTACAACCACATTTCTTAAAATAAACCACATCTGTTCAAAATTGGAGGGAAATGATGAGGATAAAAATGTTAACACCAAACTAGAAGAGGTCAGAAAGAAAATTATGGCTAGTATCAATTGTTATTGTAGATCAATTTGCTGGAATATATAGGAACATGAATATCATGATTCATGATTCTCTCATTGCAAGAAAATAAACAACACTTTATTTTTCATTTAATTTTTCTCGAACTAATGAAATGTTAAAAAAAAAACACTTGATTTAATTGAATACCAGAAACATTTTAATAACCAATGTCAAGATAAAAAGGCCTAATTAAAAAGAGCAAGAGTTGTGTATTTACTACATTTTGTGTCTGAGTATATTAGATTTGAAAATATTCCAAGCAACATCCCATTTCATTTTATTCAAGTAATAAGTGTCATAGGCATATGAAAATCAAATTTCATGAAACTGCCATTGTAATATAATAGTTTAACTTTATTTTTCCTTTGATTTTTGTCAACTTAATGGAATGTAATGAGATTCATTATCACTGTATTTAAGTGGATATTAAAAACTATATTAAATAACCAACGCCAAATATATGAGTGCTAAGAGCTATTTATTATTAGATTAGAAAATGTTCCAAATTACATCTCGTTTCATTATATTATGGTAAAAGTGTTATAAATGTTGTTAGGATGCGATGATCAAGCATTTCCATTGCATAATATATCTTGAAATCCATTGAGTGTTGACAAATTAAGAGCAAAAAACTATTCATTCATAATCTTAAAACACAAGAGAATAGTCATTCATATAGCTAGCATTGAGACAATTTGCGAATTAGGTGTTCCTATCCAAAGAAAAAAAAAATAAACAAATATATCATAAATAAAAATAACACAAAATTTCATATTACAGTCTAAAGCAATATGATAATGACCCCAAACATCTAAATAATCAAGATAAAATATGTTCTTATTAACATTTTCATGACATGTCGAATATGAAGAGCAGGTATATTTTCTTAATTGACATGACTCAAACTAATAACTCTTTTCACACTTGATACAATAATCTTTAGCTTAACCAATAATGAATGTTTAAGTTGATAATGTATAAAGTAGGTGAATAAAAATCAATCATCTAAATAAGTTTTTTAGGGTGGACTAAAACATGTATATTATATATCGCTCAATTCCCAAGAAAATTAATTTCATTATCTACCAACCCTACATAGAAAAATAAAATAAACAAATAAAATACATAGTTTAATTATTTATTAAAATAACAAATTAAAAACAAATTATGATGAAACTCAATTACAAAAAAAAACATATCAAAAAAAATAAACATACCACAAACATCATCATGCTACATGACCTATACAATGATATCATTGTCATCATAATAAAGAATTATTAAATATGCCAAGATTGTTGATGTATGGGTCTATGACCCAATAGTCATAAGCAAAAGAGATACCCAAAAAAAATAAAAAATAAAAAATAAAAAAAAAATAAAAAAATAAAAGTATCTTAATCGAAAAGGATAGCCCCAAAGAAAAAAAACAAGAAATATTTTTAATTTACAAATTTAACAAGGCTGGTTGATGTATACATAAAAAATCCAATTTGAGGAGCAATGACAATGTCATACAATCTCTGAATACCAAAATATTCTTCATAATTCATGATGCAAAAACCAACACATCTCCTAAGATCATGTTAATCTTTCACAAAAAGAGCATATCACAATTGATTTCTTCTATTTACAGACTGTTTTCACCGTTCACATTCTTATTATGCTAAGAAGAAATAGTAGTATAACTAACCATTACAAGTCCAATAATTATGAACAGAGCCATAGGCGCCTAGATCATTCTTTAATATATTAAAAAAAACTTAAAATATCTCCCTATGAATTTATGTTGGCAAATTAATATATTACTATTTCAACGAATACAAATATAAAAAATTATGAATTTGATGACCCAACCTCTCACAATATTTGTTAATAAAATATTTTATACAAATATAAAATAAAAAATATTTTATTAACAAATATAAAATATCCCCTAAAAGTAATTATATTTGTTATTAAAAATCACTCTAATAATATACTCTCACAATAGTGCCTAGACTGCTTAGTAAATGTCCAACCCTTTTATGTTGGGTGCAACGGTCCACATATGAGACGTTCCATCCAAAGAACAAAATTACAAAATAATATTTCAACATGTAGAACCTGATTAAAACTATGTTTTTGGTCGTAGTTATTTAACATCTTCCAATAATGGATAATCTGAAAAAAGGAATCGAATCAAACAACTTACAACTTCTCATTCAAAACAACCAAAGAATGTCCAACCCTTTTAACATGTGTATTCTGAAGTTGTGTCCAGGCATGCTCTCGTGGATCAAATCTCTCTGTTGAGCTAATAAATCGGAAAAAAAAAAAAAAAAAAAAATCCTTCAGACATTTAAGGAAAACACAAAAAAAAAAGACAGATTAAGAAAGTTTTCCAGATCAATAGAAAAAGATGACATCATACTTCAAGTAACCTCCTTTGTTATACCCTCCAACAACATGAAGAATGCCATTTAATTCTGCTGCAGCAGGGGCCATTCGCTACCCAAAAAAAAAAAAAAAAAAAGATTAAGCTATCAATTGAATATTTTAATTAAAAGAAGCCAAAGATATGCATTATATCATTACTGAATCACGAATATACCTAATTTTCACTATAAGAGTGTAGAAAACTAAAATACAATAAAATTTAAAATACAAAATAACCTCAACAACTTTAGTCTACCCTTGAATAATCGCATTAAAAGCAATATATAAAACTTCATAGATACAGTATGGGAATATCAAGTGAGAATCTAAAAATTTTTTTCCTTACATTAGAGTCAATCATATATACATTTTATTGTTTTTGCAATAGTAAAGTTTTATTTCTTGGAAAAATAATAAACAAACAATTGAGTTAAATTTAGTGCATTTAAAATATATAATATATTTTAATCATGTATTTGTGAAAATTCAAATAGAATCGAAAAATTCAAGTAGTGAACATCAAAAATCTTCAAAATTCATATTGAAAATGAGAATCAAAATAATATCTCATTTACTGATAAATCTAATTCTCTTTAAAATCAATATGTGTTGTACTTATTGATAGATATGATGACTCTATAAGAATAATATCATATTAAATATCAACATATTCAAAATATAACTAATAGATAACTTCCAACTAACTAATAGTCCACGAGAGACTATACGTGAACAAGAAAAAGTAAATAATCTAGGCATAATTAATAGATTCATACCTTTCCTATATTGTTATAAAAATTAAGTCATGCTCAAAATAAATAATATCTACATTAACTAAAATCATGTCAAGCTCTAGTTAAAAACATGTACTCATTGGATACTAAAATATTAAAGAAAGATACATATCATAGTTGTAACTATCAACTTATCTCATCCTATAAAGTGATTAAAAATAAAACAAATCCAAACATTATCAAACAAACTAAATAATTTTTTTTTAATAAAAAAGGTAAAAGATATACACTAAAAATAAATAAATAAATTATTTGAAAGATGATATATAAATTACAAATAAAACTATATGTCAGTAAAAATATTTAAGAATACTATTTCTAAATAAGAGTCTGAATTATCTCAATCAGACATTTATTATTCTTTTAAACAATCTTATTTTATTAGAATGTGTTATCACAAGTAACCTGATATATAAATCTATCATGTATATAGTACATGTCAAATATGTCTGACATATATTACAATATATTCTCATATATTTAATTTGTTAATACTATTATAAAATTTATGCATTTTATAAAATTTATAAAAAATAAAAAATATATATATATTATCACAAAATAGATATCCTTGTATATATTGAATTGTTATCAATAAAAATGATGACATACCTAAAACTCTCAATGAACATATATCTACTAACTCATCATATATCTGGACTAACGTGTACAATAAGTATCTACATGATGGAAATACTTAATATATCAGGATAAATTTTTTTTATTTAGCTAAATTTGAATAATCAAACTGAGAATACATAAATAAATAATCTAAAAACTAAAACATCTTGAAAAAATCCTAACGCAATCAAAAAACACATATCCAATTATTTTAAAATATCATGATCTCATAAATAAATATCAAGAGATAAAAATAAAATAAAAATTAAATTACTAAAAATATAACTTAAAAAATAATTATAACATAGGTAAGAATAAGTATGACATGGAAAAGTGATAAAGATCTAAGCAAAATACTAATAAATCCAATGACTTTAAAATGTCATTAATTACAATAATATCTCCACAACAAAAAATAAAAGTTGAAAATAAGATATGATAACTAATAATATGTGTATTAAATATTATATTGATAATCTAAAAATTTAATGTAAAAATATGAGTAAAATGATTAATAATATCTAAAAAAAATTACTGATTTTTTAGAATAATTTTTTGTATACTACCTTCTTGTAAGTCTAAGCACCACTGTGAGTGAATTCTATGATGACATTTGGATGACTCTCATAATCAGTATGTCTCTCTCAATACTACGTAAAACACTTAGGCTTCTCTCTAGAAATATTCAATAATTACCTAAGTATGATCATTTTTCAAACAAAACGTGCACTATAAAAAAAATTCCTCTATATGTATATTCACGCCATATCCCAATTCTAAAATAACAAGTCACCATTTCAAAAATAAGAGTTTTCACATATTAAAACCTTAAAAATACAAATCTACTCAAAATTAAAATAAAAATTTCTAAAACCCTGATTTTCTTTCATATGTCCCAAAAATCACATCTACTCTAAAATTTTAATTTTGAGCACCAAAAAACAATAAAATTCTCATCTATCCCTAAAAATAAATCTAGATATCCAATTTGCTAAAAAATATAGCTAAACTCTAATTTTCATTTCTATTATTGGATGCCCCAAAATATATTGCATGTTTAAATCTATATACAAGATGAATAATTAAATAACACTCAATAATTAACTTATTATAAAAGTTGCACTTAGTTTAGATATCTTAAAAAATAATTAAGATAACTCAAATTAAATATTTCAATCTAAAAACATAAATGAACATTAATAAATAAAAAAATAAATATAAAATTATAAAACTATAACAATGATATATATATGATAGTTTAGACACTTACTATGCTAATTATAAAAACTTATTGCTTACATCAAATATTATATGTAAACACACCCCTATAAAATAAAATTACAAAAATAAAAAATAAGTTAATTGAAATAATTCAAATATAATTATTTTATAGAAGAATTATGAATTATTTTTGTAAAAAAATAATTTTAACTACAAATTATCTAATCATCTAAATATTTTCTCATATCAATTCTCATGATATTCACTTTCAAATCATGTATCTTAAAAACAAATTACTGTCTAGCAGCTCTCCCCATGATGCTAAACATATGATACCATGAGAGATAAAGTATATATTTCTTGGTTACTTCGCTACCTAATAAATATAAAATATTATTATTTTTAAATTACTTAAGTATTGGACAATTAGTGATTAATGATGCCTTCATTTTTTTGAGCAAAATATATTTTATAAGAATCTAGAATATACATTGAAATCTATTACTTTTTCTTATAAAATTATAGCATCATTTAAAACTTTCAATTAATAAAGTCACAAATAAGCTAGTATTGAACATGCATGTTCAACTTATGATAACACTCCAATAAAATCATCAAACATACTAAAAAGCACAAAACAATAAAACACAAGCAAAGAACATACGATTCAAAATTACTTAATGAAAAAACAAAACTCAATATTTATATAAGAGAAATTCTTATTCAACAGGTTAATCAGATTGGATATGACTACAAGTTGGATGCTCTCATCCATACCATACTACAATAAAATAAATAAAATAAAATAAAATTAAAAGTTATCAGCTGCAACACCACTAACTTAGTACATAAAAATTCAAAACATCAAACCAAGAGAAGAAAATGTGTGGAAGCCACTTCCAGACTTTCATGAAAATACATTTTGGTGGCTCTGTTGGTTGAATATTAGATAACTAGAAGTGTAAAACAAATCGTGTCGTGCTGAACATAGCACAAGGGGCTACCCATATCATGTCTTGCCAGCAAGGCACTAATTTTATGCTAACCCGAAGTAGCCTGATGCAAGACTTAATGAACCAAACATGCAGATCATATCGAATCAGATGGTGTCATGCCAAGTCAGGCTGGCAGAGGCATAGCACTGCCACAACACTGGCACAGCACCTAGCCACCCTGGCCATGCCAACTAGCCCTGGCCCCTGACCAGCCAAGTCCAACTTTACATTGAGCATTGACAATGGCTAATGGCAGACCGAAATGATAGTGCTAGTTGGGCTTTGGGAATTGAGAGGTGGGCAGACAATCATGGGCCCAAGGCCCACTATGGAGACCTAGTGGGCTTGTAGGATGTTGCCTACAGGCCATGTCCAATGAGTTGTGAGTTGTCTCTAGTCTATAGTAATTACTTAGTTAAATATTAGTAAAATTTAAATATTAAATTAAAAATGTATAGATTAAAAAAATAATAATATATCAATGAAAAAGAACACATAAAACATCATACATAGTAAATATGATAAATACTATTTAGTTTGTATCAAAAATCTAGTTTGAATCATTATGTTTGATTATGATGCTAGCACCAGTCTCAATATCCTTGATATCATTGCATGCATCATCCATCATCAATGACCATCTCTTTTACTCTATCAAAAATACTTATTTATAACCATTTTTAATCCTTCAAGTATTAAAATGACTTTATGAAATCTAATCATTAATTGAATATCTTATCTGAAATAATATTCATGAATTACAAAAAAATAGACTTCAATATTATACTAGATACTAGATGAGTCAGTAAATCATGTATCATCTTATATAGCACGAAATAAATATAATAATATAATTTATAAACTCAATATATCAAAATTCTTAATATTATTATGTAATATAATATAATACTAATCAATATCTAAATACTGAAATAACTTACTCATATTCAATAGATCACCCTGTCAAGTAGAAAAGACATTGTTTCCAAATATGATGCCAAAGTTGTTACTCACAGCATCACTATAATTATCATAGAAAATATCATGAGTTTTGTACAAAAATAAGTATTTAAAAATAAAAAAGATAATGTCAATTTGCTTGAGAAAGTATTGAGCAAAATAATACAAAATGCTGGCAACGAGGATGACGGTATTTAAAAAAATCAAATGTCATTATTCACAACAGTAGCATTTTGATTAAATAAAATATTATTGTCCACAACAATGACATTTGGCTGAATTAAATTTGCATGCTAAGACTTTTCTTTCCTCATTTTTCTCTTAGCATGGTCTTAAGGGCAACAAAAAAATACTAAGAGTTAGAGCCTCTTTTTTTATTCTATTAACGAATACCAAAATTAATACCATGTTAGCTAGGCATGAAAAGAAATTCTTGAAAAAAATATTCACTTTCAAGTAGTTTTCCACATAATTTATTGTAGATAGAGTACTTACAATGATATAGTACTTAACTTTCATTAATTTACTTCAACAGAAAAACTTAATTAAAACGTGTCATTTTAGCTCTTTGTAAATAAAGACATGAAAATAGTAAGGAACTAATAAACAACAAGATATCCTACTTTTAATTATTTTCATGTGTATGTTTGTAATGATAGTTGAAATTAAAAATGTTGAGAGATGATTTATTTTTTTTTTGTTTCTATTTTGATTTTTGTGTTATTAACTACTCCTTTATGAAGAAAGGATTCATTGTGATGTTTGATTTTGAACTTTTTTTTCGCATTTTGTATTTATGTTTCCTAGTGTGGCTGATTTTAACAAACAAAAAAATATATGAAATACTTAATTGAAAAAAAATTATAAAAATAAATAATTATATTTTAGGTATGATAGTAATTAAATATTATTTTAATAAATTATAAATATTATCATACTTACAACTAGTTTTTACAAAAATATACAAATCTATGTATTTTATCTTATTTAAAATGAATATTCTCAAATCAATAGATTGAAATACAAGTAAAGAGAAATAAAAAAATAAATAGAAGATCCACTATCACTGATGAGATATGGTCCTAAAATTTTTAAAGTCATCGACTTTATGGAATAGTACACCAAACTATATAAATAAGATGTAGTTTGAAAACCAAAATAAAAAAAAGTTTTTAGTAGAGAAGATAATAAGTAATTGATTAATTAATCAATAGTGATATTATCATTATTAAGATTTTTTTAACACTTAATAAGTTTTGGAATATAGACATTTTTTTTGAATGCTTATGAGATTAACTTTGGATTTATTTGTTAATATCTCATCATGTCATAAAAAAAAGATCAACTACAATAAGTGATAGATAAGTTGAATTTTTTTGAATGAAAATATAATGAATGAAGTATATCATGGATTTTCAGTGTCATTATATTTGTTCCATGGGCCACAAAGTCTACACCCTTAAGATGGCTTGCAAATTAATGCTTCAAATTCAAGGCCTCTAGTTATAAATTAAACTTAAATACTATATTAAATTATAATTTTTTCTAAAATCTCAAACTCTAATAAATTAGTTGTAATACGATTATTATTTATGGAGTTAGAAAATAAAGAAAATGCTTAAATGACAGATAAAAAACATGCAAAAATATAAATATGAACAACAAAAATAAGATAAAATAACACAATAATTGAAATTGAGAATACTGATTATTTTCTTTATGATATAATTGATTTGAGATCAGGCTAATGACCTCTCATATTATTTAATTTATTTGAGATCATTTTGTTAATGTCAAATATATCTATTCCAACAATTCACATGATATGTTAATATAATGGACAAATATTGAGAACTAAAATAAATGTCGCATATGAGGAAAGAAAAATTATTATTATACCTATGAATATACCAATTGAATTCACATTTGAAGATTTGATTGATATGATATACTCAAGGACAAACATTAACAAACTAAGGCTCAATATAGTACTCAATTATAAGTATTCTCTTAGAAATAAAGATAAGTTTTAACCTTTTCTAATATAGGATGATAGTTATTTGCGTCAAATATTAAATCTGATTAACACAACCATCAAAAAAACTGAACTGCTTATTAAATTTGTTTGAGTAAAGGTACACCAAAACCAATATGTGAGTAACTATGTAGATTTATTTATTCATAAGAATTATAATTATTACACAATTTGACTATAGTTGTGGACCTAGTATCGGTTAAGTACCAGATAGTAGACCAAATAAAGATGAAGACAATGCAAGATGAATACAATGGTGAGTATAATGAAGATGTTAATAATGAACATAATGGAGATAATGAAGATGTTGACGTTGATGGACATGCATTCTCCTTTTAAACTTTTAACCAAGATTTGGAGAATGAACAAGGGATATATGTCTCAGTACAATCACCCTCTTGTGATGTATCAAATTGTTGTATATGTAATTTATTTTTATTTAATAATTTGTTTGTATAACAAAATATTTTTTCTATTTTAATATTTTCATGTAAGTACAGGAAATAAAATATTAAAAGGCCGGTGATGCAACAATAGCATAATAATGAAGGTCTGGCTGTGCAGTCAGCGGACCAAAATTTTTTGGAGCAGAGCCTGACTCATTCCATGATTCGACCCACAGTAGTTAAATAAACCGAGATATTTTTTAATATAAAATGATTTGTACTTTTATTTTCGGGTGGATGTTTTTGGACCCATGGAATTGTTCATCGTCACTCTCTTCTCTCTGCGTGATTTTTCGTGACTGCTTTGTGTGCTGCATACTGTAAGACGTTTCCATTTTGATTTTAATCTGTAACGCATAGGCATTTTCTAGTGGATGTAGCTAGTGTACTGAGCGACTAGCAAACCACGTTATTTTCGGTGTTGATTTCTCAGTTTTTTGATTCTGTCGTGGATGCTTGCTGGATTGGGATATATATTACTTATTTTCTGTGTTTCTGTTGTTTTTGTTTTTTAATCTCACTACCGTGAAAGCGTAATTCTCCAACACAAATTACTCAGATGATGAGACATTGAATAAGTTATCCCCTATTAATTATCACTTATCACCAACACCTCAATTTTAACATGTTGAAAACATAGATAATACTATTACGAATTATTGTACTCCATGGATGCAACATACTACCAATTATTCAAGCGGATATTTTATTATTAGCCAAGTTTTTAATTTAAAACCTGATTTACACGAGATTACAAAGATTTACTCAATTACAGCACACCAAGAATATGACGTTGCATCATTAAAAAAAATACTAGTTTTAAGATGTAAGAAGACAAAAGAATATCACTAGACATTAAAAATATACTAGACAAATAGTTTTAAAATGTATGCCATTATCTATAAAAACTTCGTGCAATATTTGTGAAAGATATTTCGTTATTTGTTATCAACAAATATACTAGACATAATTTAAATCACAATTCATATTATCTACGACTGCTATTCAAGCAAGTATGATGGAGTAATGAAGATTTCAAATATCATAAAAAAACATTGAATGAAAAACATAAAGTAATTAGATAGTTATTTGATGATTTCTTTCAGGCATATACAAAGCTACCATATTTATTCTTGGCCATAAAGCAAGCAAATCCTGAATATATGGTTATTTAAAAAACATGTGAAATTAATATGTTAAATACAAAGATATTCCAACACATGTTCTGATCATTCAAGCTATCTATTGAAAACTTTGAACATTATCGTTCCGTAATAAATATTGATGGTACATATTTATATAAAAAATTATTGATTGTCATGGGGTGCGACGAAAATATTTAGTTATTTTCATTAGCATTTATAATTACAGAAGATGAGAATACTAATAATTTGTGATGACTCTTGGCATGTATAAGAAATACAATAACTCAACATATGTGAATTTACATTATAACTAATGTGCATCCAGGTATTATGGAAGCAATGTCTGGTCTTCATATTAGTTGGACTGCACCATATATCTATAACAAGATTTGCATGTATCATTTTACCAGCAATTTCATGACATAGTTCAAATATATCATTTTAAACAATTTGGTATGCAGAACAGCTTTAGCAAGTATAGAACTCAAATTCAATAAACATATGAATACAATTACAAGAATTAATTCTGAAATACTACAATGGCTAGAGACTATCTCACTTTAGGTATGAGCTCTTTCACACAGAAAATCGAAGATATGAATTAATGACAACCAACATTTCAGGGGAATTTAATAATATCTTAAAAGGAGCTCGTAGTCTACCAATAACTGCATTAATACAATTGACCTTCTTTTGTCTTAATGATTACTTTGTTGCAATAGATTAACATCTGCTGAGTAGTTCACTCCGTATGTTGATGCGCAGATCTAGGCCCATGTTGTTAAGGGAGGTTTGATAGAAATTATGTTTTATGGGCACGTACAAAACATATTTCATGTCAAGTCAAGGAGATATCTAACTCATCGCTTCAACTTAATTGAAAAAAAAATACACATGTGAAATGACGCTAATATATGAGTTCCCATGTAACGATATAATAAAAGTATGTCAACATCACTATATTGATTTTTATTTATTTGTGGAAGGCTAATACACTACTCAGTCCTACTATGACACATAGGCAAGTCTTTTCCATCTAAATATTCAATAAAAACAAATGGTCTCTTTATGGTGGCCGGATAATTGTATAATGAGATGGATGTTAAGGAAACGGAAAACCTCGATCACATGTGGATTGTGCAAACAACTGAATCACAATCTTCATTCGTGCGAGAACAAAAATCAAATTTAGTAAATGAATGTATACAACGAATATATGAATATAACTGTTCCGATTATCTATGATTTAGTCCTTGCTGTGTTCAGCACCTACATTAAGCTAAAAAATAAAAGTGATTTATGTTTTTTCTATCCTTATGAGGCCTGACCTAATCCCCATTCTTCAAGATTTTTTGATTTATCAATGAAATAGTATGATTATGATGCTGCAAAGAGTGTTAATTTTTTGTAGTTGAAGTTTCATTTATTCCACATGAATTTATGACGGCATTTTCATTAATTTAAATGTCATTGTCCACAACGATAATATTTTAATTAATTCAAATACCTATTTATTAATGTCTTTATTTAAAAAGATCTCAAAGGATATATTTTAATTAAAATTTCTCTTGCAGTAAAATAATAAAAACTAAGTACTATATCATTGTAAGAGTTTTATCTACCAAAAAACTTAACCCAACTTATTGTAATAGAGTGCATATGAATTAAATATAAAATTACTTGAAAAGTGAAAGCAATTTTTCAAAAATCTCTTCACATGCATAGCTAGCATAGTGCCATTTTAAGTGATTATTGATAGAATAAAAAAAAAGGCCTCTAACTGTTAATATTCCTTATGTTGCCTTAAAAACAATACTAAAAAAATGGAGAAAGAAAAACTTTAGCATGAAAATTTAATTCAGCCAATTATCACCGTTATGGACGACAATATTTGAATTAATTAAAATACCACAATTATAAACAACAATATTTGATTTAATTCAAAAACCAACATCCTCGTTGTCAGCATTATGCACTACTTTGATCAATATTTTCTCTAATGAACTAATTTTATCTTTTTTATTTTTAAACATCATATTTTCTTACAAAATTCTAATATCATAATATGTAAAAATATTAATTAGTTTTTTATAAAGCAATCTTTCAAGTTTGTTTGTTTGATTCATGCAAATAAATATATATCTTAATATATTTTTTACCTTCCACCTTAACTTCAGGATCCATATAAACAGTATTAGAGGTGTCAAACAAATAGAGTGGCCCGAGCACTACCCGAGGCCCAACCCAATTTAGCCGTGATAGGCTCGACATGGCATGATTTGGAACCATGCCACAAGCAAGGCCAGGCCAAATGTGTCAAACGAGCTGGGCCGGCCCAACCCGTGATGGTTTTGGGTTGCCCATTCAGGCTACCATGCCATGCCTAACCGAAAATGGTTACTATACCGTGCCTAGTCAAGCAGTGGCTCACGACCCAAAAATCACATGGTTCAGCCCAGCTCGGGTGGGACAAAACTCTAATTTTTAAAAAAAATTAAAATTTCGACGGTGCGCCACCACGCCGCCCTGCGTCTTCGCCCTTCCGGAGCTCAACGAGCCTTTCCTATCAGGCATCAGCTTGTATTGATCACGTTTGGTGTGTGATCACGCATGCCATGCCCACGTACATGGCAAGGTATGATGGGCTAGGGCATGACACTGTAGCATGCCTGCCCATTGCATGGCACTATAGTGTGCCGACCCGAAGCATGGCAGAGTAGAGTGTTGGGCCAGGACCAGTCCGGCCCTTTTAACACCCCGGCCCAGGCCAACCCTTTACATAGTTCATGTCATGCCTTTCCGTTATGAGCCATTCATCGTGTCAAGCGAGGCACAAGTGTGTCTGGCCCAACAACACAGCAAACCGACCCGAGGACCCAATTAGATTTTTTCATAATATAACTGAAAATTTTAGGTACAACCCGACCCAACCCGACGAGTCCAGGCACAACCCAGCCCAAACTAGGTACAAGCCAAGCTGGTAGGTCATGTCGGGCCAGCAATTATCAAGTCATGTGCATGGAACACCATGGTTACTAAACCATGCTATGCCTAACACAACACGTTGGCATGATTGGGCCACGTAAAATTGGGTGGGCCAACTTGACACATTTAGGTAGTACTTTAAATACTTAATTTTCATCCTAACAATTATGATATTATAATTAAAATGTCATTAATACATGTTATATATACTACTAATATTACATATATAGTAAAATATAATAAGCGATAAAGGCATACACAAATAAACATATGCTCATCATATCATTAAAAAATTTTAAGAATTTTAAAAATAAAATTTATGTTTCTCAGTCAGAATCAAAAAATAATAAATTCATTACTTTTATTATTGACATAATCGGATATTATATATTAATAGCTAACATATAACTCTAACATTATAGCGATATAATTCTAATGATATTTCATATTCATTTAGAATTTTTCTTTTTTAGGCTCACTAACAAATATTTAGACTATAATGTGAAACTCACGTTGTCAATTAAGCATCCCAAGATAATTGTGCAAATTTTTATCTTTTCTACTACGTTAAAAATAACAATTAAGAGATCATCATAAAATCTAACAAAGATATTATTGATGAAATTGTTATATTAAATATTATTAAATGTGGTATTAAAATTTTATTTTTAATATTATATTTACTAAAGATATTCATCAGTACTCATATATGGTATGACTAACATAAAGAAGAAGAATCTCAAGAAAATCCTAATTTTTTTTATTATGTTTTAACTTAGAATTAATATAGTGAACAATGAAACACACGAATGATGCATCACAACTAGTCCAGATATCAATCATCATAAATAACAGTCCACTATATTTTCTAAATTTATTAATTATTAATTATGTTTTAATTTAAAATATTTTATTATATCATTCTTACTTGTTGACCTATAAATTAAATAATAAGCATGCTAAAAATAAATATGCATAATATTAACTACTCTATGATCTCTTAAATATTTAATTGAAAGACCAATCATAATAATTAACTTAATTATGTCTTCTCTCTCAAACTCATTACAATAAATAAAAGAGATCAATAAACCTAAAATTGAACTAATTTCAAAAATCACACGGTTAAATTAAGTTTATATGTAATTCAATGATTGTTATTTTTTGGTGCATTGATCACCATGCCTTAAAAATGATCAGTGCCACTAATATTTTTACATATATATTTTTTTATAATATAAATATTATTCAAATTTTTATCGATACTCCAAGTATTTTTATTTTTAATTATGATATAATATATCTATACTATTGTAATTCTATTATTTTTTAGTTCTTTAGGTAAATGAATTGAGAACATGAGAGAAAATTTAATTTTGATCTTGAACTCATAACTTTCATTCAAGTTATCATTTTTATCAATGTCTAGGTCAAATTTATTTTTATTAAGTTTATTAAATATTATTTTTTATTGTTTTAATCTAAATCTTGGATCTTTTATTAATGTTATCATTATTATCAATCATTTTTATTAAATTTATTAAATATTATTTTTTAATGTTTTTCTTTTATTAAATTAGGTGTCTAGTGGGTTGAGCAGCCCAAACACAACATGAGTCATGGCCCTAAATAGCCATGACTAGTCCAACATGACACAGTCTAGAAGCATGCCTAGCCTAGGGTCATGCTAACCCATGACAACTCATATCATGCTAGACTAGGGCAAATCATGCCTTGTGCCGAGCCAAGCACAACCCACTTGCCTAGCCCATTAACATGACCCATAGACACAATGACCTATGATTGGGCATGGGTCATGAACTCAAACAGATTTTTTAAAAAAAGGGACAACCTCATGAATTATTGATGTTGTGCTAGCTATCATGTTTTAACGTAATAGGTGCCGACATGAAACATGACCTTTGAAATTGGATCATGTTTAACTTTTTTGATTCCTTTCAATTATCAATAACAACTTCGAAAAAAAAGACATGATAAAATTAAATACGCTAAAAAATATATATTTGACATTGACTACTTTGAAAATAACATGGCCTTTGAAGTTAAATCAAGTTTAATTTTATTAATATCCTTCATTTATCACAATTATTTTAAAAAGGAAAACATGATCAAATTGAATATAATCATAGATATTCAAATTAGATTTTCAAAAAATCTTATAATAATCAATATTATGCAGATCTATTTCTAACCAGTTTATCATAAAATTTTTAGATCTACTAGTAAAAATGACAATAAAATATAAGTTAAAAAAATAATTAATAATTAATAAATTTAAAAAATATAATAAAATATCTGACATCTAAAATATGGACTAATCTCGATGATGCATTATTAGCATGCATCATTGATAACTATATACATTTAAAATAAAAACTTATTAAAAAAATTTTAAAATCATTAATCCTCATAATGTCACTATCATATGAGTTTATGATAAGAATTTTTAAAAAATATAATATTTAGAATAAAATTTTTAGCATTGCATTTAGTAATAATTTGAATAACATAGTCATCATTAATATATTAATCAAAACCATTAAAGAAAGATTATTAAATAAAATTTGTTACATTAAATATACATATCATATATTTAACTTAATAGTGCAAAATGAAATATAAATCATTTTTCACATATTAGAAAAAATAAAATATTTACCAAAATACCTCGAGAACCTAATTTACTACAAGAGTTTAACTATCTATGTTTGTCAACAAATTTAAAAAGAAAAAATTTCAACCAAATTTAAAACAATATTTGAATGATATCTATCTATATTAAAGTCATATGTTGACTATCAACATATTATAGTTAACTACGTCAATAGTAATAATGATAACTTTATTTTTAATAATTCAAATTAGCATACAAAAAAAAATTTATAAAATTCAAAGAGATTTTGTATTATATGACAAATATATGTTTGTCTTTGTACACATCCACCACATACATTATATTTGGGTACATATATAATAGTAATAACATGTTCAACAAATATAGAAAATAATTTATAATTAATGTTATAGCTATTGAGATAAAAACTAAGTATTTAAAATAATGACTATCCACTTAAACTATGTATTACTTGATTATCTGTATATATCTTAGGATCAATGTGAGAAGAATATAAAATATATTAAGATATATATACACTTGCATTAACCAGACAAACAAGCCTCAAGGCTTTATTCATGAGAGATTAATTAATATGTATACATATTATGATATTAGGTAAGATGATTATAACAAAACTCCAAGTATGAACATGAATATCATATTTAAATAATGAATTTTTTATTTAATTAGTTATAGACAAACAATAAGGTAGTCTATCGAATAAGAACAAATTATCTCAGTACTTAGATACTCACTATTATTTTATCATATAATGTGATAATAATAAAAATTTATATATTTTAAATTGATAAAAATCATATGAAATAACATAATTTATATCATCTAAGATATCATGTGATCTACTAACTACCTCATCATCTAGTACAGCATCAGAATATACTTTTTTGTCCTAATCAATATTATTTTAGATAGAAATTTTAAACTAGAACTAAATATCATATAAGTACTTACATGCTTGAAATACTAGAAAAATTCAATATTAAGCATTCAAAATAAAACAAACAAAATTACTAGCAAATAATGACTCATTGAATATCAACGATATTAAGGTCACTATTAGCACTATTTTCAGAATCATACATGACAATAATGATTTACACCAGCATTAGCATACTACAAACACGAATTAATGACTTATACGATGACATCTGACTGCATATTTTTATTTTTAATTATTGATAGTCAATACATTTTAGCTAAGATGAGAATCTAGTCTTTCCTATGGTCTTGAGCCTCTAGGTTGTTTTCTCATCTTAGCTAAAAGTGCACTTGCTTCCAATAAGTAGTAATAGAATCTAGCCTTTCCTTCTGCCACTTAATAGTTTAGTTTTTTGTGTTTGTTGAAAAGTCTCAAGCCACCCTATGGTCTTGAGCCTCCCCTATGCTCTATGCATGATGCGAGGAGGAAGTCATGATCTATGGTCAATCCCCATTTGAATCTCCTTTGTTCTAGTTCGAAAGATTCATAGCCCATCGAGCTAGGATGCTTTCCCATTCTGAATGTTGCATTGACTATTACTACAAGGGAGATTTCACTCCAGCTTCTTTCTCTCAATGCCTAGAACTTTTACTCAGCTGGTAAGCTCCAGGACTATCTTATTGCATTTTTTGATAATGAAACTTGCAGTGCCTTTCTCTAAAGGAGCTCATTGGGCCTTTCCCATTAGCAAACCTCAATATAACAAAGTAATTCACTCCTCTTTTACTAAAAGGGTGTCCTAAGGTTATATAAGGACAAGTAGTCAGGCCGGGTAGTTCGCTAACTAAAGGATTCACTTCTAAAAACTCTATCCTAACACCTACATTTGTGTTTGCCTAAAAGGCATAATCCCCTAGTCGATTTCCCACTTAGCAAAGGTTGCTTTGTTGATGTCCCAAAGGATCTTCAGTTGACTTCGAGCTCTTAAAGGTAGGATGCTTCTCCATCCTGATTCCTAGATTTTGAAGAGGGATGAAAAGACTTCCCCACACTCATAAGGAAAGCTACTTAACTACTGCATTCAAGATAGGCATGGTGTAGGTCCTCCCTTTCTAATATGAAGATGAACTCCCAGAGTTTTATCTTCTTGCCCTTAAGATGGTATACGATCAAATAGAGGAACAAATCAAATGTTTAGGACTCACTCATCTTTTCTTTGTGGATAGATCGAATCACTTTTCTTTCAAATACGTGGCTTCCTAACTTGATGTACTTCCATTCTAGCAGAAGCTTCAGCTTTCTTCTCTTTGGGAGCAGAAAGAGACTTGTATCCTAAGAGAAACCTCTTTCCTAAATATTTATGAAAGAATTCTAATACCCACCTTTAGGTTCGACCCAAGAGTTTTCGCTCTTCTGATCTCTTTCCTTGTCTACAGTCCACAAGATGAAACTCGAATGCCCAAAATATATCTCCAGCTACACTACAGATATCTTTTTTTTTTTTGAAATGATCATACAAACGATGAATGGTAAGATCCCAAGTGAAGACTTTTCAATCAATTACCAAAAAAGGGACTGTCTGTCATATGATTGCTGGCCCCATATCGTACAGGTACTACAAAAAGTCAGAGGAAGAATCTATGTTCATAGCTGCAAGCTGATATTTCAAGTTTTCAGTAGAAATATTCATGAATGCTAGATTGTATCACATAGAATATCAAACAACAAGATTTTCAGGTTTGCCACAAATTTGGAACAAGGTAAAAGCTCCACGTCCATTTTCTCATACAATCAAAAAATTATTAAGAGTTCAAGAATGATCAAGACTAGTCTAGTTGGAGTCAAAGACCACTTAAAGGCACTGCTCTCTGCCGTGATTTCAATCCTCTAAAAGGTAAATTATTACTGACTTGTGCAAGAGATCTTGATTAGAAAGGAAGACGATCAAGATCTCACGTGTGGTAGCTGTTGGAACAAACTGTGAATCCAAACAAAGAAGTTGTTACCTAGAAAAAAAGGAAACTCACCAATGCGGCAATATTTGGATACAATTCTTGTTAGAGTGACAGGTACTTGGACTGCCTTAAATCAGGTGAAGAGAAGGGAAAAGAGCGGTAGGCTTAGTATGGCTTGAACCTACAACATCACTGTTATGAGTGATACGTTTCATCTAATGAAACTAGAAGCCCCTATGATCTCTAATGCAAATCGCTCACTTCAAGAATAGCAGATAGAAAGAGCCCCTTTGCCCTATATGCGTCTTCCTCTTGATAGGGGAAAACGAAGAATTCTCTATCTATTATTATATAAAATAAAAGAATAAAGCAATCAGCCCTTTAGCAAAAAAAAAAAAAACTATTGGTACGCTTTCCAGCTAGCAAAGACTCAAACGAGCAAGAGTTAAATATTGGCTGGCAAAGTTGACTATTCGCCTATAATTAGAAGTAGAAGTAGAGGACACCCTTTGCCCCACACTTTATAAAAAATAAAAAAGAAAAAAAAAACTTGGTTATGAAAACTAAAAATTAGGCCATCTACTTACTTTCACCTAAAAAAGTGGATTCTTACTCATTCCCCATTTCTGTCAATTTTGCCAATTCCCATAATGCCGTGTACATAGTTACCCTACTACTTTTTTCTTCCAACTTCTTTAGCCACTTTTGTGGGAGAACTTGTTTCACTTCGTGCCAAAGTATTTAGCAATGCTGGTAACCTAGTGAGGGTTGGCATTGCTCAATTTCATGGTGGAGCAATTAGCCATGTCAGCAACTTGGTGAGACCTAGCTATCTCAGGACAAGTTAAGGCAGAGTCCGTTGGGCTTACTTTTCATGAGATTGGGTGATGAATCAGAAAGGAGTTCATAAATCAAACTAGCTTTCACCGACATCTGAGATATTTGATTGAATCAATGAATAGATTCTAAAAGTACTCAAAATTGGACAAATGAATAAAGATGACATGAATCTAATAACTACTTATCTTTCTTAAGTTAATGTGAGAAAGAAAGAACTTTGGGCATTCAATGCCTTCTTAGAATCCACAGAGTCAGGAATTAAGATTTTTGACTTGCTCATTTTTTTGAACTGCTGCCCTTGGGAACGAGTTTGGGCATACTCTATCTATGTTGGAATGATCCTCTAACTCTCAACAAAATTTCCCCCGATCCATGGGCCAAGAGAAGAAAGTTGAAACTCAATCGGACAAGAATGCGAAAGAATGGCTCTTGTGACATTATGAGAAAAACATTAATGATTTACTAATACAAAAATGTAAAGATTATTCTATTCTAAATGCCCAAGCAAACTAGTGAAGTTGTTAATAAGAGACCAAGTGATGGAGACTTTATTCCCCACCTTTGCAAATAATTGTCTATGCCACTAAATCTCTTATTGGCTATCATTCCTGGCATGGAAGCTACAACACCTCTTATTGGCTAGACATCTAGTCATGCACATCACAAATAGACACAACTAAATCTCTTATTCTTCTTAACCTTGATTCATCAAATGAGTTGTTCATCGGTCACTCGTTCTAGTTGTCAATTCTTACAGCTTACTAGCATATCGCCTACAGGTGTCAACCGGGCCGGGCCGGCCCGGCACGAAAAAATTCCGTGCCCGGGCCTGTGCCGTGCCCGAGTGAGGCGTGTGCCGTGCCGTGCCTGACCCGGCACGGTTCAGCATGCGGCACAGCACCCCGGCACGGGTCAGTCTCGTGCCGGGTGTCCCGTGAGCCCGACCCCAGGAAGCCCCTCCCGCATAAAAAGACCGCAGGTCGGGTCTGATTCGACCCGACCCACGGTCTTCCCGTTTCCCGAACCACTCGGACAGGCCTGCCCGAGCGGGCCAGGCAAGGCACGGCACGGCACGGCAGCACGATCGTGCTGGTTAAAAACGGGCCGGGGCATGCCGGGCCGGCCCGTTTGACACCTCTAATATCGCCGCATATCATACATGGAAGAATCAAACCTCTCCATAAGTGCTTCAAAACCCAATGCAATTCTTAATAGTGTTTGTTTTATTTACTTAATACTAAATAAAATTTTTCTTGAGCTTAATACTGAATGGTGCTTAATAATATTAAGTATTAAGTTATTTATTTTTTAACATTGAGTAATGCATAGGAATGATAACGAAGTTAAATTAAAAAATAAATGAGCCGGATCAAGATGAGATTGTCTCGTACCAAACCTCCATTAGTCATCTATAATAGTGAATATTATTAGCTCTCATCCTTATTAGGTAATGATAAATTTTTTCTTATATTAGTGAAAAATAACTTTTTTTGAATATAAAAAGATAAATATTTTAGCTTTTTATATTCGAAACTTATTTAAAAAAATTCAGCATTAAGTCATAAATTTTTTGAAAAACAAATAGCTTAACACTAAAAGCAAATTACTTCTAGTATTCAATTCAAAAAACAAATAGGCCCTTAGTCATTTAATCTTCCCTCTTTCTTTGGTATTGACAGCACATTGAAGCCAAACATGGAGCTTGTTCCCATCTCACTCATCATGAAAAGAGGGGCCCTCTTATTCATCTCACAATTTAATCCGCTTGCTATGAAGATAATACAGGCATGCACTTGTTTGTAATCAGGTCAACTCAAGGTAAAGCCATTATTTCTTCAATGGGAACAAGTGAGGATGTTGACTCTCTTTCATTTCGCATGTTGATCCCCCACAGGTTCTTCACCTTGATGCACATAGCTATTGACTTGATTACTTGATCAGCCCATGGTCTACTCATAGGTCAATCAATTGAAAGGCTCAACAAGTTTAGGTGGGCTAACGAGAAGAATCATTCCCATCAGTTAGATGAAATGAATGGATTTTCTCATATCTTATTTGTATACCAACTGGTATATGTATGAATGAATGTTTCATAGTCTCCCCTTGAATAGGAAGAAAAGAAAATTAGTTGACTCTAGCTCATAATCAAATCGTCCATTCTTTCAGGGATAGAATAGTGAAGGTCTCCTAGCCACAAGTCTTTTTGAGAAAATATGAGGTAAGTCTAACTCATTCACCTTCCATTTCTCTTGTATGCCTCGATTCTTTTCTAGAGATACATACATCACTTTGGTACTTATCAGCTTCTGATAGAGCTTTAACACTTGTCAGATGTCAGTACCTACATAACTAACTAAAAAATGAGGACTCGCAGACTATGTCATGGAATGAGTTAGGGCTCCCCGAGCATCTCAAGTGATTAAGTGAGGACAATCTTCAAATCATGAATTAGATGAGTTGACTAATTCTTCTTTTCACCTATGTCCCCAACCAGCTTTAGTTGTTTGGATGGGATCAAACCAGTACTTAGTAAGCAACAAGGCTCCATTCGTTAGGTTGGAGCTATGCCCAACACCCTTATTCTTAATCAAAATTGAAGAGGCTTTTTAACTTGGCTTGCTAAATAAGATTGGCAGTCTTCTCATATTAGAAAGTCATGAAGTGCATCAACTCCTTCTAGTAGTAATTGCAAATGAGCAAGTAGGGGGGAACAACTAAAGTGATAAGAGACAACAACTAAAGAGGTAGCGAGACTAACCGCATGGTTGACTTTCTTTCATTTTCGTTAAAGTAATTTCATTTAGTACGAGACAACTTCACACCTCACGGTGCTTACACCACTCGTCTATCAAAGTTCTATACAAAAATCTAATTCAAGAACTTGTATAGAGAAGGATTTCCTACAAATATTCTTCCATACCAACTTAGCTGCCCAGCATTGCTATTAGCATAACAACTAGTACACCATAAGTTGGCCAAACCCTATTGTACAAGGGTTGGCTACTCGCAGTTTTCCCTTTCACACTAACAGTATATATAAACAAAAGTATCTCACGACGTTCTAAACCCAACTCAAGTACCACATGAATCGGTAAACAACCAAACCATTGGGACCTTCAACCCCAAGATGTGATGAGCCTACATCGAGGTGCCAAACGACTTCATCGATAAGAGCTCTTGGGAGTTATCAGCTTGTTATCCTCGGCATACATTTCATCCGTTGAGAGAGAACCCATCCACACGATACTCTCAGATCACTATGGCCGACTTTTGTCTCTGTTCGACCAGTCATTCTCACAGTCAGGTAGGCTTATACCATTAAACAAAATCAAGTTTGAGTCTACCTTCACACACCTCTGTTACTCTTTATAAGGGCATCCGTTCCAGATAAACTACCCACTACGCAGTGTGTCACCATCTCCCACCTACACTACTCATTCGATCAAGGTTGTCAATGCGAAACTATAATTAAGTTTCATGAGGTCTAACCGTCTAGTCGTTGGTAATCCAAACCTTCACAAAAATTTCAATTTCACCGAGTTCATGTCAAAGACATGGGCAGTCATTACACAATTCGTGCAGGATGCTACTTAAGCAACAAATAATTTCACTACCTTAGAACAGAATTACTGCCACCATTTACAGATGCGTCCATTCAAAGCTTATAATATTTCTCATTCTGACCTTCTAGTGCCGGGTAAGTGCCAAACTCTGTACACCATGTTACCACAAAGCTAAGTTCTGTGTTTTTAATAAACAATCACTACTCACTGGTATGTTTCACTTTCCTAATCAAAAAATAAAAGAGCACCCCTTCTCCCGAAGTTACATGATCATTTTTCCAAGTTCCTTCGACATGGTTCTCTCAAGCACCCTAGTATACTTGACCTGTCATGTGGGTTTGGGTTACAGTTAGTTCACATGGGAGGATCACCCTCCCAATTCAAAGTTTTTTCCTAGAAGTTTCCACCTTATTGATTAAGATAATAGTCACGACTATGGCAGGGCAGTATGCTATGTTATCCTGCAACCATTACACTCATGCCCTAACTTTTGATTCAAAAAGGCATCAACAAATTGTAGCATGTGCGCGGAGCTGTTGATTAAAAAAGGCACACTCGAATTCAAAAGGTAGAAGGAGCTTGGAGTTGGAGTCTAGCATGTTCATCCGTTGGGGCGTGTCTTCGCCATAACAAAGTGTCCGTAGGTCAAAAGCTAACAAGTCAGCAAGTCAACAACTGCTAGTCGCGTAGAGCCAGGCCGAATCAGAAAGACTGATGACTCCAGATGTAAATTCGGGATAGGGAAAGGATAGTGAGAGGGCAGCCCTCAACCCGATTATCCAATTCGCTCCAACAGAGATGCATGTTTCTGTAGTCAAAGCAAATTTGTCACTTTTATGTACCCATCAGACGACAACCATTTCATGGGTTCTTTAAAGACTGATTCACTCTGCGTATAGTTGTCAAATAGGCTGGGCAGCCTAGGGACAGGCCCAAAGCCCAGCCCATTTCAGGCATGCCTGGCACGACATGATGCAGTAGCATGCTCAAGCCCGTGCCAAGCACACCCTCGACACAAATCATGTCGTGCCGAGGGTATTTGACCCGCATGCCATGCTGGGCACGTCATGGGTGTCTGGCAAATGGGCACAGCACGGGTGACCATGCACCGAGCGACACCCAACAGATAAACAATGCGGCGATGACTGACGGGCGATGGTGGCGCGGCAGTGTGGCGTTTGAACCCGAGCAGATATCAGGCCGCGAGCCCATGCCTGCCTCCCCTCCAAGGAACCATGTCGTGCCAAGCACAACATAGTACTATAGAATACCAAAAAAATGGGCTAGGTCGCACCAGGCTAGCCCATTTGACACTTATACTCTCTGCATAGATTAACGGAACACAAAAAGTCTAGAACTTCAGGCGATTGTGTTTTTTACAGGATTTCTCGTTACTCATGTCGGTGTTAATTTAGATAAAAAATTAAAAAAACAATTAAACATCATATAAGCACTTGCATACTTAAAATACTAGAAATATTAAGTATTCAAAATAAAATAAAAGAGTTACTAACAGATAATGACTCATTGAATATCAAAGATATTAAGGTCACAACTAGCACTACCTTCAAAATCATAAATTACAATGATGATGTACATCTATATTATCAAACTACAAACAAAAATTAATGACTCATGCAATGATGTCTAGCAATGCATATTTTCATTTTTTATTATTGATTTTCAGTACACTTTTAATTACATTATTTTAGTATATAAATAACATTTTTTAATAAATAAAAAAATAAAATTTTAAAAAATTCTATTTGAACATTCAGGTTGCTCATAACCAACATGACTCAATAAAAAAAACAAGCCAGCATGACCCAAAATAAATCCAATATTACCCAACACATAGTTACCCAGCAATGAGCCAAATGGGACATGTCTTGTCTAGCACGGCAAGATGACCAAGTAGGGCCACAAAAAATCAGGTTGTGTCGACACTGCCAAGCCCATCTGACACCTCTATATTAAATTTTTTTTATTAATTTAATAATTTAATATTCTAAAAATATAAGAATAATAAATTATAATCTATACCTTATTCTCCCATTTAGATGTTGCTTATCATAATTTACTATTATACTAGCAGTGCTTCACTCCGTGAAATAAAAATTTCAACTAATAAAACTAATTAATAAAAAAAAATCTTATAAAGATGACATGAGATTTTTTTTATAATAAGATGAGAAAAGAGGCAATGCTGATTTTAGGTATTCATAGTTGGAATTTTTTTTAATAAAAAAAATTAGTTTTTCAATTAAATACAAAATAAAAATTTTACATCCATCAAATTTCAACACAAGAACCATCAGATGTAATCAGATGGTTCATATAAATGACCAAAAAATATGTAGTATCTTGTTACTATCTTTGTCGGGCCTTCGGGGCCTAAATGACAAAAAATAGCCTACTAATGGAGCAAGATATTATAACATGCACTGCTAATTTTTAAAAAATTAAACATGCACGTGCAAGGGTGCAACCATGCCACATGTGTATGGCACAATACGAGGCAGGACAAATGTCAGTCCAGCACGACATGAGCGGTGCCACAGGTCAGCATGACCATGATTCATGCATAATTCTAGATAGTATCATGTCGGGCCTAGCACAACTATTTTGAGTCATGTCGAGCCTAACATGTCTATTTTGAGTCATACCTCATGTCATGCCTGAGGTGCCTGACCCACTTAACACCTCTAAGGTATATCAAATATCTCATTCTAAATTCTCACTGAGAATGAAAAATTATCTCATGTCTCATCCAGTCATAGAATATCAAATTAAAAATTATGTCTAATTATTTGATTATCACAATAAAAAAAATATGAAAAAAAAAAAACAATACCATTTGGAAATATATAAATTTATCTCACATACTAATGTCATTATCATCCTAAATATTATCTTATAATCATATCTTAAAATAATTATTTATTTATTACTTTTCAAGAAAAAATTATTAAGAAAAATATATAAATTTATCATAGACATCATATCAATGCAAGTTAATATTCAACTAGAATGTGAATACACAACTAATTAAAAGTATTAATGAAAGCGCAGGAAGATTCCAAACCCTAAACACTTCTCATACCTTAAGAATGTAAAGAATGTACATGTCGCAAAGAATTAAAAAAATAAATAAATATACTAACTACATAAATTATATATATTCTAGTAATAATCAAAATTATCAATCTTATTATTTTTTTACAAGTAATAGAATCAATTAAAAATATTATACCTAATAAAAAATGAATATAATCTACTACTATATACTTGTTAAATTTAACACTTGTTTCACATTGATTTTTAAAGTCCATACACAAAAAATATGCACTACTACAAACTTTTGTGTCATGTTATAATTACACTTGTTAATAAAAAATAAATTGAAATACATATTCAAATTGAGTAATGTTTGTTGAACTTCATATCAAATTCTTCTTGGATTAGAATCAATTTGCTATTTCTACTCTCATGTGACACTCTAAAAACAGCCATAGAAAGGAAGCATTTTTCTCACAGATCAACAAATGGCCTAAATAAATACCAGCCAGAGTGTCTCAAGCAACAAATGTTGTAGCCCACGAAATGTGTAATCACACGTCTGCCGAGCAGAAGCCTTTGTTGCCCCCTCAGTATAATTCAATGTAATTGAATTCACAATGGAACTTCGGATAAAAGTCAAAAAGAATCCTCTTTCTGAGTCAGATGTTTCTTCACCTAGTGCATGGGTGTTATTTTAAAGTTCCTTCAGCCATACTAACTTTGAATGGGATAAAGTACATGACATTTAATGAAAAGATCAATTCAGCTTGATGAAATTTTTTGGTTTGTGCATTTTGATTTTAGTTAAGGATAAATAAAACTGTACAGCTAGATTTAAAGTCTACATGGTTTCTTTCTATTGTCAAGTTAAGATGTCGGATGCCAGACCGAATCAAGCTCAACCAGAACAAAATATTAGTTAACATGAAAAAATGGTATGAAAAAGGCACTTGAATCAAGCACTCAATTAGACTAGATCAAGAGACTAAGATCCAGATACCCAAATTGGTAACTATCTGCAAACGCTTCCAAAACAACCTCCCATTAATTTGCTTCATCTGAAAACAGTAATCAAAGTTTAAATCCATCCACTATTGACAAGCAAATCACAATTTGGCAAAAAGATTAACAAAATATTTGACATACCTCATCAAGCATAGATCTATTGAGTTTCCACCTTCCAGAAGATAAATCAAATAATTCCACATCGGAAAGACAGTCAACACCATTTCCCCCGCCAATTGCAAAAATCTTGTTATCTAATGAAACACCAGCTAAATGCCCTTTTTTCCGGCATAGCGAAGGACGAGAAATCCACTGGTTTGTTATTGGATTATATGATTCAACTGAACACAATGAATTTACTCACAATATTGAAAAAAGATGAAAAATCAAAAAGAAAGAAAAAACAAACCTGTGTCTAGCCATGATTCACCATGCATCCCACCAAACACATAAAATTCACCATTAAACTTTGCTGCCGAAGCATGGGAACGCACAGAACTCATTGAAGCAAGAGGGTTCATTACATCTTGAAATGGAGAATAGGAGTCTAAACCCGACAACCACAAAAAACCATCAAACCCTCCAGCCACTAACATCAATTCATTAGTGTTCAAGTCTTCAGCTTCTAACATACTACCCCTATCTTTAAGTTTCTGAATTTCAAGTCTTGATTCAATCTGCCAATTTGCTTTGAATTTTAAATTGACAAATTAGAAAAATGGAAAAAATACTCACAAAGGAGAAGATAAAAGCTATAAGCAAAAATTTATGAGGTTATCCGACTTTTATTTCTGCTCACACTTGTACAGGCTAATTCATTAGCACGAGAATGATATTCTTATTTTTCTCATTATATTTATTATATAAATTATAACAATATTTTCCATAGTTAGAGATAGCAGGCAGGTCAGGCATAGCACAACCCAGATCTCTGAAAGGTATGAGCAAGCACGACACAGAACCATGGGTTGTACTGGTTCTAAAAGGGCACCCAATGTGCTGCCTGTGCCATTTGGGAGCACTGACCTGATGTGTTGGTTTTGACCCATGACCCATACACTATCTCGATTCATGTTCAGGTCATGTGCAAGCACCATGTGACCCATTACCACTTAGCACATGCTCCATTTCCCAATTACCAAGCATGAGTCGTACTCAGACACACAGGGGCCAGACCATGGCCAATACATGACCCAAGCTGACACAACTTTAATAAAAATAGGTGTTGTGCATGCAGCAAATTAAAAAAAAAACTGTTTTACGGACAATACATGGTTTGCTAGTGACTTGCTCATTTTCATGCTGACAACCAAGAAATATATCTATTTTAAAATATGAGTTTCCATAATTCTGATGTATAATGACTTAAAAGTTGAAAAAAACATTTAGGAGTAACTTTGCAGCCTACAAATAGTCATTATCATAATGTTGAGATAATTTGTTATTATTTATTTTTAATAGTATTTTCCTGTTATTTTAATTTAATCTTTAATATTGGTAAAATTTTTTTCAATTAAAATTTTAATTAATCATGGTTAACTAAATGATATAAATAATAAAAACAGCTTATATTTTTGCTTTTAGAGGATTTAGAGACCTACTCATTTAGCACCCTTCCCACACCTATTTGTGTCAATAAAAAAATATGGAATTAATAAATATATAACTAAAATATAAACTCACTTCAAGATGGAAGATAAAAATAATAATAAAGGGTCCCTGTGGTAGTATGAATATTGATTCTATTTAATAGAATATTGATGAAGTAAGATAGCTACAGATGTTCAAGGGGGGCTACTAAGGGTCCCTGAGCACACTACTCTGTAAACAAATAAAACTAGCAAAAATAGATCCCCAGCACCCCACCCCCGCCAACCCTTAATACCAACAATGCTTTCCTCACATGCCACACAACCTGCAGCCCAAGCAAAACCACACTTTGTAGAAATTATAGCGATCTCAGAAAAGATCCAGATGCCATCCAACTCCTTTCTGGTGGGCTCCCGGGGACATATGGAATATGTGAAGCACACTAGAAGCCTACAAATGTTGACCCTGCATGATGGCCTAGTTAGGACGACAGAAAAACACATCATGTCAACCCAAAACAACCCATCTTACACCTAAATCATCCATTTACTTATTAATCTTGAACTATCGTGACACCCTTAACAATTAACTCACATAATCTTTACCTATAAGAAATACATGTCCAGCCATTAAGTTTCATTAGGTTTTTTCATTTTTTATCTCCTCTCTCTCTCCCCAAACTCATCTTGTACTATCTCTCTGCCTATATATGAGCCTTGGGATACTAAGATCAAAGCATACAAGGCACTTATCCTAACAATATGAATATAATTATTGGCAAAGATACCTTATGATGCATATCCAAGGTATCTTTGCTATAAATACATATCAGCAATCAATTTCAACTAGATTCTTTTGCCCACTCCACTCTCCCCCGACCAACCCAACACACAATATCTATTTGCTTATATATAAGTCTCGAGGCCAAGAGAGCAAAACAGATAAAGCCCTCTTCTAAACAGCATGATTGATAATATAGCAAACATCTTATGAATGTATATGACATCTTCAAGGATCAAACTCATATACCCAAGATTAGTGCATCAATCTTTTATTACCAATCAAATGATCATGTCATTTGTAATTCCAATATATCTCACCTAATTCCAATCATCAATTCCCATTAGAAACATTTTGAAACAATCAAAAAAATACAAATGAAAATAAAATATAACAAACCACCATGACAAAAAGATTTCTATGTGAAATCAAGGGGGGAGAGAGAGGGAGAGAAAGACTAAAGGAGACAGAAAATAATTGAAAAAATTAATTTCATTAAACATCAAAACAAAATATGATGATCATCTATATAAATATAAATATAAATATACACACACACACATGATTTCGGAAGTCTACATATCAAGTACTCCTAAATAATATAATTGTGAAATTAAAAGAAAACTATGAGATATAAGCTTTCATGCTTTCATGCTAAAATGCTTATATATATATATATATATATAGCAACAAAAACCACTATGTTGGCTGATATAAACATAATAATATATTGAAGTTTATATTGTTCATGCTAGAGGTGTCAAGTGGTACAACACTTAAACACAAAAATCATATATATATATATATATATATATATAGATAGAGAGAGAGAGAGAGTCTACAACACTTGACAACATATAATAATCCATAAAAGAATTGAATGTATCATGCTTGGACGGCCCAGACATGACACGAGACACAACCCAAGTTAGCAGCTTCTAGCCTAGCACAGCACACTCCAAAATCATGCTGGAATTGAGGTCATACCAGCCCAAGGCAAGGCTCATGCCATGTTGTGTCGTGGTCATACCTTCTTGCCAAGCCAGGCAGGACATCCATGTCTGGCCTATTAGGCACAATCAATAGGGACATGACCCATGACTCATCGCTAGGCACATATCATCAGTCACAGGTCATAGAATAATGAGTCCCAGCCCAAAATAAAAAAAAAAACAGATTTCTGATGTGCTCATGCCCGCTATGTTTTTATTTTTCTTTGTTAATTATTTATCCTGAAAACTAATTCTGCCTAGCAAATTTCAAAAAAGAAAAAATGTGATAGAAAATAAAATACAACTACGAGGCATGCAACACAATTGCAATTATGGTACACATTTGTTTATTAGTTTTTAAAATTTTGTTTTTATACAATTTAAATTTCTAGAAATAAATTATAAATTATCAATTTAATTATAACAAATTTAACATAGATTTATACAATAACATCAATCCAAATTTATTTATTTAAAAAAACCTAAAAATATAAAATTTTAGAAGCATAAACCCAGTTTATAAGGTAGGATGAGTGCTTTCATATAGGTAAAGTGGACTCTCTTTAAAAAATTTCTTATAATGGTGTCAAAAAAGATTTTAACACAATATATATATATATATAAAATAAAAAATATATACATATAAGAGTGCATATTACACTAACTACTTTAAAAGACATACCAATCAATACACCAAAAAATTAGATATATTAAATTTCAAATAAACTCAACTGAATAACAAGATCTTTAAAATTAGATCAAATTCATCTTTATCAGTCCTCTTTATATATCACAATAATTTTGAAAGAGAACATTATCAAATTAATAAAAATTATAAATTTTTCAATTAGATTCATGAAATATCATAAAATAATCAATATTATAAAAACTTATTTTCAAATATATATAACATGAGATTCCTATGTCTACAAATAAAAATAACATAATAAAAAATTATAAGTTCAAAATAATTAATAATTAATAAATTTAAAAAATAAAATAATATCCTTAACATTTGATATTTAAATTAGTCACAATGATACATCATTTACATTCAATTACTCTATCATATACAAGTATATGATTAGTAATTTTATAAAATATAATATTTACAATAAAATATTTAATATTATTTTAATAATATTTCTATAACAGAATAGTCATTCGTATGTTTATTAGAATATTAGAAACATACCATTGAACCAAATTTTTTATATTAGGCATATGTGTCACATAATTAACCTAATAATATATATAGAAATATAAACTATTCATATCAATTTAAAAAAAAAATAAAAAATTTACTAAAATATCTTATATACCTAACAGATAACAAAAATTTAACAATCTTTGTTAACAAGACTTAACAAAAATTAACGGATAAAAGATTTTATTAAAATTATATTTACTTAATATTATGATATTGTGTTAGCAAATAATACGTGATATTAAAATATATCAATAATAAAAAAGACAAACTTATTATTAATAATTAAAACTAAAATAAAAAAATATTTTTAAGAAATTCTAAAAATTTTGTAACACAACAAATATATATTTTTATGTGCACACTATCACCACTTGCATTGTACTTAGTTGCAAACACAAGATTAATAGCAAGTTTAGCAAGTTTAGCAAGTATAGAGCATACATTATATTTTGTGTCATGGTTATTAATAAAAATCAAATATTTAAAATATGGATCATTCATTCTAACTTTATATTATTTGACTACCTGTATGAATCCTAGCATTAAGAAAAAGAATAAAAAATATATTAAAATACATATTCACTTGCATGAACCAAATAGACAAACCTAAAAATCTTATTCACGATAAATTAACAAGTTTACATCTTACAACACTAAATATAATATTTATAACGAAACTCCAAGTACAGACACAAATATCATATTCAAAGATAACTTTTTATTTAGTTAGATAGGAACAAACAATGGGATAATTCATCAAATAGAAATAAGTTATTCGATATTTAGATATCAATTATTACTTTATCCTTTCATGTAATGATAATAAGCGTTTAAATATTATGAGTTACTAAAAATCATAAGAATTGACTTGTCTCATACAATCTAAGACTAAACATGATCTATTAATCCATCTAATATCTAATATAGTATCAAAATTTACTTTTTTTATTATAACCAATATTATGTTATATGGAATTGAAACTACGATTAAATATCATAAAAATAGAAACATGAAGGACTAGAAAATTTGAGATTGATCATTCATAATAAAGTAAAAGCTTGTTAGAAGATATAACTCATAAAATATCAAAATCGATATTACTAAAGCCACCACTAGCAATACCTTCAAACAATGATGATCATGCAAGTACATCTACAATATCATACTATATACACAAATTAATTATGACGACTCATGATATTTTGAATTATTTTTTTAAACGATATGATAATTTCTTTATTTTTGAATTTCTGTCAATTATGTTTCACATTATGTTATATATCATATTGATATTATATTTATAAATTATTATTTTATTTAGGTAATTTTAATTTTATAATTTAACTAAATTACAAACAATTTTTTCAATTATTGATTACATTGCACATGCAATTTTATCACTTTAATTATATTATTTTGTTATATAATATAATTTTTTAATTTTACATATATATAAAATTAAAATTTCAAAATATTTTAACTACGCACATTGAATTCAACTGCTCATTGCCCTACCCAAAACCAACACGAACTAGAGGTATCAAACATGTCGGGCTGGGCCGACCTAGCACGAGCCATGCCAAAACCAAATGGGCCTCATGCCAAGCTTGCCACGATCCAGTATCTAGGCCCTTGGGCACGATATCTCGGCATGAACTGAGAAACCCCCCGTAGCCCCAACAGATCCAAAAAAATCCATCGGGGCTAAAGGCCCCAATCCAGGCCCATGATTTTTTTGACCCGGGTCCAAGTTCATCCCCTCCCAATACCCAATGGTAAAAACATAAAAAAAATATATATATATATAATTTGAATTTAAGCCGTTGGATTTCGCCTCCAACAACAATGGGGCAGAATCCAACTGCTCACATGATTCTGCTCCAAAAAAATCATTAAAAAATTAAAAAAAAATTAAAAAGATAACTTTTTTAAAAAAATTCATGTTATTATTCTATATAACCTCCCCCCCCCTCTCTCTCTCTCTCTAACATTTATGTTTTTCAAAAACATAAAATCTCATTCTCTCTCAAATCTCTCTCATAAAATTCTCTCTCAGGATTTTGACTCGATTTTTCGAGACTCACAACTAATGATCAGCTTTGGTTGGTGTTTGGATTAGACTTTGAATTTATGGTTCGCATGCTTTATACTGCTTTACGAGTATTTTTATTTTTTTTAATTAGTTAACTCTTAAGACTATATTTATTTTTAAAATATTTTAGTATTTTACTCTCTCTCTCTCTACTCTACAATCTACCCTCTTATCTTAAAAAATAAAAAAAAATGATAAATACTAATAAAATTAATTTAAAATTAAAAAATAAAAATCCTACACAATGGTCCGAGACTGCTAAAATTTTGATTTTTCCGGTCTCCTTGACCCAAACATCTAAAAAACATAAAATTAAAAAAACTTATGTAGTTTAGATTCACTTTAATATAATAAAATAAAAAAATATTACAGATATTAAATAAGAAACGTCACCGTATAGATATTATTAAAAAAAATTTAACTAGTAAAAGTGTGTTTAGGACTGAACAGCTTAAGAAGCATGTCAAAATATGTACTAAAAAATATAATGCATTAGAAGCTAGGCAAATCCTACTCGGCGATAAATTTTTTGAGACTGAATTCAGTTGAATTTCAAAATTTACCCCCTTTATATATCACAACGAGTTAGGTAAAGAAAGCATGGTCAAACTTATCACCACAATAGGTCTTCCAATTAAATTTTCAATGTATCCAAGAATAATAAGCATAATACGAATATATTTTCAGTCTGATTATCGTATGATTCCTAGGTTGACATTTAGGAACGACATACTTAATATTATATGTTAAAAAAATTAATAATAATTAATAAATTTAGGATATTTAATGGAGTGATATTTGTGACATCTAATATCTGGATAAGTCTTGACGATGCATCTTATGCATGTCTTACCTCCCACTATATAGATTCAAATTAGACACTAAATAAAAAAATTTTAAAATTGTCTGTAATTCTTCATCCTCATAATGACCCGATCATTTTTGAGTGCATAATGAAGATTTTTAAAAAAATATAAAATCTAAAATAAAATTTTTAATATCACATTCAATAACATAGTTAATAATTGAATAGCGATTAACATGTTTATTAAAAATATTAGAGATAAATCATTAGGAAAAAATTTTCACGTCATATGCATGTATCACATGATTAACTTGATTGTACAAGCAGAGATGAATGTGTATTTTCCCGCTTTAGAAAACATATGTACTTGCTAAAATATATTCACATACCTCGCAGACAATAATAGTTCGGTAGTCTCTATTTGTCTGCGAATCATAAAAAAAAATTCTAATCGGATGTGAGACACCATTAAAATTACACGTACTTAATATTGGAGTCATGTATTTGATACGAACATGATATTTAACTACGTTAATAGTAAGAGTGATGAACTTATTATTGACGACACTAACTAGTCTACAAAAATTTCAATGAAACTCCTAAAATATTTTTATGATATGACGAACAAGTATTCTTCAGTTTATACTCCCACGACTAGCATTACACTCATGTACATATGCAACATTAATAACATATTTAAGAAATATCAAGCTGACTTGACACTTAGTCATATGGTTATAGAGATAGAATCCATGTACTTAAAGTACTGTCTCACCACCTCATCTCTTATTGTCTGGTTGCCTACATGGACCCTATAGTTAAGATAAAAAATATACATAATATTTTGACTAATATTTTCTTGTGTATGAACCTGAAAGACCCACCTGAATAATTTATTTATGCGAAGTCGACCGAGTTTTTCACATACTACGATACTATGTATGATGATAATATCAAGAGAGACGACAATATTTGTGAGGCTCCGAGTATGAATATGGATACTATATTCAAAAATGATGACATTTTCACTCAGTTAGCGAGGAAGAAATGATAAAGTGAACCATCGAATAGGAAAAGCTATCTCGATACTTAGATACCAATTACTGCACAATCTTATCACATTATAATATTAAGAATCTTAATATATTACAGTGATTGAAATCATGAGTCTACTTTTCTCGTGCTATCAAGGATGACACGAGATTTACTGACTCTTTCGATGTCGAACATAATATCAAAATCTACTTTTTCTGTTGTAGTGAATAAAATTTCAAATAAAAGATCAAAATTAAATCCAGATATTATTGAGACTTTAGTATGCATAAAGGATTGGAAGGATTCAAGCTTTGACATTCAGGATCGTGCTGGAACTGAGACTACATCAAAAGCAAAGAAGTTAATTACTGATAATAATCTATATGATAATGATTTTGATAATATGGTTGAGGATAATAATGATACGACGATGATCAATTGATGACACCTGACAATTGACGATTGCAAGATTTTAATTTTTGATTTTGATGTCTTGTACTGTACTTATTTTTATTTACATTATATTTGTCATTTGGTTTGGTTGGCTTTTTCATTAGATTTAAATTTTTATTCATATTTAAGTTTTAATTATTAAATATTTTATTATTTCACATATAAATTTAATTCTAATAACCTACTAATTAATACAAAATTAATACAAAATTTTAACAAACATAAAAAATAAAAAAAATATTTAAAACAATTACTTTTTTTAACCAGCCCATGCATGCCTATTCTATGCCGTACAAGCCTGACCGAACATGATAAAAAAACCAACCATGTATACAGGCCATGTTGGGCCTGGCCTTAAAGAAACCTTGACGGGGCATGCACGACATGATACAATGACCATGTCGTGCCTGGCCCGGCACGGTAGCCAGGTTGAGCAACCTAAAATCATGGCGGACCAGCCCAGCACAGCATGTTTGACACCTCTAACATGAACTAGCATCACCCGACACAAAGCCACCAGATTATGAGCCAAACAAGTCATGTCAAGTCTAGTAAAATAGATATCATATTGTGTCAGCATGACACGAGATCCATACCATGTCATGCTTGGCACACAATGATGGCATGATCAAGCCACACAAAAAAGACCATACCGACATGACATAACTTTTTTGACACCTCTAGTTCATGCAAGTATATTCGAAAGAGTTCTTAAGAATTTACACATGATGACCTAATTAAATTTAAAATGCTAGTCATTAATCATTAACTTAGGCATAAGACAAATTTTAACAAACATTATACAAATTACAAACTAATTAAGACCTACAATCATTCCCTTGATGAGCCCAAGCCATTATAAAACTAATCAACATTGATCAAGTTGAGCCCTCATTCAATGCACCTAACTCAAGCACTGAGTTCGGTGCAAACTATCATGGACAAGTCCAAGTTAACCTTAGGGCCAATTATATTAATTTTTTAAAATATAAATTTTTTAATAAAATATTTATAATTAAAATATCAAATTTTTATAATTATCTTAACATAACTTTTTTATTAGTTGGATTCTATCTAATTCATTGGAAATAAAATCCAAACATAAATTTTAAAGCTTAAAAAAATATGGTTTTTTCATTGACATGTGTGCGGGCGTATTACTCGCTAACAATCAACTTTACCATTAGCATGATATGATATCTCAATAATTCAATTTTCCACTATGATGTCAACCATAAAATATTCTAACTAAACTCAATCAAATTTGCATTGGCTCGAACCAACCCAAATTCATTTAAATAAATAGGGCATGCGAATCATGTGTCATATCTAGAATCTTTAAAAAATTTAATATGCATTTCACATGCCTAGTTGAATCAGGTTTTGCCCGTCCCAAGGCATTTAATATGCAATTCTTTTTGTCACCTAAGAAAGCCACTCATGTCATACTATACTAAATGCAAATTCATGATGCGAGATAGACACTTCAACTTCACACTATCAGTCACGCCACTATGAGAGCCCACACTTGTTCTAGGCATGGGTCTAGTCATATCTAGTCATGTTTGGTCTACCTTTTTCAAGTCATGCCATGGGTCATTCCATGGCCATGTCATGAGTCATTCCATGGGTCATGCCATGAGCAATGTCATGAACATCCAACCAATTTTTCACCTCTAAAATAAACAATCAATAATAATGATAAAACAAATAACATACATATATACACACATACACACTAACACACATACACACACACACACATATATATATATATATTATAATTATTCATATATTATATGCACCATCATATTCTTGAAATAGAGTATTTGTTTAATAAATTACCACTCACATATAAAGAATTTGTTAATTAATTGATTTATCATTTCCTTAATAACACCATCTTAAAAAAATGTTGAATACATTTTATCCTAGATTAAAGATTCAATAAGTTAGTATATGATGATAGATTGAAATATTCAACATCTTCAATCTTTTGATATCTTATAATATCAAGTGAATGTGGAGAATCATCAATTACTATTAACTTAAATTTGAAGTTTATGAGAAATAATATCAATTTAAGCTCAAGTTTAATACTACATATTCATCATCCTTATCATAAACATTTTCCTCATTAATAAAAATTATAGATCTTCAGCACATTGTCTCATAATTTATGACACATCTTTTTCATACTTATAGTTTTCCTTTTTTTTTCCATTCTTTATTGCTCAAAAAACAATCTGATCTAACAGACATGTAAGATACTTTGTTATATCAAAATGAGTTTATAGGTGGAACAAAATTTAAAATAAGTGATTTCATCACTCATTAGCACCACAACATTATAATTTCATATTGTTTCATTAATTCCTCCCCACAAACATGTAATATTTTCAAATATTATTTTATCTAATAGTAAGGGTATTTTCACTTACATTTTGACTAATCATTCTAAAAATTTTAAAATTCAATCAAATATAACAAAATTATAAACAACAATTTTACAGTTGTAAAAGTGGTTAGTTAGCAATTAGCTTGTGTCTCACTTTGAATGAATTTTAGATAATTATAATTAAATAATAAAATAAATGGAAAAGTGAATTAAAAATATCAATGATAAACATTATTCATTTGAATAAAATCTGAAATGAAATATTAAAAGTGAAATCACAGATTCATGTTCCCATAATTTTTTTTCTTCGAGTGAATATTCACATAAACATTGACGTGTGTACATATGCTATGAAATCATATAAATATTCAAGAAAATTTCAATTAGATATATACTTTAAATGATAAATCTTATAATACACAAAAGATTAAAAAAATTTCACCCTCATTAGAAAAAATCTAAAATACATTAAAATAAATAAGACATTAAATAAACTATAATAACTTTACAATCTATTTCAAGTCAATAGGCCAAAAAAGATCTTTAAAAATAAACAACTATCATTAAAATAACATATATAGAATTCATATATTAATGACCAACATGTTATATTTTATTTCTTTAATAATAAAGCTAATAAAATAATAAATAACAAATAACATTTTTTTAAAATTCACAGATCTTTTACAATACACCAAATTTAATTTTATCTGTATATAATTTGACATCACAAATTACACTTTGTTACATATATATAATATGAGTATTACCTTATAATTTAATTAATATAATAAATCCTTATAATTCAATTACGATAATTAAAATAAAGAGATTATTTATGATATTGAGTTATTATTTTATTTCTTTATTGTTAAGCAAATTGTATGAAATATAAGATTAATTAAAATCAAGAATAAATATAGAATATTATATATATATATATATATATATATATATAATTATATTAATTGATTACAAAAATCAGAAGATTAAATTTACTAAAAAATAAAAAATTAGCTAAATATTATAAAAATAAGTATGATAATTTTAACAATCCTCCAAATATAAAAAATGATTTTATATTCAGAAACAAAAATTTTTTAATTCAATTAACAATAAATAAATGATAATATAATCCATCAAATATATATGAGATGTCATATTACTTAGACACTGATTATTAGTCTATCTTATAATAAAATAATATAAAAAAATAACAAATTGAGTTGATAAAAAATATAACTCATCATTCTTATGTTATGTTAAATATATGAATCCATCGTCCTAGTGTTAAGTTGAATTAATCCAACATCTCGTAAAGCATAAGAGTACTTTTTCTATGATCATATAATAGTTCGAATAAAATAATAAGACTATAACATGATATTAAAAAAATTTTGATATAATTAAAAAATGTTAAAATATACAAATAAATCTTTAAAATCAAGCTCAAGCATTACAATTAAATATAATATAATTTATAATATAAAACTTAGAACTATTAAAATCCGAACCAATCAAAATAACAATCAATAATCATATCCAATATTCATCAGTCATCATGAATATTTATTAACAATTTAGATTCAAGTTGGACATTAACTTTCATAAAAAAGAACTCACTACAAGATTTTATATTTTTTATTAAAAAAAATTCTCCTGAAAAAAGACATGTAATTATATTAAAATCTAGGACATAAACAACATCCAATTTTTTATTTCATTACTTTTTATTATGATAATCAGACAAATATATATATTCTCTAATTTAATATTTTACAAGAAATAAAAATACATATAATTAAATTATTTATTTCTTAGAATAAAAAATTATGATTGAATAGTTACTATAATTTATATTCAAATAACATATCAACCAAGGGTCATATTCATGAAGATGTTGAAAAATTGTCAACTTACTTTTCATTTTTTTCAAACACGAAATTCTAGATCTTTATACCATATTGAGTAAAAGAATTAAAATTTTTAATTTTTATTCATTTATTTAATTATTAATAATAGCACTGAAAATATGATGTATATCAATCCATTAACACATTATATAAAGTGACAACTTGTACATTATTATTATTAAATTTTATTTGATAAGATGTTATGCCTTGATTATTTAAAAATATATTTACAAATACTTGAGGGAGGTGTTGAGAATCATATTATATGTGTACTTACAATTTTTTGGATGCATTATATTTTATTGTTACACCCTATTTCTCATTTGCTTGCAATAGTGTCCAGCATATTATAGCACATGCTATATGGGGTATGCACTCTATTAAACTGCTAATTAAAATGGCATGCAACTCTCTGAGTAACAAGCATTAATATGAAAAACATACCAACTCTTGCTCCAGAATATTAATTCTTTGAATTTGCATCAACTGAGAACCCTTTAACTCTTGTACTTCTTGTGCCAGCTTAAAAAAGATAAAATAAAACATTAACAAAATGAAGAGAAAATTTGAAATTAAACCACAAATAAAAATTGACAGTCTGAATTACATTGGTTACTATGGGATAAAAATCAGAAATTACTTCTCCGGTAGGTAACACCGCAGATTGCTCCTGCTCATTATTCTCTGCTATTGCAATATTTTCAATGGCTTCACTCAAGGAATGTTGACAATTTGATTCATCATGCAGGTCTCCATCTTCAGGCACATTGCAACGTGTAACAGATCTAGAAAGCTGAATTTCTTCATCCCAAGAGGAACCATGTGGCATTCCCCATTCCCTATCGAATTGATCCTCCAATATATCTGGGGCTTCCTTCCTTGAATCAACAACTGTTGTTGGAAAATTTTCTGAATTTTTATCAGCCACGGGATGCTGCAGAACATGGGCTTTCTGATCTGTATAAGATGAATGCTCCCACCACAAGCTATGTTGATCCATATGGGAATTACCCACACCACCAACATTACAATTGGTGCCAGCAATCTCGAGTGGAATTCCTTCAGTGGAGCAAGACGCAGAGCAACCAAAATCTAATTGACTACCAGGAGCCCTCCTTACTCCACGATTCACATTAGATTGATCTGTGGAGATGATTGTTGAACTCTCATTTTTAACAATAGAAGAATAAGACGGGCCAGGGGAAAGTTTCAAAAACGCAGATTCTTTCTCTTTTCTCCCTCCATTATAATCAATCTTATTTTGAAACATTTGCTTTTCTCTGGTAAAATGATAAAGCATGAGATAAAACACAATCAAGGTTGGTTTGATTTCAATTAGATAGCTTACTTAGCATCAGAACCAAATGAACCCTCGAGAGGAGTGTTCTGCATCCGAATTATTGGTGAAGAAGAAAATAATGCGACAAGTTTGTTTGTTTGATCTTTGTCCAATTCAAACCAAAATAACTTTGGTGCATAGTAGTTTTCAGAAATTATAGGACCGTATTGATCTTCCATCAGAGGTTGGCATGGTGTCCTGATGCGGAACTTAACCTGGAGACGAACGCATCATTTAGAATTTGTATATTCAGATTGAGAACACAAAACCCTATGCAATACCTGTGCTGCATATGGACTACAATCTGAACCCTCTTCGGTCCATGCCTGTCGATTGATGTTAAGTTGTCCTTGGCTTGTAGCCTCAAATACTCCATGGAGGTTTCTATCACTGTAGTTGAATAAAAACAGCGGCAAACCAGGATAGATGTTCTTTACATACATGTTATGAGCAGCAGGAAGCCCTGTCCATGAGTTCCGATGATTTTTGAAGAGTGGGTGGAATCCAGATTAAGGAACAGCAAATAACATGAAGCAATTTTCATTTACGTCAAAACACATCAAAAAGGGTGGTCACTAACCAAACAACCGGAACTTGAAACATTCTTTTATGGTACTGTGAGTACAACCAAAGATTACAGCAGCTAGATCTCTCGTCCTTAAGTTTCTTGCCGTGTTAATGCCATTTACAGTAGAGTGTGGTAGAGATTTCTCCCTTGTTATGATCGTCTGTGTTTTCCTTCCGGCGCCCATTTCGTTGATCCAAACCAGATATAAAGTTAGCGAATAAATGATGATGAATTACTAAAGCGCATGCCCAAATTTGATCGATCTAAAACGACCGTTCACTGTTGTAGCAGTATTGATACGATCACTACACCTTAAGTAACCCTTTACTTTATCTATGTAAAGTAAAACAGATTCCTAATAACCACGTTGGTTCAATCGCGCTTAGACAGCACGGCATGACTGGCGCTGGCCGTAGCCTGTAGGTATGTGGGGCGGCCGTATTTGTGTTTTGGCGCAATATTCAAAAAATATATGAGAAAAGAATATTTAAAAAAAAATAAAAAACGATTTATCAAAACACAAATTATTTATATTTTGGGAAAATAAATATTAAGAATCCAATTTTATACCCAACTAGCAATTCGGTGATTAAAAATTAATTAATAAATTAATAAATTATTTTAAATAGTATCTTCTATCAATTAATAAGTAGGATTCAAACTCATATACTATATATTATTAAACTTCATTACTACACAACAAATTAAATATTATATATATATATATATATATATATATATATATATATATTTACACACATTATGTATTTATATATATGTAAATACACACACACATACATATATTCTATGTATTTGTATATATTTAAACATAAACATAAATATATAAATATATAATTATAAATAAATATAATATATATACACACACACACACATACACATATAAATATATAAACATATATATATATATACACGTGTAAAAATAAATAAATATATTTATTTATTTATTATATATATATATATACACACACACACACGCATAAATACATACATACATACATACATACATATAATATATTTATATATAAATATTTTTAAAATATATTTGATTGTTTTGCGTAGCTAGATAATAAAGGAGTTTTATAAAGTGTGAGTTCTAATCCACTTTCATTGCTGATTGATGTTTGGCATTAAAATTATTTTGGTTACATTTTTTATTATTTTTTAACCGTTGACATGTCAATTGGCGGTAAAATCTGGTTTCCCATTTTTAATGCACTATAATACAATTATTTTACGTTTGATGCATTTTTTTAATGTTTTTTTTTATACCTTTTTTTAAATATTTTGTAAATGATCCACTAAAACATAAATGATATAATATTTATAATTGATTGCTTTAACATTTGATTAGGGTTAGAACAAACCATAATTACTATTATTTTTCTTACCTCATTTAATATATGTTGTATTGATTGAATAAGCAATGTCGCACACATAGATATAAATGCATACATGTTACACACATTGTCACATAATCACTAATACACTTAAATATGAAATTTGTCTAACTCACATCGACGTTGACCTAATGTTTTATACATAGTCTTTCTTTGGGAGCTAATAAACTTTTCACAACTCAACTCTCCACCGCTCTGCATTTAAACCATCATAATTTTCCATGACATAAATTCTCAAATTTCTTATAATGACTTGACCTAACAATATTTTTCCTCTCTGGTGGATACTTGTCCCTATGGTCCAAGTATGAAATTTACTCAAACAAAGACTTGGTCGTATCACTCGTCTCTATATTGGTCAACCCCCTATGTTTGTTGACCAATAATTTCTTCATAAATTATGAGAGTGCACCAAAGAGTCATAATAGTAACTATTAACAAGCACAATAGAACAATAAGAATTTTTGATATTTTTATGATTTATTTTCTTTCAATCTCAATATATAAAAGAATACATATAAATTTACAAGGAAAAAAAATAAACAAATTATCCAATAACCAAGGAAAAATAAAAGTTGGTTTTCAAATCTAAGATTTGATAATCACATTTCACAATTAACTCTATGATTGCAACTACTTTTGCTCAAGCTAAAACATAAATATAACACATGGCTGAATTTGCATAATGAATTATTAAAAATTTTGTTAGATACAACCTTGGTAAGTATATCAGTGAGTTGATTTTTAACTTCACTAAAGGTAATATAACAATCCTAGCTTCGAGTTTTTCCTTAATAAAATGTATATCAACTTTTATGTATTTTCTTCAATTATATTGAACTAGATTATGAACAATATTAATAGATAAAGCTTTATCACAAAATAAGCTCTTGTACCTTTGAGAATCAACACCCAATTTCTCTAGCAATTTCTTTAACTATAATAATTCACACACACCAAAAGTCATACCTATACCCTCAGCTTCAATATTGGATCTTGCAAACCTTGATTCTTTTTTGCTTCTCTAAAACAAGAGTTTCTCCCACAAAGTAAAATAGGCTAAAGTCGGTCTTCTATCATTAGGCATTAGCCCTAGTTTGTATTATTATATAACCTTCGACTTTCAAATGATTATGCTTTTTGAAGAGCAACAACCTCTTTCCTGAAGCATATTTCAAGTACCTTAAAATATGTTCAATGATTTCCATATGTAATTTTTGAGGATCATGCAAAAATTGACACACCGTATTTGCGACAAAAGCATTATCATGCATACATGTTCCCATAAGTTTTTTATTACCTTGCCTTGTTTTTTGGAGCTTCATTCAAACATTGGTATAACATATGCTTTTTTTCAATGAGAGTTGACATAAAACCCAAGCATTCTAGTTTTAGTTAATAAATCAAAACATATTTTTATTGGAATAAAGAAATAACATTCCTTGATTGTGCCACTTCAATACCTAGAAAATATTTCACATCGTTAGGATTTTTCGCTTCAAATTCAAATGCAAGAATTATTCTAGAGTTTCTATCTCATATAAATCATCATTTGTCACCACCTTATCATCCATATAGAAATCAACAATTAACTAAAAGATGATGTGAATTACATTGATTGTAACCAAAATTGTTCGTAGATTTTGTATATCTTTTAAACCATTCTTTTAGAGATTGCTTCAATACCAATACAATACCCTTTTTATCTTTCAATCCATTCATACTTTTTCAACAAGTTCTCCATGCAAGAAGGTTTCTTAACATCAAATTGAAGAAGATTTCAATCTTGATTAACTGTTAATGATATAAGTACTATCATTGTGTTAAGCTTTGCAACTGGACCAAAAGTATTTTGATAATCAACTATATAGGATTGTGTATACTTTTTTGCAACTAATCATACACTGAATATTTCTACTATTACATTAGTTTTATGTTTAATAGCAAATATCCATTTGTATCACATTATCATTTTTTCTTTTGGAAGAGATACTTGCTCCAAGGTAGCATTTTTTTAAGAAATTGTATTTTCTCTATCATAGTTTAGGTTCATTTTATATCTGCTAAAGCTTCTTGGAATATACTAAGAATAAAGATAGATGATAATTATAGTACATAGGATGCATATGACATTGATAGTCTATTGTAAGACACATGGTTATTATTAATAGGATATTTAGTTTTGGCTATAAGATCATATTCATAGCTAAAAAGATGTGCTCCGCAATTAGAATGAGATGAAAGATGATAGTTACATATTTATCAACAACAATTGGATCAGGATTAATGGGTATATCTATTGATGGCACCAAAGGAGAAGCTTGGCTTGATGGTCCAAGAGGAGTTGTACTATCATGGATAGGATCCTATTGCAATTCTTCTGCTAAAGTTGATTCATTATTCTCTACATTTGATATATTATTTTTAGAATTCATAACTAGATGAATAAATGCATGTATTGTGCTATCATGATTGATCACATCTTCATGATTCTCCCCCTGGAGTGATGAATACATAGTTAGTGAATATAAGAGTTTGTTTTCATGGAAGACAACATGCATAGACATATAAAGTTACTTAGAGGAAGAATCATAATATTTGCATCTCTTTTGATGACCACTATATCCAACAAAAATACATTTTATAGCATGTGATTTAAGCTTTCTTCTTTTATGTGACAGCAAGTGAACAAAGACAACATATCCAAAAATTTTGGGTGGCAAATGATGGTGAGAGAGTGTCGTGATCAGATAGTGCATCCAAAGGTCATCTAAATTTCAAGATGATTGATGGAATTTGATTGATTAAATATATTGTTGAACTCAATGTTTCACTACATAAGTAAGAGGGAGCATTCCCTCTAACTTATGTCAACTCCTCTTATATCTATGATACCATTTGTTGCGGCGGGTATGAAAATGATATTTGATGAATTATTCCAACTGAGTTCATGAATTATGTCAACTCCTATTTCAAGTATTCTCCTCTATTATTAGATCGAAGGACCGTTGTTGACAAGTCAAATTGAGTTAGTATCATTTGATGAAAGAGATGAAAAATGAAGCTTACATCACTCTTGTGCTTCATTTGATAAACCCAAGTCATTTAGGTACAGTCATACACAAAAATTATATACCATATCATTTCATTAAAATCTAAAATAGGTGATGGTTTCCAAATATGTGTGCTAATAAAAAATAATAATTTATTAATAATTAGTCAAATAAAATGTAGTACGATGATTTTTTTTCAATGTACATGTTGCATAAGCAAAATCTAAAACATTAGACCCCTTAAATAAAGAACAAAATATTTTTTTTGGATAAAAAAAGATGGATACCGCAATTTTTATGTCATAACTAAATTTATTCATTTTTATTTTCCACAGAATCTTTCTATACCAAATGAGCTTGTTCCTTTTCGAAATGTTGAAACCCATCTATTAGATAGTATAATCCTTCACTTTCTATTTCACTTCCATACTCCTCTTTTAGTATGAAGGTCCCAAAGAATGAAGTGAGTAGGAAAAGAGGTACAGGAAATGTCATGAGATTTGGTTAATTTTTTCATAGAACCAATGTTGCAATTTAGTGGCAGCACAAACAACACATTTTTTGGAGTTAAAGAATGAGATATTGATATTATATCAGTGCCAACACTTGAGATGATGCTCCATTAGCATGAGTAGTAGTATTAATGGGACATTTAGGAGATAGTTGACCATGCTCATATCTATCACAAGTAATATGATCATTTGCACATATCAATTATTCAATCATTATTTCTAATAATAGATGTACCTGAACTAGTAACAAATCCAAAATTTGTGTCTAATTTGACTTATGAACTTGAGTATTAGAAAATATCCAAGATACCTTTTTACTTTTAAGATGCTAGTCTCGGTATCAATCGAGTCAAAAACATTTGTCCACTATGTGCCCAATTCCAATACAATTAATACATTTTTGATCTTTCTTTAAAGTATATGTTTTCTAGTTGCATTGTAGTTCTATAGTCAAACATCCAAGCATAACTCCTTGGAAATTAGCTCTTGTATGAACTAGAGCTAGCATACTTTGTATGTTTGGGAGTAGTTTTGTAGAAAGTATGGAACCACAGATCTCATCTAACAAACATAATACATGATATAGAAATATCCATTTATTGAAAAATTGATACTTATCATCCAAAATCCATGATATATCATAAATATAATGACATTCAAGGATTTATCTTCACATCTATAAAAAATAATTTTAAAGAAACTATCCAAATAGCCATGATGTATCCAAATATAACAAGATATATATGTGATATATCTAAATATATTTGTGATATATCTAGATATATGATAATCTATATTTAAATCAAATTAATTGAATATTAATTATATATTATGATATAATTAAATTTAGTTTTTATTTTATATTCTATATATTTGAATAAATTAAAATAGCATATAATCATATATCTGAATCAATAATTTAATATATCTATAATAAATAAATTCAATAAATTTAATAACATTCATATATTGAAATATAATTAAAATTAATAAATAAAATTATATTTTAGTATAGCAAAATAGAAAAACATGATAAAAATTTTGATTTAACTTTAGCATAATAGTAACATTACTTGAACTAAATATTATTAGTAAATGGTAGTCCCTCATCTCTATTTTTTTACTATTTTGATGCACTAAAATATAATTCTCTCAAATTAATATTTATCCTATAATGAAACATAATTAAATTTAATATTAGTTTTATTATCAATAAAATTAAATAATATAGAGATAAATATTTAAATTAGTTGTTTACTATATACACAATAAGTAAATAATATTAATTTTTTATATTATTTAAAAAGGAAAATATAATAAAATAAAATATTACATTTATATTCAATAGATGTAAATAGCATAATTATCTATATTTAAATAAAAAGTTTAATAAATGTATAATAAATAAACAATATCACCAAATTATTTTTTTTATTATAATATTCTTTACTGATTATTTATGTCAAAATATTCATAGATATATTATTTTGTATTTAAATTAGTAAATATTCATGAGTATATTGGTATTGTTAAATAATGTTTGAGAATGAGAATAAAATCGAATTAGATCGCTTTCATAACTTTGGAGTTTTGATGGATTTTAATGAATAGTTATAAAATTGATATATTTTTGTAGGCATTTGGCTACTGGGTGTGATTTATGGATTATCGAGTAGTTTTGCCAAAACTTTACTTAATTAATTATGATAATCTTTGTATACTATGACTCTACCATGTTATTAACACAATCTTTTGACTATGTAATATATTCTTTGTGAATATGATATTATTTTGAAATCATAGTCATACTCATCTCATAAATATTAAATAGCTATGATATTAATTTTATGTTATAATAATCAAGTATCCCACAAGTATTAAAAGTCATGACAACTTCCTAACACAACGACTCTATCTTTATCAAGATTATATTCTTAAGTTAGAGCTATGACTTTTCATAAAGACATGATTTTTTAGTTATAAAAAATTGCAAAGTCAAAACTACTTAGACCAGAGCCTTGATAATTATCCAGTACCATAACTCTGTCTTCTCTTGAAAACAAGAGTCCAATCTTAGATAGTGGTCGTACTCAAGTAAATGTTATCTATAACATTTTATGTCCAAAAGTTATGATTATGAATAATTATTATAGATTTGTCCTTAGTAGTTTTGGCTTTGTAGATTTATATAGCATAATAGTTATTGCTATGTAAAAAGATCAAGACTCTAAATTGAGAATATAAAGTTTTATTAAAGATAAAGTCATGATGTTAGAAAGTAGTTATGACTTTTAGCATTAGAGGTGTACTTGGTTACTATGACGTGAAATTAATATTATAATCATTTATTTATTACAAGATAAATATAGTTATGATTTTATGATAGAATCATAGCCATAAAGAATATAAATACAAATGAAAAATTATGCTAATGAGTTGGTAAAGTCATGACATAAAAATATTTTCATGACTAATTAAGTAAGGTTTCAAAAAGAAATGACTTTAAGGATATAGAAAGAAAAAGGTCAGGCTAGAGTTAAACAAGAAGTCATGTCATTCACCAAAGTCATGATATCCAAAGAAAAAAAGGCTAAATTAGAAAGTGTAGTTGATGTAAGACAAATGAATGAAACAAAAAAAGAATGAACTAAAATAATACACTAAAAAGCTAGAATGAATAATAGAGATCATCAATGGAGGCTAGGGGGTATTGATGGTCTAGCTATTGATATTTAATATAGTGTTGATTGGGAGACAACACATAAAATTTTTTTCATGTCTAATGCAAAAAAATACTTTTTATTCATCATATGAATGATTGTACACACCTAACTTTCTCAAAAATATAGTCACAAAACTCAAACTTTGCCATGACTATTAACATATCCACAAGAACTTGCTATACTATTTTGAAATATTATGACACTTAGACCTAGGCTTAGAGAAAAAAATATTTTTTAAAGATAATGTAGAATTTTATTTTTATTGTGCATAAAGTTATTAATTGATGATGAGCAATAATTTTAGTATACGAGTTCATTTAGTATGCAAATTACTAAATATTCTCAAGTATTTTGATACTATTTGATGTTGTGTAAGTATGAAAATGAGACATAATTGGAACAATTTCTTGACTTTATAGTTTTGGTGAATTTGATGAATAGTTATGAAATTGATATATTTTTAGAGGTATTTAGCTACTAAGTTATTTATGGATCATCGAGCAATTTTGGCATTCATTTTTGATCGAAACTATACTTAATTAGTTATAACATTTTTTGTATATTATAACTCTATCATCTCATTAGCATAATCTTTCAATTATATAATATATTATCTGTGATCATAATATTATCATGAAGTTATCACCATACTTTTTTTATAACAATTTAAAAATTATGATATTAATTTTACATCGTAGTAACTAATTATCTTACTATAGATGTAAGTAATGACCACTTCCTAGCACTATGATTTTATCTTTATCAAAGTTTTGTATTCTCAAGTCAGAGTCATGACCTTTTTACAAAGTCATAAATTTTAACTACATTAAGTTATAGAGCTAAAACTACTTAGATAAAATGCATAGCAATTATCCAACATCATGACTTTTGGATTCAAAATATAAAAGGCATTTATTCAAGTATGGCTATTTTTCAAGGCCACGACTCTTACCATTTAGAGAAAGCAACACCATGACTTTTATGTATATGTTGATTACTAGTGATGCAAACATTCTCAATGTCACACCAATATAAAGCAAACGAGAGACTCTTCTTAACGCTATGACTAATCTTAGTGTCACAACAACATGATTTATAAGAAAGATTATTCTTAGTGTTATGGTCATTCTTATTGTTATGGTCATTCTTAGTGTCATAGCCATATTATACACATGAGAGGTCATTCATAGTACTATTTCTATTCTCAGTGTCATGACCATATTATGCATAAGAGAGACCATTTCCAAAATATTGTAGCTATTCTCAACATCACTATCATATTATGCACATGAAAGGTCATTCCTAATACTAATGTCATTCCTAACACCACCACCATATTATGAATGAGAAAGACCAATACTAAAAATATAGTCATTCCCAACATCATGACTTTGAGTTATAGAGAAAAATGGCCCATCTTACAGATACCTCATAATATCATGACTTATGTTATAGAAAGATTATGACACATTCAAAAGCTATTACCACTTTTCAGAGCAACAACCTCAAGTTCAAAAAATGAAAACCAAAATCATGTCATTTTCCTAAAGTTGTGAACTTCCACTTTAAGAAATATAAATATATCATAGTATAAAAGCAAAAAGAGAAGAAATAAAAAAAATCTTATTCTTCTCCATGCACTAAGACAATATCAAAGTGCATCAAACAACCTAGATATGATTTTTTCACTCCCTAGGAGATCAACAAGTAAGTAAGAAATGTAAGATAGAGGCTAAACCCTAGAGTTTATGGGAATAATCTCAAATTTCTATCTTTGGGTAGATTTGAGAAAATTAATGAAAAGAATATTTGATTAGAATTCGTGTCATAGATTCACATAAGGATTATCATTAGGAATCCGTGTTTCATGATACTTTTTCTCTTATGCCCCATTAATTGAGGTCTAGGGTTAAATTGAAGTATAGGGTTATGTGCTTGTGATTTTTGTTATGTATAAATAGTCTTGTGATTAATTATTTAGTTTGATTTATATTGTGGAATAGAATTAGATGGATATGGTGATTTAATAGAACTTAAATTAGAGATTTAACTATCAATGGATTTGTGCATGTTGTTGTGACCGGACCATGATAAGTAACCTCGATCTCACTTGAACATTTAGTAGGAATGAAGTGATAATCCTTCCAACCAATTGGTGTGAAACAAATATATATGTTAAAACCCAAAATTAAAGTATGTTAATCATTGTGAGTATGATACTCATAACGTAGAAAGCATGAATGATTTTACATACTACTCGATTATACATGTCTTAAAAGAATTGGTTCTCAATTGATATGAATATTTAATAGAATATTCTTTTAATGATTTTACCTTTAGTGTGGGAGTCACATCATTAATTTGAAGGATAATAATAGCTAATTCACTAGACATGAAAGAGTGTAGGGTGACTCACAATATGATGATAGTCCTTTGAATTATTTTCCCTCATATGTACTCATTAGTGAAATTTTAGAGAAATATATGATAAGTATGCGAATATAGAACTTATAAAGCCAAAAGTACAAATGTTTATAATCAATATCTTTTATTAGCCTTTATGACATCTAAGGCAACATAATAATAATGTGCATATGAAGCAGCCATCAAGGATAGTTGATGAGTTTCTTAAGGTATGAACTGGTGAATGAAACTCGTGTAGAGATGATTTATTGTCTCGAAGATAAAGTACCACAGGGAGTGCTATGAGGTGACCATTATTGAGATGAGCTCAATAATCATAACCACTTTAAATGTTATTAAGAAAAATAATCATTCTATAATGATCCAACCTTCATTCTATATTCTTACTTTACATAAATTAAACTATTTGAACATATATCATATGAATCAAGTAGACAAACACTATAATCTTAGAGTCATACCTACATCCATAAATATCTCCATTACTAGAATTGAATTGTTTATTGTTGTTTGACTAAAATACAATCCATGTAAGATCGATATATGAATGAAAGCCCTCTTTATAATCTATACGATGCATATACTCGAGGATCTTTGTTGATGAGATACCCTCACCAACAATCTTCTAGAATACTATCTAATAAATAAATTTGGGAAACATAACAAAGTTGCAACATATATCCTAATATATCTCAATATATTAGTGATTTTAAATAATTTTATCATTACATCTAACTAAGAGTCTACTCCAACCAAAAAAAGGTACACACTTTGAGAATTAACCTTCTTGGTGTATTTCATGATATGATTTTGACATTCCACAATACAATATTCAATATTATCAAGTTCCAATCATATTTTTTTGTAATTTTCCAAAGTTTGTAACAATATATTCTTTATTATGGTGAATAGACATTACTCACAATGAATTTGATATGCCTTTGAAGCAACATGATCAATTGAATATGTCAATTATATAGAATCCCAAATGTCTTTTGATGTTCCTAATTGAAAAAATAAGGATTTGATATCCTTTGTCATTACATCAATGAAGGCATGATTTGGCCAGACAATTTTCATCTTCTGAATGTTTCATATTATTCTCGATGCTCATCTTTTGGTGTAAATTTTGCACCTAAGAATTGCGATAAAACCAAAATGCTTTATGTCATGGTTGATATTTTGGGCCCCTAGGGACCTTTCAATGTAATTGGTTCATCATGGTATTCTGGGGTGATTAGAGATGAAATTTCTTGTATATGAAAACTAATCATTAATGTAGAACCTTTGTTCTTCTTTGAAGAATAATCATTACTATCTTTAGGATCATGCATTATAATGATGATACAAATAAACTTTCACAAATAGAATAAATAATTATGCCTCTAGAATCAAACTTCAATTCCAAAGTATGGATATTGAAGTTAGCTTTAATACCATGTCAACAAATGGAATTGTAAAAAGATATCTAATTATTTTATGACAATTTTTCTCAATATATAAAAGAATAGACATAAATTTACAAGGAAATCAATAAGCAATTTATCATATAATCAAGGAAAAATAAAAGTTGATTTCCAATGTAAGATTTGATAATCACACCCCACAATTAACTCCAATTCTATCAATAACATATGTGCTTTTTTGACATTTATTCCCAATTATGAAGTATTCATTTTAATTTTAGTAATAGAGGCATTATACTCTTCCATTTTTCATTTATTCTCATTATAAAGATTTGAGTAGGGTTGAAAGCATATCAAGCAGTTAAATAATTTTTTTTTCATTTGTCAACATCTTTCACTAAAAAGTTGACAGGCCTAATATTAATGAAATGCATTATTAATCTCGCAATTACATTTTAAAGGTATACACGATGAGTGTATACTAAATAACATATGTTAGTAATATTATAATTAATGTATCAATTTAAAGTTATTATTATAATATGTTAGTAATATTATAATAATATTATAATAATATGCATTATTGATCTTAACATTATTAATCTCACAAGAAAGTTTTATTTTGTAGACTTTTTCTAATTGTTCTTACAAAAAAAATTATATTTATATTATTATTTAAAATATTACTAAAGAAATACCAAAAATTTCATCTGGCGTATCATATTATCTATAAATACTTAGTAAAGAAGCATGCCTATCGTGAAAATAAAATATAAATTAAATTATCTACAAATATATAATATTTCTTCTTTAATATCTACTTTAGATTGGTATAATGTGTAGTCATACATATAAAAGGAATAACACTTTGATTAGTTTGTGTATTCAAGGGCATGGATACAAATACAATTAGATATATCTGTGTATGAAAATGTATAATTTTATTTTAAATTTATAAGAAAAAAAAACATAAACTAGAGTCTAGAAGAGTAGTATTAGAAGAAAAAGAACAAGTAAATTAGATAACAAAATATAATTATTTCAAGTTTATGGTGTTATTGTTGATGATGTGCATCATTACTATTTACTAGATAACTCGGGCATTCAAAATAATAGAAAATTAAACATTGATAATTGTGGAAAGTTAGAAAAAAAATAGAGAGATCATAGAATTATTTAAAAAAATAGAATGGATGATATATTCATAGCAATTTTTGATGAGTATATCTAAAAAAAATTAAATATTATTGCATTTTTTTAGTTGTTTTAGCCATTGAAGCGGCTATTTTCTTTTCAATCATTTTAGTAATTAGTAAATTATTAAAATGGCTCATGTTATATGAATATTGTTGGCTTTATTATGTCGCCCGATGAGCTCACAAGAACTAGGGCACCATGACTCATCCCCTATTGCTAGGCAGGACTCGTTCATGCATGTTCTATCACTCTATCCATCTATAGAACGTGGGGTAACTATTTTGGGAACAAACTGATCCAAGTCATGAGCTGGCCAGTTAAACACTTCACATTTGCATGATTATTTTTAAAACTTTATTATTTTCTTTATTTGAGAAATAACAAAACAAATAAATAGCACCAACCTTTGAAAATATGCCACTTAAACATTTTTTTATCAAAATTGATGCTCATGAGTAAAACATTATATATTTCTTTTTGATATTCATATATGTCATCTTCATGCTTTTTACACTTTTATCAACAATGTAAAACATTAATAGTCCTTTTCTAATTTTAGTGTCGATCGTCTTATCATTCTTATGATTATGTAAATGAATATAATATTTATTATAAATATTTTTTTTAATATTTCTGGCCAAAATTAATTGATACTAATCATATGATTATTTGTTTCAATTAAATAAAAAATAAAAAAAAATGAATATTAAAAAAAGCATTAACTAATAAATCAACAAATGTAATTCTAATAAGGTATTAGTAACACTTCACATTTTCAATAAAAATATCTCACTTATTATGTGATTATTTAATATTCCATTAAAAACCTAAAGATTATTATTGAGTTTACAAAGATTATGAGAAAAATGTTAATATAGACTTAGGCTTGAAATTGATAAGATGAAAGTGACTAGGTCATAAACTTTTTGTGATGCCTTGCAAGAGCAAACAAATTGCTCCATTAATCATGATGACAATAATAAAAGTTTAAATTTTTTTATAATTATATATTTTTAGATTGTATCATTATTCTTAATTTATAAATATTTGAATTTAGTTGATATTTAATCACAAGGAACAAAATTCTATTTTTAAAATTTAATGGCATAAAAAGAACCATCTAACCATGCTAAAAACAAATTGTGGAAAAGCTATTCAACCAAAATAATTTTACATGGGTTGTAATCTCATAGAGAAAAGCAAAATTATTCACTCAGAATTTAAATTCAAGTCATCTCAAAAACTATAATTCTAGTTGGACAAGCAACATAAAGAACATATAATCCCACAAAAGGATAATCCATTACAATTTATTGTCACTAGCATCAACTTGAAAATTGAAGAATTCAAATTTTCATTATAAATTATTATAATGTCTCTAGTCAATTACTCATATGTGTCATCTCCCACTTATTTATAATAATCATAGGATGGGGTAGTTCAAAAATTATAACACAACCTCAATAATTGCTAAAGGATATGGTAAAGTTATGCATATAAATCCTCCACAACAAATGAAAAACAAGATTATCATTAGTATATATGAGAACTTCATTTCTTTCTGTTTAAGGATTGAAATTCAGGAACATGAATTTTCTTTCATTAATTCATTATGTTTGGCATGGTCATTCATAAACAAAATCATTAAATGTGATCTTTTACTACCAAAGGACACTTCAACATAAGTCAACAACAAATTATTGGCCAAAATAAATTATAGATATCAAAAACCTTCAAATGGCATATGGTTTCATTTGATAGCTAATAAGCTAACCTTACAAATCAATTACTTATATAATTTGATCTTAACATTTTATTAGTTTTTCTGTATTTCTTTTTTGTAGTTAGCTAGTAGATTGCACATAAATGAGATCATTTTTAATTTGGATAAATTTGTAGGAATCCTCAATACAAAGTAGATTCACATGAGTACAAATGCTCATCCTTGACATGTCTTGCAAGTTAGGTAAAATAAAAGTACATATCATGATACTAAGTAATGAGTGATGATATACCAAAACATAAATTTATCATACAATTTAGATGCTAAAGAATTAGCACTAGATTGTCAATTTTTAGGCATTGAGGTACTTTCACTATGATTTAATTTACTAGTTACCAAGCTTTTCAAGTTCATAATAAAAATATTGGATCATTCTTCACAATGATTATTTATATACACAAATATTTGAAAAAATTTTATTTTTCTTGAAAGTTATTGAAAATATATTCATAAACATAGTGTAAAAATAACATGCCAACATGTGTGCAAGTAAAAAAGAATAGTACATAATTTTTGAGCATAATCCTGACATAAAAAAATTATTACCATCTTATAAAAATATATGCAACCTCATGTGAAAAATCACTCCACAACATGTGAAAATACAACCTATAAACAACATGTATCCATAAACACAACCACACAAATTCATAATCCATATAATATAGCGGTGTTATTTTAATTAGATCAACAAAGGAAAAATCTATCAAATGATTAAAACCCATTTATCCTCGCACGATATCAATGCCATTCCCTCTGACACCATTTTATTAGGCAACCAAGGATTAATAAAATTCCTTTGAAGAGATAACATGTGAAGGATAGATTATTTGAGTTTTGTTATAAAATTCCCATTATTTTTAGCAAGAATGACATACATTAGTTGTAAATGTTGTTTGGTAGAAAGACATCTCCCATATTCCTTTGCTCCAAATCCTTGCGGAGAAGATGATGCTATAGTGGTTAGCATAACATCATCTATGCCACATGTGTGTGTGTGTGTGTTATAATATAAATTTATCATACATTATATTACTTTTTTAAGTGTAATAAATAATGTGATATTTGGTTTTAAATCTAATTTCAAAAGAATATTTATTACACACACACACACACATAATCAAAATTAATTTAATATAAATCAATTAATTTGATTAAATAATAAAATCAAAACAAATCCATCATAATCATATTACTTATTGTGATTATATATACACATATATTTTAAACAAATAAATAAAACCTCTAAAATATATTTTATGATATTGGATAAGGCCACACAGAGGATTCTAGCCTAAATAAGATCTTAAGCTCCTAATATAAATAATATTATATCATAATATACATTAATTATAAACAAATACACATAGATTGAATTAAATTACAAACAATCTTATTCAGTCATTCTGCAGTTATTTTCTAGAGACTTTCCACTTAACTTAATTTGAAATGCTAGATCATAATCTACCTGTAGGGTTTGAAAATATAAAAACTTTTAAGTTTCATCAAGGGGGCTCATGAATCCTTCTAACAAGACTTGAATCTCATCATCAATCAATATTCATCATACATAAATCTTATAAATCTAGTTCTAGATTTTACTCTTTATGAATTAAATAACTATTAACAAGTACACATGATTATTAATTACTTCAGAGAAAAAAACATTAATGTTTATAATAATATAGTATATATTATTTTATATATCAATAAAAAATAATTCATACCGTGGTCCTATTCAATAGACCCAAGTATACTCATACTAGAAGTTATAACTTTATCCTTTTCCGTAGTCAAGATAGACCTACTGAAATCATATTTAATAATCTTAGTGATAAATTATATAATTCTATCTAATAATTTAATCTTTTGTGTATAAGACAAACTCTATGCATCAAATCATCTACAATGCAAAATAAAAGATACATACATTTCCATAAATTCAACTTATTACAAATTCATTCAATAACACAAGAAAATGATGAAAACTTATTTAAAGATGAAATAACCAAGAATGACTTTTTGTATTAAATACTTTTAATAATCTCTCACTTAGGCTAAAAGTCAATGATGCCACATATCTGACTTTTATTCCTTACACATGTCTATCAAAAGTATTAGCTAGAAGGATCTTAGTAAAAGAATCCATTAAGTTGTTTGTCGATGCTACTTTTCTCACCACCATGTCTCCTCTTTTTATAATGTTTCTATTTGATAATATTTATGCTCGATGTATTTTGCCTTCTTACAGGTTCTAAGTTCATCTGAGTTAGCAACTACTCCACTATTATCATAAAAAAAAGTATAATCGGTAGTTATAAATAAGGAATAACCCCTAAGTCCATTAGAAAATTTCTAAGCCATAAAGCTTCATTAGATGTCTCTGAAGCTGCCAAATACTCTACTTTCATGGTGGAATCAATATAATATTCTTCTAACTTATGACTCAACTTCCCAAGGTCAACACATAACTTAAGGTGAACTTTCTTAAATTCATATCTAATTGAAAATTTGAATTTGTATACTCAATATTTACTAGATTGTTTACTTGGTATACTAACATGTATTCTCAAGTCCTTTTTAGGTACTAGATTACATATTTTACTACTATCTACTATTCTTGTCTTGGGTTAGATTGATATTTTCTTACCATGCTTATAATAAAATAAATATTAGGTATGATATAAAATACTACATACACCAGGCTTCCTATCACTTATGCATAAGGAACTACTTTTATTTTCTTTTTGTATTTAGGTGGTTTGGGACACTAATCTTCTAAAAATATGATTCAATGTCTGAAAGAAATAAAACATTTCTTAGAATCTTACATTATAAATTAGTCAATATATGATCGATGTAAACAGCTTTAGACAAGACAAATATTCTTCACTTGTGATCTTGCAAATGTTTAATCACAAGAATATGAGAATCCTAAGTATGTCATATCAAATTGACCAAAAAACTAGATATTAATCGAAGACAACAAACACACATCATTACTAATGAATAATTTATCATTAATGTATAATACCAAGAATACCATAATGCTATCACTTTTCTTTATATACACACAATACTTATCCTAACATTGATCAAAGGCTAAGAATTAATTGGTTGATCAAAATGAATATTCCAAAATATAGATGCTTGTTTTAGTCTATAAATAGATTCATTTAATTTAAACATGTACTTTTTCTATTTTCTTTGAAACATTAGGCTATATCATTTAAATATAATTTTCAAGATGCTCATTTAAAAATATAGTTTTTATATTTATTTTCTAAATCTTTCTATCTATAATGATTTTAGCTTGATTATAGAGAAAAAGATTTACTCATAATCAAATCATTCTATCTATGTAAAACCTTTTACAACAAGCCTAGCCTTATAAGTCTCAACATTACTACCTGTTCCTCTTTTTTTTATAGATCGACTTGCACTTGATGGGTTTTATCCCTTTATGTAGTTCCATAAGATCCCAGACATGATTGGAGTGCATTGATTGCTTCTCTGATTCCATAGCCTTTTGCCAATGTTCTATATTTACATCTCTAAGTGCTTCATCATATCACCCATGATTAGTATCTACATCATCAAGAATTTCATCATAAGACCCGACTAAGAGTATATACCATGTAGGTTGATAAATAACCCTTTGACTATGACAAGACACTCCGCTCGATTATATACTTTTAGTGATGTTGCATAGATATTGATCCTTGTAAACTATTTTGATCATTGCTTTCTAGCTATACAACCGACATATCAATGATAGGTTCATAAGATTCAATATCAATACTTTTATCAATAATTCTCCCATTATGATGAGGAAATGATCTATCTGAAATGTTACTTCATGGTATTTCATCTTGTATTACTAGTATTGAAAAAGTTTGGACTTGTTTATCTCCTATTAATACTTCTAGAACAATCATACTTCTGGATTTATGGTTTTTATATAGACATCTTCTAAAAATCAAACATTGGTGCTACAATGAGCTTTTAATTTTTTGGACTATAAAATAAATCACTTTTAGTTCTTCTAGGATATCCCATGAAGAAACTAACTTCAACATATATGTTGGCAACCCCACAAATGAATATGTTTTAGACTTAGGCTTATGTTTATTCCATAATTTAGTTGGAGTAGTAGGTATAGATTTAGATGGACTTAAGTTCAAAATATAAGTTACTATTTCTAATGCATATCCCTAGAAGAAAAACTAGGTGTAGATATCTAGGATGTAATTCCTTGATTTGATAAGTAATTTCTAAACTCTTACAAGAGATACTCACCACCATGATCAGATTATAATATCTTGAGAAATTTATTTTGATGTTTCTCTATTTTCATCCTATACTTTTTGAATTTTTCAAAAGTCTCAATCTTATGGCATATCAAATAAATATACTCATATCATGCGTAATATTCAATAAAAGTGATGAAGTACTCAAAACTATCTTTTGCTTAGATAGCCATGGGCACACATAAATCAGAATGAACAAACTTTAGAAGTTCTTTGGCTCTATTGCCCTCAGCCATATAAGGTTATTTGGTCATTTTCTTCTCTAAGTAGGATTCACATGCTATATGGTTTTCCACCTTTAACAAACCCAAATATCTAACTCTAACCGATCTCAAAATTTATTTTTGATTTATATGAGCTAGACATAAGTGCCAAAGATAGATTTGATTCATATCATAAGGATATCTTCTTATATGAATTAGAATATATATTATCAATAGAAAGAAATCTATTGATATTATTTGACTTACATCATTGTAATAGAGTAGAGATGATATTAATAAAATAAAAGTTATCTTTTAATGTATTAGAATAGATAAATTTTTTATTCAAGTAAATTGTTTCAAATCATTGAATAAAAAGCAAAATCCATCCTTAACCAAACTGGAAATAGAAATCAAGTTTATTTTAATTGAATATACATAAAGAAAGTCTCTCAAAATTATAATAGTATCTCTTTCAAACTGAAGTAAGAAATCTCCCACTAAAATAACCACTACCTTTGTAATATTTTTCATGTGAAGATGAATCTCACCATCACTTAGTTGTCTGATTTCCTAGAACTACTATAAATAATTACAAACATGATTAGTGGTACTTATATCTTCACACCAGATATTCATAGATACTACCTCTAAACATATTTTCACTTCTAGTAATTAAGATTTAATTTGATTGTTCACCTTGTTGGGATAAACTAGATACTTCTTCTTCTAGTGTCCTGATTGCTTCTAATGAAAATATTTTTCTGTTGAATTTTTTACTCCCACTTATGATTTAGGAGCTATTGGTGAAACATGAGCACATTTCAAAAAAAATTATTTTTCTTATATTTTAGTTTAGAAGAAGTGCTTTCAACCACAAATACTTTAGATCATTTCCTGATAAAACTTTCAGCCAATACCACTTATTAAAGCAATTATGCCAAAGTCAATCAGGTCTATTCATGTTATAGTTTAGATAGATTTGCCTATAAGAATTTGGTAGTGACTGAAGAATAATATCAATATGAGAATTCATATCAATCTTAGCTCAAAATATCTTTAGTTCATTCAGAAGACTAATTATCTTAAGAACATAATCCCTCACTAGGATATTTTTAACCATCATAATATTCATTATATCTATCATGGTTTTTTTTCTGGTATAACAAGTCTGATATCATATCATAGATTGTAGCCATGGATTGATTTTGATATTGAAGTATATTTGACATAGAAGCCAAACAATAATACTTCAATATCTTTCCAACTTTCACCTATTTTTCATAAGGCTTGATTTCTTCATCAGCTGCCCCTTCTCAAAGTTTATTAGGGCATAAATATGTGAGTATAAATGTGTTGTTCTCAATAGTTAGGATAATATCAAGATTTCATTTCTAATCTATATAATTGGCATTATTAAATTTATTTTTTTTGAGAATTGTGGTGAATAGGTCGAATGCCATTTTTATTAAAATAGCTAAAAATTTACAATATTCTTATTAGATTGTATTCTATTACAAGAATTGGTTCCCTCCACCAATTCTTAAATGAATTCATCATCAGTCTAACATTTTATAAATAGAATGCCTCGATGAGAGGATGTATATTCTTTATTATATGTTCAAACAGATCATTTTTTATTAATCTTATTTATTTAGGTAGTGGACCATGAAAAAAAGATTAAACTAATGACTTATCTTTAATCCTATAAATAATAGTAGTGACTCACAAAAAGAGGATATTATTATTCATAGCTAAGTGTAAAATAGTTATTTAATTCTAAACTAATTGATCCTTAAATAAATCCTTCATATGAAGAAGTGATTCATTTAAACAATTCATAGAATTAACCTATGTTGGTTTGTGCTAAGTATACTTGTATGCTAGTTAGTCTGATAAGGGGAAGACACAAAGACCAACATGCTAACTGACTTGCATAATCTTCAAACTAGTAATAGAGACCTTGCGATTCATTTTTAATGATTTCTCTCACCCACTTATATATTTTAAAATTGAAAGTTTATATTCTTAAATAAATTAAGAATTTATTCATGATTTTGTGAAATGTGTATATATGAAAATTATGTGAACTTATTATCTTCGGCACACAATAATCATACAAGTTATATGCATTGATCATATCATACTATCATATCTATGCCATACATATTCACAAGACATAACATATATATATATATATATATAGACATGTCATATTATATATATGTGTGTGTGTGTGTATTTAGATATCACATCACATATATATTCATATGCCACATTATATATATATATATATTCACATGTCACAAATATATGATTACTAAGCAGCACTTGTATAATAATATTGAATAATCTAGCTATATTGGTTTTATGGCATTATAACCTTATACTTTCCATGTAGAAGCTTTGGGCTTGGGATAGTACCCTAAATTGGGTCAAATCTACCTAGTTTAATGAATCAGAGTAGTGTTCCTAAATAAAAAAGAATCTACCCTAGTTTTGGACTTTTGGTCATGCTCTTCTCCATCTTTAGCCTTTATTGCAATGAGTTCCGTCACATGCACCATCACTGGATTTAACCACCACAAAATCTAACATTATTGGCTATATCACCCAGCATCAACATTGTTGTTGGCTGCAACCTACAAATACCACCACATGGTGTTTTGTTGGCAGTGACAACCACAATGGGCATCATCGTCGACTGCAAATACCACCACCAATACTATTGTTGCCTATGATGACCTCTACAATTATCATCATTGGCAATGAATATCACCACATTGAGTGTTGTTAGCTGCGAAAACCACCATAGGCATCACCATCAGCAACAAATATTGCCACCGGCATTTTCATTGGGTACGACGACCTCCATAATCACCATCACCTATATTGGCTGCATATAGCACCATCAGCATTGTTGTTGGCTACGAAAATCTTCACGGGTTTTCTCACCAGCTTATTTCATTATCATCAACACTTTCGTTGGTCACATCCACCTCCATGGGCACCATCTTTGGTGGTGAATGCCTCCATTGTTACAAAATATTGAAGAGATGCATAACAAAATCTATACAACAACATGTGAAAAATCACACTATAACAAACACAAATACAACACATAAACTAAATGCATCCACAAACACAACCACATAAATCCATAATCCATATATTATAGTTGGGTTATTTTAATTCGATCAATAAAGGATATTTTGCCTTTATTTAAGTTAAGGAAAAATCTATTAAATGGTTAAAACCCAATATTTCGTTGCGTGATATCAATGCCATTCCTTTGATACCATTTGTTATACTGCCAAGGATTAATAAAATTATTTCAAAGAGATAACATACATATGATATATTGTTTTAATTCTATTTTAGAATTCTCATTATTTTTAGTGAAAATGACATACCTCAACTATAAATGTCATCCAGCAGATAGGTATCTACCATATTCCTCTCCTCCAAATTCTTATGAGTAAGAAAATGCTACAGTAGTTAGTCTATTCCACACATATATATTTTAATATTAGAATATAACACATCATTGGTTTATACATAGCTAATAACTTGGAGGCATGAGGTATAAAATGACAATATAAAAATTTGTGTTCTAACACTCATGTATAAAATATGAAATTTATATATACATCATTTTGACACATAATTTTTGATGGGTATGTCCAACTTGAGTATGCTAGTTAATTTTTAGTTTTGTTTATTTTAAATTAAATTATATGTGTATGTTATGCTATTTATTAAAAACTACATATTCTATTATTACTATTCTTTTATTGTTGTTTTGTTTATTTGTTTTTCTTGTGTTTTTTAATAGTTGAGGTGCAACATGAACCATTAGCATGTAAGAATTTCTCATAAAAAAAAGAAAATTTTCTATTTTTCTAAAATCTATTGATGCATTGTAACTTTACAATAAAAAGGAAAGGGATAGTTCTTTCTTCTTTTTTTCGGCTTGGATGTGCAATAGAACAAATAACAAAGAAAAATGAAAAATGATAGAAATCTCTTTCCTTATTGGGTCAATCTATAAAAAACATGAAAACAAACAATGTTTCTTCACTATGTTTATTATTCTAGAAAAACATTTTTTGTAATTGTCTGTGTGATTGGCATGCTACATTAATGAAGTTAAGATTATCTCTTTAATCATATCTTCATTAATTGATGTTAATGAGTTTGCACACCTCATTTTGTTATTGTAATGTTTTTGTCAAACTGAATCCTTGATTGGCAATAGTAATATTCCAATCAAATCCTCTAGTTGCTGCTATAATAATTCATGTTGATATGTTGCTTATTTTTTATCTTTCCAAAAACAATATTACTTAATGAATATCGACACAATTGCTACCTAATCAACACATAATTTCCTAAGTGACAAGTATTTGTTCTGGAACTCATTTTTCTAGAATTTTACATAATTCTAGGTTTTTGGTTTTTGTTCAATATATTATAATTTCTAAATTTTATTAATTTTTAAATTTAATGGTTGCAAGTGTAAAAGGTTTCTATTTGAATCCAAATTTGTTGGATTTAATTTTTTAAACATTGTTTAAGTCTACACAACAAAATTTGGCTGAAATTATTCATAAAACTCATGGTTAAAATTGCATAAAAATAATTCTAATATGTTTCATAAATTAAAAATTCAAAAATTATTTTATAAAAACATAAAATTCGGACATAATTCAATTTTCAATTAAAAAGGGAAAATTTCAAAAAAGAAAATTAATTTGGATTTTTGAAAATATCAATTCTATAGTGCTCAAATGAAATTATCTCCAAAAGAGTGATATCAAAGTTTTCCTACATCAATAAGCGAGTATCGAAGTATTTCCATACTAGTAAAGTATCAACAAAAAAAATTTAAGATATTTTATTTGTTTTTTTTTTTTTGGCTGAATACTAGTAAAGAAGATTGTTCCTTCATAATCAAAATAAATGCAACTAATTATTATATTTTTTAAAAATAGAATATATTATTTTCTTAGTGTTACATAATTATATTACTCTATGATTGTGAAACCAAAATCTAATAATATAAGAATCTAAGATTAAGATGAATTATACTTTAGATATGTTTCCAAAATTCAACAATGAATAGATATGAATAAATATCACCATGTTTCATAAGAAATGCATCATTTAGCACTATGACAATGAGTTACATAAACTAAATGCACAAGCCACAATCATATTCCAGCATCACAACTTTGTGTTATAGAAGTTAAATGTGCCATTGTGATTTTTCCCCGTATCATGATCATCAAGCAAAAGAAATAGACTAGGGCCCCAACTCATATTTAACACAGCAACTTTGTGTTACAGAAATTAAATGTGCTACTGTGACTTTTCCTAGGACCATGACCATTAAATATAGAAAAGAACTAAAAATTTGGAGCCACAAATTTTAATTAGTGCTGCAAATTTTATTTAAAGAAATCCACAAAATATGCTTAGATATATAAGAAAAATCTATGAATTTAAAGTAAATTTATGAGAGGCGTGAGAAAGATGAACCAAAAAGCTCCGTAACTCTAATTTTGCAATCCACGAGAAACAAGTGTGATACAATGTATAAGCATATACCCTAGAAGTGAGTTCATATTATGATACCTTATTAGGGTAAAGCAACGTGAAATTGTGTAAGTTTTGAAAAATATAGGTTTTGAAGCCTATATTCTCTTAATGGCTGAAATTCGGCACCAATATTCATATGAATGACTTTCTACTTGTCTCATATATTTTATCCTGAATTTTAGGCTAAAAGAAATTATAAGGATGATGTAATATATTTATTGTGATGGATGATTTATTTTATACTTTAAATATGATGTTTGTTATGATGATGATTGGTTATGAATGATTTAGTAATTAAATAAAAATTAGAATATAGTTTTAGTTGTTAGTGAATTCATAAATGATTAGAATGAGATGGGGATAGGTTAGCCACAAAAAATACTCATGAATAGGAAGAAAGTGATAACTCTTTCAACCATGATGAAAGAAACAAATACACACTCAAAAACCTAAAATTGAGGTATGTTTAATCATTAAGAATATGACTTTTATGAAGCTAAAATCAGAAATGCCCATATAGTCCACTTCATTATGTATGTATTAGAGAAATTGAACCTCAATTGATATTAGATGGTAAATAGAATATTCTCCCAAGAGTTTCACTTTTAGTGTGTGAGTCACATATCGTAGTGAGGAATGATGATATATTAATCATGCGACAAACATGGATGAATATGATTTGTATGACAAAGATAGTCCTATGAGTTACATTTGATCATATGGTTTTTACTAGTGAAACGAAAAAAAAACATATGTTAATTATGTAAATATAGTGCTGATAAGGGTTTAAGTACAAATACTTTTATTACAACATCAATTTAATATGGGAAAGATATTAAAAGTCAGAGAAAAAGAATGCATATTTGAAATAATAATTAAGGATAGCTAATGAGTTGCCTAAAAGGTGAGAACTTGGGAATAACCTCTGAGTAGATATGATGTGTTGTCTTGGTGTAAAGTATTGAGAGAATAACAACGAGGGGATTATTATTAACAAAGGCTCGATAGTTGATAATCATCATGTATGTCAGTAATGAATGAGGTTATTCTATAATTATACAACATTCATTCTATAATTGAGCATTATCATAACAAAAATTTTTAAGAATTCATCACAAATAAAAATATAAATTATTTCTAGAATCTAGGATTTATGACTTGAATCTTATTTATCATACCTATTAGAGTCATTGTTAATTATCATTGATTAATTAAATATTACATGTGCAATACCCGTGGGATCAAAATCTAGACAAAAGGTCTACATTTTATTACGTGTAACATATTTGTAACCATTAGACAATGAAATGATTATGACAAGGCATTAGAGTCTTTGAAAATGAAGATTACCATGACTAAATATGTAGAGTTTTGTCCAAGAATGGATTCCAAAATGAATCTATAAGTTTTGAAAGGTGTAATCAAGTCATATCATATCAAATTCTATGATTTACATGACCTTCCACTCTCCTTCTAATCATCAACTCCACTAAGCCATAATTTTCACACTAAAAACTTCAATTTTATAATTATTCATCAAAATCCTTCAAAACTAAATTATGTAAAATTATTATAAATAAACTATATTTTAGGAAAAACACATTATAAAAATCATACAAAATAATTAGTATTATTTGATATTTGACATAACGAATAAACAAGTAACATCAATTGGAATTAGGTTTTATGCTTATAAATTAGTTTTGGCATTCATTGAGACCCCTATAATCCATGAAATACCTTTCAATACATCTCGTGCAATTTTACCATCAATATCCGACTAAATTTAATTCTAGGTTTGATAATATATTTGTATTGTTATGAATATTAAATTTATGAATTTACATTTATGTTAATATTATGTTTGAATAACATTATTTAGAAATATCGAGGCACATGCCATAATGAACAAAAAATTCACTAATAACCATGGGTTCACAATTTGGCATAATCAATTGGATTATCCTACTTCAAATATAATGTGAAAGATTATACATAATTCATGTTGCCATCCATTGAAAACCTAGAAAATATTACAATTCAATGAATTCTCACATGTCACTCGCTCTAAAAGAAAATTAATTCTTAGACCATCACCTACTTAGATTGGGATTGAATCATTTGGATTTCTGAAATGTATACATGATGACATTTGTGAACATATACAAACACTAAGTTGAACATTTATATATTTCATGGTTCTAATTGATGCTTCTATTTGATGTTCACATGTATGCTTATTGTGAACTCACAACATGGCATTTACAAGATTACTATTTCAACTAATATGTCTATAGGCTCACTTTCTAGATAATCTAATTAAAATAATACAACTTGATAATGCTAGTGAGTTCACTTCTCAAGTATCCAATGATTATTATTCCTCCATTGGAATAAGTGTTGAATATCATGTAGTACATGTTCATACTTAGAATGGTCTTTTAAAATCATTCATAAAATGAATTCATTCAGTTTCTAGATCATTCCTTATGAGAGCAAAGCTTCCTATATTTGCATAGGAGCCCAATTTTACATATGGCAACACTTATTCACATCATGCCAATAATTTATCATAAATTTCTCTATTACAATTGATTCATGGTTAGGAACCAAATATTTTTTATCTAAGAATTTGTTGATATGCATCTTTGTTCTAATTTTTCCACCACAATGTACCAAGATAGAACCTCAAAGAATATTAGGAATATATGTTGGGTATGAATCTCTATCTATAATTAAATATCTTGAACCATCTATAAGATATTTATTTTTGGCACATTATGCTGATAGTCATTTTGATGAAATAATTTTCTCAACACTTAGGTAGAAATGAAGCAGCTAGAAAAAGATATTAGTTGGAATGAATTAGCATTGTCCCATTATAATCCTCGCACGAAACAATGTGAGCAAGAAGTTCAAAAGATAATTTATTTATAAAATTTAGCAAATCAATTAGCAAACCTATTTACTGACATAAAAAGAGTAATAAGCCATATATATTAGTTGCAAATACTCCTATCAGAATTGTTGTTCTTGGAGGACAACCTATCACTACTAGTGATATAAAAGAATAACTAAAGCATGGTAGACCAATTGGTTCAAAATATAAAAATCCGTATACAATAAAATGAACAAAGTATACAAATTACCAAGTCGAGGAAAATATTAATTAAGAAAAATTCTATAGTAAGACTCCACATGAGTCAATTATTAATGAGAATCATGTACCTAAAATTAAAGAAAATAAAGAGATCTCTATCAACTATATAGTAATAGGGGAATGATGGAATCAAAATAAAAAAAAAATAATCAAAATTATTTTTGCATATCATATTGCACAATATATTTTAAATAAACATGATGATCTTGAACTAATATCTATGGAAGAATGTAGAAATCAAGGAGATTAGCCAAAATAGAAAGAATGTATAAATTATGAATTAAATTTTCTAGTGAGATGAGAAATATTTAGACTTGTAGTTCAAATGTCATGACTTCAAGGTGTAAAACCTATTGGGTATAAATGAGTATTTGGATGAAAATGCAATGAAAGTAATAATATAATAAGATATAAAGCATGATTAGTAACTCAAGGCTTCTCACAAAGACTAGGTATTGACTATGAGGAAACATAATCTCTCATCATGTACACAATTACATTTTGATTTTTTATAAACTTGGTAATCTCTGAAAGACTATATATGCATCTCATGGATGTTATCATTGCATATTTATATGGGTTCATAGATAGCAATATACATATGAAAATCCTTGAAAGATTTAAATTGCTTAAATCAGAAAGTATAAAACCTCATACCATGTACTTAATCAAGTCACAATGATCTTTATATGGACTAAAGCAATCCAGATGCATATGGTACAATCGCCTTAATAAATGTTTACTAAAAGAATGGTATCCGAATAACTCTATATGTCCATGTGTTTTCATTGAGAACTTGAAAATTGGATTAACAATTTTTATTGTGTATATTGATGATTTAATTCTTATTGGCACTCATGACGAGCTCACAAAAATAATAGAATATTTGAAGAAAGAATTTGAAGTGAAAGATCTTAGGAAAATAAAGTTTTATTTCAGCCTATATATTGAGTATATTCCAAATGGAGTATTGATCACCAGTCTACTCATATTAAAAAAAAAATTGAAGTGATTTAATATGGACAATGAACGTCTATTATGTTATCCAATGGTTGTTTGATCACTTGATGTGAAAAATAGATACATTTTAACCTTGTGAAAAGGATGAAAAAAAATACATGGCATTGAAGTATCATATCTTAGTGTTAAATGTGCACTTATGTATCTTGCTATTTATACTCATCTAGATATCACTTTTTCTATTAATTTATTAGCTAGATACAATCTTACTCTAAACATAAGTCATTGGAATGAATTCAAACATGTATTACGTTATCTTTGTGGAACTATCAATATGGGCTTATTTTACTAAAATGAGTCAAAACAATAATTACTTGGATATACATATGCAGGTTATCATTTCACATATGCATGAAGCTAGATCACAAATTGGATATATTATTAATTATAATGAAACTATCATATCATAAAGATCTATAAAACAAACAAAGATGGGCATATCATCAAATCATTCAGAAATTCTTTCAATTCATGAGGCAAGTCATGAATGTATAAGCCTAAGATCTACGATCCACCATATTCAAGGATTATGTGGGCTCTCATCTATCAAAGATAACCCAAAAACATTATTCAAATATAATACAGTGTGCATTGCGTAGCTTAAAAAAGGTTACATCAAAAGAGATAGAATCAAACATATTTCGCCAAAATTCTTTTATACACATGAGCTTCAGAAGAAGGAAAAAATTGATGTTTAGTAAATTCATTGAAGAGATAATCTAGCAGATCTATTCGGAAAGTTATTATCAATTTAAAAATTCAAGAAGTCAATATATAAATTTAGAATGCATAAGCCTAATGCTTTTGACATGAGAGAAAGTATGATTTGAAGTTAGTGTAATATACACTTTTTTTCATTCATCCAAGTTTTATCCCATTGGATTTTGCTTACAAGGTTTTTAACAAGGCAATCCAAACAATTTCTCTTTATTCTATAATGTTCATTCAAGGGAAAATATTATATAATACACGCGAATGAATAGTGCATGAATAGTGATAGATACAAAATAGATACACATGTACATGAATGTATAACAAGGCTTTTATTCTAGGTAAATGGTTTAAATAAGTACTTATAATACACATATATTCATGTTAATACAATCTTTCTTCATTTGTTCTAAATTCTAATGAATGAATAGTGATAGATACACTTCTTTCTCATGAATCCTTAGTTTAGAAGATCATAAGTGAGTCTATTATATCAAAATTCTAAGTACTTATTTAAACCATGATTTTTTTTAATCTCAATAAACATAATTAAAATACATATGCTCTTTAAAAACTTTAGGTTATTCTAAACACACAACTTTTTTTAGAAAAAAAACTAGCTGACATATTTTTTTGATCAATTTAAATTTCAAGAGTCAAGTTTTATGAACAAGAGTATCCACGTGGATTCAATTTTATCTACTAGTACAATGGTTCCCTAAAAATTAATTTTGCCAATTTATTTTTGTACGTCAAGCAACCACTCTACCTTTTCTTTTATATTTATCCTTATTTCAGTCATTTAGTTTAAAAAACTCACTATGTAGCAACACTATTCATTCCCTTAGGCATAGAAACTAATCATACATATTTGTTTTAATAAAACTGCTTACTTTTTTATTAATTGTTTATCCCAATGTGCCAGCATATAATTTTTCATTAATAGTTTTTGATAAGTTCTTTCAGAAATATTTTATAATTCTATTTGAGATGTATATCATGCTTAACAATCTTCATTAAACATGAGCTATTTCCTAGTTATATTGCTTTCTCAAAGGTTTCCACTATTATATTACTCAATGGATAATTTCTACGTATCATCTAGTTAATTTTCTTTAAATGCTCAATTATCCACCTATTTCTATTTTTTCATTTCTCTTATTTTCTCAAAATCTAATTTTTGACATTGCTTACCATCACAATTACTTTTTTTGACACCTCAAATCTATCAATATAACATTCACTTATTTTTGGCCTAGGTTATTGATTATCACACTACAAGATTCAATTATGTTTTTTGAATTCATGAAAAATATTCTTTATGCTATAATTGATAAAAATATTTTATAATATTAATATTTTAAGGTGTTTTATGGTGGGTTTCATATTTTCTGAAGTTCATAGCTTGTTTTTCTAGTGTGAAGATGCAATTATTTAAAGCATATCATGTTATGCTAACAAATTCTATCCAAGGAGTGTGTAGGAATCTCATATCAATTAAGTATCGTTCAAGCAATTTCTTAAATGATTGCATATGTTTTTTTTTACTTTCTCTATTTTGTTGATATGCCCTAGGAGCTAAAAATTCTAGCGTGATTCTGACAATGAAAAGCACATGGATGAATGAGTTCCAAAGCCACCTTTATAAAAAAACCACCTCGTCATTCCTAATTCTCATACTTGTTCATTTTAATTTCTTGAACCAATGTTGTAAATTTTCTTTTTAGAAAATTTAGAACATTGTCATACTCTTTTCTCTTAGAAACACAATACACATTTCCTACAAATAAGCAAAAAAGAACCCAAGAGAAATACTCTTCGAGCCATTTCCAACTCTAACAAAGAGATAAGAAGATTGTTTTATATATTTCTTGTAAAGTCTCATATGTGAGTGCATATCATTTATACACTTTCCATAGATTATCAATACCATCCCAACAAAAAATGGTTACAATCACAACATTAACTAAAAGAAAATGATTATTAAATTATATAATTCATTGGAATCCTTACTCGTGTGACTATTGTGGGTTATTGCTCCATATTTAGGCCAAAAAAATCATCTTTTTTTGTGAGTTGTACATATGGTGTACCTTGGGGTGGGATAAACAAAATTAGGAGGGTCCTCCCAAATTGAAATATCTGATGGATTATCTTATCATTGGACTATAATATGCTACTAAACATTATCTTGATACAAGATATAATGAGCAATGAAAAGGCACTCCCCCAAAATGAGAAAACTTAGTAATTCATTCTATGACTACTAACATAATTGAAAAGCCATGATATGTCATTAATTGATTATGAAGTCCATTATATATTCATCACAAGCCAAAGATGGAATAGGTAGGGTCTATAAGAGTCATGGTGGAGCTTGAGTGAAATATTTAATTTGTTGACAAATACTATAGTTGATACACAATCCTTTATATCAGACAAATCTTGGTCTAATAGAACACTTAACCAAAAAGAATCAAGGTGTGTTTGATAGCCACATGACTTAATAATGGATTAGCAAGAAAACTCATAGAAAAGTGACAACAACAAAAATGAGGTAGGGATAACATAATATCAATGGAGAAACAAGAGTAATAAATTTGTGATAGTGTATGGGGATGATAAAAACACAACCTTAAAGACATATATGAAGGAAGAGAGAACATACCAAGCAAAGTAGTATTCTTGATGTGAAGTGTGTTCATGAATTAAAACTAGCTGACTGATGAAAATAAGAAAAAAAGAAAAAAAATAATAAGAAAAACAAAAGGGAAAGAAGAAATAGAAGGAGGAGGAGGAGGAGGAGGAGAAGAAGAAGAAGAAGAAGAATAAGAGGAAGAATAAGAAGAGGAAGAAGAAAAAGAGGAGGATGAATGAAAAAAATAAGAAGGAGAAGGAGAATGAGGAGGAGGAGGAGGAGGAGGAGGAGAGAAGTAAGAAGAATACGAAGAAGAGAAATAAATAGAAAAAAAGAAGAGAAAAAAAGAAGAGAAAAAAAAGGAAAAGAAAAAGAAAAAGAAAAAGAAAATGAGGAGGAGGATGAGGAAGAAGAATAAGAAGAAGAAAGAAGAAGAAAAATATGAAGAAAAAGCGGAATAATAAAAATATGAAGAAAAAGAGAAAGAAAAAGAAAAAGAGGAAGAATAAAAAGAGGAAGAAGAAGAATAAGCATAAAATTAGTAGTAGTAGTAGTAGTAGAAGAAGAAGAAAAAAAAGAAAAAGAAAAAAAAGAAGTAGAAGAGGAAAGAGAAAATAGGAAGAAGAAGAAGAGGAGGAGGAGGAAGAAGAAGAAGAAGAAAAGGAAAAAGGAAGAAGAAAAAGAAAAAATAATAATAAAAAAGAACAAAAAGAATAAGAAGAAGGTAAAGAAAAAGAAAAAGAAAAAGAAAAAGAAGTAGAAGAAAGAAAAGAATAAAAAGAAGAGAAAAGATAATAAGAAGAAGAGAAAGGATAATTAGAAAGCAAAGAAAAAGAATAAGAATAAGAAGAATAAGAAGAAAAGTAAGAAGATGATGAAAAGGAAGAAGAAGAAAAGGTGGATGAAAAGGAAGAAGAAGAAAAAGTGTAAAAAAATGAGGAATAAGAAGAACAAGAAGAAAAAGAGGAAGAAAAAAATAAAAATAATATGAATTAGATAAAAAAGAAGAATAAGAAGAATAAAAATAATAATAAAAATAAAAAAAGAAGTAGTTGAAGAAGAAGACAAAGAATAAAAGTAGGTGGAAGAAGAAAAAAAGTAGGTGGAATAAGAAGAAAAATACATGAAGAAGAAGAGTAAGAAGAATAATAAAAAGAAGAATAAGAAGAAGAAGAGGATGAGGAAAAAAATGATGATGATGATGATGATGAACAAGAAGAGGAAGAAGACGAAGAGGAGGAAGAGGAAGAATAACAATAATAATAATAATAATAATAAGAAAAAGACACGGATGAGGTATAAGAAAAGGAAAATGAAGAAGCTAAAGAAGAATAAGTGAAAGAAGAAGATTAATAGAAACAAGAATAAGAAGAAGAGACATATGAAGAAAAGGAAGAAGAAGAAGAAAAATGTGAAGAGGAAGATGAAAATAAAGAACAATAGAAAGAAGAAGAAGAGAAAGAAAAAAAGAATAAAGAGGAACAAAAAGAAGAATAATAAAAAGAAGTAGAAGAGAAAAAAGAAAAAGAAGAGAAAGAATAAAAAGGGTAGCAACAAGAAGAAGAGGAAGAAACAAAAAAAATAAGAACAAGAAGACGAAGAAGAAAGAAAAAGTGGGGAAGGAGAAGAAGAAGAAAAATATAAGAAAGAAGAAGAATAATAATAATAATAGTAATAAGAACAAGAATAAAATAAGAATAATAATAAGAAGAAAAATAAGATGAAAATAAGGCAAAGAAGAAGAAGAAGAAAGAGAAGAACAAAAATAAAAAGTAGAAGAAGAAAAAAAAAGAAGAAAGAGAAGGAGGTGGAGGAGGAGGACAAGAATAAGAAGTAGAAAAATGAGAACAAGGAGAAAGAGAAAAATTAGAAGGATAATAAAAAAAACATCAAGAAGAGGAGTAGAAAAAGAAGTTGTAGTATAAGAATGAGGAGGAGGAGGAGAAGATAAACAAGAAGCAAATGGAGAAGAAGTAAAAGAAAAAGAAGTAAAAGAAGAAGTAGAAGAATAAGTAGAAAAAGAAGAAGAATAAGTAGCAAAAAAATGAAGAGAAGAAGAATAATAATAAGAAGGAGAATAGAAGAAAAAGAAGTATGAGAAGAAGAATAAAAATACTATAAATAATAATAATAACAAGGAGAAGGAGGAGGTGAAGATAAGGAGAACTATAATAAAAAGAAGATGATGATGATGATGCTTTTGTAGAAGAAAAAGAAGCAAAAGCAGAAGAAGAAGAAGAAGAAGAAGAAGAAGAAGAAAAAAGAATACGAAGTAGGAGAAGGAGAAAATGAAGAAGAAGTTGTACTAGAACATGGAAAATAAGGAGGAGGATAAGAAAAAGAAGAAATACAAGAACAAATAAACAATTAAGAAGAAAAATAATAATAATAAATACAAGAAAAGAATAAGAATATTAAAGAATAGATAAAGTAGAGGAAGAAGAAGTAAAAGATTTAAAAAAAAGAATAAGAATGAGGAGGAGAGGAGAAGCAGAAGAAGTTGATGGTGCAGAAGAAGAAGAAGAAGAAGAAGAAAGAGAATCAAAATGAGTATAAGAAGCAAAAGATGAAGAAGAACAATAAGAAGAATAAAAAAAAATAACAGAAAGAGGAGAAGAAGAAGAATAATAAAAAGATTAAGCAGAAGAAGAACAAGTAGTATTACAAAAAGGAGAAGAAGAATAAGAAGTAGAATGAGAAGAAGGAGAAATAGAAGAAGATAGAGAAAAAGGAGAATAAGAAGAATCATAAAGAGACGTAGAAGTAGAAGAAGAAAACAAAAGAAGAATAATAATAATAAGAAAAGGAAGAAAAAAAAGAAAAAAAGAAAAAAAAGAAGAAGAAGAAATATAAGAAGAAGAAACAGAAGTAGAAGAAGAAGAATATAAATAAGAAGATGAAAAAGGAGATGAAGAAAAAAGAATAAAAATTAGAATAATATTAAGAAGGAGAAACAAGAGAAGAAGAAGAAGAATAAGAAAGAGAATAAGAGATTAAGAAGAAGAATAAGGAGAACAATTGATGAAGAAGAAAAAAGAAAAGAAAAAGAAGAAAAATAAAGAGAAGAAGAAGTAGTAGTAGTAGGATAAGAAAAAAAAGAAGTAGGTGAAGAAGAATAAGTAAGAAGACAAGGAGGAGGAGAATAAACAAAATATTAGGCACTTCACATACTAAATATTTTGGGTGATTTGGCATATATTTATCTTTATGATTATACTTATTTGAGCATTTTTTAGATATTTCACTAAATATCTATTTTTAGAGATTTTGATGAATATCAATGAAATTGTATCTATTTTGGTTGAAATTGATTGACTTGATAGAGCAAGGCTTTGGTAAAGAAAAGTGATGAAAAGTCATGATGTTATAGTACCAAGGGAAGGATTTGTTGTTTGTTAATATCATGTCTTCCTATTCCTCATATTCAATATATCTATCATGTAAATTTACCCATCACAACAAAAACAAAGTTGCATAAGGCACAAGCATAAACATAAAGGGGAAGCATGAATTTTGACTCTTAGATATGGGTAGATTCAAGGTGCATGAATAAGAATCATGAGTTTAGAGTTTTGATATCTAAACACTCTCGAGGGCTATCATTGAAAATCCAAAATTATATGAGATAATTCATGAGCATGACTCTTTACTCCTACATAGGAGAAAATATGAGGTGCAAGAATGAGAATTATGTGTTTAGAATTTTGATTCCTAGATCCTCATGAAGGATATCATTGAAAACCAAAAATTCCAAAAGATATATTTCAAATTATCTTATGTGAATTTCTTCTTAATATTGGGCTAATATGAGATCTAGGTTTGATATATTTTATTTCATAAGATATATATAATTGATAGATTATATGTTTATTTGTGTTGTGGTTTGGTTACTAATGAATGCAGTAGTTATTTAGAATTGAAATTAGAGTTTTAATATTAGTAGATTTATACATGTTATCATGGTGGATAACAACATAAAAGCCATGAAGTATACTTATGGATAATTGTAGGAAGGAAGTGACATCTTTTCCAATAGTGATGCACAAGATAAACTTATACATAAAAACCCAATGTTGATGTAAGTTTAATCATGCAAGTTTGGTGCTTATGAAATTGAAAGCATGAATACTTTTATAAACTATTTTATTGTTCATATCTTAGATGAACTAACCATTAGTTGATGTGATAGTTTTATATAATAGTTTTCCAAGAATTTCACCTTTAATATGTTTGTCAACTATCATTATTGTGGATAATGACAAGTAAGCCATGAGACAAGCATGAATTGAGATGACTCAAAAGCTAATGATAATCTAAAAAGTTATTTTCTAAAAAGTCATTATTGTGGATATAGAAGATGACATAAACAAAGAGGAAGAAGAAAAAAAAAGAAGAATAAAATAAAAAAGAAGATGATGAAGTAAAAAAAGAAGAAGAGGAATTAGTAGAATAAAATTAAGAAGAAAAAAAAATAAAAAGAAAGAACTGGAAAAGAAGAAACAAAATAATAAAAAAAGGAAGAACATAAAGAAAAATAAAAGAAAAAGAATAAGTGGAAGAAAAAGAAATAGAAAAAGAAGAAAAAAAGAAGAATAATAAGAATTAGTAGAAGAAAAATATTATGATAACAAAAATGAATAAGTAGAAGAATAAATAATAAAAATGAGGATAAAGATAGAGTTTAAGAATAAGAAATAATAAAAATAAATAAGATGAATAAGAGGAAGAAGATCAAGAAGAAAAAGAAAAAAAATTAGAAGAAAAATAGAAAAAAGAAGAAGATGATAAATTATTTGAATATGAGAAAAATGATGATGATGAAGAGGGGAGTAGAGATGTCAAACGGGACGTGTCGGGCCAGCCCAACGCATTTTTAGCCGGCTCGACCATGCTTTCGTGCCAGGCCAGTAACGGTTCTGAGGTCAACTCGACATGGGCCCGTAGCATGAATCTGTCGGGTTTGCCCCTGTTGAACCAAACCTCTAATATAGGGTTTCGGCATGCCTGAAACCCTAATTTTAAAAAAAAAAATTAGGGTTTCGGCCCCCACATAACCTTAATTTTAAAAAAATTCAATTTCTCGGCTAATGCCGAGGTACCATGCCAACGGGCCATGGCATCATGCCAGGCCAGGCGCGACACGAGTCCCGATTGGCCTCGGCATGACATGACATGATTGTGTCGTGGTCGGGCACAACACGAGCTCGGGCACGAAAAATTTTCGTGCCGGGCCAACCCAGGCACGGTCGAATCGTGTCTTGCCTCGTGCCAGACGGGCCGGCCCGGCTCAGTTGACACCTCTAAAGGAGAAGGAAGAAGTATAATTAAAAGATGTAAGAGTGGAATAAGAGAAAGATTAATAACAAGAAAAAGAAGAAGTGAAAGAAGAAAACTACAAAGAATAGTAACAAGAAGAGGAAGAATTATAAAAAAGGTAATTAGAATAAGAATAAAAATGAGAATAAACATAAGAAGAAAATAGGAAGAAGACGAAGAAGATATAGAAGAAGAAGACAAAGAAATAGAAGAAGAAGACAAA